>OX454419.1:49903929-51227852 GCA_949715475.1 Microchrysa polita
CCGATAAAACATCCTTAAAGTATTTTCCGGAAAGCTTCTATCATCATTATGGAATAAATTTAAAGATGGTGGTATAAAACTTCGATGAAACTGTCTCTAAACGTTAACCTAAAAACGTACTCCTTTAAATACTCCACTCTTGTGTTTATTGGATGATACAGCACACACATGCAATGGTCTCTCTAAGTTAACACACACACATGCATTATTTTCTTCTATAGCACAGTCGGTGTCATTTTTATAGTGTGACATTCGTATGGTCATCCAATAAATTGTTCACCGTAGTTTTATAGAAGGATGGACTTTGTGATTTACTGAATTGAAACTTATGAAGTGCTCTGGAATACCACGTTTCTTGAATTGAATTCATTGAAATATTGCTTGAAACCAACATTTCCTCACTCCTTGTTAGCTTATGAATCAATTAAGATAATCTCAGCGCAGAAAATGTCTGTATTTTATTGAAGAATGTGTGAATTTAATTAGCTTCAACTGATTGACATTGAATCACGGCAAATTCGCGACGTTTAATGCACTATAGCGTTCATCGATATTTAAAAGTGGTAGTGCTAACTTGACAGACATAGAAGAAAGTGCATAGGAGAAGGGTCGATAAAGAAGTGTCGAGCACTTGTAGTGTTTACGAGCAATGTTATCTATATGTGAGGTTGGCCGAGTGGTTAGGGCGTCGGACTGGCGTACGACAGTCGCTGGTTCGACGCTGGCTGCGGGAATTATTTTTTTTTCTCTGTTTTTTTGCAATCGCGTGAAAATGACAGAAAATGATGACATAACACATGATGTATGTCTTTCTCGAAGCGTAATTCAGTGCTACAATGAGGTTCTATTGGATCAAAAAACGGCGCCAGATGCCATTATTGGACTATTATTCAGTGTTTATACCCTGTAAAGTGCCCCTATTGTCGTTAGAAGAGAATATTTTACGAAGTATTATAGGGATGAAATTGTTACTTGGGTAATTTATAAGGAAGACATATGCGAATTTTGTTTCTCTATGTTGGCGTACCTCTGTAAAATAACAATTCAAAACAATGAACAATAGTTAAATCGATCAAATCTAAAAAATAAGATGACTAGAGCGTGTCAAAATGCAAAGCAACTATCAGCTGCCATCTGTTTGTTTCTTTATTGAGCTAGCAATGGCGTAGGAAATTAAATGTATGGGGCTGGTATGGTTTAATTTGAAGCATCTATTAATTTTGATATTTCGTGTTCAGTGCCCGCATTTTTCCGACGCCCCACTACAAAGTTTCAGCATTGAGCTGCGCATGTGCATAAATTTGTTTCCAATTAATTTTCCATATTAAATTCGTATGAGAATAAAATGCCTTTCGTGCGTATCAATTTGCTTCACGCCTTGCGGCATCTTTCCATTAAATCGAAATTGACATTTAAATGTTCCTTTCGGCTTTTTACATTTTTATACCCTTCGCTCATAGAGTGAAAGGGTATTTTAACTTTGTCATGAAGTTTGTAACGCATTGAAGGGAGCATCTCTGACCATATATAACAAGCGTACAAATATGGACAGCATGACGATATGAGCCGATTGGACGATGTCCGTCTGTCTGTCTGTCCGTCTGTTGCAGCGCGTTTTTCTCGGCCGCTATAAAAGCTACGGAGCTGAAATTTTGCACACGGGCTTATTAATGTTGCAGGCTGTGTGTATGTTTGAATCACCAAAATTCGATAACTGGGTCATGGGGCTGCCATACAAACCTAACCCCCCAAATTAAAATTCAAATTCTAAGTAAAAAAAATTTTTATTTGTTCACCAATTTCAACCATATTTCACACAAATGCGTGATGACACAGCACAGAACATATGCAAGAATGGATCAAATCGGACCATTTTGGTTCTTCTACGAAACATTTTTTACTGCAATTTCACAAAACCTCGAATTAATCTGTCTTTATCAAAGCAACAAAAAAGTTCAAAACAAATGGAATCGTACTGTGGGGCCATGCTCCCGTATCCCCCAATAAAATTTCTGAGTAAATACTTTATTTGCCAACTTATTTCAACCAAACCCCACACAAATATTGTTTTGTCGACACAACGGAACTTTTGTGAAGACGGAAGGAAAATAATTGGACGGGGGATTAAATACAAGTCGTAGGTGCGCCCGAAAAAAACTTTTAGCCCGAGGAGAGCGAAATGTCGGCCGCGCCCGAAATTAGCATCGGTCTCGTTTTATTTCGAGTACTAACCAAAAAGCTGCCCCTAAAATTTGACGCCTATCTAGTGTATTATGCGATTATTTGCGGTTCCTTTTTATTTCCTTATTCATTGGTCAACCGGAAACTTAACCGCGATCGTTTTTTGTTACCCAAACCTATACGGGATTCAATTATGTATGATTAAAAAAACGCTCTTAGTGTAGTATTCACACTCATTGATAGACACACATGGAAAGCCCCAAACCAGAGCACAACAAAAGGATTAAGAAATGAAGGCGAACCAAAATATTTGCAAAGATCTTGTTAGTATGTATATAAGTACATACATACATAAACATTATATACTCAAAATTGTACCTGCTGTACATACATATTTTCATAATACTCGTCCACACGCATATTTATCATCACATCTAATGTGACTTTTTCGATGTCATCGTGTTCTGCGTTTAAAACCCAATGATCATGAAAGCGTGTGGGGAAACCTTGATGAGATTTCAGTTTCAGATATTATGCCAAAAGTGTCTAAAATTAGATCTTGATCGTCACATATGCAGTGCATTCGGTCAGATCAGCCTAAAATAAAAGGAGAAGAACGTGGCACTGATAGATCGGTCTCTTTGAGATCAGACCGAAACATACGGTTACATAGATACATTTTTCTGTGCATGTATTTCCTTTCATACTTATGAAGGTTACCAAGAATGGGACATGATATTCAAAAATTGTCCATGTTTCCGATTTCCTATAGGCGGATAAAATTCGCCATAATACTGTACGAAATGTGGCACTGTGCCAATCATCAATCCAGCACTATCCATGCATCGGCCAGGCTAGGCTAGGCAAGATCTGCTATAGCGATTGAGCAAATAACACGTAGAGACAACAATCAACAACATGGTAATTTTCAATGTCAGGCACTTGATGCTGACCTTTCTCCGTCTAATTTCCGGAAAACATTCATCTTGCGGAAAATCTTGTCCGCGTAAAAAGGCAAATAAGCATCGGACATCCAACACACTAACCCGTCTAGAATCACTCGTTTGTCGCTTGAATATAAATACATAATAATGTATACAAGCTTTTTTTTTTAATGTATAGTATTCAATAAAAATTATTCGCTAATAAATGATTGCAAATCGCTAACGAAACGTGTTGTTGACGCATGCTCGTCTCGAATTAAATGTTCAAAGAAAGAAGTTTTCCGTGATCGCTGTATGTATAGTGTAGAGTAGCCGTTCGATATACATACACACGACTTGCTTGCTTTCTGATTTGCTGCTCAATATACGAATACGACGACTACGGACGTTCATACTCGACCCGTATAATCGAAGTTTGACCGTAGACAACAACAAGCACAGTGTGTCCTTCCGGCGAGAAAACTTGCCCCCAGTGTGAATGACGCGTGCGAAAGAGAGGAACTCGTCTCGTAAACAGAGGATAACGAAAAAGCTGTTGGGAAAGGTCGCGACAACTTTGAAATTAAAATTCTATTCTAAAATTAGCAACGAACAAAATGAATTTAGAATTCGCATTGCTAATCGGTGTATGGCGGAATTGAATGTGAATAGCATTTTATGCCTTTATAGGCATTATTAATTACGTTAAGTTGATTTATATGTTTAAAACGGTGTTGTTAACTAGATAATTCGATAGAGGTTATTTGTAGTCGACAAGGACGAATCTATACAGCAATAGGGAAGTTATTCTAATTCTGGCCCTGTGAATTTTCCGAGTACAGTGGCCTTGACGGGTATATCTGAACAGTAACACATAACTATTCAATCTTATGAAAAGGCCCGTCAACGTAAGCTATTTCCGCTGAACTAAAAATAGTAATAATTAAATGAAAATCAACTTTATTGCCAAGAAAATTACGAGTTTGTGCCAATAAAGAGTTAGGACTACGAGTTTGTTTGCCATATTTCCGTTATTTGTTTGTATCAATTCTTTGTAAACAGTGCTTAAAATTTGCGTTTCTTTTAAGTCCAGAAGAGGAAAAGGTAACGAATTTTTCAATACAAATCTTGACCTTGACACTATCACCAGTGCCGGATTAACCACGTGGCAGAAGGTGGCAAATGCCACGGGCCCCGCGCTTTGAGGGGACCCGCGTTTTTCTCAAACAAAAATTATATCAACCAAGATGCCAACGAGTTTCTTCTAAATTGTTATAACACGTTATCCTTAAACAATTTACGGGTGTTCCAAAATTAAAATGTACTGCATAAAAATACAGAAATATTTCCTTCTAATTCAAAGAAAAAGAACAATCAATCAATTCTTCTATGTGTCGAATAAATGTAACTTGTCTACAGAAATTGGGTTTTACTAATTAAAATAAAAAAAAATATTGGCAAACTTGCACACGTCAATGAAAAACATTTTTGTGAAACAATTTTGAGACATTTTCAAAACAAATAGAAACGCCACTGCACATGAGGGATGTAATTGTTATTCTTATATTCTATTGATATCTACAATCTACGCAATAGGTACGCCCATCAAAATCTTCAGTAATCGCATTCTTTTTCTCTTTTGATTTTTGTCCCGTTATGTGGTTCCCAAATCATTTTCAGTGTGTGTCCCTCTTATTAGGTCTCCAGAATCTGGCGCCCCCAGAAAATGTTAGCCAAAAACGGAAAATAGGTGTAAAGATTTTTGTTTATTCTGCCATTTAAGTATAGCCCTGCAAACCATGTCATGCTGACATAGTCGACTACGTACCCCTGACTCGCGGGCTGACTGTACCACTGACCGTTGTTCGGCGTTCGGGACTAAAGTAAGCGGCTTATGTCGAAGAAAAATCCTGACAGCGTCTATGACGGCACACGTACATGGTAGGCTACCGTACATGGTTACATCATCGAGTGGGTGTAGATAAAGTACACGACGACTGTCAGCAGTGCCGGATTAAGACCCTTTGGGGCCCCTAGGCATAAAACAATTGGGGGCTCCTTTTTTGTGAACAGTCTTCAAATAAAACTCTTAAATATGAGTAAGGAATACTTTCGTAAATAAAATAGTTTACGAAATAAGAAAAATATATTTTATTTCGCAAACATTTTAAAGTATATAGGTATTGTGGTACAAAAACTTATTGAATTAAATATTAATTTTTTTTCAGTTGCAAACTTGTGAATTATGTATATGTCTGAAATTTAATGTTTGGCAATGTCACGTTCAACATTAATTAAACGTATGGCGTGTACTCAACATTGAGTGCATTCAGCGAACGAAATTTACTGGAAAAACACTGGAAATGCTACAAGAATTACCCGCCACCGACCTCTTCCTCCGCTGAAAAGCCTTCACGCGGAATGAGAATCTAATTGGAAGAGCACTTTTCTGCTACATTTTTCGTTCGCTGAATGCACTCATTGCTTCACTACAGAACGTTTTTGGTTTTTAATTATTGCTAACTTTGAACAAGGCATCGTCAAATACATATATGGTTAAGGCTATCGCTACATTAGGAAAACACATATTTCCTTTAAACAGTTAAAAATTTAATTTCATTTCGAATGTTTGTCCTGTAATTCCAATATTAGATGCTCATGGAGATGAATTATTTCGTTTTAAAATTCGTGCTGAAGATTATTATGATATTTAATTTTTTTTTTAAAGTAAAGAGTTTGTACTCGTATACAAAAGTTGTAATTTGATAGCTAATCATTAGAGTTGTCATTTTTTATAATGCAGCCAACGAAGGCCGAGGTGGAAACCAAAAACTAAAGTAAGACAAACCATCCCATAAGTAGCATTAAAAAGTTTTCATGCGGTGGAATTTAAGTTTTCTGACAAAGCCTCTATAGATTTCTTATATAGGATTTTCCAATTTGTGCGGGTAGATGTTTTCAGCCTGTAGCGGTATATTTTTTTGGTGGCGACGGTCTAATCTGTTGTTTACTGTTCAGTCATTCATGCCGCGTTAGCGCGGTCAAATGATAAAACTTTATTATCAAAATGAGTGTTCGTTAGCGCTAGACTTTTTCCTATGGGGTTTCCTGAAGTCACAAGGCTATAACAATAAGCCGCAATCGACCGATGTCCTTAAAGTTAAAATCAACCAATCCCTCGCTCAAATTCAGCACGATCTATGCGGCAGAGTCATTGGTGCCATCATGACAAGCCGCGGCGGACATTTGAATGATGCTGTATTCCATACACTCAGAAAAATATCAATGGGAAATCCCATTTAACCAATCATTTTGTCATTTTTTTAGTCGACAGAAAAAATCTGATTACTTTAAGAATATAGGAATCATTACTTTCACTCGATAAATATCCGTTTGTTTTAATAGTTGACTCATTTAAAAATAAACACATGGTCTAGTTATTTTCCAATAGGATATATCTTATTAAATTACAATAGGATCAATCCTATGAAATAAAGAAATCATATCACTCGTAATCGGATCGAACTATATTTTATACCACCATCCACGCTACGTCTTTGTTGATTTTTTAAGAATCACAACATTTGTCCAGGCCGAGTATTGAACATCCGATTGGCTAGTACTCTTTAAAACTTACCAAGTCAGGGAGAGGCAACCGAACGATCTCGGCCACGGAGCATGATGTTGGTTATTTTGCAAAATTCATCTATATGCTTGAAATTCAATTAAAAGGCCTATCCCATTAATACAATAGGGCGTTATACAATGCAGCTGGTTTATTTTCGGAAGTCTTGTCTTTTGCCGTTCTGTTAAATTTATAAGACAGAAATTATTAATTTGACGGGATTCATTTTTCTAAGTGATAGTTGATTTTATTAGTTTTGTATCTGTTTTAATGGGAGCCATATCCTATTATTAGTTTATCATATCAGATCTTGTTAATTTAATGAGACAAACTGATTAAAATGTAATCTGATGTCCCATCGAATTTACGGGGCACATTTGATTGACAGTTATATTAATTATTGCATCTGTTTACTTTTGTGAAGAAATCTGGTAAATTGCCGTCCAATTAAAATAATGGTACAAAAACTTTTAAGTTTACTGGGCCCATTTTTCTGAGTGATACATAGTGGCATATATGGATCTTTAAAATCAAATAAAAAAATTGTTTATACCTCCCTCACATACAGCTTGTTTTATTCCATTTCGACATCTACCCATACTTACTGGAAAACCCTATATAATATCAGACAGTGCAGGGCATACTCTCTTGAGCCACTTTTGACGACCATTCACCTGTCGTAAATGGAAACATAGTTTTGTGGGAAAAGTTTTGGCTTCTGAATGTAAATCTTCAAATTTCACATATTTCAGTCGTACCTTTTCTGAGACCGCATTTCCGAATTTGGTGTGAATTGGACATCTATATCATACAGTTGTTGTAGAAACTATTTCACATTCAGGAAAATACCCAATTTTAGCTAAAATCAGTTTACAACTGGTATACAATTGGATCAACAATTTGTACTGTTCTCAAGGTTGCAATGCAGAAAGGATTAAATGATGCCACTATCACGTGAAGGGTATCATACCTTCGGTTTAGCTTGTTATACTTTCCTTTTTTCGTCGCGAGAACTTATCAAATAACAAAAGACTTATATTTATTTTATAAAAAAAATATATAAAATCTTTCGGGGTCGGTGTCAATGTGAGCCAGGGGCCTCTGTAAGTGCGGGGCCTCTAGGCACGTGCCTTATGTGCCTTAAGGATAATCCGGTACTGACTGTCAGTACAAAGATATTCGAATTGTAGTAAATGAAATGTGCGACCATTGTCAATACTTTAAAATCGCGGGGTGTGGTGCGGAGTGCGGGGTTCTGCCGCCATGAATGAGGTCCAGGGTGCGCTCTCTTCTATTTTGCTCGCAAATGGAGCTATATAGGAAAATCAAAATACGAAGTGCAAATATATTTTTTATAACACATTTATTAATAAGGACACTAAAAACTCTTATACACTATAAACAACACAAAAATGCATAGACCGTGCTATGGCGGATGAACAGCATTTCGTCCTCTGTACACATTGTCGCGCAAGCCGGCTCCTGAAAAATAACAAACAGAATTTGCGTTAGTTTATTCGTATGTACATACATATGTATATACAGATGTAAATTTCCACAAAAACCCAATTGGACACTTACAAAATAAATCCACATCACACCAACATTCTTCCTAATTCCTATTTCGCTGCTGTCTCGTTTCTTGAAACTTTCTTTGGTCTGCTCATAATTCCAGTCCCTGTAAACAAAAAGGAAACGTTTAATTTAACACTCGCAAAATAAAAATCATAACATACTTACAAATTAAATTCACACGACCATCGAAAAACTATAACTTGGTGAGGGTGAGTTGCATTTGCAGGGAGTCCACTACGCGTGTCAAATTGTGGACTTAATTTAAATTTTTTGTTTCTTCGGTTAATTTTAAAAATAAATTTGATCAATCACACACTGATTTTGGACAAAAATTTGCGATTTCTTTTTTTTTATTTGAATTATGGCCGAATCCAATGTTCCGATTTACTTCATTAACCTTCCTATACCCGCGTCAAATTTTGTTACACGTATACCCGCGTCGGTCTCACAGACCGCTGATTTCCAATCCTTTTTAAATTGTGTTTTTTCCATAACAAAAGATAAATAGAGGATAATAAATAATAAAACTAAAGTGTATAATGAAACATCAATGTCATTCAATAACTTTATTTCCATTTTAATCAGTTTTTTTCGAAAAAACTTCAACATCACAACTTTTATACTTAGGAACTACAAAATCTTAACTTAAACATTTTTTTCCTTTTAGAAAACAAAAATATTCTTTCGTCTCGCATAAACACTCGATGTGTACTAAAGTAGCATCAAAGAATGACTCAAAGAACACTAAACAAAAAATTAACACAATAATCTTATGCTTACACAAAAAGTCACACCTATACCCGCGTCGGTCTCACAGACAATTCTTTCCAAATGTACCAATACGCCCGTCTCGCGTAATCACAAGACATGCACTAAAATAAAGTCAGGAACAAATCCGGCAGCTAGCAAAAAACTCGACCCGCTACCTTTTCATGTAAGCTAAAAAAATTGAAAAAAGTGTTTTGTCGGTCTGACAGACCAACACGCGGGTATAGGAAGGTTAATAAATCCAACATACCCACGCGCAACCTAGAAACATTTTTTTTTTTTGTTAGTGGAGGCCGAGTTTTAGAAGTATGTATAGTAATATCTAGTTTTGGCTAAGCGATACGTCGAAAAGTAAAGAAATGCTATTACAGGAGCTACCACAATCCCATAGTGTCCTAACAAATAAAATTTATATCAAAATTCCCAGTCTCCAGGGGGAGCGTAGATTTTTGTTGTTTTTCTCAGCCTAAAATATTTTGGCCGAGGTCCTGATCTAGTATAATTATTATTGTTACATCGCAATACCATTTTATTTTCTTGAATCGAATGTATACGAGTACAAGTTTTATTTGCTCCGTTGTATTGCAATAACAGATTAGATTTGCTAGCAGTACTTCGTATTTGGTTTTTTTTTAAATAAACGACATCAAAACTTGAGCTGTACTTACGTCCTCCTTTCCAAACCATCACGCCTCCCTAGGGGGGGGGAGCACAGTTTGGGAATCACTGTCTAGAATGTGAATCTGAACCCAGCCAACATTGTAGTGAACATTCACTTAGGTGAAACCGATCTGAAATCACATACTGAATGTACACTTCACTTGAACTTCACCTAGTGAACAATTAATGAACGTGTTAACTTTTTTTCAGGAAATGAAAACTATGTGAATGCATCTCACTTACAAGCTTGACACACTTAATTTCGAATGACGCAAATACGTCATTATGACGAAAATTTACCATCATTATCACGAATTTCAAATTACACATTTGGACCATCATTTTCTCAATAATGACAGGGTACGCCATCTGTTGCAAAATTGAAGAACAAGAATGTTTGCGAAAATATTAAATTTGTTATCAATCTTTACACTTTTCTATTCCAATTCTTCAAGAAAAGTGTGTCCTTAAATTATTGAACAGAATATTTATCAAAATATCGCTGTTGTTCGGGACATTTTCATCATTTACCCAAACGTCAAAAGTAAATGACGAATCCTAATGACGAAAACATATGTGTCACCTCAATTTCATCATTATGACGGATTATCGTCATAATGATTTGGATATCTGTCATAGGCATTAATCTTCAGCAGCTGCATAATTATTGAATGTATTCAGTTTTCTTTCAGGGGAAATGATTTCACTTAGGCGTTATGAAATGAAAGGCAACTAAACCTATAATAGCAATCCTTAGAATGGTGCTCATTTGGGACTCATATTCTGAAGTCGTTTTGAAGCCACCGTTTGGTTTCATTTGGGATTCATCTACTGAATTCATTCCGAATCCATCTAATGATATCATTTCGGCGTAAACATTTTCATACGTAGGTGAATCCGATGTGATATTAAACTGAAGCATAAATGAAGCTCAAGGGAATTCACTTCATGAAATGAGTTCACTATGATTTCAGTATGAATTCAGAATGTTCGCTGGGAACCACTGTGCGTCGTGTATCTGACTTAGTGCGTCTTGGCAATATGTATTTGGCTTTCAGTAGCACCGATCGGCGTTACAATGACCTAATAACCGAAATATTCATTTTAAGACCCCTTTATTTGTTTGGCTAATCCAAGTTCCATAGGCCCCGCGCTGTACATTTGCCACGGGCCCCGCGCTTGCTTAATCCGGCACTGACTATCACTATTCTTTTTAAGAACAATTCTTGTCAACTTTGTCTGTTCTGGTGGGGGCAAAAAAACACACTAATTGCTTTGTTTTACCCTAGACCCGTACTAGTTTTCAAAAGTAATTGATTTTGTACTATTTTTTCATGCTGCAGTAAAATCTTTATCATGGTCCCTAAAATGAATTGATTAACCTTCAAGCGGGCGCGGGCGGTAATTTACCGGCCTGATCATATAAACACGCATAGCTTTTCCCCCGTTGGCCGGATCGAGGTGGGAGAAGTATGTATTCTTGAGTCATGTTATAAATACGATACAATAAAATTTTGCGTAAATTTTACCTTTTATACCTTTCCAGCGGTCATCAAACGTTCGGGGATTCTACATTTTGGTATATAGTTGTGCTCAAAATGTGTGTGTTCTGTGTAATATCACTGAAGTGACATGCTTCGCTAAAACTGCTGAACTTGTTTCATTGTTCACGAGATAATACTTTTTATGATGATAACTTATTTGGGACATGCTCTTCTTTCAATTTACCATAATTATAAGAATGGATGTTGTACGGTTGAGGGCAAATGGAGGGGAAAAGACGAGGGCGGTAAATTACCGCCGCGCGCCTGGTAATGTCGCAAAAAAATGCGCGCCCGCTTGAAGGTTAATCAGCTGATAAACTTTAAACTCTAAGGGTCAGCTTCTCGTACATCTAATATAGTTAGTCTTATTGTATAGACGCACATAATTTTCAGAAAGCTTTTACATTATATTGAATTGAATTTTTGTTTACTTTGCATAAAAAATAAATAACAGGCGCAACAATCCAGCATTGGACTAAGGCCGCAGGATGTGTTAGTGACATCCTATTTCCAAGATCTTATCGGCTTTTTTGTTGAAGTAATGAGACCAGCATCACGCTCAGCAGTGTTATTTATCCCTATAAATGGGTACTCGTTTAACATCTGAGTGAGATCATAGTCCGTCACTAGCTCGTGAGTTCGAGAAACACCATGATCCACGGTGAGATTCGAACTCATGACCCTGTGCACCGAAGGTGCGCGCACTAACCGCTAGACCAGCCAGACTACTACGTTTACTTTGCATAGTTACGCCATATTTTGGTTGGTTGTGTCATTCTATGAAACTGCATGATAGTTTGTATGTATGCCCGTCACTATTCGAAAGGATATAGCATTTCCAGGTCAAGTAAATAACTCTCCGAGACAAATAGATAAATTTCCGAATCAACAAAATACATTTCCGGATCAAAAAAATTAATTCCCAACAATTAATTAATCAACAAAACACGATTCCGGATCAAATAAATAAATTTCCGGACGAAATAAATGAACTTCTAAATGAAAAAAATAAATAACCAAAACAAAAAATAAATTTCCAAATCAAAAAAATAAATGTCCAAATCAGGAAAATAAATTAACAAATCAAATAAATAAATTTCCAAATCGAATAAATATATTTACTGGCCAAAAAAGTAAATCAAATAAATACATTTCCAAATCAAATAAAGAAATTTTCATATGCTAATAATATTCTTCTAATAAGAAAAATTATATTAAATTTATGAAATTTAATATATATATATATTAACAGGCGGTTGGAAGTGGAAGTCTATGAGATTTTAAAGGAAAAATTCGCTTGTGTAGCGCTCAAAAAAAAAACAATATATATGTACTACAATTTTGCTTGTCCCAAGTAGGCGTAAGTTTTTTTGACGTACGTTAAACAGCGGAGACTGTCGATTAAAGTTGAAATGTGTACGATAGTACGACATGCTAAAACTCTCTATTAGTAAAGGTACACGACATCAGCTGAACACTACAATTCGTATAATTCAATAGAATCCTTTCTGAATGGGAACACCGTTACTAAAAGCTGTGGGATGCAGGCTCTCCCGCATTTTCCCCTGATTATTTGCTCGGGTTTATTCCCCTGGAATACCACCCTCCCTCCTCCTTGGTATTCTTCACCTATTGCGATAGTAATATTTTTTAAGAAACGGAATCTAATTGATCATGATAATGAAAAACTAAACGTTCTCTTGTAAAAAAAAATAAAAACATTTCTAATTTGTTTAGTTAGAGTTATGGTAGATTAGAGATTAAGCAAATAACGTCTAAGAAAACAATTTATATCGTCCTATTCCAAGCGTGTGTAGTACAATTGACAATTATATACGTCATTTTGAATAAACAAAATCTTATTCAGATTGAAATAATTAATTAATTATTTTTTCAATGCTCAACGAAATTCATATAAAAGCACATTATTTACTATATTAAAGTACTATCTTTTTAAATCGTTTCCTTCATACGAAGCATTGTTTATTAGATTTGTGAAATATGTTTTTTGATGGAAAAAATCATTTTCTTGATTTGTGAATTTATTTTTCTGTTTTGGACAATTTGTTATTTGAATTGTACATTTATTTTTCTGATTTGGACTTCTGATTTGGACATTTATTTTTTTGATTTGGAAATTTATTTTTATGATTTGTTGATTAATTTTTTTCATTTAGGAATTCATTTTTTTGTTTCGGACATTTATCTATTTGATCTGCAAACGTGTTTCGTTGATTCGGAAATTTACCTATTTGTTTCGGACATTTATCTATTTGACTCGGAAAGTTATTTACTTGACCTGAAAATGCTATATATTAACTTTACAACGCACACTTTTAAAGCTATCTGGCTAAAATTTTGTATACAAGTTTTTGTATGTTGCGAACCACGGCCCAGCCGAGCCGTCGTCATTGCAACAAAGTTTCTTTTTAGTGTATGCTGTATATATGTCGGAACGTATGGAATCGGACCATGGGGTCATGGGGCTGCTCTTGAAAATTAGGTTCTTCTAAGGAAAACTTTTTTCTTTATGTACCAATATTAACCAAACTTCACCCAAGTGTGTTTCTAGTAAAAACTCAAAAGATATCTAGGAACGGATCAAATCGGAATGTGTACAGCAACAATTCGTTTGCTTTAAAGAAGGACTTCACACTGTAGCAATCATATAGTACCACCAAATCAATTTATCGTGTGACATAGCTTAAAGAAATATTTTGATCCGATAGAACATCCTTAAAGCATTTTCAGAAAGCTTCTATCATCATTATGGAATAAATTGAAAGATGGTGGTATAAGACATCGATGAAACTGTCTCTAAACGTTAACCTAAAAAGATACTCCTTAAATACCCCACTCTTGTGCTTATTGGATGATACAGCACACACATGCAATATAGTCTCTCTGAGATAACTCGCACACATGCATATATTCTTCTATAGCACAGTCGTTCTCATTTCATATAAATTTCTCCCGGTTATTGTAATTAAAAATCCGGATAATAGAGAGTTTTAGCTTGTCGTTCGAAATAGTACGACATAATTTGACATTCCATATAAAAATTCGCTTGCGTACCGTATACGTAACAGTATATCATAATTTTACATGTCCCAAGTATGCATGGGTATATATTTCCGTATAGTTGATGTTCTCTAAACAGTCGAAATTGTCGGGTCGCGATTTTTAGTTGTCATAACATTAGTAAAAAACTCTCGTATAAGTTTTACGTGCTTTTCGCGCGGGTCTTTTTGCTTGGAAATTTTGTTTTACGTATACGGTGTTTTTTACGTTAGTGTAAAACTCTCTAATGTTATAACTTTTAAGTCTAACACATAGGCTTACACACATTCAATTGAAAGCTTTTATTCTGCCCGCTGTTTCAAAGAAGTCAAAGCCCTTCCGGTAGATTACGTCATCAATAAAAACGCATGGATGACGTCTCCAATTTTCATGGAATGGTTAAAAAAAGTGGGATGGACAATGATATTCTCCTGCTGGTCGATAATTGCACAGCTCATGTGGTCACCGGGTATCTTAATCACATTACCGTTGTTCTTCTCCCAGCGAACACTACGTCCATTATGCAACCGGACATTATTCGAGCCTTTAAAGCATATTATAGGCGCCAAATGCGATCCAGGATATTAGACATTATTGAGAAAGGAGGTCCATTTTTTCTAAACGCAGCTGCTAGCATAGGAGAAATTATTTGCTAGTGATAATCAAACCACAATTACAGATTTTTTTCAATAAATAAATAACAGTAAAAATATATACATATGTTTATGTAAAATGTCTATGATGCCATTTTTATGATTGATTTTGCTGTTTAAATAAAGTTGAATTTCCGACAACTCGATTTCGTGTCGCCTGGTTAATGTTATCGGTTATTTAGATTTAGCTTTGAACAAATGGTATAACAATAAGCGGGGACCACTGTACCTACATTTAAAATTTCGATATTAGTACTCCCTGATGGAACTGAGATGCCTTGTATTTCCGCCGTACCGTCAGAAACTACATCTAATACACAGTAATGTACGGACTTGTGTATAAGGTAAGCAAGTCCACCTCCAGGGTGAGAATAATAATCCGTGGCGGCCGGTCGATCTTTCCGCAGTATAACATATTCGCTATGGACGCTTAGAGACGAGTCTTCATTGAGTGCATGAAGCAGCGTCTCTTGGATGGCGGCGATGAGAATTCTGTTGGAACTCGAGAAGTGTGTGATCTCAGGGATTTTTCGGTGAATGTCATTACAGTTAAACTGCAATATGGATAGTGGAGTGAAAACCGCTGGAGGAGGAGGGCCAGGGCTAAGACTGGGTCTGGCATTCCTTCACATTGCTTGGCGGTGTAGGGGGCAGTGGAGGAGAAGGTGGACTGGGAGCAGCCCTAGGTTGCCCGGAATTTATACAACCTGCCCAAGCAACAATTCGTTTGCTTTAAAGAAGCACTGCACACTGTAGCAACCATATAGTACCACGGAATTCATTTATCGTGTGACATCGCTTAAAGTAATATTTTGATCCGATAAACCATCCTTAAAGTATTTTCCGGAAAGCTTCTGTCATCATTATGGAATAAATTCAAAGATTGTGGTATAAAACTTCGATAAAACTGTCTCTAAACGTCAACCTAAAAAAGACACTCCTTTAAATACTCCACTCTTGTGTTTATTGGATGATACAGCACACACATGCAATAGTCGCTCTAGTTAACTCACACACATGCATATATTCTTCTATAGCACAGTCGGTGTCATTTTTATCGTGTGACATTCGTATGGTCATCCAATAAATTGTTCAGCCTAGTTTTATAGAAGGATGGACTTTGTGATTTATTGAATTGACACTTATGAAGTGCTCTGGAATACCACGTTTCTTGAATTGAATTCATTAAAATATTGCATGAAACTAACATTTCCTCACTCCTTGTTAACTGATGAATCAATTAAGATAATCTCAGCGCAGAAAATGTCTGCATTTTATTGATGAATGTGTGGATTTCTTCAACTTCAATTGACTGACATATAAAGAAGAAGGTGCAATGGAGAAGAGTCGATAAAGAAGTGTTGAGCACTTGTAGTATTTACGAGCAATGTTAACTATATGTGAGGTTGGCCGAGTGGTTAGGGCGTCGGACTGGCGTACGACAGTCGCTGGTTCGACGCTGGCTGCGGGAATTATTTTTTTTCTCTTTTTTTTTTGCAATCGCGAGAAAATGACAGAAAATAATGACATAACACATTGATGTATGTCTTTTTCAAAGCTTAGTTCAGTGCTACAATAAGGTGCAATTGGATCAAAAAACGGCGCCAAACGCCATTATTGGACTATTATTCAGAGTTTATACCCTGTAAAGTGCCCCTATTGTCGTTAGAAGATAATATTTTACGAAGTATTATAGGGATGAAATTGTTACTTGGGTGCTGCAATATATAATAAAGAGTGTTGACCCTGTCTTCGTAACCCCAAACACCTAAAGTGAACCCATTCCAAAAAGCAATAACACTGCACTGATCTGGCATTCGAACCGATTCGTTGGTTACAGACACTACAAATCATACATACCCTTGGGCCTGGATTTGTTTCAACACCGGCGCGAATTAATAGGATTGAGAGCAGCCGCGCCGAGATGTAATGCTCCCAATATGACGAAAAAACACATATATCGTACCCACACATATTCACCAGCAAACACAACCTTCCTGCATCGAACCTTCAGGGCTCCCGCCGGGGCTCTAGCCAGGAAGGCATATTGGCAGCTTTTGGCCGTTTTGTAAAAAAAGGGTGTGGTCCGCCCCGTAGAGGCAGTTGCCGTAGGACCACTAGCTACTTTAGTTCTTTTCATTGGGTGGGTTACGAAACAAAACAGTGTTGCTTGTGTTTCCCAAACATGTTTACCGTTCTGATTCACTAACTGTCATTTTGCGGATCAGAAATAGTCTGCGGTTCTTTTCGTTTACCTGACACACGAGGGGGATCAGAACGGCAAACAAACATATTTGTGGAACAAACCCAACTGTTTTGTTTCGTAACCTCACCCATTGATTCGACAATAGGACATGATAACCTAACTTTCATACAAGATTCACCGGATAAATTCATTCAGGACAATAGGTATGTTTTTTTGGTTATCCCGTGTAGGTTTGGGTAACGAAACTTCATATAAAAAAATTACAGGTGGGTCAGCTGTCATTTTTTTATATGGAGTTTCGTTACCCAAACCTACACGGGATAACCAAAAAAACATACCTAATATAATATGGACTTTTTATTGCGTTTATCCCGTGCAGGTTTGGGTAGAACTTCATATAAACAAAATGGCACTTACCCAGGTAAAGTTCACGCGTGCAACTACCCTATACGGGATAGAGCTCAAATGTAGATGGCCGACGCATAGGGGAAATATGAGGGAATTTGTTTTTTCAAACCAAATGTGAGAGTTTTTCTAATCACGAGTAAAGATTTTGCAAAGAAAGAATCATCTTTTGTGATAAAATCCACCACATCTATAAAATAAGCCGACGAAGGTGAGTCAAAGATGCGCAAAAACTGTCAAATGTCAGCTGTTTGGTCTTAACCGGGATGTTACCCGCGATCGTTTTTTCGAGTCAGATTTACCCGCGATGCGAAAAAAACGTCGCTAACATAGGGAAATTAAGCCGAAAAAAGGCCAAACCCAAACTTCTAAGAAAAGAGGAAAATTTCGATGCCAAATTGTTGCACACTCTCCCTCTATAGACACTAAAAGGTTACACTAACTTGCGCGTCACATTAAAGGGGATGGGGTGACGAAGAGAGGAAGTTTTTGTTTTTTGAAAATATCTGGAAACCTATTAGTCCAATCGCAAAATGTCCTAAGAACGAAATCAACTACATTTAATTTCCTTTGAAATAAGGTTTTGAGTTTGACACCCCTGGCCTAGAGCAAGGCCCCTTGTTCAAAAGTTCGTACCAAAGAGTGCTCATAAAGTGTATAAAAATCAGGTTTGAATTGCACTATACTAATATTTTCGTGAAAAAATCGGTTATTATGTCCCGTACTGGAGTGAAAAAGAACCGCAGCTAATATGTCGTTTCTTGTACATAGCTTATACTCGTAGAACAGCAATATTTCAGAGATATGTTATTTCCATTCGACCTAATTATAAACTAAGAATGAAGTAAACATTTTCATCAAATGATGAATTACATAATTTCAATTTATTCGTCCGTTAGGCCTCCATTAAGCCTCGTCTCCATTGTAAACAATTGTGGCGCAACTGTATACGAACATGATGTTTCAGTGCTCCCCAATTGTTCGCGAACAGTTGCTGAACAATAGTGTCACGTCCACACTGTAAACAAATGTTCCTGAGCTGTTGCACATATTTTTGAGCAATTGTTTCACGTCCACATTGTAAACAGTTGTATCGCAACACTGCTCCTGAACAATGTTCGCGAACAGCTCAAGTTCGTATCGAGCTTGTTGCTGAGCTGTAGCACTAATTTTTGTAAGTAATTAATTGATGTTCAATGTTTTCCATTCAAATGGAAAACACGGGGAACATTGCACGAATTAGGACACTTATTTAATAAGAACTGGGTCAATTTTAGTTAGAAAGGAGGAGTTTCAGTGATAGATTTTGATTAATGGAAACACGGGGAACGAATTGGGACAACTTTAATTAGAAATTTGGGGTTCAATTAAAAGAAAAAGTAAATGAAAACAGGGGAGTTCAAATCCTATCGGTATAATTCTGTACAACAGAGTTGTTGAAATATTCTGGCCAGTTCCTACATGTTTTCAGTTGAAGAATCATAGGTATTTAAAAAATCGTATCTTTACAAAAAGTTACAAAAGATTACAAAAGTAGTTTCGACTCCGACAATTTCTGTGTTTATCAGCGGGACGTTACTATTGTACATTATCCAAGTAAGGTGATGGAAGAGAATACCTGTCTCACTGTCTTGTCGAATAAGTAACTTCGACACTTGGGTGCTATGGCTACCAGTCAGTGTGACGTTACAACATTGGATATTAATAATAATATTTAACTATTCAAAGCTGTGCTATGTGGAATCAAGAAAAAAATCTTAATCTAATCGAACATTTACATGCTGCACCTTGCTTGTGGGATGTTAAATGTAGTGACTATAAAAACCGTATTAAAAAAAAGAGACGCGCTAGAGGGAATAGCCAACGTCCATTCCGTAAGTATATCTGAAATAGAAAAAAAAATCCATGTTCTCAAGTCGCAATTCCGACGAGAACACAGGAAGCTGGAAATGCTAAAGGCCAGTGGATCATCTCAAAAAAAATGCAATTGGTTCGGTTATGAGCCATTATTGTTTTTATTAAATGGCGCCACGCCAACAGACACTCGAAGCGCTGATAGTAGTCCAGTAAGTGAAACTAATTTGTTTTTCATAATGATTACTCTGTATTTATTATATTAATACAAAACCAGACAAAGATAGGTATGTGCATTCGAATTTACGAATATAAATTTTGCCAGGGGACTGATCCTGCTGCGGATACAAAATAGTCTCGAAATTCATCGCGATTTTTTTGCGCTTCGGTTGTTGATCTTCTAGGAATATTTTCAAGTGGAAAAAGATTAGAATCTTCAATTTCTTCCCTCCAAGACCCCGGAATCAAATTGTTGTCAGAATCCTCACAATCGAATGTTCCGGGAGGAGAGTACGATCGTCTTGAATTAACATTTCGGCGCAAAAAATTGTGCAAATAGACGCAAGCTAGTACTACCGTTTCGGCTTTTTGTGGACGCAAAGATAATACGTATCCCCACGACGAATTAAATATTGCTTTTCATACGTTACACGTGCACATGCAGAATTTTAACTAAACCGTAGTTGTCAATAAAACTCGGAATCGAGCACTCATAATCCCAAAAACGTTTTCTATAATTTTTCTCGCCCTACTGAGTCTGTAGTTGAAAATTCGTTCCGACGATAAATTTCTATGGCCAGGATAACGCTTCAAGACATTAGAAGACAATGCAAACGCGTCATCAGCTACCACAGCATAAGGGACTGGTTTTTTTCTTGTTGGTAGTGGTTTCGGAGTTGGTAGATGTAGTGTTCCGTTTTGCATTTTTTCAAAAAAAGAAGTATTTCTAAAAACGCCTCCATCCGAAATGCGTCCTTGGCAACCAACATTCGCATATATAATACATATTATAATTCGCGTCAGCAATAGCCATCAGTACAATACTGTGGGTCCCCTTATAATTATAATACAAGCTTCCACTATCGGGAGGCGCTAATATTCTAATATGCTTTCCATCCACACTTCCAATACAATGTGGAAAATTCCATCGGCTTGAGAAGCTGTCTGCGATCGTTTCCCATTCATCATTTGTCTCTGGCATCTAAAAAAGAAATATATATGTATGTACATAATTTTCTGTTAGCCATGAATTTTATAATTAAAATGTATATATTAGTACACAGTAATGTTTATTATTTATCCCCGTAAGGGGGAAGATAAAGGTTAAAAGGCTTCGGCTAATTCCTATATCTTCTTCAGTTGTGGCATAACTGCGGACCCTTAGCTATGCATGAGGAGTTTCATAGGAAAAGGACTTCGGCCAATTCCTATGTCTCTCTACGGGGCGTTACTTTCCCGCATTATCCGAGTAACCGCTGCGCCTGAGTGCTGTATTAACATCTGCAGCGTCTCAGGTTACTTAACGTGATAGGTGACAGAAAACATTTAAGTCAACCACTAAAGCAGCATCTTCGAGGCATGCCCATGATGGCCTTTACTCAACGATTAAACCCTATCATGGTTTAGCGATGTGCCGACAACTCATCCTAAGAAAAACTTCAAGTCAAGAAACCTGAAACAAAAGCCTCGGATTGGACGGATACAAAACAACGACGACCCCGCAAACGAACAACTGATTACTCTTTCGGATCCTGGAATGTACGCTCCCTGAATAGACCGGGGGCCTTAAGGGCCCTCCTGGATCAGGTAGAACAATACAAGCTGAGCATAGTTGCAATCCAGGAAACTAAATGGCTCAAAAGCGAGATTAACGACCTCAATTCGCACACTATTTTTACGAGTGGTAAAGAGGAGGGCAACAAGGAGTTTGGAGTAGCTTTCATCGTGAATAAGCAGCTCAAGGACCACGTTATCGGCTTCAAACCCATCAACGAGCGGCTATGTTGGATCCGCATTAAGACCCGTTTCGCTAATCTCTGGCTCATTAATGCGCATGCCCCTACAGAAGTAAAAGAAGACACGATTAAGGACGAGTTCTACAACGACCTAGAAACACTCTTCGACTCACTTCCATCAAACGACGTCAAGCTGCTGCTAGGAGACTTTAACGCCAAAGTCGGAAATGAAAGCTGGCATAGGGGAACTACTGGAGGTCATTGCCTCCACGACGAAAACAACAACAACGGTCAGCGACTTATCGACTTCGCGAGCGGCAGAAACCTGGTAATAAGCTCTACATGCTTCCCTCATCGACGAATCCACAAGCAGACCTGGAAGTCTCCAGATGAATACACCGTGAACCAGATCGACCACGCATTGATCAGCAAGAGATGGGCTTCTAATGTCCTGGATGTTCGATCCTATCGAGGAGCCAACTGCGACACCGATCACTATTTGGTGAAGACGACCTACAGGTGCAGAATCTCTTCGGTGCACCTAACGAGAATCAACCCTGCCAAGATCTTCGAGGTTGACAATTTGATTGATGATGCCACGGCGGCTGCGTATACTACAGCACTAGAGGAAAAACTGTCGCCCATGCTTGATGACATCAACAATTTAGGCATCCATGAGTTCTGGGAGGAGCTCAAAGACAGCATCAAGGGGGTCGCAGAAGAGGTCGTGGGCTATAAAGGCCGGCGCAGACGAGCAGACTGGTTCGACGACGAATGCAGGGCCTCGATTGAGGCGAAAAATGAAGCCTATCGCCAATACACACAACGTGCATCCCGAGCCAAGAAAGAAAAATACAACGAACTTCGGCGAGTATCTAATAGGTTAATTAGACGTAAGAAACGCAAACATTTTGACGAGGAGTTACAGCAAATAAACCAAAGATTAGCCAGTAAGAACATTAGACAGGCGTAAAAACTTATAAATAATGTTAAGAACGGATATCAACCCAGGACAAGCCTATGTAAGGACAAGGATGGTAACATCATCAGCGACATCGAAAGCGTCAACAAACGATGGGCCTCGCATTTTGAAGAGCTCCTCAATGCACCATCAACATCCCCCGCGGAGCCAGCTCTTGAGCAGTTAGCCGAACCAGGCCCTCCCGTTCTACCCCCAACAGTAGAGGAGGTGAGTCTCGCCATACAGTCGCTTCAAAATAACAAAGCGCCCGGCGCTGACGAGATGCCAGCAGAACTGCTGAAGCATGGTAAAATGTGCCTGACCAACGTTATACATGTGCTACTGCTGAAAATATGGAACGACGAGGTAATCCCCGCAGATTGGCGCAAAAGCATAATCTGCCCAATCCACAAAAAGGGTGACAAGCTGAAGTGTGAGAATCACACGGGCGTATCATTAGTTTGTACGGCCTATAAGATTTTATCTAAAATTCTTGAAAAGAGAATTAATCCGTACGCAGAACTAATCATTGGCGAGTATCAGGGCGACTTCAGACCTGTTCGCTCAACAACCAATCAGCTTTTCACAGTGAAGCTACTACTCCAAAAGTGCTGGGAATATAACATCGACGTATACCAAATCTTTGTCGACTTCAAACAGGCATACAGTATCGATCGAAGTGTACTGTACAACATTATGCTGAATTTTGGTATACCGGCAAAGTTAGTGCGACTCACAAGGATGACGATGACTAATACCGTCTCGCAGGTCAGAGTGCAGAATCGACTCACTGACCTATTTGAAACTCGTACTGGACTCAAGCAGGGCGACGGGCTGGCGCCGACGCTCTTCAACCTTGCTTTGGAGTATGTAATTCGAGCCATGAATATGGACAGCAGCGGAACGCTACTCATCAAGTCGACTCAATTAGTAGCGTACGCCGACGATATCAACATCATGTCTCGAAGGTTGGGTGATGCAGAAAGCCTTCTGCATAACCTCAATAACGCCGCAAAGGAAGTTGGACTACATATCAACGAAAGCAAAACAGAGGCCATGATGCAATCGAAAACAAGGACGCCAGCAAATTCAAGCATCACAGTGGGAGACCTTAATATCGAGTATGTAGACAACTTCAACTATCTGGGTTGTAACTTATCAAAGGACGCCAACGAAACCGACGAAATTAAGCGACGGATACAACTAGCCAATAAGACATATTTCTCGGTCCTCCCTATAATTAATTCGAAACTTGCGCACAGGAACACGAAGCTCCGCGTGTACAAAACGATCATCCGACCCGTGCTATGTTATGGCTGCGAAACATGGACCCTCACCCAAGCCTCCGAAATTTTGCTAGACCGATTCGAACGAAAGGTCCTTCGGCGAATTTTCGGGGCCGTTCGCGAGCGAGACCAATGGCGTATCCGGTGCAACCATGAGTTGTATCAATTGTACGATGAGCTGGAAGTATCGAAAATCGTGAAGCTTCAACGTTTGCAATGGGCGGGGCATGTACAACGGATGGACGATAATCGCATGCCAAAGAAAGTGATGAACGCACAACGAATTGACGGAGCGAGGTTGCGTGGACGACCGAGAGCTCGCTGGGAGAACTCCGTAGGTGAAGACGCCCACCAGCTGCTGGGCTTCCGAAACTGGAGGACAAGGTCACGTAACCGCGACAATTGGAGGTCAACGATTCAGGCGGCCGAGGCCCGACGTCGGGATATCGTGCCACATTGATGATGAATGTTTATGATGATTTTATTGTTAAAATTATTTTGTTCGTGATTTCGCAGGCTAGCATAACTTTACACGATGAGGAAGATATTTTTGACGTATCCGAAAGAAGTGAGAATAGGTATAGCACGGAAAGTGAATGAAGACGATAATGTCGTTAAGGAGGCAATAGACTGTATGAAATTTCTAACCGAAAGTGTCTCCAAACGGGATAGTTTTTTAATATATGGAGAACATGTGGCAAGTAAATTGAGAAACTGTGCTAGAACCGATAGAGAAATCGCCATTGCCCAAAACAAAATTGATAACATTTTGTTCGAATTGAATATGGGGAGTTATAATAATGCATCAGGACAATCGCAGTTATTAACTTCATCAACATCAACCATTCAGGAGTATATATTGCAGTTAAATGATAACTAGATCGTCTCTTTTATAAATCTCCATCAATAATTTATGTAATAAATTTGATGTTATAAAATTGTATTTACCTTAACATATTGTTTTAATGCTTCAACGATAGCCTCACACACTTCAGGAACAATTTTCGATATTGACTGTTTGGATATTTTGAAGAGGTACATGAGACTTGTGAAGCTATCTCCACTTGCCAAATATCTTAGCGTGACTGCCAGCCGAATTGATGGAGGAATACACTGCCTTAATGTTGTATTTCTTCTAGTTATTCTTTCACGAACCATATTGAGAAGCAAGTCGAAATCCCTGGCTGGCATTCTTAAAAAATTTCGAAAGCCAGCACCATCCTCGTACTGAAGATCATTCAGAATGCTGTCTCCATAGCTGGTCCCTTCCATCAGCGATTTTCTAACCCAACATTTTCTGGCTTTTCTTGACCTTTCTGCTTTCTTTTTCTTTCTTTTTGCGATAATAATGGCCAAATTAATGGCACTCATCGCTATAATGGCCTCCCAACACATTTCTAATAAGATTCGCGCACAGAAAATGTAGAACTGTCAACTAATTTATTATTATTTTTTAAGTGTCTATTGAAGTGTTGAACAACAGTTTATAAACAGTATTCGAACATGTTGCGCAACTGTTCGCGAACATTATAGATTCTTGCTCCGCAACTGTTCAGAAAAAGTTCAGTAAAATGTTGCGCAACTGTTCGCAGACAATATTTTGAACTTTTTTGCAACTGTTCGTCAACAAATGTTTACAATGGAGACGAGGCTTTACACAGTCATATTTCTGTTATAATATGTATGTCATATGCCTAAGCCTACTCGATTCATTCAGCATAAATTTTTAGACGTGCAGTAAGCGAAATCAAGTAGGCTTAAGCATATTATAATAGAAATATGACCAAATATGACTGTGTACTGGAGCCCTTAGTATTCATTAAAAAAACACATTTGAACATTACCACCTGTGCATTAATTAATACCTGGAATTTCCGATAAACAGATAAATGAGTCATACGAATTTGAATTTATCATTTGCTCTAGAAAATTTCCATGCAAATATTAACCAATTCCAAATGCTACTTATCAAAAATATCTTTTAAATTCATTTGTTGGAATATGCCACGAAGATTAAAATTATTTCTTTTGTGTCAAGTGATACATTTACTTAAGTGTTCCACTTGGTTCTTTCTATCTTTTATACGTAAGTAGATAATTTCATATATAAATAATAGGAAAAAGTGGGTCTCATAATTCTAATTCATATGAAAATAATTATACAAACAAGACGAAAAATTTAAATCAATCTCCCGCCACATTCACGAGATGAGTAGAAAAAATCTACTCAAACGACTCGCGACCACTCTCAAATCTAGTACAATTTTCAATTGTCAATGCATCGTGAACAGCTGTTTGATGTTATGAGTCACTTTGTGTTTTTGTTCCAATTGTCAAATCAAATTCGTGTCACAGTTCTGTGATTAATCGCTTTCAGTATTTCATTATTATTCGGTGTATTTTTCCATCAAATTACATCACAATATTCTCAACAAAATGCAAGACAATCGCCCCGAACTGTACGAAGAAGTGAAATTGTATCGACATGCACGCGAACGCGAAAAGTACGACAACATGGCAGACTTGTACGCCTTGATAAACACACTACAAAATCTGGAAAAGGCCTACATTTGGGATTGTGTTACGCCGCAAGAGTACACGGCGGCTTGTTCCAAGTTCTTGGTACAGTACAAGGTCGCCTTCAAGCAAGTCCAGAACGATGAATTTCCCACAGTCGATGCGTTCGTTAAGAAGTTTCGCTTGGACTGTCCGGCGGCCCTGGAACGTATCAAAGAGGATCGTCCGATCACCATCAAAGACGACAAGGGCAACACGAGCAAGTGCATTGCAGACATCGTCTCGTTGTTCATCACCATTATGGACAAATTACGGCTCAAGATCAAAAGTAAAGACGAACTGCATTTCGAACTCAAGGATTTGGTTGATACGATGCATCGATTGTCGCTGATTCCGGAAGACTTTGAGGCCAAGACCAAGGTGGAAGGGTGGCTCTCGACGCTGAATGCAATGCAAGCATCGGACGAGTTGACTGATTCGCAAGTGAGACAGTTTCTCTTTGATTTGGAGTCGGCGTATGCTGCGTTCAATAAGTTGCTGCATTCTGGCTAGATATGGCGAGTGGGATGTAGACTTGAGTGGGTTTCGTCTTTGATTCAAGTTCGTGTTCACTGTAAAAGTGACTTTATTTGATAAGTTTTTAATGTAGCTCTTATCGTTAATTCAAATTTAATAAAAACAAATATTCTTGTCATATATAAAAAAGAGTATTTTATAGTGCCACAAATAGAAGTTAAAGGCAGTGAAGAAATATGAAAATTTCCACAAACATTTAGACGATTGCGGTACTATTTTATATTTCTGTAGTCATTAACAAGACTCGGACGATTGGACCTAGGACCCAACTTTCCAGTGGCGTGGCGTGAGTTTGGAGTGGATGGAAGCATTTCCAAGCAAATTATTCTGGAACTTAATTTCAAAATATGTATAGACAACTCAGTAAATACAGTAGAGGTAGAGCGTCGATTATCTGAATGTTGGCAAGGTGGTGGTTCGAATAATCGAAAAGTCGGTTAATTGAATTTTCATAGAAAATTTGGAGGATTGCCTAAAAGTTAATATAAGTTTTAGCCTGGAAATGTGCCAGGCGACTATCAGTGAACAAAAATAAGAAATTTGAAGGAATTGAGTGCTGCTGATGAGAGCAACATCACTTTCTGCATAAATTTGAATTTTTCATTTGATTCTATATACACATATGGACAAAAAAATAAGTACACCCCTCATGTACCTTTTTATGCCAAATTTTCATACCCTTTTTAAAATTGAATTACTCCAAATAGATAGTCATTACGACAATTAGGATACAACAATGAAAACGGAATCGAAAAACTAAATGGCATCCCCCTATTTTCTTAGTCCCTCCCGATATTAACTTTGAAGTGGGTTTTCAGCTTGGTCAAAATAATAAGTACACCATCGGTTTTTTTAATCTTTTGACAAAAAGTTGCTATTTTCCGTAAGGATTTGTTTTTTTATTAATTGGTGTATGCCAGAAGCGTTAAATTAAAAAAAAAAAAAAAAATACTTAAGGGGGCCAAAAACGCATGGTAGGTACGAAAAAAGAAGTTTAAGTTCGAAACTTTGAAATAGCGGAAAAAATATTCTCTCAATAACGAAATAAACCAGCTAAACATTGTATTTACTGTGTAATTCATTAAAAAGTGAATAATAAGCAGTCTCAAATACAGTTAAGTCCATGTAAGGGCCTTAAGGACAACTGTTGGTCTCATTATCACTATGGCGAGAAAAGTTCTCTTGGTGATTTTCGCGGCAAATATTTAAAATATAGAATCCCGTTGAAAAGTTAATCGAAGAATACAAGAAGTAAAGCAGTTTTGACAAAAAGTTTGGAAGTTTCCATGGCGACGTCAAAAAGTGTTGACGGCTCAAGAAAATTTGGGAGGGATAGTTTTCTTGTTCCAGACCGAACAATGAAAACTCACAGAATATTCTGTTTTATTTATGAGATCGTAATAAATTTGATTGGAAACTACTCTTGTCGTAATATTCTTTATTCAGGAAAAAAATAATATATTATATGCTACATCTACTGACTATTTCCCATGGAGGCGAAAAAACGTGGTCTATGGTTTAATTTTCATAGTTTGGTTTCGTTCAAACATACCTAATAACCGTTACAATGAGGCAATTTCCATATAAGAAATGTTAGTTTAGAGTCCTAGAATATTTCACTGATGAACACACACACTTTAAATGGGGATTTCAGCAGGATATTAACCCTAACCGTACTTTAGAAACTGGTGAAGGATCCGCTTCAACCAAGTCGGGTGGCTTTTCACGTTGTTACTAGAGTTAAATGGAATCTGGAATGTTTAGGGGGAGTTGAATCAATGAAACAGAAACACAGTTTTCATAAAACGGACCAATTACGGAATTTCCTGGAAGTAACTGGATATATGGATGTATGGGAACATACCATAAGAATGATCTCCAAAAGGCCAACAAAAACCTTTTTTTCTTTCAAAATAATGAACCATTTACTTTTAAATAATAAAATAGATTGAATTCTGGTCGAATCAGAACTTAATATTTTATTAAAACAAGTTTTAACCAAATTAACTGACATGTACTTATTATTTTGTCCAGCCTATTTTAGTCAGTTCGTACTTTTTCAAGGTAAATGAAAACTGTTATTTATTATAATATGCTAATTTACATATTATTTCATTCCTTACCAATTAAGTATTTAAATCTTCCCATATGAGTTTATTTCCTCAGATAATTACTTGGCTACAGGGTGCTAATAAAAATTAGTATGGCTGTACTTATTTCTTTGGCCATATGTGTATGTATACGAAAAAAACCTAACTCCTAAGGTTGTGGTTACTCGATTGTTCGGATACTCGACGCTCTACTGTATGTACTATTTACTATACTATGTTGATTTTATTTTTTTGTTTTATTATTTAATGAAAATTAAAAAAAAAATCAGCCAAAACTTAAACTTTAATCAACTCAGTTTCGTCGCCACTATTCGCATTTTAAATTAGCGCATACCTTTCTTTTTTAGGGTTTTTTTTTTTCAAAAAACACATGAAATCGATTTTGTCCGTCCGTCCGTCTCTTCACTAAATAACTCGCGAACGGCTCAACCGATTGTCATGAAATTTGGTAGGAATGTGTAAAATGGTTACAGTCTTTGGCACAAATACTTTAGAAGTTGGTAGGAAGAAGATAACAGGGTGTCCCGAACGGTTTTTTTTAGTTTTTTTTAGTTTTTATCGGAGATTGACGTATGGGTATTTAAATCAAAGATATAAACGAGTACATCTCATATCAGTTAAAATTTTCCAGTTTCGAGTAATGGTAAAAAAGTTATTAGCCTTTAAAGTTAAACTTCCTTTTCGACCTCCGTTTTTCTAAACCGTTATAGGGATCGATACGAAACTTTGCACAAAGATTGGCCAGTATGGCCTTATATACGTTAAATATTAAGACTGTTGACTTTTGCTAAGGAGAAGTAAATAACAGTAAATTTGTAAAATTTCAATTTGTTCGTGTGTAGCCCCTCTAAGGTTTCCAAATATGAAAATTCTGCTAAGGGTTTTTAGAAAATTACATAGGGAATATGTCTACGAATTTTCATTCGAAGAACTGTATCCAAACCGAAAATATAGCCAAGTAAGTATTTAGTAAGGGCCTTTCACGATGCAAGGGAAGCCTCTTAAGCATTTCTTCAATGCATATCTTTTAACTTGATGAAACAATGGACATGAAATTTGGTGGAAATGCATAGAATGGTAATAGTGTTTGCCACAAATATTTTTGAAGTTTGTAAGTTAACATTGTGGTCCTGAATAGCTGCAAAAGTATACTTGTTTTGTTTTGCGGGTACGTAAGTCAAACTAATTTCTTCATAAACATTCTCGCGAAATTATTTTAATGAGAAACTATATTACACCTCATCAGTTAAACAATAGTTTTTAGTAAATACCGTTTACATAACTGTATAAAAAAAAATAAAACCGTGATCATAAATCACTAAAAATTTGACTCAACCAGAACATAAGAAAAATTTTCATCATTCAGTAGGTACTTGGTTTGGTGCGAACTGTACTCACAATTCGATAATTGCAACGAAAGGTGGAAATAAATCCACATCCAATAGATTGTTGGGTTTCTTTTCTTATTCACTATCCAGCTTTGTTTGGTGTTAAACTCGTTTGTTTTCCTTTTTCACAACGTTTCGCCTTTATTGGAATCTTCAGGTCTAAAATTGATATGACTATAGTACATGGGTCAATATTACATATTGTTACTTACGTTCTATTTTTTCAATTATATTACATACATTTATTCGGTCAATATTACATATTGTTACTTACATTCTATTTTTTCAATTATATTACATACATTTATTCCTTGGGGACTAGACGATGATACAATATGGGTACAGATAAATAAATTAGTTGACGAGTGGAATTAGACATTGGACAATACACTACGCGTTAAAACTTAAAAATATTATCACAGTTGTTTGTTCTCCGTTGTCGGTTTATTTGCCCGTCTTCTTCTTGTTTTGGGCAGCTGTCAGGTAGTTAGTTCGGTAGTAACTTATTGTATTTGTAAACTATGTTCTCCAATTCCGTTTTTTGGTGTTAAAGCTATTTTTGAAATATTTGTTGATGTAAATTGCCTCTTTTGTTAGTAACTTGTGTTTGTTGTTGTCTTTGTCCAATATTCTAGTGTTGTCGAAGTCCATGTTGTGATGGTGATTGAGTTGGTGCGATACAAGCCTATTGTTGGGGTTGTTGTACATCCTGCTCCTGCTTTTGTGTTCGGATATCCTCGTGTGCAGGTGTCTAGTTGTTGATCCAATGTATACCTTATTTTGATTGTTGGAGGTGCATGTGTCACAACTTATTCTGTATACGATATTGCTTTGTTTCATGGTAGTTAGTTTGGTTTTGGTGTTAGAGAATACAGTGAATTTCGTTTATAACGACTTCGTTTATAACGACAATTCGGATATAACGACGTAAACTTTAATCCCCTTGATTTACGCATTGTTTTTCATACAAATTGCGCCGGTTATAACGACTTCGGATATAAAGTCCGTTTCGGCTATAACGACTCATTTCTTGAAGAAATCCAGTTTAGATTTCGGTTATAACGACCAATTTTTCAAGAATTTGTATTTTTTGCATGGAATATTAGGTTGTAGGATTAAAATAATGCTACGCTTTTTGTTTGACTAAAAGCGCTAACAACAATATACCTTTAAATCGACCGGTTCAGACAAATTTTCAACAAAGCATTTTTTATCCACGCGGACTAGTGTTTCCGAATCACATTTCTTTGATTTGCGTATTTTTGCGATAGTAAAATTTCACGGGTATGTATGTATGTTTTTTTTTTGTAATTTCTGTTTCATTGTCGTGCAATTTCCATACGATTGCCGAGTACCAGGATTTTTAAGCCGAAACCCTTTAAGAAAATTCACAAGTGAAGATTAGCAATAGCTCAAGGCTAAATTCAGAAAGTGATTTGTTACTGTGAAACAGGAACAGATCGCAGTTAGAAATTTATTAATTCTAAACCTCAATAGACTAAGCTACTACACTACCCCGTTTCTAAGTCAACACAATAATCATTTACAACCAACAATTCACAACAACAAAAACATGATAGTGAACTTGGATAAGAGTTTAGAAACGATCATTTCAGCTCAAACTGCTCGCTTAGTTGGGGTGTTTGCTGACAATTTTGAAACTGTAAGCTCAATTGACCAGAATCGCTCGATCATTTCTGAACGTAGTGACTTCCTGGACGGCAAATAAAAATATTCCTTGGGTAGCGTATCGCTTAAAAAAATATTAAAATTTGTTTTGAGAAACTGATACATGTTCACAGATTCTAGTGGATTTTACTAAGCGTTTTCTTAGTAACAACTATAAGTAAATGTGTAATGCTTGGTTAGCATGAACTATCTTATTTTCTATCCTTAATTAACACATAGGACCTGTCTAGATCCAGTCAAGCCTCCTTTTTGGTATTGCTCCCTCCCTAGGAGAATTATCCATAAAAGCAAAACGACTACTGATAAAAAATTGTTTGATTGTAAAGTTGATTGACGAACTTTTCAACAAACTGTTCACTGTCGGGGACAATAGCCAAAAACAATCTGTGCTGTGGACATTTTTTTAGAATGGAGAATAAATTTTAAGTGTTCAGGTTTATACGATAAGTCCATTTTTTAAGTGTTCTTAGACACTGTAATAATCATAATGGATTGTTTTAATTTAGATTAATTGTCTCGCGCTTGTTAAAACTTACCGTTGTGCTTTAACTGATGTAACATCGAATAAAAAAAAGTCAACAAAAACTTACAGAACCTGAACTCTGGTCCTTTAATAGCAGAATTAAGACATGTTTCCTGTTTACATGTTCCTCAAAGATCACCTACATCAGGGATTCCAAGAGAACCCTTCAACTTTGACTACCCTTCCAAACTAGCAAAAATATTCCAGTTGCTAATAGCAATGTCTGAAAATTCATAACAAAAGCCGCGTTTTTTTCGTATTGGGGTTAAATCTGACTCAAAAAAAACGATCGCGGTTAACATTCCGGTTAAGACCAAACAGCGGACATCTGACAGTTCATGAGCATCTTTGACTCACACTCGTTGACTATTTTTGTAGGTTTGGTGAATTTTATCACAAAATATGATTATTTATCCCTACACGGGATAGAGCTCAAATGTAGATGGCGGACGCATAGGGGAAATATGAGGGAATTTGTTTTTTCAAACCAAATGTGAGAGTTTTTCTCATCACGAGAAAAAATTTTGCAAAGAAATAATCATCTTTTGTGATAAAATCCACCACATCTAAAAAATAAGCCGACAAAGCTGAGTCAAAGATGCGCGAAAAGTGTCAAATGTCAGCTGTTTGGTCTTAACCGGGATGTTACCCGCGATCGTTTTTTTCGAGTCAGATTTACACGCGATACGAAAAAAACGTCGCTAATATAATTGGTTTCGAAGATAACAATAGCGGCGTTTTTTTCGCATCGCGGGTAAATCTGACTCGAAAAAAACGATAGCGGGTAACATCCCGGTTGAGACCAAACAGCTGACATTTGACAGTTTTTGCGCATCTTCGAATCGCCTTCGTCGGCTTATTTCTTAGATGTGGTGGATTTTATCACAAAAGATGATTATTTCTTTGCAAAATCTTTTCTCGTGATGAGAAAAACTCTCACATTTGGTTTGAAAAAACAAATTCCCTCAAATTTCCCCTATGCGTCCGCCATCTACATTTGAGCTCTATCCCGTGTAGGGTAGTTACACGCGTAAACTCTACCTGTGTAAGTGTCATTTTTTTTATATGAAGTTCTACCCAAACCTGCACGGGATAAACACAATAAAACGTACCTAATGAGTGCCTACGTGTGGGTTTCATGCAAGATTTCAAGGATTTCTAATGTAGAAATCATGTATCATTATAAAAGAAAATACGCATGTGTGTGAGTTAATTTAGAGAGACTATTGCATGTGTGTGCTGTATCGTCCAATAAACACAAGAGTGGAGTATTTAAAGGAGTACGTTTTTAGGTTAACGTTTAGAGACAGTTTTAACGAAGTTTTATACCACCATACCATCATAATGATGATATAAGCTTTCCGGAAAATACTTTATGGATGTTTTATCGGATCAAAATATTACTTTAAGCGATGCCACACGATAAATGAATTTCGTGGTACTATATGTAAGAAATGCATTATGTTTATGCCATAGAATAGAGAAATAAAAAGGAATGATAAATCAGCTGTCACCCATACAAACTGCATGGCACGATTTTAAAAAGCGGTTGTCCCCATCTGTCAAGTGTTATTGTGAAGTTATTACAAAGTAAATGGGGGAAAGATTGTTGCTGGAGGAAGTCAGGAAGTGTATCTATAAAATGTAATAGTCATATCGCAGTTTCAGTGCGACACAAAGGTAAAAAAGACGAATTGTCCCCACCTGTCAGATCCAGTCTGATATGAAAAATTCAATCATTTATCGCTTCTACGGGGCAATCCTCTTAGTTGTTAGGATCAATGGTTTATGCATATAAAATTTTCTACAAGCTAGAATAGAAGGCTTGTAGGAAATTTTGATAGTTTAAAATTAATATTCTCTATTAATAAAATGTGTTTATTTTATACATAGTTCGTTGATGTTTTTTTTTACATATAAAAGTGTTTTTCTTTTTGTGGTAATTTGTGCTTGAAGAAGAATAATTTGCTGTAATAATTGTAAGTAGTCTTACGGGCAAGTTTTTGTGGCTTGTTCTAATTATTGATATTGATCAAATGATAAAATAAAAGAAATTTAGTAAGTTTTAGTATTGTGCTCCAAGGAGGTTATCCTTAGCAGTTCATTAATAAGCGATGGCTGATCCCCAAGGAGGTTATCCTATGTTATCCGAGGTTGGGTTACAACCTCGTAGGGACGTGCACTCCCTGGTCATTTCGGGGTCGTGAGGAGGTTATCCTCATAGTGGTTGAGGAGAGGTTATCCTCTCAATCCAGACCTGTGACCGACAGTTTTCCAGGTAGGAAAACTGGCTTTTGTATTTTTAGTGAATGTCATTCGATCAATATGCTTTTAATGCAGGTGTATTTTTTTATTTACAGCCCGAATACAATGATGGAAAAGAATTAAATAGTTAAATACATATTATATATTTTTTTTAGCTATTCTTACATATATGATTGCTACAGTGTGAAGTGCTTCTTTAAAGCAAACGAATTGTTGCTTGGGAGGATAAGGTGTTAGGTTAATGCTAATCTCATTGACGATAGCCGGGTAATAAGGATGACCAAAAACCACCCAAAAGAATATTACTAAACTCAAGGTCGAGGGTACGACCCATGAAGTTGGGAAACACTTTGAATTTGAAATGGAATAGGTTACAAGATTCAGGGATTTGGAGCGGAGCGGAGCGGAGCTATGGAGCGGAGCGGAGCGACCTAAAATTTCGGAGCGAAAGAGCGGAGCGTGGAGCGGTTTTCGGCAGGCTGGAGCGGAGCGATTTTTGCTTTGGAAGTCGCTCCACTCCGCTCCGCTCCGAAGGAAAAAATCAAGAAAATTCTGAGATAAAAAAATTATTTTTTTCGACGAAATTTTTCATTTTATGGCACTATTTGATGATTTTGGACGATTTAAAGGCAAAGAATTCGTTGAGAGACTTGCGAAAATTCGGATTATTGTTAAATTCCATGACAGAAAAGTCCTGTCCTGTACTCGCTGAATGAAACGCCCGTTTTAATTTAAATTAGTTATTAGGTGCATTTTATTGAATGGAGTACAGGACAGCTTCCATAACAATTTTACAGATCTTGTTCTATACGGGATGTCCGAAAACTATCGCATAAAGGCACCCAAATATGATTCCTGGTGATATTTCCAGCAAAAAGGAGTATAAAAAAGCCAGAATTATTAGTTCTTCAGCTACCACAGACATTTAAAGATTTTTCAAAAATTTAATACTCATATTACCCACATATTTTCTTTCGGTCGTGGCCAACAATTTTTCCTAATAAAAATCAGATAAGCGGTTTAAGCTGTGTAAAAAAGCTTCAAAGACAAAATTTTGTGATCTTACTTCATATAAAAATTTTTTCCGACGGAGGTTTTAGTGGTAGCATTTTTGTAAAATCTTTAAATGCTTTTGGTAGCTATAAGGAGTTAAGAATTCGGGATATTCCCGGTACCCCTATTTTGCTGGAAATGACATTAATAATCATATTTCGGTGCGCTAATGCGATAGTTTAGTTTCCGGACACACTATCTAGAACAACTCAATTTTATGTTCAAATTTGTACGAAATTGGTGCTATCCTGTTCTGTACTTAATCGAATAAAACGCACCTTTTAAGCCATACTCTATAATACGTAAGAAGATATAAGTTGAATTGATGAATTCGCGGAAAATTATAAATATTTACTAAGAACAATGAAGTTTTGTTGTATGTTTGTAATGGAGCGGAGCGGAGCGTGGAGCGGAGCGGAGCGAAAAAATTTTAGTCGGAGCGGAGCGCTGGAGCGGAGCGGTTTCAAATCGGTCGGAGCGGGAGCGGAGCGGAGCGAAAAAAAGTGTCGCTCCAAATCCCTGACAAGATTGCATAAAGGCTGATAGAACCCTAGAAAGAACCAAGGAAATAGATGCTGAATGGAGACGAGGACTAGTATGAGTATGAATTAGGGAAGCAAACGTTAAAGGTATCAGATAAATGATTGAAGAGACTCTCATAAACATCTAAAAACAACTTACAAGGAACATACACACAGGCAACTAATAGCGGTATAGAAACAGAATGAATTGGTTCACGGTGAGACTCACCTCACATCCACTCCACTAAAAATTTAGGCCGGCAATTCCAGCATAAAATTTGCTTGAAATTGAATGCCAAAAATAATTCGATTATGGTTTGGAATATTTAATTTAATTATCCAATTTATTAGCATCATTCTTCTTTTATTCGACATCCGTGTCTCTTACGCACTGTTCCACTTAAAAATATCATCTTCGAAATACGAGTCCTAGCTTCTCCCCTATTGCCAGTACCGTTTTTTGTAAATTCATAAACAAGCAATCTGGCTCTTTAAAGGAATACTATCGGGAATATTCCTAAATTTTGCTCTTCTTCTTCATAAAAGGTTTGCCGACCAGCGACCACTGCCTTAAGGGAATTCTTTTTCCTTAAGTAAGTACTATGAGATCCGCCCTACAATTCCACTCTTTCATTCATCATAATATGAAAAGTTTTTTTTTTCATTGCAATACATTTTTGTTAAGAATATAACACAAAGCCGGTTGCCTTGACCAAAAGATTATTCCATAATTCGCTGCTATACCTTCTCCACCTCTGTCGGTAAGACTGACCATTACCAATTTTTAGAGAAAATCCGCCGGGGCATAATTTGCAATAAAAACTTGAAACTGAGAAAGCATATTCTGGTCGCCGCACTCTGTTGTCAGACTTTTAAATCTCTGTCGTGCCTGCCTACTCGACTTCACCTTCAGAGTTTTTATCGAGACATCGTTCTACCTTAGTGCAGTGCACTTTTACCTTGTCACCTTTTCTTCATATAAATTACCTCTGATCGATACTACGATACGATGAGTTGCTTACTGTTCATGCATTAAATCTTTTGCTCCCAGGTCCCAGGAACATCTCGTCGTATACTCTAATTAGCTAAAATGTCTCTCAGGCACAGCCAATTTCATGGACAATTTGTAAATGGTCTCAAGCCAGGAGTCGTGCAACCATATTTTCGACGGTTGAATTCATCATTTAACTTCCAGTTGTGCTTGAGAAGAAATTGAAAGTACGTAATGTATGTATGTACATACACTACCTACTGTATATTGCAGATTCGCTGATAGGATATTGCACTTCAAACCTTGAGGTCTCAATTTGACCCTGGGACAGTCGGAAAGCTAAATAATGGGCCTTGGACGTGTGCTCCTTCAGCTATTGTACGACTAAAGGCCCATTCATTGTGAATTGGAAGATACATTATTGTGTGACCTCATAATAGGTAACAGTTCCAATTTATTCTGTAATTTGTCCTAAAGGCAAATTTGTTTTGAACGTTTCCCAGCCAGCATTGGCATCATATATCGTAAACATAGACCAAAATAATCTTTACTTCATGCATCACAAGTCGACGTTCTGTATCGATAGACCACGCTGTTGAAATACAACACATGATGGCCAGCTGAAGGAATGCCCACGCATCAGCTATTCACTACAATGTATAGCAATTTTTTTTTTTTCATTTGAAACCCACTATTTGGATATTGGATGGGCTTAGTTTTCGTGATTTCTTCCGTTCGTTGAGACTGCGTACCTAAGTCCGCAACAATCGGATGAAAAAAACAAACTTTTTTTTAAAGCGAAAGTGTTTAAAAAGTGTGTAGGTCGCGATTTATTTTTGATGTACTTTTGCTCAGTGTTATTGTGTTTAACATGTTTCTTTTTTGTGCGTCTGAAATCATAACGTTGCAAGTAAGTGATAGTTTATTTACCTAGTTCCAAAAGGACCATGGTCTCAGTTTGTTCAAAACTCAACAGATTTTTTTTATACACATTACTCTTGTAAATAATCTAATGACTAAAAAAAAACTTTAGATAAAACATTTACTTATAATCCTTGTACATTCGGAAATCGTAAGCCAGGTGATTTATAGATTACGTTGAAATCACTAGTAATTCACAGCGTAGTATGGTATTGGGCGCAGCGCATAGTGTGCCATTGGTCTTCATTTTGATACCTCGCATAAACTAATTTTTATACTCTTCGCTTATTAAGCGAAAAGAGTATATTAACTTTGTCATGAAACTGAAGGAAGCATCTCCGCATTGAAGGAAGCATCTCCGACCATATAAAATATGTATGTATATGATCAGCGTGAAGAGCTGATTCGATTGGACGATGTCCGTCTGTCCGTCTGTCTGTCTGTTGGGACGCGTTTTACTCGGCTAGGTTTTTGTTAATTTACATATATACAGGGTGTCCGAAAACTGCCGCATAAACGCACCGGACTGTGATTCCTCATGTATTTTCCAGGAAAAAGTTGCATGGAACATACCCTCTTAGCCCCTTTAGCTGCCACAGGCATTTGAAGATTTTTGAAAAAAATAATTTTCTTGTACGACTAAAACTTCAATATCTCAAAAGCTAGACTAGCTAGAATAGCAAAATAAGATGGTTACTACAGCCAACAAATTTACCTAAAAAACGAGACCGAGGCTAATTTCGGGCGCGGCCGAAATTTGAATACCCTTCACTCTCCTCGGGCTAAAAGTTTTTTGGGGGGTTTTTTGATATTGACAAATTCTGTGGCGTCGATAAAACAATATTTGTGTGAGGTTTGGTTGGAATAAGTGGTAAAATAAAAAAAAATATCTCAGAAAACTTTATTGGGGGGATGCGGGAGCATGGCCCCATAGTACGATTCCATTTGTTTTACTTTTTTTTTGTTTTGATAAAGACGCATTGAGGTTTTTTTAAATTGTTTTAAATTGGTGTAGAAAAAATGTTTCTTAGAAGATCCAAAATGGGGAGGTTGGACTTGTATGGTAGCCCCATGACTCCATAGTCCGATTATTTATGGCATCAATTGAAGTGCACTCTTACGAGTTTTGGTTGAAAGTGGTTCACAAATAAAAAAGTTGTTCGTAGAAGAACTCAATTTAGGGGGTTGGCTTTGTATGATAGCCCCATGACCCCATCGTCCGATTCCATTCATTTTTAGACATGCTTTGTGGCATCAAATGAAATGCACTTTTATGAGGTTTGATTGAAATTGGTGGACAAATAAAAAAGTTTTTCTTAGAAAAACTCAATTTGGGGGCTGGGTTTGTATGACAGCCCCATGACCCCACAGTCTGATTCCATTTATTCTTACATATATTTTGTGGCATCAATAGAAACACATTTGTGTGAAATTTGGTTCAAATTGGTGCACAAATGAAAAAGTTTTTCTTAGAAGAACCTAATTTGGGGGGTTAGGTTTGTATGGCAGCCCCATGACCCCATGGTCCGATTTGATCCATTCTTACAAATGTTTTGTGTTATCAATAGAAACACATTTGTGTGAAATTTCGTTGAAATTAGTAAACACATGAAAAAGTTTTTCTTAGAAAAACCAAATTGGGGGGGTTAGGTTTGTATGGCAGCCCCATGACCCCACGGTCCGATTTTAGCGATTCAAACATACAAACTGCCTGCAATAAAAAGAAACATGTGTGCGAAATTTCAGCTCGATAGCTTTTAAACTGGCCGAGTAAAACGCGTAGCAACAGACGGACAGACGGACAGACGGACAGACGGACAGACAGACAGACGGACATCGCCCAATCGACTCAGCTCGTCATGCTGATCATATATATACATATTTTATATGGTCGGAGATGCTTCCTTCAATGCGTTACAAACTTCATGACAAAGTTAATATACCCTTTACTCTACGAGTGAAGGGTATAATAAAACTAACGAGACTAAAATCCGATAAGAGATTCGGTTTTTTACAGAACCTCAAAGTTAAATTTTTGTGATTTGTCCCAAAAACAATATATTTTTCCATCTCAATTTTCTCCAACTTCTGCCAGGGTGAGGTGCTCGTAAGATTCTTTTAAAAATTGGCGCATAGTCTAACGATAATTTCTTTCTTACATCATTTTATCCTATCTTCATTATTTCTAACAGTTTGAATGCCTTAAATGGAAAAAACTAAGGGTTAATTTTAGCTCGATTTCGACATACTTTGAATAGATTTTACCAATTGCATATCTTTAGGAGCAGTGTGAATTGAAATGTATTGAATTCGAGCTAAAATTAACCCTAGTTTTTTACACTTAACGTATAAAAACTGTTAGAAATAATGGAGCTACAATAAAATTATGTGAGAAAGAAATGGTCGTTAGACTATGCGCCAATTTTTAAAAGAATCGTACAGGCACCTCTTCTTGGCAGAAGTTGGAGAAAATTGAGATGAAAAAATTGACTGTTTTTGGGTCAAATCACACAAATTTGACTTTGAAACTCTGTGAAAACCAAATCTCTTAGGTTCGGTATAGTAACAAAAACTATGCGAATGAATCCTAAAATTTCCTTCAAGAAGCTTTGTTTAATTAAAAAAAAAAACTTAGAGTTACACTGTTTTCATACAAGTACCTATAATCCTATTTTCGGTCGGTTTTTTGTCTCCGGCCGATTCTCTCCAATCATCAGTAAGCTTTGAAAAAATTGGTACAAAATAAAGATGAGACATCAAGCTTTAATATGATATGCGACTTCAAGGTAACCAAGGCCAACTTTTAAAATATACTTGAACACATTTAATTTGATTCAAGTGTTCATATATTTTCAATTCCATTCAAGAACATCGTCTTAAAAACTCTATCTCTCAAAAAATATAACATTCATTCCATAATCTTCAGTAACCATATAAACCATTATAAATATATGTAGCATAATTCATTTTTAATCTCCACGAATCATGCATTATTGATCCATTTCGTATAAGCCATTAACATTCTTTACGAGCAATGCATTAAAAATATATGTTACATAAGTATTGCGTAATCTTTATGACTAACGATTATGTAGTCTTTACGATTGATGCATTAAAAATGTATGCAACGTAACTATTACATAATGTTTACGAATAACGATTTTATAATGATTATCCGTAATAAGGCGCAAATGCGTATATACATGAAATAGGGGGACATCGTCATATACTGCTTGTATGAAAACGTGATGAATGAATAAGCAATATGTGTTTACGCGTGTTGCATGAAATAATGATTATAAATGTTTTAAATGCTGGCTGCCCAGCTGCTGCCCAGCCAGCATTTAAAACATTTATAATCATTATTTCATGCAACACGCGTAAGCACATATTGCTTATTCATTCATCACGTTTTCATACAAGCAGTATATGACGATGTCCCCCTATTTCATGTATATACGCATTTGCGCCTTATTACGGATAATCATTATAAAATCGTTATTCGTAAACATTATGTAATAGTTACGTTGCATACATTTTTAATGCATTGCTCGTAAAGAATGTTAATGGCTTATACGAAATGGATCAATAATGCATGATTCGTGGAGATTAAAAATGAATTATGCTACATATATTTATAATGGTTTATATGGTTACTGAAGATTATGGAATGAATGTTATATTTTTTGAGAGATAGAGTTTTTAAGACGATGTTCTTGAATGGAATTGAAAATATATGAACACTTGAATCAAATTAAATGTGTTCAAGTATTTACAAGTTGGCCTTGGTTACCTTGAAGTCGCATATCATATTAAAGCTTGATGTCTCATCTTTATTTTGTACCAATTTTATCAAAGCTTACTGATGATTTATGGAGGGAATCGGCCGGAGACAAAAAACCGACCGAAAATAGGATTATAGGTACTTGTATGAAAACAGTGTAACTCTAAGTTTTTTTTTATTTAAACAAAGCTTCTTGAAGGAAATTTTAGTTCATTCGCATAGTTTTTGTTACTATACCTAACCTAAGAGGTTTGGTTTTCACAGAGTTTCAAAGGCAAATTTGTGTGATTTGACCCAAAAACAGTCAATTTTCTCATCTCAATTCTCTCCAACTTCTGCCAAGGAGAGGTGCCTGTACGATTCTTTTAAAAATTGGCGCATAGTCTAACGATCATTTCTTTCTTACATCATTTTATTGTAGCTCCATTATTTCTAACAGTTTTTATACGTTAAGTGTAAAAAACTAGGGTTAATTTTAGCTCGAATTCAATACAATTAAATTCACACTGCTCCTAAAGATCTGCAATTGGTAAAATCTATTCAAAATATGTCGAAATCGAGCTAAAATTAGTTTTTTGCATTTAAGGCATTCAAACTGTTAGAAATAATGAAGAAAGGATAAAATAATGTAAGAAAGAAATTATCGTTAGACTATGCGCCAATTTTTGAAAGAATCGTACGAGCACCTCACATTGGCAGAAGTTGGAGAAAATTGAGATGGAAAAATATATTGTTTTTGGGTCAAATCACAAAAATTTTACTTTGAAGTTCTGTAAAAACCGAACCTCTTATTCGGATTTTAGTGCCGTTAGTTTTATTTTTTAGGTAAATTTGTTGGCTGTAGTAATCATCTTATTTTGCTATTCTAGCTAGTCTAGCTTTTGATATATTGAAGTTTTAGTCGTACAAGAAAATTATTTTTTCAAAAATCTTCAAATGCCTGTGGCAGCTAAAGGGTTAAGCTAAGAGGGTATGTTCCATACAACTTTTTGCTGGAAAATACATGAGGAATCACAATCCGGTGCGTTTATGCGGCAGTTTCCGGACACCCTGTATATATGTAAATTAACAAAAACCTAGCCGAGTAAATTGCGTCGCAACAGACAGACAGACGGACATCGTCCAATCGACTCAGCTCGTCACGCGGATCATATATATACATATTTTATATGGTCGGAGATGCTTCCTTCAATGCGTTACAAACTTCATGACAAAGTTAATATACCCTTTTCGCTTAATAAGCGAAGAGTATAAAAATTAGTTTTTGCGAGGTTTCAAAATGAAAACCAATGGGACACTATGCGCTGCGCCCAATACCATACTACGCAGTGAATCACTAGTGATTTCAACGTTTTCTATAAATCACCTGGCTTACGATTTCCGAATGTAGAAGGATTGTAAGTAAATGTTTTATCTAAAGTTTTTTTTAGTCATTAGATTATGTACAAGAGTAATGTGTATAAAAAAAAATCTGTTGAGTTTTGAACAAACCGAGACCATGGTCGTTTTGGAACTAGGTAAATAAACTATCACTTACTTGCAACGTTCTGATTTCAGACTCACAAAAAAGAAACAACATCAAAAATAAGTAATTACTTCACTGCAATCACGACGTACACACTTTCGTTTAAAAAAAAATGTTTGTTTTTTTCATCCGATTGTTGCGAACTTAGGTACGTAGTCTCAACGAACGGAAGAAATCACGAAAACTAAGCCCATCCAATATCCAAATAGTGGGTTTCAAATGAAAAAAAAAAAAAAAATAGCTATACATTGTAGTGAATAGCTGATGCGTGGGCATTCCTTCAGCTGGCCATCATGTGTTGCACTTCAACAGCGTGGTCTATCGATACAGAACGTTGATTTGTGATGCATGAAGTAAAGATTATTTTGGTCTATGTTTACGATATATGATGCCAATGCTGGCTGGGTGGGTTTATACAAATGCAAACATGTTTGACAAGTCAGATTTTCGCGAGTATGGTCGTCGTCGCAACGACTGCAGATTTTATTTAGAGGCCCAGATTCCCGATGAATGAGAAGGTGGCGGTGCATACAAAAGGTGCGATTGTATTTCTGATATACCGAAAAAGGTTATTTATGGGCTCATTGAGTGCACCGACGAGATTTATTATGAGATTAGAGCTGACAAAAGACAAAAGTTTTGTCGTATGTAGTTTTCAATTATGTAGGGTAGGTACATACTACATATTCAGCTGCTCGCTTACAACGTGGGATGGGACTCGATTAATACTATTGAGCTTATTGCTCTTAGCCCGGGGTGGAACATTGTTCCAATTTTAATGTTTTTATTACTGAATATGCTTAGATTATACTTGTATGATAGCTGTAATAAAAGAGCGAAATAAGTCTCTTGAATTTCTTTGAAATATCGCACATGGTCTCTGTGTCTGTGCGTTCCCGGGAAGTATAGTGTCAACCCATAAAGGATTGCGTTTCAAGAAGCAATATTTCTTTTGAGCCGACAGAATCAATCCGTACTCGTAATATTTGTAGCAAACGCATACACTGCTCGTCATCAGATTAGCACACCCCTTCGCATGAATAGCTTCGGCTGATTTCCAACCACACTAAAAGAGCTAAAATTTCATAATTATACTTGTTAATAGTCTATTCAATTCTAAGTTAATTAAAACAAAAAGTATTGTGTTTTCATTTTTTAATTATGTTTTGTAATTGTTTTTCGAAAAAGAACACACAAAACAGCCATTTAAAATTTGTCATCAGGATAGCACAGGTAATTTCTTTTTTGTCGGTCTTCCACAATTGAGGACGTAGAACCCCCAATTTTTTGTTGTTGTTTAAGTAATATATTAGCTTTAAAATGGATAAGATAAAATCACTATCTGCGGAAGAGGGATCAAAAATTAAGGCTTGCAAGGAGTCAAGGCGGTAAAAAAGTGAAATTTCGAGAAAAAATCAATAAAAGACGATAGTAAGTAGCGTTAAGGTTAAAATAAGAGAGGCGTTAAAATTGAGTACTTGTCAATCCTTATGAGAGAGTTATTTTGAGAGAAGCATCGAGCCCTCATGACTCGATCGCGAGGATTAGGGTAAATTTTCACATTCAGGTAAGGTGACCAGACTCCCGAAGGCCCAATGCTGTACACGTTGGGGAATTTGGCTTTCAGACAAACCCTCAATCATACTATTTGTGGTGATGTAACTTCAGAAAGCAAGGTTCTGTTGATACTAAACAGGATCCATAAAGAAGCCCTCAAGTTCTTAATGTTCTCATTTACAGAATATCATCAGCATGTGAAGTAGAAAATTTAAGCTATAACAAGTAAGGGCTGCGTATCCAGGATCAGAAGGGGCGAGCCCAAAATTTTTTAATTTTTAAGACCACGGAATTTCCTTGGGGAGTTGGGGTAGGTATAAAAGTCAAATCTAAGGCAAAAATTAAGATTTCCCGTCAGTTCTTAGAAAAGATTTTACACATTTTAAAACAATATTTCAAGAAAGGACAATTGTTACGTTTTAAAGATAAATTACCTCTTGCACGTGTTTAGCCTATACCGCTTGATTATATCCAATTCGCCTACGATTTTAACCCTTCTGTCGGCACCTACTACAATATGCATATTCTATACCCAATAGGTCTGGCTGGACCTACTGAGAAAATTTTTTTTATTTTTTAGAAAAAGTAAAATTTTTATCGGTAAAATCATTCTATCCATTCTTTACTGCAATTTTTCAAAAATAGAAGCATCAAAATAATTTTTGTAGATATACTGGACACGTTTTTAAGTAGATATATTTTAAGGTGGTATTAGTACAAACGTCTTTCTCCCTTATTTTCTTCTTTTTTTGCTTCGCTATTTGCATTGTGTTTATCTAGTAGATATTTCGATCGAATTTTCTAATTCCAATATCTTTGGGGAAATATTAAGCACTTTCTTGGCAGATTTTAACTCGATATTAGTCTGCAGATTTAGGGAAATAAGTGGGAAGAAATAGGGAATTTTCAAGGCAAAAATCATTTAATTCTAAATTTTTCGTAAATTTTTTGATCAAATCTATTTAGAAAGACGGTTGCAAGTCACTCATACTTAGTCCTTACTATTTCAAAGGAAATAAAACTGGGTTGAATTTCCTAGGATCAAATTTCAGTTAATTAGGTGGTATTATAAAATGTGACGAAATTAGGCATACCCATTTTCCGAACTTCACGGCTTTTTATAGAAAAATCTCAGAAATTTTTATCGTTTATAGTTCAAATTGAGTTTAAATGACATTATTACATCATATATAACAGAATTTAATATTTGCACTTCTTACTTCAAGAGAAAAATGGGGGGAATAACTATAGGTCTGGCCAGACCTATTGGGTATCAAAAAGCACTATAAATTGAAAATCATCAAAAACATACTAAAAACTTCAACCGATTTTTTCAAATTTTTGCAAAATGCTTCCAAACATATTATTCTAGGATATCATGAAATATGAAGTCGCTGCGATTTCATCTTCTATGCTTTTTACACCAACATATAGTGCCAAAGGTCTGGCCAGACCTTCGTGCCGACAGAAGGGTTAAGACAGTCGATACTCAGTGCTTTTTCAACTTTTGAATTTCAGTGTTCGAGACTGCAGTCTCAGCAGCCTTGTGCGGATGATGATAACTTTTTCCCTGTCCCTGACTATCCGAGACAGAAATCATGTACAGTAGAACCTCGATTATCCGAACTAATTGGTTTCAGGAGTCGTTCGGATAATCGAAAAGTTCGGTTAATCGAGATTGTTGAATACATGTACGAAAAACCTCGGAAAAACGACAAAAAAATTATCCATTTTTGTGTAAATACATACAAGGAAATTAAGAAAATATATTGCATATGGAAGCCAGAGGCCTTGGTCGCAAAATAGATTTCGTCGATTTTTGTGTGAAACTGTTTGAAGGCGATTTCTGGAAAATACCGGCCGACATTCTTTATATCCACTTACAATGGCACATTTGAATACACTATATTATATTAGCCATTAGCATTAAAGTAACGACCTACATACATATAAAGAATGTCGGCCGCCGGAGTATAGGAAAATGTATAATCGCTCTCCGAACTCGCGACGTGCGAGCGTATGAGGCGAACTAGAGTTGAGATTGGGAGGGTGGAAAATTGATTGATTACATACTTAGGAAAAAATTCCAACTCTGGGAGTTCGGATAAGAGAGGGTTCGGATGATGGAGGTTCGTATAATCGAGGTTCTACTGTAGTTGTTTATTTGAAGCACGGAAATTGTTGTGCCGTGCAAGGAGTCGAACCCGCAATTTGACGCTCTTTAATATCGTAGTGATTTCTCATAGATGGTACAGAAGTAAAAAAATGCCGAGATAAACGGCCAGCAGGGCGAAAGTGTTCAAGCACCCCTCCCCTGTACCTAATTATTTAAAAACTTCGTTTCGTTTCATTTATTGCTGTAGATAAACTGATACCTCATTGGGCAGAGAATTCTTAAGCAGTTGGCTGTCCTGGCACATCTACGGAGTGGAGTTCGTGGAGAACCTCCCAGAGCGGTGGAAGGATGGCTTATCTTGGTTGCGATGTTCCAGGGAGAGAGAATGTATTCCTCCATGGATACCATGGAGACCATATATGGTCCCCTGGGCTCTTATTGGATTTGATGGACATATTGTGGGAAAAAACTTTATCTGGAATCCTAGCACAGTCCATTTTCCTATAATGGTTTATAGGGGAATCCGATGTAGTACACTGATTTCTATATCGTTTTGTGAATAATTAAAATCGCATCTTTCCACTTCTGGATCTTAGCAGCTCTACATGCTTGAATTTTCTACCTTGGGCAGTGCAGTGCTCGATACAAGTCTGGCAAACTTCAAAATTTTCCGCTAAAAAATTTGCGAGTTAATGACATTTTTCGATTAGAAAACAGAAGTGTTGGGCAGCTGTAACTCCCGAACGCGGATCGGAAATGTCAGTGCCAAGTAGCTTAAGTGTTCCAATTCAGTAAGGTCGGTTAAAGCGTTCCTGGATTATCGAAAATAAACGATTGCCAAATATAAAAGTACGATTATCTCGCAAAATATATTTCGTACACCAGTCAAACTTTTCACCTTAAATCTCATCTTTTGACCGCTGTAACTTCTGAACCTTGACAGCTAAAATTTTCAACAAATACGGACAGTGCGGTGCTCAAAAAAACTGCCAAATTTCTAATTGTATGATCAATTTTTGATTAGAATAGACAAAAGAGTGATTTAGGCAGCTGTAACTGTCGAACCCGGATAGGTAGGACCTAAAAATATGAAGAAAATATGAGCTCCAAGTAGCTAAAAGTGTGTAAGGTCTAACGATCGATCAAAGAGTTCCCGAGTTGTCGAAATTGTCGTTTTCCAAATGAAAGTGCAATTATCTTGATAAAAACACCTTTAAAACAGAAAACACTGACCACAGGCCTCACCGAGGAGCTTATTATGCAATGATTTAGGTTGCTTTTGTGTGGCATTGGGAATGCTGTACATTTTGCTGTGTACATTTGCTAATGCTGTACGACAAAATGCTGTACTGTACAGCAAAATGCTGTACGTCTGGTTAGCTTACATTAAGGCGAGCCTACATTGTTCAAACAGTGATAAGAAATGCTCCACAGTTATGGAAACTAAAACTGAAGAACAAACCCCAACTTAACTTTGCCCGAAGTAAAATACGTTTAAATTAAGCATGAGTCCATTTGACATGGAACAAAAAATGGCGCTATGTTATCTTTTCGAATAAAAACAAGTTCACTTTAGAAGACTAACACAGTTATAATGTCTACTTGCAGGATCTTTGCTAGGAAGGACACCATTAGGATCGCCTACACTGTGGAATTGATGGTGTAGTGGTCACGAGGGCCAACTGGTACTAGGCCTGTTCCAAAAACCGGGATCCCGGTACAAAACCGGTGTTCACTTTGTACCGGTCCCGATATTCTAAAGTACCGATATCCCGGTTTTTTTGGTACCGAGTTAAAAAAAACCGACCGACGAGTCGGTTTTTTGGTACCGAGTTAAAAAGAACGATTCATTTCAACCATGGGCCGGTTTTTTCAGGTTTTTTGTACCGGTTTTTAACCCAGTACTAAAAAAAAACGGCTTATGGTTAAAAAAAAACCGTCGGTACTGAAAAAAACCTGAGTCGGTTTTTAACCCGGTACTCAAAAAACCGGCTTATGGTTAAAAAAAACCGTCGGTACTGAAAAAAAACCTGAGTCAGGGAAACCGCTTGTGGTACCGGGTATTGAAAAAAACCGAAACCCGGTACTGAAATCTCGGTACCGAACAGGCCTCTGGTACTATAAGATGCCTCTTCTTTTTATTCAAAAAGACAACTTAGCGTCATTCTTTGTTCCATGTCAATTGTTCTCGTGCTTAATTCAGCCGCATTTTCCTGTAACTTTACTTTCTGTCGTGCTCTGTGGCCGTGACAACATAGCGCCACTCTGTGAAATAGACACTCATAGAGAAACGAGTTTCCAAACTCGGCACGACTCGTTGCAAGTTTTTTAGGGAGAAGAAGATGATAAGAAATATTCTTATCGTAGAATAATAAACTAACGATGCGACTAGGAAGTGGTATGGCTGACAACCGTAACACACTCCGAACTCAGTTGTCTTTGTAACGTTGATGACTACACATACACAAGGTAGTCATCAACGCACCATGCTCCACTAGGAGTTACGGTAATGAAGAGAGAGTTACTTTCTTTAGATGTGGAGCATTTCTTATCACTGTTTGAAAAATGTAGGCTCGCCTTAATGTGAAAATTTACCCTAATCCTTGCGACCGAGGCATGAGGGCTCGATGCTTCTCTCAAAATTACTCTCTCATAAGAATTGACAAGAACTCAATTTTTATCGCCTCTATTATTTTTACCTTAATGCTACTTATTACACACGAATACGGATTCAACTTATCGACTTTTATTAATTTTTTCTCGAAATTTCACTTTTTGACCGCCTTGACTCCTTGCAAGCCTTAATTTTTGATCTCTCTTCCGCAGATAATGATTTTCTCTTATCCATATTAAAGCCAGTATATTACTTAAGCAACAACAACAAAATGGGGGTTCTACGTCCTTAATTGTGGAAGATCGACAAAAAAGAAATTACATGTGCTATCCTGATGACAAATTTTAAATGGCTATTCTGTGTGTTCTTTTTCGAAAAACAATTATAAAACATAACTAAAAAATGAAAACACAATACTTTTTGCTTTAATTAACTTAGAATTGAATAAACTAGTAACAAGTACAATTATGAAATTTTAGCTCTTTTAGTTTGGTTGGAAATCAGCCGAAGCTATTCATACGAAGGGGTGTGCTAATCTGATGACGAGCAGTGTATATAAATTTAATTGATTGGTCTATTCCTGTGCTTTTAACATGTTTTTAGCATACCTGATTTCCCACATGGACAAATTCTACGCATTTGACTATATGATCAAATAAATATGTATATTGTAGGAATGTTAAAAGTTAAATATTAGGACTACAGATCAGCATCAGATGCATAGGTGAACTGCATGCCTAAATTCCCAAGTATGTAATGAGAGAATCGATTACCGCATTGCTGGTACATATAGAAAATGAAAGTAGCGTGTCGCCATTCCCTTTAGAATTATTGTCGAAATCTGTCGCATTCGAAGGCATGCATACTAATCAACGCACTTGGATCAATACCTGCTTGCCACGCCAAATCTAGTCACCTCTATGTAGCTCTGACATTATGTGCACCCTGGTAGATTTAAGATTTTTCCCAACTGCAATCAGATCGTTTTGTAAAACTGGTAAGAGGTTAGTTTTGAGACCCATGCACCGCATGGTTGCCAAAAAGTCGAGGCGAGATACATATGGGTGAAGCGTGAAGCCCCACAGCTCGGGTTCAGTACGTACGTAAGTTGATGTCAAACCCTCATATGACACTATATGTTGAACAGACAATGTTTTCTTGTACACATTTTATGCGAACTGTCTTTATGAATTTGTTAAACGTGTTTTTTTGAGCCTATATGAAAAGTAGGACAAAATACACGTTATGCGTGCGTACCACTAGAACTGGTAGAATTTCATTATGTAATTTGAGTATGAAAATCAAGAAATATGCAGGGCAGGGGCTGTTTTAATAAATTACTAAAGGAATGACTGAAATTTAAAACACGAACTGAGAGAAAAGCAAGGTGCAATAAATCCAAAACATTCTTAAATCAACTCTTTTTAAATATGATGTTTACGTTACAGTGTTTCTACTAAAACTAAGAACGTCAGATTTAAAATATCTTTGCTTAGATTTTTGTTTACTCTTTGCATTCTTAAATTGTACTCTGGCTGGTCTAGCGGTTAGTGCGCGCACCTTCGGTGCACAGGGTCATGAGTTCGAATCTCACCGTGGATCATGGTGTTTTTCGAACTCACACTAACACTGCTGAGCGTGATGCTGATCTCATTACATCAACAAAAAGCAGATAAGATCTTGGAAATAGGATGTCACTAACACATCTGCCGCCTTAGTCCAATGTTGGACGGTCGCGCCTGTTATTTATTAGTGTGCGTACTTAATTGTTTTTACTTCTTGAGATAATTGGCACAATTAGGGCACAGTATCCCAATTTTGCCACAGTACTCAACAAAGAACATTAGAATCCAGACAAACCATGTTAGTAGTCATCAATCACCTCGATCCTTCATTAAAAAAGGTTCAAATTAATCCGCTAAAGCTGCCGGCCTCACAACCGAACCACCCCACACAAGAAGTTCTGGAGCTGATGGCTAAAACAGGCCCTCCCGTTCAACCCCCAACAGTAGAAGAAGTTGATCTCGCCATGCAAGCACTAAAACATAATAAAGCCCCGGGCGCTGACGAGATTCCAGCTGAACTGCTGAAGCATGGTGGGGAGAGCCTTGTTGAGGCTATACACACACTTATCGTTAAAGTATGGAACGACGAAATAATCCCGGAAGATTGGCGTAAAAGTATCATTTGCCCAATCCACAAAAAGGGGATAAGTTGAAATGTGAGAACTATAGAGGCATCCCATTAGTTTGTACGACTTATAAGATTTTATCTAAGATTCTAGAAAATATAATTAATCCGTACGCAAAAGAAATCATTGGCGAGTACCAAGGCGGCTATAGACCTGGTAGTTCGACGACAGATAAGCTTTTTACAGTAAAGCTTTTACTCCAGCAGTGCTGGGGGGAATACAACATCGACGTACACCAAATATTTGTCGACTTCAAGCAGGCATACGACAGTATCGATCGAAGCGTACTGTACAACATTTTGCTGCATTTTGGAATACCGGCTAAGCCAGTACGACTCATAAGGATGACGATGACTAATACCGTCTCGCAGGTCAGAGTTCAGAACAGACTCACTAACCTATTTGAAACTTGTACTGGACTCAAACAAGACGACGGGCTGGCGCCGACGCTCTTCAACCTGGCTCTGGAGTATGTAATTCGAGCCATGAATTTGGACAGCAGTGGAACGCTACTCATTAAATCGACTCAACTAGTAGCGTACGCCGACGACATCAACATCATGTCTTGAAGATTGGGTGATGCAGAAAGCCTTCTGCATAATCTCAATAACGCCGCCAAAGGAGTTGGGCTACATATCAACGAATCTAAAACCAAGGTTATGATGCAATCAACAACTAGAAGGCCAGTAACTTCAAGCATCACAGTGGGGGACCTCAATATAGGGTATGTAGTCAACTTCACTTACCTGGGTTGCAATTTGTCAAAGGACGCCAATGAAACAGATGAGGTAAAGCGACGGATACAACTAGCTAATAAGTGTTGTTTTTCGGTCCTCCCAATTCACATTCGAGCGAAAGAATCTTCGGGGCCGTTCGTGAACGAGGTGGATGGCGCATCCGGTACAACCTTGAGTTGTCTCAGCTTTATGATGAGCTACAGGTGTCGAAAATCGTGAAATTGCAGCGACTGCAATGGGCGGGACATGTATAAAAAGGATGAACGACGATCGCATGCCCAAAAAGGTGATGAACGCGCAACGAGTGGACGGAGCCAGATTGCGGGGACGACCCAGAGCCCGATGGGAGCATTCTGTATGTGAGGACGCCCACCAGGATGCTAGGCTTTCGGAACTGAAGGACAAGGTCGCGTGACCGCGGTAATTGGAGGTCTTCAATCCAGGCGGCCAAGGACCGACGTCGGGCTATCGTGCCATAAAGAAGAAGAAAGCTGTATCTAATGAATTATTATTATCTAACAAAGTTAGGTGCAATTAACTCTCAAAGGTAGGTGTGTCTGCCTTTTTCTGAGGAATCCAAAGAAATGCCAATGTTACTGCTTTTGCCTATACATACTTTGAGTTTGGTAGTTAACCTCATTTAGCCGAGAGTTCTTAAGCTGATAGTAACTTTCGAGCAGTGGCGTGCATGCCACATAGGCATAAAAGCACTGCCTAACCTAACCGAAAAGTAAAAAAAAATAATATTAAAGCCCCTAAAATTGTGCATGCATATAAAACGAAATTATTCCCATCACACACAGTGCATATTATCCACTTTGTTTATCAAACACGGCGAATTGGCTTTTCTTCTCGCCCAAGTCATCGGCGAGAGAACCAGTTCCAAAGATATTTTGAAAGCATTAATGCATTTGTGCGTTTTTTGCTATTCCCAATGCAATCATTTCACTTTTTCTCTACTTGTAAATAATAACCAAGCTCCAATTATTTCTTAACTTGTTCTCAATTTACATGGTTTTTTCTATGGAATTATTAGAATTTTCTGTGTAAATCGAGGGATATGCCCCTAAAACCGTTTCTGTTTTAAAAATGATTCGAACCTAATTTACTGAATATCTTAGAACTGGTTACCTTGCATGAAAAGGTTGTGCACGCCACTGCTTTCGAGGTACAGTTTCAATATGGAGGGGAGTCCGAGGGGAACTTCCAAAGTGATGGAAGAGTGGCTTATTCTGGATGCAATATTTCAGGAGTAGAGTATGCATTCTTCCATGGTTATATTACTAATGCCATGCCGGTCCTCTGGACTCGCAAATTGTAACGGATTCGAAGGACATATAGTGGCAAAAAACTTTATCGAAAACCCTTTCGGAGTCATTTGTTTAGTATGCACTTTCCTAAAGAGGTTAACAGGGGAATCGGATGGAGTACAGTGTCGGATTTTCCATAGTTTTGTGATAAAAAAAATCAATTGAAATCACATCTTTCGCCGGCTGTAAGTTTAATACTTAAGCCTTAAAATGCTATCGAGTAATCGAAAATGTACGCTCTTATTTCGCTAAATATCGTCCGTACAGTTGTAAAACTTTATGCCTTAAATGACATCTTTCGATGGCTGCAACATCTGAACCTTAACAGCTAGAGCCTTGAAATTTTCAAGAAATGTGAACAGTTCGGTGCATTCCAAGTTTTCAAAATTTCAAAATTTTTCCCTTACAATATTCCGTGTGATGAACAATTTGAAATTAGAAAACTCAAAATTGCCATTTGGGCATCCGTAACTTCCGATATAGTCTGGCTGGTCTAGCGGTTAGTGCGCGCACCTTCGGTGCACAGGGTCATGAGTTTGAATCTCACCGTGGATCATGGTGTTTTTCGAACTCACGAGCTTGTGACGGACTATGATCTCACTCAAATGTTAAACGAGTACCAATTTATGGGGATAAATAACCCTGCTGAGCGTGATGTTGATCTCATTACCTCAACAAAAAGCAGATAAGATCTTGGAAATAGGATGTCACTAACACATCCTGCGGCCTTAGTCCAATGCTGGATTGTCGCGCCCGTTATTTATTTATTTAACTTCCGATTGTTTAATTTGGAGGAAACGTGAGCGCCAAGAAGCACAGGAATCAAACTTTACAGCTTAAGACCAAACAAAACTGATCACAGGCCTCATCGATGAGCTTATTATGTAGGGAATTAGATTTTATTGTAGGCAGACGGCTACGCCATGCCTTAACGGGTTTAGTAAACTACTATGTAAAATTGTGTAAAATACTGAATTTTTAAAAATAAACCAGTAATCTATCTATCTATCTAGATTTTATTGTGTGGCATGGGAAATGCCATGGGCGTAGCCAGGGGGGGGGGGGGGCAGGGAGGGGCGGTCGCCCCCCCCCCCCCCCCTGGTCGATGAAGATGGTAGAAAATCCTTATCGATATAGTAAAAAAAATCGCTGCACTATACAACATGCAGCAGAAGCCATGATTGGGACAGTTTGCAGTCAGGAGGCGCATACAAATAGATGACAGCGAGTGGCCTCTCGTAACTGACGGAGGCTGCGTACTAGCTCACACATTTCACTTGTGAGTGTGCTACTGTGGCTGCGTGGATCCCATATTTCCTGTTTCATTTCATGGGCTCTGAGGTGGAGTACACAATTTCAACCGTTAGGTCTAGGGATGTCAAAAACCGGACGGCTAGTCCGAAAACCGGTACTTTCAAAACGGTTAACCGTTTTTTTTCGGTTTTTTCATCCTTCCGGTTTTAACCCGGACGGTTGTTTGCCCATCCGGTTAAAACCGAAAAAAAAACTTTCCAAATTCATAAAAGTTTTATATTTTCTTCATTTGTCAGTCTGTAATTCTATTGCTTGTCTTCTATGAAAAATTTCGTATTTCCGAACACTCTCCTTAGTGCTATTATTCCAAGAACCATCGCTTCGTCAAACTACCGCTCCTTGCATTTTTCCTTTCCAAGGCAGATATTGTTTACGTTGCGTGTCACACGTGTATCTTTTGTGCGTCGTGAATGTATACCTATGTGTATCAGATCAGTGCATTTAGAGTTCATTGTTATAGGAAGACGAATCGGCAGTTGCTACGACGACCGCGTCCACATCGATATCCGCGTCCACTTCAACATCCGTCGTGTCCACAAAGACTACAACATCTACATCATAGTGCAGTTATATTAGCATTTCAAATTGAAAAAAATAGAGTAAGGTTAATTCTTGTGGTTTTTGAATCAGTGGGCTCCCAGGAATCTAAAACTCATTTTGCTAAAAAGAAATTTTGATCGGAAAGGTCCCATAATGGACAAAAAAGCATACTCTTTAATCCTTGCCCGGACGTCGGCATGTGGGGTATCAAATCAAAGGGGACGTCAAGTACATTACATATCCGGTGTTTATTCCTCAACGGAATAAATCGAGATTAAATGGAGAATTATTGTGTTTCCCGTGTATCTTTCCGAAGCCCTAATTACGAGAGTAAATCAAATTGTCACTACGTTTCTCACTTTTCCGAATCTATAATAGCTAAAGATTCTACTATTAAATTTGCTAAGAAAAAAAAAATGTTCGGAAAGCTCTCAAAAAGGACACTAATCACAAACCTTGATTGAACGTGGGCGTGCGGGGTGTCATATCAAATAGGACGTCGAGTACATTCCATATCTGGCGTTTATTACTTGTTTCAAGGACCCTCACAGGAGAAAATTGGGATCCAATGGAAAATTTTCATGTTTCTCGTATATGTATCTTTCCAAAGCCGTAATTTTTCGTTTTAGCCCGAATTTTTACATTTAGTGTCCTTGAAACACTCGACTTCCTCTTTGACATGACACCCCGCATGCTCACTTTCAATCAAGGTTTGTAATTAGTGTCCTTTAATGTCCTTTTTCAGAGCTTTCCGATAATTTTTTTCTTAGCAAATTTAATGGTAGAATCTTAACCTATCATAGATTCGGAAAAGTGAGAAACGTAGTGACAACTTGGATTATTCTCGTAGTTATGGCTTTGGAAAGATACACGGAAAACACAATAATTTTCGATTTAATCTCGATTTATTCCGTTGAGGGTCCTTGAAACAGGAAACAAACACCGGATGTGTAATGTACTCAACGTACCCTTTGATTTGATACCCGACATGCTGACCTCCGGCCAAGGATTAAAGAGTATCCTTTTTTGTCCTTTTTGGGACCTTTCCGATCAAAATTTTTTTTTAGCAAAATGAGTTTTAGATTCCTGGGAGCTCGCTGATTTAAAAACCACAAAAAATAGCCTTACTCTATTTTTTTCTACTTGGAGGCCTGAAATGGGATATTTTGACTGCACTATTGTCTAGCAATAAAGCTCAGTTAACTAATTTTGAAACATTATTAATACTTCTGACAATTATATTTGATTATCTTTTTTGTTCAACATGTTTCTCTTTTAGGGCTCCATTACACAGTCATATTTCTATACGAACATCAGCTTAACGAGTGTGTATGCATTATTTTGCTAAAATTCTAAGCAACTCAATGAAAAACCGGTTAACCTAAAACCGGTACTTTGAGCCCAGTTAAAACCGGACGGTCTAACCGGCTTTGCGAAAAAACCGAAAAAACCGAAAACCGGGTTATGGGCCGGTTTTTGACATCCCTAGTTAGGTCCCTGCGGGAAGTTAGTGGAATTCAACTTATTTTCATCTGAAAGAGTAACAATTGGTATACAGCTTTGCTTTATTAGCCCTGGAAGGTTATGCTTTGTCGAATCGACTACGCATCATCAAATTTATCCCATTTTTCGTGACAATTCTCATTATTTGGAGCTGAGTTTTCGTTTGTCGTGCTCTGTGGCCGTGATCGCTCGGTCGCCACTCTGTGATATAGAGACTCATAGAGAAACGAGTTTCCAAACTCGGCACGACTCGTCGCAAGTTTATTATTCAGAAGAAGATGATAAGAGATATTCTTATCATAGAATAATAAACTAATAATGCGACTAGGAAGTGGTACGGCTGACAACCGAATCACACTCCGAATTCAGTTGTCTTTGTAACGTTGACGATTACACACGGTAGTAGGGATGGGACTTTTTGACAAAAATACCGGTTGTCCGGTTATTCCGGTTATTTTCCTCATCGGTTATACCGGCTCGGTTTAACCGGCCAAAAATACCGGTTATTGAAATAACCGGTTAAAAACCGACTAACAAAGAAAAGGCCCTCCTGTTCTATATTTTTCCATATTTTCCATATATTTTTTCTATATTTAAGATAGCATTGTGACCGCAGCGTAACTTATTAGGAAGCCAGGCACCTCGCATTAGCATTATTTCTTAAAACAGGACATTTTGCGCAAAAATGTGAAAATTTTGCACAAATAATGACAAGTTTCAATAGGAAACAATAAATTTAGGCGATACGGAATTTCTCATTTTAATAGAAAAAATCAGCTGCATTCGATGTACTAATTTGATGGTGAAGCTATGCATCCTGCACATACATGGCGAAATAATTAATTAATTAAAATTCCATTCGTTGATTTGGCAGAGTCCAGAGTTTAACAGGTTGAGTCAATAACTATAGCCCGCGTTCAGTATACCGGGCACTTACATTCATGTATTTCTATGGCTTTTGGAATAACTTTGGGATATAGTTTTCGAATGAAATGAAAGCCTCGGTCTATGGCAAGAGTTTCGTTCTTCTTTCACCTTTGGGATTGTTACCAGAGAGCATGTGCAGCTTGTGATGCCAACTGGCAGTTGTGATTGCATCTACACTGACATCCATTTGTGTAGCCGTCCAATTTCTCAGCCTTCTCGAATTCAAAGTGACAATTTTGTTCGTTTTTTGTTTGAAATAGTGTTTTTTTTTTAATGTCAATACTTTAAACGCGCGTAAATTAAAAAAAAAACCAAAATGAAAGTAGTTTGGTTATATCATTTTCAGGCTCCATTTGGTAGCTAGTGTAGATGGTAAGCAGCTGCCAAATAGCAGCTCACGACGCCGAAGCCTGTTTTTTGACGAGCTGCCATTTGGAGGTAATGTAGGTACAGCTTTAAATACATTTTAATTTGTGTACTCGCCACTTATGTGCGCCGTTCGACTAACTTACTCCATTAAATCGAACACCCAGTGCAGTGAAGTTTTTTTGGAAAAATTCTAAGTTTAGTTTTACCAAATAGACCTTTTTATTGCACTAGCTGCTTGTTCTCTGTTGAAATATTGTGTGGAAATTTGGAATGTGCGCCAATTTGAAAAGTAATCACCGGTTATTCTCGGTTTTTCCATTTTAAAAATAGTACCGGTTAATAACCGGGCAAAAAAAGTACCGGATATAACCGGTTTTTTTAAATGAAACTACCGGTTATTCATAATAACCGGTTATTAATTCCCATCCCTACACGGTAGTCGTCAGCGCACCATGCTCCACTAGGAGTTAGGGTAAATAAATGAATTTCGTACAGAACTTACCGTGCCGATGTACTTGCCGAGTACCTTGCGGCTAGACGAAGTAAGCATAGGGTAAGTTGGTTTTTGGAAATTAGCGTCGTCGAAACGACGAAGGATGAACTTTGTGTAACTTTTAGAACTCCAGTATTTCTTATGGCTGGTTGTCGATTCGACGATAAGTCTGTGTCCATACAAATAGTTCGTAACAAATATGTTTATTTTTGAAATGTGGGACCAATTTTTTCAAAAATTATGGAAAAAATATTTACTAGGACAAAAATAGGACAAATCTGGAAAATGGCTCAAAATTCTTCCTCAGTTTAGGAAGATTGCATTACGAACTCATAAAACTCGGCTCCAAAATCGATGTTTTTCCATTCTAAATAAATTAACGATTGAAAATCTGTCAAATTTTATAAATATTCTGAGAAAGGGTGATTTGTGTGAGGCGTCAAAGTAGAGCGTCGTCGAATCGACGAAGCATGACCTTTCCGTACTAAAAATAAGCATGACCTTCCAGGGTTAAGAACCTTGTAAAGAACGGGTCTCATATTTCAGTGTCTTTCAAGTTCTTCTGTTTCTTCTCAGTACCATATAGCCCCTTGTGGGGCCGTGGTGCGTTAACTTAGCCGTTTATAGGCAATTTCGAGTCAACGTTACATCGCATATCATTTCGGAGTGTATATAATGTTGTAAGCACTTCCATTCACATGTACGGAAATTTTAGACCACGCCGAGATTCGATCACCGGACATCTAGATTACTAGCATCGTAGAGTGCGACTCAACGAAGTGAGCCACAGAGCGGGTCTTTCAAGTTATTAAATCAAAATTTATTTTCTAGCTGAATCATACAGCAATAAAATTTAGCCACTGTTAATACTTTGATAAATTTAGAGGAAATCTTATTAAAACCGTTAACCATATTTTAATCAATATCAGGATTTATAAATATTCTGACGATGCTACTTTGCTAAAATGAATATTGGAGGCCAGTTGAATGTAATCAGAATGCAGAAGAAAATGATTCTCATCTCCATTTTAAAAATTTGACTCTAAAATTAGAAAAAAAAAGAAATGCGTGGCAGTCCACTAGTAAACTAGGGCCGCAGAGTGACATCCAATTTCCAAGATCTAAACTGCTGTTTTGTTAAGGTGTTGAGATCAACAGCACGCCCAGCAATGTTATTTATCCCCATAAATGGATACTTGTTTTCAATCTGAGCGACATCATAGTCCGTCACGTAGGTCGTGAGTTCGAAAAACACCATATGAAATGAAAGGTGCAATGTTGTGTTGCCTCTATTTATATATATTTGTTTCCGCCAATAAATAGTCATTATTTGTTTCAAAAGTCTTTGTGTGGTTTAGTTTTTTAAAAATAAAAAATAGAAACCCTGATGATGGGCACTTTAGCCCCAAATATATTGGTTTAGCACGGAAATGATAACTTTCATTAAAAAAAAATCGCGAATCGCTATAGAGGCAACACAACATTGCACCTTTCATTGAATGCAACGATTCCGGCAATACAAAAATCAAACCTGAAACCCATAAAATGAATTCGTTCACGGTGAGTCCGGAATCCATGACCCTGTGCACCAATCCAACCATAAGCCAGGCTACTCTAAAATTTGTTAACAATATTTCTGCGACCAGAAATTTCAACTACTAAGAAAATCATGATGTTGAAAAAATTTTGGGCTTGCCCCCCCCCCCTGACCGAAATCCTGGCTACGCCCATGGGAAATGCTGTACATTTTGCTGTACATCTCCCGATGCTGTACGTCTGGTCAGCTTATTCTAAGATAATGGAAAAAAGCATTTCTCCACTTTTTATGTTTCACTGGGGCAAAAACACACTTTGTCTGTTCACAAAACGTACCTATTGACGAGGATAAGTTGACCTATCTGTACTAGTAAATCTGGTATGTGGTATCGAATTATTTATTTTGAGTTCAGTCTTTCGCAGCTTTAGATGTGTATAATTGGACTGGAAACATTATTTGCTTAAAAATTGCCGCCCTAGGCTCCATCTTACTGATGCATCCGTCACTGGGTGCAGGTTTAACATTAGCTGTTTTAGGCTGAAGTACACATATTTTGGTGTTAACAAATTTAAGCCCTTATAGACTTGACTAAGTTTGTTGATTACAAATTTGATAAATTGGAAGTAATATCGGATAAGTCCTAGCAAACGATCGAATTATAATTTTATCATACCTAAACCTACTTTTGATTTTCTTGTCATTATAAAAAAACGTAGATCCGCCTTATCCACCCAAGTAAGGTGTTTATTGTGCGAAAACTTAACAATTACCGTGGCACGCATATAACTTTGCACTTCATTATGGCGCACATTTACCTGCGTAATGTCTACATTTTGCCGTAGCATTTAGATTGTTTCACTTGCATAGATATTCATATTACGTTCACGATCAATTGCGCGCACAATTTTAGCTATAGATTGTCAATACAAACTGCTCGTATAGATTTGACTTGCAATCTGTTAAATAAATTGCATGCTTGTTTGCCTGTTTATGCAGTTCAGTCTACACTGCTTATAAAATGTTAGTAAGCTTCTGATATGCGAGAGTAATGAAAACCCATATGTACAAACGATTATACATGTGACACATGCGTGCAGAAACATTAAAAGTACGAATAAATATGTACAACAAAAATAAAAAAAGTGTCGTATATTTAAAGCCTTGGTCCAGATTCAGATGTCGGCAAACAGGAATCGGCCAGACTAAATTTATGGTTTTAATTGAGCACTGTGCCTGCGGTGACATTAACATTTCAGCGAAAATATTTAAGTGTTATGTAGTTTTAGAGGCATAGAAAAAATCTATGATATACTGCAAACTATTATAATTTAGAATGTGTGAGTCATTGCGTTTTTAGATCTTTAACTATACTTTTGAGTAGGCCTGTTCGGTACCGAGATTTCAGTACCGGGTTTCGGTTTTTTTCAATACCCGGTACCACAAGCGGTTTCCCTGACTCAGGTTTTTTTTTCAGTACCGACGGTTTTTTTTAACCATAAGCCGGTTTTTTGAGTACCGGGTTAAAAACCGACTCAGGTTTTTTTCAGTACCGACGGTCTTTTTAACCATAAGCCGGTTTTTTGAGTACCGGGTTAAAAACCGGTACCAAAAAACCTGAAAAAAACCGGCTCATGGTTGAAATGAATCGTTCTTTTTAACTCGGTACCAAAAAACCGGGATATCGGTACTTTAGAATATCGGGTCCGGTACCAAGTGAACACCGGTTTTGTACCGGGATCCCGGTTTTTGGAACAGGCCTACTTTTGAGTATTTGAGCATAGAATAAAAGAGAAAATACAAAGATACTTTGATGGACATCAATTCCTTATTTTGTTGTTAATGCACACAGGCGTTGTAAATAATAAGAAGAAACATTTCCAGTTACTTTAATATCCAGAAAGGAACATGATAACGTAGCTTTCCACACAGATCATGCCCAGGACTGTTCTCGGCAGAACAACTCCTGTTAAATTTGTATGGGAGTTAGGTTATCGTGTCCTATTCTGGATACCAAAGAAACGCAGCTAATATTTGCAAAGAATTTTTGTTCCTTATTGTCCTGTTAGTGAACAAAAATATGTAAGAAGTTGACATACATATTCTCGATATTTTATGATATATATTCCGCCATCCTCTAAAATAGGTGTTACTCGCTCAAATCTTTCGTTTTTAGTCTGCGTTATCAAATCGAAGACTCTCTTATGAAAGGAGACTTATGGACATATTTTGAGATTGTACGTATATTTCTAATCGTTAAGTAGTAAGAAAGTGTGTTTAGATGAAAGAACTGCTAAAATGGGCATCATATCAATTGGAAAAAATAAATGAAAATTTATGGAGATGGTTGAAAATAGTTCATACTCGTCATAATCATACGAAATATATAATTTAACCATATTCCAAATATTGTTCCTAAATTTCCACACTATGCACTACGTTGTCGCCATTCGATTTTTTCAAGATCACACAGGTGCGACGTACTGACCGCCATTCAAGAAACCCAATAACCTACCCCGCGGACAGAATTGATTGTATATGCCAAAAACGTTTTTCAATGCCTATGACCCAAACGATTTCAATAACAATTATTATTGAACATTGGCCAAATTGCCAATATATTTATTAATGCGACATATCAATTAAGATTACTATCAACGTCTCCACGGTATAATCGCACCTCACAATCGAATTCGACCATTTTGATTGACAACGCGATCTCTGATATTATTAATGATCACTTCCGTTCGCATACAATAAATTGGCAAATAACAATATTGAGTTGACGGTTGACTCTGGAAAATTTGCAAGCTACTAATATTTTGAACATGGTGAGGAAGTACTTTTGCCGCGTCGAAGAAGGTTGAATAAGCGGCGAGCTATGGTTATTGGTTAGCTTTTGTAAGTTTGGTGCATTTCTCTGGAAATGTGCGTGTGATCGATAGTGATAGCTAAAGGTCAATAACGAACGCGGGTATCGAGCTTGTTATGTTGACTGACTTACTAATATCCTATAGTCCTAGTGGGTTATACCAATGATCGATTGGTAATACATTCCCACGTAATTGCTTGCACACGTATATGCATGAAATAGGCCTGCGTTTTAGATAGTTGATGCTGAACCGGTTGACGATTAATCATATTAATGCTCGAGTTTGTCATGCAACCACGTTTGCAAGCAATTAAGTGTGGACCGGCCTTTAATTTCGAGCCTATGATTTGGGTTGACTTGCAAGGAAGGAATAATTTAGACACACCCAATGACACATATATGTTAAAAATATAGTATCAGTAAAATTGAATTTATTTACATAAGTAGATATATTAGCTGTGCTTCTTCGGGCCCAGAACATGACAGAAAAACGAAAACTTTCCTTAAGCAGGATAACTTTATCCAGAAAATTTTCGTCCACAATAAATTTTATCCAATTATTATACTAATAATAGTTTCAGGCTTGAATACATGTCAATTAATATTTCCATAATCTTTGTATCTCCTACTTATATCATTGCAATATCATTTTTTATTTTCAGAACACTTGAGATGTCAACAACATAATAAGCAACACTTCACATTTCATTACACTCTACACTGCAAAAATGTTGATACTACAACGAACATCAACTTGGCCACTCTGTTCGATTGGATATTTATGCTTAATTGAAATCTGACAAAATGCACTTTACATACTTGACCTTCTGTAAAAAAATGAAAAGTGTTCGACACGACGATATCTTTAGCCCTGAATAAATTTTGTCGTGCATAAATTTTTAGTATATTTCTCAGTTTTCTAGAGTGTGAATTGAAAGTCATGTCCAGTACCTATATTGATATGCACTTATGTAACAGGTAGCTTAGGAGTAGATCGTTTAATAAAAATAACAACTTCTCGCGCAAACATCTTGCGTAAAGTCTTTCTCCCGTATATATTCTTGACATTGAAATTTCATGATCAGCAACACCTTGAAAATTGACAAATTGAAAAGTTTAATTTTTTTTAAATACTGGATGGAAAGTTCAGAAGAGTGTATTTTCTTTGTTTTTGGTGATAGAGAGTATGCATTGAATTAATTAAACGAAATTACGTATGGTGCCACTATACGTTTTCTCAATATTACAAGATAGAAAATTTATATCATATTTTTCATGGCATAATTTAATTTAAACTTATAAAGAGTAGTCGATTCTTCAACCCGTTATTTTTCTTTGATTAATTTGTTATAATCAAAACTTTTATCACACCTATCATCAGACCAATTATAATCCCTCATCAACATGGTTTCATTTCTGGAAAATCCACACCGACTAATTTAATCTTGTATCATAATTATATTATATGTAACTCTTTTAATCACTTTCAGCAAGTCCATGCTGTATACTAGGGATGTCAAAAACCGGACGGTTAGTCCGAAAAACGGTCCTTGAAGAACGGTTAACCGGGTTTTTTCCTTCTCCCGGTTTTAACCCGGACGGTTGTTTGTCCGTCCGGTTAAAACCGGGAAAAAATTCTTTCATAATTCATACATTTTTTTTTCTAATTTCTTGATTTGAAGTTCGTCTCTCTCCACTCTTTGCAGCTTATCAATCGGTATGTTGGCAATGGCGTCGCGAATATTGCTCTTGAGGTGAACTATGGTCCGTGGTCGATCAACATAAACCAGGGATTTCAATTAACCCCAAATCCGCCAAATCTGTAGAGCGTGCCGGCAATGGCACGCAATCTCTGAGAGAGATGAGGCGGTCGGGGAAATGTTGTCGCAACAAATTCATTGAGCCTCGTGCTGTGGCCCCATCTTGCTGAAACCACACATCCCTAACGTTCCTTTCTTAGAGGGTTGGAAGAAAAATATCCTCGATCATGTTTCAAGTGAGCGACCGTTAGAAAAGAATCTCTCGAGGCCCGCTGCCCTCTAGACCAGAGCATGATGGCAACTGAATAGATTGAGAAACAAACTTGGGGACTTCCCCCTTCCGATACGCCCCTTCTTATCCTTCTGCCCGTGCAACTCACCACTCGGGTGTTTTTTTTTTTCAAATAAGTAACTTTATGTATGTGCATTTTAATTAGATTTTGCATACGGCAAAATCCGGCCTTGCAAAAAACCGAAAACAACCGAAAACCGGATTATGGGCCAGTTTTTGACATCCCTACTGTATACACAGACTTCACAAAGGGCTCTGATAGAATAAACTTCGACCTCCTAATAAGAAAACTTAGTTATATCGGAATACATGGTCCACTGCTAAACTGGCTAAACGATTATCTAAGGGATCGAATTCTTATAGCTAAATTCAATGAAGAACTATCAAATCAGTTTTGTCCTGTATCAGGGGTACCTCAAGGGTCCCATCTCGGGCCACTTCTCTTTCTAATTTTCATTAATGATGTTAAAGACATATTTGACGGTGTTGAATTTCTCTTGTTTGCTGACGACTGTACAATTTTTAAATCAATTTCGAGCTCATACGATACTTCCGTTTTACAGTCAAATTTAAATAATTTCCACACATATTGCAGTTTGAATGGCCTAAAGCTGAATGGCTGAATCTATCCAAATGCCGCTATAAGATTTTGCACGATAATAGAGATGTAATAAAACATTCTATCTTAAACCTTTTAAACTGAATTAGTAAATATATACATCAATACTAGCTTTAATAATTCATAGGCCGGGTTTCTGATAGCTCTTATTCAGTACCTGTCGTCTGATTAGTCTTATCGCGTAGAGAAGACACACACCATATTTAGAAAGCTTTTCCATTGTATTGAATGGAATTTTTGTTTATTTTGCATAGCTACGCCATATTTTGCTTGTTTAAGCCATCATCTTAGATTGAGAAAATCATTGCGCACTTTCATCCAACAGCGTAAATAAGCAAAAGATAACATAACTATGCAAAATTAACAAAAAATCAATTCAATATAATGGAGAAGCTTTTTGAATATTGTGTGTGTCTTCTCTGGGCGATAAGACTAACCATTCTATAAGATCTACGAGAGAATGGGCCATAAAGAATTAAACTTGCTGGATCGACTATTCTTACCCATAATATTTATAACTTTTATTATACCGTATACCCATAAGACGGTATAGGGTATATTGTTTTTGTTACGACGATTTATGTAACACCTCAAAGGAGCCATCGGAGGTATGGAAAAGTATATATATAAACGATCAGGGTCGGTCCCTGATTCGAATAAGCCATGTCCGTCTGTCTGTCTGACTGTGTGTTTGTCTGTCTGTCCGTCCGTGTGTCTGTCAGTTCGCACGATAACTCCCGAAATAATGAAGCTAGCGTTTCGAAATTTTAGTCAGATGATTGTTTTGATAAAAGCTTGGATGGTATTGAAAATGGGCTAAATCGGACCAAGGGTTCCCCTACCTCCCATACAAATAACCCCTCCGTGATAGTATAATTCGGCTATATTTTTCGACACAATATTATAACTCGGTCTCGTTTTTAACTCAATTAGTATTAAGTAGTCTGTGCATAGTCTGGCTGGTCTAGCGGTTAGTGCGCGCACCTTCGGTGCACAAGGTCATGAGTTCGAATCTCACCGTGGGTCATGGTGTTTTTCGAACTCACGAGCTTGTGACGGACTATGATCTCACTCAGATGTTAAACGAGTACCCATTTATGGGGATAAATAACACTGCTGAGTGTGATGCTGATCTCATTACCTCAACAAAAAGCAGATAAGGTCTTCGAAATCGGATGTCACTAACACATCCTGCGGCCTTAGTCCAATGCTGGATTGTCGCGTCTGTTATTTATTTAGTATTAAGTAAATTTTGTGAATTATATCGGACTATTAGTCCGTTTAGTAATAATAAAGAAATAAATAAAAACGATTTACGTCTAGGTAGGGTAAATATATGTATGGAAGCAACATTCAAAACTCTTTTCTATTAGCTTTAATAGAGTCTAGCTTAGACCTAGCTTAATAACATTGTAAATTTTAACAAATTCCCTTCAGAGACGATTTGCTCCATTATTATTATGCAAAGTGAAGAAAAATGGCACGAAAAAAAAACTATTTTGCATCAAAATTCAAGTAAACATGCTTATTGGTCCCAGTTATTTTGGAGTCTTACTTTTTTTGTAAAGAATGTTTTCTAAAATTGATGGATAGATTGGTAATATGTAATTATACTGTTATCGTTGTGGATAGATTTAATTATATATTGAAACCCAGAAATATCATTAGATATTTTCCACGGTGAAATGACCGGGGAATCGAAAAATAATACATAAACTGGCCGAGAACAATTTTGGAACCATATTCGCATTGTAGCTTATGGAATTCTCCATCATTTCCGACATGTTCCACGACAGTAAGCATGCATTTTCATTGGGAAAATCGCAGCGGACAAAAATTTCATTTTCATTTCGCCCGATGTCTATCCAGACCTTAAGGTATACATCTTTCTTTTGATATTTCCAACCATTTTTGTCATGAGTTGTAGTAAAAAATAAAAATAAAAACTAAAATTCTCCTAAGAAATTTTTCATTTTGCATTTTTCATTTTTCATCAGCTTGCGTACAAGTCCGCAACTCAGTGGGACATTTTCATATTTTTCGTGACGATTTGCTTTTCGAATTTGACTCTTTTTGGGTCGTTCCACAAAAGTTGAACGGAAGTTGAACGTGAGTTGAACCTAAGTTGAAAGTAACACTTTTTGGGTCGTTCATCATAAGTTGAACGAAAGTTGAACGTGAGTTGAACCTAAGTTGAAAGTAACACTTTTTGGGTCGTTCAACAAAAGTTGAACGAAAGTTGAACATGAGTTGAACCGAAGTTAAAAGTTACACCTTTTGGGTCGTTCAACAAAAGTTGAACGAAAGTTGAACGTGAGTTGAACCTAAGTTGAAAGTTGTGTTCAAGTTGAATTCGAGTTGAATTGGAGTTGAATTCGAGTTGAATTCGAGTTGAATTAAAGTTGAACCCAAGATGAACCCAAGTTGAAAGTAACACTTTTTGGGTCGTTCAACAAAAGTTGAACGAAAGTTGAACGTGAGTTGAACCTAAGTTGAAAGTAACACTTTTCGGGTCGTTCAACAAAAGTTGAGCATGAGTTGAACCTAAGTTGAATGTAACACTTTTTGGGTCGTTCAACAAAAGTTGAACGTGAGTTGAACCTAAGTTGAAAGTAACACTTTTTGGGTCGTTCAACAAAAGTTGAATGAAAGTTGAACATGAGTTGAACCTAAGTTAAAAGTTACACTTTTTGGGTCGTTCAACAAAAGTTGAACGAAAGTTGAACGTGAGTTGAACCTAAGTTGAAAGTTGTGTTCAAGTTGAATGCGAGTTGAATTCGAGTTGAATTCGAGTTGAATTAAAGTTGAACCCAAGATGAACCCAAGTTGAAAGTAATACTTTTTGGGTCGTTCAACAAAAGTTGAACGAAAGTTGAACGTGAGTTGAACCTAAGTTGAAAGTAACACTTTTTGGGTCGTTCAACAAAAGTTGAACGTGAGTTGAACCTTAGTTGAAAGTAACACTTTTTGGGTCGTTCAACAAAAGTTGAACGAAAGTTGAACGTGAGTTGAACCTAAGTTGAAAGTAGAATTCAAGTTGAATTCGAGTTGAATTCGAGTTGAATTCGAGTTGAATTCAAGTTGAACCCAAATTGAACTCAAGTTGAACTCAAGTTGAACGTAAATTGAACCCCAGCCCAAGCTCTGTTGAACCTTGAATGGCACCCAACACTCACAGGGTAAATTGAACCCAAGCCCAAGCTCTGTTGAACCTTGAATGGCACCCAACACTCACAGGGTACCACATAGCCCAACTTCCGTTGAACCTTGAATGGCACCCAAACCTGTAATGCCAAAAAAGTAACGCTTTTTCGTTGCAATTTTCGTGACGATTTTCGATTTATGTGCCAGAGTCAAGACATAAAAATGTCAAAAAATCGAATACCTTGTAGAAAAAATCGCTTAATTGCCATCATTTAATAATATTGTGGTCCGTAGTGATTTATATCATTGACACACATATCTTCGAATAATGCAAATACGTCATTATGACGAAAATTTACCATCATTAGCACGAATTCCAAATGACACATTTGGACTATCATTTGCTCAATAATGACAGGGGACGCCATCTGTTCCAAAAATGAAGAACAAGCATTTTTGCAAAAATATTAAATTTGTTATCAATCTTTACACGTTTCTATTCAAATTCTTCAAGAAAAGTGTGCCTTTAAGTTATTGAACAGAATATTGGTCAAAATATCGCTGTTGTTGGGGACATTTTCATCATTTACACAAATGTCAAAAGTAAATGACGAATTCTAATGACGAAAACATATGTGTCACCTCAATTTCGAACTTTCATCATGATGACGGATTATCATCATAATGATTTGAATATGTGTCAAGCTTGTTATGATCAATCAAAGTGGTCTGCAGTCATTTGCGAGTTGGAGGTGACGTTTTTTCCGGCAGAATCTAAAACCTACGATGCAACATATCATCGAGTAACTTAGTACCGCCTTTTGTCAATTTTTTTTTATGACGACTCTTATACCTTCGACAATATAACTATATGGGTGAAGAGTTTACTGTAGTAAATAGGCCTGTTCCAAAAACCGGGATCCCGGTACAAAACCGGTGTTCACTTGGTACCGGACCCGATATTCTAAAGTACCGATATCCCGGTTTTTTTGGTACCGAGTTAAAAAAAAACGACCGACGAGTCGGTTTTTTGGTACCGAGTTAAAAAGAACGATTCATTTCAACCATGAGCCGGTTTTTTCAGGTTTTTTTGGTACCGTTTTTTAACCCGGTACTCAAAAAAACCGGCTTATGGTTAAAAAAACCGTCGGTACTGAAAAAAAAACCTGAGTCAGGGAAACCGCTTGTGGTACCGGGTATTGAAAAAAACCGAAACCCGGTACTGAAATCTCGGTACCGAACAGGCCTAAGTATGGCTGCTTGAAACCCGAGTTCCGCAAGTATGTGTACAGCATTGGGCCTTCGGGAATCTGGTCCCCTTATCATAGAGCATTCAACAAATTAAGGTAAAACTCCTTCAGAGAAGCTTGATGTTTCAAGGAATGCTCAGCTTTTCGTCAGTTCGAAATTGTTAAAAATAATGTATCACTCAAATATAATTTTGACCTGTGATGGACTGCTTACTATTTTTCAGGCTTCCATTTTCAGGCTTACTTTACTGATTGACTTACATTTTTAATGAAATACACTTAAGGTTGTTTTTTCTCTGGTTTGAGACCCGGATATATTCTCTATGCCGTCCCTGATGGGCAGTTGTCAAATTAGCGCTCCGACATGATTGTTAAACCTGGAAATATGTAGAGCAGCACACGGAAAGTTTAACGCTTATCACTAAACAGTTTTTTCTTAAACCAGGCTTTCTTCGTTTCAAAGGTTTAAGGTAGGAAAAAAAGCAAGAGTCAAAACAATGGACTGATTCGTAAAACCAACTAGTTCCTGAGTTCATATTTGTGTATAGAACTTTTGGAGGGAGTGCTTTCTATTTACAAGGGATTCCACTAATTCCATATTGATTTCCCAATGATGCGGCGAAGTCACATTACTGTATTGTGAAGTTGGGTTCTCAATCTTTTTGGTGCTGCGACCCATTGATTTTGCAAATTGGCTCATAACGGTAAAAATGGGAAGCTTTACATTTAAATTCATTTTATATTTATCGGAGAACTGCGATATTGAAGAGTATTTCTGCTCGCTTAGGCCAGATTACTAATATTAACAACAAAGGAGTTGCCCCAGTAGGGAATCAATTTTCCAAAATTCGGTTATGTTAACTACGTTCTATATGCTAATGAACAGCAGCTTTCAGCAGGAATTTGGAGCGGAGCAACCTTAAATTTCGGAGCGTGGAGCGTTTTTTGGCTTGTTCTGCTATCCGTTCTCATAAGGAGAACTTTAGAGTTTCCGAAATTGTCCGCTATATGATGGCTGGTAAGATAAGTGTCGCTAACATCGATAAAAAGAAGAAGAAATTCTTCTTTCGAGAGCTGATAGCGTAATGTTCCAATTTATCAATTGAATTATGGAATTTGATATGCTATAGTTCCGGGACGGCTTTCTAAATGAAAACATAGGAAAAACTTTGTAAAACATCAAAAAATTCCCAAAAAAAATATTTTTTTCGACGAAATTTTACTTTTTATGGAACGATTTGACGATTTTGGACGATTTAAAGGCGAAGAATTCGTTAAGAGACTCGGGAAATTTCGTATTATTGTGAAATTCATTGTGATAAAAGAGGTTTTCTGTTCCTGTCCTGTACTCCATGAATGAAACGCACCTTTTAATTTAAATTAGTTAGTAGGTGCGTTTTATTGGATGAAGTACAGGACAGCGCAGCTTCCATAACAATTTGACAGAACTCGTTCTATACGGGATGTCCGGAAACTATCGCATAAAGGCATCCAAATATTCCCCGTGCAGCAAAAAGGAGTATAAATTAAGCCCGAGTTATTAACTCTTCAGCTACCACAGACATTTAAACAAAAATCAAAAATTGAATACTCCTCATATTACACATTTTCCTTCGGTCCTGGACAAAAAATTTTCCCAAAAATCACATAAGCAGTTTAGTTTTTATTTTTACACAACTTCAAAGACAAAATTTTGTGATCTTGTCTCATACAATTTTTTTTCCCCACGGAGGTTTTCGAGTGGTAACATTTTTTGTAAAATCTTTAAATGCTTTTGGTAGCTAAGGAGCTAAGAATTTGGGATATTCCCGGTACTGCTGAAAATGACATTAATAATCATATTTCGGTGCGTTTATGCGATAGTTTAGTTTCCCGACACCCTGTCTAGAACAACTCAATTTCATGTTCAAATTTGTACGAAATTGGTGCTACCCTGTTCTGTACTTGATCCAATAAAACGCACCTATAAAGTCATATTCTATAATACTTGAGTATATATATATATATGTAGTCTGGCTGGTCGAGCGATTAGTGCGCGCACCTTCGGTGCACAGGCTCATGAGTTCGAATCTCACCGTGTCCCATTGTGTTTTTCGAACTCACGAGCTTGTGACAAACTATGATCTCACTCAGATGTTAAACGAGTACCCATTTATGGGGATAAATAACACTGCAGAGCGTGATGCTGATCTCATTACCTCATCAAAAAGCAGATAAGATCTTGGAAATAGGATGTCACTAACACATCCTGCGGCCTTAGTCCAATGTTGGATTGTCGCGCCTGTTATTTTTATTTTTTTTTTATATATAAATATACTAAGAGCAATGAAATTTCAGATTGGTCGGAGCGAAAAAAGTGTTGCTCAAAATCCCTGACTCTCAGCGACTTTGAACTAGGCCTATGCTCAAGCAGCATTTTATACAGCGCGAGCTACGGCTTTTAACTCCGCCAATTAAGTTAAGTTTCGGCCACATTTTCGTCACCCAAAATTTTAACTTCATCGTAACAATTCTTGCAAAGTACTTTTTGGAACGTTCCAGCATAATAGTAGGTATATGTAGTTGAAGCTTTAGCAGGGTTTCACGCTTGTACTTAATCTGGCCATATCACGTAATCTGTGGTGTGGTGAATTTGGAAATATATGGAATTTGACAGTTCAAATCAAGTAATTTGCACAGATTACGTAATCTGGCCTTAAGTGTGAGTACCTCCTTATATGTGGTAAGAGAAGTGTTAGCGTTTAGAGCGATAAAATAAGAAAGTGGAAGGAAAGGCTAACTTTATTAAGATCGTCACTTACATCTTGCTACAGCTAAGGCGAAGTTTAGGACTACATCTTCCTTTTTAGTGTACTTGGAAAGTTGCAATCCACGATTTTTTTCCAAACGTCCGATTTATTTTCATTTGTTTTTCGTAAACATCCACTCTTTTGCTATGTAAAATTTATTACTGATAAGCATCTTGAGATATGCACAATTATGTTCAACCATTGTCAACAGTTCAATTCATTTCCAAGTTACAACTGACCGTCGCGGCACACAACCATGTCCCAGTCCACCTATAATATCTTCTCATAAATACAATTTAATCATATTACATTATACTTATTCCACTCGTGCCTGTTTGTTTGACAACGCCATTAATGTTTTAATCCACTCGAATCTCGAACACAACGATTTCAATTCAGAATTAAGATTGCTGCTTGTTGACACTTGTATTTTTTATTTTTTTTTATTTTTTTGTACATTAATGTTGTGTTTTGTGTCATTATCTTAAAATCTGACAAATTATGTATCAAGTTGGCATCATACATTTAAATTAACATCAATTTTAAATGATTTTGTAACCTAAATTATAGCACGGTTTTTGTTTAGTCAGTTTGGGGTCCGCCGGGCGCTCTAGATAATGATGTACATATAAAATTAAATGGTGTGCAATAAACAATGATATTGACCAACCAATCAAAGAAAAGGCCGAAGACCGAACAGAGGCATCTGCATGTTAACCCCGGGAAAAAGACAATGCCAATGCATATTCCACATCATCGCCAATGGCGATAATCGAAAGTGATCGTCTCGCCATTTGGAATCATGTAAGGTGATAGGCGATAATGTAACCCACTGTAGCAATGATATGTTACGTGTGTATGAAAGAGACAGCTTGCGACTCTTGGTCGACAGGCGACATTCGCAATTTCGTAGGGATTATCTAAGGCGATAATCGCCCATGACTGTCGCCAATAGCGATGAGTTTCTAGCGACAGCATCGTTACTGCCGCTTTCATAGGAAATTCCGACAAAATATCAGAAATGGACTCATAAATAGTAAAATATTCTCAATTTATATACATATAAGAGTGTGAGATGAGGATTCTAGGCAGCTGTCAGTGAAAAGTAAATTGTGATTTTTTTTAGGGTTCCATTACACACTCATATTTCTATTATCATGTGTATATCATGTCATATCCTTCATCATCAATGTGGCAAGATAGCCCGACGTCGGGCCTTGGCCGCCTGAATCGTTGTCCTCCAATTGTCGCGGTTACGTGACCTCGTCCTCCAGTTTCGGAAGCCCAGCAGCTGGTGGGCGTCTTCACCTACGGAGTTCTCCCAGCGAGCTCTCGGTCGTCCACGCAACCTCGCTCCGTCAATTCGTTGTGCGTTCATCACTTTCTTTGGCATGCGATTATCGTCCATCCGTTGTACATGCCCCGCCCATTGCAAACGTTGAAGCTTCACGATTTTCGATACTTCCAGCTCATCGTACAATTGATACAACTCATGGTTGTACCGGATACGCCATTGGTCTCGCTCGCGAACGGCCCCGAAAATTCGCCGAAGGACCTTTCGTTTGAATCGGTCTAGCAAAATTTCGGAGGCTTGGGTGAGGGTCCATGTTTCGCAGCCATAACATAGCACGGGTCGGATGATCGTTTTGTACACGCGGAGCTTCGTGTTCCTGTGCGCAAGTTTCGAATTAATTATAGGGAGGACCGAGAAATATGTCTTATTGGCTAGTTGTATCCGTCGCTTAATTTCGTCGGTTTCGTTGGCGTCCTTTGATAAGTTACAACCCAGATAGTTGAAGTTGTCTACATACTCGATATTAAGGTCCCCCACTGTGATGCTTGAATTTGCTGGCGTCCTTGTTTTCGATTGCATCATGGCCTTTGTTTTGCTTTCGTTGATATGTAGTCCAACTTCCTTTGCGGCGTTATTGAGGTTATGCAGAAGGCTTTCTGCATCACCCACCCTTCGAGACATGATGTTGATATCGTCGGCGTACGCTACTAATTGAGTCGACTTGATGAGAAGCGTTCCGCTGCTGTCCATATTCATGGCTCGAATTACATACTCCAAAGCAAGGTTGAAGAGCGTCGGCGCCAGCCCGTCGCCCTGCTTGAGTCCAGTACGAGTTTCAAATAGGTCAGTGAGTCGATTCTGCACTCTGACCTGCGAGACGGTATTAGTCATCGTCATCCTTGTGAGTCGCACTAACTTTGCCGGTATACCAAAATTCAGCATAATGTTGTACAGTACACTTCGATCGATACTGTCGTACACTGTAAAAACAAGGTTGAATTTTACATCGAAAATTCGTTGAATTTTACACCTTTTTTCTAGCAAAATTACAGTAAACGTTTATTTTTCAACCAAATTTCTAGTAAACCCACAAAATAGTGTAATATTACACAGATTTTTTAATATTTCTCTATTTTGGTGTAATTTTACACCACATTTGGTGTGAAGATGTGCCATTACTTTATTTTTGTGTAATTTTCATGTAATATTGCGATTTTGGTGTGAAAATTACACCTGTGTAAAACTGAGTGTGCTACAATACTTTTGTGAATTATTGCATTTTGCTGTATCTGTCAAGTGGCTTGTTCTGTGTGCACATAGTCTGTTCCGTCCGAAGTGCTTTCGTGTGAGCATCATATTATTGTTATTGTTATAGCGTTTTCTGATGTTGAACCGAAGGGGGTGTGCCAGCTCTTGGCCGTTGGAATAACGACTAGCTCCAAGACGATTAAAATCGAAGAACCGGCTGCCGTAAATATTATTAATTAATTACATAAACCCAGATGTAAATTTACATTTTCGTCGGTGTAAATTTACAGTTGTTCCAGTGCAAATTTGTTTATTTCTGATTTAAATTTACATAATTCTAAGAGTAAGTTTACTTATTTATGTGAGTAATTTTGTAGTTAATATTTACACCGTAAAGTGTAAAATTACTCTCGCTCATATCATGGTGTAAATTTACTACTATAATAGAAGGAAAAAAAGTTTCCTCCTATTATTGGAGTAAATTTTTTTACAGTGTATGCCTGCTTGAAGTCGACAAAGATTTGGTATACGTCGATGTTATATTCCCAGCACTTTTGGAGTAGTAGCTTCACTGTGAAAAGCTGATCGGTCGTTGATCGACCAGGTCTGAAGCCGCCTTGATACTCGCCAATGATTCGTTCTGCGTACGGATTAATTCTCTTTTCAAGAATTTTAGATAATATCTTATAGGCCGTACAAACTAATGATATGCCCCTGTAATTCTCACACTTCAGCTTGTCACCCTTTTTGTGGATTGGGCAGATTATGCTTTTGCGCCAATCTTCGGGGATTTCCTCGTCGTTCCATATTTTCAGCAGTAGCACATGTATAGCGTTGGTCAGGCACGTTCCACCATGCTTCAGCAGTTCTGCTGGAATCTCGTCAGCGCCGGGCGCTTTATTATTTTGAAGCGACTGTATGGCAAGACTCACCTCCTCTACTGTTGGGGGTAGAACGGGAGGGCCTGGTTCGGCTAACTGCTCAAGAGCTGGCTCCGCGGGGGATGTTGAGGGTGCATTGAGGAGCTCTTCAAAATGCGAGGCCCATCGTTTGTTGACGCTTTCGATGTCGCTGATGATGTTACCATCCTTGTCCTTACATAGGCTTGTCCTGGGTTGATATCCGTTCTTAACATTATTTATGAGTTTGTACGCCTGTCTAATGTTCTTACTGGCTAATCTTTGGTTTATTTGCTGTAACTGCTCGTCAAAATGTTTGCGTTTCTTACGTCTAATTAACTTATTAGATACTCGCCGAAGCTCGTTATATCTTTCTTTCTGTCATATCCTTAAGCCTACTCAATTCATTCGCTTCAAATTTTCCCACATGCAGTAAACAAAATCAAGTAAGCGATACATATGATAATAAGGTCCATTTAGATTGATCGCCAAATGGTTGCGCGTCCAAAAACTGGCATCACCAACAGCCATTTGGTTGCTACTTAGCATCTACACTAGCAACCAAATGGAGACAGAAAATGACATAACCAAAATTTCATTTTGGTGAATTTTTTAATTTAATAATCAAAATCGGACTCTACGCGTTTGAATTATTACACGGCTATTCATTATTCAATTTCACACGAAAGAATTAGCAAAAGTTGCAAAATTGTCACTTTGAATTTGACAAGCGGTTGGTTGAGTTGCCATATTGAAAATCAAAACTGGACGCACACCCAAATGGCGATCAGTTTGGATGGAATGACAACAGCCATTTGGCTGCACGTGACGCCATTTGGCGACTAATCTAGATGGACCTTAAGCTTCCTCACAATTGTATATATAGAACATCTCCTGTGAAATGTGTATGGATGTTGTTCACCATTACACTAATTTCCTACAAGGGAAATATACTTATGCATGTATTTTATTATATTATTATTTATTTCAATCGCCTCCCTCTTCCTTTTATAACCGGACTTGGGACCGGCTTCGGCGGAATTAAGACGATGAAAACACAACAAATACTATAAATTGTAGTAATACGGCTTAACACATATTGAAGATTTTTGTCGCGTTGGACCTTCAATCATGTTTTCTCTAAAATGTTCATGCACAGTTTCAGAGTTAGCACGAATTTCCGTCGTAACTCTTCGTGCAAAACATGTACAAAAGTTAACGTACGAGGTACGAATGCTTACGAACGAAACTCGCCTAGTCGCCAAGCTGTCAGCCACAACACTCGCGCACTTGTTTTACAGAAAACATGAATTAAAACCGCGATAAATTATATTTTTTTTGAGAAATTCAAATATGTATCACTACTAAACTATAGGTACACACGCGATTACCAATGAAAAGAAACACTCATTGTATCTACGTTCATCGCTGGAGGACCCGACAACAATACATCTCACATTCTAAAAAAAACTTATTTAGCACCTTTTTTTGAATTAAAACCATTTCGCGGGAGTACGGTTCACACTGATTTAATAAATTTCTAACAAATCACTATGTGAAACACGATAATTCACACGCGCAAACAATTTCGTGCACCCACATTCACTTCCCGCAAATTGGTTGGTTGGTGGATTGCTTGAGTGGTGTAGGAGAGATGGTGCTGAAGATGAGGGCAAACTTTTTAGTCACACACGGACACACGTACGCTATTCTACGCGAAGATTTCCAATTTGATAAAACACAAAACAAACAAAAGACCGGCGAAATGACATTTGCGAAAAGTGTCAGCTGACAAAATGACGTTTATCGTATCGCCATTACAGTGGGCTACATTAAGTCCGATTTGTTTTCTGTCGCCAGACAAGTGATCGCTTTACATGATTCCAAAGGGTGATACCTATCACTTTCATTGCACTGTCGCTTTGCTTATTTAAAGGAAATTTACATTTTAAAGAAAGGTTTTGGTTTTAATTATTGGTTCCACAGTGCCCCATTGCTGTATTGCTAGAGTATTGATGTTTCAACAACAGTTCGTATTAAGCTATTCGGGAATTTTTCATGAAAGTGACTGTCGCCTTGAAAGTGACAGCCATATAAAATACATTGGGCGACTGTCGCCTTAGATGATCCCAAAATGACGAAAATGACTGTCGCCAGTCAACTGTCGCCTTACAGAATGCCTGGCCTGATCATATATGTATACTTTTTATATGGTCGGAGATGCTTCCTTCAATGCGTTACAAACTTCATGACAAAGTTAATATACCCTTTCACTCTATGAGCGAAGGGTATAAAAATTTAAACCGAATGAATCGAGTAGCTCTTGATGATATGACTAGAAAGATGAATAGAAATATGACGGTGTCATGGAGCCCTTATTCCGGTTAGCAATGCAAACCCGAATAGTATGCTATTCAGTTTTAATGAGCTTTTCAAAATTCGCCTAAATGTATGCAATCCCAATCACCCCTCGTACGTTTTCCAATGACTAGCTAAAATTAAATTTTAAAATAAAAAGCCTCTAAGGTATAGTTTACATGTTGTATACAAGTGTGTGCAAAAAAATAGTTTTTGTTTGTAAATTCATGTTAAAAATGTCGTTTGAAAAATTCTTATTCAGAAAAAAATTATGGTTCACGCATAAAAATACGTTTTCATTGAAAAAATAGCCTTTCAACTTTGGCGTTTGTAAAGTGAAAACGGGGCTTTAATATAAATGAGCAATATTTTAAAATAAGTTGCAATGCCCACGAGACAATTTAAAACTCAACCTGGATGCTACCCTCGATAGTTTTTTTTTTTGCAAATCTGGGTCAGCAAACCTGCCCGCTACGTTGAAAAAACACGGCCATATTAATTTGTAAAAATACCCAACATCCGAGATGTGACTTCACTTTCTGAAACTACATAAAATTTCCAATAAAACAATAAACGAATCCTCCTCGTATCCTAGTATTCTTCCGAGATACACCCGTTCAAACTTTAAAGAAATTTTAAAATCGGGTTTTTTTTTTTAAAAATCAAATGATAAAAATTGATGAAAAACCGACTTTACAATGTCTTTAATGTTTGAACGCGTGTATCTCGGATGATACGAGCAACTTCGTAACGGGCGAGATATCGTTTTATTGGAAATTTTATTTTTTTATTTTTATGTTAACTTTTAGGACATATGCGGGATTTAGTTGACACCCCTTTCAAAAAATGTATGCCAGGGAATGTTGCCCATTTTCATTAATAAACTTTTGGAGTCGATTTCGGAAGTTGCCCTAAAATCTTTCCAGCAGATCCATGATCCACTTCCATTTCCATTTGTCACCGATGACCAGTGGAGTAGGATATTAGGGTCTGCGGTCTGGTACAATGCGATTCACACTTGACAACACATACTATCGTCCTAAGTTTTTTACACAATTTGACAGTATGTACAGTAGAATCCGTCTAAATTTCAACTCTGACCATTTGATGCATGACTAAATCTTTTTTTTTTGCAACAAGAAGTGCCATCTAATTTATAAAAATTGACGTCAAAGATTTATGTTCGTAAAAAAGTAAAATTCACACTATAATAATGCGGACAGAACGAATAAACGAGCCGATTGTGGAGTAGATGGTCTCTACTGTAAACAGTACATGTATTTTCAAAGATATCTGAATTGCATTCAATCAGGCAAAATGCCCCACACTTTATCATGTTTTCATGAAGATTTGGTTTGGGGTTTTGGTTTAAATCGTGTTATAAAATCGCTGAAAATCTATATCCGCTTTACTTATAACGAAAAAGTTGGTGGATTTTTTCAGCTATGGATTTTAACTTTAGTGCCAGATCTGTTTGTTTATGGGTGAAAACGTTTCTTCTGTTAATGGGTAAATCTATTTCTCCGGATGATTTTTATTAGGGTTTCAACTAAAGCCTATCTATAGTAGACTTTGTAGAATATTTTGGTCATAGAAATTCTGCTCGAAAGTCGGCATGAAAAGAAGCCGAAGAAACATTTATAGGAACGGGTGCGTGGGGTCTTTAAAGACCTTATGAATATCGAAGCCTCGTGCGTTCTGAACATCCAGGCATTGAATCCTGGAGCCTTACTCGCAGTTGAGCCTTTTTGGTTTTGCATACCTCTTCTTTCCCGTAATTTTAAATAAAATAGTGTTTGAGTTAAAGAGGTTTTCGAATAAGAGATTGCATTTTATATCGGGAAGGCCAGTCAGAACCTAAATTTGTACGAGTTAAGGAATAATTGCACTTATGAAGGTTTCGACTTAAAAAGGTTTGACTTATAATTTTCAACGCTGCATTTGTAACAATATTTAGGGGGTAAAGAACCGAAGCAACTAAGACAAAATAACAAAAATTCGAAAGCGGCAAAAATTCGAATTTTTCGGAATGTGTGTAGCTCTTCTGCACAAGAGTCAACAGTTCTCCAACCTTCAAACTTCTTCAAACCAAAGAAAAACGTTCCGCCCAAGAGCACTTCTAACTTGTTCATCCCCTTTAAATCTAGCTTCAATGGACCCAGGTTTGAAGTTGTGTTAATATTCGCTAGCCTACGACTACGCATATGTAATGGTATTTCCTTTGTAACCCATTAAAGATAGTAGAATTAGACGAACGACGACACTACTTTAGTGCTTTAACCCCTTATGGGATACAGCGTGTCAATTTTATTTACTGGTAAGGCAGAAGAAACAAAGACTCTGGGCGATTTCTATATGATTTTCAGTTTTGGCAAAACTGTGAACACTTCGCTATGTAGTATGTAACTGCATAGGTTGATCGGATTCTACCGATTTCTGCGTGTTTCTCCACAGAACCTTATTAAAACGCATTATCCGAGTAAAGTGAGGGAAGAGAATATACCAGTCCGCTTGTCGTATAAGACGACTGAAGGGATAGGATTTGTATGTAGGTATATGCGGGTCCTATAAACAAGATTTACTTTTCTTAACTACTTTCTAATTTAAATGCATTAAAATTCCATTTCTTTATATGAGTTTATATATTTTTATATACAAATAAAAAAACTTAAGTCTAACAATAATCTCCCCTTGAACTCCTCTTCATGGATAAACAGGAACGGCTGTGGCAACAAACAATGGCTCGGCCACTGGCAAGGTTTCATTTTCGATCTCCTTAATCTTCATTGCGCTTAAAAACTTCCAAGATCTTCACGGTTTTTGGTACAATACGCCGAACTTTCAATTTTAATACGTCCGGCGCGAAAGCCCGCTTGTCGCGGATTTCAGTGTAATATCCTTTATCGATTACTTCAAGATCTTTTGAGTCCTCGGAAACGACAACGGTCGCCGCCAAAGCGCTAGCTACGTTTAATTTTTAGCGTTTGATATGAACACTGCCAACACAACACAACTTTTGTAAATCTCTAAACATTTGCTAAAAGACGATAAACGCGGAAAGTCACTAAAATAAAAACATTGATTTCAACCGGCAAATTAATCGCGCTAGTTACAAACTACAAGAAATTGCACAAATTACACGGAAAAATAGAACTGTCAAATAATAAATTAAATATTCGAACATGATGCGCAACTGTTCACGAACAATATAGATTCTTGCTCCGCAACTGTTCATAAACAACATGAGAACGTGTATGGCAATTGTTCAGAAAAAGTTCAGTAAAATGTTGCGCAACTGTTCGCAGACAATATTTTGAACTTTTTTGCAACTGTTCATCAACAAATGTCTACAATGGAGACGAGGCTTTAGTAATCGACGTATGAACAAAATGGGTGTCATTCGAAGGAAGATAATTTTGTTAATATTCGGAAGAACCTGCGACATTTAAAAGAAAAATGTCCCTTGACCATTGAAAATATGGAATACGGAACACAGGACATGGAACATGGACTTGGGAACTGGGAATTGGGACTTCATTTTCCATTTATGGAATATGCTAAACAAAAACCGATTGATCCTGTTTCTAAAAAAAAAATATAAGTTGGTCATTCATCCGATATAAAAAATGAAAAAAATATGGTACCTCACAAAAACAACAAAGTTCTAAAGCCTCGTCTCCATTGTAAACAATTGTGGCGCAACTGTATACGAACATGATGTTTCAGTGCTCCCCAATTGTTCGCGAACAGTTGCTGAACAATAGTGTCACGTCCACACTGTAAACAAATGTTCCTGAGCTGTTGCACATATTTTTGAGCAATTGTTTCACGTCCACATTGTAAACAGTTGTATCGAAACACTGCTCCTGAACAATGTTCGCGAACAGCTCAAGTTCGTTTCGAGCTTGTTGCTGAGCTGTTGCACTAATTTTTGTAAGTAATTTATTGATGTTTGATGTTTTCCATTCAAATGGAAAACACGGGGAACATTACACGAATTCGGGCAATTGTATAAGAAATGAGGGGTTTCAGTGATGGTGTTTGGTTAAGCTTTATCTAAAATAAATGAATTTTAAGTCATTTTTAAAGCAAACCATTCAAGTTAGAAGATATTAAGTTCACAGTTGTGTTAATGTTCGCCAATATACGACTACACACATACGACCCTCTAGTATTTCCTTTCCTACTTAAAGATAGTAAAATAGTAAAATTATTCTTGCTATTGGTCTAATTCTGTACAACAGAAGAAGTAGGGACAATCTGGAAGGACGACACAATGTTCAGTGAACTACTACTGTAGTAGTTTCCGTTTGGAGCAAAGCGCTTCGTAGAAGATATATAGGTTTAAAGTAAAGGCTCCTTCCGATTCCGGACAAATTTTTGCATTCCTCCACGCAACGTTACTATACTATGTGTCAGTGAAATTGCAGCTGATAACGCCCGCATCAGCGGTTGAGACCGGCCTTACTAGTGCTGTTTAGGCGGATCCCATAAACAACATTTTTTTAACTACTTCATAATGCATTAATAATTCTCTTTCTTTATAAGAATTTATATATTTTTCCAAATTGTGATAAGCAAATACACTAAAAGCTTCTCGCTACAATCTTGATATCCTTGTCTACTTCATGGATCGACAGCATCGGCTTTCTCCACATACAACACTTCGGTCACTGTGCCGGCATCAACGATCACAGGCTTCTTTATCGGTCTTATTACGACGATCGGTAACTTCCATTTCCTCCTGCCATCACCGCAAGTAAAGTCACTTCCTTTATCATTGATACCTCGATGGAATTTGCTTCACTTGTAACCTTTTCCATCAGATGGTTCGGCTGATTCATTTCGCTGAGCAATCTTCATCCTGCCATTGATCCGCACACAGCCAACTAAACTTTTATCTAATGATATTCTTCTGGTTTCGGAAACGTGTACCGTAAAATGTTGATTACAATCGTCACATTAATCGCGCTAAACAAGAAATTGCATCATAATCAATCACGTGGAAAAGAGAACTGTCAAATAATAAATTAAATAAATGAACTTGCTGCGCAACAGTTTATAAACAGTATTCGAACATGTTGCGCAACTGTTCGCGAACATTATAGATTCTTGCTCCGCAACTGTTCAAAAAAAGTTCAGTCAAATGACGCGCAACTGTTCGCAGACAATATTTTGAACTTTTTCGCAACAGTTCAGCAACAAATGTTTACAATGGAGACGAGGCTTAAAGGTTTACGCCAAAGAAAAAATTTAAAACTATTAGATTAGGCGTAAAAAGTATTGATATCAACTATCCGCCAATACATTTGCAGCTTTTCAACTTCAGTAATTTATTGAAAGAAAAATCTACGAGATTTTCTATTTAATTGCTGGAAGCATGCTTTTAGAAGCTATTGCGTGCTCCAAGATCGCTTGATGTGCGATTGTTTATTGGTACATATAATGTACGTGTGAATGGCCCAAAGACTTGTCTTATACAGGTACATTCACTTATACATTATACCAATTTACAATCTTTAAGCATTCTTGAAGCAAAAAATTGCCCCTAGAAGCATGCTTCAAGCATTGGTTATGCGTACAAGTTATCGGTTCACAATCGTATACAATACATATCGTACAAATAAAATTATTTCGAAAAGTATCTAAATTTTAACTGAAAGTGTACTTGTCTATCCGAGACCAATCGTTCGTATTTTAGCTTAGGCACACACCATTCGTTCAGTGGGTACTATGTATGTATTCGCTAAACAGTAAATGGCCGGTTGAATTCGGTGTGTAGCTTCAAATTTTTGTATGTAAAAAAATAACTTAAAAACAACTGAAATGTTAATTTCCTTTGAAGACAAGTATGTTTCATTTTACTTCTTTTGTATTTGTATCTTTGTGATTTGTCGTTCCTTGCCGCTGGTCCTTGCCTTGCAGCAATATTGTTCGGTCTTTTTTTGACAGCAAGTTGAATTGAAAAAAGTACGTCTATCCTTAAAACAGGGACGGCGCGGCACCACTAAAAGACACTTAGAAATCAATAGATTTATAACTGATACTTTTAATATAATATAATACAAGTTAATGTACGCACTTCCGGCATGACATAAATTTATTAAAGTATTAAAGTATCTATGCACCAATTTAAATATTTGCTGAGATAATCGTCTTTTTTTTTGCTTATGAGTAAAATAATTACGCCTAAAATGTCTCTATTGAATGATTATCATTATAGACTCATAAATTTTTCTTATTGTTATCTTGTTTTCATTAAATATGCACGAAGGCACTCTACCATTATTCATATAGTAATCGTTCAGAAGACTAGTTAATAGCAGCCATAGCGAAATGTAATTGATATAGCGAAGAAATTAATTCATCGCCTGCACGGCATATTAAACAATTATAAATGTACTCACACCAAACCATTTTTGTTTGTACTCTGCAAATATCACAATTTAAATGAAGTGTATGGATTTGGTTTCGGTGATGTCTTCTTCTATCCAATTCACAGGAAGTAAATTAGTTCTGTTCTAATATGTATAGTAATAGTTTTTTCTGAATCATATTGAAATTGTCGATTTTTTTATTTATGCGATTTAAGCCCTAATCTAAATAATGAATTGTCGCCATTAAGACCATCAATGTTAACTAATTATGATTTTAAACGAGGCTAATTTTGGGGCGCGGCTGAAATTTGAATACCCGTCACATTTGAATGAAACTTAAGCTTCTTTTGTATTAACAATTTCTACCGCAGCCCTATGACATGTTCCGATTCCATTTGTTCCTAGATGCGTTGGGGCTAGTCAAGGATGAATTGGATGAATTTTGGTTAAGATTCAAAAAGAAAAAAAGTTTATAATATATATTACATAATATTCCGATTCCATCCATTCCTAGATATGTTTTAAGACTTTTCTAGGAACACATTTGGGTGAAGTTTGACTAAGATTGGTTCATAAAGAAAAACTTTTTTCTCAGAAGAACCTAATTTCCAGGGGTTTCTTTGTATGACAGCCCTATGATGAAGAATTCCGATTTCATCCGTTCCTAGATATGTTTGGAGGCTTTGCTAGGAATACATTTGGGTAAAGTTTGGTTAAGTTTGGTTTCAAAAGGAAAAAGTTTTTCTTATCAACACGTAATATTCAGAGGTTGGTTTGTATGGCAGCCCTATGACGTAATGTTCCGATTCCAGCCGTTACTAGATATGTTTTGAGAGTTAACTAGGAACACATTTGGGTGGGTTGATTGGTACATACAGAGAAAATTTTTTCTTGGAAGAACCTAATTCTCAGGAGTTGGTTTGTATGGCAGCCCCATGATCCCATGGTCCGATTCCATTCGTTCCGACATATTACAGCATACACTAAAAAGAAACTTGTATACAAAATGTCAGCCTGATAGCTTCAAAACTGAGGGACTAGTTTGCGTTGCAACAGACGGACAGACAGACAGACGGATATCGCTCAATCGATTTCTCTCGTCACACTGATCGATAATAATAGGTACATATACTTTATATAGTCGGGGGTGCTTCCTTCTGTGCGTTGCAAACTTCATGACAAAGTTAATAGGGTATATTAACTTGGTCATGAAGTTCACATAGTGACGACTATAAAAAAAGTTTTGTATATGTATTTGGTATAAATTTTGCCAATCAATCGCTATTATGTGTATTATTCATAAATATACTAAATATGTGCATATTGGCCCTTTCAACAGTTCCACTTTATTCTTTATTGGCATCATTACTACTCTAGCCTAGAAATAACTTATCGCTTTACTCTCGACATTCGATGAGAGATTGTATAAACATTTGTATGTTCAATTGGCCATGATTTGAATCCAACCGATATATTATTGTCGTATTTGACGAATATAATAAATGTACATATTTCAAATTATCTGGCTGGTATAAGCAATTAGGTCAGATTCTTACAAACAAAATCAGAATTATTTGTCCCAAGAATTAAGTAGATAAAAGATGAATGTATTATCAAAATTAAATCAAAAATTCTTAAGAGAGGCATCAAAATGTGTATTCCATTTAATGTGAATAAGAATTTCTAATCCATACATCATGCACATGACTAAAGAATAAAAACTATTCACTGTCCCATGTCAACGCCCGCCTGGCCCCTTCAAGATACAATTACATACACTATTGTATGCTACACTTAACTTACAATGGGACAAGTGGCGTTTATTGATGATAGTTACGCGATATACAAACGCTAACGCACATATCTAGCGTATTTCCTGCACTATATACGATAAAAAGTATGTAAGTACATATCTGCGACTGAGTGATTCATTACGAGTGCAATCCATTTGAAATGAAAGTATACTGGCGCAATGGGGAATCAGTCTATTATAACAATATTGTCTACAGACGATTGACCGGAGCTTGCCTTATCAAGCGTTGAGCAGCGCGTCTTCTTCACGACATATTCGTCTACTTCTATTGCATATGCATAACATGGCACTCATACTTGATGCATTAGCATGGAAATTGTTCTAAAATAATCTTTTTCTTTGTTGGTTGCTTCGGTCAGGCAAACATTTAAATTTTTTATTCTTTTTTATATTTTAGTGGATCTTATCAAAATTACGTGCGGAATTATATGAATCAGCGACCGCTGAGCCGCCGATTTACGTACATCTTGTCACATTTCGTTGTTCGAGGTCAGTTTAGGATGAGTAATTCTGATCTCGGAATTTGTAAGATAATTTTTCTCCACAAGCAGAAGAATGCCGATACATACATATATACAATGTTCCAAGTTTATCTGTGAAACATAGAAAAATTCAATGCAGTTACTGACCCCAGTTTTAAATTTACACATTTTGCCGCCAGCAAGCTATTGACATTTTGCAGACGCTATAACGACAACAAGGTAATGTTGAACAAGAAAGATTCGTCGAACCATGCAAAAATCACAACAAAAATAAATAAAAATTCCAACGTAAGAGTAGGTACTAACATCGTCAGCTCACGCGAAGTCCATGCAAATACGGTCAAAATTTTAACCATCGTGAAATCGAATTAGCTAGGTTGTTTGTACTCATTGTCTTGATATCGGTTTTTGACATTTCGAAAAAATGCAGTTGCATTTTATTTCAAAGTGGAAAGGAGTAATTGACAATCAATTAGGCCACGAGTGTACATTTATCTTACGGGCGACCAGCGCCTGTAAGGGGGGGAGGGTAAGCCCAGCGGTTGCCCGAGGCCCCAAATTTTAGGGACGGCTTTATGGCTAGCACTCGAATACAAAAAAAAAAGGATTAAAAAAATCAGTATCCACTTCGATTTAGTGGAAATGTCTGCCGTTTCCTTTCTACAGATAACATAAAAAGGGTGCAAAATAAAATAAAGACTAAGTGTAAGCGCGTTTATTGAGGTTAAAGTCGTGTTTTGAAAATGCATAATCCTTGTGAGGATATGAAGAGCCCACAATTTATACCAAGAGCTGCATTTAGAATCGCAAAATGCTAAGAAAGAGCCGCGCAAACTTTACGAATCTGATGCTAGGACCCCCCCCCCCCCACCCACTTTCGAAAAGCAAAGTGGGACTATTCGCTCAGTTATGTGCCGATTAAGTTATTCTTTGAAAAAGAAACAAAAAACATGCTAATTGGAGAATCACTCGTATGTGTTTATTTTGTCATCCGATTGAGCATTTAGTTCATCTACTTTTCACCACAATTAAGGACCTTGCATGAAACCTAGTTTTTGCCTAATTTTCAGAGGACCAAATTGCACGAAATTTTATTGTTTCATTTATATGCGATTTGATTTGATTTCCTGAAGATGAGATCTAAAGTTTTTGTGTAATCTGTTGAGTAACAGGAGAGCGAATCCACTAAATAAATATTGAACTCCCGAATAAATTCATATGAAATGAGATATAGGGAGTCGATTAAACGCTGAGCACATTCAGGCGTTTAAAACAGACTCCTCTGTGAGAATTGTTATTCACAAAGGCATTATCAATAATTTTTTGGAATTTTTTTCCATAATTTGTCGATGGAAATTATGAAATTATTTCGCATCATAATTAAACTTAAATTCGCCAAACCTTCGCGTGAATGGATTACTTAAGTTCGTTCCGATTGCATTGATTCATCTATCATTAGAGGGCAAACTGCGAAAAAGGAGGTTTGTATTTTAGCAAGATGAGGGATCGAACCACAGAAAAAATTGCCAGAGCTTCCTAATTTGTGTTCGGACATGCTAATATCAGAATTTCGCTAGGTTCTCCCGATTTAACTAGCTCTGACCTTATTCTCTTTAAAAATTCTCGAGACGACGGATTTGTGAAAATAAGCCATGCACATGAGAAGCCTGCAGCAATCCGGCTAATTGAAGTTTTTAAGGAATTTATGGAAAACAACTGCAGAAGGTTAGTAATGAAAGCGAACACAATTGATTGATTGTCGATGACACCTTTTCCTCCCGAAATAAAGTGCAATATTGCATTGTTTTCGCTGGCGAAATGTCAAAAACCGGTGATGGAGACTTTCGTGTGAAGTGAGTACCAACAAGCGAATTCGGTTTCACGACCATCAACATTTTGACAGTATTTGCTGCATGCAATTCATATGAAATTACGATGTTAGTACCTACTCATCGTGTACGTTCCGCGAATTTAATTTTGTTTTAAATTTTTTTCAAAATTATTAAATAAATCGCGGGAATCTCAAAAGTTCACCTAAAGAGTTTCTTGCCTTACCTATTCTAAGAAGTTGAAGGATTTTACATAAATCCTTGTTCCCAAGAATTCAGAAGATTCATGCTTTAATAAATAATCGAGAAAAATATCTTCAAGTCGAACTGATCATCCATCCATTGTAAAACCGTATGTTTAATCTTCTTCTTCTTTAATCGCGGTTTTGTAATTGTTACACCAGAAATCATACTTACATACATACATACATGCATACTATTCTAGATTAAGCATACTGAGAAAAAAAAATCGTACGTTTATTTCAAAAACCACGCATTTAATTTAAGCGAATTGTGTTCAAATAAGATCGTTTGAATTTAACGACTTGACCGCTTGAATTGAACCACCTTTTTTTTCAAAAGGAAACCACTAAATCGAACGACCCAGTGGCGCCGGACCGAATTTTGAATTGGGGGGGGGGGGGCAAGATTTTTTTTTCTCTAATTCATATTAAATTAAGCGCGGTCTGTGAAATCATACCAAAAAGTAATTATGAAAAATATTAGAGAACAATATGAGACTCACCTAAAGTTTCTTTTTGTTACCCATTTTGATCCCATCGTAATTTCGAAGTGTTGATTATAAACAGATTCTTTATTTTATATAGTTTTATAAAATTAAAGGTCAAACAATTTTCCCAAAGGTTGTTTTCCGGTTTTCTCGGGAAACGAATTCTTTCATGATTTTTGAGGGATCTAAATTCCCTGTTCTGTAGTCTGGCTGGTCTAGCGATTAGTGCGCGCACCTTCGGTGCACAGGGTCATGAGTTCGAATCTCACCGTAAGCCATCGTGTATTTCGAACTCACGAGCTTGTGACGGACTATGATCTCACTCAGATGTTAAACGAGTACCCATTTATGGGGATAAATAACACTGCTGAGCGTGATGCTGATCTCATTACCTCAACAAAAAGCAGATAAGATCTTGGAAATAGGATTGTCACTAACACATCCTGCCGCCTTAGTCCAATGTTGGATTGTCGCGCCTGTTATTTATTTATTTTTAAATTCCCTGTTCGATCCCTGTGAACATAGAGAAGGATTAGATGTGTCAGACGTTTTTGTGTCATTAAAGACATCGTCGAGCACTGAACGACCTTTCTGATTATGGGGCTGATGCTGGAACCGTCAGGAGTAATGTTACTAGTCGTATTAACTTTCTATGCTCGATGTACTTCGAAAATGATCAGCAATTGCGGCGCAACATGTAGGTAAAGCTCCCGGCATATTCAACAATATCGAAATGGAGCATAGCAGCCCAATTTTACTGTGAGATTCTCTACCATCGGCACGGTTTTCTAACAAGGAGAATGAAAAACTTCCTCGTTTTCGTTGATCAACGGTGAATAGTTTCACTATCGTTGGCCTTGTCGTTAATTTGAGGTACTGTTGTTAACGGAGAAGAAATGAAAATGAAATGATCATGTACATACTCGTAGTATACATGCACTAGATCAAACGTGTCAAACTCGCGGCCCGCGGGCCACATGCGGCCCGCCTCGCAGATCTGTGCGGCCCGCGGCCATGTTGAAGCAGCACAATGTGGATCAATACAAAAATGGTGAAATTGGTAAGATGAGCAAACTAAGCCGTTGAACTCAAGTCTTCAAAAATTACTGAAACTTGTCAGTGGTTTATGCAAGATTATTTTAGGATTTTTTCTCAAAATACTACCAACAATTTGAGGTCGGTTGTTTGATTTTATAAGACAGCTCATCTTTTTCGTACAGCACAATACTAAGTCTCTTCATGAAACTGTTCTTTCCCGAAATGCAGTTAATAACAAATTGGTTTGCTTTACCCAACATGCATTGAGATTTATTTGGAAAAATGGCAAAGCTTTAAAAACTACATAAATCTTGAAATTGTTAACTAAATCACCTGGATGTAAAATTACAACATAATAATCAGTGCCTGATTTTTAGACCTACTTATCAAGCTGTATTGGTGAGTATTGTATGAGTTTGTACCATATCACAAACAAATTGTTCTCTTTTCGCTACCATTCTGCTTAAATTAATTTAATCTGACTATTTTGTTATTTTGGGTGACCTGGATGACTGGTGCTAAAATTTTTTTTATCATCTGCCCCAAATTTGATGCAAATCATGTTATTCACAAAAAGTGGTTACTTGAAGCTAAATCATATTTTCACGTTTTCGCTTCTTGTCTTAATTGTTTAATGTTTTTGAAGTACATTTTCGAAAGGAGGAAGTTATCACGGATAATCCCGAAGCCGCTAACAGTGATTCCCAAACGGGGGCGTGCCCCCTAGATGGGCGTGACGGCTAGGGAAGGGGGCGCGGGCACAATTCTAATATTGATACCATCAATAAATTAGGGCTTGCTTAATTATAGTTTTCTTGTATACCAGGAGGTAATCGGTTGTCGATTGTCGAACAATTTTACACTCTTTAGATGATGTTAAAACAACAAGATTTTGTAAATTAATCAGTAGCTGAGAATTTATTTCGGACAGCTTATCAAATCAAAACACTATAGCACATTAAATATCTGTAGGTATAGGTAGTCCAAAACACCCTTGAGAGCCTAAATTGATCGCTAACATAAACAATTTTTGGATACGGTGGCAAAAAACAGACAAACATTTATTGTTATGTGCTGGATCAAATGTTTATTATGGTAAAGCTGAATAAGCTCCACCAATTCACCTAAAATAACCGCCAGCAAATTGTTTGTAGAATAGAGTAGAAGATTTCTTAGACTTTAGTTCAACACCAATGTGGTCCTATCGGCGACCATTCCCGATGGCAGCTTGCTGCCACACGGGTTTTTCAAGCCTCTACGGGGTGGACAACACCCGTTTCATCACCAACGAAACGGCCAAGAGTTGCCAAAAGACCCCTCCATGGCAAGAACCATGAAGATTCGATGCAGGAGGGACGTGTATGTGTGGGGATGTGTTCTATGTGTTTTTTCGTCAAATTAGGAGCATTTCATCTCAGCGCGGTTGCTCTCAATTCTTCTAATCCACGCCGGCATCGAGACCAATCCAGGTCCCGAAATCTACATTTGCTGTGTATGCAACCGACGTATCTTCGGGAATGCCAGGTCCGTGAGGTGTACCTGCTGCAGAGAATGGTATCATTTCTACTGCTCAGGCCTAAGGAAAATGAGAGATTATGACAAGTTGTCCTTTGTTGCTCCAGGGTGTCTGCACGCGGGTCGGCCCCCAGCCACCCCAGGCCCTAGCTCACAAGCTAATGGCCCACCACCGTCTCCGGCCATTCCTGCCCCAAGCTCTCCACCACCGCCACCCGCAGTAAACAATACAACAAGACATAATCGCTCTAGTTTAACACCTGCACCACCGTTAAATCCGGCAATACCAATATCGAACTTATAAACATCTATGTTCCACCTGCATCCAGCTGTGGCTCTGGCTATAAGTTCGATATTGGTCCACTCCTCACATGACAGCATAGGATCCTACTTGGCGACTTTAACGCCCATCACGAGCTCTGGCACTCTCTTCTCGCAAATGATGCCAGAGGTATAGATATCGCTTCCAAATTAGACCCATCAGACTTCTGCGCACTCAATGGAATTTCGTCTACACGCGTCGCTGGTGCCTGACATAACTATGGTGAGCGCCAGTCTGATAAGTGAAACCCGTTGGGAGACAACCAGATCTCTTCAATCCGATCACCTCCCCATATTAATAACTATTGATAAACCAGCTGAACTGCAACATCAGAACGGCGTACGTTTATCAACCACAAAAAGGCAAATTGGGAGGGTTTCACTGCGTTCACTTCGACGAAGTTCGCCGCGCTACCTACTCCAACAAATGCTAGGGAAGCCGAAAAGAATATTAGGAACGTCATTGTCAAAGCGGCAGCTCGCTTCATTCCGGCAGGGCGTATCCCAAAAGTTCGGCCATATTTTCCAGCTGCTGCCGCAAGGTTAGCCGACGAACGGGACGATTTAAGACGCGCAAATCCGGCAGACCCCAGAATTCAGGAGCTAAACTCCGAAATAAATCGAATAGTTAACACCTACAAAAAAGAGAAATGGAACGAGCATCTAGATAGCTGCAACCTCTCACAAGGTGTCAGCAAACTATGGGCTACGGTCCGCGCCCTGTCTCACCCAACGAAAGACAAAGCCAGTGTAGCCATCAGATTCGGCAAGAAAACCACCGCAAATCCAAAACTCTGCCCGAGCTTGTTCAATAAGCAATTTATTGAACACCCCAAGACCAAGATGCTCAACTGCAAGATAAAAAGATTCGCAACCGAACGGTTGACATCATCCCTACCTATACAGCGGACCAAGTTTCAGCAGCAATCAAGAATGCGAAAAAATCAAAGGCCATTGGACCAGATGGCATTTCAATGGTCATGCTGAAACACCTCAATCTTCCGGCCATCGAATACCTAACGATGGCTTTCAACTTGTCGATATCCACGCTTGTCATCCCTGAATTCTGGAAAAAGGGACGAATCATCCCCCTTCTCAAACCCGGTAAAAGCGCGAAACTCGCCGAATCCTACCGTCCAATCACAATTTTATCACCCGTTGCAAAGACGCTCGAAGCACTCATCCACCCAACCCTTGTATCGCATGCTGAGCTAGCTTCTCACCAGCATGGCTTCAGGAAAATGCATAGTACCACAACAGCTCTGGATATGATCACTCATCACATCCAAAATGGCCTCAACCAGAAACCGCCCTGTGACAGAACCGTCCTAGTAGCCCTTGACCTGTCGAAAGCCTTCGACACGGTCATTCACTCTGCGTTGTTGGCCGATCTCCTAAATATGCATATTCCTGCACAAGTGGTTAGGTGGATTGCCAACTATCTAGCTGGGAGGCAATCCTTCACAGAGTTTCGAGGCAGTTGTTCAAAGCATAGAAAAATTAAGCAGGGAGTTCCACAGGGTAGCGTACTCTCTCCTACATTGTTTAACATCTACCTGTCGAGCACCACCGGAAGGTATCGAACTAATTTCCTATGCGGACGATTGCACCGTACTCACCTCGGGGAATGATTTAAACGGCATGTATGCTCGACTAAATGACTATATTGAAAAACTGGTGGAGTTTTTCAGTATCCGCAACCTAGTCATTTCGCCGTCTAAATGTACTGCAACTCTTCTTACGCAGGACGCAGGAATTTTCGGAGGTGCTTGCGATCCGTTCTGGTAAGCATGCTGAAGACGTTGTTCCTACTGTTACCAACCCCAAGATCCTAGGTGTCTATCTAGATACCATGATGAAGTCGAAAGATCAACAACGTCCTAAAGACACTAGCCGGGAGTTCCTGGGGCAAGGACAAAGAAACTATGTTGGTCACCTACAAAGCGATAGGTAGGGCAATACCTAGCTATGCAGCACCGGTGTGGTCGCAAACCGTTTGTGACACAAATTGGAATAAGATCCAGGCATGCCAGAACGCTGCTCTACGTATCGCTACAGGTTGCCATCTCATGTCGTCCCAATATCTGGTCGGTTGCTATCGAGAGGATCACCCAAACCATCATCTCATGGACAACACTCCCCCTCCACGACATGTCAGGAGTGGACTCAGAGATCTCGAGAGAGACGTCCAGAGATACAAACGGGTACCTCCCGATATATTCGATAATACAGCATACCATGCGGCCATCGCAGATATTCACACAACCATTGTGAATCGGTCAATAGGGAGTTTAGGTCCGAATAGAGTCCTCTCAGTGCCCGCACCACCCATATCGCCTGAGGAGACTAGGCTCCCGAGAGCCACAAGAGTGACACTAGCCCAGCTTAGGTAGGGCTTTTGTTCACGCCTCAATTCGTACCTATCTCGAATAGACCCGGACATACAGAACATTTGTCCGAGCTGCGGTGGTGCGCCACACGATGTGAACCACCTGTTTCGATGCCCCACTGCACCCACTAACCTCACTCCGAGGGCATTATGGGACAACCCTATTGCAGCTGCTACGTTCTTGTCGCTTGAGACAATAGGCGAGAACAACGACGAAACTTAGAACACATCCACAGACATGCACAGCGACTCACACCCTTCTGCACCGCTACAACAACAACAACCAATATTTAATTTTAGCGCTTTTGTGCCAATACATTGTGTCTCTTCGAATTGGTCGCGGGCCACACAAAACTACGTGATGCGGCCGCCGCGAGTTTCACATGTCTGCACTAGAATAGAATAATAAGCTGAATATATAAAAATATGTATAAAAATATAAAATAAATTAGTCTTAATTTTTAATATAGTGCAATATATGCAGTACTAATTGCCTCTTTAGCCAAAATATTGAGCGGGCAGTTGCCCCCGCTGCCCCCCCCCCCTGCTCTGGCGCCATTGGAACGACCTGCATATTAAATACATTCCACTACGTTTAAATACATTCTCTTTTGAAACAATTTGTTATTTTCTTTTATTTTAAGAGAGATGGTATTTCTTTCTCATCTATGTACATTTGATCAAATAAAACCCAGTTTCATAGATGTTCCATTTGCATTATGTTCAGTGACTCAGACGGTTGGGTCGTCACTCTATGATCATGATGCTTGCAATAGAGACGCGAGATCGAATCTCTGTGTAGTTAATTTTCCGTATAGGCTACAAAAAAGCTTTTGTTCGGATAGGAAAAATATGGATCATGATGACATTCAATTCAAGCATGCCAAGGGGTTACAGATTACGTTACAATTATTATTTTAAATGATAACGTACGTTTTTTTAAATACTCGAAACGATAGAAATTAATTTATTTTAAATGAATTTCACATATTAAAAATTCATCAATGTGCGTTCCAATTGAATGAATTTTCTTTTGGAGCAATATCAAACACGCAAAACGTTTGAATGAAAAATATTTTTTTATTACTAGAGTATTTGTCTCTCAGTGAGGAAACATCAAAATCCCGCAAGAATTTTAGTGAATAAATATGAATTTTTATATATCCTCGAAAATGTTAAAAATGCAATAGAAAATGTACGGTAATAAATATATGTTACCTTAGAGAAAGCATAGCAACACATGCCATGCGTTAGTCCAGAGTGGGCATCAGAAAATAAAAATGGCACGGTTCTCACACTATCGCAGTTCACACATCTAAACAAAAATGTTATTCAAATGTCAAATTTTTGTTTACAATTGAGAATATAATATCAGCGTAATATTTATTACTCTCTAAAAATGCCAACGTGATAATTAACCCTTCGGTTGGCACATAGACCTGGACAGACTGGTACTATATCTTGATGGAAAATATCGTTCAACAATATTTTCCAACCCTTTCGATTATCCGAACATTCGATTAACCGAACCGGGGATTTAGCTATTTTCATATTAAATGCTTCGAATCAAATGAAAAAATCAAGTGCCTGAAGGAAGCAAATTCTCACCAACAGCACTTAATTCCTTCGAATTTCATATTTTTGCTCAGTGCTATTCGTTTGGCACATTTCCAGGTTGTCGCTTATATTCACTTTTAGGCAATCCTCCAGTGTTTCTATGAAAACTCCATTAACCGAACTTTCGGTTATCCGACGGCCACAAATGCGTTCAAACGTTCGGCGAAATATAAACTAAGTCTAAAGAAACGAAAAAACGGCGCATCATCGTAAGGCATAGTATGTAAACTGTTTCTAGAACCAAAATTAGACCTCTTCGAAAAATAAGACTGATTTCACAAAAAATTCAGCTACACCTGAGGCATAATAGCTCGTAGGCGGCGACAGAAGGGTTAATAATTGCATCGACAATATTTTGACGTTTGAATTATTTCGTGGAGTGTAATAAATTTGGAGTCAAGTGTGATCACATAGCCACTCTGGACTAACGCATGGCAAGGGTTGCTATGCTTTCTCTAAGTGTGTTACTCATTCGTCACTGCTTCTAAATATCCGTTTCGATTCTTTCGTTTCGTTTCTTCTAATTTTTTCGCTGGTGTGGTTACTGATCCGATGTTTTAATCCGTTGAAATGAAATTCACCCTATAAATTAATGTTTCCTTATATTTATTTAATAAATTCATCGTTTCGCCCATTTCGGGCATCTTCAGGATCTAAAATATTAATTTTTTGATACTATTATTATGTTTTATTTGGTTTATTTAGAAAATAGTCATATTATCCGCTGCATGTAGGGTTAATAACGTTTAAGGGAATTCAACATGATTCACTATGTTTTGAAGGTAAAATTGCGTCGTCCAATTTCCCAAGTAGATAACGAAAATGCGAAATTTTAAAATAAATATTGCATGATGCACGTACATAAATGTGTTCACAACAAATAGTATGTTATTCCGTGAAAAAGTCTGAATACAACTTTCATGATGTTTTTATTAATGAATCCATTTATGTAGATAATATTTTGTTAAACACGATATTATTTTTATCCTCATTTAATGTGTTTGTTGCCCAACCGGAAAAATTGGAAGCGTTTCAACCACAAGCTGTTTTTCAGCATTTCCTCTTCATTTGCAATCAGTGGCGCAACCAGGATCTAGTCTTGTCTATCTATATTACTGGACATTAGAGCTTGCCTCCGCAAGCTGGGTAGTGGTACTCCTAAATCAGTAATGACGCTATGCAGTAGTGATTCAAGCTAACTGTTGATGTACATTTTTTCGTAACATATGTACGTAGTAGAATCCAAAATTGTTGAGAAAAATACACTTATAGTTATCCGATTGAATTCATTTTACCGCTATTCGATAGAACAACTCTTCGGTCATAACAGGACTAAAAATGAGTTCAATTGTGCAATCAAGGGCCCGGCTAGGTAATTATTTGTGTCGCATTCTGATTTCGTATTTGAAATGGAGCAGATCAAGTACCGCGCGGTCATTGAATTCCTTTTTTTGAAAGGATACACGGCGTCCCAGATTCGAGATGAACTCATATCCGTGTACGGCAACTCGTCACCATCCCAGGCGACTACTTACTGGTGGATTTTGGAATTCAAGCGAGGAAGGACGAATGTTTTTGATGAACCCCGCACCGGACGCCCAATAACTGAGACCACTGAAGAAAACGTCCAATTAGTCGAGGAAGTTGTATTGAGTGATCGGCGCCTAAAGTTATCAAAGATTGCAAAAAGAACAAGTCTATCAAAAACCACCGTCGAAAGAATTATTACCGACCATTTGGGGATGAGGAAGATCTCGGCAACTCCTCTCAGCAGATCAAATAAAGCAGCGGATGAAATGTTTGAAAGACTTTTAGGAGCTATGTCGCGCCGACTCGGATGCAATTATCAACAGGAGACGAAACCATGGTCCTTTACTATGATCCCACGACCAAAAGGGAGTCCATGGAATGGAGGAGGCCTTATGAGGAGCGCCCCCAGAAGGCGAATGTGCAGCAGAGCCGGAAAAAGATTATGGCCACCATCTTCTGGGATTCCAAGGGAATTATAATGATTGATTTCAAGGAAGAGGGCACATCAGTAACAGGGAAATATTATGCAGATCTTTTGACCCAATTGAGGGCCAACATCGTGGAGAAACGGTATGGAAAACTGGCGAAAGTGGTGCCGCTTCTTCACGACAATGCACCAGTTCACACCGCCGCGCCGCGGTGGCCAAGGCTGCTGTGGTCAAATGCGGCTTTGAAGAAATTGAACACCCCCCGTACAGCCCAGACCTGACCCCAAGTGACTACTTCCTGTTCCCAAAATTAAAAAAGGACCTCCGAGGACGAAAATTTGAGACTGAGAAGGAACTGAAAAATGCTGTTTTGGACCATTTTCAAGACAAACCCGCGGACTACTTTTTGAAAGGGATGCAGGATCTTATTAAACGATCTCATCGTTGTATTGAAGTAAAGGGGAGTTACATTGAAAAATAAAGCTTAAATGAATTCAATCGGATAACTGGAAGTGTGTTTTTCTCAACAATTTTGGATTCTACTACATATATCGTCTTGAAAACGCGAGTCAAATGTCACATGTACTCGTAATCGGCACGTGTCTCGGTTGTTTTTATGAAAAACCAATTTTGCATCACTTTTCCAGCATTGCAATTGGAAAATTTTGAAAACAGAAACATTACATTTGATTAAATATGACTTTTCTACAGACGATAAGAATTTACACTTTGCCAGTAGTAAATGATAAAACAAAAGTGTGACGACGGAGAGGAAGTACGCTACACACTATGCGCTACAAGCATATTCCATAATCGATCTTCCGAAAAAATCGTTAAGGTATCTATTATTTCGGCTTTTGATCATCTTTATCATCTTCGTTTGTTGCCAATACAGAAAGGGTGACAATCGCGTAGGCCGAGGGACGAAGGATTTTTGTCGTTATGACCCGTTGCGGAGTTGAAACATTCAGAGGGTTATCTCACAACGTTTTCCGAGTAAGGTCAAGGGGTGCAGCTGGGTACTGAAACAATTGGCCCATCACAATTACAGGAGATTTTTTTTATTTTGAATAGGGTTGCTTGCCCGACATTTTTTCCACCTTGCTACAACTGTCTTGTTTTATAATACACTGCTTGCCATCAGGTTAGCACACCCCTTCACATGAGTAGTTGTGGCTGAATTTCAGTCAAATTAAAACAGGTCAAATTCATAAATTATTACATTTAAGAGCCTATTGAATTCTCAGTTAATTAGAACAAAAAATATCGTTTTCCATTTGTTAATATTGTTTTATAACACACAAATATCTAATGGAAAAAAAGTCCAAGCCCATCTGCAACCTATGTAACCTAAACAGGATATTGAGTGTCCCCCATATTCTTAACGACTGCCCTGCCGGAAACAAATTTAAGAACCGAAACAATTTACCTCGCGAATGTACACAACATTTAAAAGCCAACAGCATAAATAATATAATTATGATCTACAAATTTATTAGCGAACTAAGCATACACATTTTTACACCTTCTAAACATAATCATTATTAAAACATTCATTATTTAAAATAGTTTAAGCCGAAGGCCAAGGTGCTAGCTAGTGCTTAAGATACTTCTAAGAACTGCATAATTGTATTATCTACGATCTTATTAAAAATAAATGAAATAAATAAATATACCTAATTCTTTTTTGAAAAAGAACTCAGAAAATAGCAATTTAAAATTTGTCATCAGGTTAGCACATGCGACTTTTTATATTTACTGAGCTTTTAAGCCATGAGGTTATTTCCTAACTTATAACATTTGACAATTGATAAATTTTTCAATAAATCTAATAACGTGTTGAGCTTCCCTTACTAAGAATAACCTCATTGAATCGTTAGGGAAGTGACTCCTACAATTTTTCAATGTGATTTAGGAAAATAGCTTACCAGGGGACCCTAGAGGCTTTCGAAAAGTTCAGCTTTATTACAAAAATGTTTTATAGACTCGTACAGTTTACAAACTAAACATCCCCAAAAGTTTTCTATTATATTAACGTCAGGGGAGTAATGCCGCAAATGTTGTTTTCGATATTTTGGACCTCAATCCTTAGTTTAACCACCTATGGGCAATATGAAGCTGAGGCATATCGTGCTAGAAATGCAATAACCCATTACCGAAGAAATTTTGAAAATAGAGGAAAGCAATTTTCACCAGGTTATTACGAAAATTTTCTCTAATATTTGAGACCAAGTCATGAAAGCTCGACGCTTCTCTCAAAATCACTGGCTTATAATATATATACTGACAATTGTTATGACTTTTATTATTTTTACTTTAACTCTTCATATTACACACAAATTTGGACTCCACATTTCGACTTGTATAATTATGATAGCCTTGAATCCTTTTAAGCTTCAATTGTTGATCCTTCTTCCCTAGATAATGATTTCCTTTACCCAATTCAAAGCTAATACAGTAGTCAAACAACAACAACAAAAATGGGGGTCCTACGTGCTCCAACGGCGAAGATTGACGAAAAAGTAATCGCATATGTTAAACTGATGACAAATTTTTAATGTCTATTTTGTGTAATCTTTTTGAAAAACAATTATAAAACAATATTTAAAAATGTAGATATGTACAATACTTTTTTTTTATTTAACTCAAAATTGAATCGGCTATTAACGGTAATAATTTTGAAATTTTACCTCTTTTGCTTGAAATAGATTACGCGCTTCAGCAGCAGCATCGGCAGAATTTCAAAGCTGACAAATATGCTGAATGCCAAATCTTCTGCACAACATTTTTGTCATAGCAATGTAAAATGCATTGCGCTTGACGTTTCGCGATGCCGATGCTGCTGTTGATGCGCGTAATCTATTTCAAGCATTTTAGTTTATTATACGTGTAATGCGAAGGAGTGTGCTAATCTTATGACAAGCAGTGTATGTTTTGTTAAATTGTTTGTTTTTTATTCTTACCAAGCTTATATGGTGAATTTAATATGATTCCTTACCTTACCGACACACAGGGCCGTCCCTAGGGGAAGGCGAGTCGGGCGGTCGCCCCCGGCCCCGCGATTGCATAGGCCCCGCGCCCGATCTGAACCCTTATCATATTCAATGTGTTTAACAATTTGCTCTTATATAGAAACATTTATCGATCAAAACCATTAGAGAAATAATCTTACATACACAATCGTATGTACAAATTTACAGCATGTTCATTTCTTATTTACAGCAAATGAAAGCTTTGTGTTGGAATCAGCAAATTATTGCAAAAGTCATAAACGTTACTGTAATTGATGAAGAAGATGAAAGAAAGATGAAAGAATTTGGAATGCTTTTCTTCTCTCTACTGCGTTGCCTTGCTTTTATTGGAGAAGCTTTCTCGGCCCACTTTATACGAGTAGTTCAATTCCAGACTGCGTTTGCGTTCGGAACTTGTTATTACCGTTTGTGTATTTCTTTCCCTAGTCCAGTCAAAATATCCCAATTTAGGCCTCCAAATAGAAAGAAAATGAGTAAGGCTTATATTTGTTGTTTTTGAATCAGTGGGCTCCCAGGTATCTAAAAATCATTTTGCTAAAAAAAAATGTTGATCGGAACGGTCGCACAAAGGACAAAAAAGGATCTCTTTAATCCTTGACCGGAGGTGGGCATACTGGGTATCATATCAAAGGGAACGTCGAGTACATTACATATCCTGTGTTTGTTTCCCTCAAGGACCTTTCAAGGACCCTCAACTTTAGTAATTGGGCTTAAATTGACAATTTTCGTGCTTCCCGTGTATCTTTCCAAAGCCATAACTACGAGAATAATTCAAGTTGCCACTACTTTTATCACTTTTCAGAATCTATAATAGCTGAAGCTTCTACCATTAAATTTGCTAAGAAAAAGTTTGATCGGAAAGCTCTGAAAAAGGACATAAAAGGACACTAATTTTACACTTTGATCGAACGTGAGCATGTGGGGTGTCATATCAAAGAAGACGTCGAGTGCATTGCATATCCGGTGCTTGTTTCCTGTTTCAAGAACCCTCAACGGAATAAATCGAGCTTAAATGGAAAATTTTCGTGTCAAGGATTAATGAGTATCCTTATTAAAGAGTATCCTTTTTTGTCCTTTTTGGGACCTTTCCGATCAAACTTTTTTTTAGCAAAATCAGTTTTAGATTCCTGGGAACCCACTGAATCAAAAACAGCCAAAACAGCCTTCCTCAATTTTTTTTCTATTTGAAATGCTAATAACGTCAATTTGCGGTCATATTTTACTTTGATTCAAGGGAATATTTTTGTGTGAAATTTATCCAAAACTGTGCTTTTTAATTTCATAGCCTTTATCGAAAAAAAAATTGTGGCTGTATTTGACTTTCTTTCTAGTGTTTATTTTGGGAAAAACTTAATTGGCTTAATAGATATGAATGGTAGGGAAGGGATAGAGACATTAGCCGGAAGTACCAAAGCGGTGCCGCCAAGGTTCGAAAAAGAAAAGTTCGAGAGGAATTTCAGCATTCGCAGGAGGGTGCCATACTGAAATTTATTTGGACTTTCAACCAAACGCTAACGACAGTTCGAAACAACATCCATCGCGTGAAAACACTGAGAATCTCGACCCAGCGGTTTCCGTGGTTGAAACGGATGAAATATCTGAAAACACCACCTCAAAAGCACCTGAAAGTACGAATACCTTAGGAATATTTGACTCGAGTGACCTCGGAACGTGGCCAAAATTTATTAACAACCAGACAAGAAATTTCCTGATAGAGAAAGGGCCACCGCCGATTCTCATGGGACATGACTTTCTAAAAAAATGCAAATGGCCGACATTTTTCGAAAAGTTTTTATGAATTTACCATTGTGAATGGTGAAAAGGTACAAGAAGTTGGCTAGTTTACTCGATTTATAAAGATGCGATGTATTGTTTCACATGTAAATTATAATTAATCATCAATGTGGCACGATAGCCCGACGTCGGGCCTTGGCCGCCTGAATCGTTGACCTCCAATTGTCGCGGTTACGTGACCTTGTCCTCCAGTTTCGGAAGCCCAGCAGCTGGTGGGCGTCTTCACCTACGGAGTTCTCCCAGCGAGCTCTCGGTCGTCCACGCAACCTCGCTCCGTCAATTCGTTGTACGTTCATAACTTTCTTTGGCATGCGATTGTCGTCCATCCGTTGTACATGCCCCGCCCATTGCAGACGTTGAAGCTTCACGATTTTCGATACTTCCAGCTCATCGTACAATTGATACAACTCATGGTTGTATCGGATACGCCATTGGTCTCGCTCGCGAACGGCCCCGAAAATTCGCCGAAGGACCTTTCGTTCGAATCGGTCTAGCAAAATTTCGGAGGCTTGGGTAAGGGTCCATGTTTCGCAGCCATAACATAGCACGGGTCGGATGATCGTTTTGTACACGCGGAGCTTCGTGTTCCTGTGCGCAAGTTTCGAATTAATTATAGGGAGGACCGAGAAATATGTCTTATTGGCTAGTTGTATCCGTCGCTTAATTTCGTCGGTTTCGTTGGCGTCCTTTGATAAGTTACAACCCAGATAGTTGAAGTTGTCTACATACTCGATATTAAGGTCCCCCACTGTGATGCTTGAATTATAATTAACGTAGGGTCTAATTTCTGCGATAATATGGTTTTCGTAAATGGAAGAATGCACAAGAGAAACTTAGAGCACATGAAAGGTCCACTGACCATAAAAAAATATTACACAGAATTCGTCGAATTGAAAACACGGCTAATTAAAAACACCACTATAGATAAAAGTATCGAGGACCAGATAAATACAGAACGAGAACACTGGAAAAATGTTCTTGCTCGAATCGTAGCGGTGGTGGTTCAATATTTGGCGGAAAAGAATTCCGCCTTTCGTGGATCCTCGTCCACAATTTACGAAAAAAAGAATGGCAACTTCCTCAAACTAATTGAAATGCAGGGTTCTTTTGAATGTTGAATGATAAAAACGAAAAATAGGCTAAAACACACGATTTTCAGAAAGCATTTTTTTTATTTAAATTTTGATCCAAATACTTATGGTTTTTAAAAAGAAAATCCAGAATGAATTACATACAGTGCTTGTCATCAGATTAGCACACCCCTTCGCATGAATAGTTTCGGCTGATTTCCAACCAAACGAAAAGAGCTAAAATTTCAAAACTATAACTGTTAATAGTCTATTCAATTCTGAGTTAATTAACACAAAAAGAATTGTGTTCACATTTTTTAATATTGATTTATAATCGTTTTTGGAAGAATAACACACAAAATAGCCATTTAAAATTTGTCATCAGGATAGCACATGCAATTTCTTGTTTGTAGGACCCCCAATTTTTTGTGGTTGTTTCAGTAAGATATTGACTTTAATATGAATAAGGAAAAATCATTATCTGCGGAAGAGGGACCAAAATTTAAGGCTTACACGGAGTCAAGGCGGTCAAAAAGTGAAATTTCAAGAAAAAATTAATAAAAGTTGATAAGTTCAATCCGAATTCGTGTGTAATAAGTAACGTTAAGGTAAAAATAATAGAGGCGATAAGATTTGAGTACATTTCAATCCTTATGAGAGAGTAATTTTGAGAGAAACATCTAGCCCTCATGACTCGGTCGCAAGGATTAGGGTAAATTTTGACATTAAGGCGAGCCTATCTTTTGTTCAAACAGTGATAATAAAACTCCACATTTCAAGAAACTAAAACTAAAGAATAAACTCCAACTTAACTTTCCCCGAAGGAAAATACTTTAAAATTAATCATGAGAACATTTGATATGGAACAAAGAATGGCGGTATGTTATCTTTTTGGATAAAAAGAAGTTCACTTTAGAAGAGTAACATAGTTATAATGTCTACTTCCAGGATCTTTGATAGGAAGGACAGCATTAGGATCGCATTCATTGTCAGACAGATTGTGTAATGGTCTCGAGGGCCAAGTGATACTCTGAGATGATACTTCTTTTTATTCGAAAAGACAACATAGCGCCATTCTTTATTACATGTCAAGTGCTCTCGAGTTTAATTTAAGCGCATTTTCCTTTAGTTTTAGTTTCTTTAGATGTGGAGCATTTTTGTATCACTATTTGAACAATAGCCTCGCCTTGATGTGAAAATTTACCCTAAGCCTTGCGACCGAGTCATGAGGGCTCGATGCCTCTCTCAAAATTACTCTTTCATAAGGATTGACAAGTACTCAATTTTTATCGCCTCTATTATTTTTACCTTAACGCTACATATTGCACACGAGTTCGGATTCAACTAAGCGACTTTTATGAATTTTTTCTCGAAATTTCACTTTTTGACCGCCTTGACTCCTTGTAAGCCTTAAATTTTGATCCCTCTTCCGCAGATAATGATTTTCTCTTATTCATATTAAAGTTAATATCTTACTCAAACAACCACAAAAAATTAGGGGTCCTATGTCTTTAATTGTGGGAGATAGACAAAAAAGAAATTGCATGTGCTATCCTGATGACAAATTTTAAAAGGCTATTTTGTGTGTTCTTTTTCGAAAACCAATTATAAAACAATATTAAAAAATGAAAACCCAATACTTTTTGTTTTAATTAATTTAGAATTGAATAGACTTTTAACAGTTATAATTTTGAAATTTTAGCTCTTTTAGTTTGGCTGGAAATCAGCCGAAACTATTCATGCGAAAGGGTGTGCTAATCTGATGACGAGCAGTGTACGTATAATTATGTACTGAATTTCGAAAAAATTTGATTTGATTTTCATTTTAATACATATAAAGTTATGGTTTCGAAAACATATTATGTACTTATGTATTTTGGAAAAAAGGGCCCCGCATCGTGATTTCGCCACGGGCCCCGCGAATCCTCGGGACAGCCCTGCCTACACATGTAATGCATCTAAACTAGGGATGTTGCGGATATCCGCATCCGCACCGCAACTGCGGATAATCCGCATCAAATTCTACATCCGCATCCTCATGTTAACATCCGCATCCGCAATCCGCATTTTTGTATGCGGATATGATGCGGATATCAATAAAAAACAAATTTCCCATCTAGTCATCTACATTCTAAACCACTCATAGAATAGAGAATTGATAGCGATTGCATGAAACCAAATCTAATGCATGTAGATATTAAATAACAGGCGCGACAATCCAACATTGGACTAAGGCCGCAGGATGTGTTAGTGACATCCTATTTCCAAGATCTTATCTGCTTTTTTGTTGAGGTAATGAGATCAGCATCACGCTCAGCAGTGTTATTTAGATTCGAACTCATGACCCTGTGGGGCATTTTTTCGGTTTTTTCAAAAACGGCAAGAGATACAAAAAAATACATCAAATTATTAGTGACCCAAGAGAACTTTGTCTATAGATTATAAAATAAGTAGTACGTAGAACAAACTCCTGATGGGTCACTTTGTATGGGAGATACCCTCAGTTTTTATCCGAATGAGCTGATTTTTGGTGGGTGGGGTGACTATGACCACCAATCGCAACAAACCAAAATTTAGCACTCTGCTCCAATTATGGGGGGAGTTATGGACATGCCGTTTTGACAAATACAAATGGGGGGGGGGGGATAATGGGTGTTCTTGACCGGAGCGACTCAATGTTTACCATAAAATGATCTTGAACTCATTGTGAATACGTATTCAAAATTTTACGGCTGAAATAGCATTCTTTAAAAAGTTATGGAGCTTATTTAAAAAAGGTCCAAAATGAAAAAATGTAATGGAAAAGAAAGGCTTTCGACTATGACACTGCATTTTAATGAAGCTAATGACTTTGTCCAGCACTTAAAAGGATTGCACATTTTGCTAAGCTGGCCCTTCCTTGTACTTTTACTTCTAACATGTCGAATATTCCTGAAAACTGAATAGTATGTGATTTTCGGTATTAGTAAAATTCATTTCATATATTTTTTTAACTAATCCGCATCCGCATTTGCAAATTTTATGACATCCGCATCCGCATCCGCAAATTTACATTTTCATTGATCCGCATCCGCATCCGCTAAACCACATCCGTTACATCCCTAATCTAAACCTAATTCTATAAAAAGTGATAATAAATCTACTTGAAATTAGACTGTATCCAATAAGAATCATCATCGTTGATCATTTCATCAATCTGAATGTCATTTGCACTGCTACAATGCAAAATGTTTATGTGGTCATGCACCAAAGGCAAACATTTTACACTAATGATTTTCTTATGCGGATAATTATTATTATTTTATTATGTTTGTATGTAACAGTGGGTTCGCTTCTGGACAAGTAATTAGGGGCGTCTTGAAAGAGAAACAATTGCCAGTTACCGTCTCAAACGAATGGGACTCGACTCATCCATCATTCATCATCAGTTGTTGTTGATGATCAGCAATATTTTTGAATAGCCTTTTCAGACGAGCGAACATTTTTACAACTTAAAATAGCCAACTGTAAATCTTTGTAGATAAGTAAATCCCGAATTTCATTCACCTCATAGTCCAAATCTTTTTCTAAATATGTACATACATAGAGTTTCTGTATAGTAGTGAACCTTTCAAACAGGGACGACTACCGCGGTTACTTACACTTTGGTTGATATGAATTTTGTAAGTTCTGTAAATTGTCAGCAAACCGGCAGTAAATTTTTAGCCATCTGAAGGGCGTATTGAAAGTCCTTAACAAAAACAATTTACATCGCTCCAACGTAACGTATAAGTGGTTCTGATTCTTCTTTTTTATGCATGGACGTAGCCTATGTTTGTATACATACTGGAATGCGTTACAAATTTACAGTCTTACACGCGGTCAATTTTTTCTTTCTGCAATATCGATTCATCGTGAAGCCGGTTTTTCCAATCGATTTATATACCCGTAAATCACTGAAGTATGCCATAGGCTTTGTTCCCGAACAACCTTTTGTCTCCATCTCAGATTTAAACGTGATATGTTGTTGTAATCATTCGATGAATCATATGAAAGTCGTATGGAATGGTAATGGTGTTATATGTATTTAATATGTATGTATATTAAATATAACACAATTGATTCAATGATGCATTTTACATACATATTATAATATAATATAGTCACAAGGTCTCTAATATCTGAGCACAGATGAATCCATAATTATAAGTGTTGTGTCATGATGAAATTAATCGGAATCATTTGAAAAATTCCTAGAATGAGAATCCCCGAAACGTCGAGTCGTCCCCGTTTTATTCAGTCTCAGTATGGACCACAATAGAATGCCATCGAAAACAAATCATAAGATTTATGCTTTTTGTCACTGACTTTGAGTCATATAAAAATATGTACATTACATACAAATTTGTATTATTCATTTAAGGGGCCGCTCCAATCTGCACAAATGATTTGATTTGATACATAGATTCTTCATTTAATAATGCTGGAAATAGATATGATGCAGCAACAGCAGCCCAATGCATTTTAAATGCGTGACATGTTGGCAGCAAATGGCCTGTGCTGCCGACATTACGTCACCCATTTCAAAAAATGCATTGGCCTGTATTATGATTGCTGGTACTGTTGCAGTATCATATCTATTTAAAGCAATGGTTCTTAACCGGTGGTCCGCGGACCACTGGTGGTCCCTGAAGCGACCCTAGGTGGTCCGCGAAGCCTTTGCTGTGGTTCCCTCATAATCCAATACGACAATTCTCGAGTTTCACGCAGCTCAATCTTAACTTTCTAATAGAAACTTGAAGGTTGGAAGCGGATTGGTGTCCGTTTTGACTGAGCAGGACAGCCTGTTATCATTGAGATTTTGACTGTTGTACACTGTGTAAGATATTTAGAGTATTGTATTGTATTGGGCGCAAAAAAAATGTGAGTGTAGCTTATTACGATGAAATGAAATATGTATCGTGAAAATTTGTTTTATATGCTTCTTTTTTAGGTGACGAACGCAAGATAATTGCGATGTGCAAGAAAACGAGGACGGCGGAGAGCTTGATAGGCTTTATAATCTGATAAACACAACTGGATTTAAAAATTATGAGCCATCTTTAGATGAAACAAACCGAAAAATTTGGCAACTCCCTTTACGAAAATTAATGAGGGTTTTGAAATTCGTTCAGACTTAGCAAAATCACAACCAAACTCCTTTGCAAGACGATATCTGTCAGTCTCTGGATGATGGTCTTAAAAGCAGCAATATCCGTTTGGCGGAAAAGGTAAAATTGGTAAAGGTGAATTGAATTAATTCTATTAGTTGCCCTATTGATATTACCAAGGTGCGGTACGGTCACCGCAAGATGTAGTCTTCGGTACAAGATTTCATGATTTGAATCGTTCTTATCACAATTGCAATTTGGTGGTCCGCAACAACTAACGAATTTGATCAAGTGGTCCCTCATGTGCAAAAGGTTAAGAACCACTGATTCAAAGCATAAGGATTTAGTTATGGAAAACTATTTAAGTACGTTATTATATTGATAAGGTATAGCAGGGGCGGGGCGTCAAAATCGATTTGCCAATAACACAAGCTTTGAGGAAAAACTTGTCACAAAATTCACATTTCGCAAATTCGGGTGAGATAGGTAGCATAGACATTATTTTTCCAGACCTAGTTCCACGAGAATTTAATTTTAAGAAGAATTTAAACAAATAACTTAAGAAATTATTTAAGTTCATTTTATCAAAAAGAAAAAAAAAATCACAATTTGAACCGGTTAAACTGGTTATGCATAGGGCATCCACAAAATGAGAAGTCGAATCAGGAGCATATTATGATAAAAACTGGACAAGTTGAAAACATAAATTGGGGAGATTCCAGTATCTGTGGCGCCAAATTTTTGATAATTCCATTTCATTAATGTTATCCTGAAACAAACAAATCTGCAATTGTTTTTTGCAAATACATAATGGTACTCCAGCGTGGGGGAAAGAGTTTGATGCATTCAAATTTATCATTTAATTTTAATCAGTCCCACTAGAATGTGAACCATTACATTTTCGCGAAAATGGATTGCAGATTCGATCGTTTCGGGCTAAGATTAATGAAATATGGAAATGCCATTTTCAAAACTTGGCGCCACAGATACTGAAATGGTGCCCATAAATTATAGGAATAGTTCAAAGCCTCATACAATTTTTTCACCATCATATTCACACTTCAAATGCCACAAAATTTGCCAAATTAATTTTTGGTTTGGCAATTTCATACCCATTATATACATAGTATGTAGTAGTAGATAAGATAAAGGCGTTGTATTTTTTTTTTTTTTTATCTTGGACAGGTAACGAGACTGTCCTTCAATTTGCAGCATTATTCAATTGCGAGCGATACCTGATGCCGTTTCATCATCAATGTGGCACGATAGCCCGACGTCGGGCCTTGGCCGCCTGAATCGTTGACCTCCAATTGTCACGGTTACGTGACCTCGTCCTCCAGTTTCGAAAGCCCAGCAGCTGTTGGGCGTCTTCACCTACGGAGTTCTCCCAGCGAGCTCTCGGTCGTCCACGCAACCTCGCTCCGTCAATTCGTTGTGCGTTCATCACTTTCTTTGGCATGCGATTATCGTCCATCCGTTGTACATGCCCCGCCCATTGCAAACGTTGAAGCTTCACGATTTTCGATACTTCCAGCTCATCGTACAATTGATACAACTCATGGTTGTACCGGATACGCCATTGGTCTCGCTCGCGAACGGCCCCGAAAATTCGCCGAAGGACCTTTCGTTCGAATCGGTCTAGCAAAATTTCGGAGGCTTGGGTGAGGGTCCATGTTTCGCAGCCATAACATAGCACGGGTCGGATGATCGTTTTGTACACGCGGAGCTTCGTGTTCCTGTGCGCAAGTTTCGAATTAATTATAGGGAGGACCGAGAAATATGTCTTATTGGCTAGTTGTATCCGTCGCTTAATTTCGTCGGTTTCGTTGGCGTCCTTTGATAAGTTACAACCCAGATAGTTGAAGTTGTCTACATACTCGATATTAAGGTCCCCCACTGTGATGCTTGAATTTGCTGACGTCCTTGTTTTCGATTGCATCATGGCCTTTGTTTTGCTTTCGTTGATATGTAGTCCAACTTCCTTTGCGGCGTTATTGAGGTTATGCAGAAGGCTTTCTGCATCACCCAACCTTCGAGACATGATGTTGATATCGTCGGCGTACGCTACTAATTGAGTCGACTTGATGAGTAGCGTTCCGCTGCTGTCCATATTCATGGCTCGAATTACATACTCCAAAGCAAGGTTGAAGAGCGTCGGCGCCAGCCCGTCGCTCTGCTTGAGTCCAGTACGAGTTTCAAATAGGTCAGTGAGTCGATTCTGCACTCTGACCTGCGAGACGGTATTAGTCATCGTCATCCTTGTGAGTCGCACTAACTTTGCCGGTATACCAAAATTCAGCATAATGTTGTACAGTACACTTCGATCGATACTGTCGTATGCCTGCTTGAAGTCGACAAAGATTTGGTATACGTCGATGTTATATTCCCAGCACTTTTGGAGTAGTAGCTTCACTGTGAAAAGCTGATCGGTCGTTGATCGACCAGGTCTGAAGCCGCCTTGATACTCGCCAATGATTCGTTCTGCGTACGGATTAATTCTCTTTTCAAGAATTTTAGATAATATCTTATAGGCCGTACAAACTAATGATATGCCCCTGTAATTCTCACACTTCAGCTTGTCACCCTTTTTGTGGATTGGGCAGATTATGCTTTTGCACCAATCTTCGGGGATTTCCTCGTCGTTCCATATTTTCAGCAGTAGCACATGTATTGCGTTGGTCAGGCACGTTCCACCATGCTTCAGCAGTTCTGCTGGGATCTCGTCAGCGCCGGGCGCTTTATTATTTTGAAGCGACTGTATGGCAAGACTCACCTCCTCTACTGTTGGGGGTAGAACGGGAGGGCCTGGTTCGGCTAACTGCTCAAGAGCTGGCTCCGCGGGGGATGTTGATGGTGCATTGAGGAGCTCTTCAAAATGCGAGGCCCATCGTTTGTTGACGCTTTCGATGTCGCTGATGATGTTACCATCCTTGTCCTTACATAGGCTTGTCCTGGGTTGATATCCGTTCTTAACATTACGTATAAGTTTGTACGCCTGTCTAATGTTCTTACTGGCTAATCTTTGGTTTATTTGCTGTAACTGCTCGTCAAAATGTTTGCGTTTCTTACGTCTAATTAACTTATTAGATACTCGCCGAAGCTCGTTATATCTTTCTTTCTTGGCTCGGGATGCGCGTTGTGTGTATTGGCGATAGGCTTCATTTTTCGCCTCAATCGAGGCCCTGCATTCTTCGTCGAACCAGTCTGCTCGTCTGCGCCGGCCTTTATAGCCCACGACCTCTTCTGCGACCCCCTTGATGCTGTCTTTGAGCTCCTCCCAGAACTCATGGATGCCTAAATTGTTGATGTCATCAAGCATGGGCGACAGTTTTTCCTCTAGTGCTGTTGTATACGCAGCCGCCGTGGCATCATCAATCAAATTGTCAACCTCGAAGATCTTGGCAGGGTTGATTCTCGTTAGGTGCACCGAAGAGATTCTGCACCTATAGGTCGTCTTCACCAAATAGTGATCGGTGTCGCAGTTGGCTCCTCGATAGGATCGAACATCTAGGACATTAGAAGCCCATCTCTTGCTGGTCAGTACGTGGTCGATCTGGTTCACGGTGTATTCATCTGGAGACTTCCAGGTCTGCTTGTGGATTCGTCGATGAGGGAAGCATGTAGAGCTTATTACCAGGTTTCTGCCGCTCGCGAAGTCGATAAGTCGCTGACCGTTGTTGTTGTTTTCGTCGTGGAGGCTATGACCTCCAGTAGTTCCCCTATGCCAGCTTTCATTTCCGACTTTGGCGTTAAAGTCTCCTAGCAGCAGCTTGACGTCGTTTGATGGAAGTGAGTCGAAGAGTGTTTCTAGGTCGTTGTAGAACTCGTCCTTAATCGCGTCTTCTTTTACTTCTGTAGGGGCATGCGCATTAATGAGCCAGAGATTAGCGAAACGGGTCTTAATGCGGATCGCACATAGCCGCTCGTTGATGGGTTTGAAGCCGATAACGTGGTCCTTGAGCTGCTTATTCACGATGAAAGCTACTCCAAACTCCTTGTTGCCCTCCTCTTTACCACTCGTAAAAATAGTGTGCGAATTGAGGTCGTTAATCTCGCTTTTGAGCCATTTAGATTCCTGGATTGCAACTATGCTCAGCTTGTATTGTTCTACCTGATCCAGGAGGGCCCTTAAGGCCCCCGGTCTATTCAGGGAGCGTACATTCCAGGATCCGAAAGAGTAATCAGTTGTTCGTTTGCGGGGTCGTCGTTGTTTTGTATCCGTCCAATCCGAGGCTTTTGTTTCAGGTTTCTTGACTTGAAGTTTTTCTTAGGATGAGTTGTCGGCACATCGCTAAACCATGATAGGGTTTAATCGTTGAGTAAAGGCCATCATGGGCATGCCTCGAAGATGCTGCTTTAGTGGTTGACTTAAATGTTTTCTGTCACCTATCACGTTAAGTAACCTGAGACGCTGCAGATGTTAATGCAGCACTCAGGCGCAGCGGTTACTCGGATAATGCGGGAAAGTAACGCCCCGTAGAGAGACATAGGAATTGGCCGAAGTTCTTTTCCTATGAAACTCCTCCTGCATAGCTAAGGGTCCGCAGTTATGCCACAACAAGATGCCGTTTACTTAAACTAAATTCTTGATCCCACATTTATGCTTATCACTGCAGTAGGTACATTGTGGACGAAACCTAACTAATGTATCTATGATGTAATATATGTCTAGACAACTGCAATTTTGCATAATTCAGGATGTACACATATGGACAAAAAAATAAGTGCACCCCTCATGTACCTTTTTATGCCTAGTTTTCATAGCCTTTTTATACCCTTCGCTCATAGAGTGAAAGGGTATATTAACTTTGCCATGAAGTTTGTAACGCATTGAAGGAAGCATCTCCGACCATATAAAATATGTATATATATGATCAGCATGACGAGCTGAGTCGATTGGGCGATGTCCGTCTGTACGTCTGCCCGTCTGTTGCGACGCGTTTTACTCGGCCAATTTAAAAGCTATATGAAGCTGAAATTTTGCCCAAATGCTTCTTTTTGCTGCAGGCAGTTTGTATGTTTAAATCGGTAAAATCGGACAATGGGGTCATGGGGTTGCCATACAAACCCAGCCCCCCCCCCTTCAGGCACGTAGCCAGGGGAGGGGTCCATGTGGTCCGGACCCCTCCCGAAATGTTTTCAATTATAACGGAATTTTTAGTGATTACAGTATAAAATATCAAAATATTCAGGTGGTAACATATTTTTCTCTAAATTCTGTGGGACTGAACATCATAAAAAATATCCGACATGGAAAATTGATTTAAGGGAGGTTTTCTTTTCAAAACTAGATAAATCCGAATATCAATACACACTTCTCTGAACACAACCCTTCAAAATAAATTGCGCGGAATCTATGCAAAAAATGTCTGCTGTCGAAAATTATTATTCATTCTGATTTTATTTATTGGACGTATGGACGTATTTTCATGCGAGCTTGGAACTTTAAACTTTCCGCTGCGCAGGTTCTGAGCATTGCTACAAAAATAGAGAATGCGATAAAATAGTCTTTAAACAGAGCTTTTTTTTTCAAAGAAACAATTTCTTAGAAAATTTTGACTAATATCAATCGTGAAGGTGTGTGATGACTTGTGTGTTTTTTTAATAAAAACAAAAATAATTACGTGCAATTAACGGCCCTTTGGGTCGAGTGAAAGATAAGCTCCCAAATATTTTGCTCATGGCGATTGGGTGAATTCAAATTGTAAGACGAAACCAGACGGGTAAACTTGCAAGACAAGAACCATCGTTCTTACAATCTGAAATGCTCAATGCTTGTCTGCTGGCCACTACAAAAGCTCTCGCCGTCCGTTTGGTTGTGCTAATAAACGGACGGCGAGAGCTTTTGTAGTGGCCAGCAGACAAGCATTGTGCATTTCAGATTGTAAGAACGATGGTTCTTTCTTGTCTTGCAAGTTTACCCGTCCGGTTTCGTCTTAGAATTTGAATTCACCCATTGTTGGACTAAACGGAAACTTAGCTCTCGCTCGCCTAAGCTAATCGCAGAGATATAAAGGTACATGAAGCCCGTAGATAAAGAATGAAGTGAGAGTTTGCATCTGTTACTTTTATTGAAAAACGGAATATATACGCCTGCTTTAATAGTCTGTGCAAGTAATAGTTATATAGTTAAGCCTTTTTTTATGACCAAACGCTCAAGTTTTAACGAAGCGAAACAATTTTAAAGATACAAATGGTAAAAATTAGTTTTTCTAATTAGTCTCCCCTACACCACTGTATGCATTTTCGCCAACTCCCTGGAAGCTTTTGGATATCTTTTTCGTAAAAATCTCGCGGCTTTTCACGGACCCCTTCTCGCACAAACAATTTTACTTCTTCATAGCTTTTGAAACTTTCAATGGAACTTTCTCAATTCGTTCAATGCTGTAGATGTAGAAGATGTGTACAAACTTCCGAGCGCCAGAATTTATACTTAGGCCCATTCTTTCGTAGATCTTATAGAATGGTTAGTCTTATCGCCCAGAGAAGACACACAGAATATTCAAAAAGCTTCTCCATTATATTGAATTGATTTTTTGTTATTTTTGCATAGTTATGTTATCTTTTGCTTATTTACGCTGTTGGATGAAAGCGCGCAATGATTTTCTCAATCTAAGATGATGGCTTAAACAAGCAAAATATGGCGTAGCTATGCAAAATAAACAAAAATTCCATTCAATACAATGGAAAAGCTTTCTAAATATGGTGTGTGTCTTCTCTAACGCGATAAGACTAATCAGCCGACAGGTACTGAATAAGAGCTATCAGAAACCCGGCCTTAATATTCAGAGGTTTTAGCACTCATCTGCCTGAGATTTTCGGTAGCCTAGCCGCTCATGAATATTTTTCCAATACTACTTACGTTTATGCCCAGTCATGTAGCGTACAATACTTCGTCGGTCTTCCACAATGAGTTTTTCAACGGTGGCGGGGCTTACGTTTTCATCGGTGACACTAGGTGGCGCGCATGTGGCAACTTTCCCTCAACTTTTCGGCCTTTTCATGGGGTTTTAGAGAGGCACTCATTCTGGAACTTCTATAGTACTTTTTGATAAGTTTCCGCGGATTTTATTTTTGCTTTGACTAAAAAACAAATAATGATGCGTTCTGCAAGAGGCACTGATACATCCTTTTCACTCATGATGGTTATAATTACACTAAAAATCAGGTTACGCGGTTCCAGCTATTCTCAACGTTTCATAACATACCAGTCTAATATTTAGTGTATCCACTTTTTCAACAATAAATTTGTCGCGCGTCTGAAAATTCCGTTGGACCCCTCCCGAAACAAAATCCTGGCTACGTTCCTGCCCCTTCTGGTTCTTGGAAGAAACATTTTGTACACCAATTTCACAAAACCTTGAATTAATGTGTCTTTATCAAAGCAACTAAAAAGGTCAAAGCAAATGGAATCGTACTATGGGGCCATGCTCCCGCATGCCTCAATAAAATTTTCTGGGTAAATATTTTTATTCGCCCACTTATTCCAACCGAACCCCACACAAATATTGTTTTGTCGACGCAATGGAACTTTTGTGAAGACGGAAGGAAATAATGGGGGGGGGGGGGTTAAATACAAGTCGTAGGTACGCCCGAAAAAACTTTCAGCCCGAGGGCAGCGAAGGGTATCCAAATTTCAGCAAATAAGTACACCATTGGTTTCTTGATGCTTTGACAAAAACTTGGTGTTTTCTGTATGCAACAAGCGTTAAATTTAAAACAAACAAAAATACTTAAGGGGCAAAAAACCGCATGGTGGGTACGAAGAGAGGCGTGTAGTAAGTGCCAAACTTAGAAAAGGCGGAAAAAGTATTCGCTCAATAATGGAATAATCTAGCTAAACATTGCATTTACTGTGTAATTCATAAAAAACTAAACAAAATCAGTTTCAAATGCGGTTAAGTCGACATAAGAACCTCAAGGTAGGTACTGTAGATCTTACATATTATCACTATGGCGAAAACGTTTTGGCAAAAAAGTTTAGAATTTTCCTTGGCGATGCAAAAAAGTATTGACGGTGCAACAAAATTTTGTACGGATAGGTTTTCTTGTTCCAGACTAGACAATGAAAACTCACAGAATATTTTCTTTTATTGATGAGATCGTAATACATTTAATTGAAAACGACTCTTATCGTAATATTTTTAATTCATGAAAGAAATAATATGAGATAGGCTACATCAATTCGCTATTTGCCATGGAGGCGAAAAAATCGTGGTGAATGTTTTTTTTTTTTCAAATTTGGTTTCGTTCAAAAACACCTAATAACCGTTACAATGAGACAATTTCCGTATAAGAAATGTTTGTTAAGAGTCATAGAATATTATGCTGATGAACCCATACCCTTTAAATGGGGATTTCAGCAGGATATTAACCATAACCATACCTCACAAACTGGTCAAGAATTCGCTTTAACCCAATCGAGTGGCTTTTCACGTTGTCTTCTTCTTCTCTGTACCGTAACCCCTTGTGGGGCATGGTGCGTTCAGCCGTATATTCGCTACTTCTAGTCAACGTTATATTGCATATAGAGGAATGTATATAATGTTGCAAGCACCATATATTACCTGGACCACGCCGAGATTCGATCTCCGGATCTCTAGATTACTAGCATCGTAATTTCACGTTGTTAATAGAGTTAAATTGAATCGGGAATGTTTGGGGAGGGTTGATTTAACGATTTAAAAAAACAAGTTTGGCACAAAACGGCTCAATAACGGAATTTCCTGGAAGTAACTAGATATATGGTATGTGTTGGAGCATGCCGTAAAGATTATCATCAGAGGTCCAACATTTTTTTCAATAATGGACAGTTTATAGTGGGAAATAATAAAAGAAATTAAATTCTTGTCGAATCAGAACATAATATTTCAATTAAAACCAGTTTTAATAAAATTAACTGAAATGTACTTATTATTTTGTCCAGCCTCTCTTAATCTGTTCGTACTTTTTTAAGGTAAATGGAAGCTGTTATTTATTATTATTATGATTGGCCAATTTACATATTCTTTGATTCCTCATCTAGTAGGTATTTAAATCCTTACATATGATTTTATTTACTCAAATAATTACTTGGCTACAGGGTGATAAGAAAAGTTCGTATGGCTGTACTTATTTTTTTGGCCATATGTGTAAGAGGATAAAGATGATAGCTCGCTTGGAGAAAGATTACGGAAAAACGACTTTAAAGTTTGCCATTTGTAACTTCCTCTCTGCTAATATTTTTTTGAATTTAGGTACTTATCAATGAAAGACTTGACCATGACTTGGAAGGATATTGAGGAATGGAATGAAGATACTTTTGATGAATCATTGGAAATTCCGGAAGATTCACAAAGCAGGGACGATGATGTTGGTGGAAGCTGTCTCCTAATATGCAGAAATTAGAACTTTTCAGAAATTAAAACCACCTGAACTATCAAGAAGTTCTAATTTCTTAGCGTCTGCTGTAACTCCAATAAAAACTTATCACTCTATACCATTATGTTCCTCCTACGGAGACACCCTTTAATTTTTGCAGTATAAATTTTAGGGTAAAGCTATTCGTGTCGGGCTACCAATCTACACGCTTTTTACCAAATTCCATGGCAAACGGTGGCGCTTTTCACAAAATAGGCGAACAGACAGGCGTCAGATATTACCTTCTTCCACTGACAGTTTAAAACAATGGTTCCACGTTATTCAGTGGAAAAACCTGGTAAGGATCGAGATCAGTTTATTCAACTAATTTTCTTACCAAATCATGATGTTATCAGTATCCAATTTTTGAATTTTTGACATTTCTATGTCTTGAAAATCATAACGAAAAAGCGTTACGTTTTTGGTATTACAGGTCAACGGAAGTTGGGCTAGGTGGTACCCTGTGAGTGTTGGGTGCCATTCAAGGTTCAACAGAGGTTGGGCTTGGGTTCAACTTACGTTCAAATTGAGTTCAACTTGGGTTCAACTTGGGTTCAACTTGAATTCAACTCGAATTCAACTCGAATTCAACTCTCAACTTAGGTTCAACCCACGTTCAACACAAAAAGTGTAACTTTTAACTTAGGTTCAACTCATGTTCAACTTTCGTTCAACTTTTGTTGAACGACCCAAAAAGTGTTACTTTCAACTTAGGTTCAACTCACGTTCAACTTTCGTTCAACTTTTGTTGAACGACCCAAAAAGTGTTACTTTCCACTTGGGTTCAACTCACGTTCAACTTTCGTTCAACTTTTGTCGAACGACCCAAAAAGTGTAACTTTCAACTTAGATTCAAATCACGTTTAACTCACTGAGTTGCGGACTTGTACGCAAGCTGTTTTTTATTTGCATTTTATACAAATTATTTGAATCGCGTTCATCACACGCAGCTACTTTTCCATTTAATGAAATTTCGGCCAAATTATTTTCTTTTTTCCTGGAAATGAAGCAAAATTACCCGATCAAGATGGTTTTAAGTAATACATGCATAGTAAACCCAATTTCTTCAATAAATGTTTCTCAAAATCGGTAGTTATTACCTTTATCCACTCACGTCTTCAATTTTCCATTTCGATTCACTTACCCAGAAGCCAAAACATCTTTCGGAAAAAAACTTGGACTGGAACACCCCCTCATCAATAGCGCTAAAGAACTTTTGTTCATTATGTACGTCTAATCAGAAACCGAAGAAAAAGTCAAGCACTACGTACGTACTAGCGTAGAGACTTACTACAAACCACAATACACGACGATTGCCAGTTTGTTAAGATACTTCAATGCGGTAAGACGAACTGAACGAACGTTTCAGCGTCTTTTCATACACCATCGTCTTTCAAGTGGCAAACCGCGAGATTTCGATAAATTTAATAATAGTACGTAGATAGTGTGTAGCAAGCGACGGTTAGTTATTGGCGGCCGGAATGCTGAGTTCATGCTTTTAGTGTTCATTTGAATATTCGCGCGGCTAGAGTTGATAATAGAATCCAAGTGCAACGTGCTTCTGTATCTGTGTTATCACCAGTGAGATTTGTGCGATAAGGCCATGATATTATCCGGATAGTGCAAATAAAGTGTGTGGAAAATTAAATTTATTAAGATAATAGTGAATACATATTTTTATTGTGGCAAATTTGGAGTTGTTTAGTTAAGCTATCACGATAGTCATGTGTGCATTTCGAATAGCAATCTTCTTGTTAGTAGCCGAATTAAGTTGGCTATTAGTGCCGGCAAATGCATTTAACATATCACCAAAACCAAATGTGGTTTTCAAGGAACCGGATTTACGAATTTACAAGCCCAAAGTGAGATCATCATATTTTGGATTTACGTTGAATCTGCGAGAGCAAAGGTAATTAGCAGTTTTTTTTGGTGAAAATAAACTACGACAGTATTGTTATCTGTCTACCTCATTGTATCTAGGACCATCAAGCTCAAGCTGGATGAAGTAATGATTTTCAATATTATCTCGACAGTGGCGTAGAAGAGTGGGGACGACTGTCCACCCTCACCCACACTCAGGACGAGCATATAAGAATTTTGGTTGCCCAAGTAGCTGGCATACACATCCTATCCCTTTAGATCCCTTATACTCCTTATACGACAAGTCAGGAGCACCGTGGATTATTCTATCCCCACACTACAGGGGCTTTATTGATTCGGGAAAGCAAATTCCCGTGGACAACATTGAAATTAATCGGAGACGTTCAATAACCTATGAAGCTCCTCCTGCTCAGCTAAAACGGCGCCGGAGCCTTTCAGCCTATAGCAACTTCCTTTCCCCCTATGTTCCACAAGGGGTTAAGGTAACTTAGTAATAGTAGTATCCTATTGTCCTGCTGATTAGCCAATAATATTCTACATCGACTACATACCAACATCCTACATCGATTAAATGTTTTTTTTAGTAACGTATGCGCATAATGAAAACATTTTTTTATTGTCTCTACTCTATACACCAAAATTTAAATGAATGTGTGACATAACTCTTATTACCAGGTCTTTTGGGATTTAATCCTGCCCACAAATGGAAAACCCAAACTTCTCAAGTCATCTTATTAAAAGCTTTCTACATATTCTGCGAGTAATTTAGTTGAAAATACATATTTACATTATACTACAGAGACATAGTTGTTAGTCATCTACTTTTGACTATTCTACCGTGCTAGTCACTAAAACAAATCAGCAGGAAGCAAATTGTTGTCAGGTATGGTATAAATGTAATACATATCAACAAGTACGCCGCGACGCATCTATCTTAGTCATCTTTATGACAAAATAACTAAATTGATGCCAACCAGAGTGTTAGTATGTATTTATGCGAGTTTAAGATAAAAAAAACTAGACACGCAATACGATGAATGACAACTATTCACCCTCTCGGTATCGATTTCGCGAGAGAGTGTTATTTTTATAATAATTAAAGCAGGTTTTGCGAAACAACAGAAAAGACATGCGATGCGAAAAGCACTGAATATTGTCGCAATATGAGGTAGTCATCGACTTGCAAATGATTTACATAACAACCTGTATCTGTAGTGCTCTGTCTCTCCGTATCTCTTTTTCATACAGCGAAAGTATATGTAGTCTATGATATGTAGGTATGTAGTATTTAATAAAAAATACACCACGGGCTCGTTTTGCGTCGTAGGTGCGTTCCTAAAAAATACGACGCAAAGCGAAACAACGCAAATCGAAACAAGAAGAGTATGCAAATTTTGGGGATAGGTTCCCAAAACTATAAAATTGTTTTTTTCGTCAACAAAAAAAATTACAAACAAATCACAAATTGTCTTTTTGAAAAATGAATCCAACGTCTTTTGGATTGCCACACCCTTCTTTTTTATGTAGAGATTATTATAAACTTTAACAGCCTCTTGCAGAGCTTTGGCTACGAATGAACTTCGCTCGGCGCTTTGGTCGTCATTTACGAAAATGTCAGTAGCTTACTCAATACGCTTTAGAGCAACGGTTCTTAACCGGTGGTCCGCGGACCACTGGTGGTCCCTGAGGCGACCCTAGGTGGTCCACGAAGCCTTTGATGTGGTTCCCTCATAATCCGATACGACCATTCTCGAATTTCACGCAGCTCAATCTTAACTTTCTAATAGAAACTTGAAGGTTGAGAGCGGATTGGAGTCCATTTTGACTGAGCAGTACAGACTATTTTCATTGAGATTTTGACCGTTACGATGAAATGAATATCGTCAAAATTTGTTTTAAATGCTTCTTTTTTACGTGACGAACGCAAAATGATTGCCATGTGCAATCATCGAGGACGGCCGAGAGCTTGATATGAATGTTCACTTTATGTGGTGTAGAAAGACACGTACTTTATAGACTTGAGGGTTGTCATAATGGTAGGTTGACAGTTCAGGTATTTAGGGTCCTGACTGAATATTCTTTTCCGGCCAGACCATAATGGTAATTTACATTGCTGAATTAAGATAATTAAGCTATTATTGTTCTTCGGTGGCACTTCTAAATAGGGTTCCGACAGGTTTCTGTTGGTACAACATGAACCAGCAATGCCATATTTATAGGAGCTTATGTAAAAATTGTTGTTCTTCCAGTAAGAACTGTAAGGAAGGGCTTTATAATCTGATAAACAAAACTGGATTTCAATATTATGAGCCATCTCTGGATGAAACAAACCGAAATATTGATGAGGGTTTTGAAATTCGTTCAGACTTAGCAATATCACACCCAGAGTCCTTTGCAAGACGATCTCTGTCAGTCAACTTTTTCTGGATGATGGTCTTAAAAGCAGCAATATCCGTTTGGCGTTATTTCCACATTTTTCTAATCGAAAACCTCTACTGACAATACAGCAATAAGTTGTGTTCCAAAGGTAGTTCGGTAGAAGATTTCATGATTTGAATCGTTCTTATCACAATTGCAATTTGGTGGTCCGCAACAACTAACGAGTTTGATCAAGTGGTCCCTCATGTGCAAAAGGTTAAGAACCACTGCTTTAGAGCCTCCGATATTCGATGTTCACATTCGGGATGTGATCCTGAAGCTTCAGATTTCATGAGCAAAAGTTCTTCATTTGTTATTTCTGGATCATGGTCCAAATTTACTAAACTTATCACGTCTTTCTCTTCGATTCTATCCAGATTTATTGTAGAAGCCATGTTAACCATTTCAAGGCTCACAAGCCATACGTCAATTGTAATCTCCTGACACTCAGACATTCTGGCCAAACATGACGCCTGACCTCTGAAACTCAGAGGGCGCTAAGAGGTGTTTGCAAAGCATCGCTTCCTGTTCACTGGAAAAGTAACCGAAAAGCCTGGATGACTGCAGCTATGTTCAAGGAATGTTTTGAGAACTATTGCGCCGTGGAGCACATATCATTTAAGGCGTTGTTAATAATGCGCCCAGCCACCCCACTCATTGGAATTCGATATTTCATATGTAGCCGGAAGCTGTCTTCCCTTCTGTTGAAATAAATATTCAACCAGGCAATATTTTCCAAAACAAACCCACCCGTCTCATCGACGTTGAGTATGTTTTTTGGGTTATAACCACTGGACGCATCGGCTGCTACTGTGTCCCCGCTTGCCAATTCTCGCTTCAGAGCAATATAACGCTCGTTGCCCGCTTCTAATGTCTCTACCACATCCTCTAAAAGCGGGTTCTGTTTTGATGTTTTCGAATAAAATCTTAGCCTTGGACTTAATAAAGAGTTTTGTCTAGTGGCATTTTCCTCCGAGCTCTTGTATCCATAGATCTAAAGGGGACTCCATTTTTACCATGATTTGGCTTCTGCACCTTGATGTATTCTTTGTGCTCCAAGCTACATTCCTGGCATTTTCGCAGATTTTTGCAGCATCTCTGATAACTAGAGACCGGATTATATGCAAATGTATAACTGCATATGCATTTGCATATTATTGCCTATTTTACTGGGTTTTTGCATATTATATTGATAAATGCATTGATGATGCATATTTTTTAGTATAATTCTCCATTTGCATATTTGAAAATAGAGAAAAAGAAAGCATTACCATCAACTGTGAGTACTGAATTCTACGCCAACCTTGAGAATGTAGCATCTCTTAGTTAAAGGACTCCATCCAACTAATGAAAAATGTAAAATCATTGAACGCTGAGCTACCCGCTATATTCCCAGAAAACTCAAGGAAAAGTTTGAAATCAACAAACAAAATCCTTAATAACAACCCTGGATACGAAGAAATATGTGAAATGGACAATTATATCAGCGGTACCGGCAAAACTTTACCTGTCAAAATATCTGCTAATATGGCGCCTAATTTAAATATTGTCCAGTGACATCGGCTGATGTTGAACGTTCCTTCTCAAATTATAAGAGAATTTTAAATGACAGGAGACAAAATCTACGGGGCATTTGGAAGAATATAAAATCGTTAATTACTATAAAAACTGGAACCAACTAAAATGTTTTTTCGGTGCTCTAAAGTGCTAGCAACGACTTAATAATAATTTTTTTCTTTCATTTTATGTTGCATATTTTGTCATTTTAGTTGCATATTTCAAAGGTTTTTTATGCATATTTGCATGCTTATTTTAGCCTTTTTAAGTTGCATATAATCCGGTCCCTACTGATAACAATGGTGCGAATATGGCTGTAGGCGGCAGTCCTAATTTTAGTACAAAAAGCAACAATAAATATAAATTTATTCAACCGAAGGCTTTTCCTACTTCGATACCGTTTCCACCAGAATCGATTCGTCTCAAAATTTCCATTTTTCTATCAATGGAAATTGTTTGCTTATATTCTATCCAGAGTGGACGAAAACGGATTGATTTCGCCGTACGTTTTCAGAAATCACCGAAAAGTGTTCACAGTGCACTGTTTGTAATTTCATATGACAACCGACAAAAATATTTTGCCTATAAATCGTTCTAAGTTTAAAAATGTGCTGGTGCACTCATCGATAGTAATTTGCAACATATTTCGTCACTTCAAACTGACCGTCCCTTATCTTATCATGGAGAAATTAAGAACATTGGCAAACACACGAAACTGAACAATTTGGTCGGGTGTCAGTTAAAATATTGGAGTGAGCCGAAATGTGCTGAATAGGGGAATTTAGGTGTGAGACCTGGGTGCTTATACGTTTTCATTTAAAAAAAATCAAGGTTTCATAGAAAACACGCAAATTAGCGTATTTTCAATGTGTCAATTTGTATGGGAATTGAAATGTTTTCGGGCTGTTTTCATACGAAAACATGAAAATAGCCCCAAATTACATGATTTCCCTCACTGTGAACATATTATTAGATCGCTTTACGATTTTTGCACTCATTTCAAAATTTTTCAGCTAAGAATTGACGACGCAATACGGGTTGTTTGTGACGCAATATAAGTTTAGGGTATAGAGATTGATGGACGACGCAAAGCGAACAAAACGCAAAGCGGGACGACGCATAGCGAGGCCGTAGTGTATATTTATTTCATTGGAATGGTTTAACCTTATATACATATACTAGCTGAGAGAGCTCGCTTCGCTCGTATACATATATTATTATTAAACATGCTCACTGTAAAAAAGTTTAAGCAGAATCTGGGATGGTATTTAGTTGGTAAATTCCTAAATCAATTGCAATAAACTATAAACAACCCAAGCAAGAAAACTATAATTCTAGGCAATTTTCTTTGTTTTGAACACTGTAACTTTCCACAGCCCTCTGGTATCCATTTTCTCAAACATGTTTTTCATTTCAGCCATAAATGCCTTGAAAACCTTCTAGTCCTCCAAAACTTAATAATCCTTGTATAAACAATGAATTTCCAATTTATTGTGCAATATATCGACTTTCCCCTATTTAAACCCATTTCTACCCTGAAATTAATAATCAAATCAGCCAATTTCGATATTCAGAGAAAGTTCTAGTAATTCTCGCCACATCTATAGCTTATAATATTTTTGACGTAAAAGGACGATCTAAAAAGTAACAAATTTTTTATTTCCGCCACTGTATGCATACCTACAGATGAGGAAAAAGTGAAGTGAGTGACTGTTAAGTTGGAGCTGATACATATTATATTATATTATATTATACATAATACCTTTGAGATTGCTGTTTTGCATAATATTATGTTGTATTGTGTATATAAACAATTCCCCATAATGACTCACCCAGTCATAACTAGATCTCAGGTGGATGAATCACAACATTTTCTTGTGAAATCTTATCACGAGTCATCTCCACAATATGCGAGAAATGTATGCCGTGCGCCTCTATTCCGCAAACTCGAACTGGAACTGACCATACCACTATAGAATTCCGCTAACCGCGATGATGACAAATCGTGGTGTGTGAAAAGGGTGGTGGAGCATCTTAAGATTAGTCAGTCAGTCGGTCGTCCGTCGTAGATTGGAACATTTAATAAATCAGTCATTTAACCCATATGATTTTTTTTATTATTGTCAATTTAACTTGGTATGTATGATAATTTGGTCTGTCTCCTAGTAAATTGAATTATGTATACGAATTTGAATAACGTCAGCTCTCTGCACGAGCTGTGGCTTTCAAAGACTAAGAATGGTCAATTAGGAGACAACATCTATGAAATTAGATTTGAAGGCATTTAATGATGATTCGTGGAATGAGTTGGGGGTCAAGCGGAAGATGAAATGAACATGGGTGTGACTATTTATGATGACTGATGTCAGGGTCAAAAAGTGAAAGTGGGGGACACGTGCAATATGTAACTCCACTCCGCATCACTTTTACTTTTTGACCCTGACATCACACATCGTTATACCTAATTGAATGTTGTGTAGACGTCATAATTAGTCGTAATTGCAGTATAATTTATTGTAGGAAAGCAATTGAAAGTATTTATTGTTGCTAGTTGCTTAACGTACATTCGTTGGAGTATGTATTTTGACATCTTGTACTTTTGAGCCCCGACACTGATTTTGTTTAGCTAATAGCAAATAACGGGAAATTTCTTATAACAAAATATGTTCAATATTTGTCCTGTCCTTTTTTAGACTCTCATGCTAAAAGAAGAGAAAAGATGGGGGCGTAATTCTGTTGCGGCATAAGTTGTATGGTTGTACAACAATTTTTGAAGAAATTGATGAACAAAACATATTCTTATTAATTTTTGAGTTTCAAGCAGGAAACTCGAGCCAGTGGTTTGAAACATGGCTAAAAGTCAGGCTTTCTTTTTAATAATCAGGTTTTTTATCTACGCAACGGGCAGGATTTTAATAAATATTTTTTTTATAAGAAAATAACTAAAAAGGAAAATGATCTCAAAGAATATTTTGTGAAAGTTAAAGCGACTTGAACTTAAGGGTGTAGTTTTGTATTACCTCGTAGATACAATTTTTTTAACCCTTCTGTCGGCACAAAGCTCTGGCCAGACCTTTGGCACTATACTTTGATCAGAAAAGTATAGAAGATAAAATCGCAGCGACTTCATATTTCATGATATCCTAGAATAATATGTTTAGAAGCATTTTGCAAAAATTTGAAAAAATCGGTTGAAGTTTTGAGTATGTTTTTGATGATTTTCAATTTATAGTGCTTTTTGATACCCAATAGGTCTGGCCAGACCTATAGTTTTTCCTCCCATTCTTCTCTTGAGGTAAAAGCTGCAAATATGTAATAATAATATGTCGTTAAAATTCAATTTGAACTATAAACGATAAAAATTTCTCAGATTTTTCTTTGAAAAGCCGTGAAGTTCGGGAAATAAGTGTGCCTAATTTCATCACGTCTCATAACATCACCTAATCAACTGAGATTTGATTCAATGAAATTCAAACCAGTTTCATTTCCTTTGTAATAGATAGGACTAAGTATGAGAGACTTACGAACGTCTTTCTAAATAGATTTGGTCAAGATATTTACGAAAAATTTAGAAAGAAATGGTTTTCGCGCTTTAAAATTCCCTATTTCTTTCCACCTGCTTCCCTAAATCTGCAGGCTAATATCGAGGTAAAATCTACTAACAAAGCGCCAAATATTTCCCCAAAGATATTAATATTGAAAAATGCGAACAAACTTTCTACTAGATATACGCCATAAAAACAAAGAAGCAAAAAAAAAAAAAAAAGATGAAAATAAGGGAAAAACATGTTTACAATAATACCACCCCAAAATATGTCCGCTTAAAAACGTTACTAGTGTATCTACAAAAACGATTTTAATACTTTTATTGTTTAAAAATGGCAGTAAAGAATCGATAGAATGATTCTACCGATAAAAATTTCACCTTTTATAAAAAATAAAAATGTTTTCTCAGTAGGTCCAGCCAGACCTATTGGGTATAGAATATGCATATTGTAGTAGGTGCCGACAGAAGGGTTAACTTGTTCCTATACCTAATCCTTTTTTCTCTCTTTAGTTTCAAATTTTTGTTTTTCATGAATTTGCCTTTTGTAGATTTCACCCCATGGTGGTGGTTGGTTATTATCTGTGCCTGCGATTTAGATTTCTCTATATTTATAGTAACTTTTGGTTTCATATTGTCATTTTTATGCCTTTCGTTCATAGAGTGAAAGGGTATGCTATGCAGTCGAACTTCTCTTAACGAACACTACTAATCGGACATTTCTCATGCACGGACACTTTTATTTTCCCCGACGTTTTTTGAACATATTTTACTAGGAAAACAACTTCTAATAGGCGGACATCCTCATAACAGGTCACGGACAGTATGTACTTTTTTCCCCTTCCGAACAAGCAACTCTCTAAAAACGGACAGTTCCGCAAATAAAATTCCAAATTCTTAAATTACTGTATTACTGTAATTGTATTTCGAAAAAGCGTTTTGATTACCGGAATATCGGCTTTAGTGTATTAAGACTTAATTCTGGAAATCGATGTGAAAATTATTTTTGGTATAGTGCGTACTCGATAATCCGGACTATTGAAAACCAGGGTCGATCCGGACTACAGAGGAATTCGGACTAGTGGAAGCCTTTAATTTGCTCTAAATTTCGAGGAAATGGACGAATTTAATCAAATTCTCCGAAGAATCTGTTTTCTATATTCGAAGAATTTTACTCTGTTATTCTAGATTTTGTTTCTTCCAAGAACAAAGAAAACTGTTGTTTTTATTTCGGACAATAATATCACTGTTATTATGAGAAAAAAAGTCAGATTCGGATTAGAGAAGCTCTTTAAATTCGGACTACAGAGTGTACAATGTAATCTTTGAGGTGATCCGGATTACTGGAAATTCGAGGTTTCGAGGCTTCGGATTATAGAGTACGCACTGTATTACGCTTTTAGGTCCCCAAGGGAAATTTTTCTTGTTCTTCTTATCGACACTAGCGACACCGTCCGCCATAAAGCTATGTGTCCGCTTTATGGCGGAAAATATCGGAAACATCAAAAATTTCCCTTGGGGACCTGAAAGCGTAATGTACCTTCGTACTATTTTCTGTTCTTTTAAAATAAATAAGCTCCAGTTTCAGAAATGATGAAAACGTCGAAAAACCACATTTCATTTTGCATTATTATTTATATTTTTCTGTTGCGTCGCTTGTTCTGAGCAAAGGTTAACGTTATTTTGAGAAAAGTGGACAGAACATAAGAATGAAATGACTAAAATTTATTAGCTAACCCATCGAGACTAGAAATTTATATTGTAGTTTTTGGTTAAATTCGCAAAGCGCAGTCTGAATCAATTTTATACAATTTTATACCACTGTGAAATATTCTTATAAGCGGACAAAATCTCATTCCCCAATGGTGTCCACTTATGGGAAATTCGACTGTATTAACTTTGCTTACATTTTTAGTGACTAATCAATATTGACATCCGCTTTCTGCGAGACAGTGAATAGTTTTAAAAAATTTTTCTATCCAGGGTGCCCGAAAAATGCCGCATAAACGCACCGGATTGTGAATCCTCATATGATTTCCCTTTAGCTGCCACAGGCATTTGAAGATTTTTGAAAAAATCATTTTCTTGTTCGACATAAAGCTCAATATCTCCAAAGCTAGACCAGCTAGAATAGTGAAACAACATGATTTTTACAGCCAACAAATTTACCTATAAAATAAAACCAACCAAACTAAAATTCGATAAGAGGTTTGGCTTTTACAGAGCTTCAAAATCAAATTTGTGTGATTTGACCCAAAAACCATCTATTTTTTCATCTCAATTTTCTCCAACTTCTGCCAAGGAGAGGTGCTTGTACGATTCTTTTAAAAATTAGCGCATAATGTTACGATCATATCTTTCCTACATTTCTAATAGTTTTTATACGTTAAGTGTAGAAAACTAGGGTTAATTTTAGCTCGAATTCAATACAATTCAATTCACACTGCACCTTAAGATCTGCAATTGGTAAAATTTATTCAAAGTATGTCGAAATCGAGCCAAAATTAACCCTAGTTTTTTGCACTTAAGGCATTAAAACTGTTGGAAATAACGAAGCTAGAATAAAATGATGTAAGAAAGAAATGATCGTTAGACTATTTTTAAAAGAATCGTACAAGCACCTCTCCTTGGCAGAAGTTAGAGAAAATTGAGATGAAAAAATAGATTGTTTTTGGGTGGAATCACACAAATTTGACTTTGAAGCTCTGTAAAAGCCAAACTTCTTATCGGATTTTAGTTTGGCTAGTTTTATTTTATAGGTAAATTTGTTGGCTGTAAAAATCATATTGTTTCACTATTCTAGCTGGTCTAGCTTTGGAGATATTGAGCTTTATGTCGAACAAGAAAATGATTTTTTCAAAAATCTTCAAATGCCTGTGGCAGCTAAAGGGAAATCATATGAGGATTCACAATCCGGTGCGTTTATGCGGCATTTTTCGGACACCCACAAGAAAATTATTTTTTCAAAAATCTTCAAATGCCTGTGGCAGCTAAAGGGTTAAGCTAAGGGGGAATGTTCGGTAAAACTTTTTTGCTGGAAATCACATGAGGAATCACAATCCGGTGCGTTTATGCGGCAGTTTCCGGACACCCTGTATATCTGTATATAGATTTTCTTATGAGTATGTAATAATTGCGACGTTTTACCGTACCGAATTTCAAAAACACATTTCTCTATGAATCTCATTATCAGGTAGGGGACAACCGAAAGATCACTACCAGGTCGTTTCTAAATACATATTACTAGATAGTATAGTGCAATTAGCTTTAGACGCAAACATATAAATATAGTTTCGATCGCTTATGAAGAGAAGAAAATGTGCAATTTGGCAGATTTCTGTTTCACTTTGTATGGGAGGTATCTTTAGTTTTGCTCCGATCGAAGTAATTTTTGATCGAGAGTATAAGTGGGCTTGCCGTAGGCACTCAATCAAATTTCATTTGCCTAGCGTAATTTTGAGAATAGTTATAGGCATGTCTTCTTTAGAAATCTTAACAGAAGCGTGGGGGTGCTCTTTGCTGGAGCAAGCTGATTTTTGGTATTAATCCAATACATTTAATTGGTAGCGTCAGCACCAATTCTTATTAACAATGCTAAGAGGGGGGCGGCAAGCTGGGCGGTCGCGTTGGGCGCCAAATTTTAGGGGTGGCTTTTTATCTAGCACTCGATTAACAAAAAATTTCAATATCAATTTTTAATTAGACAAAATTATTAAATTATAGAGCCTAATTTTATTATTGAGTTTATATGCGATACGTCGCGATTTAATTTCCGGAGTAAATTTTAGTTTAGTCTATTCTTTCGCAGGAGAGCATGTCCCCTTAAAAAAATATTGAGCCTCCACAGAAATAGATATTAAATGAGAAATAATGAGTCGCATAACCACTTTGGACGTAAAACATTTAAAATCAACTTTCCTGTGAGAAATAAACCATAAATCCTTTGACAGCCATTTAACTTCAATTCGCCCGATCTCCTCCTTGACTATAGGTTCTCCCGATTTAACTTTAGCTATGACCTTCTTCTCTATAACAATTTTCAATATTTGACGTAGGCAGGGTTTCGTCCAAAAATTTTGTTAGGAAGGGGGTTCCAAATTTGAGAAAGAGCAATGTAGATTTGTCCTTTAACCGATAAATGGCGTCTGCATGTGTTTTAGTCATTTTACTACTGAATACATCATATAACCTTTTTCACAAAATGTATCCCTTTCAGACGAAATGTTTTAAAATGGATTAACTTTCAATAGAAAACTTCGTGTGGCGTTTATTCTAACGGTAAAACATGACGGATACATTTGAGGCCAGAAGTCATGGAGTGATGAAAAGCTGAAAATATGGGCATTTTGACGACGAAATATTGAATGAGGCTGGTTGGGCAACATGATCGCAAACATAGGTGGTTAGGATCCTCCCAAAAAAGGCCCTAGAATGTCACATAGGGAATAATTTAAGTTTTGAATGTCTAGGCAACACAAACAAGAAATTACAGGCTCTAATGATGTTAATGACACTTACATGTGGGTGTTCAAGTTTTTGATATTAAATGCCCGAAACTGCAGTCTCAACAGGATTGTGCGGATGACATAATTTTAAAATCCCTGTCTTGGAATATCCGTATGTATTGTATGTAGAGCCACGAACGTTGAAACCACTGACAAAATCTGGCTAATAGAAGTTTATCGGGGATCGATTTTGATATAAATTGAATAAATTTTACCAAATTGCAGATCTTTAGGGGCAGTTTGAATTGAATTGAATGCAAATCCAGCTAAAATTAACCCTAGTTTTCTGCACTTAAGGCATTAACAGTGTTACAAATAACGAAGCTAGAATGAAATGATGTAAGAAAGAAATGATCGTTAGACTATGTGCCAATTCGTAAAAGAATCGTACAAACACTCATCTTGGCAGAAGTTGGAGAAAATTGAGATAGAAAAATATATTGTTTTTGGGACAAATCACAAAAGATTGATTTTGAAGTTCTATAAAAACCAAACCTCTTATCCGATTTTAGTGCGGTTAGTTTTATTATTTAGGTAAATTTGTTGGCTGTAATAATCATCTTATTTTGCTATTCTAACTAGTCTAGCTTTTGAGATATTGAGGTTTTAGTCGTACAAGAAAATGATTTTTTCAAAAGTCTTCAAATGCCTGTGGCAGCTAAACGGTTAAAAATTGGGTGTATATTCCGTACGACTTTTTGGGTGGAAATCACATGGGGAATCACATTCCGGTGCGTTTGTGCGGCACTTTCCGGACACCCTCTATAGCATTGCAAAGGAAATTAAATGTTGTTTCTTTTGTCCTTGGGACATTTTGCGATCGCATAAATAATTTTCCCGATATTTTCGAAAAACAAAAATTTTTCCTTTTCGTCACCCCCTTCTCTCTTAATGTGACTCTGAAATTAGTGTAACTTTTTAGTGCGTAAAGAAGGGAGGGTGTGCAAAAATTTGGCATCGAAGCTTTCCTCTTTTTTTTATGTTTGGGTTTGACCCTTTCTCTGCTTAATTTTGCTATACTATTAGTAGTTTGGAAAATAATTGACCAAATGGAAACTTTATTCGTGTTTCAAATGTGAGGAGAAAAATTAATTTATGAAAAGCCGCCCTTTGCCTGGTTTTATTAAGACAACATTTCGATTACAGTTCTGAATGTATGCAATTTCAAGTTACATACTTTGAATTTATTGGCATACCAATTCGTGGACTTTTGTCGTATGCTGTGAGATGTGAAACCTATTTTCATTTGTAAATCCTATAATTCGACCAATCGATTACAGATGGACGTTTTTGGTCTTTCTACATATTTTTTTCCAAATCGTATACATATACAATTCTCACTAATTAAGAAAACTAGATATCGTGGCCCCGGAGGCGTCCAAAGAAAATTTCTCTAATTACTTTCGAAAGAATATTTCCGTTTGGGATTCAAGTGATAATAAATTGCTCAAGTACTCAAACACTCCAGGCTAAGTGACCACTTCACTTTCACTCCTCCGCGAAATATGTGCTCGTATGTATGAGTCTGGATTATGCGCCTCTAGGTCGCATTTTTACAATAGCAGCAAGTAGGTATGTTGCGTGGTGTATCTTTATCGACGTCATGTTAGTATGTACAATGGGCATCAAAACGACAATAAACTGTATAAATGTACAACAGCAATGTCCTCCGTCATAATGACGATGAATTGCACGTACGGCCGCTGCTGTTTTACTTGACCACTATAGTCTATAGTAATGGCTCTGGCTATTTAGGTGGAACCAGCAACAAATATGTACTCGTACTTAAAAATAAATTACATACAGATTGTTGTATTGTCTGCGTAAGAACAACGACGACGACGAGGTTGTCGCCTTCTTATCATGTGGGATTGTGGAAAGATCTAATCGTCTTGAAGATATATTTTTCTTCGTTAATTTTTCTAAATTACAACAGATAAATATGGGGATGTTCTATTTCCGTCGGAAAATGTATTGGCTGAAAGTTTGTATACGTACTTATGTACTGGTGGATGCGTTAATGAATGATAGATTTGTGACAAGTCAATTGGTGATCGTGAGCTTCTGCAACGAACGTACTTATAGTACAATAAAAATCTCAATCATGGCTCTAAATAGAATAAGGCAATTCTTATTTGTTTTCCAATTACAGTAGAGCGTCGATTATCCGAACTAATGTTGACGATACACGAAAGTTCGGTTAATCGAATAGAAAATAGCCCAAATGTGAAATTATGCGACAAACTGAAAACGTGTAAAACGACTAGAATAAAAAAAAAACAAAAATCAATGTAATTGAGCTATGCAGAAGAGAGGAGCAACCTCTCAGACCCTTGATTTTTCATTCTATTCAATATCTTTCACAAGAAAAAAAGCTGAGTTCCCGGGTCGGTTAATCGAGTGTTCGGATAATCGACGTTCGGATAATCGACGCTCTACTGTAGTAGGATGCTGGAAGTTTCAAACTTATTTGGCGCAGAAAGATTTTGACCGAAATAGGTCCCAAAAAGGGTAAAAAAGGACACTAATTTATCCTTGGTCCAATATAGGCATGAGGAGAAACGTACAAAAAAAAAGACGTCGAGTACATACATCATCACATCAACAGCACGAAGGGTTTTTGGGATAAATTACTTTGGCCTACATACATATATAAATTTCTTTTCCATTTAATTTAGTGCAAAGGAGTTTTCCCCACTGAAAACGGCTACGATTCTCTCTGAAATGCTTCATCTAATACGCGACTTACTCCGTTGCTTTCAATATGAAACAAATAAGGGATGTTTATCGTACTCGAGTTACCCTTTGATAAGACACCCCGCGTGTTTTATCTCCGCTCAAGGATAAATTAGTGTCCTTTTTGGGACCTTCCGATCATAATTTAGCAAAATATGATACTGATTCCAAAACGACTAAGATTAACCTTACTCCGTTTTTTTTCTTTTTGAAATGCTAAAATAATTGGATCGATTGAGAATCATTCCAGATAGTCCAATAATTGGACTAACTGGAATGATTCTCAATCGGTTTTTTATTGTTGTCATCAAATGTCGAAGTATTGCAACACGAATATTATGTGTGTTGCAAGTTGCAATGCCATTATTCAACATGGGTATCTGTTGCAATGATCCACATTATTACTAATGACAGAACAAATCATTTTTTTTTTAGTTTCTTAGAATCTGTTAGGTGCGTTTTTCGCACATTTGTTCTTTAATCTGTTAACGTGCTAGCTAAAATTCAAAAGAGTCTAGTCTGGCTAATATAACTTACATTTCTCTTTAGAAATGAAATTTAGCAATATAAAAATATCCATCGTTGTGAAATATTGTATTTGATTGAGAACTACGAGTATATCCTTTTATCTATCTATCTTCTGTACTTTACCTACTATCATAATAGTGGATGTTAGAGACAACCTTATTTACCGACTCTTGTACAACTTTCTTTTAAAAAACATTGACTCATGTTGACATGATAAAAATAATTGATGGCCAACCGTCGTCTTACATTACGTTTTACATACATTTACTTGCATGCTTTAGTAAGTAAACACGATAAGCATGAATGAACCATTGAATGACCAAGATATCAGGCTGACCCTGGATGACTATGACATGACAGGCTTACCGCACAACCAGGAAATGAACAGAAGGGTAACTTTCTTTACCTTATGGTTGCATATTTTCTTACACGTTACGCATATGATGAGTCAGTGCCGCATGCAGGTGCAATGAATGTGAGGAGTTAATTTAATGCCTTGCACATTCACCTCATTTATCACGAACCCGACATGCCTACTTACATATTGACTATCGAGCGCATAATCCATATTCATATTTCACGCATTTCCTTCTTACAGCATTATGGTCGGGGCACCGCGTGGTCAATCGAATCTTGAATCTCAACGCTACAACAACGAAACCGGTGTCATATATAAGTGTTCCATTCAGACGGGTCAATGTGCCCCTTACGTATTTGATTCACTCGGTGATATCCGTATGGAACGATCCGATTACACATATGATTCCGAACGAAAGGATTATCAATGGATGGGTGCTGGAATGGATGGCGGTCCTAAAGATACGGATAAATTTGTGGTATGCGCATCGAGATTGGTGGCCGATGCCTATACGGAATATCTGGCACATGGAATTTGTTACTGGTCGCCGAACACGTTGGGAAGTGAACCGTCGGATGTACGAAAAATTGCTCCGGTCAGACTTAGAAGTAAGGAAACATGGTTTTTAGAAAAATGTAAGGAGTTGTTGTATACTAATCGGATTCATCTATTTCAGGTCAACAGCTAAAAATTGTGAATGGGAAGCGAGTGTACTTTTATTCCTATGCTCAGATGGGAATCAGCACTCATATCACGGAGAATAATGAGGAAATCCTAATTGGAGCTCCGGGTGTATATAACTGGAAGGGTGAGTATCAGTTTGAATTAACCCATTAAGAGTCGGTCCATGATCCTAGCGGCATGAAAATTTAAATACTATAGTTACTATTGGTCTAATTAATAAAATAAAATTCGTCTAATTAATAAAAAACAATATTTTACGTTTGTGCTTGAAAATAATAGAGGGCATGTTAGGAAAACGCAACGCTAGGTCAAACCAGTATCTTTTTATATACAGTTTCCATGTACAGTACTCACCGCTTATATGCAACCCGTATAAAAGCAACACCTGCTGTTAGTTTACTCTGAAAGACCCCGAAAAAATGTGAGTGTAATAACACAAGGCTCACAGAAGTCGAACAGGAAATGACCGCATACAACATCGCTATACTAGGACTGAGCGAAACAAGATGGCTCGGATCGGGGGCGACTTTATCACCAAGCTCTCGCACTGTATTGCTCTACTCTGGAAGTGAAGACGATAATTCACCTCGGCAAGCGGGCGTCGGAATCCTGTTGACTAGGAATGCACGCCGATCCCTTATCGACTGGAAACCTATCTCCGACAGTATCATCACAGCCAAATTCAAATCCAGAGTTCGAAACATCACAATTATTCAGTGCTACGCACCGACTGAACCTGCAGACCAATCCGCTAAAGACGTTTTTTATCAGCGACTAGGCGACACCTTTGATAGGGCTCCCAGGGGTGACATCAAAATTATAATGGGGGATCTCAACGCCAAAGTCGGTACTGATAATTCAGGCTTGGAACATCTTATGGGCAATCACGGGCTTGGCGACAGGAACAACAATGGCGAAATGTTCGTGGAGCTCTGTAACTCTCGGCAACTAGTCATTGGCGGAACGTTGTTCAAGCATAAACTCTGCCACCTAACAACTTGGATTTCTCCTGATGGCAGAACAGAGAACCAAATTGACCATATTGCTGTTTCTAAGACATGGAGAAACTGCCTCTTAGACGTCAGGTCGAAGCGTGGGGCTGATGTTGGCAGCGACCACCATCTTGTTATCGCGAAATTTCGCTTACGAACGGCAGCGATTCAACGATCTCACAACACGCGAATCTTGCCACGATTTAACGTGCAAAAGTTAAAAAATTCCTCAACTAGACGTGCATATTCGACCGCCTTGCACGAAAAAGCTTGTGCAGCAACATCTCTTCAGAATCCTACAATTGAAGATAGATGGAATTTTGCAAAGGATTCTTTTATTTCATGTGGCGAAGCGACTGTGGGAAGATTGGATCGAGGTAGGAGACCATTTATCAGTGATGCTACTTGGTCTCTTATCTCAGCACGCAAAAGAGTTAAGGAACAGATTAACTCTGCTGCTGATGATTCAGCTAAAAATCAACTTCGTGCTGAATGCCGTTCACTACAAAAAGGCGTGCAGAGAAGTGTGAGGCGTGATAAGCGTACTTACATCAACGCTTTAGCGAAGGAGGCAAATGATGCGGCTTACCGTGGTGAAAGCGGTACCCTATTTAAGCTAATTAAACCACTAATTGGCAAATCGTTCACAACGGACCATCCTGTGAAAGATAAAGAAGGGTTACTGCTTGTTACTGAAGAACAGCAGCTTCAGAGATGGAAAGAGCACTTTTTTGAGGTCCTTAACAACCGTTTTGGGCCTGCAAGTGCATCTTCATCGGCAGAAGAAGACGTCCCTCCAGTAGCCAGTATTAATTCCAGATCACCATCTAAGACGGAATTAAAGCGGGTTATCGAATCTATGGATGCCGGTAAGGCCCCGGGATAGATGGAATTCCGGTCGAACTATTTAAAGCAGATTCGAATGCTACAGCGGATATTCTGCTTCCCCTCATCAGAGAGTGTTGGGAAACCGAAACTCTTCCAGTAGAATGGAAAAAGGGCGTAATTATTAAAATTCCCAAGAAGGGTAACCTTAAGGATTGTAATAATTGGCGCGGTATTTGCCTACTTCCAGCTGTATCCAAGCTGATGGCTTAAATTATTTTGAACCGGATCAAGGATGAAGTTGATCGCACTTTAAGCAATGAACAGGCTGGCTTTCGTGAGGGTTTTTCATGTAGCGACCATATAAACACCCTCCGAATTATTATTGAGCAATCCACCGAATGGAGATCCCCATTACACCTCATGTTCATTGATTTCGAGAAGGCGTTCGATAGTGTTGATCGGGATTATATTTGGAGAGCTCTTCGTAGGAGGGGCATACCAGATAAAATAATTTCCATCATCAAGGAATCTTATCAGGGAGCCCAATGTCACGTTTTGCACAAGGGTAAGCTTTCAGATCCTTTTGAGGTGCACAGTGGAGTGAGACAAGGTTGCATTTTATCACCTATTCTTTTCCTCATAGCCATTAACGATGTACTAGTGAGCGCGCTTCAAAATCAGAGGAATCAGATGGAGAATGTTTGATTACGTGCAACACCTGGACTATGCTGACGATATTTGTCTGCTTTCAAATAAAAAGGAGGATGTATCTCAAATGGCCGATGCTCTGCATTGCGAAAGTCGTAATGCCGGGCTCAAGATAAACGCTACCAAGACCAAGTACTTGAGCTCCCACGAAACACGTGGAGAAGATCGGTTAATAGCGAGGCTGCTTCATTAAACAAACACTGGTCAGACCTAAAGACGATGGCACAGAACAGAACGAGGTGGAAAGTAGGCGTAGTTGATGCCCTATGCCCCACAAGGGGTTAACAGGAACCAGAGAGAGAGATTGCCGGGTTATAGTTTACATATTCGCCTTTTGTATTGGCTCCTGTTTTTAACCCGTGATTAAAAAAGCAAAGCTTTTGATTAACCTATATATTTCGAGCTTATCATCAGGGGTTTTTCTTATTTTTATAAAAATATTTTTCCGTGCTTTGACTGACAGATGTTTGACATATATATTTGACATCTGTCTGTCAAAGCACGGAAGTTGAAAATTTATGAAATTTGGTTTGAATTAAAGAGGTTTTGGGCCAGAGAAATTCGGCTTAGAGGTTGTATTTTATATTCCAAATTGATGGGAACGCCAGTGAATCCTAAATTTGTTCCAGATAAGGAATAATTCCACTTTAGAAGGTTCCGACTTAAATAGGTTTCACTGTATTTTTCTAGGAGTAAAGTAAACTATTCCTGTGAAATGTATAGCTTAATTCTGAAATTAAAATGCAAGCAACCGTAATTAAATCCGGTGAAGTACAGGAGAGTCACCGATTGTTGAAAACTGATTCCTAATTAGCCATCAGCGCAATATGGATTTGAGTGGACTTCATGCTTCAATTCAGGTGGCGGCACAGCGGGTGAAGTTGTAAGTTATTTGTAACCGTAGGTGCCGACGTTCTACGATACAATAAAATCCCCTCTTCATTGGTATAGACAGCGGATGGGAAGATGTGCTTTTAAATGCTTACATAGGCGAATCTGGCCCTAAAAGAATATATTAGGGCCAAATTCACCTATGTAAGCATTTAAAAGCACATCTTCACATCCGCTGTCTATACCAATGAAGAGGGGATTTTATTGTATCGTTGAACTCCTCGCCAGTCAGAGCCAGACTGTCACCCTATTTTTAATTTATTTATTGTTTAACTGCAACAGACAAGTTGGCCCTAATACAGTATAATAAGAACATTTCAGTCCAATTGTGGAAACCCAAAACTTCGTCCTTTTAACTACATACGTCAAAATTCAAAAATGTTTAAAAATTACCATAGTAGGAAGAAGTTTGTAGATTCTGTCTCAGCTGATGGTGCTCCGAAACCAAGCATATTCAAAGCGAATGGGAGAACTTCACGTGTCCGAAAATCTTAAAAGACAACATGAGCGCTCCTAATTATAGTCAGCCTGTCCTTGCTAAACAGAGTAGACCAGCGACGCTGAGTCGGTTGGAAGAAACCTAACTACTACAACACATTCGTATCGTACACGTTAAAAAGCAGCAGGCTCTAACATATGAATGTGTTCAAATTATGTACTTCTTCAACTATAGCTGCAGACGATATGCTTGGCTTATTAGATAGAACCGTTCTTTGAATTTTATCAATTAAACACAATTTTGCACATTGTGAACCTATTTTCATAATTAAAATTGGATGCGATCTTCAAATCTATAGCTAGAAAAAATATTTAAAAACGTCCCTTAACTCTGAAAATTGAAAGTCATCCCTCCTTATAAAAAGGAACAAATATTGTTTGTTACTGGGGACAATATTTTTGAACGTTGGAAAAATTTTAGAAAAATATTAACAATGATTAAAAATTATTTATGTAAATTTCATGACGTCGGCCACAGGAATTTCGTGGAGTTTTTTGAATGGCACAAGTTTTAGTGCAAGGGTGTCTTTATGATAGGCTGAAAACGAGTGTTACCGGGACGCATAAATAAAATTAAAATGAAATAACTCAAATCGATTATTTACACGTAGCATCAGTGAATTCAACTTGGCAATATTTTCCATGCTAGCAGACGAGAGATACCGGTGCCAAGAATTTTTCCTACCTGTAGGCAATCCACAGAAGACTGCGTATGTTCGTCGGGACGATTTTAACGACTTTTTGAATATTATTTCCGCAAATTATCAGTATCTTATCCGTATATCGAGGGGAATTGATTGAGCGATGTCCGCGGTCAGTCTCTTGTGACGTCGTTTACTCGGACAGTTTAAAGTAGTTCCTTATGCTATTAATCATAGGGCTACCCATAAATTATTAGCCCGAAAGAATCTGAAAGGTATCCAAATTTTGGCCAAGCCCCAACGAAATTAGCCTTTTTTTAACTTTTCCAATTAATACGAATCGGAAAGATAAATTAAAGAGCGACTTTAAACACACTTGCACAGAGCACCCTACAGCCGAGGACCGGCGCTGTCTGTGAGAAAAAAAACGTAAATTAATACAAAATAGTTATCGAAGCAACGCTGCAATTGCTGCAACCTGTCGCTACAAAAGTTCTATAAAAAAGCGATGAAAGGTCCCCATGGAGGTCTATTTTTCGATTTTTTTTTGAGTGAAGATCAATGGGCCGATCTATCTAGAGCACGTTTTGGTGCACGTTATGTGCTGACAATTTCAGAGCCGTTCAAAGATGCGACCCCAAGCATTCATGAAGTTTACTTACATTAATTTTTAGAAATGGCAAAGACTATTTTGTTATCCATGTATACCATCGGAGACAAATTAGGCAAGTTAATGTGGCTAATCATTACTTTTCCGATATTCTGAGTGCCCTTGTCGTTGCGTCTGCGGCATTAATGGATCTGAGGATGCCTTTAGCGTTTAACAATGCTCGTTAGTATTAGTTGAATCGCATCCTTCCAAGGAAGTGTACACGGAATTGACTTGCTCATACTCAGTCCAGACATGAAATCACTTTTCGGGACGTTAAAAAAGACTTTAAATAAGGAGTCTTATCCAAAAATCCAAAACCCTATTTTTTTTAGTAAATTCAGAGTGGTAAAATAAGAAAAATTGTATAGGATAGTCCTTAAGATACCACCCCTATAATAATCAAAAGCACTTTCGATCGACGTGAAACTGTTGATAATCCTAAAATAGGTAAAGCCATTCCTATGCAAATGAATACTTAACTTTTCTTCAAAAAGTTTTGTTCAATTTTCCAAAATACTTAACAATACACTATTTTCAGATATTCCAATTTTCGACACTTTTTCTTTGTATAGGGGTGATTCTCTTCACAATCTCTTAGTATTTGACAAAATTATGGTAAGACATCAAGCTTTAACGCGCCTTTGTTTCGATTCAGTATTTTTGCTCGCAAGTGTACAATTGAGGCAATCCTAAAGCCGGCCCCACACCGACCGCAGTGTGGCACACACCGCACAAAAGATCGGTCCAAGAATGATACCTTGGAGCCGCCCAACCACGCTGCTGCACGATTTTTCGTATCAATCTGTTGTATGGTTTTTGCCACACTTCGGTCGGTGTGGGGCCGGCTTAAGATTATTCGAAATTTTTAGATTCTACGCGCACGCATACATTATGTACATACTTATGCGAACCCGACTGGAACTATTTCTGTAATTTCTTATTTTTCTCATTATTGGCGACGTGTTCCTATTATGTAATTTACTTGCTTGTTATTTTCATAATGCGTTTTAAGATACTGTATACAATGACGCTGCAATTTTGTTCTGCCGAGTGGTACAGTAGAACCTTCTTAAGTTGACATAATGACTACAACGTGACCGTCTCTTTAAATTGACCATCTTTTTTCGCCCTTGCACCTTCAACATAATATTAAGTTAGTCTCCGTAAGTTGACCACATTTTGTATCTTGATTGAAAATTGTCCGCCCTTGGGAGGAGGTTTACAGTATATTAAATTAATTCAATAAGATATTAAATTATAATTTATTTGACTTTTGTTCATTATTATCATTAACAGGTTCCGTAATTCGTTACCGACCACGCGTGGAAGAAGATTTTGGTGGAATGAGTCGTCGCAGTCCAAACTATCGACCTGAGCATAGAATATCAACGCGACAAGCTATTGAGTATATTAGCGAAATTCCAGATCCGGGCAACTGGGGTCAGCAAAACGACTCGTACTTTGGATATGCTGTAACATCCGGCTATTTTGATAGTCGCGAACCGCATAAGATTTTTTATGTGGCCAGTGCACCACAAGCAAATTTACAAAGTGGTGAGGTAAGTGCTATACAGTGTGGTTTTATTTATCTGTTATAAAGGTCATCCATCACAAACAATGGAGTCGGACTAGAACGTTAGTGTCTGATCGACGCCGATAGTATACATTCAGCGACTAACATTTAAATACACTTCGAATTGAACAATTTAGTTTAAAAAACTTGCACATGCAAGTCTAACTCGAAATTTTGTTTTATTACGAGTTTTGCCTAAACATTAATTTTTTTTTATTGAAGCTACATTTCCCATTTCTAATCATTTTTCAATATTCTTTCTAGGTGTATTTGTACAGCTATGGCTTAAATACAATTACAATTCTGCAGACATTTAGTGGCAAACAATTTGGAGAGTACTTTGGCTATTCCTTACTCAGTGAAGATTTCAATGGTGACAAACTTCCGGATCTGGCCATTTCGGCTCCTTTATATTCCGTCGAGGGAAGCTTTGAAAATGGCGCTGTCTATATATTCTTAAATAAGGGAGAGGTAAAAAAAAAATACTGAAAATTGCTTGACAGTATTACTAAAATTATTTGTTCTTTTTTAGGGCAATTTTAAACTATCCAGTATACTAAAATCGGGAAGCAGTGAACCAGGTCGATTTGGTACTACACTCTCGAAATTGGGAGATATTGATCATGATGGGTATAATGGTAAGACGGCCATTTTGATTTTTATTCAATTTTTAAGTAATAATTTTGATTAATTTTAGATATTGCAATTGGCGCTCCTTATGAGAAAAATGGAGCTGTCTATGTATTTATGGGCGGAAACAACGGTCTCCACGAACAACCCAGTCAAATAATTCGATCAACAGCCGACAGTTCAGTAATTCAGAGTATGTTTGGTCACGGACTATCGAAAGGTGTCGATGTTGATGCAAATGGTCATCATGGTAAATACGAAAACAATTTTTTTTTTAATTTGAGTGACTCTGAAATTTGGTTTTTAGATCTTGCAATTGGTGCTCCCAACTCGGAAACCGTTTATCTTTACAAAACATATCCTGTGATACGAGTCAATGCCTACACTCAATCGCTAAGCCGTTCCATTAGTATCAATCAGACAAAATTTCAATTTCGTGCTTGCTGGAGCCTAGACTCAACATCAGAGAAAACAGCCCAGCAGCCTATTAAGATCACGCTAAAAGTAGATCCCCAAGTCAAGCGAGCATTTTTCGCGGAAAACATTAACGAAATGGAATTCGATGCCATGGCTGTAGCACTGCCAACATGTAAAATTTACGACGTTATGGTGAAATTTTCGCTACCGGATATTTTCAAACCGATTGATATCGAAATTCACTATGAGGTGACGAAAAAGATACCAGATAGTGAAGGTAACATGAACACACATATAAAAACAAAGCATCGGTTTCTAACTTTTTGTTTGAATTTTCAGTGTTCTGTGATACATGCGCTGCCATTAATCCACGAGATCCAAAATTTGCTGCCGAAAAGATAACGTTCAGTACAGGATGTAAAAGTGATATTTGCGTGTCTGATTTGCAAGTGTCAAGTTCTGGATTTGGGTAAGGATAACATACATTTGACTTTCCCACGAATCTTGGTTAATTTATTCATTTATTTGGTTTTATAGAAAATTCTTCACAGTGGGCAGTTCAAAAACGCAGGTTGTCACGTATAAAGTGCGAAACATGGGTGAAACGTCATACTTGACCGAGCTGAATATAACGGCTCCGTCCAATTTGCCTTTTGCTCGCATACCATCATCGTGCACCTTACAGGATAATTCATTGCGTTGCACAATGTTCAAGGGGAGACCCCTTCTCAATGGCATGGAAGTGAGTAGTATTTGATTGGGTTTATTTAGATGTTAAAGTTGAAGCAGTAATAGCTAAATTTTAACAAACAAGCACGATTTGTCGTACAAGCTCAGCCTTAGAATTGAATTTTATTCAATATTTTGTTTACACTCAATTTCAGGATACGCTTGCCGTAACATTCGATACGTCAAACTTAGAAACTGCTGGAGATATTCTTACAATAAGAGCCGAAGCATTCAATACGGGCAATGAAGAACATCCTGCTGATAATGTGATTGCAGATGCTGTACAAATTCGAGAATACAGTGAAATACAAATTTCCTAGTGAGTACCCAAATTCAGAAATCAACTCATCGAAAAATGAATGAATGAATAACTTCTCTTTTGTTACAGCCGACAGCTGACACCCGCATTGAATCTCGAAAACGACCTTGGAATGAAGGAGATCAAAAATTTGGTCGAAGTAAATACTTTTTCTTCACATTTAAATGTTCTTAATTGACATTGTTTTCCTGCTATATTCTAGATTCGCAACAACGGCCCCAGCAAAATCAAGCACATGAAAGTGCTCATACACATTCCAATTTCCTATCTAGTCCCCAATACACAAAGCCGAATTCTTCTAGTCGAATACAATAATATCACCATCAATGCATCCTACAAAAATAAGACAATCAATACAATTTTCACCCAAAATAATACCGTTATAATACAGAATGCCATTGAAAGCTCTTCGACACCAGTGCAGATAGTCGAGAATATGCAAGGAATGGATTTCGATTCATCGAAAGTTGGCTATCCCGTTGAATATGATCCGGGAAGTAATCAGGATAGCTATGAAACCGATTCTCAGATTGGCTACACGAATAGTAGACGACGTCGACGTCGTCATGCTGTTACGACTGAATCGGAATTGGGCAACGTTGAGTATGATCGATTAATGCAATGGGACAATACAATGACCGAAATTCGAGAAAGTTTGTCGAGTTTATTGTCGATTAATAGGACCGTTCTGTTCAACTGTCACAATCCTGCGGATGCTTTGTGCATTGAAGCATCCTTTGAGGTGGATAATTTAGTGGCCGGCGATAGTGGTGTTAGTATATCAATCGGTTATAATGTTGATTTGGATCAAATTGATAAGATTTTGACAGAGACGAAAGATATCTTTGTTATAACGACACTTATTGATGTTACGAAAACGGACGACGAAGAAGGGTATGCAAATTTTGAGTTGATATTTTTAATTTCAATTGTCTTGACAAAAATCTGTTTTATTACAGGAAAACATTTAAAGTGCTTAAAGCTTTTCCACACAACATCATTTCGAAGTATAAGTTGGCCGTTATTCCTCTTTGGGTGTATATAATTTCAATTATAGCAGGTCTACTTATTTTGGTGTTGATGACTTACGGTTTCTATAAGGTAGGTTAACATTGTTAATAAACTTTTAAACTTTTCAGTCTTCAGGCATAGTCATTTTCATACAACTTGATGGATTGTTAGTTAATTGTTTGACTGACAATCTGTGCGACAATTAAATAAATCTGATTTCATTTCAATATTTTCAGATGGGCTTCTTCAAACGTGAGAAGAAAGAAGAGCTCGAAAAGCTCCATCGAAGAAGTCAACGTGAAGGTGACGAATCAGAGCAACGACTTACCTAAACGAACTAAAGTAAAAGTCATTAGTGTATACACAAATTACCAAATGTGTATCATTTTAATTTACATTTAAGTTAAAACTATACCGGAGGCTGTGCAATCGAATATAATATCACTTTGATATAATAATAGTATTCTATTTTGTATTTTTTTTATATAATGTATTTTCCTATGTTAGTCAAATCAATCACGAATGCAAAGATTATTATTTAAGAAATAGAATAGAATCTATGTAAGATTAACTAGTATTTTCTAGTATGTCCATATTTTATTAAATTTACTCGAATAAATTATTGTATCTATATATAAATGAAATTAGTTATTTTTTGGATTCTTTGTTCTGTCAAAATCATACATTTTCTCAGTTCGCTCTGAGCTGTCAACTAGTACAGATCACTATAGTAAAAGTGAAAATCAAAGTGAGTTTCATACTATTCTAAAAACTTTAAAATTTGATATTCGTCTGTAATATACTGTGTTCACTACTAAAACAAAATAAGTAGCAGTCGAAAAAGATCATTGGGGAATAATTCCCCGACAAAAATGTTCGATCGTGATACGCAGAAAATGCCTAGAACCGAGAAGATGGATGGCAACCGTTCCAACCGGTTCCAAGTTTTCTAAAATATGGACGATACCAGCGACCAACCCGTGGAAGAAGTCACAATCAGGATAGTTAAAGTGCCACCGATAACATTCCCTGTGCTTCAGCGTGATACAATTGTGATGATTAAAATTCAAAATGAAATGCAAATTGAACATTTCGATATTAGACTAATGTCCATAGGAAAACGTCTCCTATTATAAAGTATCGATGACTTTGACAAAGTATACGAGCATCTTACCAGCACAGGCGTTGTCTTTTTCACACATCAGAGATCAGACACTCGCCCAGTTAAAATCATACTATCGGGTTTGCATGACATGACGATCGAGGAATTGAAGAAATATCTAGCCAATGAAAATTTGAAATGCAATGATATTAAAAAGTTCAGCTCGCGTAATAATGGTAGATATAACCTCTATTATCTATATATATAAAAATGGACGTGTATTTGTGTCTGTTGCCAGTAAACTTCTAAACCACTGGACCGATTTGGATGATTCTTTTTTTGTTTTATCCGTCTTACATTGGAGAAGGTTTATGGACCAAAAATTTTTTGAAAATATCAAAGGAAGTGGTGGTTAATATCGAAATTAAATTTTGTGTGAGAGTAAGTGATTAAACCTACTCGATTCATACGCTTTAAATTTTTATACGTGTACTAAATGAAATCGAACCGGCTTAACCCTTCTGTCGGCACAAAGGTCTGGCCAGACCTTTGGCACTATATTTTGGTCAGAAAAGTACAGAAGATGAAATCGCAGCGACTTCATATTTCATGATATCATAGAATAATATGTTTAGAAGCATTTTGCAAATTTGAAAAAATCTGTTGAAGTTTTGAGTATGTTTGTGATGATTTTTAATTTATAGTGCTTTTTGATACCCAATAGGTCTGGCCAGACCTATAGTTTTTCCCCACATTCTTCTCTTGAGGTTGAAACTGCAAATATGAAATTCTTTTAAAATTCTCCTATTTATGATGTAACAATGTCATTAAAATTCAATTTGAACTATAAACGATAAAAATTTCACAGATTTTCCTTTAAAAAGCCGCGAAGTTTGGAAATTGGGAACGCCTAAATTTATCCCATCTTATAACATCACCTAATCAACTGAGATTTGATTATAGGAAATTCAAACGAGTTTTATTTCCTTTGTAATAGTTAGGACTAAGTATGGCAGACTTGCGAACGTCTTTCTAAATAGATTTGGTCGGGAAATTTACGAAAAATTTAGAATGAAATGATTTTCGCGATTGAAAATTCCCTATTTCTTTCCCCCTGCTTCCCTAAATCTGCAGGCTAATATCGAGGTAAAATCTACTAACAAAGCGCCAAATATTTGGCCAAAGATATTAGTATTGAAAAATGCGAACACACTTTCTACTAGATATACGCCATAAAAACAGAGAAGCAAAAAGAGATGAAAATAAGAGAAAAACATGTTTACAATAATACCGCCCCAAAATATGTCCACTTAAAAACGTTACTAGTGTATCTACAAAAATGATTTTAATACTTTTATTGTTTAACCCTAGAGAGATAATCATATTTTTTACCCCTGAAAAGATAATCATACGTCGATTCGACGTGTTGCTAGTTAACATCCTTATAACTTTTTTGTTAAGAGTAACATGTTGCTAAAAGGTAGATATATAATCATTTGTATTTAATATTAATCTGTTAAACTCGTGGTTTTGCAAAATTATCATTTGTTTGTTTATATAATATTAATTTTAAAAAAGTGGTACTAGGAGAAAGTGGACTGTCCTTTCAATAGATTAAAATAAAGGATATCTTTATCGAAACAGGCTTTTAGTGGTTATATCCAAGTGAATACACATTCACATTATGAAGATTTATAAAAATGTCAATTCGGGGCAATTAAAATATTTTTCAGTACAAATTTGTTAAAGATAATCATACGTCGATTCGACGTATATTTGACTTATGACCCCCAATATCTTAGGCTGTGTGGCACCCAAGCCAATAATTTTGCCACGTAATTACGCCTACAGACATGAATTGAGTTAAATCTTGGAACCAACAAATTATGAAGCTTCACTAATGAGATATAATAAAAAGAAAAATTTCTGTACGTCGATTCGACGTAGATTATCTCTCTAGGGTTAAAAATGGCAGTAAAGAATCGATAGAATGAATCTACCGATAAAAATTTAACCTTTTCTAAAAAATAAAAATTTTTTCTCAGTAGGTCCAGCCAGACCTATTGGGTATAGAATATGCATATTGTAGTAGGTGCCGACAGAAGGGTTAAGGATATGATCTTTTCGAAACGGCTGGACCGATTTTTATGAAATTTTGTATATATCCTTCCTAGGTATGGTAATCGGTCGTAAACTATATTTCATGCCCCGAAGTGCCCTCCTCTTCTTTTTATCGTGATTTTACTATTTTGTACAGTAAGTGATTAAACCTACTCGATTCATACGCTTTGAATTTTTATACGTGTACTAAATGAAATCGAACCGGCTTAAGGATATGATAGAAATATGATGATATGACATAGTATAATGGAGCCATAATTTTCTATCTATATCTATCTTCTATCTATATATAAAAATGAATGTGTATTTGTGTCTGTTACCATAGTAAACGTCTAAACCACTGGACCGATTTCGATGATTCTTTTTTTGTTTTATCCGTCTTACGTTGGAGAAGGTTTATGGACCAAACATAAATATCGAAGTTCCGCAATCCTTTGGCGGAGTGACACTATTGAAGTATCGCCGGACTTGCCACAAAATTGCAAAGGGTCATTGGACCCTCTTCCCCAATCAGAGCACAGGGTGGTCGGAAATCCGTCGGTATTTCAGAAAAATTTTATTCAAGGTGACTACGTTTTTATGTACATACATCCTGGATGTTGTCACAGCAATTTCAAAATCAACTTCGTACTACTTCAGAAATCCGTCGATATCTCCGCAATCCTTTGGCGGAGTGACACGACTGAGGTGTCGCCGGACTCGCCACAAAATTGTCTAAAGGGTTATCCAACCCTTTTCTCCGAACAGTACACAGGATGGTCAGCGATAACCGTCAACCTGGATGTATGATGGTTTCTGGGTTAGTATGAACAGTTTTCAATAGGTGGCGCGCAATCATTTTAGTAAGCTTGGTGAAAACTGAGTAAATGAGCGTGCTTCGTGATTATAGCAATAAAAACGTGTTATGTGTGCATAATTTTTCACATTGAACTGAAATATATACATAATTGAAATTTAGTTTTTGATTATTCCTCCCAAACGACAATCTGTCGGTCGATCAGTATCGAGTATTTCTTTCATTTACCATCTTGGAATCAGTAATACTAATTAATGATTTTCGAAATAACTCACGCTAATAATAACACTCCCTATATTTTTGAAGGGCAAATGCAGTCTGTTCAGTCAGTCAGGGGTTTGAGTATTTTGTTGTTGCCTTGACCCCTAAAGAAGTAGTGGCGCGACGCAAATTATTTATCGCTTTGTTTCCATATCCACTTTAGTTTCATCATCGATACGTCGATTCCAATAAATTATTACTAACAGGTTGATTGGCATTCAAAATCGCTCATAGTTAAATAGCGAGCGTAGCGATAAGAGAGCGAGCGAAGCGAGCTCTCTCAGCTAGTTTATTATATTTTGAGCGAGAAATCAAATTCGCCGATCTGCGCAAGATCAAAACCATCGAACATAGTATATTGGAATTATCATTCACGAAAGAATACCGGTCCTACTCAGTGTCATAATTGCCAGCAGTACGGGCATGGATCTTCGCATTGCCACCTGCCAAAGAAGTGTATGATATGCAGTGTGGAGACCACAACTACAAAGTGTGTATTGTCACAAATGACCAGCGTGATAAATTCAAATGTGCCAACTGCGGCTCCTGTCATAAAGCCAATGATAAGCCTGTACTAAAAGGAATGATTATATAAGTCTCAAGCAAAAGATACAAGCAAGAGGCAAAACTCAGAAAAACAAACAAGATCCGACACTAAATTTATTCTGTATGGACCGATCCGATTTCCTCCGACTACCCAGCAATGAAAGTCCACGCGTGATTTCAAGTCAACCGAATCATAGGCAGCCATATAGTATAGTGACGGGAACTCCGATTGTTAACAATGTAAGTGCGATCTCACATTTACATCACAACAACTAATTCAGATCTCCTCCGAACTTACTCATAGTCTTTCGAATTGTAATACTGTAGAGCAACTAAATGTTTTATTTGAAATTAGCGTTAAATATCTATATGGTTGAAAAAGACCTAAAATTAATGTTTTGGAATGCACAAAGCATAAAGTGCAAAATTGTAGAAACTTTTGATTTCATTACCTCTTTAAACATTGATATATTTGTAATGACGGAATCTTGGTTGAAGCCTCAAGATAAACTTTATCATCCTGATTTTAAAATATATAGGTAAGATAGAGAGTTTCAAAAGGGTGGAGGCGTTTGCATTTGCATAAAGAAAAATATTAAACACTCTATTATCTGCGGGTTAAACACAAAATAATAGAAACGGTTGGAATTAAGATCCATGGTCCAGAAAAAAGCATATTTGCTGTTTACTTCCCGGGTACTAAACTTAATTCGGATAAAATCAAAATGTTTGTAGACGATTTAAAATTCTTAACATCAGGTCAAAACTATTTGTTTTGTGGAACTGCGTACGTGCTAACCAAGCAGGTAAAATATTATACAATTTTACTACCTCAAAGAATCTCTTCGTACATGCTTCACAAGATCCTACATTCTTTCCTCCCAGAAGGCACAATTCAGTGCTAGATATTATAATTAGTGACGGGAAAATTAGACTATCAGAATTATCAGTTCTATGTGCTCTTAATTCTCCACATCTCCCAGTTGTTACGACAATAAATAATTCTTCGAATCACGAATACGTTCCACATATTAGTACTTTTTCATTTAAAAATACTAACTGGCAGCAATATAGGAATATCCTGAATGAGTGCACTCATCTTAATTCATTGAATTTAGCAACTATTCTTGAAGCGATTCAAGTCGACAATATGATTTCGACATTCTCCAATAATATCTGGAGGGCCATTGAATGTAGCACACCCAAGATTCCGGTAAACCAAAACCAATATCGCATAGATGTAGACCCCGAGACCAGAAATTTAATTCGCTACCGGGAGCCAATGATACAGTCTAGAATGATAGTTATTAACAAAACTATTCAACAACGTATACGCTTAGTCCGCAACTCCAAATGGAATAATATGTTGCAGTCTCTTGGTAGGGGATCCTCAAAGTTTTGGAAAATAGGTAAACTTCTTAAGCGCAAACATAGAGTTAAAATCTCAGCTTTATACAACAAGGATGGAGTTCTGACCCAATCAGATGACGAAAAAGCTGAATTGATAGCAGAAAGTTTCAGTCGTTCGCACACCATTTCTCAACATACAACAAGGATGGAGTTCTGACCCAATCAGATGACGAAAAAGCTGAATTGATAGCAGAAAGTTTCAGTCGTTCGCACACCATCTCTCTCAGTATGATAAAGGATATCATTAGGTGTGTTTTTTGGTCATCCCGTGTAGGTTTGGGTAACGAAATTTCATATAAAAAAATGACAGCTGTCATTTTTTTTATATGGATCTTGGAAATAGGATGTCACTAACACATCCTGCGGCCTTAGTCCAATGTTGGATTATCGCGCCTGTTATTTATTTTTATACCCTTCGCTCATAGAGTGAAAGGGTATATTAACTTTGTCATGAAGTTTGTAACGCATTGAAGGAAGCATCTCCGACCATATAAAAAGTATACATACACTCCCAATCAATAGGATAGTTCCACTTGTAAAATGGCTGTATTTCGGTAAATGATAACGGTATTTTCTTCAAACTTGGTGACAATCTTTTCAGTAGCCTGCTTGTTCTTTGCATAGTAAAAGGGGTCAAACTCGGAGTCCCGTTAGGATTTTCTTACGAGAATTCTTAAAAACAGTACAAATGGTGAAGTCAATAGGATAGTTCCAGTCGAAATAAAAAATCAAATAACGGTAAGAAAGGATAATTTTATTTTGAAAAATTAAGCTGGTAATAAGAAGAACTTTATTTAAGTAATTAGAGCTCAAAAAGTTAATCTGGGATAGAATTGTATAGGTTTTAATGGTAAATTAAATTAATTTCACTTAAACTCCTCTAAACGTTCGCAGAAGAGCTTCAGTGTGCTTAAACTATTGTCTAACGGTATAGATCTTTGTTGTCATTCATCCCCACACATTTTTGATGTTATTTAGATCTAGGAAGTATGGAGGTCTTTCCCAAACCTTGATTAGTTAGTCTTGAAACCAATCTTTGATCAGTCTTGCTCCATGATTGATGCCATTATCTTGTTAAAATCTAAAAGAAGTTGAATGGAAAATGTCAGTAATTTTAACAACTATATTACCCAGAATATTCTTGTAAGCCTGGACGTTATGAATACCGCTAATTTCCACAAGCTCAATAATTCCACACAGAGACATTCAACCCCATACTTCGACATTTCTTACTCTGAGTGATACGTCTACAAAATTAATTCCTTCTTGCTCAAATCGTGGAAATAATACCTAAATCCATCTGAACCGACGAGATTTAATCTTTTCCGTCAGTAAAAATGACGCGTTTGTCCAATCCATACAGTTTCTCCATTGGTATTCAATATCTTGGTATGGAACTACTAAGCTTTCTTAAATTGGGGGTACTCAGAGTACCCAGGATTTTAAAGATATTCTTCCTAATGTATTTTCTAAAACTTCAGACATTTTCCATGCCATTCCTATAAGATTTTAGCAAGATAATGACCCCAATTGTGAAGCAAGGCTGATAAAAGATTGATTACAAGGCCAACTAATCAAGGTTATGGAAAGACCTTCATACTTCCTAGATCTAAATATCATCAAAAAAATGTGGGAATGAATGACGAAAAAGATCTATACCGTTAGACGATAGTTTAAGAACACTGAAGCTCTTTGACGTACGTTTAGAGGAGCTCGGGACGAAATCAACTTAATTTACCGTTAAAACCTATACAATTCTATCCCAGATTAAGTTTTTGAGCTCAAATTATTTAAGTAAAGCTCTTCTTATTACCAGCTTCATTTTTCAAAGTAAAATTATCCCTTCGTACCGTTATTTCATGTTTTATTACCACTGGAACTATCCTATTGACTTCACCATTTGCACGGTTTTTAAGAATTCTCGTAATAAAATCCTAACGGGACTTCAGATTTGAGACATTCTGTTATTCAAAGAATAGGCAGGCTACTGTAAATATTGTCACCAAGTTTGAAGAAAATACCGTTATCACTTACCGAGATACAGCCAATTTTCAAGTGGAACTATCCTATTGATTGGGAGTGTATATGATCAGCATGACGAGCTGAGTCGATTGGACGATGTCTGTCTGTCAGTCCGTCTGTTGCAGCGCGTTTTTCTCGGCCACTATAAAAGCTACGGAGCTGAAATTTTGAACAAGTGCTTATTATTCTTGCAGGCTGTCTGTATGTTTGAATCACCGAAATTGGATCACTGGGTCATGGGGCTGCCATACAAACCTAGCTCCCCAATTCAAGTTCTTCTAGGAAAAACTTTTTTATTTGTGCACCAATTTCAACCAAAATTCACACAAATGTGTTTCTCTTGATGACACAAAACATATTTAAAAATGGATCAAATCGATTAATGGGGTCATGGGGCTGCCATACAAAACTAACCCCCCAAATTAGGTTCTTCTAAGAAACTCTTTTTTGTGCACCAATTTCAACCAAACTTCACACAAATGTGTTTCTCTTTATGGCACAAAACAAAAATGCAATTTTGGCTTCCCGAAGCTTTCCTTGAATTGTCAGATAGTGCTTAGCCAGCTTGATATAAGTCAAACGGCACTATGTATTGTATCGACTGGTATAAATCATCTTTGGTTTCGACATTCCTTAATAAAAATTGAATTAAAATAATATTCAATTTGTACCGAAAGTCTTCATTTTTATTTTTACGAAAACAAAACCCATAAATACAATTCTAAGAATGGAAGTAAAATAAGTTGAAAATGTTTAAGTAGTGCACTTTTGCACCAACCCTATTTATACGTGTTTAGGGTTGACACAAATCTTCATATGTAATTTAAATGTAGTTATTAGTGTGCATAAATTTAGGCGTACGAGAAAGTCATTTCAGTTAGGAGTATGTATTTGTACATGAATTGGTCGACAAAAATATCCAGTAGCGTTAGATTTTTGTATTCTATACATATTATACGAACCAAAGTCAATTATTTTGAAAAAAAAAAGTGAAATAAAAGAATACAATTTCTTTAACGGCCTTTAGGTTGGTAATCTGAGTGACCGACTCGACACAGAAAATATTTTATGAAGAACCATCTGATAGCACCTTAACCCGAATTATCCTAGCGTTGCCATGCGGCAACGCAAAACTTGCTTTCTCTTATCTCTAAAAAAAAAACAGTTGAACGCCACGTTTGATTTTAATGAAATAAACAAATTACTATTTTCAAGAAATGCGACTTTGTCTTGATGGAAAGACAATTGCATTGAGTGTTGAGTTTAGCACGTGAGCTAACGTAAAAGTTATGTGAAAAATAATTGAAATGAGCGTCCATAAAAAGTTGGTAAGGGTATATCTTCGTTTGTGTTAGTAATTAAATGTTAACTTTTTACATTTCTGTGCAGTTTCAAGTAATTTATTTATTCAAATAATAACATTGGGAAAATACTTTTGTTTGTGGCTGCTTTTTTGTTTCTGAGGGGTTTTTCTAGGGGTTGAAGCAGATTGTTTGGTTTAGAGTCTATAAAATTCAGCATGTGCAAATCAGAATGAAATTTATTTTGTAACTACATACTTTTCTTTCGGGCTTTTTAAGAAAATTGACTTTGATGGATATTCTGGATATTCTGGAGGAGTCAAATAAAGACGAACTAGGGGAAAGCACCGTGAGTGCAATATACATTGAGCCACCCGAAGAGGAGAGAATGATTCCGGGGAAAAAGGATATGCGTCAGCAGACAACCTATATGCTGCTCAATTGAAAGCTGGTTATGAAGTAGTTTGTGAGAATGGCGAAATATTGGACACAGATTCGGAGGCTATTTGCTCAATCGGGCTATCAGAAAAACGCTTAAGACTAAGTGAAGAAGAAACCGCGAGAGTAGATTTGCATTCACCGACCCATCGCAAGTACGGCATATAACAGAAACATGTGTAGAGTAGACCAGTTAGAGCAAAACGTTGCCGCTCATCGAATTGCATATCGTGGGAAGAAATGGTGGAGCTGTATTTTTACTTGGATTATTGATGCAGCTATTCAGAACGCTTGGCTTCCAAAAATCCATCAATATCGCCGCTACAGTTTCGCTGTGAGATGACAATATTTAATTGCAAGTACTATGGTGTAAAACCAAAAGTATGCAGTCGTCCAATTGCTAGAAATTTGGACCCAACCGCAGACCCTGTAATAAATCTCTTCTGAAGAAGATGTGCGGCTGATAACTGCAAGTCAATCATCAGGACGCAGTGTGTTAAATGCAATGTGGGTTTCTGCTTGGATAATGTTCTCAAACTTATCAAATAGAGCCCGGATTCTCGTGCAATTACACGTTAATGCACGAAATTGCATTTTCAGGGTATATTGCGCGAAATTGCACGTTTTACGGTTTTCGAATGAAAACTAAATGAAAACGCACATATCCATTTTTTGACCCCAATTGTTTAATTTTTTAGAGCTAGTCCTCTTAAAGTATACTTTTCCTTCGTCGACAGTTCCAATGTCAGAGCTTCTAAAAGCCTATAAAACAGATTTTTTTTGATATGACACGCAAAATGTACATTTGGGAATAAAGATTGCACAATATTTTGCACGTTCCGGGATTTTACTGCACGAAAATCCGGGCTCTACGTCATCATACTCCCTCAATCGTGATACCTAATAAAAAGAAAAGAAAAGATCCCTTAATAAATATCGATGTACATTATGTATTTATAATTGCAAGAAAACGAAAGTTTATAACCATATGACTATAATGACTTTTCCATTATCAGTCAACCAGTACTCTACCGCTCCTAGCGTTGCCGTATGGCAACACCCTCTTCCAGCCACCCCCACTACTAAATCGAAAATCTAATGATGCAGTTTAACATTTTAGGTCTACTAAAGTATATGTATAAAATTTCATCGCGAAAATATAACAAAAATAATTCAGGATAATTCGGGTTAAGCTAGGGATGTTAAAACACACTGTCGTTCCTGATGTGCTCTTTCTACTTAATGACATAACAACATGGGCGTAGCCAGGGGGGGCAGAGAGGAGCGGTTGCCCCCCCCCCTCCTGGTCGATGAAGATGGTAAAAAAATCCTTATGGATGTAGTAAAAAAATCGCTGCACTATACAAAATTTTTAAAAAATTTCTGCTGCTGGCGCAGCAGATGCCTTTTCCACCACTCCAAGTGCTGCCGGAGAAGCCTTGATCGATGACAGTTTGCAGTCAGGAGGTGCATACAAATAGATGACAGCGAGTGGCCTCTCGTAACTGATGGAGGCTGCGTACCAGCAAACGCATTTAACTTGTGAGTGTGCTACTCTGGCTGCGTGGATCCCATATGTCCTGTTTTATTTGATGGCTTCTGAGCTGGAGAACACAATTTCAACCGTTAGGTCCCTTCGGGAAGTTAGTGGAATTCAACTTATTTTCATCTGAAAGGGTGACAAATGGTATACAGCTTTGCTTTGCTAGGGAACTTGTAAAGAACAGGTCTCATATTTCAGTGTCTTTCAAGTTTTTCTTCTTCTTTTCAGTACCGTATAGACCCATGTGAGGCCATGGTGCGTTAAGTCAGCCGTTTATAGGCAATTTCGAGTCAACGTTACATTGCATATCATTTCGGAGTGTATATAATGTTGCAAGCACTATATATTTCCAATCCGCACATGTACAGAAATTTTGGACCACGCCGAGATTCGATCTCCGGACTTCTAGATTACTAGCATCGTAGAGTGCGACTCAACCAAGTGAGCCACAGAGCGGGTCTTTCAAGTTATTTAATCAACATTTATTTTCTAGCTGAATCATACCAGCAATAAAATTTAGCCACTGTTAATACTTTGATAAATTTAGAAGAAATCTTATTAAAACCGTTAACCATATTTCAATCAATAAAGGATTTATAAATATTCTGACGATGCTATTTTGCTAAGATGAAAGTTACAGACGAAACAAACCAATTTCGCAAGTGGAATATGCAGTCCGAGATACAAAAATTGCACTGAAAATTAGACAAACTACTCTCTAGAAGGCAGATATTGGAGGCCCGTTGAATGTAATCAGAATGCAAAAGAAAATCATTCTCATCTCCATTTTTAGGGTTTTTTAGATTTAAAAAAAAACCCTTATGAAATCGATTTTGTCCGTCCGTCTGTTCACTAAATAACTCGCAAGCGACTCAACCGATCGTCATGAAATTTGGTTGGAATGTGTTGAATGGTAACAGTCTTTGGCACGAAATACTTAAAAGTTGGTGTGGCAAAGATAACAGGGTGTCGCGGACATTTGAAAATTTGTTCACTAAATAACTCGCGAACCGCTTAACCGATCGTCATGCAATTTGGTAGGAAACTGTAGAATGAAAAAAGTCTTTGGCACGAAATACCTAGAAGTTGGTAAGGCAAAGATAACAGGATGTCCCGGAGATTTGACTTTTTCGTTTTCGGACGTGGACGTATGGGTACTCAGGTCAAAGAACTCGATGGGTACATATCATACCAGTTGCTTTTTTCCAGTTTGGAGTAACGGTAACAGAGTTATGGGCGTCTTAACCTAAGCTTTCTTTTTCACCTCCGTTTTCCTAAACCGCTATAAGTACCGATATATAACTTTGCACAAATAATGGTTAGCATGAGCTTATATACGTCATTGCCTTTATAATCAAAGTATACGTTAAATACTAAGACTGTTGACTTTTGCTAAACAAAAGAAAAAACACCTAATAAATTCAGTTAATATGTGTAGCAATGATACATAGTAAATCTATTTTTAGACCAATCCAAAAATAGATTTACAAGAAGCATTTCATTAATATTGTACATAATTTTCATTTCTTGCCTGTAAAATGTTCAAAATTATTCACTATGTATGTATCCAAACACTCGTATTGCGGGCGCAGCCCTCTGTACACCGGTATTTTTAAAATTTGACTCTAAAATTAAAAAAAAAAAATATAAATTGCGTGGCAGTCCACCAGTAAACTTGGGCCGCAAATGTGTGAGTGACATCCGATTTCCAAGATCTAAACTGCTGTTTTGTTGAGGTGTTGAGATCAACAGCACGCCCAGCAATGTTATTTATTCCCATAAATGGATACTTGTTTACAATCTGAGCGACATCATAGTCCGTCACGAAGGTCGTGAGTTCGAAAAGCACCATAAAATGAATTCGTTCACGGTGAGTCTGAAATCCATGACCCTGTGCACCAATCCAACCACAAGCCAGGTTACTCTAAAATTTTCTAACAATATATCTGAGACCGGAAATGTCAACTCCTAAGAAAATCATGATGAAAAAATTTTGGACTTGCCCCCCCTGACCGAAATCCTGGCTACGCCCATGCATAACAATCACTTTTATTCGCATGAGGTTAGACTTTTTTAAATTAGCTATTAACAGTATACCATTGTCTGGAGAACTTTACTAAAAACTGCTCTGCTTAAAGCAGAGTGTGTGTTTATCGTGTAACTATCGTCTTACGCCTCTTCATTGAATTCGAAGAAATAGTTCCGATAATTCAATTGCAATACAATCCCAGCATTCCTGCAGGGGACTGTTAAACTGGGTATCAGTTTCGGCCAACTCCAAGGCCCATCTCATCTCTTCACACCACAAGTCGTTTTTTAGGAGGCAAAAGTAAAAAGATGCAAAATTTTCTTGGGGAAATGAAAGGTTAAAGCCGAAAAATTGAACAACTGTCCGGATTTAAAACTGGAAAGCAACCCGGTTGTCCGTCCTTAAAGTACCGGTTTTCGGTCTAATCGTTTGGTTTTTTACATCCCTCCCAGGAGCTTCCACGTTTTAGCCGTATTTCTTTAACCCAGAACAGCTGATTTTAAATTTTAAGTAACGAACAGAAATATATACCTTTACCTTTCAAACTTCATCCCCGTAGACACCGTTGAAATCGTTTTAAGGCAAATTATAATTTTTCAATTTTATGGAATCTTGAACAGTTTCTACTTTCAATTTCATCTTCTGTTTATACTCGTAAAACCAAGATGGGCACACGCAATGGGCCAGTTCACTGCCAATTAAAAGAAAAATATTTTTTAAATATTGAGGGTCTCTAATTTCGGATCAGGACGAAGTAAAAAAAAAACTCTAAACTATTCGTGCGATTACAATTTTTTTTATTGGCAGGGTACAATATTGACATTATGTAATTTGATTTATCAAATCTCTGTTTCAGTTCCCAATTAATCTAGTTAATTAATTTAAAATCTTTTTTATAACGAAATTTCTAATAATTCCAAATTTAATTCTTGTCACGAGAATAATCAAATAAACAAATTGATGAGTTTGGTATTCTACCTTGTCCTTGTCAATGTAATGTTAATCTATCAGTTCAAGCAAGACTTGCAAAAAATAAAAAATAAATGTTTTTTACGTGACTTTTATCTTTTAAAATTGCCCGAGTTACATAGCTAGATGACAATACATACTACGTACATACTTATATTCCTATGATACACATACATACATACTACATTCTTATATAGATTTTTATAATTTAAAAAATAAATAATAAATAGGTCAACAAATTAAAAATTAAGTATATGTAATTAGTCGAAAGACTTACGTCCATTTTCTGTGGAACTATATATATAGCTATAGCTAGTTACGAGTAAGTACAAATTCCACATAAATAGTATTACATATTCTACATCTTTTATTCCATTCTATAATAACATCCTTTTGTAAAGATTTTCCAAAAGGAAAAAAAAAATTATAATCATTTTTAGTCAGTTCTTGTTGACTCCTATCCAAATCGGTGGTAATATACTTAGGTGAAAATAATTTCACATTTATAATATGTGTAGAAATTCAATTAATTTTTATATTATTCTAAGAAGAGGACTGCGGGCATAACTTAAAATTGTTATACAAGTTGTACCGGTTTATACTATCAATATAAATAAGTGATGTGATATGTACAGAATTTATATATCCCCGGATTACTATTCAGTCAGGTATTACGCATCGTAGGTGCTAGGTATTATTTGGTCGGTAGGGCTCGGAAACTGAAAGGAAAAATTATTTCAGATAAGATTGAAGGTAGAAACATTTTTATTTAAGAAAAAAAATAAATGGGTAAACATTCAAGCTTTTATGTACTTACTTTTCTCACACGTGCCCGTATGTTTGACGTCAATATAATATCCTGTATTGCAGGACTCACGACGCATATGACACCAGGAATTATACGTAAAATTATTTGTACCGCAAATTTTATGTTCCTGATTGCGATGATTACGATGTCCCTGAAATACAATTAAAATAAAGAGTGTCATGAATAGATTTATATTAAAGTCATAAATTCAAATCAATTGATATATATAATTGTATTAGCACTCTACGTAGTTTATCTATGCTTAACCTAACTCGACGCAACACTGCTGGTGTGATGTTACTCATTTTCACCGCATTCTTCAAGTTTAACATTTTTCAATACGGATAATTGCAGTTAATAGCTACGTTACGTAGTTATTAAGACTGTTTCGTGACCAAGTTAGATTTTAGAGTGGGTTGATTTTCTACATATAAGACAGATCTGTCTGTCTATGTCCGAATGCCTGTGCAGTGTGTGCGTCTATTTGTCGAGACATGGAGCCAAAACACGATTCTCTGCACGACCTCCATTCGGTTGGATCTAATTAATATAATTAACAAGAGTGCGAGTGCAGGGTATGACGGAAAGAAAATAAGTAAAGTGGCAACATGTTGACAAAATCCAATTATGTATGCCTATTTGTTTAGAAGCCACTTTAATATAGCTACATACGCTGCCTTGTTAAATAATACCGATTTTCGTAATTTTAACCCTTTATAAAAATATACATAGAAAATCAGAAAATACAGGGTTGTCTATAATTAATTCCCACAAGTAACGAATACTGTTTATAGATGGTTGCGTAGCAAGTGCAGTTAATTAATTTATTAATTGACAGTTACATTTTTTCGTGTGATTAATTATGATGTAATTTCTTGTTTAGCGCGATTAATTTGCCGATTGCAATATTAACTTCACGTTAAGCGTTTCTGATAGCAGAATTTGACTAGGGAAAACATAAATTGGCAGTGTGCGGATCAATCGCAGCCGAGGAAAAAGTTGATCGTTGCTCAACGAAATGAAAAGTCACCAGTTTTTGTGTTGTGATTTGACTGGGATTCGTGGACCTTGAAAAAACTTCAATGAATTGGCCGAATGACCTGAAGTTGCTGCAGCTGCAGTGAATTCGATAGATTGATAACTCTATCTTCGTGATCTAAGGCAGTGACTTTACTTGCGGCGATGGCAGGAGGAAATGAAAGTGGCAGATCGTCTTGATGAACCCTATAAGGCTGTGATGGGTTCTATACAAAATCCAAGATACAAATTCCAAAAAAAAATTGAAAAATCCACAAAGTTAAAATCCACAAAGACAAAATTCACAAAGACAAAATGCATAAAGTCATAATTCACAAAGTCTAAATCCAAAAAGACGAAATCCATAAATTCAAAATCCACACAGTCAAAATACATAAAATTCATATTCACAGTTGAAGCAAGAATTTACATCAGTTTGCTTATACTCCAATCAACGGGGAGATTTTACCTTGCAAAAATTGGGGATGTCTCAAATTTTTGATATGTTATAAAGACCGGTGGGGTAACTTAAAATCCAAGTTTGCGTCACTTTCCCTCCTGTGCTCCCGCCACTATCATGAAAAAAACCATTTAAAACCGGCTCTTTTATCAGTTTGTGGTATATAACTCCTTCCCAGTCCAAATGAGCACGAAATGTGCCGAGACAATCTTGTAGAGCACAAAGCTTCCTATAAATTTCATCAGACAAGTTTTACTCTACAATCAAAATTGACAGAGTTATAGCGCAAAGAATATGCTAAAAATTCCAAAAATCATTACAACATATTTCGAAACATACTTGGAGAACTCTATACTAAAATGCAAAGGAGGCTATGAGTTATTGGTATACAATGGGTTTTTGTGAATTTGAAATTGGCATGATTTTTTATATTTTCTCCATTTTCTTGGAGCTATAACTCTGTTAACTTTGATTGTAGAGTACAACATCTTTGATTAAGTTTGTAGGAAATTTTTTCCTCTACAAAATTTTCTCGGCAAATTTTGTGCTCAAATGGACTGTAAAGAAGTTACAGGTGAAAAACTGATGATGGTTTTTTTCAAGATAGCGGCGGGAGCAAAGGGGGAAAGTGACGCAAACTTGGTTTTTAACTTACCTCACCTGTCTTTATAACATATCAAAAATTTGAGACATCCCCAATTTTTGCACGCTAACCCCTATTATTTCGTCTCTATTGATTGGAGTATTATCACAATAGACTATTGCGAATATTTATGTACGTTATTACGTTAACTAGACAATTACCAAATCCCGGAGGCCCGGAGCATATGCGCCTTAGCTGAAGACACGGAAAAAGATTCATCCGTAGCATATACGATGACACGGAAAGGAATGCACCCGGACCATATGTGCTTCAGGTAAAGACAGCTAAAGCGCATATGCTCCGGGTGCATCCTTCTTCGTGTCTTCAGGTGGAGCGCATATGCTCCGGGGTTTGGTAATTGTCTATAGTTAACGGACTTTTCAGAAAATCAATCTAAAACTTTAGGTTTTTTCTTAAAAGGTTCCTTGGAAAAATTCAGTGCTTTTTTCCCTTGTTCTGCATGGAATGACGACTACATATTTTGAATCGTTTGTTTTTTGTTTGGCTAAATTGGTGGTATTTTAGTATAAAACTAGTATTCCAAGTATCTGGACCAGATTTTTTGCTGACCATTGATCAAACGCTACAAATAAACAGTAGAAGAATCTTAATTAAATTCTCAAAAAACTTTCTCAAGCTACGTAACTGGAAATTAACGTTTTGGACCATTACATGATTATTTTTGTAAAAAAAAACACAACTCGCACTGACATCACCGAATGAGAGCCCACGCAATAAGCATTATGGCTCTCTTCATACAAAAATGTATGGATTTTGTCTTCATGGATTTTGACTTTGTGGATTTTGACTTTATGGATTTTGACTTTGTGGATTTTGTATATTGTATATTTTTGTATATGTAATCGAATGGCGTAACGTTTCCGAAATTTGTTGTGTTCTAAATGGAAATGGGGGGGGGGGGGGGGGGGGTGTCCCCAGACATTTGAATTTGTAACTAGGGAATATCAAGGAAACTCACATTAGCAGCTAATAATTGAAGCCCTTCGCCCTTCAAAAAATCGCCTAGGCTCAGTTGGATCCTTGGTAAACAGACACTCCATTGTCGGCCTGCAGCTTCTACGGGATGGGCTACGGTTGTTAGTTCAAAAATACGTTCTAACTTAGGCCTCATGGAAACTACAGTCAGACGCTACTAGTTACTAGCAGCTAGTGCAGCGAGTGCGAGCTGCATGCGGGAAATCTCCACGACGACGACGACATCAACAACGAAATAGTGTCATATAAATGGGTGACTACACGAAATTCAGTGTGAATGTGTAAAAGATGGGAAATGTTAACAGGGTGTCCCAAACAAGGTGCAAAAGTAGATTATTTTATTTGTCTTCGGAAAAGGGTGTAAATCGACATGAAATTCAGTGCAAATATGTAGAATGGTAGGATATTTGCCACAAATACCTTTGTAGGAGGAAAATGTTATCAGGGTCTCTCAAACGAGGTGCAAAAGTGGTTGTCATAATCGGCCTACCCAACAAACAATAGTTAGCAACACAATACAAAAATTCGAAAAAACTGCGGTTACAGAAAACATTAGTGACTGTTTCTGTGCATTGTCGTCAAAAGGTGGCGCATTTTTTCAAAAATAACTATGGCGTCGCTGTTATTGTCAATTATCAATTGCGTAATTTCGGAATGGCGATGTCGCGTGGCCAACGAGATCATGCGATTTGACGCCTTAAGACTTTTTTGTGGAGGTACACAAAAGACTATGCGATCAATTCTCTGGAGCATTTCGGAAACAACATTCGACAAGTTATGGCCAAACTACGACCCAAATTATGTGAAAAAGCAATCGATAATTACCTCAAAAGGATCGCGTCCTGCAAAAAATCCTGTGGAGGACAGTTGAATGAATGGTGTCGTGCTTCACATATAATGGGATCGTGCAAATATTAAAATGAAAAAAATATCATCCAAATCTAAACGGTTTGTGTGTTTCACTTTCTGAAGGTAAAAATGGATAAACTATTACGGCGTTTTTAATTAGGACTATCCAAAAATGTATCTATGTATGTACATGGATGCCGGTACTGAAATTAAAATTTAAATAGGGTTCATGTTATATATATGTAATTTCTATAGTATTCCCTCAAAAAAAAATTATATTCTTCAAAATGCGAGAGAAAAGGGTACATAAATACACAAATGAAATTCTCACAAATTAACTTTGTGCCACTTCCAAGATATTTGTGCCAAATAGTAGCCACTTGCTGCCATTTGAATTGTCACACAGTGAAATATTTTTGAGCAGAAATGCCTGATACAGTTCATTGAACTTTGAGACTATGGAATACGCTTAAACCAGTTAAAAAGTGTCCCAACATCTGGGTAAACTTTATTGGTCTAATGTCTCTAAAATATGGTGTAATACTGGTCTAAATATCCGAACCGTCAAATTTAACCTTACGGGTAGCTGGAGAAGCCAATTGGAAGTAGTCTAGTAACTGGCTGCCAAATTTATATACCGAATTTATTTATGCAGTGGTTTATCATTCAGCTGTGAATTATACAGCGGTGTCCCATTTATCGAATAATATAGGATTCGATCTAGTAGGTAGGTTTCGACTGGATTAAATTATATCAAACTTAGGATGCTAGAATGGGACTATAGTCGCAGATATAGACTATAGAAAAAATAGCGCCACCCCTCGACGAAAATGCACAGCAAACAGTCACTTTTTGGGAGTGTTTCTGTAACCGCAGTTTTTCCGAATTTTTGTATTATGTTGTTAACTATTGTTTGTTGGGTATGCCGATTATGACAACCACTTTTGCACCTGGTTTGAGAGACCCTGACAACATTTCCCTACTTCAAATGTATTCCTAGCAAATACGCTACCATTCTACACATTCCTATATAATTTATTTCCCATTATGATCTACTTTTGCACCTCGTTTAGGACACCCTGTTAAAATTTCCCAATCTCAAAGGTATTTTAGCTAATACCCTACCATTCAACATATTTACACTGAATTTCAAAATTTTGATCGGAAAGGTCCCAAAAAGGACAAAAAAGGATACTCTTTAATCCTTCACCGGAGGTTGGCATGCGGGGTATCATATCAAAGGGGACGTCGTGCACATTACATATCTGGTGTTTGTTTCCTGTTTCAAGGACCCTCAAAGGAATAAATCGAGTTTAAATGGAAAATTTTCGAGTTTCCCGTGTATCTTTCCAAAGGCATAACAACGAGAATAATTCATAGGAGTTTGTTCTACGTACTACTCATTTTATAAACTGTAGAACAAAGTTGCCATGGGTCACTTTGTATGGGAAGTACCCTTAGTTTTTATCCGAATGAGCTAATTTTTGGTGGATGGGGTGACTATGACCTCCAATCGCAACAAACCAAAATTTAGCACTCTGCTCCAATTTTGGGGAGAATTATGGACATGCCGTTTTGACAAATTTAAATGGGGAGATAATGGGGGTCCTTGACCGGAGCTACTTAGCGTTTACGTTAAAAATATCTTAAACTTGTTGTTAATTTACGGCTGAACTAACATTCTTTCAAAAGTTATGGAGCTTTTAAAAAAGGTCTAAAATGAAAATATTCTAATTTATGTTCCAAACTCTAATGTGTTATATATCATTGCAAAGATAATTTTATGTAGTTTTTTTCGTCCTCAGACCATTTTTCTGTATCTCTTACCGTTTTTGAAATAATCGCACAAAACCGAAAAAAGGCCCCCTTTCCCCTTTTTTTAAGGTTGCGGACCCCCGATCGGTTGGGACTTTCTATGCCATCATCTCGGGACCATCCCCAACCATAATCAAACAAAAATTCCGATGTAGGATTTTTGCCGTTCGATGGCCATATTTTTTAGTCCAATTTTCTTAGACTAAACGTGTCGTTGCCAATGGAGATTTCTCGAATTCAACTTTACTAGCGCTAGTAACTCGGAAAATGTGACTTTAGCTATAGTAGCACCCGCAGTTCGGATTTATACTCGTAGTCCCAATGTCGTCTGTGAATACGCTTTCCTGCAAACTATTCATTTTCTTGTAACCTAAAACACAGAAGAAACTGGACAGATGCTTTCTTTGGCACATAACTTGAATGATGGGTTAATAGTACAATGTCAACGATTCTTTCTCAAATTTGATAGTGGGGTTTGGGAAACTGTTGTATTCAAAAATTGGACATAATAAGGATTCAGCAACAAGCATCTGTTTCTCGATGACAGTTCCTTGTTCTTCTTCCTTGCCTCATCCTGTATACCGCTTCATGGTTTCGCGTTGCTCGACCTGCGGTGTAGGCATATTTCTACAGGCAGCCCTATCTTGGATCGTGTCATCGCCGTGACATATGCGAGACCAATGACAGTTCCTACCATAGTTAAAAAAAACTTTCTGACCTCAATTGTTCTATACACAGTAACTTTTCTCTGCCTAGCCAGGTTCTACGGGTCTCTTTTGTCTCCATTGTGACTATAATACTTCTTCTTTATATAACAGTAAGTTTCATTTGTAAATTCAAACATTCAGAGATAATGGCTTAATTTTAGACAAGAACCTTCAAGAATCCTTTCTTTGTTTTCAGTATTCTTGTGACTAAAATTGCTAATGGCTGTTTTATAGCAAGTTTAATCTGTAAATTGTAAAATTGTAAGACTCTCCACAACTAAGTTCAAGACTACAAGTGAAAGAAATCTGATTTTGGCAAATTTTGTCACTGTTTTAGCTTATGAATCTTGGTTGCGTAATTGCGTTGCAGACAAGTAAAAATAAATATTTTTAAGCGATCCATTAAAGAAAATTAAATTTCTTTCGGATGTTGGCTTTGGGGGTCCCACGCCTTAAGGCCCGTGTTCGATTGGACACATAGAAAACCGTACGTTACGCCACTGCTGTGATCGATGATGCCGGTACCTACACAGTGGCCAAAGTATTCTCTGTTGGCAAAGCCGATACTGTCGATCCATGAAATAGAGGAGGAGGTCAAGACTGTAGCGAGAAGCTTATAGTGCATTTGCTTGTAACAATCTTAAAAAATATATAAACTCTGATAAAGAAAGATAATTTTAACGCATTTAAATTATGAAGTACAGGGTGCGCCAGAGAAACTTACTTATTTGAAAAGTCAATAAAAACAAAAGTATTTGAGATATTGTCGATTTTTGAAGTTCGTCTCCACTCTTTGCAGAATATCAATCGGTATGCTGGCAATGGCGTCGCGAATGTTGTTCTTGCGGTGAGCTATGGTCCGTGGTCGATCGACATAAACCACGGATTTCAAATAACTCCATAAAAGAAATCGCATGGAGCCAAATCTGGAGAACGAGACTTCCTCCTCCAGATGCGCCTCGCCCCCATTCTTTTTTTTTCAAATAAGTAAGTTTCTCTGGCGCCCCCTGTAGTTAAGAAAATCTTGTTTATATAGGGATGCCAACTCCCAGTCAACCCAAACCCGGAGATTTAGTGAAAGGATAGGGGGGGGGGGGGGGGGGGTTGTACAGTAGTTTTTGCATATTTTGGTTTTTGCCTATATTGGTTGCTATTGCAATTACATACTCGTATTTACATAACAGAAAACTTTCAGTTTGCATACTTATTTATGTATTTACATATTTACATTTTTATATTTTTGTTTCATATTTACATATTTATATATTTACATATTTACCTGTTTACATGTTAACATATATCCTGTTTACATGTTTACTTACACTTATTTAAGATATAAATAAGGTTAGTTCACAAAGTTATCTTAAAAAAAAAAGTGTGAAAATTTATAAATGCGTTAAAATTGTTGAGTTTAATATTTTTAAAGCGAATTAAAATCAAAGCTTATTGTTTATTGGAATGAAAGTTTTTCAAAATAGATCTGAGCCCGAAACACTCTTTATTTTTCATTTCCAATACTGAACTGTCACATATAGAAAAGTTAAACTTCAACGTTTAATAACTAGAGAACCGTTAAGTTTTCGCAAAAAATAATAACAGATTCGTCCATTTCAGACCAACATTAGTGAAATGCCGCGCCATCAAAATTTGGAGCTACAAACTCTGAAATTTTGCCAAAAATTTATCTAAGAGATCGAGAAACGACAGGTTCTGTATAAAACAGATTACAGAAATACTTCGATGAGAATGTTCAGAAAAAGTTATGGTTGGGAGGATATGAATCAGTTGTTCCGGGATGCAGTCTATCCGTAAGAAAAAAACAACGCTTTTCTAGACAACATTTCAGTTGACACTATAGCTTTTTATCGAAGAGAAAATTTAGCTTCACACAAGTACTGAATTTGAATGTCTATACATAGTGAAGTTAAAACGCAAACTTTATAGGAAATTTAGGATTTTCAGTTTTTTCAATTAATGTAACTAAAAAACATTATTCATTCATTACACCCTCTGAAATTAGAACTTGAGGTTCTAATTTTAGAGCGTGTAGTGGCGTTGTTAAAATTGTAAGCTCTAAAATTAGAACTCAAGTTTTAATTTCTGAGCGAGTAATTAATGAATAATGTTTTTTTAGTTACATTATTTGAAAAAATTGAAAATCCCAAATTTCCTATAAAGTTTGCGTTTTAACTTCACTATGTATAGACATTCAAATACTTGTTCTTATTTTGAAAATACTGTCGAGGTAAAATTTAGAGTTTTTAGTTCTATCACTAAATTTAACAGGGATAGCTGTTGTAGTCTCTCTTTATTACCGTAACTCCTAGTGGAGCGTGGTGCGTTGATGACTACCGAGTGTAGTCACCAACGTTACAAAGACAACCGAACTCGGAGTGTTATACGGTTGTCAACCATACCACTTCCTAGTCGCATTCTTAGTTTATTATTCTACGATAAGAATATTTCTTATCATCTTCTACTGAATAATAAACTTGCGACGAGTCGGGCCGAATTTGGAAACTCGTTTCTCTATGAGTGTCTATTTCACAAAGTGGCGACCGAACGATCACGGCCACAGAGCACGACTGTTGTAGTAAATCATCCTAAAATACTATAAATTACGGGGAAGACAATTTGATTTTAATTCCACTATAACGATAATTGAATTTAGAATTATAGTTGTGCTATTCGCGAGAAAATAAGGAAGAAAAAAGACGTCCAGAAATTAGAACATTTCAGAAATTAGAACCACATGTTGCAAACTTTGCACTCGGCAGTCTGATTGTCTTTTTTCTTTAACCAGTCCTTGTATTCCTTAGCGTTCAGCCAGTCGTCGACGAATTTCGATTTGCTTTTAAACTTGGAAGATCATATTAGCACGAATTTAATAGATGATCCCAATCAAAACGTATAACGACAGACGTATTTCCTTAACAGAAAAACTTCTTGGAAAGAAAATTAACGGTTCAGCTGAAACATTCCAATATTCGGGCCTAGGAATATATAGACAAGGAGAAAGGAGCTGAAACATCAAAGCACAAGAGCGTACCTGTGTAACTAGAATATGAGAGGGCTTCCTCCATTACATTGCCTCTTTGTATGTCTCTCTCGTTACCTTTATGTCGATGGTGTGAGTTGACAGTATCTGTTAAAAATCTAGTCAAAAATTTCGCACGTTTCATTTCCTTCTCTATATGTTCTCTAAATGAATTCCAAGCTCAAGCGTCGGAATCAATCCCAGAGAAGATAACATGGAAAGTTGGAATGGATGTTGCGAGTAGCAACAATGATGCATGGAAAGTTGTAGCAGCAATGATGCATGGAAAGTTGTAGCAACTATGATGCATGGAAAGTGAGCGTAGCTAAAGGGTTTTCCAATAGGGACGCTTGATCTTTGAAATGAAAAAAAAAAATACATGTAGGAGAGATATTTGCGAATTTTTTTTTTTATTTGAAAGGTCCATCGACCCCATTACATATGGAATATGACATCATTCAAATGACCGCCACGGCTTCGGTTGGTGGCGCGCACACGAAAGGTCCAATTTTCGATGACTCTGGCGCACAAATCGGGCTGTATTTGATCGATGGCGTGGCGTATGTTAACTTTGAGGGCATCGGTGGTTTGCGGTTTGTTGGCATAGACCTGCGACTTAAGAAAACCCCACAAGAAAAAGTCCAGCGGGGTCAAATCGCACGATCTCGGTGGCCAGTTCACGTCGCCTCCGCGCGAGATGACCATGCCCGTAAATTGCTCGTGCAGAACATCCATCGTAGCGTGTGCTGTGTGGCACGTAGCGCCGTCCTGTTGAAACCACATGTTGTGCAGATCCATATTCTCGATTTCAGGCCAAAAGAAGTTGGTTATCATCGACCGGTATACAGCCCGATTTGTGCGCCAGAGTCATCGAAAATTGGACCTTTCGTGTGCGCGCCACCAACCGAAGCCGTGGCGGTCATTTGAATGATGTCATATTCCATATGTAATGGGGTCGATGGACCTTTCAAATAAAAAAAAAAATTCGCAAATATCTCTCCTACATGTATTTTTTTTTTCATTTCAAAGATCAAGCGTCCCTATTGGAAAACCCTTTATAATGCATCTTAGAATATAGGCATTATGGTGCAGTGGTACAGTACTTTTATGTTCATATTCGAGCTTCAACTTGTGATCGTTCTTTTTAATTTGATTTTTTTTTATTTTTAATAATTTGTAGGTACAAATGAAAGGTTTATATACGCTAAACCCGGAGATTTTATTTTTGACCCGGAGACCCGGAGACACCCTTCGAAACCCGGAGTCTCCGGGTGAAACCCGGAGGGTTGGCAACCCTATGTTTATATGGGATCCGCGTAAACAGCACTGGTAAGACCGCTGATGCGGGTGCTATCAGTTGCATTTTTACTATCAGTATAGCATAGTATAGTAACACTCCGTGGAGAAACGCAGGACTAAAGTAGTAGTAGTCAACTGAGCATAGTGTAGTCCTTCCAGATAGTCTTTACCTCTTTCGGTTGTACAGAATTATACCAAGAGCAATATATCTCCTATCTTGTTTGGTTTGTTATAAAAACTTGAAATTTTTAAAATCCTTTTATTTTAGATAAAGCTTAACAAATGCCATCCCTAAAACTCCCCATTTCTTATTAAATTGACCTAATTCGTGCAAAGTTCCCCAAAAAAAAACATACCAATAAATTACATACAAAAATCAGTACAACAGCTCAGAAACAAAGTTGAGCTCGCGAACATTGTTCATGAGCAGTGTTGCGATACTCCTGTTTACAGTGTCGACGTGGCACAATCGTTCAGCAGCTGCTCGCGAGCAAGTGGGGAGCACTGAAACACGCATATTGTTGCGCTACAATTGTTTACAATGGAACCCCAGATAATAGTCTAGGTAATCGAGAAGAGAGCGCGAAAAAAGAGTATGTATATCTTCTTCTACTGCTGGGCTAGGAGGAAAAACCAGTAAAACTAGTTTGTTCTCGTTTTACCCTTTTCAAGACCTAGGAACAAATACATACGTGAAATTGCTAATAACCCTGTACCTATACTCAGTACAGACAGCAGGAAGTAGTGCAGTCGTGTAAGGTCTATCCTCTAGGCCTATTCCTAACACCGGTACACCGCTTTTAAACCATCAATCAACGCCGGTACCATTGGTGAAATTGGTGTAAAAATGTAAACTGAAGGGGCCGCCCGGATGTGAAAAGCAGCGCGACGAGTCTGCACAGGCTCGTAGTCACATGTTCAACGAGCCTGGGAGATGCACATCTGAATATGTACTTGAGGCTTAACCAATAGGGGGCCGAAGGAAGATCACACCTGCTATAGAGAAGTCTTTAGCGAATAGAGTACCACGGGCACGGGGATGGGTGTGCCCAGGGGACCATGGTCCTTGCCCATCAAGGTGTTGGACTCGTGGTGGCTGTAGGTTGTTACCCGAGACATCGAGCTGGTGATGCAACCCCGGGGTTGGGTTCATGAAGGTGAGTGCATTCGCCGGATGGAGAAATCCCCCTCTGACAAAACGACCTTGTCAGTAAACACCAAATGTCCAAACAGTCCGAAGGACCGGGAGATAAGGCCGAAAGGCTAGGTGCTCCCTTGACGGTATACCCGTAGATGGTAAACTTGTCCAGATTTACCGATTCAAACATACAAACTGCCTGCAGCAAAACATCGCCCAATCGACTACCCAAGGCATGCTGATCATTTATGTATACTTTTGATATGGTCGGAGATGCTTCCTTCAATGCGTTACAAACTTCATGAAAAAGTTAATTAATATACCCTTTCACGAAGCGAAGCGAAGGGTATAAGAACCGGGGCTGAACAGGTGCTGAAAAAACCTCAAGAACTGAACAGTTGCTAACAAACCTGAAAAATAACGGTACTGAACAGGTGTAGAAAAATCCGGTACTGAATAGGTGCTAAAAAAAACTGAAAAAGCGGTTTTTAGTTGAAAAAAAAAAAACAATACTGAAAAAAACCGGGAGTTGGAAAAAACCTGCGGGCTGCCGGTGCACCGCCGCGTGTTAAAGAAAATCGGCATCGGGTACTGAACAGTCTGAGTACCCAACAGGCCTAATCATCTACTTGTTGCACACGATTCATGATTGCAAAATGTTATAATTCAAATAGAAGTTTAATTGCACTTAACAGGCGATGAACATGTGTACACGATGTAGTTGACATGCTTAGGAAATTTGTTTTGAAATGTAAGACTGACAACATCAAAGATCATTATAAGACTAGAACGAAATTTCATGTTATCGGTGTAAATTGCTGGGATTGGATTATGCAGCAATATTGGTGGTTTTTGTGGTATTTATGTTGTGCTTGACACGACTATCGACCATAATTGTATGACATATCAACTTGATTTTTAAAATGAATGGGTTTCGAATTTAGACGAAAAGCTTAGTTTTCTTTAAATGGTAAATGGTCGAGTATTTATGGACAGCTTGTCCATAGACCAACCAATCACCGAAAAGCTCGAAGACCGGCAAAGAGATTGGTATTGCCATGTTCAAAGGCGTCCGCCTGAGAACACCGCAAAGAAAGCGATATCAATGGAAGTTCCACTTGAAGGACCCAAGGCCAGAGGCAGACCTAAGAACACCTGGATGTGTCAAATGAAAAAGCAAGAACAACGCATGGGTCTCGACGAACCAAAGTAGGAGCTGCCTGTAGAAATATGCTGAGATATTACCGCCAAAACGGGCGATGTGCCTACAGCACAATGCGAAACCATGGAGCGGTATAAAGAACGAGGCAAGGAAGAAGAAAGGTAAATGGTCGAGTAGAGTAATACTCCACCAACTTCTTTACCATTTCCAAATCGACTGTTTTCTAGTCGGTAGAATAAAGTCAAACGGTCAAACTCTACTCTACTGCTATACCATTTACACGAGTAGATTGGAAAAGATACTTCTTTTGGCACTGCAAAAATTCGACTCTAGTGTAGTGGTAGTCTACTTACTAGACTCATGGAATCCGCGCTTAAGTATTGAAACAGGTTCTTATCCAAACAATGTTGTTGCAGTATGTTGATTTGATTGATTGAGACTAATGTCAAAGGAGAGGCAGTGATAATCGTTAAAGGTGGCCAATTTAAGTCATTCTCTTAAAATTTGATTTAAAAATTTGTAACATCTTTTCCATGAATATTTTTGATGACGAAAATTGAAATTGACGATATACTGGAATTTTTGTCATTTTTATTAACATTATACTAAAAAAGTTCTTTCTAAAATCAAGAAGATGAAAAAATGAATGAACCTAAACGAAGTCCTGGCGACATGTCTGATGTCCTGTTGTCGAACACAATACACAAGGCAAAGAAGTATTTCAAAACCATCATGCTACAATGTACATACATAGTTATTGCTCTCTATTCAATATTTTTCATTGCTCCTTGAGGAGTATGGTGCGTTGACGACTAACGTGTGTAGTCTATTCGATATCAATATCAATCTTTGTCCCAAATTTGATTTTACCACTGTAATAATTTCACATAATCGACGGTTTTTTTTTTCTTGTAATTGGAAACGAAATCATGTACAGACGCTAGACTCAACAAGACCACGAACGCTAATATGCAACATACAATTTGTTGAACACTAAAGGTGACATCTTGTTTGTTTGTGGAAAACCATAAAATCATATTGATTGACATTGTAAATGATATTTTTTTCTCATTCTTCATAAAGACGTTTTGTCCAATCTATGTGTGTAATTCATATATGTAGTTAGTTACAACTAACTCATAATGTAACACTAGATTTTCAAAGAAATATAAAAATAAATAAATTGTGGCAGAAACACGATGTAATCATGTAACTTGTCGCATATGATCATGTTGTAGACTAGAGAAAAGGAAATTGTTTCTAGTTGTATAGAGTTGTTGCTGTCATTGGTCAAAGGTATCAATTCAATTTTTTCTTTCTTTATTTCAAGCTGACTTTTAGGAATTGCGAAATGAAATGTATAGGATAAAAAATTGTCTGTGATGCGTTTTAAGATATCGGTTTTTTTTTCTGCGGTTAGACGTTGAATAAGAATTGTCTCCGACCGTTGGAACTAGGTTGATTCGATTACAATACGATGGGAATTTATTTGAATGGGTATCGTAATAGATTTATTACAATTATTGGCTACCAAAGTACAAGTTGTTGCAGATTAGGGTAGAATTTATATTTTTGAACATTTTCTTCTTTGACGAACTACGTTTAATGTCTTCGAAAAAAATTAAGGTGAAATTGTGTGGTAGGGCAAGTCAAAGGCAGATTGTTCAATATCAACGTACATACTGTTGAACATGTTAAATAAGGTGAATAAATTGGATATACGTACTCTCAAAAATAAGAAAAATGTATGTAAATCAAACAAATGCAAGCAAGGCATAGGAAAAAATATTCTAAAAATTATAATTTGCAAGTTCTAAGATTCTTTAGCTTCGACCACCCATTTCCCAACCGGTGGGACTCCTGACCGGTCGCGATGAGTTTTCGAGTGGGTAGCAAAATATCTCTCTCTCTAAAACATTGGGCCAAAAGGTCCCAAAAAGGACACAAATTTATCCTTCACCGGAGATAGACATGATGGGTATTATATCAAAGGGGACATCTAGTTTCTAGATCCCAAAATGTTAAGAAAATAGTTACAGCATATTACTTTTGGTTAACATTTAATTTCCGGCTAAATTTAGCCGGAAACCCGGCTAATTTTTTTTTTTTCGCAAACGGCTAAAAATCCAGAATCATAAAAACCGGCTAAAAATATACACAACAATGTTATTGAGAAATAAAATGAAACAAAAACGAGACCGAGGCTAATTTCGGGCGCCGCCGAAATTTGGATACCCTTCGCTCTGCTCCGGGCTAAAAGTTTTGCGGGCGTACCTACGACTTGTATTTAACCCCCCCCCCCCCATTCTATCCCTTCTCCGTCTTCACAAAAGTTCCGTTGCGTCGAATCCAAAACAATATTTGTGTGGGGTTTGGTACATAGCAAAAAAATCGGAGTGATTTTCACTCCGAATCGGTGTCGAAAAGTGTCCATCCGAATCGGATAATATTGGCATAAAACTCGAAGCAAGGTAAAGACTAAAGACTCCGAACGAATGTAATGATTTTATCCTTAGGGTGTAATAATTTTAACTCAAAAGAATACTTTCATTAACACCAAAAGGAGTGATTCTCGATATTTTTGGAATAAAAAAAAAAAAATTTTCACAGGGAAGGAACATGTAACGCATAAATGAGATTTGTACAACCCCTCTATAAGTAATCATTTACCTTTTTACGCTCTAAAATGCATAATAAATGTACCTACCTACAGTGGGATTCGATCCCGGGACCTTATGATTTGTAGACGAACGCTCTACCTACTAAGCCAACCAGACTAACTGATGGAGTTTTTAATTTATACAACATGTGACTTCGCTCTACCACCAAACTCAGTCCGATCGGTGGATACACAAAATACCAAAATCGGATGAAATTAACCCCAGCACAATAACTTGATTGAACATGTTACGGAAATGATCCGATATGTGCAATACTCAATACCAAATGGGATATTCTTTGCAATGTGTCCGAAAAAGGTTTTAATTTAGAAGTTTCGTCCGTTTCGGATTCTTTTCTAATAAAACCCCTGATGGCGGTGTTATTTTGAGCATGTTTACTCCGAAATAATTTTCCTTTTTTATTCTATCGGATTTTGTTGCGCGAATACCCGGCTTTTTTTTTGCTGTGTAGGAATAAGTGGGCAAATAAAAATATTTACTCAGAAAATTTTACTGCGGAAGGAAGGCCCCATAGTACGATTCCATTTGTTTTGACCTTTTTTGTTGCTTTGATTAAGGCACATTAATTCAAGCTTTTGTAAAATGGATTTAAGAAATGTTTCTTAGAAAAACCAAAATGGGGGTTGTGTTTGTATGGCAGCCCCATGACCCCATGGTCCGATTTAATCCATTCTCACATATGTTGTGTGTCATCAATAGAAATACATTTGTATTTCTTATTTGGGGGGTTGGGTTTATATGTCAGCCCCATGACGCCAAGGTCCGATTTGATCCATTCTCACATAATGTTGTGTGTCATCAATAGGAATACATTTGTGTTGAATTTGGTTGAAATCGGTGCACAAATAAAAAAGATTTTCTTAGAAGAACCTAATTTGGGGGGTTAGGTTTGTATGGCAGCCCCATGACCCCATGATCATACAAACTGCCTGCAGCAAAAAGAAGCATCTGTGCAAAATTTAAGCTTCATAGCTTTTAAACTGGCCGAGTAAAACGCGTAGCAACAGACGGACAGACGGACAGACGGACAGATAGACAGACAGACAGACGGACATCGCCCAATCGACTCCCCATGTCATGCTGATCACATATGAATACTTATTATATGGTCGGATATGCTTCCTTCAATGCGTTACAAACTTCATGACAAAGTTAATATACCCTTCATTGACTCTACGAGCGAAGGGTATAACAAACAACAGACTATATGCTTTATGCAGACCCGGATTTCTTAGCAGTCGTAGTTTTTCTAAGATTTATGACGTTAGGAAGCATAAATTTAGGAAAATTATTGTTATAGGTTATAGGACGTAATGATATATGCTGGATAACGCAATAGGCACAATCACAAACGGCAAATGGAGAGATTAAAAGATCGACCAACGATCTTTCGAAATAAAGGCAAATTTGCCGTTTAGTGGTTAAAATTCATAGTCTTCAGCTCGGCACTCATCACAATATTTCTCGCTCGCGCCACCGTAGCATCGCTATCATTGCAAATGCACTAAGGGTCATTCCGCTTGACTTACCATCGTTTCATGGCGAAATTGGCTGGTCAGTTCGACTTGAATGGTTCTCGATTTTTTTTTCAAATTCTAGGGACAAGGGTTTATGTAAAATCCTTCAACTTTCCAGAAAAGTTAAGACTACTTTTCGCAAGCAATTTTTTTTAGGTGAAAGTTTGGGCGTCCAGTGATTTGTCTGATGAATTTTCTAGCTGTTCCAAGAGGCTGAATAAATTAAGCATTTGTGTTTACTTCGGAAAGTATCTGATTGTCTACAAAAAAATATACTGGCAAATTGCCTTTTTAATGGATCGAGAAAATTTTCTTGTTTTCCTAGGGGCCTTAAATCTTGTAGGTACCCATAAAGTATCAAGCTTTTAAGGTCCATCTAGATTAGTCGCAAAATGGCTACGCGTCCAAAAGCTGACATCGCGTACAGCCATTTGGCTGCTACTTAGCATCTACACTAGCAGCCAAATGGAGACAGACAATGACATAACCAAAATTTCATTTTGGTGATTTTTTATTACACGGCCACTCAAGAATGATTCAATTTCACACAAAAAAAAAAAAACGAAGAAAAGTTGCAAAATTGTCACTTTAAATTTGACAAGCGGTTGGTTGAGTTGCCATATTGAATATCAAAACTGGACGCACACCCAAATGGCGATCAGTTTGGATGGAATGACTACAGCCATTTGGCTGCACGTGACTCCATATGGCGACTAATCTAGGTGGACCTTTATAGCGCTTATACATGACAATAAGTGTGTAGACAAATTTCACAAGTTTTGTTTTGTTGTGAATATTGAAAATTGCGACTTGCATTTTAATATATTTTCAAAGTACATATTTCATAAAATCGTTTTAGCCAGAAAAACGACAAAACAAAATAAATCTGGTTAAAAATTCGACCGGCCGGATTTTGGATTTCTTCCGGCTAAACAGTCTAGTTTCCGGCTAAAATTTGGCCGAAAAACGGCTAAATCGGCAACACTGTGATGACGTCGTGCAGTGGCGTAACGTACGGTGTTCCATGTGCTCGGTCGAGCACGGTCCCCCATAACCACCAGGGGCCCACTAGCAATGTGACGAGGAGTGGGAAATATTGGACTGTGGTTTAAAAATAACTTTTTGTTGATTTCCGGGTCATTTGAATATTGAAGGTTATTTAGCGGATCAATAAGTCTTGAGCGAAACTTTTTTTTTCAGAGCAGTAGGAAGCGAGAACTTGGAGCCACATTTTACTGTTTGTTGCGCTGAAGAACTGCATTCTTGTTACTAGAGATGGCCTCAGCCTTTTGCCGAGTCCCCGTGAGAAAAAAAATCGATTGCTCATTGATTGTCCATTTATCCTTCACTCCGTAAAAGTTGCAACAAACATTTAAGTGATACCAGAAAACTGTAAACCAATTATTGCACATTTTTTATATTTTTCATTTTTAAACCCTTAATTTGTAGGTACTAAAGAATGAATACTTTTAAAAGCACGAATTTTCATACAAAACTGCAGAACTTGGCCTTTCGCGGAAAGCCTTAAATTGCTGCAATAAGAATGATTAAATGATATTAGGAACACTTGTATTTTGTTTAGCGAAAATTAGTCAATAATTCCACTTTTAAGTAAGTAAAGAAGAAATAGCTTCATCCATTAACAAACAGCTCTGATACCAACGAAGAAGATAAAGAAGGAAACGAAATTACGGAAAAAAAGGACAATTTGCTTATATTAATAGTTAGCAGCACGCTCTGTGACTCACTTGGTCGAGTGGCACTCTACGACGCTATGGTCATCTAGAGGTCCGGAGATCGAATCTTGGCATGGTCCAAAATTTCCGTACATGTGCGGATAGGAAATATACAGGGTGTCCGGAAACTGTCGCATAAACGCATCGGATTCTGATTCCTCATATGATTTCCAGCAAAAAAGTTGTACGGAACATACCCCCAATTCTTAACCCTTTAGCTTTCAAGATTTTTGAAAAAAATATTTTACTGTACAACTTAAACCTCAATATCTACAGCTAGAATAGCCAAATAATATGATTATTACAGCCAACAAATTTACCTAAAAAATAAAACTAACCGCACTAAAATCGGATAAGAGGTTTGGTTTTTACAGTACATAATTCAAACTAAAATTTTTGTGATTTAACCCAAAAACAATCTATTTTTCCATATAAATTTTCTCCGATTTTAGTGCAGTTATTTTTATTTTTTAGATAAATTTGTTCACTATAATAATCATCTTATTTTGCTATTCTAACTAGTCTAGCTTTGGAGATATTGAGGTTTAAGTTGAACAAGAAAATTCTTTTTTCAAAAATCTTCAAATGTCTGTGACACCTAAAGGGCTAAGAACTGGGGGTATGTTCATTCCAACTTTTTTGCTGGAAATCAACTGGGAAATCAAAATCCGGTGCGTTTATGCAGTTTCCGGACCCTGTATAGTGCTTGCAACATCATATACATTCCGTAATGATATGCAATGTAACGTTGACTCGAAATTGCCTATAAAAGGCTGAGTTAACGCACCATGGCCCCACATGGGGCTATACGGTACTGAGAAGAAGAATAGTTAGCAGTGGCGTAGGGAATTTAGTGTTTGCGGCTGGTATGGTTTAAAACTTTTTGCCTTTTTCATTGGTTCCGAGTATCCAGCCGCAGTGCACTGGAATACACATTATTTAAAATTTTATATTTGAACGAATTTATACTACTCAAAGCCTTGCAATCCCATTTAAATGTATCTTTTGCGAAAGCGTAAATTTTGATTATGCTAATACACAGTTATGCAACCGGAATAAAACAGCAACTCATTTTGAAATTTCATGTTCATTGCCCCGAATGTTCCTACGCCCCCACTACAAAGTTGCAGCATTGAGTTGCGCATGTGCATAAATTTGCTTACAATTAATTTTCCATATAAAATTCATATGAGAAATGCACTCAAAACTGCAAAATCAAGTAACCATAGACAATATTTTGGTCGCGTATACAAGTCGCATATCTAGTGTATTATGAGATTATTTGCAGTTCCTTTTTATATTTCCTTATTCATCTAAGATCCAATAAACAGAAAGAAATCCACCAAATTTTTGTAATAAGTAATAAGCAGATTTCCAGCATTTTCTCGATTTCCTCAAAAATCTTAAACCAAATCTATTCAAAATCGTGGTAAAGTGTGGTGAACTCCGCCTAAGTGTATGCATACACATCTTTGAATATACTCGTACGAGGGCAGTTCAATAAGTACCAGTGATTGAAGACAGGATGGTAACTGAAGAAAGTTGGTGTCATCATCGTGTGCTGCCATCTATCAAACGACGCCAAAACAAATTCCAGACTAATTTATTCGTTAGTTTTGATTTGACAGCCATTCGAGTAACGCGTGCTTCGTAATTTTCGATAAAGGTATGTACTGAGTTCACCGAGCGAAAAACTTGCATTTATGTCTCCCGTGAAAACGGTGCCGTGGAGACTTGCTTTTTATTCACTCAATGTAAGATAAATGTTCACTCGCGTTCTGATTGATGGCCGATGACATCTTTTCATTGTGAAATAAAGTGCAACTGCATTATTTTCGCTGGCGAAATGTCAAAAACCGGTGTGGAGACTTTCATGTGAAGTGAGTACCACCAAGCGAATTCTATTTCACGATCATCAAAATTTTGACAGTATTTGCAGGGATTTCACGTGAACTGACGATGTTAGTACCTACTTTTAGATGGAAAGAGAGAGGTAATTCGATTTCTGTTTTTGGATCAGAAAAAATGCGAGGAGATAAAAGCGAAGTTGGATGCTATTTATGGGGACACTTCGCCGTCTTCGAGCACCGTTAGATATTGGTTCAACGGTGAATCTGCTCCAAAGAAGGCCAAAACGGTTACATCGGCGGGAAATCATGTCATGCCGGTCATGGCGACGATTTTTTGGGAGGGCGTCATCCTTATGTATTTTTTAGAAAAAGGAAGAACGATCACTGGACAGTGAGTTATTGGACCGCTCCGACAAAAAATTGAAGGAGACACGATCGCATTTGGCGAAAAAGAAAGCGCTGTTTCACCACGATAACGCACCAGCGCATTCATTCGAAGTCGTCGCCGCCAAACTGCATGAATTGCGTAATGAATTGCTGCCGCATCCTCCGTATTCACCCGGTCTGGCTCCCTGCGACTTCTTCTTGTTCCCTAACATGAATAAATGACTCACGGGAAAAAAATTTAGCTCAAACGAGGAAGTCAGCGCCGTATTTTGGCGAATTCGACAAATCCTATTTTTTGGAGGGGTTAAAATAAAAATAAAAATTAGAAAAAAAATTGTGTTTTAATTTTCAACAAGAATACTTATTGAACCACCCTCGTAAATGCCACCTTTACAATACAGATCGTTTAGTCCTCAATCGACTCGTTTTTCCGTTCTGTCCACGTTATAAACCAGTAAGTGTAATTGTTTTAATTTCTTCACGTACACGAATCTTTGACGGAGAGGACAATTCGCTTCTATTAATACACTGAAAAAATTGTGCTATCTAAAATTAAGAAACTCTTTTCTCATTTGCAAAATTCCCGAATTTAGACAAAATTTCTCAAAATATGACAATTTCTTCTTGAACCGATTTTATTTTTAAGACCTTCTTTTGAGAAATAGGAAGTAGATTCAAGCCTAAACCATTATTCTCAATTCAAGCAAACAAATGCTTGATAATAATTTTTTTTTTTACATTTTCCATACAAAGCTCGTGTAAAAGCTTTATTTTGGCTTTAGCTTATATTGGAGCGTTGTAGTAGATTAGTCAGAAGTGTCTATGGTACAGTGGGTAGCGCGTTCGACTGGGAAGAATGGGGTTATGTGTTCGATGTCGGTTGGTTTATTTTTGTTTAGATTCTCTTGTCTTTTTCATAAGAAAAGTTTGCTTGATTCAAAGTTACTTTTCCTTAAAGCGCCATTAGCCATTAGCATGGCATTTCACTTGGACCAGTGTAACTAATTCTCAAATGAAGAGAAATATTTCTTGGCTGTTTTTTATTGTCTTTTTTTCTTGATTTGAGCCATATTTTCTTTACTTTAGCAGGCGATTTGGTTCAGTGTAGAAACTCTAATCGGACAAAAATAGTGGTTTCAACTATTTTGTTTAATTATAAATTACATTGTTTGGGGGCCCCCATTTCCATCTCGGACACATTATTTTTTAGAAACGTTACGCCCCTGACGTCGTGTCTTAAGTGTCTGACTGACTCTCAATTGTCGCATTTCCTCCAATCTTAGAACCCCATTGGCTTTACGTAGTCCACATATACTGAGCGTTCCTACTAGGTGGGCCAAAAGTAATCACTCTATTGGAAATCGCTGTAACTTTTTCTTCTTCTCAGTGGCGTAGATAGCTTTTCGGAGAGGAGGGGGATCGTTTTGCTAGATTACTTACACTTTCAAGGTTATCAAATGCTGAATTTCAGAATAACAATTTCTGTATTTATTACAATTCAAATTGGAAGTTTTTTTCTAGCAAATTTTGGTGCAAAATACATAGCAATTATGCCACACGAAAAAAAACTGAGTCATGGAAATATTCATCGATAATTTTGGCTTTTTTACAACGGCTAGTATTCCAATTTTTTTACAAATTTACTGTGATTGGAGTATCAGAGTTTTATATTGGGTTAGACCAGTGGTTCCCAAACTTTTCGGAGAACACCTAGCATCGCCGCTTTTCAGGCCCGAACACTTCAAAACAGGGATTAAAATAAATTAGATAGTTATATGTCCAGAAAAGGGAAATAGTAAAGACGAGAGCTCGTTGGGAATGCCCAGTATATGTGGATAAAAATACATTATTTGTGTTTTTAAATCGAAACTTTCCGATAACTCAGAAATTCGTGAGTAGATATTTCCAAAATTTCCAAACTTGACATTGACATTGTAGCAGCTATATGAATTTGCTATAAATTTCGAGGCCCTAGCTATCAGCCATTTGTTTGAAAAGGATACCAAAAATGTGAGTAGAACTTAGAATCTGGATTGTTAAACATTTTTTTAAAAAAAATCGTGGAAAAGTTTTGATTAACACATTATTTAATCCTCTAATTTATTTGCGCTTTAATTTAAATCCCAAAAACCTCGTCGCAAACACTGGATATGCTTTATTTTCTGGTACACACTGCTTCCTTTTCCATTTGATATAGTAGAAAGTTTTAAAATAAAATCGGTTGAGTCTCTGATGCTGGTCAAATATTTTACAGATTTTCGGTTCAGTGTAGCAGACTAAGCTTCGGAATTTTAAAACTTGTTCGCATTTTTCCAATTTTTAGATATCTTTGCGAAACCCCTGAGAGATCATCAACCGTAGGGTACCGCGGAATTCCGTTTGTTTGTTAATTTGTTTTCGAATTACGGCCTTCATATGACTATTTATTTTATTATTAAATTTTGGGAATTTCTATAATTTTTTTTTTAGATTTGTTTTACAAAAAAATATCCTCGTTATAGCTTTGAGAGTTCTTCGTATTAAATTCAATAAAATTGCGAACAACTATAGAGATAGTCAAGAATCACTTTGTCTGCTATATACGATAAAACCTTTTGTCGAATTTTAACTTAAAACGAGACCGAGGCTAATTTCGGGCGCGGCCGAAATTTGAATACCCTTCACTCTCCTCGGGCTAAAAGTTTTTTGGGGCAAACCTATGACTTGTATTTAATCCTTCCCCATTCTTTTCCTTCTGTTTTCGCATAATATTTGATATTGACAAATTCTGTGGCGTCGATAAAACAATATTTGTGTGAGGTTTGGTTGGAATAAGTGGTAAAATAAAAAAAAATATCTCAGAAAACTTTATTGGGGGGATGCGAGAGCATGGCCCCATAGTACGATTCCATTTGTTTTACCTTTTTTTTGTTTTGATAAAGACGCATTGAGGTTTTTTTTAAATTGGTGTAGAAAAAATGTTTCTTAGAAGATCCAAAATGGGGAGGTTGGGCTTGTATGGTAGCCCCATGACTCCATAGTCCGATTGAAGTGCACTTTTACGAGTTTAGGTTGAAAGTGGTGCACAAATAAAAAAGTTGTTCGTAGAAGAACTCAATTTAGGGGGTTGGCTTTGTATGATAGCCCCATGACCCCATCGTCCGATTCCATTCATTTTTACACATGTTTTGTGGCATCAAATGAAATGCACTTTTATGAGGTTTGATTGAAATTGCTGGACAAATAAAAAAGTTTTTCTTAGAAAAACTCAATTTGGGGGCTGGGTTTGTATGACAGCCCCATGACCCCACAGTCTGATTCCATTTATTCTTACATATATTTTGTGGCATCGATAGAAACACATTTGTGTGAAATTTGGTTCAAATTGGTGCACAAATGAAAAAGTTTTTCTTAGAAGAACCTAATTTGGGGGGTTAGGTTTGTATGGCAGCCCCATGACCCCATGGTCCGATTTGATCCATTCTTACATATGTTTTGTGTTATCAATAGAAACACATTTGTGTGAAATTTTGTTGAAATTAGTAAACACATGAAAAAGTTTTTCTTAGAAAAACCAAATTGGGGGGGGGGGGGGGGGGTTAGGTTTGTATGGCAGCCCCATGACCCCACGGTCCGATTTTAGCGATTCAAACATACAAACTGCCTGCAATAAAAAGAAACATGTGTGCAAAATTTCAGCTCGATAGCTTTTAAACTGGCCGAGTAAAACGCGTAGCAACAGACGGACAGACGGACAGACAGACAGACGGACATCGCCCAATCGACTCAGCTCGTCATGCTGATCATATATATACATATTTTATATGGTCGGAGATGCTTCCTTCAATGCGTTACAAACTTCATGACAAAGTTAATATACCCTTTACTCTACGAGTGAAGGGTATAAAAAGAATGTTCATAAGGTCAAGCAATAAAGGATGCTTAAAAATTGGATGCTCTTCTGTGGAAAAGCCGAACATTCAGATTTTCCGGCGACAAATTTTCAATCAGTGCTTACATTTAATTTATCCAGCAGCCCTTCTAAACACAATGTGAAAAAGTAGATGAACGTAAAGTGCGCTGCTGAAGATGGGGATTGATCCCCTTAATCCCCCCTTATCTACGCCACTGCTTCTTCTTTTTATGGTTTTTTTTTAAGTTGAGGGTTTACGTCAACAAGCCTGAGACTCTTGAAGCCCTTAAGGAGAATATTCGCCAGGAATGCGAAAACCTGTCGCCCGATATTCTGGGAAGAGTGATGGAAAATGTCATAAAACGGGCCCGTATGGTAATCAACTGTGGCGGCGGCCACTTGGCCGATATCATTTTTGCGACTTGAGACAATAAAGTCTAAGGGATTAAAAAAGCGTATTTCATAAGGAAAAGTCTTAAGAAAAATACAGCAAAAGAACATCGGATGATTACTTTTGGCCCACCTTGTATAATAAGCACTCATTTTCGTAATATAGCTTTTCTGACATATGTACATATAACTGTGATTAATACAAATTCCTGTTTTTAGTTGTTCCGCGAAGAAAAGTGGCGACGTTAGGTGTTCTGCAACTTCAAAAATATTGAAACTACTGCTCTAGTTTACTCTTTAGTTGGTTTTATAGCAGAAAATACATTTCTCTTGTCACTCTTGTCTCGCTTCAATGACTAGAATTCGCATTCGCATAGTATCCAGTATCCACAACCATTAGTATCTACCATTTCATAGCAACGCGCGCCGGCGCCGGCCACAAGATGAATACATATATCGCAACGCGGCAAAAGAAGGAACGATTCAAATAAATTCTAAGTCATTTATAGTTGCAATTAGTAGTGCCACTTACAAATGAAGCCGTCGCTAAAATGTTAAAACAAAATTAGAAAAAAAAACAATCCGAACCACATTTATTGCAGTGGTATTAATTTTAGCGAGCGGAACAAACTGCAAAAAAAAATTTCAACTTTATTCTTAATTCAAGGTGTAATTACGGTGTTGGCAAACGTTAGAATTAGAAATCCAATTATTTTCATCATCGCCAACCTGTTATTTATGTCCCGATGAGTATGTTGTACCTAAGTATTTTTGCTTTCCTGACCGCGTATTACGATCATTCATATTCTGGCGCGACTTACATATACTACAGACAGCATAGCCAACCCAACGGTATGGACTATGTTAATTGGCAACTTTAGAGACTGATTTGTATAGCAGTAGTTTCTCACTGAAATGCAATTTATTTATGCAGTTTGGTATGTGAAATAATTGATAGTTAAATTTTATAGAATGCTATTTAATTATTTAAAAAAGCATAGAAGTTGTTGTGGTATATTATTGCCTTTTCAGGGTTGATGTTAAGCAATACGATCCAATTAAATGCATGCAAAAATGTGACTCAATTTGAAAGCCTTTTTTGTTATTTATACATATGTACATAATATAAATTGCCCCTTAAGAAACAACTACCAATTCAAGCCAGGCGGTCGCCTAGGGCGCCAAATTTAAGGGACGGCTTTTGGCTAACACTCGAGCAAAAAAAAAGTTGTAAAGTTGTAGCCGAAGGAAAAAATTAATATCAACTTCGATTTAATAGAAAGAGAACTATCGAACCGATGAAATAAAAGGTACAAAATAAAACAGGAAACAACGTTTTGGTTACGTAAACAAGCACATCAATTACTTTTTCAAATAATGCGTTAATTTGGTTTATGTATATCAACTTTGGATCATTCATTAGTTCTTATTTGAAAGATGTGTTTTAAGTATGCAAAACCCTTGCTAGACTTTGAAGAGCCCTTAATATACGGAGTAGGTACTGAATTTAGAATCCTAAAATGCCTAGTAAGAGTTGCTTTAAGTTGACGTCTGTGATACTAGCATCAAATCTATACTTCTGAAAATAAAAGTGCGCAATTCGATACATACATTATGTGCTAATTAAGTCCTTCTGTAAAAAAGAAACTCATTGTACTAATTTTTCCTCCAATAGTTCCTCGTCTGCCTGGATGATCTCTATTTCATGTCAAAGAGTACCTTATTTTTAAATAGAGGATGAAATTATTGCTTTTAATTTTATTCCTACATTTATATGCGATATGCCGGAATTTGATTTCCGGCAGATGAAGTCTAAATTGTTTGTTTAGTCTGTTGAAGCACAGGAGAGCAAATATTGAACCACCGGAGAAATTCGTATAATATGAGAAATAAGGAGTCGGATAGAAACTCAGCGCATCAAAGCGGAAAAAACTTCTCCTGTGAAAAATATCATGCCCAAAGGCAACATTCTCATTACTATTTTTGTTCAGTCATTTTCGATACATTCCATTACCCTAGGCAGCAATTCAGCTTTAATCCGCTCGATGTCCTCTGGGATGGATTCATCTTGCATTGAGAGCGCCAATTTCAGACAAGGTAGTTTTGGTTGCAATAGCAGCCCTCCCTAATTTGTTTCCGGACATGCTGAAATTTCGAATTCTGCTGGGTTTCCCCGATTTAACTAGCTCAAAACTTATTTTCTGTAATAATTCAAGACATAAGATATTTATGATAATAAGATGTTAGTGGAAATTGACTTGAATTAGTTAGAGTTATGGTCACAATCACGGAACGGTATCGTCCGCTTTGGTTAAGGGCGACCAATTTTTGAGAGATTTTATGGTGTAATTTTAATATAAGATTTGTAGTAGTAGATTTATCTCTGAAAAGCGAAAGTGGTCGAACTAGAGGTGTAAAAGTGTCATCCTTCAGGTCAAATAATTTAAGGATTGACGAGGGAATGCAAGTTCGTTGATAATTTTGAGTCTCAGCTTTGCCGTCATTTTTATTTAGGCACGACATAGATATCTTATTTTTTCTGCACATTTTTTTTAAACAAATCGGAGGAAAACAATACGGGCTTGTGTCTTTAGGCGTACCAAATTCATTTATATATTTTCTTAGAATCAGGGCTAATAGCAGGATTTGATCTATTAAGTATGGTATAAATGAGGTGAAAAACATAGAGACTTGATAACTATATAAACTTGAGGAAAAAAGTTATGTCAGCGAAAAATTGAGGTTTTAATTTCAGTCGGTTAGAAAGACCAGCGGTCCATCGAACACCCTGAGTGATAAAACATGAAGCTGTTCTTGAAAACCAAGAGTTTCAGCAAAATTCGATTTAACGTAGGTTTCACGTTTTCATCCTCCATTTAGGAACCCTAGTTCAGTTCGTCCCCAAGCAGGTGACGAAATCGGTTAGCTTTTCTAGTGGCTAAGTACCAAAAAACCCTCGTTCAACTCGTCCCCACACAAGGGGACGAACTCGCATAGGGTTTCGAGTACATTTTGCGTCGAAAACAGCCAAAACCCTCGTTCAACTCGTCCCCACACAAGGGGACGAACTCGCATAGGGTTTCGAGTACATTTTGCGTCGAAAACAGCCAAAAACCCTCGTTCAACTCGTCCCCACACAAGGGGACGAAATCGATTAGCTTTTCTATTGCCTAAACCGCCCTAAACCCTATCTTTACTCGTCTCTTTTTCTGTGGATGAGCACGCATAGGGTTTCTAGTAGATTTTTCGCATAAAACAGCAATAAAAACTTTGCGAGTAACAAGAGAGTTCCAAATCCTGAAAACATGGTTTTTCGAAAGTGTTTTTTTTATACAGATTTGATTCTGCTTGGCAAAGCTGCAAGTCTTTATATGAATATGTACATACTTTAGGACAAATTTACTTGAAAAATAAAAATGTTTTGTTAAGAGAATTGCAAGGTGGGGATAATGCTTTTTTAGATTGTGTTGGTGCTTCTGTTTCTCTTGTCATTCAATGTATTCAGTAAAATAAGAGATATATACCGCTTATCTGACTGGGACTAAATCTAAAGCATTTCCGCTTTACAAATTGCAAATTTTAGGTTTGAGATCCGGAAATTATGCTGTTCAGATAAGGTTGTTACTAGTAGCAGTGAGAGAAAATAAAATAAAACGAAAAGTCAATAATTCAAAATTTTCCTTTTTCTAATTTGATTTTTATACATGTTTAAAATGTTTAAAATTCATAAGTTACACAAAACAAAAATTCTTAGTGTTTTTTTCGGTGGTGGTTCGTTGTCTTTAATGTTCTTGGATAAATTATGTAAACGTTTTTTTGTTTTTTTTTTTAATTATGATTTTTAGTTGGTCGGCCAGATGGAATCCTGCTGCTTGAACCGTTTCTGGTTTTGCGTCGACTATAAGTAGTAGGTTGTACCCTTATTTTGCGAGTTCGTTTTTGAGCAGTTTTCGATGTCATAAATGAAATTATTTGTGACGGTGTTTGCAAGTTTTCGAGAACTGCAACTAATTTCGCGACTTGCTTTGTCGCCGTAATGTCAAAGTTATGCTCAAGAACAGTTCCTAAACGCGAAACTTCGTTTTTAATTTTGATTATGTTATCAGTTAATTCGGTTCGGTCTTTGGGATCAAAAGGGCAATCAAATTGATTCCACACATTTTCAAAAGGGATATTTCTAGTTTGGCTAGAGCTCGATTTGCCTTCTTCCTCTACTTCGAACTCCGTAGCAATATCCTTAAAAAAAACATTGGGAAAATTGAGCGGTAAATGGTTAAATCGAGATTAAACATGTAAAAAAAATTAAATTAGAAAAACGAAAATTTTTATTTATTGGCTTTTCATTTTATTCTATTTTCTCTCACTGCTAATAGTAACAACTTTATCTGAACAGCATACTTTCCGGAGCTCAAACCTAAAATTTGCAATATGTAAAGCAGAAATGCTTTTGATTTAGTCCCAGTCAGATAAGCGGAAAAATCTCTTATTTTACTGAATACATTGAATGACAAGAGAAACAGAAGCACCAACACAATCTAAAAAAGCATTATCCCCACCTTGCAATTTTCTTAATAAAACATTTTTATTTTTCAAGTAAATTTGTCCTAAAGTATGTATTCATATAAAGGCTTGCAGCTTTGCCAAACAGAATCAAATCTGTATAAAAAAAAACACTTTCGAAAAACCATGTTTTCAGGATTTGGAACTCTCTTGTTACTCGCAAAGTTTTTATTGCTGTTTTATGCGAAAAATCTACTAGAATCTACTAAAGATAGGGGTTTGGGCGGTTTAGGCAATAGAAAAGCTAATTCGAGTTGAACGAGGGTTTTTGGCTGTTTTCGACGTAAAATGTACTCGAAACCCTATGCGAATCGTCCCCTTGTGTGGGGACGAGTTGAACGAGGGTTTTTGGCTGTTTTCAACGCAAAATGTACTCGAAACCCTATGCGAGTTCGTCCCCTTGTGTGGGGACGAGTTGAACGAGGGTTTTTGGCTGTTTTCGACGCAAAATGTACTCGAAACCCTATGCGAGTTCGTCTACTTTTAGGAGACGAAATCGAATAGGGTTTTTGCTAGTTTTGACACAAGAAAAGCTAACCGATTTCGTCCCCAAGCAGGTGACGAACTGAACTAGGGTTCCTAAATACGCCTCTAGGGGATTGTTGAAATTTATGAAAACTGATCACCGACAAATTAACTGTGAAGAGAAGAAATTATACTTTCCGAAACGGAGTACTTTATTGATGGAGCCAATTTAGACATCTGTGAGGTGACTCAAATAAACTCATTTCTAATTTCTAATACTCGTACATTCACTGGGCAATTGGCCTTAGCATCCAATCGATTGTACAATACATCTAATTTCCTTTGGTAGATGCTCATTTTCATTAGCGACGTCGGTAGTGCAACCTAAAGAAGGAGCTTTATTGTACAATCGATTGGACAGTGTATGTCCATTGTAAGGAATACGTCGAGTTACCAGTCAGTAACCCTATACATACTCGTATACGTGCGAACTCCCATTTCTACAAGTGCAATAAAAACAAATCAATTTTCCACTAAAATCACCTTTTATTGTATAGCTTTGATCGGAATTCTTATCGATGACATAATATTTGTTGATAAGAAAAAATTTATGTTTTGCCATGCACACTTATTTCAATCGGTTGAGAGAAATAAGAATGGTCTAATCATATTTTTTGCTTTTTTTCCACTGTATAATTTTTACGATAAGACACGCTTTCAGAGAGCCACGAGAAAATTTTGTATAATGTGACCTAAGACTTTTATCACAGGAAATCCATCGTCACAGACGAGTTGAGCATTCGCGTCATTTTTGGGTTGGTTTAGTTGGTCGATTTATAGTGCAAATAAGAAAGTTTAGTTTGCAAACTGAAAAACGGAACCAACTGTTGGAATCGGAAAGAAATCTCGCAGTTCGCACATTGTCTCAAATCATGGATTTTACCGGAAAATCGGCTATTGTTGTTGGAGGTTTTGGTGGTATCGGCACAGAGATTTGTAAAATTTTGCTACAGAAAGGAATTAGTGTAATTATTTTAAATGTTTTGTTTTTGGTGATTTACAAAATCAATGTTGCGCGTTTCAAATGTTCAGTTGAATGGTTGAATCACATTCGTTACTGAATTGGACTTCATTTTTTCCGTAGAATCTGGCTGTTTTCGATTGGGAGGAATGTGATGAGAAAATCAAACTTCTCCGAAACTGCAATGAGAACTCTTTGGTGAAATTTTGGAAAGTGGATATAACGAAAAAAGCCGGCTGCGAAAATGCATTTGCATCAGCAATTCTGGAGTTTAGCGGTATCGATATGGTCATACATTCTGTGGGTGTTGTGGATGAGTTGAATCCTGAACGAGCGATTGATGTAAATTTGGTAGGTACCTAGATATTTTTTAAATAGGAGGAGATGAGGAGGATTTGCCCATTTTTTACGTTTAACGGACATTTTCAAAAATGATATTGTGGTGTAAAAGTAAAAAAAAATATTTATGAGGGAAGTCGCACGTGGCCAAATCTGGAAAATACGGTGGATGGGGCAGTAGTTCGTAGCCCAATTCGACCAATTTGGCGTTGGCGAGGGCGGAGGTGTGAGCCGGTGCGTTATCATGGTGGAAGAGCACATTCGGCGTCGAATCGGTCCAATAATTCGGCATAGTACAGCCCTATGACTGTTTTGCCCTTGTGCAGGTAGTCGATGTGGAGCGCACTTTGTGAATCCCAGAAAACGCTGGCCATATCCTTTCCGGGCGATGGGACAGTGTTCGCCTTCTTCGGTGCACGTTCGCCGGGTGAAGTCCACTGTTTCTACTTTTCCTTGGTCTCTGGTGTGTACCATTGTATCCAAGTTTCGTCTGTTACGAAACGACGCAGAAACTCCTTCGTATTGCGGCTAAAATTTCGACAGTAGCCGTCTACGAGAATGTACTACATGATAGTAAATAAATCGCTCTTGCGATACTGACGCAGTCAGGCGGTGAGGCTAAGTACTTATCATCGATACTTACGCCTATTGCGACACTCCGTACAAACCTGAGTTCATTAGTCCATCGAAAAATCAATAAGAGGGAAACGCGGAAATTGGAGCAAATTTTTCGATTCTCCTTACGTTCATACATCTTTTGAAACTGTGACATGGACATCATCCGCATCGAATATTAGTCCCAATAAATTCACTTGCAGCGATTCCTAATAAAATTTTGAATTTGAAGAGCCCGTTAACAACTTGTTATTGAAGCAGTCGGTCAATTTCTCCGGAGCATTCAACATTTTCTAAACTGGATTTCTTTTATTTAAAAATATCATCAATCATCAATGTGGCACGATAGCCCGACGTCGGGCCTTGGCCGCCTGAATCGTTGACCTCCAATTGTCGCGGTTACGTGACCTCGTCCTCCAGTTTCGGAAGCCCAGCAGCTGGTGGGCGTCTTCACCTACGGAGTTCTCCCAGCGAGCTCTCGGTCGTCCACGCAACCTCGCTCCGTCAATTCGTTGTGCGTTCATCACTTTCTTTGGCATGCGATTATCGTCCATCCGTTGTACATGCCCAGCCCATTGCAAACGTTGAAGCTTCACGATTTTCGATACCTCCAGCTCATCGTACAATTGATACAACTCATGGTTGTACCGGATACGCCATTGGTCTCGCTCGCGAACGGCCCCGAAAATTCGCCGAAGGACCTTTCGTTCGAATCGGTCTAGCAAAATTTCGGAGGCTTGGGTGAGGGTCCATGTTTCGCAGCCATAACATAGCACGGGTCGGATGATCGTTTTGTACACGCGGAGCTTCGTGTTCCTGTGCGCAAGTTTCGAACTAATTATAGGGAGGACCGAGAAATATGTCTTATTGGCTAGTTGTATCCGTCGCTTAATTTCGTCGGTTTCGTTGGCGTCCTTTGATAAGTTACAACCCAGATAGTTGAAGTTGTCTACATACTCGATATTAAGGTCCCCCACTGTGATGCTTGAATTTGCTGGCGTCCTTGTTTTCGATTGCATCATGGCCTTTGTTTTGCTTTCGTTGATATGTAGTCCAACTTCCTTTGCGGCGTTATTGAGGTTATGCAGAAGGCTTTCTGCATCACCCAACCTTCGAGACATGATGTTGATATCGTCGGCGTACGCTACTAATTGGGTCGACTTGATGAGTAGCGTTCCGCTGCTGTCCATATTCATGGCTCGAATTACATACTCCAAAGCAAGGTTGAAGAGCGTCGGCGCCAGCCCGTCGCCCTGTTTGAGTCCAGTACGAGTTTCAAATAGGTCAGTGAGTCGATTCTGCACTCTGACCTGCGAGACGGTATTAGTCATCGTCATCCTTGTGAGTCGCACTAACTTTGCCGGTATACCAAAATTCAGCATAATGTTGTACAGTACACTTCGATCGATACTGTCGTATGCCTGCTTGAAGTCGACAAAGATTTGGTATACGTCGATGTTATATTCCCAGCACTTTTGGAGTAGTAGCTTCACTGTGAAAAGCTGATCGGTCGTTGATCGACCAGGTCTGAAGCCGCCTTGATACTCGCCAATGATTCGTTCTGCGTACGGATTGATTCTCTTTTCAAGAATTTTTGATAAAATCTTATAGGCCGTACAAACTAATGATATGCCCCTGTAATTCTCACACTTCAGCTTGTCACCCTTTTTGTGGATTGGGCAGATTATGTTTTTGCGCCAATCTTCGGGGATTTCCTCGTCGTTCCATATTTTCAGCAGTAGCACATGTATTGCGTTGGTCAGGCACGTTCCACCATGCTTCAGCAGTTCTGCTGGAATCTCGTCAGCGCCGGGCGCTTTATTATTTTGAAGCGACTGTATGGCAAGACTCACCTCCTCTACTGTGGGGGGGTAGAACGGGAGGGCCTGGTTCGGCTAACTGCTCAAGAGCTGGCTCCGCGGGGGATGTTGATGGTGCATTGAGGAGCTCTTCAAAATGCGAGGCCCATCGTTTGTTGACGCTTTCGATGTCGCTGATGATGTTACCATCCTTGTCCTTACATAGGCTTGTCCTGGGTTGATATCCGTTCTTAACATTATTTATAAGTTTGTTCGCCTGTCTAATGTTCTTACTGGCTAATCTTTGGTTTATTTGCTGTAACTGCTCGTCAAAATATTTGCGTTTCTTACGTCTAATTAACTTATTAGATACTCGCCGAAGCTCGTTATATCTTTCTTTCTTGGCTCGGGATGCGCGTTGTGTGTATTGGCGATAGGCTTCATTTTTCGCCTCAATCGAGGCCCTGCATTCGTCGTCGAACCAGTCTGCTCGTCTGCGCCGGCCTTTATAGCCCACGACCTCTTCTGCGACCCCCTTGATGCTGTCTTTGAGCTCCTCCCAGAACTCATGGATGCCTAAATTGTTGATGTCATCAAGCATGGGCGACAGTTTTTCCTCTAGTGCTGTTGTATACGCATCCGCCGTAGCATCATCAATCAAATTGTCAACCTCGAAGATCTTGGCAGGGTTGATTCTCGTTAGGTGCACCGAAGAGATTCTGCACCTGTAGGTCGTCTTCACCAAATAGTGATCGGTGTCGCAGTTGGCTCCTCGATAGGATCGAACGTCTAGGACATTAGAAGCCCATCTCTTGCTGGTCAGTACGTGGTCGATCTGGTTCACGGTGTATTCATCTGGAGACTTCCAGGTCTGCTTGTGGATTCGTCGATGAGGGAAGCATGTAGAGCTTATTACCAGGTTTCTGCCGCTCGCGAAGTCGATAAGTCGCTGACCGTTGTTGTTGTTTTCGTCGTGAAGGCTATGACCTCCAGTAGTTCCCCTATGCCAGCTTCCGTTTCCGACTTTGGCGTTAAAGTCTCCTAGCAGCAGCTTGACGTCGTTTGATGGAAGTGAGTCGAAGAGTGTTTCTAGGTCGTTGTAGAACTCGTCCTTAATCGCGTCTTCTTTTACTTCTGTAGGGGCATGCGCATTAATGAGCCAGAGATTAGCGAAACGGGTCTTAATGCGGATGGCACATAGCCGCTCATTGATGGGTTTGAAGCCGATAACGTGGTCCTTGAGCTGCTTATTCACGATGAAAGCTACTCCAAACTCCTTGTTGCCCTCCTCTTTACCACTCGTAAAAATAGTGTGCGAATTGAGGTCGTTAATCTCGCTTTTGAGCCATTTAGTTTCCTGGATTGCAACTATGCTCAGCTTGTATTGTTCTACCTGATCCAGGAGGGCCCTTAAGGCCCCCGGTCTATTCAGGGAGCGTACATTCCAGGATCCGAAAGAGTAATCAGTTGTTCGTTTGCGAGGTCGTCGTTTTGTATCCGTCCAATCCGAGGCTTTTGTTTCAGGTTTCTTGACTTGAAGTTTTTCTTAGGATGAGTTGTCGGCACATCGCTAAACCATGATAGGGTTTAATCGTTGAGTAAAGGCCATCATGGGCATGCCTCGAAGATGCTGCTTTAGTGGTTGACTTAAAAGTTTTCTGTCACCTATCACGTTAAGTAACCTGAGACGCTGCAGATGTTAATGCAGCACTCAGGCGCAGCGGTTACTCGGATAATGCGGGAAAGTAACGCCCCGTAGAGAGACATAGGAATTGGCCGAAGTCCAAAAAAATAAAAAAAAAAATACTTGCACAAAAATGTTATTAACCCTTCTGTCGGCACGAAGGTCTGGCCAGACCTTTGGCACTATATGTTGGTGTAAAAAGCATAGAAGATGAAATCGCAGCGACTTCATATTTCATGATATCCTAGAATAATATGTTTGGAAGCATTTTGCAAAAATTTGAAAAAATCGGTTGAAGTTTTTAGTATGTTTTTGATGATTTTCAATTTATAGTGCTTTTTGATACCCAATAGGTCTGGCCAGACCTATAGTTATTCCCCCCATTTTTCTCTTGAAGTAAGAAGTGCAAATATTAAATTCTGTTATATATGATGTAATAATGTCATTTAAACTCAATTTGAACTATAAACGATAAAAATTTCTGAGATTTTTCTATAAAAAGCCGTGAAGTTCGGAAAATGGGTATGCCTAATTTCGTCACATTTTATAATACCACCTAATTAACTGAAATTTGATCCTAGGAAATTCAACCCAGTTTTATTTCCTTTGAAATAGTAAGGACTAAGTATGAGTGACTTGCAACCGTCTTTCTAAATAGATTTGATCAAAAAATTTACGAAAAATTTAGAATTAAATGATTTTTGCCTTGAAAATTCCCTATTTCTTCCCACTTATTTCCCTAAATCTGCAGACTAATATCGAGTTAAAATCTGCCAAGAAAGTGCTTAATATTTCCCCAAAGATATTGGAATTAGAAAATTCGATCGAAATATCTACTAGATAAACACAATGCAAATAGCGAAGCAAAAAAAGAAGAAAATAAGGGAGAAAGACGTTTGTACTAATACCACCTTAAAATATATCTACTTAAAAACGTGTCCAGTATATCTACAAAAATTATTTTGATGCTTCTATTTTTGAAAAATTGCAGTAAAGAATGGATAGAATGATTTTACCGATAAAAATTTTACTTTTTCTAAAAAATAAAAAAAATTTTCTCAGTAGGTCCAGCCAGACCTATTGGGTATAGAATATGCATATTGTAGTAGGTGCCGACAGAAGGGTTAAATTGAGCTGTAAGGAAATTTGTATTCTAAAGTTGACCTTTAACAAGCAAGAGAATATTTTTCAAAATCTTTTGATTCCTTTTATGGGAATTGATACTTAAACTGACAATTTTGGAGGGTCATCGAGTTTTCCATTTCTTCACGCTAGACAATCTATTGTTATTGAGGAATCTGAACAATGTACATACAAATTTCCAGTTTAAAAAGCTGTTCACGCCACTATACTAGCTGTTTACGCCAATAGCGAATTTCGATGCAGCTCTCTCAAGCGATGAATTTAATAATATTAGTTCCTGCAAATGACCGAACCGCGGAAACCAGAGTGATACAATTCTTCAATATTTTGCAATTTTTATTTTAGCTTGGAACTATCAACATAAATCTATTGGCCATACACTATATGAGCCGGGAACATGAAAATGGCCGAGGTGGTATAGTGTTGACAATTTCATCCGTCTACGGACTCGAGCCATGCGTGCCGTATCCGGTTTACTCTGCCACTAAACATGGAATTATTGGATTTCTGCGTTCATTAGGGGTGAGTTTAGTCTACAATGTGCCCACTACGATGACTTTTTTCTCAATTCATTATTCATTTTTTTAGACTGATCAACTTCATCAACGAACTGGTGTAAAACTAACAATGGTTTGTCCAGGATTTACGCGTCCATCAATGGCCAGCGGCAGTGTACCCGATGGAATATTCCCATATTTACCGGTAGGATCGCCAGACGATCGGTTTCAACCGGCCGAAGATTGTGCCCGTAATGTAATCGAGACTATTGAGCAGGCCGAATTGGAAGCAGGATCTATTTGGATAATTGATAATTCGGAATTGACACAAGTTACACCGATTAAATATTTTTTCCCGCCTCCATCGCAATGAATAAGTATGTAGACACGGGGAAACTAAAATAATTAAGTGTATATTCGTGTAACCAATTTCCTTTTAATTTTATTAATAATAATTTATTAAAATTATACCTAAATTCTGATACTGATTTACTCGTACTGACTGCTAACTTACTGCTATCTTTTTAGTTTATGTAGATTCACATTTATACACATAGAACTCCGTTTCCGATGTCCACCTTCGACAAACATTTAATTGACAGTTAATAAAATGATTGTAAATGATGAATGAAAGGGGTAGATCGACCTTAAACCGACTCAATAGCAGTCACATCACATCATAACCCACCACAAACTCTTTCCGTATTTATTTGAAATTAAAATATTTAAGAAACGAGACCGAGGCTAATTTCGGGCGCGGCCGAAATTTGAATACCCGTCACATTTGAATCAAACTTAAGTTTCTTTTGTGTTAATAATTTCTTCCGCAGTCCTATGACGTGTTCCGATTCCATCTGTTCCCGGAAGCGTTAATCCTTAAATGCATGGGGTCTGAACCCATTATCGTAACTGACCTCCCCTTATGTAAAATCGGTCATTAAAGACGGAGTCAGCCTTTATATTCCCAGGAAATAGCCCGTTATTTCATAAAAGCGAAAATAGTAGAATTTACATTGTGTACCAAATATGGTACGCCATGCATTCAGGCCATATGTTGTAAATGAAGGACATTTTTACAATTTTATTTATTCTGCCTCTTACTTTCATAGGAACAGAAAGATAATGAATATTGAGAGTTTTGATCCAAATTATAGTGGAAACTCGATATGATGAACTCCTCTCCTCATTAGAGGAAAGGTGGTCATTTCTATAGAAAATCGTGAATATTCAGTTTTTTATAAGGGAGTTCGGGTAGGTGCGTGAATAGTTTCCTATTGCTTATTGAAATTTGTATCGATGCCTATTTGTGACATATCCTGGAAGTTGATGGAAAGTGGAGTAGGCCTTACTACCCGTACAAATCGAAATTTAGACATATCTTTTGATAGTATGTCCCAAAAACTTCAAATGTGTGTCAAGAGGTAGCTGTTAGATGTCCTTATAAAATATTAAAAGTGCGCCAGTTCCGACTCATATACTTCTTTCTTTTCTCCCCTGCAAAAAAACTGGAATTGATTACTTTGGGCTTTGCGTGCCGTCTAGCTCTGTACATGGGTATTAGGTTATGCACTCATCATGCTATTTGCGCAATTAGAACTCGGTCTCGTATAAAATAAATCTTTTATATAATAGTTCGTTCTAAACATGTTCCACTGTTAAACGTATATCTCGAGACTTCTTTTGACTTATCATAGCTCATGGGATTCCTTTCTTGAAAAGTATATGGATTGGATTGACTTTGCTAGGATATGAATATGGAAATAAACTGCATGCCTGCTTTAACCCAAATTTATACAGGTCCCAGGACATGTCCACAAGAATTACATCCATGTAATTTTTTGTTTATCGAATGTGGAACTCCATATGAAATGGTTGACCCTAGAAGCACATTTTCTGAGGATCCTGAACGTGGGCTTCCAAGACAATACTCGACATAGTCAAATGGTTTGAGAAATTGGATATCAAGGCGCAGCTGCTTGAGGCTTGGTGAAAGTCCAAATGTCTTACTAAGATGTCAAGTACGGAAGCTCGGTTTTTTAGTGGCGCGTCCTAGGTCAAAACAAAAGATGTGAACAATTTTTTCAGTATACTTGCCAGTAAAAAGACTGGGATTATAAGAAGCAGCTACAGAGACGCTAAGCCCTGACCGGTGTGCTATAGAAAACAAAATGATAAAAACGATCATTCTAAATCAACTATGACAGCTCCGTTTCCTTGGATCCTGAACAGGACTGATAAAGCTAGCTCTCATAAAAAATGGCGGTACATGGCTAGATTTCTGTAAAAGTCTAGCTTTTATTGATTTTTTTGATTTTTTTTTTTACTTTTTCCCAAAGTAGATAAATCAAGCTTTTGCATAAATTCAATTTTGGCTCCCCGAAGCTTTCCTTGAATTATCTGTGCGTCGTCAAAGTGGACTTACGTTATTTTTGTGGAATTTTAAAAGCTATTCTTGAGAGCTAAGACAATTGGCGAAATTTACCGTTATTTGGAAAAGGAAAAATACTGGTGAGTAAATTGGAATGTGTTCTTGAGATTGTTTTGAGATTTTGTCAAAAAAAAGACACTAAAGGTATTGTTTGCACCAATTTTGCAACGTCCATATATGGTACACCATGTATTGGGGCATATTCAGAAATATCTATACATAAATTCCGATCGTTCTTAGTTGATGAAATTATTCTCCTTTAGTCTTGGGTAGGGTAGGATATGTTCATAAAACTTTAATTATCAGCTCTTTCAACATGATGGTGCGTTTTATTTTGCCCAGAACAGGTCCAAATAACATAAATTTTCATACAAATTATGTCACCGATCTATTTTTCCAGGACATTTACTGCCATTTTGGTACGCTACGCATTTAAGGGTTAAGGCTAATCCAGAAACACACCTGGATGAATTTTAGTAAATATTCAAAAAGAAATTTTTTTTTACAAGAACTTAATATTTTGTGGTTGGTTTGTATGACAGCCCTGTGACGTAATGTTCCGATTCCATCAATTCCTAGATATGCTTTGAGGCGTTACTAGAAACACTTTTGGGTGAATTTCCGTTAAGATTAGTAAATAAAGAAAAAAGTCTTTCTTAGAAGAACCTAATTTCCAGGAGTTGGTTTGTATGACAGCCCTATGACGTAGTGTTCTGATTGCATGCGTTCCTAGATATGTTTTGAGGCTTTACTAGGAACACATTTGGGTAAAGTTTGGTTAAGATCGGATTATAAAGGAAAATGTTTTTCCTGGAAGAACTTAATTTTCAGCGGTTGGTTTGTATGGCAGCCCTATGACGTAATGTTCCGATTCCATCCGTTCCTAGAAATGTTTTGGGACTTTACTAGAAACACATTTGGGTAAAGTTTGGTTAAGATGGGTACATAAAGAAAAAAGTTTTTCTTAGGAGAACTTAACCCATTAATGCCTGATGTTACATATATGTAACAGTAAGACATCCTTCGTTTCAAACCGCTGCTAAAGGAATAGGATATCAATTCGGTACTAAAAAGTGTTTTATCCTGTACTGGACACTATTAGCAATGCGTAGAAATCAATTTAGCTCAAATTGATTTACTATTGTGGAAGTTACAGAGGTTTCTTTCTGATGGTTTTTTCGATGTTGACGAAAATCGTCACGATGGCAAAAGTAGTAGAGGAATTTTATTTTTATATTTAATTGTATGAAAAAAAATTGGGAAAAAATTAATGGTATGCTATTACATGGTCTTTTTGAAACATTACAAAAAATAAATGAAATAATTATTGTCCGTAGTTTACGTTTTATAAGTACTTTTATAACACTGTTACATATATGTAACATCCGTCCTGATATGGGGAAAATGCACTCCTCGTATACGAGGTATATGAGTATGTACTTTTTTATTGTCTTTTTTTTTATTTTATGGATTTTCACACTCTTAACGCGATAGTCCGGATTAATTATAAAAAAAAAAAAGTCCGGATTCCCACAAAATCCGGATTAACGAAAATTCCGGATTTTAACAAGACATTTTTATCTAGGAAAATAGCATAAATAGTCTTCATAAATGTTTAAATTTAAAAGAAAAAATTGCTATTATTTATTATTATTATTTTTTCTTTAAAATTGTTCATATCACTTGATTTTCTAGACCGTTGTGTCTCCTTGACTGGCAAATTGTGCAGCCATATTTGGCATAACATACCAAAAATATTGAGAGTCGGAATTAGAATTGCTCTAGAAATCCGGAATATGGATAAAATAGTTGTCCTATGTGGATTAAAATGATAGCCGGATTCAAGGGTATCCGGAGCAAGGAGTCAAGGCTTTATTTTCATGAGGCCAAGGATTAGTTATTCTATTTAATTCTGCTAATGTAATATTTAAAAGGATATATCTCGAGCTACGAAAGAAGAAATGGTTTCTAATGTAGATCAAATTATAGACAAGGAGGAATTAAAGGCTCTATATTTAGTCCTTTTTAGACAAATTGGGCGAATGGACAAATTGACAAAAAAATTGAAACAATAAATTTTACAATTTACTGGCAAATCTTCCATAATCCTCAAAATCTGTATTGGTAACTACTGTAGTTCTATAAACTTTTTTCCCATTCACAAACTGTAAAATCTAATAGTTCTGTGGGTTGTCAAGAAACTTCTCAATAAAACAACAACAACTCCACATGCAAAAACACATATATAATAAAATAAAATAATACAATATTTGACATCATATTTTTGTAAGGCTGTTCATTTTTCGCACACGTTTCGTATTATTTCTACGTTATTGTTGCCTTGTCTACATTCCAAACTTCATGAAAAATATCGGCTTTCATATACTTTTCGCCTTATTAAAAAAAGTTTTACTAAAATGTATTCTTTTTAAAAAAAATCTAAAATATACTTTGAGTACACTTTCCCCATATCATGCCTGATGTTACATATATGTAACACCCTTGAGTACTTCGAGTGCCTGATGTTACATATATGTAACAGTACCGGTAGCCTGAACCCAGCATCCGGAGAAAAATTTTTTTTCTACAAAATGTGTTTCTAGCCATTTTTAGCCGACGTGGAAAATTTCAGCTCAATCGGTAAGATTTTAGGGTCTCGTCGTTAATGGGTTAATTTTCAGAGGTTTGTTTCTATGGCAGCCCCATTACCCCATGGTCCGATTCCATTCGTTCCGACATATATACAGCGTACACTTAAAAGAAACTTGTGTACAAAATTTCAGCCCGATAGCTTCAAAACTGAGGGACTAGTTTGTATTGAAACAGACGGACAGACAGACAGACAGACGGACAAACGGACATCGCTTAATCGATTTCTCTCAGCACACTGATCAATAATATATATACTTTATATAGTCGGAGGTGCTTCCTTCTGTGCGTTGCAAACTTCATGACAAAGTTAATATACCCTTTCACATAGTGACGGGTATAAAAAACAAGGGCTAAAAGTTGAACTGGCCCCTAAGTAATATAAAATCGACTACAGTATTTGAAGTAGGGATGTCAAAAACCGGGCCATAACCCGGTTTTCGGGTTTTCTCGGTTTTTTTGCAAAGCCGGTTAGACCGTCCGGTTTTAAACGGGCTCAAAGTACCGGTTTTACGGTTAACCGAGTCTTTTTGTTGATTTGCTTAGAATTGTAGTAAAAACACACTCGTAATCAAATCAAAAAACATGAACTGCACAGGGTGCGCCAGAGAAACTTACTTATTTGAAAAAAAAACTTCCGAGTGATGAGTTGGGCGGGTGCATCTGGACGGGGAAGTCCCAAATTTTGTTGTCCATTCTAGTCAGTCGCCATTATGCTTTGGTCTAGAGACCAGCGGGCCTTATTCGTCGAGAGCTTCTTTTCTAACCGTCGCCGAGTAGGATTTTTTTTAAATGAACGTTAGGGACGTGTGGTTTCAGCCACAGATGGAGCCATAGCACACAACAGCACGAGGCTGAATAAATTTTTGCGACAACACTTCCTCGACCACCTCAGCTCTCAGAGAGGTGATTTCCCATGGCCGGCACACTCTCCAGATTTGTTCCATACGATTTTTTTATGGGGTTATTTGAAATACCTGGGCTTATGTGAATCGACCACGGACCATAGCTCACCTAAAAAACATCATTCGCGACGCCATTGCATGTTAATACCGATTGATATGCTGCAAAGAGTGACAAACTTCAAAAATCGGCATAATCAGTGTATGCACAAAGGAGGTCACCATTTATCCGATGTTATTTTCATGACTATGTGAAAAAAAAACTTGGGATATTGTATTCTAAAATAGAAAGAATTAAATAAAACAATAACTATGAAGTACCTACTTTTATTTTTATTGACCCTTCAAATAAGTAAGTTTCTCTGGCGCACCTATAGCCATAAGGAGAGTGTTTAAGGACTGAAATTTGAAAACGCAACCTTTTATAGTGGACAAGTTGTAGAATTGCTGACTGAGAAATCAAGAAAATATCAAAAATTGTATGAATTTTGAAAGAATTTTTTTTTCCGGTTTTAGCCGGATGAACAAACAACCGTCCGGGTTATAACCGGGAGGAGGAAAAAACCGAAAATAAACCGGTTAACCGTTCTGAAAGTACCGGTTTTCGGGTTAACCGTCCGGTTTTGGACATCCCTAATTTGAAGCCAATACTTTTCTGAAACATGTCTTTTGGAGGCATTCTATTTACGAGAAAGTAATGATATTATCGACAAAACCCCGACAACAGTAAGAATAAATTTATGAAATATGATAACACGATTGCTTTTCATAGAAATCCGACTTTTTGACCGTTCCGACGGTTCTTCTGGCCCAATAGCGAGTTTCAACTGTATATTAAAAAAAAATAGATTTATAACAAATGCAGTAAGATAAGAATAATTCGCCATGATGTTAATGCCAACGATCAGCTACATAAAAAGGCTATGGAAGCTTCTATACGAAACCGACGTGAAAAAATTCAGAGATGAAAAAATACGGATGCGAAAAAAATTCGCCGTAATTTGGCCGCCGACGCAGTTTCATAAACAAAAGGATCCATATGAAATGGTAATGAAAGTTGCAAATGAAAAAATACGGAGTGCGATGCGATGTGTGCGCAAAATAATTATGGGTAATTTTAGGAAATTCTTCGGAATATTGGCATATGAGTTTCCGAGTTAACAATTTTTTTTTACATATTACCCAATATGAAAGTGCGTCAATTCTGGCACCTTTTTTTATCAACTTGGGACAAGTAAAACTTCTAAGTCCAGATAGCTAGCTCGTTTCCTGGAGCATCTAGCAAGAAGACTAAAATTTTGCTAAGGCACAACCAGGGACGTAGCTGGGATATTGTTTCGGGAAAGGTCCAGCGTCGCATTTGATCATTATGTTTATTGTTGGTTTAGATTAAAATCTTTGACTGAACTCTTCCGCAAAAACTAAAAACTAAAGAGGAAGTTGGAGAAGACCGAGCTATTTGTTCCGAGGAACCATTACTACAAACACATCTTGAATATGAAGGATAGTCATGATATCCATTCATCCTGTTCGCAAAGTAGCTTTACCACCAAACCAGATACACCAAGGTATTTAAGTCCCTCAGCTGAATCTCGAGAAATTAGTGCCGCATATCCCCTCTTGAAAGATATTCTTAATACGTCTGTACATCAGCAGTTCTATAGCAACCCCCTTAAAACTTCTATATAGTTTCGCCACTGTTTTGCTTCGTTAAAACTCGAGAGTGTTGTCATAAGCACGCAGCATAAGGCTACACCAATATATGTACTCCCATAAGGGTCACCCCTGATGGTGGGCTTTTCATAGATAATATTATGAATTCTCTTAGTAGTCTGGCTGGTCTAGCGGTTAGTGCGCACACCTTCGGTGCACAGGGTGTGATTCGAACTCATGAATCACACCGTGGATCATGGTGTTTTTCGAACTCACGAGCTTGTGACGGACTATGATTTTCACTCAGATGTTAAACGAGTACCCATTTATGGGGATAAATAACACTGCTGAGCGTGATGCTGATCTCATTACCTCAACATAAAGCAGATAAGATCTTGGAAATAGGATGTCACTAACACATCCTGCGGCCTTAGTCCAATGCTGGATTGTCGCGCCTGTTATTTTTTATGATTTCTTGAAAAATTACAAAATCTGGTTTAAAAAAGATTTAACCTTGTACAAAACAATTATTTGCACGGCCCATCAAAACAGACGAAAATCTTTCGTTTTCCAGTAAGGAGTAACATATCTATGCCAACTCTTCTGTTTAATCCAGCTATCGTCATGCGCAAAATATTTGGATTTTATCCTTTACTCGACCCAAAAGACCAATTCGGTGGTATTTTGAAAAAAAAATTAAATAATAAAATATAAATTGCACAATGGACAAGTGAGATCAGTATGAAATATGATGTGGACTTCAGAAATAACAACTGTTGTACACGCTTTCGAAAGGGAACTGCCATGAAGACATTAAGTCCTTTGCAAATAAATGAAATCCTCTCCAAAAACAAAACGCACAACTAGTTTTCGTGAAATAATTCATCGTTGGGTTTCATATGACGATTTCTTCTTAATTTAATCCCATGGGTAAATCCATGTCGCACCCTGTATGTATGTATGAATGGGAAGCTCCCAATTCGAGCTCAGCACCCCAAAAAACATAAAAAAAAAAACAAAACAAAAAAATTCTCCACAACATTTTGCAAACTCAAATCGCATTATGACTATACTAAAGAATAATTTATCGCATTTTTTATTTTGCTCAGGATCTGCGCAGCGGAAAGTTGAAAGCTCCAAGCTCACGTGAAAACATGCCCATTTGAGGCGGGAGTTCGCAAATAATTCCATCAAATAAAATGGGAGTGTATCATGATTTTCGACGTAAAACATTCTGCAGGTTTTCGCATATTTTCAATGGATGTGTTCAGGGAATTGTGTGTATCGAAACAATTTCGATTTGGGATATTTTTTGTAATATCGAGTGGCACAGTCCACGGAAAAATATGTAAATAAGTGCATTTTTCGTTATCTTATACTGTAATCACTAAAATTCCGGGGATTATTGAAAACATTTCGGGAGGGGTCCGGACCTCATGGAGCCCTCCCCTGGCTACGTCCCTGGACCCAACGTCGGCCTTTCGTGCAACTTTTATTTATATATGTACTATTTTTATTGTATGGTAAGTTCGAAGATAATTGACACATTTCGAGTCTCAAGTTTACTTCTAAGCAACCATTAGAATTTCATTTCTAAAAACGACGTTGTTTAAAAGTACGCAGTTATTTATCCCTGTCACCTAGCTTTACTTTTAAGGGATGAAAGTATTTTTTCCAGGAATTGCACTGTGTCCTTTTTCGCGATAGGCAAGCAAATTTTTTGCAGAAATCTCCAGTAAAGCCACTGTAATTTAGCTTTCCCTACGGGATTGAGAAAAGCCATTTTCTAATTTATTTAAGATATAAGAGACAAAAATTCGGTACTTCCTTGAAAAATAAAAGACCAAAAACGCTTTCATTGAATCTATTATATTTTAATACCCGAAATAGGTAGTCATTATGACAACTAGAACAAAACAATTCGAAGGACCTGAAAATGAAGATGGCCCTCCCCTATTGTCTCAGTCCCGGCCGATATAAACTTTGAAATGGATAATGAGCTTGGCCAAAATAATAAGTACGCCCTCTTTTTTACATTCTTTCACAACGAGTTTTGACTTTTAATATGAATTTGGCTTTTATCTCTTTTTGGGTGCAACTAACGTCAAATTAAAACCAAAAATTAAAATATTTGAAGGGCGACAAAATGATACTAGGCCTGAAGAAGGCGTGGGGGGTTCAACATTTTGAAATCGCGGTCAAACCACTCTCCTGATCGCGAAAATATTTCCGCTGACCATTGCATTGAGTGCATAATTAATTGAGAACTAAAGAAAATCAGCTGGAAGTACGATCAACTTCATACAAGGGTCTCAAGGGTAACTGACAATCACATTATTACTATTGCGAAAAAAAAAATCCTTTGGCATTATCGACGCTTGTCGCGTGAAGTATTCAAATTGGACATCTCTCCGAAAAGTAAGTCAAAGACTACAAGTAGTTAAGTAATTTTGGCGAATAGCTTCGAAGTTTCCTTTGCGATCAAATAAATGTTTGATGGTGCGACCAAATATTAAGAGGGATATTCCTTCTTTGTCCAGATCAAACCGGCGGATTATTTTGTTTTAGAGTTCAGATCGTAAAAAAATGAATGTAAAGGACTCCTATTGAAATATTTTTCGTCTGAAAGTAAGATAATTTTATCTATGCTACTTCATAATGGGGGCGAAAATACCATGGTCTATGGGTTTTTTTCTTAGTTTCGTGTCATTCAAATATGTCTAATAACTGTTACTGTGCGACTTTTCCAGTGTAAGAAATGTTCGCTAAGAACCAAACCGTATTATGATATACATACAATTTATACTAGTTGGGTGGGCATTTCAGCAGAATAATAACTCCGCCCCAACCGCATAAGGCGATCAAGGATTATAGCTTCATCAAAATGGGCAATATTATAAAAAATAATAAAAGCAATCAAATTATTGTCTAATGGGATCATAATATTTGGATTAAAACTAGTTTTAATTAAATTATTTTAAATGTACATGTTATTTTGTCCAAACTTTTTTAGTCGTTTCATGCTTTTTCAAGGAAAATGAAAGCTGTTAATTATTTGAAATGGTTGATGTACATATTATTTAATTCCTCTCCCATTGAGTAACAAAATATGAATAAACAATTTTATTTACTTTAATAATTACTTGGCTGTAGGGTTTTTAGAAAAATTTGTATGAGTGTACTTAGTTTTTTGCCCATATGTGTAAATGTTTTTCTATTGATGGCATAAAACATTCATTTATCAATGTGTCTTTGTCGCAATTACAAAAAATATTTCAAATCAAATATATTCGCACAATGGGGCCATGACCCTTCTCCCTGCCACCATAAAAGTTTTCTAAATTTTTTTTTGTTTGTGCAGTTATTCTAATCAAACTTTACACAAATATGTTTTATCGAGGTAACGAAACTTATGTAACGGAAGGAACCACTTTCGCATAAACCCCGATTTTTGTACATACATATTTCATTTAGTACTGAGACACTTTTGTTGGGAATTCAAAATCATTGCCATAGTCGTTCCACGAATTTCTTTAAGAAAATCCAAAAGTTTGATACTCGTAATACCTATATATATATATATAATATATATATATATAGGTATATTAGTTACATAGTTGGTTTTCAGTTTTTCATTGATTTGAGCACCAATGGATTATTATCAAATTAAATACATACCTTCGGCTTTCTTTTCCGCGGACACTTAAAACTGCAAGATATGCATCGTGGTTTGTTGGTCATCAAGTCTCTGATACAAACTTGTTTATCTCGACATTGGATCGTAAAACAATTGGCTTTTTCTGAAAGTATTAAAAAAAGAAAAACATTATTGAATAACGCTGGTAGGTGTATCTTTTGGATAGTTTGCCGAAAAGGCATTGCAAGAAACAATCTAAATGTGGCTCAGTTTATTTAATATGATGATGATACACTTAAATGATTCAATGGATTCCACCAAAACACCATTCTAAATTTAGTATGAAAAAATATGACGTTGATTTCGTTATATGCTTCCTTTTGCACTGGACATCGCCACAAGATGAAGAAGATGTGAATAACAAAAAAATATGTAAGTATCTTCGACGAATAATGTCTAGACGACAGATACTTAATGCGACACTGTCGAAAATCGCAGTTAATTTGCCAACCACAGAGAACTAGTCATCGATTAGTCTGGCGTCGCATCGCATTCGCATCAATCGTCAGTAGCGAAGTAGCGTGCCCAAAGCCCAAGATTGGAAGTTGCTCCGTTGCAAAATACCTGAGAAAGCACCTGATCGACAGCGTACCATAATGCCAACAACAGAGTGTTGCCCCCAGTCCCCACTGGATGCGATGATGATGATTTGGTTAATGGACCAAAATGCATTCACTCGAAAGCGATCATCATTCATGCCGTTCCATTAATGTGCTGTGTCGAGCTGCTGTGCCCTGCTTCTTTGGGTGAATTCGTATTGTTGTAGTGCAGATTGCATTGACCAACCGACAACTGAACTGAATGGATCTTGTATTATAGTGGTAGAGATGCATGCTTCGAGGAATACTGATTGGATATACATATCAGCATGATTCTCAGATGCGATCATCTTAATCGCGAAATTGTGACTACAGAATGTCTAGGCTTCTGCATTCCGCAGATGATTCAGTTTTCGTTGTTTGTTGTTTCAGTTTTTTACTGGAAATTAGATGCGCGGTGTAGTGAAGAGTTGAATATGGAAGTGGCACTTTAGGTCTGATCGCGAATACACCACATGGAGATGGTTGCGATCATGATTATGACAATATGGTGACAAACGATGTTTATGATTTCGTTAGGCAAACGTCTCGTTTTCATCAACATGGTATTTATTAGAGTAGCCATACACCTTCCGATCGATCCAAACAATTCAACACAACACAGCGAAAATAATATATTTTGTGGCGATGGAAGACATGGGCATCCATCGCTACTTTCGATGAAGAATGAACGCTACCCCTACAGCCACAACATCGAATCAACAACTGATACCCATGATGGAAGTATCTTCCAATCTGAAAAATTGGATTCCAGCATCACATGCACCCTTCAATCATTCTGACGATCAAAAGTATAGTACAATCGATAGGGCAGTGTATGGCGACTCTTATGTTTACAACGTTGAGGTAGTCTTACCAAAAACGAAACGACATCAAAGACAAATGATCAGATCAGATTATCAGATCATCTATAATATGATACAATAGCGAGGACATACTTGTAGCTGTAGGTCACTAGATAAGTTTCTTTACAAAGTTTGAAAATGCATTCGGTTTTTATGAATATTCGTATTTCTACAATGTAGCAATCAAACGAATTTTCAATTTTTTTTTCTCTGGTTGAAACGCTATTAAAATATGGGTTTTGTATCCTACCCCAGATGTTCTTTGCTTTGGAAAATGTTCACCACGAATGCAATTACAAAGCTAACTTAGATTCACTATGCATTAGCGGTTATTTGGCATTGTTTCATTTCATTGACGAATTTGCAAAGGTTTAGTTTAATAAATTTTTGTTATATAGAAAATCAGTTTCATTTCGCTTGAAGGCGTAATCTTGCTATTTTAAAGGACTCGTGTTATTTCATCAATCATTAATGTGGCAACTTGACATCGGGCTTTGGCCGCCTTTGTTTGAATACAAAAAGTGGTCGCCGAAAGAATAAAAAGAAAAGATTGCTTCGTGAATGTTAGAAACAGATTAGAGAAACAGCCAGCTCTTTTCACAAATTTTTTGTGTGTTTCATGCAGGGGCGTACGCTAGAAAATATTTCGAAAGGGGTCTTAGGAATAAGGTTGACGGTGGTCATATTTTATAACTGTTCTGTGCATACAAGTCGCTGAGCTTATACTAAAGAGCACTGGAAAATTATCATCCGATCCTTAAACCTTCAAAAATGTTCTCCACCTTCTCGTTTGTACCTTGAAAAATAGGGTCCTCTTTTATTTCTAATTAACGTATTTGTTTTTGATCAATAAAGCGAACGTTTTACTAAACTTACATGCTAGTATGTAATATAGGTAAAGGTCAAAATCAAATGTTTCGTGTTCCGAGATCCTCGATATTAGAAGAAGTATTCGATTTTCTTTTAGTATAATTTGTATTGGAGATTTTTCACACCGCTCTATACGGTAGTAAAGAAAACGTTAAAAGTGCTGCAAAGGTTCATAGTAGTTGGACGACCCTTTGAGCTTCTAGTCACTATTCAGGTTCTTTCTCTCCACTCGTCTAAAATTACCGAAAATTAACTGCGCATCTTAGTCCCATCAAGCTAGGAAAACACCAGGTAGTAGTTTCAGTTGTCCTATTTCTAACCTGAGAGACCCTACAATCAATCTTTGTTCAGTGGTTCATAATACAATTCGGAAATTAATTCCGTGATAATTTTTGTGAGAGAAAAAGCACCTCTGAAACAGCAAAAACATCTTGATATCATCCATATGTTGTATGCCTTGTTCTGGCTTACTGTCAGTTATTTTGCTACAGATTACTTGTACGCCGGGCTCGACATTTGGACGATGTTCTTTTGAAAGTGCGGTGCGAGTTTTATATTAACCCGATTTCTCCCACAGTTTACAAAAAAGTATAAAATTGTCGTTATTTTTTATATTGATCATTAAATGCACCCAATCGAATCATTTGGTTTGACCACCATGAGCCACACAAAAAATTGGTAATTGTAGAATGACCGAATAACAAAAAACCGCAAAATAAATTTGACCAAAGATGTGTTTTGTTATTACACTAAGGTCATATGTTTGACCAGAAATGAATGACCACGATGGTCATTCATTATTGGTCAAACACATTTTTGGTCATTTATTTTGCTATTACACTAGTGGGGCAAACTTTTTGTGTCATTGATCAAATTTTATTTGATAGTGTAATACCGCCTTACAAAAAAAGGCTACATAAAATAGTATAGTGCAATTAGACCCAAACAAAAAAAATGTGCACACTCTCCCCTCTATACTCACTAAAAAGTTACACTAATTTGCGCGTCATGTTAAGGGGAGAGAAAGGGACGAAGAAGGGGAATGTCCTAAAGACGAAATAAACTATGTACATTTAAAATAAATAACAGGCGCGACAATCCAACATTGGACTAAGGCCGCAGGATGTGTTAGTAACATCCTATTTCCAAGATCTTGCTTTTTGTTGAGGTAGAGATCAGATAATTAATTAAACTCTTTGCATTGATTTACAATACTCCAGACCTTTTCTTGGAAAATACCCTAAACCCAAAAGTATTATGTGGAATTGACATTTTTTATACCCTTCGCTCATAGAGTGAAAGGGTATATTAACTTTGTCATGAAGTTTGTAACGCATTGAAGGAAGCATCTCCGACCATATAAAAAGTATACATATATGATCAGCATGACGAGATGAGTCGATTGGACGATGTCCGTCTGTCTGTCTGTCCGTCTGTTGCAGCGCGTTTTTCTCGGCCACTATAAAAGCTACAGAGCTGAAATTTTGCACAAATTATTGTTGTAGGCCGTTTGTATGTTTGAATCACCGAAATTGGATCACTGGGTCATGGGGCTGCCATACAAACCTAGCCCCTCAATTTAAGTTCTTCTAGGAAAAACTTTTTTTATTTGTGCACCAATTTCAAGCAAATTTCACACAAATGTGTTTCTCTTGATGACACAAAACATATCTAAGAATGCATCAAATCGGATAATGGGGTCATGGGGCTGCCATACAAACCTAACCCCCCAAATTAGGTTCTTCTAAGAAACACTTTTTTATTTGTGTACCTATTTCAACCGAATTACACACAAACGTGTTTTTCTAAGAAACACTTTTTTATTTGTGTACCTATTTCAACCGAATTACACACAAACGTGTTTCACTTTATGACACAAAACATAATTGATCAAATCCGACCATGGGGTCATGGGGTGGCCATACAAACCCAACCCCCCATTTTGGTTCTTCTGAGAAACATTTTTCGCACCAATTTCACAAAACCTTGAATTAATGTGTCTTTACCAAAGCAACCAAAAAGTTCAAAACGAATGGAATCGTACTGTGGGGTAATGCTCCCAAAACCCCAATAAAATTTTCTGATCAAATATTTTTATTTGCCCACTTATTTCAACCAAGACCAAAACTTTTGTGAAGACGGAAGAAAAAGAATGTGGAGGGGGATTAACTACAAGTCATTGGTACGCCCGGAAAAAACCTTTAGCCCAAGGAGAGCCAAGGGTATCCAAATTTTGGCCGCGCCCGAAATTAGCTTCGGCCTCCGGGGTTGGCGAGCGTAGCGAGCAGGGAGCGAAGCCCCCTAGTTTTAATTTACATTTCGCATGGTAACTTTCAATAGAGTAAAGGTAAAGTGATAAGAATTGGTGCTGATAAGTCAAGATAATCCTTCAGCAAATCACTTCTCAGTAGTCTGGCTGGTCTAGCGGTTAGTGAGCGCGCCTTCGGTGCACAGGGTCATGAGTTCGAATCTGACCGTCGAACATGGTGTTTTTCGAAGTCACGAGCTTGTGATGTTAAACGAGTACCCATTTATGGTGATAAATAACACTACTGAGCTTGATGCTTATCTCATTACCTCAACAAAAAGCAGATAAGATCTTGGAAATAGGATGTCACTAACATAAGGTGACCAGAATCCCGAAGACTCAATGCTGTACACATGCTTGCGGAATATGGTTTTCTGGCAAATCCTCCGACATATTGAATTCAAGAGGTTTTTGAGATAGTGCTACTACCACAAGATTCACTAAGAAAATATTGTAATACAGTGGTACATGAGCGGCTTGAACTTGAACAATACTACATCGTCTTATCCGGTGTGCAGTTATGTAGGATTTTTGTCACAACCGTTCACTCATCCGCTGGATCATCGTTCGGTATTACTTCACAGAGGCTGCCTCAATGTATTTACGTCTATTATTGTATTAGCTCTATATGCAAAAACTGTAAGGAAGAAACTACAAACCACTCAATATAGGATTCTGAAATGAATAACATTATTCAACTGCTAGGTTACACAACGAAACAAAAATAAAGACAACAAATGAATTAATAAACAATACTTCTCCAAAATTTTTGGCAAATTGCTTCAATCATGATAATAGTTTCATAAGATCATTAGTTAGTCCAAATAGAATTTAGTTCTAATATTACTTAGGTTAAGATAGGTTAAGATAGGTTAATATTTTACTTTTCAACTAAGGTTTTTAGGTTCATTAATTTTTTCCTTAAATATCCCTATAATTAAGTTATAAAAACTTAATTAAAATTCACTGCGCAATGCAACCACATCATATCGTAGAGTTAAGGCCTTCGCCGGCATCTAATTTAAGCTAATAGTAAGGGGCTACGAAATGTAAATTATGAATTAATAAATGAACTGAAATGTATTTACGTCCTGCTTCGAACATTATTGTATGCTGCAGACACAACACTCGTTGAGACCTATGTTTACCGCATCCATCTTTGGTGCGGGAACGATTCTTAACATATGCGCTCGATATTGCAGACGAACCTTCAATTTTTAGTTCAGCCCACAACAATATTTGCTTCGCTATGTCAAACCTACTCCCCCGGAATCTCAGCTAAAAATCTATCTACGCCACTGATTCTCCTTGACAAAAAGCATCGTAACAGGGAACAGTAGGTACTTGCAATAAGATTATACACAAAAAACAAAAGATCCCAGCCAGCAAAAAAAACACCTATCATTCATGCCATGCACAACACGTCAGATACCTTTGTCATTTATCACGTTTTCATACAAACAGTATATGATGATGTCCCCATGTATCATCTATACACGCCTTATTACGGATAAAGACTACAAAATCGTTACTCATAAAGATGACGGAATAGTTGTGTAAAATACATACATGTTTAATGCATCGCTCGTGAAAATTATTCATGACTTACGCAAAATGAATGAATGATACATTCATTCGTAATGAGTGAAAAATACACATCGCGAAATAAGCCCACATGAATCCCACGTCAAAATGATTATTAAAAGTTGCAAAAATAAGGAGGATTGGCCTGAATGAAAACATGTTGACATTTTTTTCAAACAACAAATATTTCAAGCTACACTTATAAAAATATTTGTTGTCTGCAAAAGTGTGGTAAAAAATCCATAAGGATGACGCCCTTCGCATCCCAAAATATCGTCGCCATGACCGCCATGACATGATTTCCGGCCGATGGAACCGTTTTGACCTTCTTTGGAGCAGATTCACCGTTGAACCAATATCTAACGGAGGTCATAGACGGCGAAGTGTCCCCATAAATAAGCTGTATACGAACGGAACCCAGGACAACACAAGGATAGTATACTTACAAACGAAAGAACAGAACTCAAAACACAGCCAACTAGCAACTTCCAAATCCCAAACCTAAGGTGTAACGCGACCCGTGCCGATGGGTGAATGGCACCAGGGACAAATGGTGTCACAAACGGAGCTTCTGAGGCACCGGGCGAAACCTCAGAATAACTAGCCTTGCGTGCTTAAGGGGTCACTGAGCACGTGTTCCTCTCATTACCGCCATACTCGGCATGTCCCAACCCTCGACGACACCCTCTCAGGGAAGTGCTTTCTGCACAAGACCAGAGAGGTCCGACGTGACAAATACAACAACAAAAATGGGCCAACTAACCCTGAAAAACAGAAAACCGACGCTTTCCGGAGCTCAACGACGAAAGATCGCGATCGAAAAAGCGAGGGAAAGGGGTGAACCCATCAGGCCGCGACATAAGCGAACCCACGGTAAACCCCAAGACCAGCCCGCGGGGCCTAAAAACAAACCCCCCAGAAGAACACGGTCAGAATCCCAATCTCCCGCAGAAGGAGTAGAGAAGAAACGACCGAACACCGGGAACAGAGAAACTCCGTCGACAAAACCCGGACCATCAGGAGTAGTATCAGGGGGCACGTTCAAGGAAGCTCTCTGCTCCCTTAAAATCGACGAAACAAGCTGGAAGGCGCTGGAGGCCAGAGACCACATAGGTTACTTTGGTCTAAACCAAATAACCTTCAAAGCGGCCTCATGATGCTGAAGGTGGTTCAGATCAACCTTCAGCACAATAAAGCTGCAACCGCAGCACTATGCCGCCTCATCGCAGCCGAGGGTCTGGATATAGTCCTTATCCAAGAACCTTGGCTGTATAAGGGCAAAGTAGCCGGCTTAGGAACCACCGGAAGTAAGTTAATATACGATATAGCTTCTGGCAATGCCAGGACCTGCATCTATACTAAGCCTACCGTTAACATACTGCCACTATACAATCATATTTCCAGGGACCTAGTAGCGGTGAAAATAACACAAACTGGGAGTTGTAATCGGGAGTTCATCCTCGCCGCCGCTTACTTCCCAAATGATTCACAGACGCCTCCACCACCTCAAGAGCTGGAGGAACTGATAATCAGCAGCGGAACACACACACCGCAGCTCATCATCGGAGTGGATGCAAACGCCCACCATACAGAGTGGGGGAGCTCTGATACGAACAAAAGGGGTGAGTATCTTTATGATTTTATAATCAAAGAAAACTTTGAAATTCTGAATAAGGGCACTGAGCCCACTTTTGAAACAACACGTCGAAGAGAGGTCATTGATATAACTTTCACCCTTCAACGTATCTCCTAACGTCCGCCATTGGCGTGGCTTAGCCGAAACATCGCTATCGGATCACAGATACATAAGTATGGAAATTGACAAAGTCGATAAGCCAACTGAATTGTATCGAAATCCGAGAAAAACAGACTGGGACCTCTACAGAGAGCGCCTGGTTACCAATCTGAATGAAACTCCCAGACATATTAAAACTACACTTTGTGTGGAGGCTACAGCGGATCAACTGCAAGCCGCAATAAAAACCTCCTTCGAAGAGAGTTGTAGGTTACCAATGCGAAATGCAAATGGTGGAACTCAAACCTGAACATCCTGCGTAGGAAGACACGTAAGCTTTTCAACGTAGCGAAAGGAACTGGGGAATGGGACACATACCGCTGCACCCTAACCCAGTATAGCAAAGAAATTAGGAAATCCAAGAGGGAATCCTGGAGGAAGTTCTGCGAAGAAATAGAAAATCTGCATGAAGGAGCGAGACTCCAGAAGATTCTAGCCAAGGATCCAACAAACCCCATGGGGACACTTAAAAACTCCGACGGGAACCTAACAAAAACAGGTAAGGAGACCCTGGAAGTCCTTCTAGGGTCTCACTTTCCTGGATCAACCATAACAACGGTACGCACAGACCAGTTGGATGACAACTCCCTTTTACTTAGGGCTAACAAAAACGACAGGCGGCTTGCGAACCAAATAGCAACCTATAATAGGGTGGAATGGGCGATCAACTCTTTCGAACCCTACAAATCAGCAGGACCAGACGGTGTCTACCCAGCCCTGCTTCAGCAGGGACCCCCTAGCGAAATCGTATAGACCAATAAGTCTAACCTCCTTCCTACTTAAGTCATTGGAAAAGCTCGTCGATAAACATATCAGGGACAGGTGCCTGTCGCTTTTCCCGTTGCACCCTAACCAACATGCTTATCAGACAGGGAAATCATGTGAATCAGTACTACACCATTTAGTTGGGAAGATTGAGACCACATTAGAAATCAAAGAAATAGGGCTCGCGGCCTTCCTAGATATAGAGGGGGCCTTCGACAACACTTCCTTTGAATCTATTGTATACGGCGCCTCGAGTCATGGAGTTCAAAACACCCTATGTCGGTGGATAAAATCAATGCTTCAATGACGATAAGTACATGCAAAATGCATGTATACAGCTGTCCTCAAAGGTTGCCCACAGGGGGGTATACTTTCACCCCTCCTGTGGAACTTTGTAGTGGACAGCCTACTGGTCCAGCTAAATAAAACTGGCTTCTATACACTAGGATATGCTGATGACATCAGCATCCTGATAAGGGGAAAATTTCCAGGAGTTCTTTCTGAACTCATGCAACAAGCTCTAACCCAAGTGGAGGGTTGGTATAGGAGGGTAGGCCTATCGGTCAATCCCGCCAAAACAACACTAATAACCTTCAGTCGCAAATACAACTTGGAAGGGCTCAACGCTCTAACATTATTCAACCAACAACTGCAGTTTACCACGGAGGTAAAATATCTCCCAAGTAGCACAAACGAGTTGTTAAACGGTTATATAACCGAAATACAACCATGGTTATATGACATTATTGTTAGGAAAATGGTTGTAAAAACGTTTTAAAAACGTTTGCCAAACCGTAAAAAAGAGGTTTTTGCCTGGCTATAAACGTAACATTATTGTTGTAATGTCGTTGTCTTTCAGACATTATTGTTGTAAAATTGTTTTGAATACAACTACAATTTCGTATGCTAAAACATTAAAATTTTAATACTTTTTATTTTTCAGAATGGACAAATTTTATTTATCTTAGACACTTTTTGTCTCAGAGATATTATAATATTTTATAACTTTTTATCCAATGAAATTACCTTTTTATCTTGCCTCAAGCTGGAATCGAACCTGGTTCTCTTGCGTGCTAGTCTGTCATCATTGCCATTGCGCCATAAAGGAAATACTTCTTATGTTCTCTAAATCTGAAGTACTTCACGCGCAATGCATGGCGGTCGGAAGATTGATTCTCGATCATGCGATGTTTTATTTTTCTTTTTTTCATATGCCAAAAATTCTAATAACATTATCCCTTTATGCTATTTGCTTCCGTTTAGCGCTGGGAAGCTTTGTACCCAATATAATTGCAAATATAAAAAAGATACTTTCGGTTCAAATTCTAACAATTGTGTTATGTATTAAACCATGTTGTATTTGTAACAATAACGTTATTTTATAACAAAATTTTCCAAAGAACAACAATTGAGCCAAATTTTAAACAATAATGTTACAAAGACAACATTAAGGTTTTCAGGAGAACAAATTGTCCCAAATGAAACCATCTAGTTAATTTTGCAGCAAATTTTTAAGTTCAGACTCCAACAAAATGCTCACTTTTGTAACTATAACCCATATTGTTGATTATTAAACTAAAATATAACCAAAAATCGGGTTGTAAATCTAACCAAGGTTATTTTGTGCTGCTTGGGCTGGGAGTCACCCTTGATAAAAAACTCACGTGGAACAAGCAGCTGCAAAACACAATTGCAAAAGGCAAACAGACCCTATATGCAACTCAAAGAGCAATAGGGAAAACGTGGGGGTTAAAACCACGAATAATACACTGGATATACGAAGCTGTGGTCAAACTCCGTCTGACCTATGGCAGCAGCGAAGTTGGGATCAGTACAGACACTGGCCTGCGCAAGCATAACCGGCGCAATGCGCAGTGCACCAACTTTAACTCTAGAGAAACTACTACACCTGCCACCACTGGACCTCACAATCACAGGAGAGGCAAGACTCGCAGCGTACAGACTCCAATCATCGAACATGTGGACACCACAAAGGGTAGGACACTGTACGATTACAGAAATCATTGCAAACCCAATCTTAGATATGGGCAGCGACTATACCCCGGCCATGTACGCCTTCGACTCCAACATCCAAACCTCAACAGTTAGGGAAGACTGGAGTAAATGGAACGACAACCATCTATCAAGTCACAGCGTGTGGTACACGGATGGGTCGAAGACAGACGAAGGAACAGGGGCAGGAGTCTATACTAAAACCAACAACTTTAGTATCTCCAAACCCTTAGGTCAATATACAACTTCCAGGCAGAACTTATAGCCATAAACCTTGCAGCAGGGGAGAGTCCTCGAAAGGGATATACCAATAATACCATATATATTCTCTCCGGCCGTCAAGCTGCTATAAAAGCAATTGCAAGTTCCAAAACAACCTCTAAATTGGTTTGGGAATGCCAACAAAATCTCAAAAACCTAGCTACCCAAAAAAACAAAAACAAAGTAACTCTGAAATGGGTGAAAGGACATAAGGGGATCGAAGGAAATGAGAAAGCGGATGCCCTTGCAAGAGAGGGTTCCGAACTACCCTTAACTGGTCCTGAACCTGCAATCGGAATCAGTAAATCTACTGCCAGAACCGTTGCTAGACGATGGACCGAGGATAAATTTCAAGATCGATGGAGACTCGCTGAAGGGCTCAGGCATAGCAAGCGAATGCTGGAATCTAACTGGCATACCAGCTGCACCGAAGCCCTCAGTCTTAGTAAGACGAACCTCAGGGCAGTGACAGGCCTTATAACCGGTCATTGCACCCTACGGAAACATCTGTATACAATAGGGATCTACACACAAGACCCACTATGCCGCCTCTGCAACGAAGATGAGGAATCAGCCTCGCACGTTATTTTCGATTGTCCCGCTCTTATGAGCTGGAGACAAAATTTCTTTGGGGCTCAAGCTACCAGAATGGGTGCACCCAAAGTAAACCTGGTTAACTTTCTTCTCAGCCTTTTACGTAGGAAAGAGCTCATAACCTGAAACTCTCTCGCTTAGATGGGAAATACAATAAGCCAATAGGCTGCAGTATTGGGCGCAACCAGCCAATCCATTCATCCATCCATCCCCATAAATAGCATCCAACTTCGGTTTTATCTCCTCGCATTTTGTTTTTGATGCAAAACAGAAATCGAATTACCCAACCATACTGCTCTCTTTCCATCTTATCGAAAATTACGAAACACGCGTTACTCGAATGGCTGCCAAATCAAAACTAACCAATAAATTAGTCTGGAATTTGTTTTGGCGTCGTTTGATAGATGGCAGCACACGATGATGACACCAACTTCCCTCAGTACCATCCTATGTCTTCAAACACGGGTACTTATTGAACTGCCCTCGTATTAGAACTGTAATTGCATTGACTCATCGATGAATATGAAATAAATTGAATTGAAATTGAAAATCCACTGCAAACATTTGCATTTTTCAGCTATAAACTCTCGATAAAATCCTCCCATATTTCCAATAAATAAGGCACTTTTATTTATTTTGTATACTAAGTATCCCATCGAACTTTTAGATAATGGAATACGTTTAGACCAATTAGAAAGTGCCATCTGGGTAAGCTTTTTGGTCTAAAATGTATAAATTATACCACTCACTGGTCTAAATATCTTAACCGTCAAATTTGACAGTTTCTGTCTGTTGTATCCACACGGGTTGCCAAATGGTAGGTCGCGATGCCAATTGAAAGTAGTCATCGCTTCCACACTAGCAACAATCTCACTCGCTGTCAAATTTAGGCATCCAGTTTATTTATGCAGTGGTGTATCAGTTAGTTGTCAATTGTACAGCGGTGTACCATTTGTCGAATACATAGTGACCATGTTCCAGCTTTAATTGTAGTCTGGCTGGTCTAGCGGTTAGTGCACGCACTTTCGGTGCACAGGGTCATGAGTTAATGGGGATAAATAACACTGCTGAGCGTGATGCTGATCTCATTACCTCATCAAAAAGCAGATAAGATCTTGGAAATAGGATGTCACTAACACATGTTGCGGCCTTAGTCCAATGCTGGATTGTCGCCTGTTATTTATTTATTTATGTTCTAGCTTTTGTACGTTTTTTGTGTGAAACTATACAATTATGGAATGAACTAACATGAAGATTAAATGGGTGCAAATTTAAAAAATGAAATTTTGATTACATCTGGCATTTGGATTTGGAAGCCCGTGTGGATGCTGTTTTAGCTCCAAAATTGTCCCTAGAGAACTTGCCTGCTAGGAGCATTTGAAACCCAGTCTAAATATTCAAAATGTATGCGCATTCCATTGGTCTATAAATTCAATGAATATAAAGGTGCGAATATCGGATTTGGGACAGTAGTATGATATTGTAAAGGACAGTTCAATTCAAAGTCCGCATAATGGCTAGGTCCTTCTAATAAACTCAGTGATCATACCATTCAAAATGCCGTAACACAGAACCCACCAAAATGGCAATCAGGAAAGTCAAGAAATTTAAAAGGGAACATCTGTCTGTCATCATGATGAGTTTGCGCTTCTAAAACGAAGAGATAAACATTGAAAACAAAGAATGACAGTGTTAAAAAAAAGTGGATGCGTGTCGTGTCGTCTTCTTGCGCTTTTCAAGATGCTACACTGATGGCAATACTAAACCAAATTGACAAATATAAAATTGTTTTTCATAAGTATTTTTTGTATGCTCGCAAAAGAGGAATAATCGTCTACTTAAAATATATAAAATATTATGCATGTATGATCGTTATTTGTGGCGAGTGTCTAGACTTCTTAATGATTTCGCTGTTTGATTTCTGATGGCGGTGTTCGCGGCTTTACGTATGCAGCAGATTGGTTGCTGCAAGGAGTGTTAATAGTGGTTGTTTTGGGAGGTTTGAGTCCTGCCAAATATTTTATCAATTTTTAAGCCTGTTTTTTTTTTCAACTCAACGCATTGAACTTCAGTTCATAATGTTGTGCTGTTCATGTATTTTGAACTTTTTATTGTGCATGATACTGCTCTGCTCAGACTAAACGAGCTCATCTAACATATTACTGCCGTAGTCAACCTTCTCTTCTGCCAATACGCAGTCCACTCCACTGAGTATATATTCATAAAATATCGATTTAGTTTTTACATTTTGACATTTGCAGTGGTCTCTTGCGTTTATTTGCTAATTTCACTGTGCACATGACAGCAGCATAAATATGTAATTTATTTCTGAATGTTTATTCGTTATTTTTATGACCTCTATTTAGGAGAAAATAACTCGTTAAATTAAATATTCTCAAAGGTATACGCGCAAGCACGCTATACCTACATAATATCAGCCGCGTCTACATCCATTTAGATTCGCGTACATTTTGCACTTTTCTTGTAGCAGTCCTATTACAAGCCTCTCAAGCCTATAACATTTAAGTTAAGATCTGTTTCTGTCTGCCTCCGGTCTTTCAGTTGGTTCTTCATTCTTTTGGTTTTTTTTTTGTCACGCAAAAGGATTTATCTGAACATTTCAATTTGTCATTCATCGTGTCAGTTGGACCGGATAAGATATTGTGACTTTGGTCGGAGAGAATAATGAGGAGTTCTTAAAATTTATTGCAGTTTAAAAGTAGCCTGACAGAAAATCAGTAGCTGGAGTGTTTGTATAATGGACGCAGTTTGGCTAACATAGCAGGTGCATTTATCACTGGACGCACTTTTTTTTGCGAACCAATAACGACGCGGGATCTTGTTCAGTTTGTTTTGCGTGCACATACACAGGATGTGGATAATTATCAGATGATAAATGGGATATTTTGCAGACTTTCGGTTGTCACTTTTTTTCAAGTTCAGGTGAAGGTATCGTATAGGTAGAGGTATAGGTCCTGTGTTATTGGGGTGTCTTTTAAATTTTCGGCAACAGTACGAAATAGACGTCGAGATCTGCGGTTTTGTCGCATAAACATATTTTATTACCGAATTTCAGGAATATAATAGTTCATCAATTCAAACCGATCGAAAGTGCTTGTACATATCAACTTTAAAGGAACGCAGGAGATAGAAAGCTTATGAAAATGAACCCGGGGTTGAGGACAGCCTAAATGAATCATATAACAATAGCAAATAATGTGATGAAAGCAACTAAGGCTTGCTTACACATATTCATATTATAATCACAGATATCTCGACAGTGTCTTAGTTAGTTCCTCAAAAAAAAAAAAAAGGCGGTTTGAAGTTGCAACACTTCTAGACGTCACCAATCTGATTAGAACATGATCTCCAATCTTGCTCGCTTCGACTGCGGTGTGGCCGGATAGAACGATTCCAGAGACATGCTGATCGTGCATCCAGTCGTCTATCTAATGTATGTATACTTATAACAAAAAACAAATAAAGGAATGATAGACCACGATGTCTAGGCTAGGTTGTTTGTGTCTAGTCACCACGCTAGCACGACCACATGAAGCATACATAATTATCGGAATCGAAACGAAAGAAATAATCAACAAAAAAAAGTTGCATAATTCTCCAGGCCTCTAAAATGCAAGAATGTTGTAGACGTAGACTCCAGTACTTTATATACTCTATTGCTTTTCTATGATTGTGTTGTGGTTTTTTCTTCCCTTTCGAATTGTATATTATGTACATGAACATACATATACTTCAATTCTAATTCAAGAAAAGGAGGCTGGAGGTTGTCTTGCCTTAGGCAATTTCTATACGCTGCTAGACAGTCCACTCAGACAGTATAGGATTGCCAGTTGCTTAGACCTTAGACACGGCACTTTTTTTGCTTCATCTACTCCAGCATAGCAAAATGGTTCACGGCGATGCGATGCAAGAGTACGTTGCGTCGTCATCGTTGGCTTGGGATCTATGACTTCTGGCTGCTTTCTAATGTTGTAGTTTTTATCTATGTTCTTGGGTATTCTTTACTTTTTTTTCATGGGCTTTTATTCTTAGCATCGTTGTGGTAATAGTTAGAGGACTTGGTGTCTTGGGGGTTCGCTGGAAGCTTGCTGATTTTTTCCATCAAATTAAGATATCACTTTGGTTTGCAATCGAATGATTTCAGACTTCTGGTTTTTTTACATTATAAAAGTAACACTCCTGGCAGTATTTTTTTTAGAGTTTTATAGGTATGTACATACTGATCATTGCTTATGTAAGTAATTTAATTTTCAATCGATTAGAAATGTGTGGAAGATCAAGATCGTATTTTGAAGAATATTTCTCAACACATAAGTTTATATGTACAGTGAACCCCCGTTATTCGCGGTCCCAACATTCGCGAATTTGCTTATTGGCGATTCATATTTTGCGACACTTCTTCAACATTCACTATGCTTATCCGCGATTTCGTTCTAGTTCGAATGCGAAAATTTGAAAAAATAGAACGAATTGCGATTTCTTTGGACGCAATAAAATTAGTTTACCGCTACAGCACGCATATTTTTCTATCCTAATCAATTTAGATTAGATTAACGGTAAAACCGTCATAATATTTTAATATTTCGGGAATTAGAGGATTTTCCAGCAATATTCCATGAAATGATTTTAACTGATCTTTATCGGAACAAAAAACTGCACTGGGGCTCAATGCTGCAAAAGATCAATTGACACTATTGCTTCGCGCGACTGCAATGCAATACTTTTGATGGAGTTTAGCGTTGATCAGTGATCAAAAATTTGAATTTATAGGATCTCAAAATCAGTGCAAACCAAGATACGTAAAACGCTTTTTTTGATCGAAAACGTCATGTTTGGGCGACACGGCACTGGTTTATTAGAGTACGAGTATGCGATACCACCTCGTAGCTAAGCTTTAACAATTAGACCGAAGTAAGTCTGTATGGATGAGCCGATGCGTTGTCGTTATGGGAGAGCAGCTTTTTCGCTCTAAACGAGACATGTCTCCTTCAATCCGACATAGAGTTTAGCCAATAAAAGACTGCTGCATTTCTCTGTAAACGTTCTCCTATTCTAGATAAAAATTTGTGGATCACCAACTCCGAGTCCCCAAAAATGAAACAAGGGCTTTTCGGCCCATAAGATCGTCCCGAGCAGTGCCCGATTTTTCCCACATGTTCATATAATCACATGATATGCCCTTCACCTCTCCTATTTGCCTTTACCCATTTTGTACTGGTACCAGAAATAAATTTTTTAAGACGATATCCTTGATATATATATTGTCTATAAACACACTCTGATGACGATTCCGAAGAAAAAAAAAATTACGATTTGTTGTTTTTGTGTTATGGGGTGGTTCGAAAACGAACCGTTGGTAAGTAAGCGACATGGTATGTGTTGTATGTAATGAGGAAGGTGTGGCGTGGGTTTACATAATAAAATACAGTGTTTTTATTAAATTTTTTATTTTTTTTTGGGTTTTAAGTGTTTTTTTAACCCTTTTTTTTCAAAAATATAATATTATTAATAACATATATACCAGCAAGTGACTCAAAATCGATAGACGACAGTGCTAATAACATCAAATTAAAGTTAAAAATATAAATTATTCAATATAAAAAAAATATTGAAAATGGTGGTTCGAAAACGAACCACCAGTACAAAATGGGTTAATTCCATTCATTGATCGTCTACCACGAGGTCATGGACTGCGTCGATCATTTCCTCATTTGAGCGGATCTGGGAGCTCGCTCATCCAGAATCTGTTCATGGAAAACGAGTGGTTGAGTGCACTAAAAGTTTCATAGATTTGTTGGTCAAACTTGGAAGGAGCGTTGGCGGCGAAAGATTGGAAAACTTAACCGAAAATGATAGTCGCAGCAAGTTGTCGGATTTTCATAGTGCCAATTGAACTGAAGGAAGAAATTCGCGAAGAAGGCGAATGGAAGCTAAGCTGCTGCAAAAAGTGCAAGGAATCAAAAGCCACTCCAAAAGTTTAGTGATAGAAACTTTTTTGTTCTAAATCCTCAATTGTTTTCAGTGTTTTAGTTGCAAGCATTTTCCACGATTTAAAAACTGTGATGCTCCCCACACTACATGTAACATTTTTCATATTTTATAAATATTTTGAACATATTTCCCACTATTCAAGCACACTGAACCCCGACATTCGCGAATTCAACATTCGCGTCGATTTCGTGGAACGCATCCCTCGCGAATGTCGGGGGTTCACTGTATTTATACTCATTACATATCCATACTTAAATTTATTAACCATCAAAGTTCATTTCACAACACGATTAAAAATTCTGGTGTATTTTTTACACCAACTGAACGTATAAAGCTCATGCATACATTTTTATTATGCATTGTAATAAACAGCGATGTATAAATTTTGTTTAAATGAATTTTTATTTAATTTATCCGAAATTTGTATTAAAATATTAAATTTGAGATGTTTGTATAAAAATTATACGAAGTTTTTACAAAATTAATCCTAAAATACTATTGAAAATTATGCAGCATTTAGTTGAATCTTTTATCAGAATGTGTTATTGATTTTATACTTATGTATTACAACTTTGCATACCAATCGATAACGAACTAATGTCCCACAAGGGGTGTTCTGCAGTACAGTACGCTGTTAAATTGTATACAATGTACACATGACAGACATACATTATCTTTCAGATATAAATGAATGCCATTTTTTTTTTAATTTTAAATCAAAAAAGTATGTAGTTTTAATCACATATCTGGATGAATACTATTTACACCTTATTCGGATTACCTTTATATTGTTAGGTTATAAAAATATTTTATAAGCGATTAGCTTGAACTGTATAGCTTCAACTGATAACTTCGATTAATAAAGAAGCTTGGTATAATTTTTATACAGAAAGTCTATGGAACTATATGTATACCAAAATTTATAAAGTTTATACCATTTTTTTAACCGTGAAGCTGTTAATTGATTCCTTTATTTTTATACCCGTCACTATGTGAATGGGTATGGCGAGAAACCGATTGAACAATGTCCGTCGGTCCGTCGGTTTCAATCCAAATTAGTCCCTCAGTTTTGAAACTATCGTGTTGAAATTTTGTATACACAACAAATGGAGTCGGATCATAACGCTCCTGCCATAGAAAAAACCCAAAATATGGTTCTGCTAAGAATTTTATTTTCTATGAACAAATCTCAATCAAACAAAAACATATCCACGAACAGATGAAATCGGAACACATCATAGGACTGCGTAGAAACTTATAATACAAAATAAGCCTAAGTTTCATTCAAATGTGACGGGTATTTAAATTGCGGCCGCGCCCGAAATTAGCCTCGTGCTGGTTTTAAATAAAAATTTATACATAAACAACTGGCGCGTCAGTCCAATATTGTACATAGATGCGTTAGTGACCTCCAACTCCCAAGATCTTAGTTTGGTTTTTGTTGACGTGTTAAAATCAATAGAATGCCCTGCGGAGTTTTTTAACCCAAATTTTTGCACATTTTGCTGAAACTTCCAGAGTCCTAGCTGTCAAAAGCTACAGCTGTTCTAAAGAAGCGACCCAGGAGTCGATGTAGAGCATGCAGCGGCGCACATTTTGCTGAAATTTTCAGTGTCCTGGCTGCCTGCTTTCAGAACTTATAGACGTTCAAAAGAAGCGACCAAGTGCAAACGGGAGTTAATTTCCTTATGATTCTAGCACACAAAATTGCAAAAAGTGGATCAGGAGAAAGGGAACACCCAGAAATTATATTTGGATTTGCGTATGCAAAGTGATTCACAATAATATAATAAAATTCTACGTCTAAACGTTTTAAGATAATCGTTTTCAAATGTACTTACTTGTACAGTCTGCGAAAATTCACAAAAAATTTAAGTCGATAATAAAACTCTGATTTATTTTAAAACTTAAATTAAAAAAAAACAATGGTTTTGATAACCTATCGCTACAAAAACAAAATTGTGAGACCTTGAATCACTTTATTATGCCATTCCTATAAATTAATTAAATTATTTTAGTTTCCATGTAGGGCTTCGGATCAATTATTTCAAAGTGTTTTTCTGCCAATGTACTCGTACATTATGTACATACAATAGAGAATTTTAGTATGTCGGTGACAATATAACGATAGTTCGAATAGGATTTGACATTTTCTATGAAAAATTCGCTTGCCTGCCGTACGCAAAACAGTATACAGTCGAGAACGGATAAGTGCAATCGTCTCCGGCAACAAGAAAAATTGCACTTATCCGTTTTTTTCCACTTATCCGTTTTCGGACAGATTAAAAAAAAAAACTAATTTTGAAGATCGAAAGATCACTGGGGGGGTAACTGGTTGAACTTGGAAAGAAACGCATTCTATGCAAAAGCAAATTTTTTTAATGGTAGAAATAATGCGAAACATTTAACCCTTAAATGTTTGGGCCTGAACCCATTATCGTAACTGACCTCCCCTTATGTAAAATCGGTCACTGAGCATGGAATCAGCCTTTATTTTCCCAGGGAATAGCCCGTTTTCTCAAAAAAGCGAAAATAGTAGAATTTGCATTGTGTACCAAATATGGTATGCCATGCATTCAGGCCATATGTTGTAAACGAAAGAGATTTTTCAAATTTTATTTAATCTGCCTCTTACTTTCATAGGAACAGTGCAAAAAAGAAAGGATAATGATTATTGAGAGTTTTAATCGAAATTATAGTGGGAACTCGATAAAATGAACTCCTCCTCATTAAAGGAAAGCTGGTCATTTCTATAAAAATATACTGTTTTTTAAAAGGGATCTCGGGTAGGTGCGTGATTAATTTCCTATTCGAAATTTGTATCGATGCCTATTTGTGACATATCCTGTATGTTAATGGAAAGTGGAGTAGGTCTTACTACCCCTACATCCCATACAAACCGAAATTTAGCCATATCTTTTCATAGAATGTCGCGAAAAACTTCAAATGTGTGTCAAGTGGTAGCTGTTGGAAGTCCTTATAAAATATTAAAAGTGCGCCAGATCCGACTCATATACCCCTTCCTCCTCTACAAAAAACTTCGAATTGATTATTTGGGGCGTTGCGTGCCATCTAGCTCTGTACATGGGTATAAGGTATGCACTCATCATGCTATTAGCGCGATTAGAACTCGGTCTCGTTATAAAATAAATCTTTTATGTAATAGTTCGTTATAAACATGTTCCACTGTTAAACGTATATCTTGAGACTTCTTTTGACTTATTATAGCTCATGGGATTCCTTTCTTTAAAAGTATATGGATCGGATTGATTTTGCTAGGATATGAATATGTAAATGAACTGCTGCCTGCTTCATAACCCAAATTTGTACAGGTCCCAGGACATGTCCACAACAATTACATCCATGTATTTTTTTGTTTATCGAATATGGTACTTCACATAGTCTTCCATATAAAATGGTTGACCCTAGAAGCACATTTTCTGAGGATCCTGACCGTGGACTTCCAAGATTTGTCATAATCAAATGGCTTAAGAAATTGGATATCTCAGCCCAGCTGCTTGAGTCCTGGTTAAAATCCAAGTATCTTACTAAGATGTCAAGTACGTAAGCTCGGTTTTTAGTGGCGTGTCCTAAGGACAAAATAAAAGATGTGAACAATTTTTTCAGTATACTTGCCAGCTAAAAAGAATGGGATTATGAGAAGCAGCTACAGAAACGCTAAGCCCTGACCGGTGTGCTATAAAAAAACCAAGTGACAAAAGCGTTCCTTCTAAATGAACTATGACAGCTCCGTTTCTTCGGATCCTAAACAGGACTTATTAACCTAGCTTTCATCAAAAATGGTAGTAAATGTCCTGCAAAAATGGATCGGTGACATAATTTGTATGCAAATTTAGGTTATTTGGACCTGTTCTGGGCCCAATAAAACGCACCATCATGTTGAAAAAGCTCATAATTAAAATTTTATGAACATATCCTACCCTACCCAAGACTAAAGGAGGAGGACTAAGAACGATCGGAATGTATGTATATATAGGTATTTCTGAATATGCCCCAATGCATGGTGTACCATATATGGTACGTTGCAAAATTGGTGCAAACAATACCTTTGGTGACTTTTTCTGGTCAAAATCTCAAAAGAATGTCAAGAACACATTCCAATTTACTCACCAGTATTTTTCCTTTTCCAAATAACGGTAAATTTCACCAATTTTTTTAGCTCTAAAGAATAGCTTTTAAAATTCCACAAAAAAAAAACGTTCGTTCACTTTGACGATGCACAGACAATTCAAGGAAAGCTTCGGGAAGCCAAAATTGAATTTATGTGAAAGCTTGTTTTGTTTACTTTAGCAAAAAGTAAAAAAAAAATCAAAAATTTAATAATCGCTAGACTTTTACAAGAACCTAGCCATGTACCATATATGGTACGCTATGCATTCAAGGGTTAACTGCGTATCCAAAGGCAAGGATTGTTAAGATACACTATGTGATTGCATATCATACAGATCCACATGGAAGATTCTCCTATAATACAAGTGATGTTGCACCGAATCAGAAGTTATCGGGAATAATTTCTTCTAGAAAACATAGTAAGGCGCCCAGAAATTCACCCTTGCAGATTAAAACCTTTCGATAGAAATAAATCAGTAAGCCTCCTAGAGTCATCAAATGTTGATCTTGGCATTTTATTAATGTTAGCCTGAAACAATCAAATCTGCAATCCTTTTAAGCGAGATCATATCCAGATATCCAGTGTCAAATTTTGACTTTTCCATGAGGATGGTTCAGTAATTCGATTGGAAAAGAAAGATATTTCATAGAAGAGGGTATTAAGTTTTTAATCACTTAATTTCTTTGAGGAAAAGTTTCGGGGTCTTGGTTCACAGAAAATAGTTTTTTTTTTTCAATCCTTATAGACGGCAACTATCAACACTGAAATAAGCAGAAAAAACGAAGTTCAAAAACACACAATTTCCACTTATTTCCGTAAATGTTATTGATATGCATTTCGGCTTCCAACTATGGTGAAGTATGATGCTGATGATGGTTTCACCATTGTTGGAAGCCGAATTGCATAGAATTTACTGAAATTTGGTGTTTTTAAACTTGTTTTTTCGGCTTATTTCAGTTTCGAAAGTTGCGGTGTATACGGATTTAAAAAAGTTTTATTGATTTAGTAAAAAAACTGTAATTCAATAAAATTGCGTTTTAATTTTAATCAGCCCCATGAGAATATTAAATTCTACGAATTGTCCAAGATGTTGCTATATGAAATGCCACAATGAATTAACGGGCAAAAATAATTAAGCTTAATAGCCAAGCAAAGTTGAAAAAATCAGAACGTAATTTTTATTAGAATGCAATTGATTCAATGTCAAAATCTAGGCGGAAAAGGCCCCAATTTCCAATTAGGTCAATAAATTGCCATCATCAATGATCATTTGAAAATTTGGCGCCGAATACTGAAATCTGAAGAATTAAAAAAACAAGTAACGGCTTAAACTTTGACGATATTTCTATTTTCATTTCAAATAGGCATATGCAAATAACTATTTACCACGTTTTCTCCCATTTCCTTGTTACTCATTCGAATTTAGTTATTTTAGGGGGTGTCTTTGTGTCAATAAATTTGCCTCATAGTATGTATGTATCATGTTTTATCCAGCCGAAAGCCACTAGCATTTGCGCGTTTCTATCTTAAATTGTTTAGTAAATTTACAACGGTCTGCATTTTTAAACTCTAAGTGCACAGCACCTTCAGAAAAAAATCGCATCAATTTTCGTAAAAAAAAACACAATCGTATTCTAAGTACAAAACGAATGCCCGACATCGAAATTCGTATCTTGCACTTACCCGTTCTTTACGTGTGCGTATGCATCACCTTTCATACAGTTTCGTTGCACTTAAGCGAAATTTGCACTTATGCGTTTTGCACTTATCGGGACAATTTTATATGAAAATGGGGCTTTCAAATATTATGCAGAAATGCGTTTTTTGCACTTAAGCGTTTTGCAGTTATGCGTTCTCGACTGTACCACAATTTTGCATGTTCCAAGTAGGCATAACCGAATAATCACGACAAATAAAATATCATGAACCCACAATTCCACTTGTTTGTAGACAGTCAAATTAACGGAAATACACCTATGCCTACTTAAAAATAAATAACAGGCGCGACAATCCAACATTGGACTAAGGCCGCATGATGTGTTAGTGACATCCTATTTCCAAGATCTTATCTGCTTTTTTGTTGAGGTAATGAGATCAGCATCACGCTCAGCAGTGTTATTTATCCCCACAAATGGGTACTCGTTTAACATCTGAGTGAGATCATAGTCCGTCACAAGCTCGTGAGTTCGAAAAACACCATGGAACACGGTGAAATTCGAACTCATGACCCTGTGCACTGAAGGTGCGCGCACTAACCGCTAGACCAGCCAGACTACTATGCCTACTTGGAACATGAAAAATTGTGGTATACTGTTTTGCGAACGGCAGGCAAGCGAATTTTTCATACAAAATGTCAAAACCTATTCGAACTATCGTTATAATTTCAACGACATGCTAAACTTCTCTAGTGTTATTGATTATTCTACGTATTCGACCAACGCCGCCTACATATTAAGGCCGCAGACGCCAAAAATCGATTACTAAAAAAACGTCATAGTCACAAAATGGCGACATCATTGCGAATTTCCCCAATAAATCACTGGCAGGCAAACGGCAACTCAAGGAAAAACCAGTATACCACCTTAAACCCGACAACGGAAATAATGTGGTTATCATGGACAAGCCCCCAGTACGATCTGGCAGTAGAACACTCTCAGACACAACGAAGCTGACGATGGCTAACCCGTCATTGCCTAGGATTCGATGCTAACCGAAGATCCAAATCGAAGGAGAGGAAATGCGAGAAATAATTGCCGACTCGAACACTCCGACCAAAAATGTGGCGAAACTTACTACTACGATATTTACTACATACATATAAGTATGCAGTGAGAAGCACAATTGAACTCACAAAGAAGCTACAAGGCACACGCAATAACAATGACGAGGTAAACTAATCTCCTTCGACATGGAGTCACTATTTCCGAACAAACCAGTCAAATAAGCGAACTAAATAAGTTTGGGAGTACAACCGAATGGAGAACGAACCTCGCACACTTGTGTATGGCTGAGAACTGCTTCGTTGTGGGCAATTTCTATAAAACAACATCCGGCGTTTCGATGGGTTACCCAATGTCACCGCTGTTGGCCGAAATATTTATGGCCCATATTGGTCAAAGAAAAGGGTTTAATGTCGAGACTGTGGATGATGTCTTCGCCATAGTCCGAAGGGAGGATGCCATGAACATACTTGAGAACATCAACAAGATCCACCCAAAAATACAATTAGGTATGGTGATGTAACAACAAGGTTCACTACTATTTATCATGATTAGAGGTACGGAAATTTCGCAAATAAAAAACAGGAATTTCGCATAAACTAATTTTGAAAATTAGAAATTTCGCTGAAATTCGCATAAAAACATAATTTTGTATACAATTTGTTGCTGTTAAAATTTATTAAACTAGAAATTCTAGAGAATCACATTGAAACGACTTGTAAAGTCATGATTACATTTCATTCAGAAATTTTTAATAGTAATAAGCGATGAAATCGACTACTACGAGTTCAGTTTTCAAGAAATGGTTTTGATAATACATATACGACAAATAGGCCAGTCAATAAACCGAAAAATAAGGCGTTAGGTCGCAAAAAATTGCTCGGCTCTGGTTTCTTGGGATATTGGTAGGATAGATACCAGAAGTGTACCACCAAGTTTGCAACTTCGAAAAACCTGTGCTAACCCCATGACCCTCAAAATACCTCAAAATTTTCTGACTTTTTTCATATTTTTGTTTGTAATTTCTACACTCAGAGAAAAAAACGCACATTCATATTAAAAGCTCCACATTTAAATTGAACGCAGTATTCGTTTGAAAAATCTCGTTTGATTTGAACGAGTTCTCATTTACGCTAAAAGAATTTCTTTTAAAACAAAAGAGTAGCTAAGCCCCAAACGGCGGTCGTTTAAATCAAAAGATTCCGCATTACATAGTAATGTGTATGCATTCCTTTACGTAACAAATACACATACATAAAGGACGCGATGCCAAAATATCATTTGTTTCAACGTAGCACAACAGGTAGTTAATACTTCTGGCCGGTCCGATGAGTCTCACGTGTTCATGTTCATTGTGTACAAATGTGTAGTGTCTAACAACAAACGTGTATGTCATTAGTTAGAATCTTCGTCGATGTTAAGAGTGTTTTCGAGAATGTACTTTTGCATTCATCTGGAGGAATGGACGCTTCCACACGTGCAATTTAAGTTTAGCGGGTGTTAAAATAAAAGTGTTATGTATTAATCATATTAAAATTAGACATAAATAAAAAATAAAGTGTTTTCCTGAAGTTTTCATAAGTTTTATTATTTATTGATTTGTCAACCCAGGTAACAGTGAGTATCTAATCGAATGGAGAATGGACAATCAAACGGAATGTATTATTTTATTTCAGCAGAGTTTGCTTTTAATTCCATATAAAACTCAATTATTTTGAATGGGGTAATTTCTATGAAATGAAAACGGGACTCGTTACTTTCGAAATACATACCGTTTCTTTAAAAAGAATGCTTCGTTTAATTTAAATAACAAAAATGTTCAATATAAAAGCGGAGACGTTTGATACAATTGCCTTTCATTTATTCAAAATGTGTTACCCGTTTACAATCAAAGAATAAGTGTTTATTTCAATGAAGAATACGTTTAAATCGACTGGCTCCTTCTTTCCAGGTAAACGCAAATTCTTTTAATTCAAACGCTTTTTTACAACTCATAATACTTTTGAAAGAAACACCACTCGTTAGAATTAAACGCATTTGCTTGTGGAGCCAAATCAAAAGCGCAAATCGTTTGAATTAAATATATTTCGTTCAATATGAGTGAATATTTCTCTGAGTGTAAAAGGTGCTTCCTACAAGTAAGTTGTCCACTGCACTGTTAAAGCTAAATAAATCTTTAATTTGAGTGTAACCCAAGCTTTGTAGGCGCAAAGGATCCCAAGATACAGCACTTTAAACATTGTTTTTTGAAAAAAAGTTCGAAATTGTAATTTCAGTCATGTTCCGAGCTGAATATCGGCTTAAATGCGCATTTTACGGAGAAAGTCATGTGATATGAAGTTATAAACCAGTTCCTTAGCTGTATATATGTCGGAACGAATGGAATCAGACCATGGGGTCATAGGGCTGCCCTTGCAAATTAGGCTCTTCTAATAAAAACTTTTTTCTTTATGTACCAATATTAACCAAACTTCACCCAAGTATGTTGCTGGTTAAGCCTAAAAAAATATCTAGGAACGGATGAAATCGGAACAATACGTTATAGGGCTGTCATACAAACCAACCTATGGAAATTAGGTTCTTCTAAGAAAAACTTTTATCTTTATGGACCAATCTTAACCACCCTTTCCCCCAAATGTGTTTTTTAGTAAAGCTTCAAAACATATCTAGAAACGGATGAAATCGGAACACTAGGTCATAGGGCTGTCATACAAACCAACCAATGATAATCAGGTTCTTCTAAGAAAAACTTGTTTCTTTATGAACCAATCTTAACCAAACCTCACCCAAATGTGTTCCTAGTAAAGCCTCAAAACATATCTAGGAATGGATGGAATCGGAACATTACGTCATAGGGCTGTCATACAAACCTCCTAAAATACAATTTCGGACATTTTTACAAAAAAGCGCATTTTTTAAAGTCCTGTATCTTGGGATCCTTTGCACCTACAAAGATGGAGTTACACTCAAATTAAAGAATATTTTCTTAGCTTTAAAAGTGCAGTGGACGACTTACTTGTAGGAAGCACCTTTTAGAAATTACAAACAAAAATATGAAAAAAGTCCGAAAATTTTGAGGTTTTTTGAGGGTCACGGGGTTAGCACAGGTTTTTCGAAGTTGCAAACTTAGTGGTACACTTCTGGTATCTATCCTAACAATATCCCAAAAAACCAGACCCGAGCAATTTTTTGCGACCTAAAATCGGTAATTGACTGGCCTAAAAGTCGACAACGCCCCTAAAGAAGTTACGGTGAAAAGAGAAACACACTTCTGTGTTCAGTCCTCCCCGCTTCCATGCTTTTCCTTGAATTTTGACATAAGTGTCGGGGCGACGATTTATTGGAGGAAGCGGGGGACGTGGGTTTCTTAGATTAACCCAAGGAGGGGGGGGGGGGGGGGTTGTACGGCTACCCAATGAACGCATGGCCCTTCCATCAATTTTTACGTATGTTTGAGGCATTAATTATAAGATTTGGTTGAAATTAGTGGACAAATAAAAAAGTTTTTCTTCGAAGAACCTAATTTAGGGGTTGGGTTTATATGCCAGCCCCATGACACCATGGTTCGATTTAATTCATTTTTGCATAGCATATGTTTTGTAACATCAATAAAAATACATTTCCATGAGGTTTGATTGAAATTGGTGTGCAAATAAAAATGTATTTTCTTAGAAAAATTTGATTTGGGGGGCTAGGTTTGTATGGTGGCCCCATGACCACATTGTCCGATTTGGTCCATTTTTACATATCTTTTGTGATATCACTAGAAACACATTTGTGCAAAACTTGATTGAAATCGATGAGAAAATAAAAAAGGTTTTCTTAGAATAACCTAATTCGGGGGACTAAGTTTGTATGGCAGCCCCACGACCCCATTGTTTGATTTTTACATATGTTGTCTGTCAGCAATGAAAACACATTTGTGCGAAATTTTATTGAAATTGGTTCATAAATAAAAAGTTTTTCTAAGAAGAACCTAATTTTGGGGCGTAGGTTTGTATGGCTGCCCCACGACCCCCTTGTCGGATTTTAGCGATTCAAACATACAAACTGCCTGCAACAAAAAGAAGCATGTGTACAGAATTTCAGCTCCAAAGCTTTTAAGCTGGCCGAGCAAAACGCGCCGCAACAGACGGACAGACAGACAGACTGACATCGTCCAATCGACTCAGCTCGTCACGCTGATCATACATATACATATTTTATGGTCGGAGATGCCTCCTTCAATGAAGTTTGTAACGCTTCATGACAAAGTTAATATACCCTTTTCGCTTAATAATCATCATCAATGTGGCACCATAGCCCGACGTCGGGCGTTGGCCGCCTGAATCGTTGACCTCCAATTGTCGCGGTTACGTGACCTTGTCCTCCAGTTTCGGAAGCCCAGCAGCTGGTGGACGTCTTCACCTACGGAGTTCTCCCAGCGAGCTCTCGGCCGTCCACGCAACCTCGCTCCGTCAATTTGTTGTGCGTTCGCTTAATAAGCGAAGGCTAAAATCAATCTTATTCTTTTTATACACTTCGCTCATAGAGTGAAAGGAAAGGGTATATTAACTTTATGCTTTATTGAGGTAACGAAGCTTATGTGAAAACGAAAGGAAAAGAATGGAGAGGGGGGACTAACAGAATTCATAGGAACGCCGAAAAAAAACTATTAGCCTGAGGAGAGTGAAGGGTATCCAAATTTCGTCCGCGCCCTAAATTAGCCTCGGTCTCGTTTTTTGTAATTATTGATTGATTTTATTCTATGTAGTTTGCTAATCTGATAAATTTTCGAAACCTAAATAAATACCTATTCAACTTGAACTTTCTAGCAAAGCAGATTCTATGTTGTGAATCGTCTATGAAAACCAACCTGAGTCTAATTTTAGCAAAGACGGAAGTCTTGTCTTTCTTTCTTTTCCATTTCTTACATTACACACCTTCAGAGATGAGTACAAGAAGTCCACTTGTTGCTCGTCGTCTACGCTGGTCTGCGCAACTTGCCAAAGGAAAGGAGTAACCAAGAATCGTCTGGCAGAACAAATTACTATCGTCTTGTATATTGCAGACGTAGGGAAAATAAACGGTGGTAGCCGTGTCTCCATTACAACACGCTCCATGAATCCATCCGTTGTCGTGGTCCATTGGAACGAGCGCGTGAATGCAACGTTGTTTTAGGACGCGGACGTATGCAATTCGCGTGTGCTCACTTAATCCCGGTAGCTGCTTTATTTGCAACCATATTATATATGTACAACAAACCGTTTATCTCGTCGCGGGCCGGGGATCCCAAAAAGTCAATTCGACAAGAGCTTACCACTATAGTTTCTGGTATAGAGAGACCACCATCTGGTAGATGGATATGCCTTTAGCATTTTACGAACAAATTAAATATCTGTCTTCTATACAACCAGTGTCTTTTTGGGGTCGAATTCTTCCTTTTTCTTACATGAATGTTGTTTAGCTCATGTACTGGTGGTAGCTGCTGTTCTCTTGCTGTTTGGCTGTCGTTTTAGCCACTTTCAGGGAATCAGTTGTTACAGTAGCGTTGCTAGCTTCTGGCCACTACGTTACTGTGAAATTCTTATTCACTGCAATGTTGTGTCTGGTTGAGGCTGATAATACGGATGATTGTGTAGAGAAGCTTATTACGCGCAACACGACACCATGGATGGGTATAGGGATGAAAATATTGCAACGCGATAGTGATTGCATCTGACGAGAAGCATCTGCACCAACATGAGCTTCAGACACAGCCAAGAACAAGAAATCACTTGGAGTTGAATGGGACGATGCATCTGCATTTAACTACACTCCCGGTCACTTGAATAGGGACAGTCTTTTCGAGAGTTGTTTATCTCAAAATATCATCTTCCTTGCAGCAGAGACCATAACTCAGTATTTGTTTGCAGAGGCTATCTCGCAAACTTGTTGCTCATAGTTTGCGAGAAAAAAAATTAAACTTTTAATAACAAAAGTTATATTTCATCAACATTATGCTGATGTAGGTACTACTAAATTCTACGTTAAACGAGACCGAGGATAATTTCGGGCGCGGATACCCTTCGCTCTCCTCCGGGCTAAAAGTTCTTTTGGGCGAACCTACGAATTGTATTTAACCCCCTCCCCCATTATTTTCCTTTCGTCTTCACAAGTTCCGTTGCGTCGACAAAACAATATTTGTGTGGGGATTGGTTGGAATAAGTGGGCAAATAAAAAAAAATATTTACTCAGACAATTTTATTGGGGGATGCGGGAGCCCCGTAGTACGATCCCATTTGTTTTGACCTTTTTTGTTGCTTTGATTAAGACACATTAATTCAAGGTTGTGTAAAATTGGTGTACAGATTATTTCTTAGAAGAACCAAAAGGGGGGGGGGGATTTGTATGGCAGACCCATGACCCCATGGTCCGATTTGATGCCTTATTTCATATGTTTTGTGTTATCAATAGAAATACATTTTTGTGAAATTTGGTTGAAATTGGCTGCACAAATAAAAAAGTTTTTCCTAGAAGAACCTAATTTGGGGGGATAGGTTTGTATGGCAGCCCCATTGTCCGATTTTACTGATTCAAACATACAAACTGCCTGCAGCAAAAAGAAGCATTTGTGCAAAAATTCAGCTTCATAGCTTTTAAATTGGCCGAGTAAAACGCGTCGCAACAAACGGACAGACAGACAGATGGACGGGCGGAGGGACATCGCCCAATCGACTCCCCAAGTCATGCTGATCATTTATGTATACTTTTTATATGGTCGGAGATGCTTCCTTCAATCCGTTACAAACTTCATGACAAAGTTAATATACCCTTTCACTATATGAGCGAAGGGTATAAAAATGGGTCATTTGAATAGGGACACTGTTGAAATACTGGCGTCACTTAAGAAAAAATGCAAATGGCATTCGATTTATTTTTTCAGTAATGTGTACTTCCTCCTTTATTTAAAATTACTTCAAAAATTCGGTTGGACATCGAATCATACAAAGATTTGAGGTAATTTAAAGATATCTCATCCCACGCGACTTTCATTGACTCTATCAGCTGACTTTTGTCTTCGAATTGTCTACCAGCTTCGCAAACTTTTCGCGTCAGCCAAACGTTTTCCATTATGTTAAGGTCTGGGGAGTATGGGTGCCACGCCATTAAATCGACATTTTGGGTTTGGATCCATGTTTTTAGTGACCGCACCGTGTGAATAGGGCCATTTTGCTGGTACATCCATCTTAGAGGCCCAAAAATGTTTTGATATTGGGGAAATGTTGTTTCTAATACCGTGTGATACGTGTGAGCAGTCATCTTATTGCTTTGAAAGCTCAAAGCTATCGCTCCGCAATAAGAGACAGCTCCCCAAAACATGACGCTACCTTCTCTGCTATGATGCCTTGTCAGAAACCGTTCTTTTTTACGCAGATCGTGGAAATAGAAATGGTATCCATACAGGTTGAATTTCTTTTCATCCGAAAAACTACCCTGTTCCACTCCTGTCGTCATGAAATATTTTGGCGAGCAAAATCTAGAAGATGGCTTTTCCTCTTTGCGTCTAACGGTGTTTTTTTCTGAATTTTCTTTTGTTTTAGTTGTGAGGAATTCCTTATTACACGTTGCACTGTTGATACACCAGCTGTAATGCCGACTTTAGCTCCAATTCTAGCCGCTGATAGTGTAGAATTAGAGGCGGCTCGCAGAATTGCTTTTTTCTCTTTGGCGGTTAGGGCAGCCCGCGTACGCCCTTTCATGTTTCGTTCAAATCCACTTTTATTTTTTAAATAGTTAAACACAACTGATTTACCTTTTTTCACAATTTTCGAAATTTCGCGTAAACTGTATTGTTCATTTCTCAAAACGTCAATTTGAGCCATTTGCGCGGTGTTTAATGCTTTTGTCCTATCCATGATTACCGAAACAGTGGCGTAACGTACGGTGTTCCATGTGTTCGGTGGAACAAGGGCCCCCAACCATCAGGGCCCTCTAGCGTTATGCAGCAGAGTAGAAAATTCGTTGGGTCAGTCGAATATAGAAACTGTTGAACAAGTTAGAAGTGCTCTTCTTTTGCTGCGAAGCAGCTTTAAGCGAGAGTTTTAAGGGCCATTTTAGTTCTGGGGTGATGTGGGAGGCCCCGGCAAGTGCAAGGTCCTGGTAATTGCCCGGCGTAGCATCTCCTAAAGCTGTTATTGCCTGTTAAATTTCTGCTCTTCTGTTCTGTTAAAATTGTTCGAAAGTAAAAAATACATTCGGTTTAAACCCATCATTTTTAGTAGTTGAAAAGGTTTTTGCAGGATTCTGCTAAGGTGGACCCCAGAAATTTGGAAACGCAGTTCACAATAAGGAATTAGCAAAACCTCCAATCATTCAATAAGTTAAACAAAAATCATAGTGGCGTGCCAATCAGTAAATGAGCCGAGGACCAAAACTTTGAAAATATGTACATCCAGGTCCCCAAGCACCTAGGACTTAATTATTTCTCGTAAAAACTTTTATTGGGTAGTATTACAGCTACTGGTGGTAGGAAGACATTACTCTCCTATTCAGTGGAGTATATAAGGGGAGGATCAACAGAATCCGCGTTAGGTCGAGCATCTTGCCCCTGTGATGGTGACACAAAGGGTATTAATTTAATTTCAGCACTGAATTAAGTAGAACAAAAAAATGATTTCTCAATTTTTAGATGGTGAAATTATTGGTAACTCATGTATGATGCAAAAGCAATACGAGTAGCAAAATTTCTACTGCGTAATGAAATGAAAATTATGAAAGTTTATCATCATTAATAAATAAATATCGTGTAAACGCGATAATTAAAATTGAATTTTGAAGCAATGAAATATATGAGTTCAGGAACCCCACACAAATTTGAATGCAGTAGCATTTCGTACAACAATTCAGCTATGAATTTTTGTATAACATTTTGTGCAAAAGTTCATTACGATCGATTAATTTAACTATATAGACTCAGCCCGCACAAAATTCTTTTCAGACTTTGTACTTTTGTACAAAATTTTCGTTTGCACAATGTGTTGCGGTCTTAAGTTTTGTGAAAACAACATTTCTCTCCAATATTTGTACAAAAACTATTCAGAATTCAGATTATTCACAATCCCCTATACTCCTTTAAATTGTATTTTTCTTCTTAAGGAAAAATCCTACTCACTGATCCCCTCTCTCTCCGAAAAGCTATCTACGCCACTGCTCCTATCAAAGAAGAGAATACGAATCGCTGCAATAAAAATAATAGCCGGAGCGGACAAAATATATCGTCGTTTCAAAAATGCTGGATAATAGTATATGTATAGTATTATATTGTTTAAGGAGCCCCCATTTGGTTTTCGAACACACGAGATTTTTGAAACGATACGCCACTTACCGAAATTAAAGTCAAAACACAATCTGAGCGGATTAAACAAAAACAGTTAGGATGTGACGCTAGCACTTTCGAAATCACGACCAAATCGCAACTGTCCCTATTCAAGTGACCCAGTTTTGAACATATAATTTATTAGTGCGCATCAGCATTATGTTGATGAAACATGACTGTTGTTATTAAACGTTTAATTTTTTCTCTCGCAAGCTTTGAGCAACAAGTTTGCGAGATAGCCTATGTAAACAAATACTGAGTTATGCTCTCTGCTGCAAGGAAGAGGATATTTTGATGTAAACAACTCTCGAAAAGGCTGTCCCTATTCAAGTGAACGGGAGTGTATGTTGTCCATTCAGTTTCGTATTCACGAAGGGCATTTTACGGAAATAGTGCACAAAGTATATTTGGTTCATTCAACAAGTAGTGATTTTATAAATAAAAACGTCTACTTTACACTACAAAAATTAATAATAATAATCTCCGGTTTTTTAGGGTTTTTTAGATTTTTCAAAAAACTCTTATGAAATCGATTTTGTCCGTCCGTCTGTTCACTAAATAACTCGCGAACGGCTTAACCGATCGTCATAAAATTTGGTAGGAATGTGTAGAATGGTAACAGTCTTTGGCACGAAATACTTAAAAGTTAGTATGACAAAGATAACAGGGTGTCCCGGACATTTGAATATTTGTTCACTGAATAACTCGCGAACGACTTAACCCATCGTCATGAAATTTGGTAGGCATGTTAGAATGATAACAGTATTTGGCACGAAATACTTAAAAGTTGGTATCACAAAGATAACAGGGTGTCCCGGACATTTGAAAATTTGTTCACTAAATAACTCGCGAACGGCTTAACCGATCGTAATGAAATTTGGTAGGAATGTGTAGAATCGTAACAGTCTTTCGCACGAAATACTTAAAAGTTGGTGTGGCAAAGATAACAGAGTGTCCCGGACATTTGAAAATTTATTCACTAAATAACTCGCGAACGGCTAAACTGATCGTAATGAAATTTGGTAGGAATGTGTAGAATCGTAACAGTTTTTAGCACGAAATACTTAGACGTTGGTAGGACAAAGCTAACAGGGTTTCCCAGAGATTTAAAAAAGTCGATTTTTTTTAGTTTTTATCGGACATGGACGTATCGGTACTCAAATCAAAGAACTCGATGGGTACATTTCATATCAGTTGCTTTTTCCCAGTTTGGAGTAATGGTAACGGAGTTACAGCTAATAAATTCGGTTAATATGTGTAGTCATGATACTAGTAAATCTATTTTTGGATTGATCTAATTAAAAGTGTTACTCAATGAAAGGCTAACGCCGGAACCCGTTTATTTAGACCAATAAAAAAATAGATTTACAAGAAGCATTTCATTAATATTGTGCATAATTCTTATTTATTACCTATAAAATATATGTGCAAAATTATTCACTATGTATGTATCCAAAATCTAAAAAACCCTCGTATTGCGGGCGCAGCTCTCTGTACGCCGGTATTTTTAAAACAATCGCACAGGAACTCATCCGAAGTTGATGAAATTGAGGTACACCGATAATAATTTATTTCATGGTTAAACCACAAAAATTTGACTTGGAAGCAATCTAAAAACCAAACCGCTTATCTGATTTTAGTGCGCTTACTTTTGCTTTGTACGCAAATTTTGTTGGCGGTTGCAATAATACAATAATATTTCGGCCTTCTAATTGGCGTCGTTTTGAGAATATTGGGGGTAGGGTCTGAAAATGATTCTTTAAAAAATATTTAAATGTCTGTGGCAGCTAAAGGGCTAAGAATTCGGAGTATGTCCTGCACATTTTTTCGCTGGAAATCACATAAAAATGTTTCTTAGAAGAACCAAAATGGGGGGTTGGTTTGTATGGCAGCCCCATGACCCCATGGTTCGATTTGATCCATTCTTACATATGTTTTGTGTCATCAATAGAAACACATTTGTGTGCAATTTGGTTGAAATTGGTGCACAATATTTCGAATATATTGCGCAACTGTTCGCAAACTTTATGTAGATTCTTGTTCCGCAACTGTTCAGAAAACGTTCAGTAAAAAGTTGCGCAACTGTTTATAAACTGCCGCGCAACAAAGTCAATTATTTCATTTTTATTTGACAGTTCTATTTATCCGTGATATTTGTGAATTCATTGTAATGTGTAACTAGCGAAGACAGGACGTATTTAAAGTTATTAGTTCGGCGTGAAGAACTTCTTGGAATTGGCCGAAAGACTGCTGGAAAAGGTTGCAAGCTATTAACATCGATGTTCGTCATGTCTTCCGAAAGGTTTTAAGTGAAATGAAAGTGGTTAAGTAAATCGAAGCGAAGAGAGACAAATCCGTTAAGGAACCTATGATCGTTGATTCCTTGAGAGTGGCTCATTTATTTTGTGTTGCCAATGTCGATACTACGAATCCATTAAGAGGGGAATATCAAGAGGACACCGTAGGCGGGATATTCTAGTGTATTTGTTTGTCACAGCCACAATAAATATGTAAATCATATCAAAAAGGCATTTTAATGCATTTATATTAGAAGAATTGAGTGTTTATAGGACCCGCCTATACAGGGTGTTCCGCATTCGGTGGTCAATACTGTAAGGGTTTATGGCACAACTTGTTTCAGCGAGAAAATTACCAATACAATCGGAATTTTTTTACCATTACCTTGTTATCGCTCTTTTTGTGAAAGTCATAGAAAATCGTAAATTGTCATACAAAATCACAATTTGCAGCCCTCCTAATGACTTATTCCAAGATTTGATTTCAGTTTCAGAAACTACATAAAATTTCACAAAAACTGAAACTTATCGCTAACTGTTTAATTCCAAAACCCCGCAATGTATATGTCAAAAGTGATATACCGTTGGAAAGTCAACATGTTGAAGCAACTTTTGTCAACTTTGCAGAGTTGTACGTATAAAGCACCGTCATAAAACTACTGTTTGAATTTTCGATGAAAAATCTATTTTAAAATTTCTATTAAGTTTGAGTAACTGTATCTTGAAAGTGGCGATTATGTTGGCAACAGGAAAAACTTCAGTTTTTGTGAAATTTTGTGTAGTTTCCGAAACTGAAATCAAATCTTGGATTAAGTCATCCGGAGGGCTGCAAATTATGATTTTGCATGACAAGTCACGATTTTCGATGACTTTCACAAAAAGAGCGATAGCAAGGTAACGGTAAAAAAAATTCCGATTGTATTGGTAATTTTCTTGCTGAAACAAGTTGCGCTATCAACCCTTACAGTATTGACCACCTAATGCGGGACACCCTGTATATGCACATCCCTTAGTCGCCTTATACAAAAGTCCGGGTAGACTGGTTTATTCTATCCTCTTACGCGGATAATGTTAGTTGTTAGTTGGTCCGAACTCCATACTGAATAGCTAAGGGTCAACTGAGTTTTACAACTGTCTTTACAGCCTTCTGTGCCACAGAATTTTTTGTATAATTTCGTGTAGAATTTTCTATTTTATTTTATCTTAGTTGGTACATAGCATACGGCGTACGATTGCATATATCAACAGAGCTTTGAACCGAAATATTTTTTACCTGTTTTGGTTAATTAAAAGCCATGACTGAAACTACTCCTTTCGAACTAAAATTGACCCAGTTCTTATTAATTTCAAATTCCATTTGAATAGAAAACATCGAACATCAATAAATTACGAAAATTAGTGCAACAGCTCAGCAACAAGCTCGAATCGAACTTGAGCTGTTCGCGAACATTTTTCAGTGCTGCAATACAACTGTTTACAATGGAAACGTGAAACAATTGCTCCAAAATTTGAGCAACAACTCAGGAACATTTGTTTATAGTGTGGACGTGACACTATTGTTCAGCAACTGTTCGGGAACAATTGGGAAGCACTGAAACATCATGTTCGTATACAGTTGCGCCACAATTGTTTGCAATGGAGACGAGGCTTAAAATAACAAATTAAAATTAAACTAGTAATTTTATTTTTTCACAATTTCATAATTCTCTCGTTGAGAGGAATTATTTTTTTATCATCCTTGTAATAATAAAACGATAATTCATTAATAGAAGTCACATTCCTGACATATGAAAAGCGATTTTTCGGCGGGGAGACAAGTTTACGACTTAGAAAAAACATAGTAACCCATGCCATGCGTTAGTCCAGAATGGCTATACATATACATATGTGATCACACAACCCATATATGTATGTTTGACTCCAAATTTATTACACTACACTCCACGAAATAATTCAAACGTCAAAATACATATTGTCGATGCAATTATTAAACCTTCTGTTGTCGCCTACGACCTATTATGCCTAAGGTGTAGCTGAATTTTCTGTGAAATCAATCGCCGAACGTTTGATCGCATTTCTGGCCATCGGTTACTTTGAAATATATGTACACCACGGCCTCGTTTTGCGTCGTAGATGCGTTCCTGAAAAACACGACGCAAAGCGAAACAACGCAAATCGAAACAAGAAGAGTATACAAATCTTGGGGATAGGTTCTCAAAACTAAAAATTGCTTTTTTCGTCAACAAAAATACATGTTTTATTTCATGTAAATAAACAAAAACAATGTATGTAATAGTAGTTCAGTTTAAAGAGCGTAATCTTATTCAAATCACATATGTACTCAAAAAAAAAATAAAGACAAAATTACACAAATTACAAACACATCACAAATTAAGTCTTTTTGAAAAATTAATCCAATGTCTTTTGGACTGCCACGCCCTTCTTTTGCAGAGCAGAGCTTTGGCTACGAATGAACTTCGCTCGGCGTTTTCGTCGTCATTTATGAAAATTTCAGTAGTTTGCTCAATAGGCTTTAGAGCCTCCGCTATTCTTTAGGTAGACATCGTCGGTGGAGCTTCTGACGTCTGTTCACATTGCGGATGCTCACATTGGGCAAAAGTTCTTCATTTGTTATTTATGGATCATGGTCCAAATTTACTAAATTGACCACGTTTTCCTCTTCGATTCCACCAAGATTTATTGTAGAAGCCATGTTAACCACTGCATGGCTCACAAGCCATACGTCATTTTTTATTTATAATCTCCTGAAACTTCAGACATTCTGGCCAAACTTAACGCCGGAAGTCTCTGCAAACAGCAAACAGCTTTCAGGACTCATTAATATTATCAATAGCCTAGTGGATATCGAAATTCTTCCATAATTCCTTGATAGTGTTGCCTCCAACCTATCTGTTTTGCCAAAGTCCTACGGAGGTAATATGCCTTAAAGCAATTATTGCCTGATCCATAGGTTGAATCAGGGAAGTTGTGTTGCGCTGCATGAAAAGTACTTGGATACTCTATTCAAATCATTGGGGAGGCTGGGCGCATTATCTATTATTAATGGTGCCTTAAATGATATGTTCTCTTTGGCGCAATAGTTCTCAATTTCTGGGACTGCACGGAGTTTCAGACGTATGAATTAATAGCGGTTTGAATTTTGAATCGCATTTGGCAGTCCCACCGAGGAGCAAAGTACGAGGATTTTTGCTTGCTTTGTAGTCGGAAGCTGCCTTTTCTTTTCCAAAACAAACTCGTCTCATCGACGTTGAATATTTGTTTTGAATTATAACCATTGAACTCAGTTAGACCCTTCAGAGTTGTTTTTATACCCTTCGCTCATAGAGTTGAAATTTTGCACACGTGCTTCTTATTGTTGCAGGCTGTTTGTATGTTTGATTCACCCAAATTGGATCACTGGGTCATGGGGCTGCCATTCAAACCTAGCTCCCCAATTTGAGTTCTTCTAAGAAAAACTTTTTTATTTGTGTACCAATTTCAACCAAATTTCACACAAATGTATTTCTATTGTTGACACAAAACATATGTAAGAATGGATAAAATCGGAGCATGGGGTCATGGGGCTGCCATACAAATCCAACCCCCCAAATTAGGTTCTTCTAAGAAAAACTTTTATTTGTGCACCAATTTCCACAAAATTACACACAAACGTGTTTCTGTTGATGACACAAAACATATCTAAGAATTGATCAAATCTGACCATGGGGTCATGGGGTGGCCATACAAACCCAACCCCCATTTTGATTCTTCTAAGAAACATTTGTTGCACCAATTTCACAAAACCTTGAATTAATGTGTCTTTACCAAAGCAACAAAAAAGTTAAAAACGAATGGAATCGTACTGTGGGGTCATGCTCCCGCAACCCCAATAAAATTTCGGAGTAAATATTTTTATTTGCCCACTTATTTCAACCAAGCCCAAAACTTTTGTCAAGACGGAAGAAAAAGAATGAGGAGGGGGATTAAATACAAGTCATAGGTACGCCCGAAAAAACTTTTAGCCCAAGCGAAGGGTATCCAAATTTCGGCCGCGCCCGAAATTAGCATCGGCCCCGGGGGTAGGCGAGCGAAGCGAGCAGGGGGCGAAGCCCCCTAGTTTAATCATTGGCTGCCAACGTGTCCCTGCTTGCTGATTTTCTCTTCAGAGCAATATTACGCAATCTGGTCCTGTTTTTAAATCTCTTGAATCGGCTGCCAACGTTTCCCCGCTTGCTGATTATCCCTTCAGAGCAATATTACGCAAACTGGTCCTAATTTTAGCACAAAAACCAACAATAAATATCAATTTATTCTTTAAAACCTAAATTTAAAACCAATTTGAAATAGAATCGATTCGTCTCATTTCCATTTTTGTATAAAAGGAAATTGTTTGCTTAGATCGCTTTACACTTTTTCAATACAGAAACTGAATATCCGGAAATACGTGTAATTTGCGCACGTTAATAACGACATAATTTCAGTTAAAACACGAAATGCTTACAAGTTATCATTCATATGCGCTCAGCATAAACAATCCATGTTCCGTTATCGAGAAATTTTGAAACAAACATTTTTCAGCCAAAAATTGACGACGCAATACGGGGTCTATGCGACGCAATAGAAGTTTAAGGTAGAAATTGATAGACGACGCAAAGCGAAAAAAACGCAAAGCGGGACGACGCATAGCGAGGCCGTAGTGTACTTATATGGAAAGGGGTGGAAAATATTGTTGAACGATATTTTTCATCAAGATATAGTACCAATGGTTTGTCTGCATCTAAGTATGTATACGCCAACAGAAGGATTAAATATCAAGTTGGCATTTTAAGAGAGTAATAAATATTACGCGAATTTTATATTCTCAATTGTAAACAAAAAATTGACGTTTGAATAAAATTTTCACGCATACTATGAACTGCAATAGTGTGAAAACGGTGCCATTTTTATTTTCTGATGGCCATTCTGGACTAACGCATTGCATGTGTTACTATGCTTTTTCTAAGGTTTACGATAAATTGTTCATTTGAATGCAATCGTGTTCGTATATATTTTGTGATTTTCAAAAAAAAAAAAAACCATAAAATTGTTTGCTGCGGGATATTATTTCCCTTAGGTGACAGTCGACCTCTGTCGATCCTTGTGAATGTTTCAGAGCTATATGAAAACTATTTCAAAACATTTGATACCATCTTCATTCAAACTTTCCGATTGACAAGTCTACGACTTGTAAGACAACCGGATCAATCCTATATACCTTTTTTGATCCTCCAAAACACCGGTTGACGAAAAAACCTTCTGAATTTTAGTGGCCTAATAGGTACTCTTATAGTGCTTGCAACATTATATACACTCCGAAATGATATGCAATGTAACGTTGACTCGAAATTGCCTATAAACGGCTGGGTAAACGCACCATGGCACATGGGGCTATACGGTACAGAGAAGAAGAATAGCTACTCTGTCTTAATTACATACATACATATGAACAATTTTTCAATTATTTTGGCATCAAATTTTGCGGCACAAATTTGCATTATTATTAAAATTTGATGTGATTCGTAAAAATTCTGAGATTAGAGAAAAAACTTCCCAGATTTGTAATCGAATTGAAATGCAAACCTATATGTATCCCTTCGATGCACTATGGGACTTACGCCACTTTCAAAATAGATGTTCCACATTCCACATATAGAACCATAAATTTTTTTTTTGGTTTCTGGCTAGAAGAAGTTAAACTCTTCCTGGATAGAAGTTAGACCCGCTTTAAAGTAATGACCTTTGTCAGAGTTAAGCTCCAGACGAATCACTTGCACAACACTGTCTGAGAGCAGCTATAGGAAACCCACTACGTCTTCTAAGGTCTAACATTTTCCCGCTTTATTACATACATGAGTCGCGTCATGTTGTTGATTGTAACGTAAGATGTTTGTCGGGTGGTTTGTTGTAGTCATCTTCTTCTTTTATTGCTTTCCTTCGCCAACGTAGTCGCGTCTGTCGTCCTATCACTGTGTTGTCTCGAGCGAGCCAGTGCAATTCTCAACGTTGCTGCAACAGGAGCTGTTGTGGCCTAAATTGTATTCACACTGTCAGCAATAGGATTTTTGATATTTTTGTATTTTTTCACAGTTTCAGAGATACTAAAAATAGGTGGCGTATCGGTTTTTTATCAACCCCTAGAGAGATAATCATATTTTTTACGCTTGAAAAGATAATCATACGTCGATTCGACGTGTTGCTAGTTAACATCCTTACACTCAGAGAAATATTCACTAATATTGAACGAAATATATTTAATTCAAACGATTTGCGCTTTTGATTTGGCTCCACACGCAAATGCGTTTAATTCTAACGAGTGGCGTTTCTTTCAAAAGCATAATGAGTTGTAAAAAAGCGTTTGAATTAAAAAGAATTTACGTTTACCTGGAAAGAAGGAGCCAGTCGATTTAAACGTATTTTTCATTGAAATAAACACTTATCCTTTTATTGTAAACGGGTAAAACATTTTAAATAAATGAAAGGCAATTGTATCAAACGTCTTCGTTTTTATATTGAACATTTTTGTTATTTAAAATAAACGAAGCATTCTTTTTAATGAAACGGTATGTATTTCGAAAGTAACGCATCACGTTTTCATTTCATAGAAATTACCTCATTCAAAATAATTGAGTTTTACATGGAATTAAAAGCAAACTCTGCTGAAATAAAATAATCCATTCCATTTAATTGTCCATTCTCCATTCGATTAGATACTTACTGTTACCTGGGTTGACAAATCAATAAAGAATAAAACTTATGAAAACTTTAGAAAAACACTTTATTTTTTATTTAGGTCTAATTTTAATATGGTTAATACATTACACTTTTATTCTAACACCCGCTAAACTTAAATTGCACGTGTGCAAGCGTCCATTCCTCCAGATGAATGCAAAAGTAAATTATCGAAAACACTCTTAACATCGACGAAGATTCTAATACGCGTTTGTTCTTAGACACTACACATTTGTTTGGAATGAACATGAACACGCGAGACTCATCGGACCGGCCGGAAGTATTTAACTACCTGTTGTGCTACGTTGAAACAAATGACATTTTGGCATCGCGTCCTTTAGGTATGTGTATTTGTTACGTAAAGGAATGTATACACATTACTATGTAATGCGGAATCTTTTGATTTAAACGACCGTCGTTTGCGGTTTGGCTGCTCTTTTGTTTTAAAAGAAATTCTCTTAGCGTAAATGAGAATTCGTTCAAATCAAACGAGATTTTTCAAACGAATACTGCGTTCAATTTAAATGTGGAGCTTTTAATATGAATGTGCGTTTTTTTCTCTGAGTGTATAACTTCTTTGTTAAGAATAACATGTTGTTAAAAGGTAGATATACAGGGTGTCCCGCATTGGGTGGTCAATACTGTAAGGGTTAATAGCGCAACTTGTTTCAGCAAGAAAATTACCAATACAATCGGAATTTTTTTACCGTTACCTTGTTATCGCTCTTTTTGTGAAAGTCATCGAAAATCGTGACTTGTCATACAAAATCATGATTTGCAGCCCTCCTGATGGCTTAATCCAAGATTTGATTTCAGTTTCAGAAACTACATAAAATTTTACAAAAACTGAAGTTTTTCCTGTTGCCAACATTATCGCCACTTTCAAGATACAGTTACTCAAACTTAATAGAAATTTAAAAATAGATTTTTCATCGAAAATTCAGACAGTAATTTCATAACGGTGCTTTATACGTACAACTCTGCAAAGTTGATAAAAGTTGCTTCAACATGTTGGCTTTCCAACGGTATATCACTTTTCATATTTACATTGCAGAATTTTAGAGAAACACGCATTTAATGGTAAAAATCAAGGCTTCAGTGGAATCGCTAACAATTTTCCCTTTACTCGAAAAAAGACAAACAAAGGCTATTATAATTCGGGATAGAATCTCGCAATATTATTTTGACCAGAACTGTAAGATATATGAAAATTGTACATTGTTTGGCAAATGCAACGAGTAGAGCAGGACTTCAGCTGGATATTCATCGGATGACGATCCAAAGGACTCTTCAGTCGGACAACCGGCATCCGTACCACCTTACGCAAGTTCAGGAATTACTACCGAGCGACTGTCAGAGGAGGATAACATTTTGCAATTGGTTTCTTAAAAAAATCCGGGAAGACCTTGATTTAAAAAAAAAATAGTGTTGTTGGATGAAGCCACGTTTACACGTAGTGACGCTTTCAACACCCGGAATAATCACATCTGGGCTCAAAGCAATCCCCATGAAACTCGGCAATCTCGATTTCAATATGAGTTTCGTGTCAATGTTTGGGTAGGTCTTATTGGCCCTTTGATCCTTCCCCCTCGACTAAATTCCAGAAGCTTTCTCGAATTGTTACAAAACGAAATATTGCCCATAATCAATCAGATGCCTCAGCGTGATGAAATCTGGTGGCAGATGGACGGGTGCCCCGCTCAAAATGCGAGACCTACCAAAGAATGTTTAGAAAACGAATTTCCCGGAAAGTGGATTGGAAGATTTGGGGCAGTTGCGTGGCCTGCGAGAAGCCCCGACTTTACTCCACTAGATTTTTATTTATAGGTTACTTAAAAAACATTGTCTATTCCAAGCCGATTCCCTCTCGGGAACACTTGCTGCAGCGATTTAACGATGCATGTGACAACATAAAGGAAAACTCTCCTGAAATCCTTCGGACCGTTTCTTCCATGAGCCGAAGGTGTCGAGTCTGCATACAAAATGGAGGAGCCGAATTCCAGCAGCATTATTCCAATTCATCAAACAGACCCATTTAATCATTAGTTAATATTTTTAGTTTATTGGTTCTTTCTCATTTTTAAAACTTTATTTCCATTTTTACTTAACAAATTTTCAAAATTGCGATACTAAAATATAAAAAATAAATGAATAAAATATCAGTTTGAATAAATAATTACCTTGATTTTTACCATTCAATGCGTGTTCCTCTAAAATTCTGCAATTTAAATATGAAAAGTGATATCCCGTTGGAAAGCCAACATGTTGAAGCAACTTTTGTCAACTTTGCAGAGTTGTACGTATAAAGCACCGTTATGAAATTACTGTTTGAATTTTCGATGAAAAATCTATTTTAAAATTTCTATTAAGTTTGAGTAACTGTATTTTGAAAGTGGCGATAATGTTGGCAACTGGAAAAACTCCAGTTTTTGTAAAATTTTATGTAGTTTCTGAAACTGAAATCAAATCTTGGATTAACCCATCAGGAGGGCTGCAAATCATGATTTTGCATGACAAGTCACGATTTTCGATGACTTTCACAAAAAGAGCGATAACAAGGTAACGGCAAAAAAAATTCCGACTGTATTGGTAATTTTCTTGCTGAAACAAGTTGCGCTATTAACCCTTACAGTATTGACCACCCAATGCGGGACACCCTGTATAATCATTTGTATTTAATATTATTCTGTTAAGCGCGTGGTTTTGCAAAATTATCATTTGTTTGTTTATATAATATTAATTTTAAAAAAATGGTTCTAGGAGAAATAGATTTCAATAGATTAAAATAAAGGATATGTTTATCGAAACAGGCTTTTGGTGGTTATATCCAAGTAAATACACATCCACATTATCAAGATTTATAAAAATGTCAATTCGGGGCAATTAAAATATTTTTCAGTACAAATTTGTTCTACAGTTTTTACTGACATTAAAGATAATCATACGTCGATTCGACGTATATTTGACTTATGACCCCTCAATATCTTAGGCTGTGTGGCACCCAAGCCAATAATTTTGCCACGTAATTACGCCTACAGACATGAATTGAGTTAAATCTTGGAACCAACAAATTATAAAGCTTCACTTATGAGCAGTGTTGCCAATTTAGCCGTTTTCCGGCCAAATTTAGCCGGAAGCCGTGCTGTTTAGCCGGAAGAAATTTCTAATTCCGGCCGGCCGTATTTTTAGCCGGAATTGATTTTCTTCGGCCGTTTTTCCGGATAAAATTATTTTATGATTTTTTTTTACTTTGAAACTAGAATCAATTTCTCAATGTTCACAACCAAAATAATTAATCGCCGTGAAATTACTTCTACATGCACTAATTGTCGTGTATTAGAGTACGAGTAAGTACCTATTATGTCCACCGAGAGGAAAACTTGCATTTATGTATCCTGGGAAAAATTTGCCGCGGAGGTTTGCCTTTTTTCAATAAATTTGGGGTAATGGGAACATTACGCTATCAGCTCTCGTAAGAAAAATTTTCTTGTTCTTGTTACCGACACTAGCGTCACTTATCTTACTGTCCGCCATATAGCGGACACATAGCGGAAAATATCGGAAACACAAAATTTCCCCCTATGAGAACGTATAGCAGAACAAGCCAAAATATAAAATTATTCAGGTGCGATGATGCCCTATAGTTACGCAATGGACGTTCCTTTTACGAATTTCATGTTCCACAATTTCGAACCTAATGTGGTTATGGACTATGGACACCGAGAAATTGGACCTGTATACAACAATTTTGACTAGTTGAGCTATCTAACTCCGAACAAAGTAAATTTTGACTGTAATGCCAGCGATTGGAGAATATACGTAATAAAACTAAGAAATCTGCCTAAAACATAGTTTACGGGTAGTAGGTACTCCATAAAAGAAATAAAATTATTAAAATCAGTATTTTACTATATTTTTTCGCAATGTGATTGTTTTGTATGATTTAGCCGGTTTTTTGGCCGTTTTTCTAGCTGAAAGTTATTTAGCCGGATTTTAGCCGTTTTTGAAAAAAATAAAGCCGATTTTCCGGCTAAATTTAGCCGTTTTCTAAATTTCCAGTTGGCAACACTGCTTATGAGATATAATAAAAAGAAAAATTTCTGTACGTCGATTCAACGTAGATTATCTCTCTAGGGTTAAGCATCATCATCATATTATTATGTAAATTCTTCCTCTAGTCTTTGTATTGCATACTTGTTACTTTGGATAATGTTTTTATTAGCATTATCAACAGAATATCAATAAACGAAGAAATCTGATTTATATGTCTTCGTTGAATGATATTCTGTTGATAATGCTAATAAAACACCAAATAACTTTTGTAACAATAACCACAACCAATCACACCACAACCCCTAGCCTAACTACAAATTACACGAGCAGTGTGAACGCTATCGAAGAATTCGTTTCACTTGCATATTATAGTCACGGTTATCAAAATGCATCCAGCGATGTTGTTTGTGCAGACGCTGAGTGTAGTATCGTTATATTCACTGTTGTGATTTCAGCGTATCCCGATGCTTTCCCCAAAAGACTTATACAGAACAACGATCAACGATCCGATTGCAAGTTGTAAATGCATCATCATGCCGGCCAAGCGAGCCGGTCGTGCCAAGCCTGCGGTTATGCAGTCAGTCGTTTGTTGATGCACATGTTGCACATTTCTTCGTCGCTATGCACACGACGGACGAACGAATGCAGCATAAAATCGCTGACCTTCATGGACCTTGAGCAAGGTTCACTAACTTCTTTTATTGTTTCCCGTCTCATGGATACCGTCCACTCCCCACCGATGTCTTGATTGCATCTTCCATAAATTTATTATATGAGTGGTAGAAGCCAATGATGCAACATTACCTCTCGCGGAACATACTGTGGAGTGAATGGTCCTTCCTTCCCGTATCCCGTCATGCACTCGATGGTAGACTTGGACTTGTTGCATTTCTCTTATGGAGTTTCTTAACTTGTTTACTACTGCTGCACCTCGACACATCTTTCTAAAGTGCGGAGTTTATTGATTTGGTTCTTGTGTTTTTCATTTTGATCGCCATCGACTTTTATGCGATGCGACGCGACGTCCGTCTCGGAGAATATTATTTAACACGTACACGGTACCAGACACGACAAGTGGGTTCGTCATCGTTTTACATAATCGACAGTCGATGATAATGTCTTCCGGTTTGGATTAGTGGTAAAAAAGGACGAGCTGTTGTAATTTTGTTTTCTTTTTTTACTTCAAAGTTATGATACCATTATAATAAATACATAAAAAAATTGTTCTAACTTTTTTATTATGTATTTTATATCAGACGCTCAGGCAATTTATTATTAAATTTCGTTAAACCGTGCAAAACACTGATAGTGCAGTCAAAATATCCCATTTCAGGCCTCCAAATAGAAAAAAATAGAGTAAGGCTATTTTTTGTGGTTTTTGAATCAGCGGGCTCCCAGGAATCTAAGATAAGGCGACCAACTTTTATAAATGCCAATCCGGGACATTTTAAGTATCAGCGCCCGCGCTAGCACTTACGCCGCCCCGGGCAAGAGGACAAATTGCCGCTCCTGGGTAATATACCAGGCAGATTGATAGTAGGTAATATGTGCGTCGTTGAAGTAGATGAGTAGTTTCCCATAACATCCTTGCAGACTACGCAGCCGATAAACTTCAGTTAGCCGGATTTCTTCAGTGCGGAACGTCCATGGTTTATTTTCATAAATGCGACATCTTGAGAACCATAGTTGTAGCCCAGGAGGTTGGGGAGGAAGGGCGGGAAGTGGCGCTTGACCCTCCCTCCCCCTGTCTGTCGGTTGATCAAGGATACATTTTTGTCTTACTGCTGTATTACCTCATAAAAAAATCGATGCTCTACGTATGAAAATTTCAGTGCTACAAATCTGCGTGTTGGTGGTGTCAGTTGGCGCCTGGTCTCAATCGCAATTTTAAGAAAGATTTCAGTCTGGTGGTCTCGGTTATTCCGAGACAGGGATTCTAAAAGTATCATCCGCACAATTCTATTGAGACTGCAGTTTTAGGCATTTAATATCCGAAGCTTGAACACCCACATGTAGGCGTCATAAACATCGTCATATCCATATCCTATCCGCGTTTGCGTGACCTAGCCTTTCGAAACTTAAATTATTCCCCAAGTGACATCCTAAGTTCTCTTTGTGAGGATCCTAACCACCTATGTTTCCGATCATGTTGCCCAACCAAACCCATTCAAGAAAATATTTCGCCGCCAAAAAGCCTATATTGTCCGTGTTTCATCACTCCATTACTTCTGGGCTTAAATGTATACTTTATAGAGTTTTTGCTGTCCGCCATGTTTTAACATTAGAATAAAGGCCTCCTCACACGAAGTTTCCTTTGGGAAGTTAATCGATTTAAAAACATTTCGTCTGAAAGGGATATTTTTGTGACAAAGGTCATATGATGTAATCAAGAAAGAGTGAAACTCATGTAGACGCCATTTATCGTTAAAAGGAAAAAGGTCGCTCTGGATTTATCTTTCTCAAATGTTTTACCCTTTTTCTAAAAATATTTTTGTTGTCATATAGTTTAATGGGAATGATGACATACCCTCCGACCCACTAAAAAAAAATTTGGGCTAGGGCATGATGTTGAAAAAATGTTTAGAAAATCCAGCCTACGCCCTTACTGAGAATTTTTATAAAGAAGAAGGTCAGAGCTAGCTAAATCGGGGGAATCAAGCTTAGTCCTGATTAAGCATGTCCGAAAAAAGGAAGTACTGCTACTGCGGCTTTGGTAATGTGTACTGTGATTCCATCCCTCATCTTGCTGAAACCCAAACAATTTTGTTCGAAATTTGACCTTTAAATGCTATAGATGAATCAATGCAATGGGAACCAACTGAGGCGATCCATCCATCCAGAAGATCGGGTGAATTGAAGCCAAATTGCCGCCAAAGGTTTATAGAAGTTTCCAAAACTCTTGCAGGGGTATGCAATTTCAATCAGGAGACTTTGTTTTAGTGTTTATACGAATCATTATTTCTCATGTGATATCAATTTATCCGGAGGATTAATATTTTTTTAGGGGACGTGCTCTCCTCCGATTCAATAGACTAAAATAAAGTTTTAGACATTACTGCCGGAAATTAAAGTGCGACGTTTCGCATATAAACTCAATAATAAGATTACGTTTTATAGGTACTTTCGTCCTCTATTTAAAAATTAGATTGATCTCCCCTTTGGTAAGACTAACGCTAAGGGATCACGCATAGAAAGATGAAATATAATCCTTAATGCTGGTCAAAAGAAGAGGTATAAAATGTTCAATTGGAGGACGAAATTATATTATAAATCTCCAATTTCAGTTTTAAAGTAAAACTTCAATAGCGCATAATTTCGGATGTAGGGCGGGGGCTAGCATCACAGACGTACAATTACGCAACTCTTACTAGGTAAGCATTTTAGGATTCTAAATGCAGCACCTTCTATCAATTGTTGGCTCTCAAGGACTTTGCTTCTTCAAAACACAACTTTCAACTATTTATTTCATCTGTAGGTTTCGTTTCCACTTAATGGAAATTGATATTGAATTTTTCCTTCTGGCTTTTATATTTTTTTTTCTTCGAGTTCTTGCCAAAAAGCCGCCCCTAAAATTTGGCGCCCCGGGCGACCGCCCGGCTTGCCCCCCCCCCCCCCCCTTAGAGCGGGCGCTGTTAAGTATGATGTGTACTTCAGGGTATTGGACGTTAATAGATTATTTTTTAATGATACAACATTTCCAAGATTACCAAATGTGAAATTGGGTCTAAATCGGGGTCTATAAATTATAATCAACTAATTTGAGAAAATAACATTTTATAGCGCCTTCACAATCCCAGTTTTCACGTTGAGCTGCAGATTTAGAAAGGGATTCGTTCAAAGAAAATTCACAAGTGCGATAAGATAGATACTCGTATGAACTATTTTTATGGTAATGTTGTGGGGGGAATAGGGTCTGAATGTATACAAAAAAATTAAATTCATACTTTTCATTGGAATGACATTGTTTAGCAAGTTCCGGATTGTCATTAAGTACTCGGTAGAACTTGTCCCAATTTCCCATATTGAACTTTATTTCGGTTATGGCTCGAAACGTTTCTTCTTCTTCTTCCTTGCCTCGTTCTTTATACCGCTCCATGGTTTCACGTTGCTCGACCTGCGGTGTAGGCACATCGCCCGTTTTGGCGGTGATATCTCAGCATATTTCTACAGGCAGCTCTATCTTGGATCGTGTCATCGTCGAGACCAATGCGTTGGTGTTGCTTTTTCATTCGACACATCCAGCTCGAAACGTTTCGATTTTTTAAAAATGTTTCTGAAAATGTCCAGTACGAACTTATAATTGAAAATAGACGGCGCGTTAGTACCTGGACCCTGGAGCATGCCCAAAACAATCTTGTATGCGACATCGTTGTTTGAATAGTTATCATTCAGCGCTGCACTGGACTTACCTGGGCTCCTCTCGTTTTTTTTGCACTTTATTCGATATTTGATTAGATATGTATCCGAACTCATCAAATAATTCATTTCGGTAATAATATTACTTAGCTTGGGCATCTGCCCCAATATTATTCGATACACTTGCTTTAGTAACAGCCAAATGTAACGTGTTAAAAACTGTACTTTTCGAGACATTGAATACATTTTTTGTAGAAATAGCAAGCATTTTCCATAAAATATTGCTTTCAATTTGGCCAGCTTCGACCAGTTTGTTTAAGTCGCTTTTTATTATAAGAGGAATGCAATTTTTCTACGGCCGCCTTGATTATTTGTGTTACACTCGGACTCGTTGCTAGGCGGACGGCGGCAACCCTAGATGAAGTGCGATGCACGTAGAAGTACGTGTGGCGGCACTGGCGAGAGTGTGTGTATGTGTATGGCGAGACACACGGGAGTTGATCGATACGATAGACATCGTGCGTGACGGATGTGTCTTTTGGCTATTGTTCTGGCGTGTATATTTTGGCTATTGTTCTGGCGTGTAATTTTGTGACGATAATAAAAGGCGAATTGTTGGTGAAAGACGGAGTTTTTATTCCATAGAATATTTTAGCGATAACATTTGTCTTTCAGTTCTGAGAGTGAATGGGCCACTTCCGTGAAAGTCATTTTATCTCTTTCTATTGCTTTTACGAAATTGTCGAAAATAGAAGCTTGTGTATGTATAAATTTTAATCAGAGCTCTGAGATTCGCTGGTAAAAATAATTGTGTAGAACTGCATAGGGCACTTTTCTTATGATAGAAAATAGGCTTTTAATGGCACGTACATTTGTAAAACATATTCTACAGTCGGTATAAGTTCGAGCCACCTTGTTTGGCTGTATCCGAGCATTTTCTTATATTGCGCATTGCACACCAATGATTTCATTTAAGTCCCGCTTACAGTTTTGAAAATCGCTGCTCTGAGCCTTAAGGTCGACACCTCCAAAATTGGTATTTGCTTTATCAGCGCAAAAGCGGCTTTGTCGATAGTCTCCAGGGTCTCCACCAAATATGAATATATAATGTGGGCCGTTTCTCATGGCAAGGTTGTTATTTCAAGCTCCTTGATATTAATCCCTAACGTAGGTTCAAAATACCTAACTAGAATTGGAAATAATTTCAATTTTTTATTATTTGAGGCATCAGTAAGACTACAGTGAAAGCTCTCTTTGCGGACAGCTCTGATAAGCGGATATCTCTAATAAACGGACAAATTATTTGGAACATAATGTTTTTCCAGTGATTTGTGTGTAGCTTTCATTCTAATAAGCGGACACTCCAAAGAACGGACACGGACAGTAGTTTGTGGAATATTTCTTGACACATCTCCAAGGATTAAAGAGTATCCTTTTTTGTCCTTTTTGGGACCTTTCCGATCATAATTTTTGTTTAGCAAAATGAGTTTTAGATTCCTGGGAGCCCAATGATTTAAAAACCACAAGAATTAGCCTTTTAGTGTCTTAATATACCAGTAGAACTACAGCTAAGCGAAACAGAAGCAAAGTTCATAGGTCTATTTTTTTCTATTTGAAATGCTAATATGACTGCACTATGATGGGACTGGACATGCCTGTACTGTCGAATGTCGCTTGAATTTATAGTTGAATGTGTGTTTAGGACCTTTTTTTTGCGTATTCGGGTACATCTTTTGTTTAAACTTTTAAGCTGGTTGTTAACTGTGTAAAATAAAAATTTATACCGCAGAAGCCACGCACGTCTTGGCAATAAACTCGCGCAAAACCGAAGAATATTTTATATACTTATCTTATGATTAAAAGAAATATTCAAAATTTTTGTGGAATGAGAGTTATTCAAAAATAACCAAGATTTTGCAAATTACATATTATTACGCATCGCAAATCTGCTCTTTATTTTAGAACATTATTTGCTAAAACCCAGGAGCCCAGATCATTCAATGGTAAGGTTCGCTATTTGCATCATTGGCCCTTTTGGGTAACGAAACGTCATACAAAAAATAAATACTGCTGAGTCAGTTGTCTTTTTTAAGAAGTTTCAATATTTAAAACTGTCTGTGATCCAAAAAAATTAACGCCTAGGTTCTGCACGGGATACACACAAAAAGTGGCTTTCAGGACTCTAGCTTTTAGTTTTGCAAAGGGAACATTTTGAAAAAAGATTGAACCGATTGTTCAATATAAGTTATTCAAAAGTTTTTACTTCTATTGGAAAAATTAGAGGATTATAAGTATTATACAGGGTGTCCGGAAACTGCCGCATAACCGCACCGGAATGTGATTCCTCATGTGATTTCCAGCAAAAAACTTGTACGGAACATACACCCTCAGCTTAACCCTTTAGCTGCCACAGGCATTTAAAGATTTTTGCAAAAATCATTTTCTTGCACGACTTAAAGCCTATTATCTCCAAAGCTAGACCAGCTAGAATAGTGAATTAATTATTACAGCCAACAAATTTACCTATTAAATAAAACGAACCACACTAAAATCGGATAAGAGGTTTGGTTTTTACAGAGCTTCAAAGTCAAATTTGCATGATTTGACCCAAAAACAATCTTTTTTTCCTTCTCAATTTTCTCCAACTTCTGCCAGGGAGAGGTGCTTGTACGATTCTTTTAAAAATTGGCGCATAGTCTTACAATCAAATATTTCTTACATCATTTTGATCTAGCTCCATTATTTCTAACAGTTTTTATACTTTAAGTGTAGAAAACTAGGGTTAATTTTAGCTCGAATTCAATACAATTCAATTTACACTGCCCCTAAAGATCTGCAATTGGTAAAATCTATTCAAAGTATGTCGAAATCGAGCCAAAATTAACCCTAGTTTTCTGCACTTAAGGTACTAAAACTGTTAGAAATAATAGAGCTAGAATAAAATGATGTAAGAAAGATATGATCGTAAGACTATGCGCCAATTTTTAAAAGAATCGTACAAGCACCTCACTTTGGCAGAAGTTGGAGAAAATTGAGATGGAAAAAAAGATTGTTTTTGGGTCAAATCACGCAAATTTGACTTTGAAGCTCTGTAAAAACCAAACCTCTTATCCGATTTTAGTGTGGTTAGTTTTATTTTATAGGTAAATTTGTTGGCTGTAGTAATCATTTTATTTCACTATTCTAGCTGGTCTAGCTTTGGAGATATTAGGCTTTAAGTCGTGAAAGAAAATGATTTTTTGAAAAATCTTTAAATGCCTGTGGCAGCTAAAGGGTTAAGCTGAGGGGGTATGTTCCGTACAACTTTTTTGCTGGAAATCACATGAGGAATCACAATCCGATGCGTTTATGCTGCAGTTTCCGGACACGCTGTATACCAGACAAGTTGGGAAAAATATTCTGTAAGGACCTATAATAATATGCTCGTCTTGGACGGTTGTTTTTGTTTGTTTTCATGACTTGCGCGAAATGTATGGATGATGTATCATTCATGATAAATAAAAAATGCATATAGCGAAATAAATCCATAATGAATCCCACGTCAACATACTGTTTAATTTTGCATAATAAGGAGGAATAGCTTCCAAGTGGGCCAATATCAGATTTAGCAGGATTTGCGTGGCCAACGTGTTGACCGATCATCTTCTGAAAACAATTAGAATCTCAAGTTTATTCGACTTTTAAAATTCTTACACCCAGGGCCGGATTTACCCTCTATGGCGCTCCTGGGCAGTAGTGGAGTTGCCGCCCTCCGTCACTGGTTATACCTGGAAGTAGACCAGTCGCATGCGCATGGATGGCTTAACAGGGTGCATGTGATGTGAAAATGCTAATCGATTTATGCGAAAAATGCAATTCTCTGCTATTCTTCCGAATATTTGTATTAATTATTTTTATGCGATTTTAAGTAGCAGGGTTTGACTGGAAATTTTAGTTAGTTTACTTCTTATTTGTCAAAGAAAAATACGATATTTGGTCGGCAAAACTCAGAAATCTCTGGATTTTTGCAGGATGGTTGGTTATGGCCCCCTGATTAACTTAGTGTTTGCGGTAGGGAGACGACCTCTACTTAGCTACTTTAATACGTTTTTCAACGATGTAGCCATGAAGCGGAGTAAATGGCGGTGGTGGGAAAAATACATTTGAAAATTATGAAGAAATTTATCGTTACAAAAGAAATAAGTGCACTTTCATAAGTTTTACGATTTCTTCACCACTTTTGTCGCTCACTTGCGTGTGCCTTCTGGTGAAAGCTAAATAATAAAAACAAATTCCCTCCACAACTCGGGAACGCTCACTTGCGAGTTAATGCACTTAGTAGCAATGGGTATAGCCAACGCCATCTAGATATATAAAGGCCGCAACTCAGCTGTACGATGACGGCATGGAACCTGCTTAAATTATTCGTCGGACACGGGCAAACAACAACAATGTCATGAGAAGCAACAACAATGCAATTTAATCTGCGGATTTGACGTTTACGGCCCTAATATATAGACGGCGGTGGTATAGCTTAAACTTATAATAAACAATTTGGAAAAACCAAATATAGCGGCATTTTATGTAAATCTGGCACTGACCCAAGCGTCCTTTTTCGCCAGTTTCATTTTAGATATCTGGAAATGTGTATTTTAAAAGTTAAAATTAATTAAAGCCTTGAAAATTTCAGAAATATGCCGCCCCTCACAATTTGCCGCACCGGGCAGTTGGCCAGGTTGCCCTATGGGAAATCCGGACCTGCTTACACCCAGAAAACAAACGTGTAATGAAACCAGTGAAGTTTTTACTTTACTTCCATTAAGCAGAAAGTTTATTTAAACGTATGAAGTTTGAAAATAATTTATTAAAAATGCCATTTAGTGTAGTAAATAGGTGATTTCAGATTGCAAAGTGTGGTGGAGAAATTTTTTTTTGTTTCTTATGTTTTTTGGGGTGCTGAGCTCGAATCCGGAGCTTCCCAGCAAAATTTCGTTGCGGAACAGGGTCAAAACCGCGAAAAACCCCAAAATTTTCTGAGTTTTCCCGTTCTTTTGTTTATAACTCCGAAGGTGTACATTTCTCCGAAAACCTGTCCATGAAAATATCAGAGAAATTATTAAATTGCGGGTCTAATGCGCCATAATCATTAAAATGTGTTAAGCGGTACCCACAAATGCCACCTTACTCTCTCGACATTTATTTATGTAAGAAACGTCTCGGAATGTTGATTTCGTATTCTGAACAAGTCTGCAAAACAATTTTCTAACGAGGCCGAACTTGTCGAAAGCAGTGAGGGGCTCTAGATAGCTATTTCCCTAAATATTATAGGAAAATTGCACGAGTTAATCCCTAATCATATTTATGCGGCCACTCTAAATAAGGGAGATTCCAAAAATTATTAAATTTATTGAAAAGTGTATCAATTATCAAAATGTTATAAAATTAGAAATAGGTTCATGGCTTAAAAGCTAATTCAAAATGGAGAAAAGTCGCATGTGCTAACCTGTTGACAAACTTTAAATTGATATTGTGCCCTTTATCGAAAAACAATATTAAGGAAACGAGAAACAATATTTTTCTTTACTTTACTTAGATCACAATTGGATTAGCTTTTAACAGTAATCATTTTGGAATTTTAACTCTTTTGGTTTGGCTGGAATTAAGCGCCGAAAGTACTCATGTCAAGGGATAAGCTAACCTGATGACAAGCATTGTACATAATGATATTTTAGATGTGTCCAATTATTACCAATAGTTTTTCATCAATTCTCCTTAAAACATTGTATAACATATAATATAAACGCATTAATTGCATGGCGTGCTAAAATATATACGATACTTTCGTAAATATTGCACGCTGCGCTTGCTAATTAAGGAAAACTAAATTTCAACCCGATAAATGCCACTCTGAACGAAATAAATGTACAGTTCGTGCCATAAAATTCTGTCCAAACCGTCTAATTTACCAGCGATAATAATAATTTTAATTTTATTGTAGGTCATAAAGTCGAAATAAAACCAACAAAAACAAAAAAAAAACTTCAAAAATTTATCTGTATACATATTCACAAAAAAAAAAAACAAAAAACTTAAGACAAAATAATGTAAAATGTCTGCACGACTTGCGTAGCAATTCGGATACTTTGCTCGCTATATAACTCTATAGGTATTCCAATGGTCGAATTTTATTCGCGGACTTGTTCCGTAAAAAGCCTGCTGCAATTAATTTCACAAAATGCATCAAAGTGCATCGTGCTTTCTTGTTTTGGCTATGTCCGTTCAACCGTCTCTCGATGTCCATTCAATGTGTAGAAGGTATGTATAGTATACTGTGTGCACGCAGTTTGGATAGCCAGCCACCATATCAGAAGGAAACAGTGCTGGGTTCTTGTTGCCGAAGCCCCAAAATGCATTTGGAAGATGATGACGAAAACGACGACGCGACGTTGTCGACTTCTTCGTCGTCTGCAAATTTTTGGTTTTGACCATCTTGGTTGCAATGGACGTTGATGACGAACATGCGGAACAATTTCTGACTTTTAAAATGTGTTTTTTTTTGTGTGAGTTTTATTTAAGAAAAGAGACGTCCATAACCGCACACTTAACTATAGAACTATGGCGAAAAGTCTGATGTCTGACATCGACTGTCACATTGCACTGAGACTAACCGCAGACATCGGGCCCAAAAATTGATTCTTGTCCATTTAAAAGGGCCTTTAAAAAATTATCTTTGATACGAGAATGGTCATGGAATATATGGACGCATCGTTGCACCGTCATCGTATTTCTTGGCCTCCCATTTTGGCAATATGTAATGCAATGCACCCGGCCCGAAAGTGCATAATATATAAAAGACGAAAATCATATCTGCGTCTGTAAGACAATGACAAGAGTTTGCGTTTCTGGAAGGAGACGTTGATTATCCTATAGGTGGACTTGCATTGTGTGTGATAAAAGACGAAATTTTATGATAGTCATTCTGTTATCGTTTTCGTGTTTGCACCGAACACACTCCTTGGTCATGCATTCTTAATTTTTTGCTGGGCTGATGGAGTACAAGAAACAGGGACACCGAAATGGTGTTTACTTAAAAAACGATCCTATACTCAAGTGGTGCAAGAGAACACTTCCATACATTTGAAACTAAATGATATGAGTGGCTCAGTTGCCAAAGTCACTAAGTCCACTATTGTCGAAAAGTAACATTTTACAAAACCTTCTGTATTAAAAGATTTGCTACATTTTTCGATAAGAATTGCACACAAAAATAATAGTTAAATGTAGGCTATCCAATAGAATATAGACAATCGCGTAAAGTGTGCCGAGAGGTTTCTTCGAGAATACCGAAACATTCTTGGACTCCAATATTGCGGGAGATGAAACGTGCTGTCACTACGTCACTCCGGAAACAAAGGAACAGTCGGAACAATGGCGCCATCCCGGATCGGGAGCCTAGCGGCGGAGTTCTTCGAAGCGGGTTTTCAGAAGTGGATAACTCGTCTCGGATACGTAGAAAAATCTGGCGACTATGTAGAATAATTTGTCAAAGGACGCCAAAGAAACAGATGAGATAAAGCGACGGATATAACTAGCTAATAAGTGTTATTTTTCGGTCCTCCCAATTATGAATTCGAAGATGGTGCACAGGAACACGAAGGTCCACGTGTATAAAACCATAATCCGACCTGTGCTATACTATGGCTGCGAGGCATGTACCCTAACCCAAAACTCTGAACACCTGTTGGACGCATTCAAGCGAAAGGTTCTCCGAAGAATCTTTGGGGCCGTTCGTGAACAAGGTGAATGGCGCATCCGGTACAACCTTGAGTTGTATCAGCTGTATGATGAGCTACAGGTGTCGAAAATTGTGAAATTGCAGCGACTGCAATGGGCGCGACATGTACAAAGGATGAACGACGATCGCATGCCCAAAAAGGTGATGAACGCGCAACGAGTGGACGGAGCCAGATTGCGTGGGAGACCGAGAGCCCGATAGGAGCGTTCTGTACGTGAGGACGCCCACCAGATGCTAGGCTTTCGGAAATGGAGGACAAGGTCGCGTGACCGCGACAATTGGAGGTTTTCAATCCAGGCGGCCAAGGCCCGACGTCGTCGGGCTATCTTGCCATAAAGAAGAAGATGTAGAAAAATAGTTTAAAGTACAAGCTTTCAGACGGTATACTTATTTATTGCAATAAAAAATGCCTTACATTACACCTGAAAAAAATGTGGGAACCTTATTTTTTTACTTGCCCCTCGAATGAACACTGCAAACAACAGTAAACAAAAGAAAGTATTTATGAACACTATGAGTGTATTCACGCACAAGTGAGCGGACTAAAATTTTGACACAAATTCTACTTACATTACTCTCCACCAGAAGGCACTCAGTGTTTGCGGTACGTAGCGCAGCAAAGCCATCTATATTTCAAAGCCCGGAACCAGAACCCGCTCATATACTTTTGCGGCAGATCATAGGCTCGATTAGTTGGAAAATTTACATTGCCGGGTTGGGTCGCGGCAAACTTTACACGAAAAGTATTGATTCCCGGTCGATTTTCGTCGCGAAAAGTGCAATGTGTCGTGAATTGAAGTGTCTATAATGCAGCGAAAGAAAAAAATGCCGATAAAAAGTGAGTTTTCCACTTGTCTTCGCGGTTTTTATCAGAGCAGAGACGGTTTTTTACATGCGCTGTGCTTGTGTTAGTGCATCGTGCAACATATATACGACATATTCATAGGCTCGCTTTGTGTGCATGTATTGCTGCTTCCCGGCTTTCTGATATAGGTGGCTTTGTAGCGCAGTGTCCTCTACTTAGCGCAAAATTTCTACGCTTCGCAACGAAGTAGCCATATATCGGAGTAGATGGCGGGAAAACAAATTTGAAAGTTATGAAGAAATATATTGTTGAAATAATGTAACGCAGATTATGCTCATCTACATATTTTTTTATCATTTTTGTCATAATAATGAATGGCGCTTGACATTAGTGTTACATTGCATTCACCAACTACATTCACGGCTCATTTGCGTGTGCCTTCTGGTGGAGGAAAATATGTGTAAGTAGAATTTGTGTCAAAATTTTAGTCCGTTCACTTGTGAGTGAATACACTCTAAGGCCCGTATTTATGAACATTCCTTAACTCAAGGACACCTTGAGTCAAGGATGCCGAAATTCAATAAATTAAATGTCATTTCCCATACTTTTCATATAAATCATTTATATTCAGGAGTCAATGCATCCTTGATTTAAGGCGAAACTCAAGGAGACCTTGAGTTTTCAATAGATTTCAACAAATTCACCTATAAATTAAAACTAACCACACTAAAATCCGATAAAAGGTTTGGTTTTTACAGAGCTTCAAAGTCAAATTTCTGTGATTTTACCCAAAAACATCATGTCTTTCCATCTCAATTTTCTCCAACTTCTGTCAAGGAGAGGTGCTTGTACGATTTTTTTTACCCTTTCCGTGTTTTTGTCACATATATTCGACATCGCATGCATATACCTTTTCAAGGCCAATGGATAACGGTAGATTGGGATTTTTATCTTCGTTTCTTATTAAATGTATACCAGGTGGCATTTATTCTTAGTAAATAACGTCGTACTTGTTGGTTGATTGTTTTGTGCAGTACAGCGTAGACAGACGTGGTGTGAGTTATAGAGCGAAAAAATTGCGGGAATCAAAAATAAAAATAAAATATAAGCACATATCGTGTGGTTTCTAAAAAATAGTGAGTATTGATATAAGTCTCAAGAAATATTTTGTAGCCAAAAAAATATAAAAGAATTGAATATTGAAAACATTTTAGATGTTTTTGGTTGTCACTTATATTCGACATAAAGGGTATATTTTTGAAAAAAATGTATGATTTTTCCGCATAAGTGTTCTTGTTTTTCTTTTCAATTTGAACAGAAAATGGCTTCAAATGCAAGAAAATTATCTTATGATCAGATTTTAGCCATACTAGAGGCTAATTCTGATCTTGAAGATGACGTCATTAATGAGGACGAAATTGAATTCGATGTTCGCCATGTTCGATCCCACGACATTCCTTTAGCAGAACGAGAAGCAATTTCATCTGAGGACTTCGATTTACCAGACGCACCTAATACTGCAGAAACAAGTGTTGAATTTGTCGAAACAAGGGTTCCTGATCAACTGAAATGTACGGCAAAAAAGGATATAAGTTGGAGGAGAACTAGAGAGCCGGAAAGTGCAAATGCCATACCTTTTGAGCCAATAGAATATGAATCAGTCTTGCACGTCGGTACTCCTTTTTCGTACTTCATCAGATATTTACCAGACGATTTTTTTGTAAAGGCGGCTCATTATACGAATCTATACGCGCAAAATAAGGGTCAAATATCGTTTAAAAAATGCACCGTCGATGAAATTCGTGTTGTATTTGCTCAACATATCATGATGGGAGTGCTTAAATTGCCCCGGGTAGAAATGTTTTTTGATCCTTCAATAGGAATGTCGTTCTTCATAGATAATATGACGCGTAAGAGATTCTTCGCGATTCGCAACAACCTTCACTTGGTCGATATAAATGCTCGACAACCTGGTTGCACAGATCGGCTCTTCAAAGTTGGCCCAATAATTAATGCAGTCCGTAATCGCCTCTTGGAATTACCGCTAGAAGAATCCCTTTGCGTTGACGAACAGATAATTCCCTTCAAAGGGAAATTTATTGCCAAGCAGTACATCAAAGGAAAACCCTGTCCGTGGGGCATAAAAGTTTTCTTTCTATGGGGATCAACTACTCCGATTGATCAAGAATTGATCAAAACGGTTGGATTCGGCTCTGCTATTGTAATTGTACTAAAGTTAGCTGAACGTATTCCGGTAGCCGAAGCTGGTCATAATTTATTCTTCGATACTACATCCTACCAGTTATTTGAAATTTTGAGAGATCGGAAAATAAATGCCGCCGGGACAATACGCATCAATCGGTTTTCTAACCCACGGTTACCTACTGAAAAAGAAATGAAGGAAAAAGGACGAGGATCATCTGCCGAAAGTGTCAGCTCTGATGGTGCTGTGATTGTTACACGTTGGTACGATAACAAAGCCGTATATCTTGGATCAAATTTTGTCGGAGTTGGAATTGAAGACAAGGTGAAACGCTGTGCGAAAGAAAAAAAGGATTACGTTGTAATTGATAGGCCCCAAGTTGTGCGAATGTATAATGAGAGCATGGGCGGTGTCGATCTGCTGGATCAAATGATCCAACATTACCGAATAAACATTCGCTCCGTCAAGTGGACACTGCGGGTAATAATGCACTTTTTCGATTTGGCATTGACTGGGGCATGGATGGAATATCGTCGTGACTGTATGGCAAAAGGAATCCCAAAAAAGAACATCCTGGATTCTATGAACTTCCGCATAAAAGTTGCGCGATCACTTCTGGCATCACAAGATGAGAGTACCGTGGTACAGGTCTCTACACCACGACAGCGAGGCAGGCCTACAAAGGAATATTCCCAAATAAATGAAGACAACATGTCCTATTCACCATCCACATCATCTACTGTAAACCTTGATGATTCAACACAGCAACCAGCAAAACGAAAAAAAAAACTATCCAAATAGCACCTCCGGTAGAGGTTCGTTGCGACCAAAAGCTGCATATGCCAGTATTTATGGATGTGAAAAGCCCGGGTCGTTGCAAGGCTGAACAATGTGGAAAAAACTCCTTCATTATATACCGAAAGTGCAATGTGTACCTTTGCATAAAGAGAGATTCTAATTGTTTCGAAAAATTCCATGCAACGAAACATTAAAATGAATTTGAATTGAGTTTTTGATACTTTTTTTCATTAATTTGTCGTACCTGAATCGAATTATGTTATTATTTTATTTTCTTATATTACCCTGCTCTTTTTTTGTTATATTTCTAAAAATATTTTTACATAATGTAATATAATGAAACAGAAATTTGCATGTTACGTTTTTTGAATTAAATGGAAATTTATAATTAGGCTATTTTGTTATGTTTCCAAAAAATCGTTTTTCCTTATGTTTTTCAAAACGTTATAACTTTAGTTGAATAAAATAATTATGTTTTTTAACAAAATTTATCCACTCATTCTTGAATTTATTTAAATGTTCAGGCCAATAGTTACTACCCTTCCAGGTCAATGTCACATATATTCGACATTGCTTAACTGGGGGGTGGGGCACCGTAGGAGAAAAATTTTATTTTTCCTGTCTTCATCGAAATTTTATTAGCCCAAATGCCGATTTTCAGATTTTTTGGAAGAGATGAATTATTGCAGACACGGAAAGGGTTAAAAAATAGTCTAACGATCATTTCTTTTCTACATCATTTTATTCTAATTCCATTATTTCTAACACTTTTTATACGTTAAGTGTAGAAAACTAGGGTTAATTTTAGTTCGATTTCAATACAATTCCATTCACATCGCTCCTAAAGATCTGCAATTGGTAAAATCTATTCAAAGTATGTCGAAATTGAGCCAAAATTAACCCTAGTTTTTTGCACTTAAGGCATTAAAACTGTTAGAAATAACGAAGCTAGAATAAAATGATGTAAAAAAGAAATGATCGTTAGACTATGCAATAATTTTTAAAAGAATCGTACAAGCACCTTACCTTGGTAGAAGTTGGGGAAAATTGAGATGGAAAAACATATTGTTTTTGGGTCACTTCACAAAAATTTGACTTTGAAGTTCTGTAAAGACCCAACCTCTTGTCCGATTTTAGTGTCGTTAGTTTTATTTTTTAGGTAAATTTTTTGGCTGTAATAATAATCATCAATTTGCTATTCTAGCTAGTCTAGCTTTTGAGATATTGAAGTTTTAGTCGTACAAGAAAATTATTTTTTCAAAAATCTTCAAATGCCTGTGGCAGCTAAAGGGCTAAGCTAAGGAGGTATGTTCCATACAACTTTTTAACTGGAAATCACATGAGGAATCAGAATCCGGATCGTTTATGCGGCAGTCTCCGGACACCCTGTATACCTATATAAATGATCATGATGTTTGCCTGTAGGTGTGTCACTCTGTTCGATAAAACCCAAAATAATAAAGCTAGCGGTTTGAAATTTCGATCGAATGTGTTTTTGGTATGTCACTTGACTTCAAGTGAGGTAGACTATAGAAAATTTCAAGGTCTCCTTGAGTTTCTCCTTAAATCAAGGATGCATTGACTCGTGAATATAAGTGATTTCTATGAAAAAGTATGGAAAATTACATTTAATTTATTGAATTTTGGCATCCTTGACTCAAGGTCTCCTTGAGTGAAGGAATGTTCATGAATACGGGCCTATGTCTACCGTTTAGGTTGCAATAATGTGAGCATATCAAGCCTGTATGTATATTTAGTCAATTAATGCAAGATCGGGGACTCTCGAAAATTATCTTGCGGTAAAATATCAACTAAACGATATGCACATTATTCTTATTCGCTCTTTCTTGTACTGGTTAAAATCGTAATATAGTTTAAGACAGTAGGTGCTTTTGACTTTTCGGTTGATGCCAGCAGTTCGCTATTATAGGTACGCCAACATAGAAAAACAAACTGCCTAATTGTCTTTCCAATAAATTGGCCATTTACATTTCATTGTCCTAAACTTTCTCCCGCGAAGGGTAATGATAAAAAGCAGGGAAACTTGTTATTTGTCATATGAGGTTTTTTACCCAAAACTACACAAAAATACAAGTCTAGTATTAAATTTAGTAAAATTAACTGACATTTATCATAAAAGACAGATTCTAATGAGCTTGAAATTTTAACAGTTGATCAGAGTTATTTAACCAATTCTCTTCGAAACCATTAAATCAGACAATTACCACCGAACTCATATTTCATATTTCGGGTTGTTTGTTTCAAAATGATCACCATTCGAGGCTGCACTCAGGGTTTCTAATCAAGAGCTATCTACCCTTTTAGACTGCTTAACCAGGCTCCACTGTTTCGACAAATTGAAATTGAAACTAGGGGGCTTCGCCCCCTGCTCGCTTCGCTCGCCAATTCCCGGGGGCCGAGGCTAATTTCGGGCCTGGCCGAAATTTGGATACCCTTCGCTCTCTTCGGAAAATTTTATTGCGGTTGCGGGAGCATGAACCCACAGTACGATTCCATTCGTTTTTAACTTTTTTGTTGCTTTGGTAAAGTCACATTAATTCAAGGTTTTGTGAAATTGGTGCAAAAAATGTTTCTTAGAAGAACCAAAATGGGGGTTGGGTTTGTATGACCATCCCATGACCCCATGGTCAGATTTTATCAATTCTCAAATATGTTTTGTATCATCAAGAGAAACACGTTTGTGTGTAATTTGGTTGAAATTGGTGCACAAATAAAAAAGTTTTTCTTAGAAGAACCTAATTTGGAGGGTTAGGTTTGTATGGCAGCCCCATGACCCCATTATCCGATTTGATCCATTTTTAGATATGTTTTGTGTCACCAAGAGAAATACATTTGTCTGAAATTTATGCACAAATAAAAAAGTTTTTCTTAGAAGAACCTAATTTGGGTAGTTGGGTTTGTATGGCAGCCCCATGACCCCATTGTCCGATTTTGACCGATTCAAACATACAAACTGCCTGCAGCAAAAAGAAGCCTTTGTGCAAAATTTCAGCTTCATAGCTTTTAAATTGGCCGAGTAAAACGCGTCGCAACAGACAGACAGACAGACGGACAGACGGACATCGCCCAATCGGCTCCCCAAGTTATGCTGATCATATATGTATACTTTTTATATGGTCGGAGATGCTTCCTTCAATGCGTTACAAACTTCATGACAAAGTTAACATACCCTTTCACTCTATGAGCGAAGGGTATAAAAAGATATATACAGGCTACCCACGGGAATTAGAAAGTACTTAACACGTCTTAAAAGAATGTGCAAATTTTTGTTAAAACAATTAGAATGGAGAATTGAGAATTTTACATTACACTATTGTAAAAAAAAATTCGTGGTAAGAATGGTGCCCGTTTTCATTACTTAACTTGCAGAATCGTTTTTGATAACTTCCTTCTATTTTTCCCTCTGTTCAATCATCCGCTGCTCCATCTTACCAACGGAGACACTTTTAACCAATGAATGAATGAAATGTTAACACAATATAACTAGGCAACGGTTCGAATTGAAGGGGAACTCCTATAAAAAAAGTTTAGTTTTTTACGACGTTTTAAAAATCGTCACACACTGGGTGCGAATCATTACCATTCATTATTTTATGTAAAATGCACATTGATTAGAAACAATTAAAACGAGACCGAGGCTAATTTTGGGCGCGGCCGAAATTTGAATATCCGTCACATTTGAATGAAACTTAAGCTTCTTTTGTGTTAAACATTTCTACCGCAGTCCTGTGACGTGTTTCGATTCAGTCTGTTCCTGGATGCGTTGATTCTAATCCAAGAATACACTTCGATAAATTTTGGTTAAAATTCAAAAAGAAAAAACAAATTTTCTTACAAGAACCTAATATTTGGGGGTTGGATTGTATGACAGCCCTATGACGTAATATTCCGATTCCATCCATTCCTAGATATGTTTTGAGGCTTTACTAGGAACACACTTGGGTGAAGTTTGGTTAAGATTAGTACCTAAGGAAAAAAGTTTTTCTTAGAAGAACCTAATTTTCAGGGGCAGCCCCATGCCCACATGGTCCGATTCCATTCGTTCCGACTTATATACAGCGTACACTAAAAGAAACTTGTATACCAAATTTCAGCCCGATAGCTTCAAAACTGAGGGACTAGTTTGCGTTGCAACAGACGGACAGACAGACGGACAGACAGGCGAACAAGGCTCAATCGATTTCTCTCGTCACACTGATCAATAATATATAGTCGGAGGTGCTTCCTTCTGTGCGTTGCAAACTTCATGACAACACATAGTGACGGGTATAAAAAGAATCATTATTTTCGAAAAAAAAACTAATCAGTCCACAGTCCTAACATGAAACTCATTCTGTCTACATAATGCTTAAAAACTAAGTCAATTATAGTCCTGTGCGATAAACTGGGTAAGGACATTTAAAAGCATTCAACAAGTGTTCCTTTCTTAGAATCTACGCCCGCCTCCTCAAATTATGCATTTATTTCCAAAAGAGGATGCAACTCGTTGAAAGAATAATAAAAACAAAATTTCCACCAATTCATCATACTTCTTTTACGCTTGCAAAAGAAAAACACTCGAAAAACGACCTTTTCGCATCGAAACAATCTTTTGATCCGGATGCAATTTTGGTACGGCCATAAGACCAGAACCATTCTCGTCAAGTGCACTTTTTTCCCCAAATTTCAAGTGCATATGCATGCGAAATCTTTGAGAGATGACGATACGACCACGAGACGATGCAACTTGCAAATAAATATTGGCCAAAATGCGATTCACCTGCCGACTGACTAAGCGCAGAAGTCATTGCGTCAAGGTGTAGAAGGTCGACTTGTCTGACCTTATCTTTTGCTCTTTTGCAAACTGCGTCGCGAAGATAGTTGTCTGCCCGTGTCTGCCATACGTACGTACTATAGACGGGGGCCCTCTGTCACCCTTGTCTGTTGCATTATATAGTTTTACAAACAAAATGTGCGTTTGCCAGAGGATGCAACTTCTCCATGCTGTCTCGGGTAATTTTCAAAACAAGCCCCAAAGATCCTCAATATGTTTTTTTTTATATTTTTTGGATGGCGGACATTGTATTGTGGCTGTTTATTATTTGATTTTTTTTTTTTGTTTTTTCGATTTTCAGTGCCAGTTCAAGTCTCTCCCGGGCTCCTTCTGTATACCGTGGCATGAAATCTGCAAATCGCCTGTAATGCATCTTTTTTAATGTGAAATCACGACGCAGGTGTAAAAGTAATCATTGGGTGAACAGGTGAAAGGATGTTGTTTTGTAAAAGATACTTTTAATGCGCGTATCAAGATGCAACGCAACAGGGATTATTTGTACATACTTCAGCGTCTAGGTAGATGTAAAAAAGCAACCCCTTGGGTAAATAAGGTTAAATATTTAGGTAAAGGGTTTCCTTCTTCTTGGCGTGTTTCAAGATTACCATTCCAATGCAGAAAACTTGGAAACATTTTATGTTCATTCTCAGGCGGGCGGTCGCTCAGGGCGTCAAATTTTAGACAAAAGGAAATTTATTTCAAATCAGGGATTTGGAGCGCCACTTTTTTTCGCTCCGCTCCGCTCCCGCACCGACAAATTTGAAACCGCTCCGCTCCAGCGCTCCGCTCCGACTAAAATTTGTTCGCTCCGCTCCGCTCCACGCCGCTCCATTACAAAAATACAACAAAATTTCATTATTCTTGGTAAATATTTATTATTTTTCGCGAATTCATCAATTCAACTTATATCTGCTGCTGTTTTATAGAATATGACTTCATAGGTGCGTTTTATTCGATCAAGTACAAAACAGGATAGCACCAATTTCGTACAAATTTCAACATACAATTCAGTTGTTCCAGGCAGGGTGTCCGGAAACTAAACTATCGCAAAAGCGCACCGAAATATATTAATGTCATTTCCAGTACTCCAAAAAAAGGGTACTGGGAATGTCCCGAATTCTTAACTCCTTAGCTACCAAAAGCATTTAAAGATTTTCCAAAAATATTATCACTAAGACCTGTGTGGAAAAAAAATTTATACGTAGTAAGATCACCAAATTTTGTCTTTGAAGCTTTTTTACACAGCAGTTTATGATTATCCGATTTTTATTGGGTTTATTCTTAGGAAAAACTGTTGGCCATGACCGAAAGAAAATATGTAGGTATTATGAGTATTAACTTTTTTAAAAGTCTTTAAATGTCTGTGGTAGCTGAAGAGTTAATAATTCGAGCTTTTTTGTACTCCTTTTTGCTGAAAATATCCCGAGGAATCAAATTTGGGTGCCTTTATGTGATAGTTTCCGGACATCCCGTACAGAACGAGATATGTAAAATTGTTACGGAAGCTGCGCTGTCCTGCACTCAATTCAATAAGACGCACCTAATAGCTAATTCAAATTAAAAAGGGCGTTTCATTCATCAGTAACTGTACTGATAAATGAAACGCCCTTTTTAATTTGAATTAGCTATTAGGTGCGACAGGACAGGAGTTTTCTGGCATGGATGATCTTGAATTTCTTAATAATGAAGAGTGATGATTAAGACTAAACGCAAAACCTCTTTTACCACAATAAATTTCACAATAATCCGAAATTTTGCAAGTCTCTGAACGAATTCTTCGCCTTTCATTTGTCCAAAATTATCAAAAATTAAAAATTTCATCGAAAAAATTCATTTTTTTCTTGGATTTTTTTTTTTTTTGATTTTTTTACTTCAGAGCGGAGCGGAGCGACTTTTAAAGCAAAAATCGCTCCGCTCCAGCTTGCGAAAAACCGCTCCACGCTCCACTCTTTCGCTCCGAAATTTTAGGTCGCTCCGCTCCAAATCCCTGTTTCAAATTCGATTTAGTGGGAAGGACTACGGTTTCCTTTTTACAGATCAAATAAAATTGGGGCGAAATACCTATAAAATAAAGAATAAGGGTGAACATGTGTTTATTAAGGTTACAGTTGTGTTTTGAAGATTCTTATTCCTTACGAGGCTGTGAACAGGCTATGAATCCTAAAATGCTAAATTAGAGTTGCTTAAATTTTATGTCTGTGATGATAGCGTAGCACCCGCCCTACTTTTGAAAAGCAAGGACTATTCGCTTAGTTATGTGCTAATTAAGTTGTTCTTTTAAAAAAATATGCTATTTGGAGAATTACTCGTATTTGCTAACTTCGTCCTACAATTGAACATTTCACTTAAAAAGTATTGAGCTCCCGAAGAATTCATATGAAATGAGCACATAAAGGCGTTTAACGCAGACTTTTCTCTGGGAAATGCTATCCCCAAAGGCATTATTTTCATCACTAATTTTTTGGAGTAATTTTCCATAATTTCCAGCGATATTTCGCAGCACAATTTAACTTCAACTTGCCAAACTTCGCGAGAATGGATTTCTTCAGTTCGTTCCGATTGCATGATTATTTGTTTAATCCGTCTTACACTGTAAAAGGTTTAAAGACCGAGAAAAATTTGAAAACCGCTAAGGAAGCGTCGATAAGTCAAAATTCTGTTTTGTATGAGATTCACCTGTTTCAATCATATGTTCATCTCACATCATGTTCTCCAATAAAATTCTTGACAGGGGCGAACCCAAGGGGGAATTAGGCGGGATGAAACACCCCCAGAAAATATGAAATCTATTTTTCACAAAATATTTTAGGCTTCACACAATTTGACGTTCCAAAAGCCTACAAAAAGCTCGATTCGCAACATCCATATGTTCGATGTTCTTCCCTCGATGTATTTTATCAAAGCCCGCGCCTTTGACCGGATTGTTGCAATCAGCTGTTAGTTTGATAATGGTGACCCCTGCATTGATCACACTTCAAAAAGATGGATAGTGCCCATTTGTTAATATTTGTTGCCAAAGTTCGAAAGCTTTACAAAGTCGCTTGTACATGGTTCTGTCAAATTTAATTGTTGTTGTTGAATAGCAACGAACGGCCCATGGGCGTAGCGTAGTGATAAATGGTATACAGCTTTGCTAGCCCCGGAAGATCATGCTTCGTCGAATCGACTACGCATCATCAAATTTATCCCCCTTTCCGTGACAATTCTCATTATTTGGAGCTGAGTTTTCGTACAGCACTTACCGTGCCGATGTACTTGCCAAGTACATTGCGGCTAGATGAAGTAAGCAGGGTAAGTTGGATTTTTGGAAATTGGTGTCGTCGAAACGACGAAGGATGAACTTTGGCTAACTTTTAGAACTCCAGTATTTCTTACGTATGGTTGTCGATTCGAAGATAAGTCTGTGTTCATACAACTAGCTCATAACAAATATGTTTCTTTTTCAAATGTGTGACCTATTTTTTCAACAATAATGAAAAAAAATAACTAGGACAAAAATAGGACAAATCAGGAAAATGGCTCAAAATTGTTACTCATTTTAGAAAGATTGCATTTCGAACATTTGAGAGCAGTGTTTTCTTCTCCTTCCTTGCCTCGTTCTTTATACCTATGGTTTCGCGTTGCTCGACCTGCGGTGTAGGCACATCGCCCGTTTTGGCGGTAATATCTCAGCATATTTCTACAGGCAGCTCTATCTTGGATCGTGTCATCGCCGAGACCAATGCGTTGTTGTTGCTTTTTCATTTGACACATCCAGATGTTCTTCGGTCTGCCTCTGGCCTTGGGTCCATCAAATGGAACTTCCACTGACATAGCTTTTTTGTGGAGTTCTCAGGCGGACGCCTTTGAACATGGCAATACCAATCCATTTGTCGGTCTTCGAGCTTTTGGGTGATTGGTTGGTCTATGGACAAGCTGCCACGGATGTAGCTACTCTTGATGTGGTCCCTTTTCGTTACACCAACTGACATGCGTAACATTTTCATTTCAGTCGCTGTCATTTCTTTCGCGTAACCTTCATACATGGTCCAGCATTCTGACCCATACATGAGTGCGTGACGTACATTTGTTTTGTACAATTTGCCCTTCAGCTTCTGTGGCATTTGCTTATCGCAGAAAACTCCAGAGTTTTCTCGCCACGTCATCCACCCAACCTTTGTGCGATGTTTGATGTCATCGCATGTAGCTCCGTTGTTCACCATTGAGCCAAGGTACTTGAACTTGGTACAAGACTTAAGCTGCTCGCCTTTGACGTAAATATCTGGTATCGGTGCATCTGGGTCTGAGAATGGGCAGCATAAGAACTCAGTCTTTGTTATACTTACCCTCAGCCCATGCTCCTCCAGAATGTCACACCGCATTTTGTAAGTGCAGCTTGCAAGGCAACGATGTTTGGGCTACTGAGGACTATATATCATCGGCAAAAAGAAGAGATATTTCTAGGCCGTCGGTATACGTGTTAATAAGTAGCACATGATGATGTTGAAGAGCAACGGACTCAATACACTGCCCTGGTGTAATCCGACATTCACCGGAAATTCTTCTGATTCACCGCCTGTGCATCTAACCTTAGTCGTAACTCCATCATACATGTCTCGTATCATCCTGACGTATGCGTCAGGGACATTAAGTGCTCTCAAGGCCAACCATATCAGATCACGAGGTACTCTATCGAATGCCTTTTCCAAATCGATGAACACAAAGTGCAAGTCCTTTCGTGCTACTCCACAACTTTTCCATCGCAATACGAATGCACTGAATCGCATCGGCTGTAGATCGACCTTCAACAAAGCCGCATTGTTTGTCATTCAACCGCACAATCCTTCTCAATCGGTTGCAGACAACTCGCTCGTAGATCTTCAGTGTATGAGGTGTTAACTTTATAGCCCTAAAGTTGTTGAGTTTGCTTGGGTCTCCCTTGTTCTGTTGCCCACCTTTGATTTTGTTGAAGAGAACTGTGAGCCAAATAAGCCCGACATTTTCCATTTTCAACTAAAATTCCGCGGGGATTTTGTCCGGTCCGACTGCCTTTCCGCGTTTCATCTAATGCATTGCCTCCATCACCTCTTCCTCTGAGATATTTTCAATATTTGTGGTATTCGGCTCAACACCATGAATAGCTGCTCGAGGAAATTCTTCATTTAGAATTTCGTCAAAATACTCTCGCATCCTGCTACAAATTGCCGTATCGTCAATCAGCAACATTCCTTGCGAGTCCTCCACATACTTTGGCGCCTGTATTTCCCGAGCGTTCCTTCTCCTTTGGCCTGCGACCCTAAATATCCTGGCGTCGTGCTTAGGTCTCTCGCGCAAAGACGGTCCTTCTGTCGCAGTCTGAGTTTCTAATTATTGGTAGAATTTCTCAGCTGCCTTCGCCTTTGCTTGAGCTACCAAGCGCTGTACTTTCTTCCGGCATTGCATATAATTTTCGCGAAGTTGAACCCGTTCGGCTTCACTGATTGACTCACATTTGATCCATGCCTTAAATGCGTTCGATTTGGCTTGCACTGCTTCCTTAGTTTCGGTGTTCCGCCACCATGTTTCTTTCTTCGTGTGGAGTGGACCTTTCGAAACGCCAAGTGCCTTTTCCGCCTCACCTACTGACATTTCAGCAAGAGCATTGTTTTCTAAAAATGTGTTAATTGTTTTAGTGGAAAACTCATTAATTTTAGATCTTACATGAAGCTGCATTTGATTGATTCCATTTTGAAATCCCAAACAAACTCTATAAGGCCATGCTGAAATGTGGTGAATTGGTTTTGACCGTGAATTTTTGTGTTGTCTCAAAAAATGTTCCACGTCAGCATTCGATTCAACAGAAAAAATTGTTTTGAATCGATTCTACAATCTGCCTGGTACAGTATTTAGGGACGCATGGGCGTAGCCAGAGGGGGAAGGGAGGGGCGCTTGCGCTTGGCTGATGAAATGTTGGTTGATTTAAATTGCTTTCGATGCTAAAGAGATCATGTGATCGAAAAGCAAAGTATTTATGTTTATGGGGTCATTGGATGACGAAGGTGTCTCGACAAAAATATGAAAACTGCAAGCACCTGTGTCCTAAGAAATTAATTTATAAAATGTATCACCGAAATTTATGGACATTTTGCGAAATTGTCAGTAACCATTTGGAATAAAAATAGACCACGTTCCAAAAGATTGAAGGAGCAAAAATAACCAGTACATATTTTGAAGTAAATTTACATCTTGCGTTAATTTTGGGAAACCATTTACATATTTTCATTTTTTTTATGATCATTATGGACTTACCATAACCACCATCCCCCAATTCCACATTACCAATTCTAAATCATCACACTCATGAATTTATGTTTTCTATCGTATTTATTTATAAACGTTCAAGTGAGATATGTAAGTATGTAGTTATGGCACTTCCTTGAATTCCAATCGTTCCGCACCACGAGTATGAAATACATACGTCGCGAGATGGACACATTCGCCTTATAGCACAGTGAATAAGTAACGAAAAGTAAAAAGTGCGTAACAACAAATTGGGAAATAGCATTTTGCTGAATTACAGTCAAAATCGTTTACAACGACACCGGATACAATGAACAATCGGATATAGTGTACACTGTAAAAACAAGGTTGAATTTTACATCGAAAGCTCGTTGAATTTTACACCTTTTTTCTTGCAAAATTACAGTAAACGTTTATTTTTCAACAAAATTTCTAGTATACCCACAAAATAGTGTAATATTACACAGATTTTTCAATATTACTCTATCTCAGTGTAATTTTACACCACATTTGGTGTGAAGATGTGTCATTACTTTATTCTTGTGTAACTTCACATTTTCAGTGTATATTTACCAATTTTGGTGTAAAAAATACACCTACATTTGTGTAAAACTGACTTTTGTGCATTATTGCATTTTCCTGTATCTCACAAGTGACTTGTTCTGTGTGCAGTTAGTCTGTTCCGTCCGAAGTGCGTTCGTGTGAGCATCATATTATTGTTGTGTTGTAGCGCTTTTTTGCTCTTGAACCGAAGGGGGTGTGGCAGCTCTTGGCCGTTGCAATAACGGGTAGCTCCAGGACGATTTACACCGAAGAACGGGCTGCCGTAAATATTATTATAAACCCGGATGTAAATTTACATATTTGCCGGTGTAAATTTACATTTTTTTTGTGCAAATTTGCTTATTTCTGATTTAAATTTACTTAAGTCTAAGAGTAAGTTTACTTATTTATGTGTGCAAATTTACACCAATTTTGTAGTAAATAATTACACCGTAAAGCGTAAAATTAGTCTCGTTCATATAGTGGTGTAAATTTACTACTATAATAGAAGGAAAAAAAGTTTCCTCCTACTATTGGAGTAAATTTTTTTAGAGTGTACAAAAATGAGTCGATCTATTGGATCTACATATAAAATTTCATTAAATTTAATTATAATGAACACATCGGTTATAGAGAAAATGTCGGCTATAGCGAACATATTTCGAAGAACTGGACTGTTGATATGTCGGTTACAGCGTACATTTGGTGTACCATTTTCTACTGACAAAGATTATACAGAAAGTGTCGGTTACAGTGAACACATTTATAGGAGCCGAGCTGTTGAAAGGTCGGTTATAGCGGACAGCAGGATTACATTTTCTACGAAAAATGTATGTCTGGAAGTCACGAAACATTTGTTCCTTTTGGCAAAAAATTTACAATTTGTTCCAGTTGTGTTTTTTTTTGCTTTTAAGCGACTCAAACCAATTGAACGCTTTAGATTATTGTGTTTCTCAAAGCAGCATAATGTCCCCTCAACTCTTTTGGCCCTTTTTCGGCTTAATTTCCCTAGAATATAAACCAGAATTTGAAATATTTAAATTCCCAAAATACACGTACGTATGTATGTAATTACATATTATATGTAAAAATTAATTTATCTTTTTGTCTTTTGTAACATATTATCGATATGTATGCATTAAAAGTACATATCGCTGCTTTACTTTGATAGTGGCACAACTCCAAAAATTGGGATTTCCTGTTTTTGGCCTCAAATGATGTCAAATGTGGCAGTTTTTAATTTTACAAATTTTCACATACCAATCTTTAGTAAATTTCTTGTAAAATGTAGTTGTGCCGTTATCCAACTGCCTCCGGTTTTTCATGGATACTGGCATAAAAAAATATGCCCGTATCCCATTGAGTTATTTTAAAATATCTTAAATTTTTCATGAACACTGGCATAAGAATATAACTTTAAATTATGGATAACCGCTTCAGTAGGATTTCTTGATTTTTCAGTAGAGTAATTTTAAATTTAAACCTATTTCTGAACAAATCTTGCAGCAATAGAAGTGCAATACGCAGGTTAACGTTTGAATATAGGAATAATAGCTTATGACCAAAAAATTACCAAATGTCCTTTCATTGTAAAGAAAAGTCGACTTTGTTTATTTATTTTGTATAAATTCCAAAACTAAATTCAGAATAAACGAAAATGGCTTTCATTAATTTAAGTGTTTTACCATTTGGTAAAAATTAAATTAACCCTCCGTCGGGCGCACCCGGCCTGGCAAGCCAGAAAAACAGTTACTGCTCTGCTCCACGCTAGTAGAGGGATCCACAATTTGTTAGACTGACTGCCTTTCATTAATTTAAATTTTTCTAACGAACAATGGATGCGGTATTTTTCATAAAATTTTCTCTCTTGGTTTTTTTCTGGTAAATCGATAATTTTATTTCTGTATTATACTGTTTAGTAAATAGGTTTCTTAGTACTATATTTAGTTTAATTATGTACATCCCTTACATACTAATAACTTAATTTCCGAAAAGTATCTGAAATTTATAGTAACATATTAAGAAAAAAGGACCTCTCAGGCCGAGTGCGGCCGATCTTGTTTTGATTTGAGGTGCGCCTGACGGAGTGTTAGGTCATTATTCTCTAAGTCATCAAGGCGTCTGTGATAACTGGAAAACGCAACGCCAATAATTTCCTCAATCTTTAACAGCAGGTGACCTTCAATATGGACAACATCTTAATTAATTCAATATGATAAGATAGCCCGACGTTGCCTCATGCTTTGGCCGCCTGAATTATTGACCTCCAATTGTCGCGGTGACGCTACCTTACCGTTCCAGTTTCGGAAGTCCAGCAGCTGGTGGGCGTCCTCACATAGTGAGTACTCCCAGCGAGCCCTCGGTCGTCCACGCAATCCTACCTTCTTCGGCATGCGACTATTATCAATTCGTTGTAAATGCCCGCACATCATGGCTTTTGTTTTGGTTTCGTTGATACGTAGTTCCACTTCTTTTGCGGAGAGATTATGTAGAAGGCTATAATCGCTTAATCTTCGAGACATGATATCGATGTCATCGGCGTACACTATTAACTGTGTCGACTGGATGAATATCGTTCCGCTTTGTCTATATTCATGGCACGAGTGCGAGTTTTGGAAAGATCAGTAAGTCTGCACACTGACCTGAGAGATCAATAAGTCATCGTCATCTTTGTCAGCTGCACCAGTTTTGCAGGTATGATTTGTTCTCCGTACGGATTAATTCTCTTTTCCAGAATTTTTGATAAAATCTTATAAGTCATACAAACTGATGAGCTGCTGTAATTCTGTATTTGTCACATTTCAGCTTGACATCCTTTCTTATTACCTCGTGTCGGTCCATATAGTGGAATTTCAACAAAGTGGTGATATTAGCGCCTAATTTTTATGATAGCATTTCATTAAGGTTGCTCAGAAGCGACAGAATCTGGAATCCTTACGAATCCTAACGGTTCTCTCGATATTCAATGTCAAAGTTTTACTTTTCGATGAGGCGAGCTCAGTATTTTTATAGGAAAAGGAAGATATTTCCGCTTTAGTGATTTTCAGTGCACTCTTATTGATTCACATCAAACTGAAAAATACCCCTAATTTCAAATTAAATACTAAAACTACCCCAAAAGAAATGTCAAAATTTGATATTTAATATCTGGAGAACCGTTACGGTTTCGCGAAAAAGGTTTGGAGATTCGATCGTTTCGGGCTAATATTAATGAAATTGCATCATCAAAATTTGGCGCCACAGATACTGAAATGGTGCCCAATTTCATCTTAAAATAACATAAGCGGTCTTAAATTAACGTAAACGGTTAACCACCAATCATATCCCGAAATTATATAATTCACTTTATAATAATCTGTAATATTCTGTGTATTATTCACAGGATATTAATTTGTGTACGAAAATAAAACAAACAAAAAATGAAATACTTGTTCATGAATAATGGTACATTTTAGAAAAATGCGTAAAAAGCAGGTTAAACTGAATTTGGTCCTAAAATTTAATTATATAATGCTTTTAAAGACCCGTACACAAGATAATAGTAAAAACTGGATTGAATAGGTTGAACGGTTGACCGTATATTTAAAAATAGCCTTTTTCGCGAATCTTTAATTGCTTCTCCTGAAAAATTGCATTTTCGGAGTTGTGCCACTATATATACAATATAAAGCAGCGAATATGTAGATTGTGGTTATTATTTATTACATCATAAAGTTGGCAATTCACCGGTTACAATGAACTGCTCGCTGTATCTGTATCATCAAATGGTTTATAACAAACTGTTCACTATAACCGATGAATCGCTTTAAGAGGACACCGGCTACAACGTACAAAAATGGCTGGTCCCTTGAAGTTCGTTATAAACGATTTCAACTGCATCGTTCGACAAAAAGAAAATCATTTTTCATTTGGCTTTTCTTACTCTAGAATCTAGATGATTAGTTGACACTTCCTTGGAACTAAGTCATTGTTGTACAAAAAAAAATAATAACCTAAGTTCGCGCGAAGATTAAGGATAAATCGTCAAAAAACCTGGCCCTTCTACAACTTACACTTCATCCCTCAATTATAAATATAACTTTAGCTAAATCCATTTAAATATTGTGAGGGTCCTGTATGAAAATAATAGTGGTAATTGGTTATTTATTTAATAACAAAAAATAAGAAAAATAATTTTAATTTTTTTAATTTTTCTTATTTCATTTTTGGGACCATTGATTTATTATAATAAATCACTCGCATTAAGTTAAAACAGTTTCAGCAAATCTAACATTTAGAACTTGTTGAGAAAGAACAAATATTTTCCAAAATACATATTACTAACTTGGAAATCAGTGTAAAATGGCGAGGGCACGTATCTTTGAAACGGACTTCATATTCTGATTTAGGAGACCATTTTACGTAAGGATCACCCGAAATAGTGTCAGAAGCAATTTTTATACCGAACTGTGTAATGGTAATGATTGTCGTAAACCCCCTTTTTATTTTAATTTTATTCAAGAATCAACGTTCTTACTAACTTTTTTTTTTCTATACACATTAGATTCAACTTGAAACTGTCAGTTAAAACTACCTCCAACCAAATTGTCAAAACTACTCAATTTGTATTTAATTTTGTTTTATTGACTGATCTATAAATTAGCTCGCGGCTCATCCTTATCTCATATGCTCGTGAAATGGAAAGGTATCTTAAGGTCCATCTAGATTAGTCGCTGTGCGTCCAGTTTTGATATTCAATATGGCAACTCAACCAACCGCTTTGACAACTGCTTGTCAAATTCAAAGTGACAATTTTCCAACTTTTGTTCGTTCTTTTGTGTGAAAATGAATAATTCTTGAATGGCCGTGTAATAATACAAACGCGCAGAGTCCGATTTTGATAATTCAATTTAAAAAAATAAAAAAATCACCAAAATGAAATTTTGGTTATGTCATTTTCTGTCTCCATTTGGCTGCTAGTGTGGATGCTAAGTAGCAGCCAAATGGCTGCACGTGATGCCAGTTTTTGGACGCGCAGCCATTTGGCGCATAATCTAGAGGGACCTTAAGGTATACAGATACGATTGCCAAGATATTGTGTTCGCTAATTTGAAGAATTCCCAGTGTAAATAAATTGATCCAAACTAGTTCTAGGTGTGTAAGTCAAAACATTACATTTATTCGTTGCATGTGCCCAGCAGTCGATATGTTTGGATTTGGAAATAAATTGTTTGTTATATTCTGAGCGCGTTTGTGATTTTCGATTTATAAGCTTTAAGAGTGCGAAATGAAATGCTTTCATTGCATATTGTTGAGCTGTTCAAAGGATTTTTCTTTTTCGTTTTCTATTTTTTTTTCGTGCAAAACTATCAGTTGACCTCCCATATGCTACCAGATGAGAATTCACGTGATGGTTATTGTTATGTCTTCACACGCTGAGTGATTAATGCATTGGCACATTGGATGCACTTTATATCCACTACTATCTACCACCCTGAATACACAAGCGGACAAGCGATGCATACGCTTATTGTAGTCTATTTTTGTTGATCGAACACTTTTCTTATAAATGATTTCATATGAATGCATTTGAATTTTTAAATCCCTCTACCCAACGTCCCATAAGCCCCATAAGGCAACGTCAAGCCGCAAGGAAAAAATATAAAAAAAAATTCTGTTGCTTATTTTCACAGTCGACAAAAATGCACGCCTTGTTTTAATTGTCCATCGTAACTGTAAATCAAAATATTTTCAAAATTTTATTTTTGCAATTAACGGCAACCAAATGCTCCAATTGCAGCCCCACCTGAAAACTACACTATAGGTAAAAATCGCCCAGATTTTATTAAAAATAATTGAATGGATTTACATACACGCATACTTCTACACATTTGCTTATGTGTTTTCTTTTTTAGCTTATTCAGACAATTGAAGAACATAATGTGAAATGAATTATGAATGATTAGATATTTTATCATTTGCTCTTCTGAAATTGTTTCATCTAAAAAAATAGCGACTTTCTCGAAATGTGCAGAAAATGATATTTTCTAATCTTGGAAAATATGGCGACAAGCATTTGACAGCTCCAAATGGTACTTTAAGGTTCCCAATCGGACTTTGTATTAACGCTAGCATGAATTAGCAAATCCTTCGAAGTTACAACGAAATTATACGGCTACGGTTTTGCCACTTAAAAATATTACTTTGGAGTTGCTCACTATGTAGTAGCAAAATGGGGTACCAAAACCGTATCATTCTCCTGCATTTGTCGAATATGTAGTAGCAACATTTCGTTCGCTACAAAGTTCCGATGAAGTTAAAATTTGTGTGTCAAAAACATAACCGAAACTTATTAAAGTGGCGGAATCAAAAGCATTTGCGTTGCAATTATTTAGCTATTTTTTGAAAATAAATATTCAGACTAAAATTATATGAATAATGGAGCAACGGAATTTCTTTACCGACTCATGGGACACCCTGTATATAGTTCAGTCTAAACAAAACGTAAAATATTGCACTTTGCATCCTCCTTATACGACATACGAATGTTGTTTGTAAAAATTAATGCTGATGCTGGCAGCATTTCTCAGCGAGCTAGACAGTTTGATCTTAGTCGCAACATTAGGGAAGTTAACTTGTTTTCTGAAAAAAAAATCGGTAAAAAGCTTGATATACCCACATCCGGAAGAGAAATCCTCACTGTCAGGAAAAAAAATTTGAGTAGACTTTTCAGATAACTTTGATAATGTGTCCTTATTTAGGATTGATGAACATTTCTTTCAAAATTAAGGATAAGCACTATGTTCACCGAGCAAAAAACTTGGATTTATGTTTTCCGTGACAAATTTGGATTTAGGTTTTCCGTGAAAAATGTGCCGTGGAGACTTGCCTATTTCGCTAAATAAAGTATCGGGCCACCCGCAACTTTCGAACTCTAACCCAATTTTCTCAAAAAGTATAAAAGTTAAAGTGTGAAAGTTAGATCCACAGGAAGTGCATTCTATGACAATTAAAATGAATGGAAACCCATTGGGACTTATTAATTTATTAAGCGTTTATTAAAGATTTTACAAATAAGAGTGGTTTCCAGTCGTTTTCCGGTCTTGTAATCACCAAGTGAAAAACTCAAATTTAAGCTGAAAAGAAAGTAAAAATTTAAAATTAAGTGTTTGGTCAGTAGTCAGTGTTCCCTCCCCTTGTTCGAATAACTGCTAGCATCCTTGTATTCATAGACCTCACGAGGCTGATGATGAAGTCTTGGGAAATTTCATTCCACTCCTCTTCAATTGCGATTCGCAGCTCTGGAAGCGTTGTTGGAGCAGGAACCCGGGATAAAAACCGACGTTTCAGCTTATCTCATAAGTGTTCTATTGGATTCGAGTGCGAGCTTTGAGCTGGCCAGTCCATCGGACGAATGCCGACGTCCTGTAGATACTGGGTCACCACATGAGCAACATGTCGCCGTGCATTATCCTTCATCAACTGGATATTATGCCTGATATAATCTGCGTAAGATATGACATGGACTGCAAGGATTTCATTGATTTAGCGATGTGAAGTCAATGCACGTTTACGGCCGGCGGTTCGATGAAAATTAATGCTGTATGTCCGGTTAGCGAGATGCCGCCCAGACCATTACAAATCCTCCTCCAAAAGCAACAGATTCCGCGATGCCACACTGAGAATAACGTTCTCCAGGGCGACGATATACGTTTTGATGTCGATCACTTTGATATAGACTCACCCTGGTCTCATCAGTGACGAGTACATTACCCCTCTCTTCTAACGTTGAATCCCTATGCTCTCGAGCGAATTCAAGTCATGCTCGACGGTGGGCTGCCGTTAATTTTGGACCTGCTGCAGCTCTCTTTGGAGTCAGGTTTCGTTCAGCAAGTCTCCTTCTGACGGTAGAAGAACTTACGACTACTTGGCGTTCCTCATGCAGATTTTGTTAGACTTGAACCGCGTTGAGGCAGCGATTTTGCAGAACAGCAAGTTGGATATAAGGATCATCTGCTGCTGATGTAGCCTTAGGTCTGCCCGTAATTGGACGGCAATCGACTGCTCCAGTCTCTATGTATCGTCTGTAAACATTTTGCACCGGTGATCTGCCGATTCGAAGTCTTCGAGCGACCTCACATTGCCCAAAGCCAGCTTGAAGTAGTGCTACAACTTGAGCTGCTTTCTCCGGTGTCGTTTTCATTATTGGTTGACAAAAGTAGCAAAAATACACGCGTCTAAAAAAGCAATGAATAACAACTAAAGAAATTATAAAAAATATTTTATATACCCTCACTATGGAAGAAAAAAAAGTTAAGCATGGGCGAAGCCAGGGGGGAAGGCAGGGAGGGGCGACCGCCCACTCTGGCCGGTGAAATTGTTTTATATTGGATTGAATGTTAATAATACTGAAAGGAAAAAAATCTATCATAAATATTTTTGTCGATTTACTTTTTTTTATGGTGCAACTGTCAATCAAATCGAGGATTTAATAAATCCTGTCGGAAATGTGAATTCCCTATTAACCGTGGAAAATATATTATCGACTGCACTTACGTTCCATAACGTATACGATTTCTCGCAATGTCTCCTTATTTGACCACAGCTTTTCAGTTGAACACTATTCATTCAGAGATCTAGCGTGAAATTTTTTCGGCCTGTTTGCAAACGTAATGAATGATCCACTGTCACTTTCGATTGCGAATAAATTCGCTGGCTTAGTTAAGATCTTAACTCTTGACGTTTTTTTGCTGCTTTTCTTTAGTTACAGCTTTCCAAGTACTGCTCCGTTACAACAGCTTTGGTTTTTACAATCTGGTTTGCAAAATTTTGGGCAACCCACCGAAAGCACTTGGCTGTGAAATACTCTTGATACCGCTATCAACGGCAACAATATTGTCTAAATATGTAGATAAATTAATAATTATGGGGGATTTAAATTTCCACTCAGACTAGGCACTTTGGTTTTTTTTTTTCTTTAACCCGACTGCATTAAGCTCTTCTCGAGATCCAGAGGTATAACGCTCAGATCGTTGATTGTGCGAGAGTGTCGAAGCTTCATCATACAAGTTCAACAGGGTCCCGGCAAATAAAGTCGAATGAGCCAAATACTACCATCGGAAATAGGATGCAATCCTGCCCAACTTCGTTATAAACTTTACTGTGAGATTTCGTTCTGGGGAGGAAGGGTTAGCTAGGACTCCCGATGTTATTGTAGAAGCGTAGATGAGCAGCTGGGGTGAGCAGCTAAAGAGATCGGACTCTCAGTTAAATAATGAGGATAGAGGAGCATATGAAGCGCTTGGGCTCCTATTTGGAAGAGGAAAGACAGCTTAAGACCTTGGGCTCCAATTTTAAGGAAGAGGAAAAGCATGTATCCTTAAATGTTTCCAGCCGACTGAATGCCGGATAATGTTTCTTTCTATGGATGCTGTGGATGTGAGATAAAGATGCTTCTCGGTATGTTTCGGCAGGCGATGCGATCCTGTAGAACCAAGTAAAGCAGGAATTTAAAACGGACATTGATCTCGCAAGTGGAATATGCACTCCACAAGCCAAAAATAGCACTGAATATAGACGAGCTACGGTCTGAAAAGCAGAATCGGAGACAAGTTGAATGTAATCAGAATCACCAGTAAGAGTCTAAACACGTTCAGGGGTCATTTTTCGTTAAATGGTGCAGCAAATCATTGAATGTCCTTTCCTGAAATTAAGTTCTTAAATTAAAAAAAAAAAAACAGGCTCGACAGTCCAACATTGGACTGGACTAAGGCCGCAGATGTTTAGTGACATCCAATTCCCAAGATCCTAACTGCTTTTTTGTTGAGGTGTTGAGATCGATAACACGTTCACCAATGTAATTTATCCCCATAAATTAGTACTCGTTTAATATCTGCGTGAGATCGTAGTTCATCATAAGGGGCCCGAGTCCGAAAAACACCATAAACTGAATTCGTTCCCGGTGAGTCTCGAACCCATGACCTTGTGCACCGAAGGTGCGCGCACCAACCATTACACCATCCAGACTACTCTTAATTTTGCCTAACAATATTTTCGCGACCAACGATTTTAACTCCTAAGAAAATCTTGATGTGGAAAAAATGTCGGGCGTCGCTGGCGAAATATCAAAAATCAATTTGGAGACTTTTGTATGATTTCACGATCATCAAAATTTTGAAAGCATTTGCATGAATTTCTCCTGAAATGACGATGTTAGTACCTACTCCAAATGTTTAAAGTGAAATTTGAAAAAATTATTAGCTACTAAGCTACTACTAAAACGTTAAGATTCCAAAAGTTGCACATATTCCTAGTATAAGCTGACCAGACTCCAGAAGACCCAATGCTGTACACATACTTGCGGAGTTCCCCTTCACGCCGATTTGGAGAAAGAATAATATCTCACGAGGGAAATATGTGAAGAACCTTGGGAAGGCATATGTTTCGGTTGAAAGTGGATTGCCACAAGACAGATCAGCTGGAATTTACTAAGATAACTTAACATTCTAGAGAAAATCCGTATTGTGAGATAATCTAGTGATACAATAGGGTTCTTATTGAGCGGCATTAAGGCTATTGTTGTTGTTCATGTTGTATTAACTTGCTTCACCAATACTAAATCATGCTACCAGGTATGCAGTTATGTAAAAAATTTCTCGAATAAAGTCACAACCATCTCGATCACTAATTCGCCGGACCATCTTTTGGTATTACTTCACAGGGGCGGTCTCAGTGTCTTTACGTCCTGCTGCCTTTCTCGTTCTGCAAAGCATTACTTTATTTTTACCGCATCCAACTCCAGTGCGGGAAAGATTCTTAACATTTGCGCTCGGTATTGAAGACAAACCTTCAATTTTAAGTTCAGGATCGAACTTTAAAAGTTTAGAGTATTCTGATAATTTCAGGCGATTCTATACACTTCTCAGTTCTTCCTAACATGCTTTTTCGCCTGACGGGATCAAGCTTCAGCAGTGGCGTAACGTTTCTAAAATATCTTGTGTGCGAGATCGAAATGGGGGCCCCCACAAAATGTAATTTATAGTTAAACAAAATTGTTGAAACCACTATTTTTGCTGATTAGTACACGCTGTTGTAAATTTGGAAAAATATCTAAGTTACAAATAACTCCAGGACTATATTTAAAGGGACTTACACTTCTTCTCCTTCTTCCTTGCCTCGTTTCTTATTTCGCTCCATGCCGTCGTGTCGCTCGGCCTGCTATAGGCACATCGCCCGTTCTGGCGGTAACGTCTCAGTATATTTCTACAGGCAGCTCTATCTAGGATCGTGTCATCGCCGAGACCAATGCGTTGTTGTTGTTGTTTTTTCATTTCACACATCCAGGTGTTCTTCGGTCTGCCTCTGGCCTTGGGTCGATCAAGCGGAACTTCCATTGATAACGCTTTCTTTGTGGGGTTATCAGGCGGACGCCTTTCTACATGGCAATACCAATCCATTTGTCGGTATTCGAACTTTTCGGTGATTGGTTGTTCTATAGAGAAGCTACCTAGGATGTAGGTACTTTTGCTATGAACCCTTTTGGTTACACCAACTGACATGCGAGGATTTACACTTTCGACAGTATACAGGGTGTCCCGCCGCTGGTTATAGACCTATGGTAGACTCTACAGGATGTTTTAGAAAAAATGTCACCAAATTTATTTCTCTAGCTTTTACCGTTACGGAGTACCTAATCGCATTTTTTGTGATTCTTGTCAAAAACCACTTTTTTCGAAAAACTCCTATATTCCAGCTTCCAGTTTACCCAAATCAATGTTTTTTATAATCTTCTGAAAATACAGAAATTTCCAATAAAAGGACATATAGAACGATGCGAAGAGTTTCCTATCTTCCGAGATACGATGTTTTGAGTTTTGCAGAAATTTCAATTTCAACTTTTAATATCAAAATTAAACCCAAATTTCGTAACGGTAGATTGGAGTGGCAAATCTGCAAAGTTCACAAAAGTTGGCCCATTTCCTAAGCTTTCGAACGGCATATTAGAATAAAGCACAGAGTCATCCCGTTTGCGAATAATATAATACATATTATGAAATCTCGAATCATGTTCAGACTATCGTCTTAACTTTTTACAAAGCTTGACAGTAAAGTAGAATTCGTTTAAATGTACATTCCGAATATTCGATGCATGACTAAAACTGTTTTTTTTTTTTGCAATATGGGTTAAATTAACAACATTTGACCAAGCTTTCTTATAGATTTAGTCAGGGATTTTGTTTGAAATCGCCTTATGAAACCGGTGAATTTTTTTCTGTTAATTGGATTTTACCTTTAGTATCAGAACTGTTAATGGGTGAAGTCATTTTTTCAGTTCATTTTATTCAGATTACAAACACATTTTCTGAAATTATTTCAATTTTGATTTATTTTGAATAATTACTTAGAAATGTATTGTATCAATATTTAGGGAGAATAGGAGCACACAGGGCAAGGCACTACGCCACAGATGACAAAAACAAAAATTAAATTAATATTTGCATTTAACTCAATACCATACCCAAGTAGCACAAACGAGTTGGAAAACGGTTATATAACCGAAATACAACCATGGTTATATGACAATATTGTTAGAAAAATGATTGTAAAAACGTTTTAAAAACGTTTGCCAAACCGTAAAAAAGAGGTTTTTGCCTAGCTCTAAACGTAACATTATTGTTGTAATATCGTTGTCTTTCAGACATTATTGTTGTAAAATGGTTGTGAATATAACCACAATTTCGTATGCTAAAAAATTAAAAATTTTACACTTTTTCTTTCTCAGAATTGACAAGTTTATTTTTATCTTAGACACTTTTTGTCTCAGACATATTATATTTTTTAACTTTTTTATCCAAGACAATTACCTTTTTTATCTATTTGCTTACAACTGGATTCGAACCTGGTCCTCTTGCGTGCTAGTCTGCCACCATTGCCATTGCGCCAGAAGGGAAATACTTCTCATGTTCACTAAATCTGAAGTACTTGCCGCGCCATACATGGCAGTCGCAAGATTGATTCTCAGTCATGCCATATTTTATTTCTCTTTTTTTCTTATGTCAAAAATTCTCTTGACATAATCCCTTTTATGATATTTGTTTCAGTTAGCGCTGGGACGCTTTGTACCCAATATATTTGCAAATATAAAAAAGATACTTTCGGTTCAAATTCTAACAATTGTGTTATACTTTAAACCATGTTGTATTTGTGACAATTATGTTCTTTTATGACAAAATGGTTCAAAGAGTAACAATTGAGTCAAATTATAGACAATAATGTTGCAAAGAAAACATTAAGGTTTTCGGGAGAAAAAAATGTCTCAAATGAAACCATCTAGTTAATTTTGAAGCAAATATTTAAGTTTAGACTCCAACAAAATGCTCACTTTAGTAACAATAACCCATATCGTTGATTATTCAACTAAAATATAACCAAAAATCGGGTTGTATATCCAACCAAGGTTATTTTGTGCTGCTTGGGTACCTATGTGAAAAAAAAACGAATATTTTGTAGAACAGTCAATAGGCAGCCATACGTTTTTCTCAAAATTATAAAATTTAATTTAAGTCCTCGCCATTCTTAAAAAAATTAAGCTTGCTCTGCTATCCGTTCTCATAAGAAGTGTCACAAATATTTTCCGGCGGCTGCTGCTGATTGTCGCTAGTGTCGACAGAAAGAAAAAGAAATTCCCCTTTCGAGAGCTGGTAGCGTAATGTTCCCTCAGGTCATCCCTGGTAAAATGCAGTTCTTCAGCGAAACATTAAGATTTTCCTTGAAGTTCTCATATCAAACTGCTTCGGAAGTAAAAAAAATGTTTCATTGAAGAGCACTCCTAACTTGTTCATCTGTTTTAAATCTAGCTTCAGTGTGTCTATGAATAAGAAATCTAGTATTGTTTTAAATCACAGTCGAAAATTGTCCACTCCTCTTCACTACGTTATGGGGCCCCTGTGGGTTGGGGGCCCGAGTGCGACCGAACACATGGAACACCGTACGTTACGCCACTGAGCTTCAGCGTATCATTCTTGTCCAACTTCAATTAACCCTAGAGAGATAATCTACGTCGAATCGACGTACATAAATTTTTCTTTTTATTATATCTCATACGTGAAGCTTTATAATTTGTTGGTTCCAAGATTTAACTCAATTCATGTCTATAGGCATAATTACATCGCAAAATTATTGGCTTGGGTGCCACACAGCCTAAGATATTGAGGGGTCATAAGTCAAATATACGTCGAATCGACGTATAATTATCTTTAATGTCAGTAAAAACTGTAGAACAAATTTGTACTGAAAAATATTTTAATTGCCCCGAATTGACATTTTTATAAATGTTCATAATGTGGATGTGTATTTACTTGGATATAACCACTAAAAGCCTGTTTCGATAAAGATATCCTTTATTTTAATCTATTGAAAGGACAGTCCACTTTCTCCTAGAACCACTTTTTTAAAATTAATATTATGTAAACAAACAAATGATAATTTTGCAAAAACATGAGTTAAACAGATCAATATTAAATACAAATGATTTATATATCTACTTTTTAACAACATGTTACTCTTAAGAAAGAAGTTATAACGATGTTAACTAGCAACACGTCGAATCGACGTATGATTATCTTTTCAAGGGTAAAAAATATGATTATTTCTCTAGAGTTAAGTAGGTATACCAACATTAAGGTAGGGATTATGAAACATGATATATAGTGACACCTTGTCCGACGTACAATATATGCTTCACAGTGCCAAACCTATTCTTTCGGAATTTTAGCTAAACAAGCAAAATTGAAACAATTTCAAAAATTTGAAGCCATGCCCACTTTTCGATCTCGTCAGCAGACCTAAAAGGACATTTTCATTCGGCAGAAAAGCATAGAAACAACAATTACTGTATTAATTCTGATTCCCAAATTTCGTGGGTTCGAATTTTAACTAATTGTGACTTATCGTTCCATTCTATACATAATTACTACAGACATGCACCGCAGTTGGTGTATAGAATGGAACGATAAGTCACAATTAGTTAAAATTCGACTATACCTTAAATTCCTTAGATAGAATTTCTCAATTTAAAAAAATTCTAAAAAAATATCCTTACCATTGATCCCCTCCCCCTCTGAAAAGCTATCTACGCCACTGGTTCTCCTTGACAAAAAATCCGAATTTGGAGCACAAACGAATGTTTTAACACCAAAAGCTATAACAAGGAAGGAAGAGTACTCGAAAATGGATTATACACATAAAATGGAAGCTTTCCTGACACATTTTAAATGTAGCTATGTAGTGGAGTCTGAGGAGAACTCCAAACCGGTGGAAGGGTTTCTTATCCTGGTTGCGATATTTCTGGAGGATGGTATGCAATTCTTCATGGTTAAGGACATATTGTGGAAAAACAAAACTTGATCTAAAAAACCTCTCTTTAGTATGCTTTTACCTATAGAGGTTGATAGAGGAATCGGATTGAGAGTATAGTGGTATCCATCGTTTTCTGATAGGAAAAATAAATTAAAATCGCATCTTTCGACGTCTGCAACTTTTGAACCTTGGAAATGTTCACCAAATATCGACAGTGCGATGCTTTACAAGTGTGCCAAATACCGCTCAGGAACTTCCAGGTTATGGACCTGGACAGCAAAATGCTGTACAGTACAGCTTATCCTAGTATGTAATTTAACAAAAAAATCTCAAGCGAATCATGTAATATGGGTTCTATGCATTCAAGGTGACACATGTATGACATATAAACATAATTACGTGCTAATTATAATTCAATATTTTGTACAACATTCAAATAAGTATGTATCTCTCTTCACTCCCAGTCATTCAAATTTATAACTCAATTTAATTACAAGATACATACATTAATAAATGAATGTTCAGTCTTGGACAAGAGCAGTGCGGTTTCAAGCTAGAATTTCAATGTAAAATACGTCCACTCTAATTATGGGTCTCTTAACGGATATGCAGTAGGTATACAACCCCGTTTTCAAAGACACACTCCTGTTCTTGGTTCTTGTTTGGTAGTCATATAGGCTCGATTTCTCAAAGTCGCAATAAGCACCATTTGGTTAACTCCTGGTTGATTTCCATGCAATTTGTTGGTGTTGGCCAATATCTAGTCGAGTCAGGCAAATTGAACTTAATACGATATTGAGAAATCGGCTCGATTTATAAGATGTGTATTTCACGATCTATGCACACACAGATTCCATTTATTTTGGATTGAATCTCATGACCGCGGTGAAAACGCCGCCCTCTTTTGCTACTTTTAGAGCGGACATCCAAATGACTGGAATTTGTACAGTAAACACTTTTCTGATAATTTTATGGAGATTTTAACGATTATCGCATTATGCTACTGGATTTGGTATGTGACTACAAGGTGCAAAGATTGTATAATATCAAAAATACGAGTATAATCGTCTAGGCTAGGGTAGTTATTAAACGAACGTTAATTAATTTGACGTCATTTTATATTTGTTCGTATCCATTCATTTTGGGTTTGAAAAGTCATTAAAAAAACATAAGTATAGAGATCAACTACTTTTAATTTTATTGCGAAAACTACTTTGTAATTCGTAATCGTTACGCAATTCATGAACAGCCATCATCAATGTACTGAAGCGATATGTTTTAGTTGTTGATCCTAGTGAAGCATGGTGCTACGACTACACACGGTAGTCGGCAATGTTTCAACGACAACTGAATTCGGAGTGTGATACGGTTACAGTGCTGTCGAAGTCGCTACTTTAGTATCATTTTGATACTATTTTATCAGCTCTGCTACTCATACTTCAGGTTTGATACTATGTAGAAGACAATGAGATTGTACGATTATTTTAGAATAATTTCCTTAAGAACTAACTCCAACACCATTATTTTACAGTGACTACAAGGAAGCAAATTACAGATCAATTTAAAGAAAACGTGGTTTATGCTTTTCAAACAAAAGAACAAAATGTATTTAGAATTATATCTCAAATTCGATGACAAACATATTAACAAGGACTACAATACAAAATACCTTGGTGTAACGGTAGATGAAAAACTATCATTAAATGATCATATTGCTTCCATTAGAACCATCCCCGCTAACTGTTATTCTCAGACGTAAAAGATGCATGAGTATCAATCTGATAAATATGATTTTCCATTCCCATGTCATGTTGCACATTAATACGTACGCATGAGCTTCTGCTTCCTAAGTCCTAAGTGTTCTTCAATCTTTATCACAGAGCGAAATGCATATAACTTTTATTGTTATCCTGCTGTAGCGTGATAGTTTAAAAACTTTTCAAAATTATCGCGTAAAATTAAAATTATCGACCGCCCTTTTTCATTGAAACAAACTATTCACTTCATAAAATTTCACATAAACTCGTTCTGTTCTCTCTCAGGTTAATATTAAATATTAAATGCGCTTCGAAGATGCAGGTATTCGCTGTAAATTTTAACTTTCGTTTTTCCTTGAAAATTCTGCCAAATTAATTAAAACAGTACTTTGATCTGATACAAAGTTTGCAGTATATTCAGAATTTCCAACGTTAAATTAATAACTTTGTCATATGAATGCTCAAGAGAAATTTTCTGAAGGATTAAAAGGCGGAAAAAAGGTTTTCCCTTTCCTTCGGAAAATCAGCTGAAAATGCTGCTATTTTGCCCTATAAAACCTCCATGATACTCGATGGTTTCAATTCGAGGATGCGAAAATCAATCTTTTGGATGAAAGTGATTCTGGATTCGCTGATTTCCTTTGCAAAGTTTAATTTATTAATATATATCTCGAAATTCGTATTTCAGCGAACCAATGAAAAATATGAATTTCAGAAATATGTCGCCTTCAAAATTTTCTACCCCAAGCAGTTGCCAGATAAATCCTTTGGAGTGTATAAAATGTTATTTCCTATCCGCATATGTACGGAAAATTTTGGACCACGCCGAGATTCGATCTCCGGACTTCTAGATTACTAGCATCGTAGATTGCGACTCAACCAAGTGAGCCACAGAGAGCGTGATAGTCTTGGTAGACTAGAAAAATATTTATTCGCCTACATTGTTGCCCAGTGAACTGAAACTGTTTGTAATATCATTCGTTACAGCATTACCAGCGAAGTCATGCTGAAAAATACATCATTTACATGTATACCAAACCGCTAAAGAACTAAATATGGATACCAATTGAAACCTCAGACACCCCATCACGTTTATGTTGAATTCGTTTAATGTAAGATAGTTCATAATGTGATATCATCTATCCGCATATATGCGTTGTCTAGAAGACTCGATAACACGGACAACGAGTTAAAAAGAAACTAAATAATATGCTCCAACGTCTTCTCTATGGTGTATTTAACCCTCATCCAGCGGCAGATTTTTACAACGCTTGCCGGCGGCAAAGGTACACCTGTACCTTTGTACATTTTGTATGAAAATCTTCACTATTTGTATGAATTTTGACCGTAAAACCGTTATATTATGTTGACTAGTCACAAATTAGTAACTGTTTTTGCCGAAGTGAATGTTTATAGAAGTTGGGTTTATGTAGATTTAATTTTTGGAGTGGGTAAATTTAGAAAATAGGCATAATTTTAAAAAGAAAATTGAAAAAATTGGTTGCCTGGAATTTTAATTTGACGAAATCTAAAATTGATTTACAAATGAAAAGTAGAAAACGGTTGAAATTAAGTCATTAATGATTTTAGAAGAATTTGGTATGTTTGATTTGCGAATTGGGGAGTCTTCGGTTAAAATTTACCCCCCTGCCCCCAATATTATTCTGTTACTAGAACGCGTTATCGATAACGAAAAAAACGTCAATAATTATCACATTCTCGTTTTTTCCATAAAACAACAATATTTGAAGCAATAAATATATTGGAGAAATGAGTAAATGTGTTATTATACGAAAGAAAGGTCCTGTCAAGCAACAAGCATGTAGAATCGGCTAGTATAATTTTCAGTCTCTAATCTTTGTAAATCTAAACTCAGGCCAATTCCTGTAGTAGAAAAATATCTAAAATTTTAATTGTGATTGTTGTTGGTTAATTGTAATATATTTTCTCGTATATGTAATCAAATCCAAGGATCGATTGAAAAATTAAAACAAGAAACCGAAGACATGTGGCATATTCGATAGCAGTTATCGGTATCTATATATGGTACCGACGTACAATTCAACCAAGTTTATGTACCACCCAAACATCCATTTAGAAATTTGGTTGGAGGCTTCTGCTGGTTTTCAGCTGAAACTTCAAAAGGAACTCGGGTGGACGTCCCGAATTACACAAATCATAAATATTAGGTGATGGAATACAAATTATGGGAATTTGTGGTATAGAAAATCAACCGCTAAAATCCAAAATTTTGACATCCAAAATTTTAGCATTTGTTACAAACCTAATTTTCACTAGATGTTATAGGGGGAAAGAAGGCGTAATACATTGTATTGAAGCCATTACATACTTCAAAAAGTTTGGTATGCCAGTAAAAGTCTTCAGATTGATGTCAAATAACCAGAAACCGCTGTATGAGTTAGCCTAGTCCTTATAGATCGATATCTCCAAGGACCTTGATCATTACAAATAAAAATCGTAAATCAAATACTTCTGTACATCACTCGATTCTCAACTTATTGATGCTATAATAAGTCTCTCTACACTGAACCAAATATTTTTTCATATCAACGAAATTTTTTTTCATAAAATGTTGATTAAAATTTTCGTTAATTTTACATCATAATTTGTTGCATTGAATATTAATCACTAGTATTTTTAAAGAAAAAATGCTTTTTATTCAAAATGAAGATTTCACTTTTCCTTTTATTTGAATTGAATAAATTTTCATCAAAATCTGTAACATCTGGGTACAATTCTTCATCAATTTGAAGAAATCGTTTTTCGTAAGCATTTTTCTTGCAAATTGACGAATATTGAAGAATTTATTCAAACTGACGATTTGCTACTGCAAAATTGTATAAACGTATTGTTATATTGAAAATTTTCGTCAAATAGACAATACCTAATTGTCCAATTGAATAAAAATTATTCATATGGTTCATCATATTGAAGAAATTGCAGTCTTATTCTTCAATTCCTCAAATTGAAGAAAAATATTCAAATCGAAGATGTTGTCGTATAAACTTTTCGCTATGTAAGTAATTTCTTCATATTGACGACGCAAAGTTAGGTGTTTTTTCAAATGAACGAATTTTAATCAAACGGAAATATGTTATCGCTTAAATATACCGTTTTCTTCGTCGTTTACTAATTCGATATTCAGTTCAATTTCAGTTTAGCAACTTGATTGTCCTGTGCATGTGGTGTGTAATAAAGTGAAAAGTGATTATACATCTACCCAAAGCATTCTTTATGAAACATGTATATGCACTGTATAATAATATAGTAAATACATATACCTTTTCTTATATGCGCATTTATCTGTTATTTCTTGTATGTACTATTTAAAGTTAATTGTTTTCTTTAAATATTAATAAACATTGGTTTTACAAAAAAAAAATAACTGCATGGAATTTTTATAAGACCACGTCAATAAATCATCAATTTTACATATTTCTCATTTCTAAAAGATATAAAGGTCCTTCGGCGAATTTTCGGGGCCGTTCGCGAGCGAGACCAATGGCGTATCCGGTACAACCATGAGTTGTATCAATTGTACGATGAGCTGGAAGTATCGAAAATCGTGAAGCTTCAACGGTTGCAATGGGCGGGGCATGTACAACGGATGGACGATAATCGCATGCCAAAGAAAGTGATGAACGCACAACGAATTGACGGAGCGAGGTTGCGTGGACGACCGAGAGCTCGCTGGGAGAACTCCGTAGGTGAAGACGCCCACCAGCTGCTGGGCTTCCGAAACTGGAGGACGAGGTCACGTAACCGCGACAATTGGAGGTCAACGATTCAGGCGGCCAAGGCCCGACGTCGGGCTATCGTGCCACATTGATGATGATGAAAAGATATAAATATTGATATCACCAAGGCAATTTTAAAAATTTAATAAGAACTTAGTTATCATAGCTACAAATTTCTGAATATAAAGGTATGCAAAGACAAATAGATTCAAATGGGTATGAAGATTTTTAATCTGCGTTTCCGAACATTAAAATGTTCATACCTCTTAGTGCAACTATCTTTACATACATATTTGTTGCAAAAAATATGGATTTTTTTAGTTATGATGAGTGCTTATCCAATTCAGTAGTTTGCCTCAGCTATATCAATATTCATATGTCAAGAAAAAATTACAGCTGGTAAAATATAATTTTCTTCACACTGAATATGTGAGAATAATGGTTCCTACGAAGATTCATCACAGTGACAATAGAATAATATTCAATATGAACAGGATTCTTCATACTGACAATTTAACTTTGCAATCATTTTCTTCAATTTGATAAATATTCATCAAAACTGAATTTTTTCAATTTATTCAAAACGAATAAATATTTATCAGATAGAAGATTGTTAATTTTTCTTCAATTCGAATAAATGTTCATCAACATAATCTATCATTTTGTCAATATTCAATATGACTATAATATTCTTCCATCCAAATAAGAGCTTCATTGACCGTATTTTGATGAAATATTCTTCATATTAAATGTAATTTCGTCGAATTTACGAATTTTTTGGTTCAGTGTAAGCATGAGCATTCACCAAAAATATTTTATTTTCGTCTTTTGTAAATTTTCTTTCATACAAAATATATGAAGGTACAAATGTACCTTTCCCGCCGTTAAAGGGTGTAAGATTAATTTTGCTCCCTAACTTGGGGATGGGTGGTCACACATATCTGAAATTTGGAATACATATTTTAAACTAAAATCGTAGAGATGTCAGAAAATTTCAGACCGATCGGACCCATAGCAAAAAAGTTACGGTGTTTTAAAAACGAAAAAGGTACACCTGTACCTATCCCGCTGGATGATGGTTAAAAGAGACCAGCAAGTGTCTCATATTTCCCATATAACAGACCTCGAAAACCTCGATAGCAACATAGTGACTTTAATGTATTTATATTGCAACAGAGTCTTTTCCAACCAATTAACTGAGAGTTAAAGATTTCAAATAAAAGTAAGGAGGTGACAATGAGAGGCCATAGATCGGCTCGATTTACTTAGGAAAAAGAGAAAAAAAAGATGCTCCACATGGTTCATTAGCGTAGTTCGAACCAATTTCTGTTGGCTCTCTACGTAAACTAATTGAAGAGAGAGTGGTCTTACTGGCGACCATTTCCGATGGCAGCCCCGCTGCCATACGGGACTTTCAAGCCTCTTCGGGCGGACCACACCCGTTTTTCAACGAGAAACGGCTAAGAGTTGCCACAAACCCCTCCATGGCAAGAGCTGTGACGGTTCGATGCAGGAGGGTTGTGTATGCCTGTGTATGTGTTCGTCAAATTGGGAGCATTTCATCTCAGCGCGGTTGCTCTCAATTCTATTAATCCGCACAGGCATCGAAACCAATTTCAGGTCCTGAAATTTACATCTGTTGTGTATGCAACCGACGTAACTTCGGCAACGCCAGGTCTTTGAGATGTACCTGCTGTAGAGAATGGTGTAATTTTTATTGCTCTGGCTTAAAAAAAATGAGTCAGTATAACAAGTTGTCTTTTGTTGCTCCTGGGTGTCTGAATGCGGGTCGGCCCCCAGCCACCACAGGCCCCGGCTCACAAGCTAATGGTTTACCACCATCTCCGGCCATTCTTGGCCCTAGCTCCCGAGCCAATTCTCCACCACCGCCACCCGTAGTCAACAATACAACAAGGCATACTCGCTCAAGCTTAACACCTGCACCCCCCGCAGCAGTGTACACCCCACTCACCATGCAGTTTATCTGCAATGGCATCCGCAAGAAGATCAGCGAGATCGTCCGTTTCATGAGTACACGCAGAATTCTGATAGCGGCATTTCAGGAGACAAAGCTCCAACCTTCAACTCCCGAATTTAATATCTACGGCGATGACATACTTTTGAGGCGCGATAGAGTCGGCAGGCAGGGTCCTAATCCAAGAGGAGGGCTTGCGTTCCTAATACACAGAACCGTGCAATACAGTGTATTAGATTTTCGTTTCAACGGCGGAAATGCAAGCTATTGCCGTTAAATCCGGCAATACCAATATCGAACTTATAAACATTTATGTTCCACCAGCATCTGTGGCTCTGGTTATAAGTTCGATATTGGTCCACTCCTCACAGGAAAGCATAGGATCCTACTTGGCGACTTTAACGCCCATCACGAACTCTGGCACTCTCTCCTCGGTAATGATGACAGAGGTACAGATATCGTGACTAAATTAGACCCATCAGACTTCTGCGCACTCAATGGAATTTTGTCTACACGCGTGGCTGGTGCCTGCCATAGTTTTCCCGACATAAATATTGTAAGCGCCAGTTTGATAAGTGAAACCCGTTGGTAAGCAACTATCTCCCTCCAATCCAATCACCTCCCCATACTTATTAATATTGATAAACCAGCTGAACCGACGACGTCAGAACGGCGTACGTTTATCAATCACAAAAAGGCAAATTAGGAGGGTTACACTACGTTCACTACGACGAAGTTCGCCGCGCTACCTATTCCAACAAACACCAGGAAAGCCGAAAAGAATATAAGGAACGTCATTGTCAAAGCGGCAGCTCGCTTCATTCCGGCAGGACGTATCCCCAAAGTTCGGCCATATTTCCCAACAACTGCCGCAAGGTTAGCCGACGAACGAGACAGCTTAAGACGCGCAAATCCGTCAGAGCTCAGAATTCAGGAGCTAAACTCCGAAAGAAATCGACAAGTCAACACCTACAAGAAAGAAAAATGGAACGAACATCTTGAAAGCTGCCACCTCTCGAAAGGTGTCACCAAACTTTTGGCTACAGTCCGCGCCCTGTCACATCCAACCAAAGACAAGGGTAGTGTAGCCATCAGATTCGGCAAGAAAACCACCGCAGATCCTAAACTTTGTGCGAGCTTGTTGTGCAATTTATTGAACACCCCAAGACCAAGTCGCTCAACTGCAAAATAAAAAGAAGGATACGCAACCGAACGGTTAACATTATTCCCACCTATACATCGGACCAAGTTTCAGCAGCGATCAAGAACGCTAAAAACTCTAAGGCCATTGAGCCAGATGGCATTTCAATGGCCATGCTGAAACATCTAGATCTTCCGGCCATCGAATACCTCACAATGGCTTTCAACTTGTCGATATCCACGCTTGTCATCCCTGAATTTTGGAAAAAGGGTCGAATTACCCCCTTCTAAAACCCGGTAAAAGCGCAAAACTCGCCGATTACTACCGTCCAATCACGATTTTATCACCCGTTGCAAAGACGCTCGAAGCACTCATCCACCCCACCCTTGTATCACATGCTGAGCTAGCTTCTCACCAGCATGGTTTCAGGAAGATGCATAGTACTACAACAGCTCTGGATCTGATCACCCATCACATCCATAATGGCCTCAACCAGAAACAGCCCTGTGACAGAACTGTCCTAGTGGCGCTTGACCTGTCGAAAGCCTTCGTCACGGTTATCCACTCTGCGCCTTTGGCAGACCTCCTTAATATGCATGTTCCTGCACAAGAGGTTAGATGCATGGCCAACTATCTAGCTGTGAGGCAATCCGAGTTTCGTAGCAGCTGTTCAAAGCATAGAAAAATTAAGCATCAGTACTCTCTCCTACATTGTTCAACATCTACCTGTCAAGCCTTCCAACACCCCCGGAAGGTATCGAACTAATTTCCTATGCGGACGATTGCACCGTACTCACCACGGGGAATGATTTAAATGGTATGTGTGCTCGATTACATCAGTATATTGAGAAACTGGTAGATTTTTTCAGTATTCGCAACCTCGTCATTTCACCGTCTAAATGCACTGCAACACTTCTCACCACCTGGACGCAGGAATTTTCGGAGGAGCTCAGGATCCGTACGGGTAGGCATGCTGTTGACGTTCTTCCTACTGTTACCAACCCCAAAGTCCTTGGTGTCTATCTATAGACACCATGATGAAGTCGAAAAACCAGGTCGAAGACGTAGTCGACAAAATGCACAGTAGAAACAACGTCCTAAAGGCACTGGCCGGGAGTTCCTGGGGCAAGGACAAGGAAACTATGTTGGTCACCTATAAAGCGATAAGTAGAGCAATTCCCAGCTACGCAGCACCGGTGTGGTCACAAACCGTTAGTGAAACAAACTGGAACAAGATTCAGACATGCCAAAACGCTGCTCTACGTATCGCTAGAGGTTTTCACCTAATGTCGTCCCAGGGTCATCTTCATCAAGAAACCAGCATGTTACCAATACGTGATCACAATCTTCTCCTGTCTTTACAATACCTGGTCGGTTGCTATCGAGCGAATCACCCAAACCATCATCTGATGGACAAGAGAGAGAGAGAGAGAATGAAAATATCGGCTAATCTAAGAATTATTAAACATATTAAGTTATAGCGCTGTCAGATGAGGGGAGTAACCCGGTCTTTGTCACTTATAAAGAAACAAACAAAATTTTATGCATGGATTAAGCATGTAAAATCCACCTAAGTCAATCAAAATTAATTCATTCAAAATCATTTTGCTCTAAGTTCATCTGCATTTAAAATTTATTTTTCGTTTTGGTATACAGCAGTAATTAACATCGAATACCACGTAAAGGGTAGTACTTGACGATATTAGAGAGTTTTAGGGCTCCATTACACAGTCATATTTCTATTATAATATCTATTATGAAATAGAAATATTATCATATATATGACCGTGTAATGGCATTTCATAATAGATATTATCATATGTACTATAAATAGAACATATCATCATATCTAAATGTCAAAATAAAAATTCGTAACAATTCCGTGTTCTTCGCGTCTGGCGACCCAGGGACGTACCCGAAGAGGCTTTTTCTACCTGTTCTTCTTTCTTAGAATCAAATAGAGAGTAATAAGCGACCCGAAAAACGCACAATTCACCATTATTTGATGCATTTCCGCGACTAAAGGAATAGGCCAATCAAAGAAGACATTATAGAGAACATCGAAGGGGGTGACGATTTTTTTCTTCGGTATTTTGTTAGGAGTAGTTAGGAGGTACTATTTTTACTCGGAGCTGAGTGGTGCGCTAACGCGGGGAGGGGGGGGGGGGCAGTTAAAGGTTCCTTTTTTTGGGCTATATCTGGAAAACGGTGAGTCGCAGAGAAAAAAGTTGTGAGTAAGCATTAAAGCTTTGTAAATGTCCTATTTATTTGTCCGTACTTGCTAACGGTTCTTCCAATATTGTTTATTAAAATTCGAAAATTTTATTTTTTTTTCAATTTTCTCTATTTACAAGGATAAAGACAAACGCTGTGATAAAGAGGGAGGGGAAAGGGGGGGGGGGGGCTGTGTGACTGTTTTTATTTCATGGATCCATAATGGATGGTTCGGAGTAAAACATACATAAACATACATAAACAATATCTGAAGAACCGTTAGGAGTTTTGCATATGTATGGGCAAATAAATAAGACATTTAGAAAGCTTTAATGTTTACTCACAACTTTTTCTCTACGCCTCACCGTTTTCGAGATATAGCCCAAAACGCAAAAAAATAGCACTAAATTGCACATTTAAACCCCCCTCCCCGCGTTAGCGCACCCCTCAGCTCCGAGTAAAATTAGTAGCCTTACCTCCTGACAGCTCCTAACAAAACACTGAAGAAAAAAAAATCGTCCTCCTTCGATGTTCTCTACACCCGCTTTTTATGCGTTCATTGCTTGGCCTAGAAAACAAATTTTGTATTTGACACTTGAATAAACAATAGATATTATGATATAAATATGATGTAGTGTAATATGTAAAAATTTGATTTTCCATGATAGATATGATCATATTTATTATAATAGATATTATAATATAAATATGACTGTGTAATGGAGCCCTTAGCATATCGTTTGAAATAAAACGACATAATTTGACATTCCATAAAAACAATCGCTTGCTTACCGTATACGAAACAATATAGGTATGTACATATGTATCTTAATTTTGCATGTCCTAAGTAGGCATAGGTGTAAAATCACGATAAATTTTATTTCGCCAATTTCGACTGTTTCCAGAGCATCAAATATGAATACGGAAATACACCCATGCCTACTTGGGACATGCAAAATAAGATGCATACATTATAATGGAATGTAAAATAATGTCGTTTTATTTCAAACGATATGCTAAAACTCTCTATTGATTTTGTCCGCACCTGGATTTCAAACGGAACTGGTGGCATTTGATCAGTGAATTGTTATTAGTGGATTTTTTTTGTCAAGTCCAAGTAAAGAAAATATTTATTTATATTTTTTTCGAATTTTCCAGAATGTTTAATGAAAACCTAAACTTAACTCACACTTCATTTCTCTACACCGCATTGAACACAATATCCAACGCGCTGCATTATTAGGATTCCATTATGATGGGCTTATCAATGAACTCACTGGTTTTCAGCTAAATTGTATTTAAAAGTATTTATATTGTCTTTTGTGGTAACATCTGCCAATACAGCATACTCTGCAACAAGTCTGCATGGAAGTAGTAAGGGTAATTTGATTCAATCATGATGTCTCATATTAACCGCATAATGAGAAAAGAATTGGTTGAAGTATAAATGTATCTGAGTAGAGGGTTTTGTCCAATACGCAACTAACAAACTGTTATAAACTCTGGCATTAAAAAAAAACCTCTTGGAAGGCGCTCATAACAATCTCACACTGAAACTCTTTCAATGCAGCAAAAGTCAAGGGTACCCCAATTCAATGAATGAAATGTAAATTTCAATAACATTTTATCCATTCAGTATTATTTGTAATTGTAGTCTGGTTGGTGTTGTGGTTAGTGATCCTATTGAGCAGTTGTTACAAGAGTTTAACTTTTGTTGAATTTGCAGCGATACGAGTATAAATCAGTTCTCATAAAGCACTTGAGCTTAATTCTATGACATTTGACGTTGATCATAAAACTAAACAGAGCCGTCACTAAAGGTCAGGGACGAGTCGACCTAATCCCGGCGCCACACATGGGATCCAAATAGGAAAAAGGCAAGACACAAACCCATATTATAAACTTCTTCAAAAATTCACCATTATTGGTGAATTTGAATGCGAATTGACCGCGCTCTTATCTGCGCATTTTCTAATCTGCAAATTGTCCGGATCCATCCGAATCTCACTGATTGAGTGGATAAACTTCAGGAAGATGTATTTGTCAGTATTATACCAGTTCCAGATGCCACTTTAATAACATGTGAAAGGGATTGACATTTATGGAAGTGAAAAAATTGAATTTTTCTTTTTTCTTCTTAAATTTAAGTAGAACACTTCCTGAACATAATTTTATAATTTTAGCAGTTTTACGTATAACGTAAAATAAAACGTTCGAATACGTTAATTATTAATCTAAATAGTCCTTACACGGCATCTTCTCAGAAATATGCGCAGCAAATAGCTCCTGCTAATAGTTTACATTTTTAGCTTCTTGAATGTCTTCCTCTTAATAACTATATTGATTGGTTTATGATGATTTTGTTTGAATCAGAAGAGATTAATGTGAATTTTGTTAACTTTAAAAAATAAAATAATTTCAGTGCCGGAAAATTTAGGAATTAGTGAACCCTTTCCTTTCGTGATCAAGTGAGTTGAAATTAAAATGAAAAGTATTTGTAACGCGGGACATGTCTGATTCGATTCAGCATAAAACAATACATAAAGATTAAGTGGTAATAAATTCGCGCAGGCAGTGTGACTAATCGGCATTATTGAAGCGGTATAAGGAGGCAAAGAAGAAGAGAAGGGAGTTATTAAATTGACTACGTTGACGACTAAAACTAATGAAGTTATGCCTACGCACGGACCAACATTGCACTCCGAACTTTTGTTTCTGCATCAAGTTCTGTATTAAAAATTGTTGATTTGCATTGATTTTTTTTTCCAATAAGATGCTCTTCTGTCAATACAATTTAGTTTCACATATTTTATCATTATACTCGTAATATACGTAACTTGGCAAGGCAATCATAAGATGATTCAAAAATGACAATTAGGAAGTTTTGGCGCGCAAAGTACATGCCCAGGACTTTGTGAAAAAAAAATTAAGTTAATAATTAACCATTTTTGATTTGATGTTTAGGTCTCCATTTCATTCTATTTTCAAAGGAAACTTTCAAAAATCGGTCGCAAAAAATCAAATCCGGTTTCAAATCCAGCCGGCCGTATTTTGTGATTTCTTCCCGCTAAGCAGTTCAGTTTCCGGCTGACTTTAGCCGGAAAATGGCTTAATTGGCAACACTGGTTGCGAGTAAGCCTCCATTACATTAAGTTTACTTACTAAGGCCCCAAAATTACTTAGCGCAGACGTATTTTATGATATTTGCCAGATTCACAAATTCAGTGTTGAAATTCGTTTTTAAATAATTTTCGGAGAACTATATAACTTCTGACGCATGAAGTATGTATTAATAAAAAGAGTTAAAAGTTTTGCTTGTTTCTAAAATATTGGAAGTAATTCTTATAAATTGGTCCATTTCATACTCTACAAGACCCACATTTACACAATTAACCTCATCACGATAAATCCTACAAGGATCTTGCGTTTTCTTAAATAAATAACAGGCGCGACAATCCAGCATTGGACTAAGGCCGCAGGATGTGTTAGTGACATCCTATTTCCAAGATCTTATCTGCTTTTTGTTGAGGTAATGAGATCAGCATCACGCTCAGCAGTGTTATTTATCCCTATAAATGGGTACTCGTTTAACATCTGAGTGAGATCATAGTCCGTCACAAGCTCGTGAGTTCGAAAAACACCATGATCCACGGTGAGATTCGAAATCATGACCCTGTGCGCGCACTAACCACCAGACCAGCCAGACTTGCTGTTTCTGACAAGAGTGAAAATGTTAGTTTGTTGCGCTTATACCTCATCGCTCGAAAATGTAAAAAAAAACAAAAAAAACCTCAAGAGTTTTTTTAATTGTGAATTAGTTTCAGAACTCGCATCGCCCAAGTAATGCTAATCAGTTATCGTTTTAAAGCATATATTGCTGGGAATAATTTTATAAAATTTAACTTTATTATGGATGATTGTATCAGAACCAGTGTTGCCAATTTAGCCTTTTTCCGGCCACATTTAGCCGGAAGAAATTTATAATTTCGGCCGGCCGGATTTTTAGCCGGAATTGATTTTCTTCGGCCGTTTTTCCGGCTAAAATAATTTTATGATTTTTTTTACTTTGCAACTAGAATCAATTTTTCGTAATTTCAGAAACTAAATAATTAATCTCCGTGAAATTGTTTCTACATACACTTATTATCATGTGGGTAAGTAGCTACACACTAAAAAAATTTGGTATAAATTTTATAAATTTTCTTATCTATATAGGTCCATAGGAAAATTTGTATTAAATTTATAAGTTTCAATCTTATAAATTATATTTATTCTACAAACGATAAAATTAATAGGAGTTATAGTGTAAATCCAACAATACCAATGGTTTATTTTTTATAGGAAATCATTTAGAAGTGTTTTATATGAATTTGGTATAAAAATTATAAAGAATCGATAGATCCTGGTTATAGGACAGATTATACAAATTATAAGAGAACAGGTATAAATCGAAGAATACTAACTATTTTACCCCATGATTCTCAGCCTATCATGTCATAGTAAGTACAAGTATGAAACCTAGTTGATTTTTCACTTGATTGCAAAAAAAAAAAAATCGCGAGCGCGCAGAGCACGAACGCTGGGTTGGTGAGCGTAGCGAGCAGGGGGTGAAGCCCCCTAGTAACTCATAAATCTTATATCTCATTGACCTCTTCTATATTTTATTAACCTCTTTACGCTCTAAATTGCATAATAAATTACCTACCTACAGTGGGATTCGATCCCGAGACCCTATGATTTGGAGACCAACGCCTTACCTACTAGACCAACCAGACTCTATGAGTGATGAAGTTTGTAATTTATACCATACATTGAACGAAAGCACGCATAAAATTTTATCCTAGAAAAGAATAAAATAAATATGAACTTAGTATAGATGAGCCTTTCTAAACCATTTTGTATAAAATTTATCTGAGTTTTGGTATAAAACGCAACGAAAAGAAAAGTTCATAAGAACTTTGATAAAATCTATACCATTTTTGGTATACACTGACTTTATACTTTCAACGTTATAAAAATGTATTCTAAAATTGGCATATATGTATAACTTCATATTAAAAATGGTATAAATAATTTTATCTTTTATCCCAAAATTTGTTACCGTGTACTATGTCCACCTAGAAGAGGAAAACTTGCATTTATGTCTCCTGGGAAAAAATTGCCGCGGAGACTTGCCTTTTTTCAATAAATTTAGGGTAATGGTTTTCACGTAAACTGACGATATTAGTACCTAGTTTAAGCATGTAATTTACTAACCACCAAATTTGAATAATTTGTAAAATGGAAGACAGTTTCTTAGATAAAAATCTTTGTTGAGTAATTCTCGAAGCATGGAGGTACCTAAACATTTTTCCATTTTTAAAAGAGTCAATTCTTTACAACAGATAACGTAATCAGATGCAGCACAAAAGCTAAGTGCTGTAGAAGGGGGTTGGTTCCCCCCGAATTATATACTCACTTAAATCTAATTTTTGTAGTTTACTGGACAAGCTACTTGCATAACGTTTGATGATTCATAGAAACTACACATTTTCGTAGATGCATTACATAGTTGTTGGGTTTGTAGCAACAAATTAATCAAATCTATACCATTTCCCGGCCAAGCTCATAATTTTGGAACATCAATTTCGTATATTTGGAGCATCAAATTCGGAATTGCAGAACATCAACAATGGAACATCAATTTCGTAACCATGGAAAATAAAATAAAATTTGGAGGGCTCAAATTCGAAAATGAATAACAAGCTTGACACACGTATTTTCGAATGACGCATATTTATCATCATTAACACGAGTTCCAAATTACGAATTTGGACCATCATTTGCACAATAATGACTGTAGACGCCATCTGTTGTAAAATTGAAGAACAAGAATGTTTACAAAAATATTAATTTGTTATCAATCTTTACACATTTATATTCAAATTCTTTACGGAAAGCGTGTCCTCAAATTTATTGAACTGAATATTCATCAAAATATCGCAATTGTAAGGGATACTTTCACCATTTACACAAACGTCAAAAGTAAATGACGAATTCTAATGACGAAAGCATATGTGTCACTCCTATACTATAATGCCAGCGATTGGAGCATATATGTAATAAAACTAAGAAATCTGCCTAAAGCATAGTTAACGGGTAGTACTCCAGAAAAGAAATAAAATTATTAAAATTAGTTTTTTTACTATATTTTTTCGTAATATGACTGTTTTGCATGATTTAGCCGTTTTTCTTGCTCAAATTTATTTAGCCGGATTTTTAGCCGGTTTTGAAAAAAATATAGCCGGTTTGCCGGCTATACACTCTGTATGTACAAACTTCTAATACAAAACCCAAACAAAAAAGAAACATAATAGTACGACAAAAGAGAATAGACTTATTACTTTAATGAACCACTGATCTTGGGTGCATCGCCAAATGGAAGCAGACAATCCGGATATGAATTGCATAAAAAAAGCTTTAAGGCTTAGACTAACGTAAACTATCATCACGATGGTCAACTTAGCATAGCAGTCTACGCATTCAGTGCGTAAGGTACGCATTGCAAAAGGTGATATGAATCAGACGACAAACATATGCGTATTTAAAAAAAAGACAAAAATAAGAAAATGTAGAAAAAACTGCATAAAAATGTCTTTTCTACTTACCTTGACACAAGCCATGATATGCAACGGCTATAGATCGACCTGTTGTACAGATAAGACGATTTATATCACACACGCTCTTATATGTTATACCGTCTACACCACATACTGCTCTTGCTGGATCAATTACCGTCGTGGCATCATCTTGCGGACAAGATATCGAACACGGTATACAATGCGGTAGTCCGTACTGATCTTCGACACAAGTCAAATTGTTCAGACAGCCAACAAATTTGCATGATGCTGAAAAGGAGTGTAAAAGAAAGCAGAATGTTGAAAAGATTTACATATATAATAATAATAAATTAATTAATGACATTTTTTCAGGAAAAAAATATGTGTTATAGTGTTCTTATTGGACCGGGTCAGAAAGGGCTGTCCGGATTTTGCAAAATATGTTTTTTTTTTCCTTTATGTTTATATGTATTATATGTTGAGTGACACATACTGATTTATATTTAGCATATTTTAATAATTTTAAATATTTCACGCAAAAAATTAAGTGAATCTTTCTCATTAATTGCAGCCCATTAACAACACATTTAAACCATTGCCAACCAATCCATTTCTTCGATATTTTAATCTAGGACTTTATATTTTTGGTCTCTATGCCTATGCCTATCTTCTAAAATGTGTGTCTTAAATATTTTTATTACTTGTTCGCATCCGTTGTTAATACATTATCCCTGACGTATGATAGACGCTTTGGAGCTCTGTATCGGCATGGTTGGCCAAAAAAAACCGAAAGAGTTGATGATCTGGAACAAAATTTTAATTGCAAACGAACAAACTTATGAAATCATATTATGAGTAAATATTCTATTTGGCGCAAAATATTACGAAATGGGATAAAAGGCGAATTTATACTTGTTATACCATTCACTCTATATGTGAAAGGGTATATAAACTTTGTCTTGAAGTTTGTAACGCATTGGAGGAAGCAGACCATATGAAGTATGCATATATATAGAGGATCAGTATAAGGAGGAGAATCGATTGGACGAAGTCCGTTCTTCTGCCTATCCGTATGTTGCGATACCGTTCACTTGGCCAATTTTAAAGCAATCGACCTGAAATTTAGCGCACATGCCTATGTCAGATGCTTGTATGATTGTGTCGCGGAAATCGGACCATGGGACTGCCACACAACCCCCCTCCCCAATTTGCTTCTACTGAGAACATCTTTGATGCTCCAAACTTCATACATTGGGGCCATTGGACAGGTGCGTTCCGCTACACCCCCCACTTTGGAAACTTACTAAAAAAATCATTGCACCGTTACGTGCTAATTATGTACCACACTTAAACATTTTGTGCTAGTCAACTTTTAGAGATATTAGCAATTCAAAGGGGGGGGGGGGGGCGGTTGGAGCGGAACGTTCTTCTACACCCCCCACCAAGAAAGTCAGCTTACGGACTTCGAACCTATATTTTCGTAATTGTTGAGTTATGTGCTAATTATGTACCGAAATTAAACATTTTGTGCTAGGCAACTTAAGAAGATATTAGCAATTGAAATGAGGGGGGGGGTGTAGAAGAACGTTCTTCCAAACCGAAAAAATCAACTTCCGGGCTTAAAACCTATATTTTCGTAATGGCTGAGTTATGTGCTAATTACATACCGAAATTAAACATTTTGTGCTAGTCAACTTGTAGAGATATTAGCAATTCAATTGGGGGGGGGGGGGGGGGGGTGGTAACGGAACGTTCTTCTACACCCCTACTAAAAAAATCAACTTACGGGCTTCAAACATATATTTTCGTAATTGTTGAGTTATGTGCTAATTATGTACCGAAATTAAACATTTTGTGCTAGCCAACTTGAGAAAATATTAGCGATTGAAAATGGCGGGTTTAGTCCAGTCAAATTAGGTCTCTGAATTGAAAAAATAGGTGAGGGCTAATTTTTGGTGTTTTTAAATCTGTTAGCTCCCAAGAATGAATGAATACAAATTTGAAGAATATTAGCAATTTAAGTGGGGGAGTAACCCAAACAGAAAAAATCAATTTACGCTTTTCGGACCTATGTTTTTGTAACAGTCTGGTTATGTGGTAATTATGTATGGAATTTATTTTTTTTTTTGTTACTTGACATTTGATAAAAATATTAGCAGGGGGTGTGTAGACGGAGTTTTTTTACACGCCCAAATAAAATAAATCAAATTGCGGGTTTCGAACCTATATTAATAAAACGGTCTGGTTGTGTGCTAGTTATTATTATTACTGCAGCTTTTTACTAATCAGTTGACGAGCATAAAATGTTTAAATGCGGTACATAACAATGATTGTTTACGTAATTTACGGAAGTGGGGGAATACGGAACGCACAATTTCACGTCATGTATCTGGTCAATTTTCATACGTCCCGAGGGCGTTAATTGAACCTGTACGTACCGCAATAAAGTACAACGAATTTGCAGATTTTCGGCGTTTTCGCGACGTGTTTTTATTATTCTCTTCCCATGTAAGAAGTACATTCAATTTGACTTGAGCGAGCGATAATTTTCCATTAAAGCTCGATTTACTCCGTTGAAGGTCTTTGAAACATGAAAAAATCATCGGATATATAATGTACTGGACCTACCCTTTGCACTGATACCCCGCATGCCGACCTCCGGAGAAGTATTAAATAGTATCCTTTTTCGTCCTTTTTGGGACCTTTTTTTTCGGTAAAATGAGCTTTAGATTCCTGGGAGCAAACTGATTCAAAAACAAGAAAAATGAGCCCTCACCTATTTTTTCAATTCAGAGCCCTAATTTGACTGGACTAAACACGTCATTTTCAATCGCCAATATCTTCTAAAGTTGACAAGCACAAAATGTTTAATTTCGGTACATAATTAGCACATAACTCAATAATTACGTAAATATAGGTTTGAAGCCCGTTTTTTCTGTTTTGGGGGAGAACGTTCTTCTACACACCCCCCCCCCCCCCTCCCCATTTCAATTGCTAATATCTTCTCAAGTTGACTAGCACAAAATGTTTAATTTCGGTACATAATTAGCACATAACTCAACAATTACGAAAAAAAAGTCTGTTTTATGAACGGAAAAATTATTTACTCTTTGGAACGGGCTAATTGTTGCTGGCAGGTTAATAGTACTCTCAAATCAGGCAGAATAAAAGAAATAGGATACGAATCGCTGCAATAAAAATAATAGTAGCTAAGTCGCATACAAACTTTAAATTGTTATAATGTGCAGCAGAAGCGCCAGCTCTAACACTTATACCGCGCTGGGCAAGATTTTTTTATTTAAAAAAGTTAATGTGATACGTAGACTTCATTAGCAGCATGTTTGATTTGCCAGATTAGATACGAAATTAGCATAGGGACCGAAAATGCAACCACGTTGAGCAATCTTCCCTAAACGTCCATAGTAGGCTGATTGGTAGAAATTTGTACTGGTTACCGATGTAACCTTTTTATCAATTACTATGAAAATACGTTGGGCTAAGGGGCTAAAGCCCTAAGCTTTAGCCCCTTAGCCCAACCCGTGGTTGCGCCACTGAAGCAGGACACACCTCATAGTATCTAAGCATGGGTTAGCTACTGAGTGAGATAATTGAAATTCAAATATGCCTCTGTTGATGTAGAACCAAGGTCAAGCAAAATAGGGCAAGTTCAGGCTCCGACTTGTTAAAAATTCATCTGGTTTGCTGAGGTTTTTTTCGGGATTAGCTAAGGCTATGACACAATCACAGTGAACACAGTAGCTTTCTTTTGGTGGCTTTATACTTGCTTTACTAAAACGAATGCCGAATATATAAAAAAAACTTAAATCATTGATCGGCATAAGCCTACACTTAACCAAATCAAAGACATATATCATTTCATATTTCAACTGTAAACGTTTAGAACTCATTATGATCTTTGAAAATTGTGTGATTACCATTAGTCACAGCTTTTTATAGCAAATAGTACACTAAGCATATTTTGTACCGAAGCCAACAGGTGAATACTGTTTGAGGCTAATATGAGATTTTTGAAAAGAAATTAATTAATTATTGTACGTATATGTAGTATTAGTAGTCTTTTCTTAAGTAAAGACGTATCTCGGTGCCTTTCAGAATTGGCTGATTTGGTATCACATATTGATGTCAGTTTTCCTGGTTGATATAGCCATGGAAGCTATAGTAGTCCTTTTTTAGTTGCAATTTCCACAGAATTTGCTGGTGTTTTTATTTTTTCCATCGAACTTGGGTTCGCTTTCCAGCTTTCTAAAAGTTTTCTTCTATGACGTACATGCCGATATGCCGCCCCTAAAATTGGCTCCCTTGGCGACCGCCCGGATTGCCCCCACTAGAGCGGGACTTGGCAGCAGAAATTCTAAAATTGACCAATACCCACAAAAATAGTAAATTGGAAATGTTTCCGCCAAAGAAAAATACATTAGCTGCAAAAAAAAAGAAATAAAAAAAAATACGTTTCGCATTTTTGGTGGATAGAATGGATAAGCTCAGGCTTATGCACAGGGCAATATTTCAATGTTCTTTGGTTGGAGCTTGAACATTAGCAAATATTACCAGCCGATTAATACCAATTTTTCAAACTATGACGACAATATTTTGACATCTTTATGATACAGAAATACTAGACTCCACCTACATTCAAAACTCCCACCAAAATAGTCCTGTGCATTCAAGCTTAACCCTTTCCAGGACAGAACGTCTATAGACGTCCAATTTTGAGCATTTGACATACAAATCGTGTCAAATTTTGGCGTTGTGTCCGGCAATGAATTAACCATTGTATCCAACCACATGCGAAACAAAATATGTATCAGTGGCGGATTGAAGTGACATCAACTCTTTCTTGCAGCTGATGTATTTTTCTTTGGCGCGAAACTTTTCAAACTTATTGTTTTTGGTGGATATCAGATTTTTCTTTTAGTTAATGGTTCCACAATCATCACTTTAATCCAGAAAAAGTTAATGTTCAATGTTAGCTGTTCAACGTAAATTTTTTTAATTTATCAATTTTCAATATTTAACGTTTAATGGAAATTTGTAGACACCCACCATTATATTTTAAAATGTCTAATGTTCTTCCGCATATTATGCGAATTCTCTTCCTTCAAATGACATCCATATCTTGCCGAGACATCGCGTTTACCGAGGAAAATACTTCTAAAGGTCTTATGGGAAACTCCTCACAATCAGACCTGTGTTTCGATATAAATATATACAGGAACATAAAGGACATTTGGCCCTCCTATAATATGCGACAGGACACTTCTATTTTACTAGCGATCATACAGTTTCATGCGTAGCAAATTTTAAAAATAATCCCAACACAAGGAGAGGCAGTAAAAGCGAATCTTTGTACGACTCTTTCTCTCTCTCTCTGATTCCTTTTAACCCCTAGTGGGGCATAGAGCATTGATTACGCTTGTTTTCCACCTCTCCCTGTTAGCAGCCGTCGGCTTTAGCTGGTGCCACGATTTGCGTATAGATATTCCCTCTGCCTTAACAGACCTTCTCCATGTAATTCTGCATCGTTTCCCTGCGGGTTCCAATCGAGAGCCTGTTGTATAATGTTTTTTTTTGCTATTTTTGAAGTGCCCTATCCACTGCCACTTCCGCTTTTTGATATTGGTGCCTATATTGGTGATTGCGAGGAGGTTGTTCATTAGATATTATGTCAGGCCAGTGAATTCGTAAGATTCGAAGTAGGCACTAATTTACGAAAGTTTGCAATTTGGTTGTAATGTTACTGGTCACCTTCCACATGGAACACCCATAAAATATATTACATTGCTTCAGAAGACTTGGAGTTTGGTATTTCTGGAGATATTGTGGTTTTGCCAGCAAGGAGTCAAACTGAAAAATACTGCTCGGACTTTATTTATGCGCGACCATGGGCGTAGCCAGGATTTCGGTCAGGGGGGGGCAAGCCCAAAATTTTTTAACATCATGATTTTCTTAGGAGTGGAAATTTCCGGTTGCAGAAATATTGTTAGCAAATTTTAGAGTCGCCTGGCTTGTGGTTGGATTGGTGCACAGGGTCATGGATTCCAGACTCACCGTGAACGTATTCATTTTATGGTGTTTTTCGAACTCACGACCTACGTGACGGACTATGATGTCGCTCAGATTGTAAACAAGTATCCATTTATAACATAAATAACATTGCTGGGCGTGCTGTTGATCTCAACACCTTAACAAAACAGCAGTTTAGATATTGGAAATTGGATGTCACTCACACATCTGCGGCCCTAGTTTACTGGTGGACTGCCACGCATGTTTTTTCTTTTTTTCTAATTGTAGAGTCAAATTTTTAAAATGGATATGAGAATGATTTTCTTCTGCATTCTGATCACATTCAACTGGCCTCCACTATCTGCCTTTTAGAGCGTAGTTTGTCTATTTTCAGTGCATTTTTTGCATCTCGGACTGCATATTTCACTTGCGAAATCAGTTTGTTTCATCTGTCACTTTCATCTTAGCAAAGTAGCATCGTTAGAATATTTATAAATCCTTTATTGATTGAAATAATAAGATTACCTCTAAATTTATCAAAGTATTATCAGTGGCTAAATTGTATTGCTGGGATGATTCAGCTAGAAAATAAATTTTGATTTAATAGCTGGAAGACCCGCTCTGTGGCTCACTTGGTTGAATCGCACTCTACGATGCTAGTAATCTAGAGGTCCGGAGATAGAATCTCGGCGTGGTCCCAAATTTCCGTACATGTGCGGATAGGAACTATATAGTGCCTGCAACATTATATACACCTATATGGTACTGAGAAGAAAATGAAGAACTTGAAAGACACTGAAATCTGAGACCCGATTTTTACATGGTCCTTAACCCTGGAACGTCATTGCTTATTTTTAGTACGGAAAGGTCATGCTTCCGCATTTCAAAAATAAGCACATTTGTTACGAGCTAGTTGTATGGACACAGACTTATCGTCGAATCGACAACCAGCCATAAGAAATACTGGAGTTCTAAAAGCTACACAAAGTTCATCCTTCGTCGTTTCGACGACGCCAATTTCCAAAAATCCAACTTACCCTGCTTACTTCGTCTAGCCGCAATGTACCCGGCAAGTACATCGGCACGATAAGTGCTGTATGAAAACTCAGCTCCAAATAATGAGAATTGTCACGAAAAATGGGATAAATTTGATGATGCGTAGTCGATTCGACAAAGCATGACCTTCCAGGGCTAACAAAGCAAAGCTGTATACCATTTGTCACCCTTTCAGATGAAAATAAGTTGAATTCCACCAACTTGCCGAAGGGACCTAACGGTTGAAATTGTGTACTCGAGCTCAGAAGCCATGAAATGAAACAGGAAATATGGGATCCACGCAGCCACAGTAGCACACTCACAAGTGAAATGTGTTGGCTGGTACGCAGCCTGCGTCAGTTTCGAGAGGCCACTCGCTGTCATCTATTTGTATACGCCTCCTGACTGCAAACTGTCCCAATCATGGTTTTTCCGGCAGTATTTGGAGAAGTGAGAAAGACATCTGCTGCGCCAGCAGCAGAAAATTTTTGAAAATGTTGTATAGTGCAGCGATTTTTTTACTACATCGATAAGATTTTTTTTCCATCTTCATCGACCAGGGGGGGGGGGGGCGACCGCCCCTCCCTGCCCCCCCCTGGCTACGCCCATGTGCGCGACTCTACGTCGGCATCAGCCACACCATTCGCATTCAATGTTAAACTTTTTCTATCGGTTGTCCTGAGATAGAAATTGTGCTTTGCCCTCCAGGTGTCAAGTTTAAGTACAGTAAAACACGGTTATAACGCTATTGAAGGGACCAGCCAAAATGCGCGTTATATACGTGAAAGCGCTATAAAAATATTTAGAATGAAACATATGCTTCGCCGATAGTTTTGCTTAAAAACTTTAATAATCCCTTGGTGGCACAAATGTCACTTTGACGTTGCTCAAATAATCGACGTTAGGAGGATGAGCAAGGCAGTAATCAATGAAAAGAGCTATGTGTCGATTTTGTCTTGCCATTTTCCGGACTAACTTACCCAGCCATTCTACGAATAAGCCACTTGTCATCCACGGCCGGTTTAGATTTTTATATTCACAGGGAAAATACTGAATACCCTTAAAGCAGCGAGGCTTTTGCGACTTCCCGATCACAAGGGGTTCCAACTTGTCACTTCCATCTGCATTTGTGCATAGGAGAACAGTCAACCATGACAATTATCCTCCTTAAAAACCAAACACTTATCTTGCAAGAGGTTGAAAAAAAGTCCGAGCTCATCCGCATTATAGACTTCTCGAGGATGATCATCTTTCACAATCGTTGGAAGGACACTTCCTGTCCAAGATAGTCACAACATCTTCGTTGACATCTAGTTTCACCACTGATGTGTTTGTATGACTTTTTTTAAATCTCTCGATCCATCCTGTATTCGCTGCAAAATTGTTTAGCTCTAAAGACTACGCAATTTCGCAAACATTTTCCATCAAAATTGGACCATTGACCGGCAAATTAGACGTTCGAATTTGGCGAAACTATTCTAATAGGACCTTTTCCAGCTCTTCGTATTTAGCCGGGCATTTTTTTTTTAATTTATTCGTAAGGCGTTATAAAAGTGTAAATGTCTGGGGACTGACAATTTGGAGCGATATAGCCGTGAGAGGGTTATAAGACTTGCGCTATAGCCGTGAAATATTTGCACTTAATGCATAGCTAAATTATTGGGACTAGGAAAAATGGCGCTACAAGCGTGAAATCGTTATATGCGTGAGCGTTATAACCGTGTTATACTGTATTTAGTTTAGCATTAATTTTTAAAGCAGCACTTCGACTTTCATCATGCAAAGTATCCGTCATTTGAGCCAGATGATCTGGAGTGTTTGGAAGAAATAATAATTTCCATCTGATACCCTTTCTTTTATGGTAGCCTAGAACGTCGGAGATAACGTCGTTGATGGTAATCAGAAACAGCATTGGGGATAAAATACGTCATTTTCTAAGTCCACTATTCACCTCTAAGGGACTAAACGATTCGCCCTTGTGCAAGACATTACATTTATAACGACTGTAGACTGCATTCTAGAATCAGGTTATCCGCTTAACCCTTAAATGCATAGCGTACCATATATGGTACATGGCTATTTTCCTGTAAGTCAGGGATTATCCAATTTTTGATTTGTTTTTACTTTTTCCCGAAGTAGACAAAACAAGCTTTCACATAAATTAAATTTTGGCTTCCCAAAGCTTTCCCTGAATTGCCAGTGCGCCGTAAAAGTGGACGAATGTTATTTTTTTGTGGAATTTTAAAAGCTATTCTTTAGAGCTAAAAAATGTGCGAAATTTACCGTTATTTGGAAAAGGAAAAATACTGGTGAGTAAATTGGAATGTGTTCTTGAGGTTCTTTTGAGATTTCGGCTAAAAAAGGTCACCGAAGGTTTTGTTTGCACCAATTTTGCGACGTACCATATATGGTACACCATGCATTGGGGCATATTCGGAAATATCTATACATACATTCCGATCGTTCTTAGCTGATGAAATTATTCTCCTTTAGTCTTGGGAAGGGTAGGATATGTTCATAACATTTTAATTATCAGCTCTTTCAACATTATGGTGCGTTTTATTGGGCCCAGAACAGGTCCAAATAATTAAAATTTTCATACAAATTATGCCACCGATCCATTTTTCCAGGACATTTACTGCCCTTTTTTTATGAAAGCTAGGTTAATCATTCCTGCTCAGGATCGAAGAAAACGGAGCTGTCGTAGTTGATTTGGAACGATCGTTTTTGTAATTTTATTTTCTATAGCACACCGGTCAGGGCTTAGATTTTCTGTAGCTGCTTCTTTATAGTCCCAGTCTTTTTAGCTGGCAAGCATACTGAAAAAATTGTTCACATCATTTGTTTTGTCCTTAGGACACGCCACTAAAACCTGAGCTTCCGTGCTTAACATCTTAGTAAAATGCTTGGACTTTCACCAGGACTCAAGCAGCTGCGCCTTAATATCCAATTTCTTAAACCATTTGATTATGACAAGTATTGTCTGGGAAGTTCACGGTCAGGATCCTCAAAAAATATGCTGCTAGAGTCAACCATTCCATATGGAAGACTATGTGGAGTACCACATTCGATAAACAAAAAATTACATGGATGTAATTCTTCTGGACAGGTCCAGGGACCTGCACAAATTTGGGCTATAAAGCAGCCAGCAGTTCATTTCCATATTTATATCCTAGCAAAGTCAATCCAATCTATATACTTTTCAAGAAATTTTCAAGATCCCATGAGCTATGATAAGTCAGAAGAAGTCTCGAAATATACGTTTAACAGTGGAAGATGTTTGTAACGAACTATTATATAAATGATTTATTTTATAACGAGACCGAGTTCTAATCGCTTTAATAGCATATTGAGTCCATACTCTATACCCATGTACAGAGCTAGATAGCACGCAAAATCCATGCTTTTTTTTTGGAGGGGAGGATGGGGTATATGAGTCGGATCTGGCGCACTTTTAATATTTAACGAGGACATCCAACAGCCACCACTTGACACACATTTGAAGTTTTTCGCGACATTCTATCAAAAGATATGGCAACATTTAGGTTTGTAGAGGATGTAGGGGTAGTAAGACCTACTCCACTTTCCATCAACTTCCAGGATATGTCACAAATAGGCATCGGTACAAATTTCAATAAGGAATAGGAAACTAATCACGGACCTACCCGAGCTCCCTTCTAAAAAACTGAATATTCGCGATTTTCGATCGAAATGACAACCTTTCCTTTATTGAAGAGGAGTTCATTATATCGAGTTTCTACTATAATTTCGATCGAAACTCTCAATAATCATTATCCTTTCTTTTTTGCACTGTTTGTATTAAAGTAAGAGGCAGATTAAATAAAATTTGAAAAATGTCTTTCATTTACAACATATGGCCTGAATGCATTCCCGTTATTGCACCGATCGAAAAGTTTGATGGCCTATGCACTAGACTGTGATGTGTTGAATAGTTTGGTAAAAAAAAAACTTTTTATTGGAAGGTGCCAGGAGGGTGCCCTGAAGTCAATCGGTAAACCATATTTCGTCCGGTAATCTTACTTGTTCGCGGCTCGTTTTCTTTTCTTTGGCATGCAAGATGCTTCCCTGTCAATCAGTCAACCATGCTTTGCACGGTAATCTTACTTGTTCGCGGCTGTTTTTTTGGTGCAAAATGCTCCAGCGTCTTTTGATTTTATTTTTTGCATCTATAAATGGATGTTTGTTAATCAAACAAATTGTATCGCCTCGCAACGTTCGGCCCGGCATTGCATTGTATGTGTAAATATCGGAAATACATCGCCCGACCCGGGAAAGCTCGGCGTCGCACTGTATGTGTACACAGTTTAAGAGCTGCTGTCCTAAAAGGCCGTTTGCATCAATCAATTTGTTGTACAAGTTTTGAGCATTCAAACAAGTTGGAAGACTTGGCTCACGTGTAAACAGAAAACATTTACGGTTATCTCAATCAGCGTAAAATCATAAAATATGTGAGTATGTATATATCGGATATATGTTACCTTCAATGCTTTAGAAATTCACGAGAAATAAAACAAAAAATAATATGTTTTTCCCGTACTAATATTGCAAAAATGTATAACGACTGTTTCAATTTCTAACTTCTGTTTGTTGAAAGACTTGTTGGAATGCTAAAAAGTGTAAACTTGCGACATGTTTGAAAGGAAAGTGTACGCACACAAGTCGATCGACAAATTGCTGTGTATGGACGCTTCATTAGGTATACTTTTTCAGCTTAGTAAGAATTCAAAGTATGAAGCAGGTCACGTACAGATAAATCAAAAGATTTATATGTGCACACAAAGCTATACAGTAAAACTTCGTTATAACGCTTCCGGATATAACGCTTTCCCGGCTATAACGCTCTTTTTTCTCGATCCCGGTCCCATTAGCATTTATTACAGGGAATTTCGATTCGTTATAACGTTAGTATTTCCCGGTTATAACGCTCTTTTCCCAGTCTCATTTTCTTAAAACAATTTATATTGACAGATTCACTGAGCTAGACTACGTGCTTTACATTGTAATAACCAGAAACAAGACCATGATGTACAAGTTATTCCGGTAATTCACATCAAGGTCAAATTTCCTAGAAAGGGGAAAGACACAACAACAATTGAAAGTATAATTGAAGATCTCGTAATTGCATCAGCATCCGTCGACACCGAAGAGAACAAGAAAGAGGCGTCAAGCATGCCAAAAACATTTGCAGTCTTAGTTGCAATAAAAAAGGTTCTAGCATTTTTTGCCGATAGCATGGACATAGAGGAAGGATCTTTCAATAAATTGAAAACCTCAGTATTACTGAAGTCTGTTGTCGCAGTCTAAAACAACAACAAATATCTGTTTTTTTTTAACCAGTAATAATTTGATAACCTTTTTCTTACTATTTCATTCTATATATCAATCGAATAATAAATTTTGTCACCTGAAAGGTGTAAGCGTTTATGAGCTATATTTCTTGGACTTCCCGGCTATAGCGTTTTCCCGGCTATAGGTTTGTTTTTTGGCTTAGACCCCAGAGGAGCGTTATAACGAAGTTTTACTGTAGATGGTAAATTACATATCTATGTACAATGTACCATGCTAACAAAGTCCTATACGTATATTTAAGCACTACATATAAATACAAAAATGTTGGTCAGCCCGAACATGTGCATCGGAAACATTCGAAAAATGAGAACACTGGTTCTTGTGATTTTCAGCCAACTTGAAATCAGAATTAATTTTGAATCAAACATGGGAGCGAATGACGACTGCTGTTCAATATGTATCTCTAAACTTAAACTAAACCGAAATATTCCAAGAAGGAAGGTAGATGAATTTTTCTGATACTATTAGACATCAATCCTTCTAAAGATATACCACTTTCGTATCTACATATTTGACCATACTTTAAAGAAAAGGGTCGCCAATCATTATGACTTTGGGATTTCTCAGATTTGGTATTTGGGGATGTTAAGAATATGCCAAACCAAACAGGTTGGTAAGAATCATACTTCGATTCGCGTGAAAAAGATACTAATGTCCTTCGGGGCCGGATGTCATTGCTTTTCGTTTACGTTTTTCTAATCGCGTTTATTTTTGTGCTCTAGATTCTGTAGAAAATCTAATCAATTAATATGGAATGTCTGGAAGCTTGATGGAAGACGCGGCACTTAAATTAGTGTGCCTTGCAGCAGATAGGCATTTGGATTTAGTGAAATATGCAGCGCATGTTTTAGTTTCTGACCACTCAGAAATTAGTTTCATAGAAACCATGATGCAAAAAAAAAAAAATAGATAAGGTTTTGGCATGGGTACAACTTATGAATGTCCTTTTATATTCGAGTTCATGATAGCACCTCACCTAATATTCGCATCCACTTATGAACGCCAGCGAATTTAAATGTTCATAAATCATAAAGCTTCGAGTCGATGATAATAATTTGTCTTCTAATTATATGCCTGGGTTGGGGTCCGGCACAAGTCACAGAAGTTCGTTTCTCACGCAACATTATATAAACACGTTGTTGCTTTCATATTTCTAAAATACTTCCTAACACCATCGAGCCATGAAAACTTGACATCATTATAGGCACCATGATCACAGCCTCGCCATCTAACCACTCGAGCAGCATCAAAATCTATGATTTGAAAATGTGTATTTATTTCAAAAATTTGTAGCCGGAAAAGATTTATTTCTGCGACCAAATGTGAGCGAAAAGTGTGCGAGCCAAGATATACACAGAGACAGTCGAACCTCTATATCTGGAAATGTCAAGGAAACAGTTCGAGATATCGAAAATTCGATTGTAATTGAAACCAATGAAATAACTAATTTGGCGCTAATTATCATCAATTAGGTGATCTGTCGTACTCTGTGGCCGTGATCGTTCGGTCGCCTCTGTGATATAGAGATTCATACAAAAACGAGTTTCCAAACTCGGCATGCACGTCGAAAGTTTATTATTCAGAAGATGTTAAGAAATATTCTTATCGTAGAATAATAAAACTAACAATGCGACTAGGAAGTGGTATGGCTGACAACTGCACACTCCGAAATCAGTTGTTGAAACTTTGACGACTACAAACGATATTTATCAACGCACCAGCACCAGTAGGAGTTAGGGCAAATGAAGATGTAATTTTTCCTTGTTAAAAACCGTCACTGCCAACTCTCATAGCGAATTCATAATAATTCACTTGCTATGTATTACGATCAGCTTTTCACAGTGAAGCTACTACTCCCAAAGTGCTGGGAATATAACATCGACGTATACCAAATCTTTGTCGACTTCAAGCAGGCATACGACAGTATCCATCGAAGTGTACTGTACAACATTATGCTGAATTTTGGTATACCGACAAACTTAGTGCGACTCACAAGGATGACGATGACTAATACCGTATCGCAGGTCAGAGTGCAGAACCGACTCACTGACCTATTTGAAACTCGTACTGGACTCAAGCAAGGCGACGGGCTGGCGCCGACGCTCTTCAACCTTGCTTTGGAGTATGTAATTCGAGCCATGAATATGAACAGCAGCGGAACGCTACTCATCAAGTCGACTCAATTAGTAGCGTACGCCGACGATATCATCATGTCTCGAAGATTGGGTGATGCAGAAAGCCTTCTGCATAACCTAAATAACGCCGCAAAGGAAATTGTACTACATATAAACGAAAGCAAAATAAAGGCCATGATGCAATCGAAAACAAGGACGCCAGCAAATTCAAGCATCACAGTGGGGGACCTTAATATTGAGTATGTAGACAACTTCAACTATCTGGGTTGTAACTTATCAAAGGACGCCAACGAAACCGACGAAATTAGGCGACGGATACAAATAGCCAATAAGACATATTTCTCGGTTCTTCCTATAATTAATTCGAAACTTGCGCACAGGAACACGAAGCTCCGCGTGTACAAAACGATCATCCGACCCGTGCTATGTTATGGCTACGAAACATGGATCCTCACCCAAGCCTCCGAAATTTTGCTAGACCGATTCGAACGAAAGGTCCTTCGGCGAATTTTCGGGGCCGTTCGCGAGCGAGATCAATGGCGTATCCGGTACAACCATGAGTTGTATGAGCTGGAAGTATCGAAAATCGTTAAGCTTTAACGTTTGCAATGGGCGGGGCATGTACAACAGATGGACCAGTGCCGGATTAAGCATGCGCGGGGCCCGTGGCATATGTAGAGCGCGGGGCCTATTTGATATGGCTAATTTGAACCGCATCAGCCAGCTATAGTCTTTGGATAAAAAAATTACGGATTTTGGTCGCTCCAGCAATGTTAATATCAATTTTGCGGCTCGACATATCACTAAAGCCATGATGACGGCCGAACTCACAATGTTCAAACAATTTAAATTGCGACAATGGATTCGGAACTTATGTCCAAAATTAAAAGCATTCCTTTCCCAAGGCAATTTTTGCATCTATTATCGGTTTTTGACCAACATTTTCTCAGGGGATGTCACGATTAGCAGATCTCGCAACAGGAGGCACGAGCTGAAAAAAATTGGGAACCACTGTTCTAGCGGGAAAAAAATCAAAAAAGCATTATTGTTATAAAAACGTGTACATTGTGAACGCACCCACTACTTAACGAATAACTACTTGTCAATCTACGTTGACGTTTGCCTTGGCTCTTCCGGGTTATACACAGCAAAAAATCAGGCGGTGTGAACCAAAATTTATCCAAAAAGGTTTAATTTTTTTATACCTATGGAGTTAAATACATTTATTTCACTCCGTCCCGGGTAAAACATTTGCCTTTTATCCATTAGGATAAAACACTCAAAATAAAATTCATTTGGATAAATAATAACTTTCATTCGAAATTACATCAGTTTTTGTTTATATGGTGGTAAAATTTACTTAAAATGGAGTTAATTCCGCACGTAATATATGGTGCAAATTACGAACGTAATCCCGTATAGTCTGTGTGGTGTAGTAGGTAGGGCGTTAGTCTTCAAATCATAGGATCGCTGGATCGAATCCAACTGTAGGCAGGTAATTTATTGTGCATTTTTAGAGCGTAAAGAGGTAAATGTGATGTCGCCAACACCTATAGAGAGGTAAATGCTAGTTATACAAAACTCATTTATGAGTTAAATGTTCTGTGAAACTTGTGTTTTATTTCTATCCCAAAAATATCGAGTATTACTCCTTTTGGTGTTATTGGTAGTACACTTTTGTGTTCATCCATTTGGATAAAAAAATATTTTATCCAAACGGAGGGACCCTATTCGACAATTTTCGGAGTTAAATTCACACCAGATTTTTTGCTGTGTACATTGTGCGGAATAAACGTGTCGAGAGAAACTCCAAGGTGCTTTAATTCAACCCGTGAGAATATTCCCACCCCAACAATTATGAAAATGGGGACAATATTATCTGTTTTGAAAATTGTTTAAAAAAATGTTTTTCATTGACGTGTGTGAGTTTGCCAGCATTTTTATTTTTTATTTTAATTAGTTAAACCGAATTTCTGTAGACAAACTGTTCTTATTCGACAAAGAAGAATTGATGTTAGAAGTCCCTTTTTGGACGATCTCTAAGCATTGAAAAATTTCACAAAGTAATAAAAAATGGAAAATTATTTCATTCTATAAGTGTTTCCTATTAATATAGCTTTGGATTGAATTGTCCTTTTTCAGGTTTACTTAGGTTCATAAAAACTGACAACCAAACATCTAGCTAAAAGATGCCCACAATAAAGATACTAGAGAGTTTTAGCAAGTCGTATGGAATAAAACGACATAATTTGACATTCCATATAAAAATTCGCTTGCTTACCGTATACGAAACGAAATATCTTAATTTTGCATGTCCCAAGTAGGCATGGGTGTATTTCCGTATATTTGATTCTTTGGAAACAGTCGAAATTGGCGAAATAATTTGTCGTTTTTTACACCTATGCCTACTTAGGATATGCAAAATTACAATATTTTGTTTCGTATACGGTAAGCAAGCGAATTTTTATATGGAATGTCAAATTATGTCGTTTTATTCCATACGACTTGCTAAAACTCTCTACTCACGTAGCACATATACCAGAAAGTCAAATTCACGTTAACATCTTCTACATTAATTCGGTTTTACGGTTTTTAATAAAAAAATCGAAAATTTACACACGTCAATGAAAACCAACATTTTTAAGAAAGCATTTTTAATCATTTTTTAAACAGATATTTTTGCCGCTCTTTTCATAACGTTTAAAGCGGTACACCACTGTGCATGAGAGATAAATGTGTAATTTCTTAATTCTATGGATGTATGCAAGCACATTTCCTAACATGAACTCCAAAAATCTTATTGATCGCTAGATCGTAAATCTGAAACAATGTGGGTGAACGTAGGTTTACGGGAATGCTATCATGAATTAAGGGCCGAATTAAGATCGAGAATGTAATTCTTCCCGCTGCGATTTTATCAATAAAAATGCGTACTTACTGTCGTCGAATATGTCATCACAAACGATGGGGAATTCCATAAGCTACAACCCGAGACCGGTTCCATAATTCTCCTCGGCCATTTTATGTATTATTTTTCGATTCCCCGGTCATTTGCCATTTCACGATGAAATAACTGGGGAATCGGAAAAAATACATAAAATGGCCGAGAAAAATTATGGAACTGTTTTCGGATTGCAGCGTATGGAATTCCCCAGCATTCTCCACATATTCCACGACAGTATGAATACATTTTCATTTAAAAAATCGTAGCGGACAAAATTTTACTCTCGATCTGAGTACTAGCCTTTAGAAAGAAGTATTTCTGTATTTTTGTGTTATACAAACCTTGCTGTAATTTTGGAACATCCTAGCGTAAATTGTTCAACGATAAAGTGTTATAACAATTTCGAAGCATCTTGGTTGTTATAATTTTTGTTTGAGAAAAACGCGGGGCCCCACAAAGCGCGGGGCCCGTGGCATTTGCCACCTTCTGCCACTTGGTTAATCCGGCACTGAGATGGACGATAATCGCATGCCAAAGAAAGTGATGAACGCACAACGAATTGACGGAGCGAGGTTGCGTGGACGACCGAGAGTTCGCTGGGAGAACTCCGTAGGTGAAGACGCCCACCAGCTGCTGGGCTATCGTGCCACATTGATGATGATGTATACGATGCAAAAATAATACAATTCACCTTTACCACCCTATTTCTTTTGCATGCATTTTTCTTTTCGCATAGGAGGATCGAAAAAATCAACTAACTGAATATTGAGTAAAGCTAAAGTTTGTACAGAAACTTGTACAGGAACCGAAGAAATATTTCGACATACCGAAAGTAAGAGTAAGCGTGTTATTGGACTTCGACTGTACATACTATGGTGTGGACTTTGTTGCTGCTGCGATATGTGTGATGCAAATAAGTAGCCAACATTAATCTTGCAAGCGGATTAACATCAATCCGTTACCGCCATGACAATGGTAGATAGGATGTCTGCAACATTGTAGCAGCTTCGGAAAAGATATGCGCCAAGAACTCGTCTTCGCAAGCATCGCGGGAGGAGGGCAAATTGAATACCTCGTGGGTCTTGGATTACATTAGGTATCACTGTTGGACTACACTGTCCTCTTTGGTAAACACACGAAAAGCATGGTCTTGGATCTTGGTAAACGTCTCAACAGTGAATGTCGCGTAAATACCGTGAATGGATTTGGGTGACGAGTTCCTTGTACACATGAGTAAGTTTGGTATTCACGATCAGTGATAACGTCACAACTCATATAACCTTACCTGATGATGACTATAGTGAGTGAGTGGATGAAAGGATGCGGAGGCGGAGAAAGGTATAATAAGGGTTTTGTATTCCGCACGATTGTTTTACATGCGTTTTTTAATACATATTGTGCACAAAAGCTCTAACAGCTGGAGCTAGACCGCGACCTCCATCGTTGTAGGCCGTATAGTAAATCGAAGGGAAATTTGATCTGTGACCAGGATTGTTTTCATTCAGCGCAGAGAAAATTTCTTAATTTAAGAACACTTCTGAATAATGCATTTTTTCCGGATTTAGTTTAGGTACTGAGAATAGCGAATTGTTTCATAGCCATTTTTATTTTGGAGGGTTTAAGACGGGCGGTCGCCCGGGGCGGCTTATTGACTAGCAATCGAATAAAAAAAATAACCTGAATTTAGTGGGAAGGAAACCTGCAGATGAAATACAATGGAGCGAAAAATACAGTAAGGCAAAGGGGTTTTTTTAGGTAGAGAAGCACATCAATTTCTTAAGCTTTGAACAGCGAACAATTGATACAAAGTGCGGTATTTAGAGTCCTAAAATGATGAATAAGAGTTGCGTAAATTGTACGTCTGTGATGTAAATTGTACGTCCTAGTGGAATAGGACATGTTTAATTCGACTAACAACCAACCAGCGAGTGAGCGAGCATTTCCCAATCTCAAAGGTATTCGTAGCAAATACCCTACCATTTTACACATTCACACTGAATTTCGTGTCGATCGGTTGAGTCATTAATTCGAAATTCCACCGAGAAATAATTGTAGCGTATACTCACTCGCTGGTTGGTTGCTAGTCGAATTGAACATGTGCTATTCCATTAGTAGATACATTTTACTAGCTACTAGTATAATTGCATAACACTTTTATGATTGTTTACGACGCGACGTCGCCGTGGTTTTTTCGCGCATGTAACTAATTCGTAGGTAGACAGGGTGATTATTTACGCGTCAAGTTGCTCACCATTTCGGTGACGACGTCGCGTCGTAACAACGCGTAGTCACCCATTTACAAGACACTCTTTCGTTGTTGATGTCGTCGTCACCGTGGAGATTTCTCGCATGCAGCTTACTCGCTGCACTAGTAGCTAGTAACTAGTAGCGTCTGACTGTACTTTTACGGGGTCAAGCAGCTAATTTTCCAGAACACGTTCTCATATTTAGCCTGACATACCAAGGGCAAGGCACCAATACTTCAAAAAGTGCATTTGTGAATTTAGGGCCGTACCGAATGCCTGTCATAATTGGTGCATTAGAGTTTATACAGGGTGTCCCATTCATGGTGGAGCAGATTTTAATGGGAGGTAGTCTGGCTTATTTGGGGAAAATTTATGTACAACGTTCAAACTTTAAAGAAATTATAAAATTTCATCAAAAATTCAAATGACAAACCGTAAACGTAACCGATTTTAAAATTTCTTATAGCTTTGAACGAGAAAGTATCTCGGAAGATACGAGAGCAACTTCCTGACGGGCGAAGTGTCGGTTTATTTGAAATTTTATGTTGTTTCAGAAAGTGAAATCATATCTTGGATCAGGGACGTAGCCAGGATTTTGTTTCGGGAGGGGTCCAACGGAATTTTCAGACGCGCGACAAATTTATTGTTGAAAAAGATGATACCTACACTAAATATTAGACTGGTATGTTATGAAACGTTGGAAATAGCGGGAACCGCGTAACCTGACTTTTTAGTGTAATTATAACCATCATGAGTGAAAAGGATGTACCAGTGCCTCTTGCAGAACGCATCATTATTTGTTTTTTAGTCAAAGCAAAAATAAAATCCGCGGAAACTTATCAAAAAGTACTAGAGAAGTTCCAGAATGAGTGCCTCTCTAAAACCCCATGTAGAGGCCGAAAAGTTGAGGGAAAGTTGCCACATGTGCGCCACCTAGTGTCACCGATGAAAACGTAAGCCCCGCCACCGTTGAAAAACTCATTGTGGAAGACCGACGAAGTAGTGTACGCTACATGACTGGGCATAAACGTAAGTAGTATTGGGAAAATATTCATGAGCGGCTAGGCTACCGAAAATCTCAGGCAGATCAGTGCTAAAACCTCTGAATATTAAGTATAAATTCTGGCACTCGGAAGTTTGTATACAGATTTTCTACAGCATTGAACGAATTGAGAAAGTTTCAAAAGCTATGAAGAAGTAAAATTGTTTGTGCGAGAATGGGTCCGTGAAAAGCCGCGAGATTTTTACGAAAATGATATCCAAAAGCTTTCAGGGAGGTGGCGAAAATGCATACAGTGGTGTAGGGGAGACTAATTAGAAAAACTAATTTTTACCATTTGTATCTTTAAAATTGTTTCGCTTCGTTAAAACTTGAGCGTTTGGTCATCAAAAAATGCTTAACTACATAACTATTACTTGCACAGACTATTAAAGCAGGCGTATTTATTCCGTTTTTCAATAAAAGTAACACATGCAAACTCTCACTTCATTCTTTATCTACGGGCTTCATGTACCTTTATATATCCGCGATTAGCTTAGGCGAGCGAGAGCTAAGTTTCCGTTTAGTCCAACAATGGGTGAATTCAAATTGTAAGACGAAACCGGACGGGTAAACTTGCAAGACAAGAACCATCGTTCTTACAATCTGAAATGCACAATGCTTGTCTGCTGGCCACTACAAAAGCACTGTTTTTGTAGCAATGCTCAGAACCTGCGCAGCGGAAAGTTTAAAGTTCCAAGCTCGCATGAAAACACGTTCATATGTCCAATAAATAAAATCAGAGTGAATAATAATTTTCGACAGCAGACATTTTTTGCATAGATTCCGCGCAATATATTTTGAAGGGTTGTGTTCAGAGAAGTGTGTATTGATATTCGGATTTATCTAGTTTTGAAAAGAAAACCTCCCTTAAACCAATTTTCCATGTCGGATATTTTTTATGATGTTCAGTCCCACAGAATTTAGAGAAAAATATGTTACCACCTGAATATTTTTATATTTTATACTGTAATCACTAAAAAATTCGTTATAATTGAAAACATTTCGGGAGGGGTCCGGACCCCATGGACCCCTCCCCTGGCTACGTGCCTGTCTTGGATAACATGTCTGGTGGTGTGGCAAATTTTGATTTAGTCGGCCATTTGGACACAATCTACAAAAAAGGTATTACATTGTAACGGTTAAAAATAGAGGGTCCTGTTGTACATTAATTTTCCTCAAATGAGCCACACTACCTACCATTCAAATATCCTCCACCATGAATGGGACACCCTGTATATAACTGAACAGATAGCATGGCACGGAAGCAGAATTCTATTATAGCTCTTCGGAACGTAACATTATGGCTCTTCAGAACGTAACGTAACGCAAGCGTTCTGTTTCGCACTTTATTTATAATCCGACCTTTGACTGCTCCATCTTCAACAGCCAGTTGAAGTTTAGGGGTTTCCTTCTAATAAGAATTACATATATATATTCAACTAATTAGTGTAAACATACTGTTTAATACTTCAACATAAGCTTTTAAGATAATAAGATGTCAAAGCCTTTCAATACCATATAACGGCAATAATTGCATAATGACCGTACAGAATTACATTGTGTCGGTACGCTTGAGGGCAAATTTATTGGCTTAGTTGCTATTAGACATATCCACACAGTCTGTCAGTTTGAATTTACAAATAGAAATCCTCTTTGAAGGCCGTCCATTCACTACACGCAGAGAAATTTCTGCAGTAAATTTTATTTAAACGAGTAATAAAATTCACTGAAAATTTACTAATTATTACATATTAATTTCATAATTGATAAATTTGTATCAGCTTACAACAAAATGTTTTAAATTTGCCATGTCAATGAACAAAGATATTACCCTTACAAATTAAAATTTGGTAACCATTTATGTACTTATAAAGTTAACAATCCCTGTGTATTTTCTTATTTTCATTATGTTTGTAAATAAAATTTTCTTGGGATTAAATGAATAACTAAATACCGTACTGGTACTACACATATTTTTTTTTCGTTATTGCAAAAAATATTTAAAGTGCACTAGTTTGTTCACTGTGAATTCGGGTTACATTGTACCACTTTGGATGATAATAAGTAAACAACTCCGAGAAGTTTTCCCTTAGGGGAAAAATCTTAGATCATGTATAGGTTATTGCTTACAAAATAATCCACATTGCATCAGCCATTATCTTGTCACTCCGGAAGCCCAAAAATCCTTTCAAACCGATTACATACACTACCCCAAATGTCGACTTTCGAACTACAACCATAATGCCCATTCTCAGTTTCCTCACAGAAGTGTTCTTTTTGGTGGTACATATGTATGTACATGATAACCTTTGAAAACCCCGTACATATCCTAATTTCCTTAAAATAATCACACGTGTTTTACTATTATCACAAAGCTAAAAAAATTGTTTTGGACACTAATAAGAGAAAAAAAAATTTGTTGCCGTGGGGACTCGAACACATTGCACTACGCACCAAACCTGGCGGATACCCAAGCATAGGCTACATCGACTACAGATTGGCCCGATAAATCTAGCAACAGATGGTGGTTTGGTGGTCGTTGTTGCCTTTTTGGAAGGTATTGACGACGTTTTGGACCATGGTTCGAACCCCTCCTGGGAAATTAGATTTTTTTCTTAAAAAAAAAAAAATATTTTAAAACCGATCACATACAGTGCCTCAAATATCACCTTTCGAACGACACCCATAATGCCCATACTCTGTATCCTATGCTAGAAAAATGTCCTTTTTGGTGGTACTATCCTTCAACAAAACTCAAAATCAACTTGTCGTGATTTTACAAGACTCGTTACAATGGATTCTGTATTTTTATATCCATATCCCTATACATAGCGTCCATAATGCATTCCCACAGAAAAAAGGACATTTTGTGTCCAAGGACATCTTTCTCATAAGAAGTGCTGGCACCAAAATATTAAGCATCACACCACTTAACTTTCTTCCGAGTTTCGTCGACATCGGTGCACGGGGAGAGCCAGGAGAACCAATTGAAGGATGAATTTTCGTTCGCTTCAATGGCGAATTACCGCTATTCTCCCAACTTATCGAAATCGTGATTGTCAGAATCGACAATCACGATTTCGATCAGAGCGATCAAAGGATAATGTATACCAAATTTGGTAAAGATCCAACTACGGGAAGGTCGACTTTAAGCGTTAAACGTTTTCGTAACAGTTTTTCGTGACGCTTTTTCACGGAACGACACCCAGTATTTCACAGGTAGCCTCCGCAAAGACATATACATGTCAAATTGTTAAAAATTAAGGTGCAAATAGTTAACTTTATTAATCGGGATACCTACATAATCCCGAAAAACAAAATCCCGCCCGTTCATAATCCCGCTTTTTTTCAAAAAATCCCGCTTTACATTATCCCGACATTACAAAATCCCGCCATATCAGAATCCCGCCATTCCAAAATCCCGCCATATCATAATCCCGGCACCTCAAAATCCCGCTATTAAATAATAAAAAAATCCCACCAAATTTTTTTTATTGTTAACAAAACATATAGATATGCGTTCGACTTACCAATTATTTACATTAGTTTATGCGTCAAGTTTTTCAAAAAATCCGTTTTTTCATAGTCCTCTTTAGATGCAAGAATATTCCTTAACTGATGGTTACGTCTAAAGACCTTTTGGATGCAACCTTCGGATCGGGACGGCTCAATTTGGTTTTTAGCTAGGAGCAATTCTTTACCTAGTAATTCCACCAGCCGAGCCGGTCGTCTGTGCCAAGCCTCAACAATATTTTGAGTTCTTGAAAAATTTGCTGCAACTGCGTCAGCAATACTCCAGAACTAAGGCGGGTACCTTGGTCTTCCTGGCTTTCCCGACTTTCCCGCTTTTCAATATCGCGTCACAAAAGGTAAGTATTCTCTCAAAAATCGCGCGCGATTTATGAAAGAATACTTACCTTTGGTGTCGGGATATTGAAAAGCGGGATTTTGAATAAGCGGGTTATTGAAATGGCGGGATTTTGGATTGGTGGGATTATGATTAGACGGGATTCTAATTGAGCGGGATTTTTAATTGGCGGGATTTTGAAATGGCGGGATATTGAATGTCGGGATTAAAAAAAAAACCGGGAATATGATGGGCGGGATATCGTACCCAACCCTATTAATCTGTACGGAAACTCCAACCGTCAGGGGTTACTTTTATTATTGTTTTCAACGATAAATTATAACTACTGCTGTAGTAAATTTCTACAGTTAAGGCATGTTAACTTTACTACACAACACAAGTAATTAATTCCCTTAGAGGCGATTCACACTTCCGACAGGACTTATTAAATGCTCGATTCGGCTAACAATTGTAGGTACAATATGGAACTGCAATTTGAATAATGCAAGCACATTGTACAATGTACATACTTTGAATTTTGTGACATAAGATCAATTCTAGTCTACACCAGGATTGTTGGTAGTCTGTATCGGCTATTACATATGCCTGGTCTGACCCTATTCATTACATTTATATAAAATTTACCATAGATTTGATAAACTTTCACTATTTTTTTCTCTCCGTGTATGCAGTCTGCAGAATATGCATTAGTTGCTTAACCCATATAAGCCCAAATTACTTTGTTTTACCAAATATTTAACTTTTTTTGGTATATATATCAAGTCGACAATGCTCCAAAGCATATTTTTTTTGTAATTGTTGTTGCTGTAAATAACATCCGCCCCAAAAATGGGGCGTTGGGCACAGGGGCGAACCCAGGAATTTATTTCAGGGGGAGATTTGTGTATATGCAAGTGACTAATGAAATCATACGTTTTAAATATTTTCAGACCTTAACCTTAAGATAATCGTTTTTACGAGTATATATCCTAAATTTCACAAAAAATTATTTTAAAATATTTAAAGTTGATTTTCTTAAAATAAATTTAAGTTCTTTTTTTAAATACTCCCTTTAGGAATTTTTTTAGACGTAATTACCTTATTGCTTTTCTTGTAAATTTATTTAAGATTTTTTTACATCCATTTAGTTTTTACACAATGATGACTTGCTTTACCCATTTTTTAACGGTCACTACGAGAAATTTGTCAATTTTTGTGGTTTTTTAAACTCGCGAATTATAATATGTAAAATGACCCTAAACAAAAACTAATAACTGAATGTATCTAATCTTCTTTTCTATTTTACTTTATTTCGCAATAATTAAAAATTTAAAAAATAGTTCGCAACTATATCTTGTCTATCAAAACAACCAAAATCAATTAATTAATTTTTTTTATTACACTAACTTAATTTTTAATGTCATATTTTTTATTAGTCATGTAGTAACCAGGTGATTAACCTAGTATGTACATAAGATTGCAAAATGTTGTGGAGAACATTTTTTTTGCTTCTTATGTTTTTTTGGATGCTGAATAAAATTTTGGGATTGAACGGTTTTTAATTTTTGGTCGTAAAAATTGCATTTTTATTGTTCTTTATGTAATTTGGGATGGTAAGCCCACCACCAAAATTTCGTCGAAACAAGGCCAAGTTCGCAAAAAAAAGACTATCAATTGTAGCGGCACCGCATAACGAATTTTAAAGATTAATATCGAGTTGGACTCGCAATAATGTTTCCTTTAACATGTTTATGGAGAGGTTTTTGGAGAAATGTACAGTTTCGAAGTTATAAGCCAAAAAAAAAAAACGGAAAAATTACAAAAATTTTCGGATGTCTTGCGGTTTTGGCCCTGTTTTGCAACGAAAAACAAAATAGCAAAACATAAGAAACAAAAAAAAAAATTTTACAGCACATTTTTCAACCTGAAATCACCTAGTGACACTATAGATCTTGAGTCTGAAAATCATCACTTATTTGTTATGTCAATAAATTTAGTTATGTTGTGTAAATTTTGTTTAAACTAATACTTTTGAAAAATTGGTTTCATACTTTCGGGGGGTGTTTTATCACCCTAATCCCCCCCTTGGGTTCGCCCCTGGTTGGGCTTGTTAGGCTCCATATAGATTACATACAAATTTGATTGAACCATAAAGGGAAGACACAAGTAAATGTCAATTTTATGCTGTTATTTGGTAAAAACTATTTATTTTGAACTGGGGATCGTAAGGTAAGCCAGGTGGAGCCGAATCAAAAAGCCTTTTTGGAGAGGTTTCATGGAAAAAATGTACTTAAATTCCACATTGCATTATATTTTTGCTTCAATTGTTGTAGTCCGGGTTAAGTTCATCTTGAATCGTCTCACCAACTCAACTGCCCTTATTGGGGTCAGGTGGCTCCCATGAGTGCAATGGGTAATTGCGACGGGCGAATGTCAAAGGACTTGAACGAACATCCCTAATTCCAATCTTTCAGTACACAGTAAAGGTGAAGAACGCACAACGAGTGGACGGAGCCAGATTGCTTGGACGACCGAAAGCTCGCTGAATGTACTTCGTAGGTGAAGATGTCCAGCAGGTTCCGTAACTGGAGGACAAGGTCAAGGTAACCGCGACAATTGGAGGTCAACGATAAACATGGCCGAAGCCCGATGTCGGGAGACAAAGTATACAAAATAATTTCGTGAATCCTTGTTTCACACCAATAAATATTTGTATCTAGAGGTTGTCGTTTTCGGATGCATTAGAGCAGAGATTTAGAAGAAATTATTTATTCAATGCTTCATTGTCAGCAGACTTATACACATACATAAGGGATTTTTCGCTGAATGTGGAAAAATATTTCTGATACAAAAGCAATATAATTTCAGTAGTCGGGACACTAGCTTCTTCAGCGGAAAAGCCAAATTATTACCTTACATTTTTTCTGGATGACATTTGCCGAGAAATAATTTTTACCGTTAACTATACTAATGGGCTCAAAATATAAGTGTTTGTTTTGTATTTTTGCGGCTTACTTTATAACTTTTCGGATAAAAATTGATTTTCTGTTACATTTAAATAAAAAATTACAACAGCTATTAACTAATTTAATTCTTGGGTATAATAAATAACGGTAAACCATTATTATTTCCTTTAGAATGTTGATGTAGCCATAGACGCCCAACGCCCCATTTTTGGGGCATCAACAAAATCAATCCATATTTTCGTCGGCTGGTTAACAATTTCATGTTTATGTCTAATTTTCGTTTCTTACGTTTCTCTTTTGACGATAAAATTGCTAATACTGAATTATTTTGTATTGTTTTCGGATAGTTTGCATCTGTCGAAAACCCTCTATACTTCAAACCGGAAATGGAACAAAGTTAGCCAAGATATAGCTACCACATTTTAGTTGCAGCTTTGCCAACATCTTTTCAACGCATATTAGTAAAATCCCTGTCAAAAATGTCGCCAGTTTAATTTAAAAATGTAAAAAAGTGCACCGTTTTAAAAATGGGGCGTTGGGCATATATGGGTTAAAAACTCAATTCCTATACAATGCTGTCACAATAAATGTCAACTGCATGCCATCACAATCAACCAAGTCAGTTAAAGTCACACGGATTTGCCCATTTTTTTTCTCTAATCCCCTTGATCAGTTCTTCATATTTTCACCCCCTCTAACAATCAGCAAAATTCCATAGTTGTCTGTCTGTTTCCGTTAATTCTTCCTGCTTACCATCATAGTGATGGCGCGATTGTTTTGTCTATTTTTCAGGTTTGATCTAGGATTTATTCTATACACCTCTAAAAAGACAAGACGTCGCGACGGCTATGTGTCTCATGGTCATGACAATATACACTGTCCAGTCCACCGCCTCGCAGTTTTCATTTTCATTTCATATTGAACTAGCACAAATGGTGTAGTCTAGTCTACCTAATCCGTTTCATAAATTGTAGAAATTGAGATTTTGTACTTACTCTGACAATGTCCTCGATAGGCAACAGCTAGGGTGGTACTTTCTCTACGGCATGCCCGTTTTTTCAGCTGACATTCGGTTTTGTATGTTTTTCCGTCTGTGCCGCAAACAGGATTATAGTAACGTCCATTGCCGTGTTGTTGCTATTGTTGTGGTTAGTCAGTCGAAATTTCAATGGAGCACCGGAATTCAATGTGGAGTAGACATTCGGGGGTTTCAATATATGAGCGGCGAGTCAGACATAAGTACAAAGAATAAAAAATTGATTCTAACAATTCTGGATAATTGTAAGATAGATTTAACATTTTTGAACATTTTGATTTCTTACCTGAAATTCTTCGGCATTTGGAAAAGGAAAACTGTAGCCAAAAAAGCCACTTCGTATTTTATCATCCAACGGCATACCACTCGATATGGCAGACGTAAAATTGACATTTGACTGCTTTTTGTACTGGTGATGCGCCTCATTGGCACTATTTAAATTCACAGAACCAAAATTTGGCACCCTCCCGGTAGCCGGATGCAGAATCTGATCTAAATTACGGTTCGCTCGATCGGCAGTTATAATAATACGGCCACTTTTCGGCGAATCATCCTGATGTTCAAAGCTGCTTGTCAGCCCTTCAACAATTTCCGCCTGATGTTGTAGACTAGGCTCGGACAAAGCCACCGCTGCTCCGGCTGTGGTTGAAGTTTTCATGGTACTAGTCTTTCGTCGTCGTTTCGACATATTCTTTGATTTTCTTTGGTTTTTACGGCGTTGCTTAGTGGACGACGCCAGTACTTCAGTCTCATTGCGATTTGATTTTAAAGCTTCTGCGAATGACGGCGACTGGAAATCGTGTCGCCATCGTATTTCGGAATTTCTTTTCATATTTTGACTTATACTAGTGGAAGGTTTCTTTGAAGTGGTATGTGATTTCGCCATCGCGAATGTATCTCGTCCACCGCGAGCCACCGGCAACGCTGCTTCCAGGCTGCCAAGTTTCAGAAATGGCGGAAACGGACGTGGTTCTTTGGAATATTTTGATGGAGCGTACTGCGTACTGCTCGCCGGTGGTGTTGGTCGATCAAAACCAACCGTTGTAGGCAAGGCATTTTTCGGTTTAGACGATCGACAAACCGGTGCACAAACACATTTTGGTTTACCTTTGCGATAGACACACCGTTTACCCGGTCCACATTTTGCCGTTTCGCATGAATCTGTTCGGAAAAAATGTCAACTGTAAATTTACGAAAATCAATGACACTATGTTGGAAAAATCAACGCCAACCTAAACACGATTTGCACTTGGCTCCATCATCAATGGCTGAAGCGAAAAACAGCTCAACATCCGTCAGCTCACGTTCCGTAAAGGCACGATCCGGATGCTGGCAACATTCCTTCTCGCTCATATTGCTGGAGAATCGTTGCATACATTTGCCATTAGATTCGCGGGCAACCCAACAAACACCAGCTGGAAGAAAGCATAGAAAATCCTATAAATAATTTCCAAATGAAAACACCTCACTAATTAAGCTAAATAATAAAATTTCTTCCGGATTCCATTTCTCCGGCATGTGCAAATGAACATCTGAAAAGAATTTTCTAATCCGACACACAATAACAAATCAATCAATAAACAATTCTAATTTTTACTTTTTAACTCTTTCATCAAGACTTGTAGCATTCAAATGTTTGCTCTTCCTGTTCTTATTTTTGGGCCAACGCGTGCACATGGCGGGTAAGTAAACACGCAGTTTCTTCAAGTGTTCTTCCTCATTTACATAATTTCGTTAAAAAAAATGCAAAAATAGACCAGATTTCGATTTTGATGTAATTATTTTTAGATACTTTCTATTTTGATAATGTACACGCTGTTATGTGGATCGAAAAAAAATTGTTTTCTAGATTGAAAATAGAAAATCAATTTAAACAACATTTTTGGCGGTTTTTAATAAATGGAAAAAAAAAATGGGAAAATCGCACTGAATCGAATTGAGTTACGCGAATATCCTACGCACTTCGTTAAGTAAATAGGTTAAGTAAATAGGCTTGGCAAAAGATTCCTTTCGGACGAGCATTCCTTAAAACACCCTGTTAATTTCGAATTTAGTGTAATTGGAATTTACCACGGATAAAGCTATAGGGATGTAGGTTTTATCCCTTTTCTTTTCAAGAGCGCCTCGCATGTATATGTTATAGCAAAGTTAAGGTTTTTTTTTAAACGAAAAAAAAATTACAGTTATAAAGGTCAAACGTTTTATCCTAATAATATTGGACTTGAAAAAAGGAGCTCCTCCTAGAATATACACTTGCAGAAGTGACTCCTACAGGAGGGACGTTGGTGAATCTAGAACATTGTTCCCCAACCGATTGTCTTCGGACCGAGTTAGAGCCAGTGGCAGAACAATGTGACTCGGGGCCGCCAGCCAACTTCTTCAGTGGGTCACCCTGAAATAAGTAGTAATTTTTCTGCGATTGTTTGTCACTTACGAAATTGCTACCTATGCTATTAAGTTTAAAAAATTTGAGGGAAACTGTAAAAAAACCTCAGTTACGTACAATTTTTGTATGAAACACCACATCGCATAAATTTTGAAAAAATATGTTATGTAGGGTATAGGATAGGAACGACCAATTGGGAGATTAAATAAATCAACTACCCCACGATTGTGCAAAGTCTAAAGCACTGTTTCCCAACTGGTGGTCCGCGGACCGGAGGTGGCCCGTGAGAGCCTTAGAGGTGGTCCGCGGAAGATACTAGTTACTAGTTCTTGTAAAAACGGAATATTACTTTGTGACTAAATCTTGGCAGTGTTAAATTGGTCTCTAGATAGTCAAAGTTGAAAAAGTCGATCGCGAACCGAATTTGCAAATTACTAAGCCTGGTCCCCATTGCACCAACGACTTTTCACTTACATTTACCACTAAAGCAAATATTTGTTTTGTAGGCATTTTTCAATTCGCGCATCCGAAAATTAGCAGTTGTTTCGTCATCTTTGCAGTGGCGTCCTGGTTTCTCAGCAGCTATTTAGATTTCTTAAAATGCTAATTTTAATTAGCAAAATATGACAGACAATCTTTCGATTACAAAATTCAAGACTACAAAAGGTTTTACTTTGAATCAGAGTTTTGCTGTTAGAAACCCCTGGCTTTTCGTAAATGTTCGTCGAGAGGCTTAGGGTATCTCCTGATAATTTCAACCACATTTTTAGTACAGAGAAAAAGGTTTATTTTCCAAATATGTAGTTTGAAAACAAACAACAAATTTACTAAGCTGAAGCTGTAATTGCAAATGTGGATGTACGGTAATACTTAATGAAAGCAGAATAGTTTAAAAAAAGATATTTAATTTATTATTATATTTGATTTGGTTAAGTTATGTAAAGCGAGATTATCAAGAATTAACCAAATGCAGTGGGCATCATAGACGGTTACAAATGAGGAAATGATCGCCAAATACCTGTAGTGTATTACCGAATGAGGTTGGACGAGATAGAAGAGGCAGCGAACATATGTATGCCTCTTTTACTGTTTTTCTGTTGACGGACCAGGGCTTCAAATAATTGTCGCAACAGTAACATTTTTAATCGAATCACCGTTTTTGGAATAAGGCCATACTTATGGGACATGCAGGTGACGCATACATTTTTTTATTCAAAAGGGAAGAAAAGATGACGAACAACTAAAGTGAATTATTGGGTAAATTCGGTGCGCTATAGGGTGAGCCATACTGACAGCGGCAAGAAAATGCTCATCCATTCCGACAGCGGTTCAATCTACTCATTCCAAAGAACTAGGCCCACTTGCTGGAATGGTGCAGAATCGATGTACTCTGCAAACCTTAAAACCTTTAAAACTCGACTGGTTTGTCGTCAACATCGTATCATTACGAAGTCTAAAAACGATAGAGCACCGTTTAGAAAAGTGCATCGACCCGGAAGGGCTGAAATATAACAACCAAAATCTGACCACAACTGAATGGGTAAGAAAACATCCAAAATTTTTAATCCATCCTTGGAACGGTGGTCCGTAGCAATTCTCTTTGAGGCTAAGTGGTCCGCAGACATCTGCGGGTTGGGAACCACTGGTCTAAAGTCTAAATAGTGCTCGTCATTCTGCGAACTCTTGCGTTTAGAAATGTTTCTATTCCTATGAATAAGAATCCTTTGACAAAAAAAAATTTATCTATCTATCTGAGATGAAAAATTATCTTTCAAAATTGATTTCTTTTTGGAGAAACATTAACTTTTCGTAGAAAAAGTGCAAATTAGAATATTTCGAATCAATTCGCAAAAATAAGCAAAGGATAAAATAACTTTTATTGCAAAATAGATCGCCTATTCCTTTAGCAGGTTTTTGAAACAATTCACTGAAGGAGAAAATGGGAAAGGACTATGACGTTAATATCACGAAAGATAGAGCCCCAAGATTAATTATCAAAGGTTTAGGAAGGTCTTATAAAACGGAAGAGCTCATGGAGGAAATACGATGCTTAAACCCCAATATAGATGAAAAAGATCGACTGGAAGTAATTTATTCAAAAAAAACGGAAATCTGATAGGTGGATATTATTTATCGAAACAAATGGATCAATGTTTCAACGATTAGTCAATAGGTATGTAAATATCGATTTTTGCAGTTATTGGATATCAGAAGACTACAATGTCACCAGATGTTACAAATGCCAACATTTTGGCCATGAAACATCTAGTTGCACGAGTGTTGACGACATATGTGCCAAAAACATTCAACGAAGGATTGTCATGCAAACATCGAAAAATGTATAAGCTGTCTAACCAAACGTGTTCCATCAGTAGATATCAATCATGCCGCGAGCTCTACAAAATGTCCAGAATATCAACATCGACTCAAACTAGCCACAAGGAGTACAAATTATTATATTGAATAAATTATGAACGGCATAAATAATAATAATCAACTAAAAATATTCTACGCAAATATTAGAAGTGTCCGTAATAAACTGCATGATATTGAAACATACGTTGAGCAACATGATAATTATGACATTCTTAATTTAAATGAAACGTGGGTAAGTGACGTAGAGACTCGATTTTTTAATATAAAAGGTTACACTTGTATATTTAATTGCAGACAACATTCGAGACATTTGCTGACTACATATACGAAAAGTTTAATAATATTATAACCATATCGGATACGAATATATATCTAATGCTAACTGACCCTATACAAACCATTTACAAAGAAATACTCGAAACCAATAACGCTAAAATAATAAATCAAAACGATCCGACGCGAATATGCCCTATAAGACACTCTTTACTTGATCATATCCTTCTATATATAAAAATGCTAACTTCGGAAATGGAAAAATCTATGACACTACATCAAATGATTAAGATGGAACAAGGGAAAACTGAAACTCTATACAAAATAAGCAAATGTCTAATGAAAACCAACACTACTCTGACAAAAATTCATGCCCACTAAACAAAATGATTCGCCGGCGATCTGTAGACGATTTGCCAAAACGAGAAATTTGTTCGCCGGCGAACTCGTTTTCAGATCGCAATCAGATTATCTGAGAACTGAGAAGAATATGGTACCTCTATGGCGAATTGCCCCCGTAAACCGAAAGGGATACGCCAATATAATTTGAAAACGATGTGTTGCGGCGAACTAAATACGATACGAATTTACGACTCGTAGAAGTTTTGTCATTACGAAACGTAAATTATTTGCCTTTGCGATTCGTAAAAGTTTCTTCATTTCGAAGCGTAAACGATTTGCATTGTCGATTCGTAGAAGATGCCTTTTGTCCGACCATATTCGAATGTTTGTTTATTATTTTACATGTGAAGTTAGTTACAGTAGATAACTCGATAACTTGAAGCTGAAGGGAACTTGATTTTATTTCGACTTATGGAAATTTTAAAGTATCGAGTTTTTTAGTCATTGAGTCCAAATCAAAGAAAATTCTACATATAGAGTCCAGTCTTTTTATAATAGCCAGAGAATTAATTATAATTTCCACAACAACAAAAACAGACATAGATTCTATCTAGGAATCTCGATAACTCGAAACTGAAGGGAACTTGATTTTATTTCGACTTATGGAAATTTTGAGGTATCGAGTTTTCGAGTCATTGAGTCCAAATCAAAGAAAATTCTGCATATAGTGTTCAGTCTTTTATAATAGCCAGAGAGTTCTAATTACAACTTTTCACTTGCACATGCGCTTACGGTTCAATACCAAATGTGATTTGCGGAACTATTTAATGCATGTAGCCAATTTTCATCATAATGAAGAAAAGTCTGATTCGCATTTTCATCGCCGCCGTGAATTATGCTCGAAAGATACGCAAATTGTTCGCCATGATGAAGAAAGTTCGTACTGACTTCGAATATTCTTCATCATGTCGTACTATTTGCGTAAAATCCGACGATAGTTCGTCTACACTGTGCTAAATTTTCCGATAATTTGTAATACCTGAATTATTATAAATTTCGTTTATACAGATTTTCATATAAAATTCCATAAATATAAGAGAATAGAAGTGTTTTAAACCAAACACAAATAAATTATATACATTTTCTAAATGAATGCGCTAGCTTAAACGGCGATGAGCGCAAAATGAATACTGGCAACGTTTAAAAAAGAATTCTAAACGACGAAGTTTAATTATTTTAATATGTAATGTATTAATTTTAAAATGCTGCCAAATTAAATCAATTCGTAAACCAGATTAGGATCCAAGACGGAATCAAATCGTAGATAGTGCGGATGTCGTTTATACTATTTCTGTATTTATTGTATATTTTAGGCGAATACATCTAGGTTTGGTCGAAACCATTTCTTTGTAGAATAACAGAATTGTGGAATTTGAAGTGGGCCATTCAGTAGTTGATATTCTGATCGCGTTGTGCAATGTCCATACTTTGTTAAGTGAATGTGAAACTCTAGTAATAACTTACGTAATTATCATCAGCCTTAATTTTAAAACATTTTTGGTGACAGTGATAATCAGCTACTTCAGTTTCAGAGGTGAGTACACGACTACATAATCCTTAAACTAGCATTGCTAGTCAGGATGTCTTTAAAAATATTCTTGATTGCAGATATTTATTGAAATACATTTTTTTCTCCAATCTATAGTATGGGAATGTGATCAAATCATAGTGGTCCAAGCAGGCTGTGACTTGAAACCTAAGAAACATAATGGTAATCCTGCAATAATATTTTAATCATGGTTAAATATTTTTTCTATTTTGTTAGAGACATACGAACGTCGTCGATCATCATCCAGGACAGTCCGATCCAAAAGCGTTCATCGTTCTCCGAAAATACTTTTAAATTAAAAAAAAAAAACACATGTATGTATGTTAATGTCAATAACTTATAAAAGAAAATTAAAGATTATTTTTAAACAAATTATATTTACTTAGTTTTATTACATACTTTCAGATGTTTATGGTTTATAAACTTAGTATGTTCTTGAAAACGTTTTTCATTCAAAAATATACTAAATACACATTAAAAATAATTTAGTACAAACGAACCCATTGTACTGTGGGACTCAGATAAAATTAATACCTAAGAAATTATAAAAAATACGTAATACAAATTCGTTATAAATTTTATAAGCGAGAGAATAGAATTTTATATGGATGCATTATAATTTCTATTATCAGAAAAATTAACTGAATTAATACGTCAATGGTTTAAGATTTAAACAAATTCAAATAAAATTTTATAACCACGAGATTTATTGATTGTATACAAAATATTTATGGACTTATATGTATACGAAAATTAAGTTCGATTTACTCCAAAATTTTACACAGTGTAGTTGAAGAAGACTCGAATCAGACTTTTCTTCATTCCGGTGCAAGTTCGCCAAATTGTTTGGTGGGATGATGTCCATCGATATCCTGTGCGAACAGCTAACAATTTCGTTTTACCAACACCACGAACAAATCGATTGACAGATCCTATTATACAAGCTACACTCTTCTACAACAATCTGCCTAATTCAATCAAATAGGCAAAAAGTCTACTAACTTTCAAAGTAGAGCTTAAAAAGCATTCACACTTAATATCAATGATTTAAAATTCGGAGATGAAACAGATACAGAACAAACTTGAAAACTGAATTAGAAACAGTACCTACCCTTATACCAACTTTAACCCTTTCGAACCTAGAAAAATCTAGCAGATTTAGAAAGGCTTTATTAATGGAATCATCTTTGGGATATATCTTAGATATAGGGAGGTACAAAATTGTAGCCCCAACTCCTCTAGGGGGCCTGTGGGGGTCGGGCACCTATGTCCCGTCCGGTTTTTTAGATGGAACATATATGTTCCGATGTTCCAACGTCAAAATTACCGTGAAAATAATCCCAGGACGCATAAATCTCTATCACATGCTCTAATATTTCGTATTCTATTAGTTTCCGCTAGGAAAAGGTTTTTTATTATAATTTAATTTGAAAATGAAAAGTATTCCCCAATACTGAGTGGGACATATTAGTACCACCAAAGAAACCCGATGGGACCCATAGGTCCCGAAAACGAAAATACACACAAAGCATATATGTAAAGAATAAATAATAAACTTACATAATGACTACAACATTGTCATATAAATATACTTTTTCTCCTATAAAAATTGTGCTTATACTGATTTTTGACCGAAATAACACCGTATTTCTGAATATGATGAACGTCAGGTGCGAGAGCTTGCACTTTGAAACGAGAACTGTGCAAATTGGGTACCAAACTGCGGGACAAACGTATTTTTGTATAATTATCTAAACGTTAAAATACCAGAAGGGACGCCTTTAAACCACATTTAATGGATAATTTTTCTTTCAAATGAAACCAAAATTTCGCCGGGACATATGTGTCCCAATAGGTCCGAAAGGGTTAAGTTGTCTGGGAGGTACTAAAGAACCTTAATCCGACGATTATAGAACATAATAGCACCAGAATAAATATACAGTAGAGCGTCAATTATCCGAACTAATGTCGGCAAGGGGTGGTTCGGATAACCGAAAGTTCGGTTAATCGAGTTTTCACAGAAACACTGGAGGATTGCCTAAAAGTTAATATAAGCGACAACCTGGAAATGTGCCAAACGAATAGCACTGAGCAAAAATATGAAATTCGAAGGAATTAAGTGCTGTTGGTGAGAATTTGCTTCCTTCAGGCACTTGATTTTTTCATTTGATTCGAAGCATTTCATATGAAAATAGCTAAATCCCCGGTTCGGTTAATCGAATGTTCGGATAATCGACGTTCGAATAATCGACGCTCTACTGTAATTGAATTGAGCAGAAAAGATAGCAGCGAACTAGAGTTTTTTTCTGGCAAAGTGGAAACCTTTTTTTCTTTAGAAGAATATAATGCTCATACAAATATAATTGAAGACGTGAGATAAGTTATTCAGGACTGGATTTAAGGATGGTGCACAATATACAAGTGGAAAGATGATGCGAGGAGGTGAGGAGGATAAAAAAAAGGATGCCTTACCGTTACGTAACATCAGGCGTTAATGGTTCAAATAATTCGAGAACGACGAACCTCTTTCATCATCACTTGTGCGAATTCCCAATAAATATTACATATTTCTATAAGGAGGCATTTAGTTACCTAACTACACGGGTATGTATTCTTCACAGTTAAAAAAAAAAAAACAAAAAAAATACTCATCCAATATGAGCTCTGGCGTCAAATTATCACAGTGTCTGGTGGTAATTGACTAATTGCAACCATACACTCTCCGATTGCAGCATTCATGCATCTATGAATGATGATGAGCACAGTACACTAACAAAATGCTGTCTAGTCTACCACACTGCCTCCGCGATCTTCCGGCAGCTTGTCCACGTTGCATAACTTTGTTGTTGTTACTTTGCTAATTTTAAAGATTTATTTGCATTTTCTAAATAGACACGCCAACAAGACCGAACAGCATACACAACACATATTACTATATCCGAGTACGTAAATTCTATCATAAACAAATAAATATGTATAACGTGAAGCTTAATGAAAGATATGAAGATTATAATGACGGAAGATATTAGTAATAATTAAGAAAATATTTTATTAGATAGAGATATTAGTTTTACGCGCCTCGTTGCTTTTAGTAAGTTATGTACGAACAGCTAATTCGTAGACGGAGACTTCTTCTCCCAAAAATTATGGCATCATTTCATAATAAAAAAGCGGGAATTGGTTCCATTTTCCACAAGTAAATGAGTCTTAATAACATATTTTTTATTCATCAAAATGTTTGTTTTGTCCTGAATAAAATTTTGTTGAAATGCGTGCCAGTAAGCAATATCATCGCCAATAATTAAAAATTTAGTTTTTTTTTTTAACAAAACAAAAACTGATTTGACAAATTTGGGCTCTGAAAAGAATATGAGACCAATGTGTAGATGAGTCAATAGTCAAACCTCAAACATCTTTAGTATCTTATAACGCTATCATTTGCTCTAAATTCGCGGCATTCTATCAAAAGATATGGCGAAATATTGCTTTGTAGGGGATGTAGGGGTAGTCAGACCTTCTCCACTTCCCACTAATTTCGAGCATATGTCGCAATTAGGCATTGATGAAAATTTCAGGTCGCTAGCGATATTCTGTTAAAAAATACAGCCGAATTAAACTATCATGAAGAGGTCATTTGTATGGGAGGTAGGGGAACCCTTGGTCCGATTTGGCCCATTTTCAATACCATCCAAGCTTTTATCAAAACAATCATCTGACCTAAATTTCAAAACGCTAGCTTCATTATTTCGGGAGTTATCGTGCGAACTTACAGACAAACGGACGTACAGACAGACAGACAGATCATTTATATATATACCATTGAATTTATAGAACATGGAATACGCTTAGACCAATTAAAAAGGGTCCCAACATCTGCGTAAACTTTTTTGGTCTAAATTTTCAGTGCAATGACTAATCAATGAAAGTTCAATGAAACTATGTCATTTACTACACTCTATAAAATTTTTACTCTTATAATAGAAGGAAACTTTGTTTCCTTCTATTATAATAGTGAAATTACTCTGCAATCTAAATTTGCAAATCAAGTGTAATTTTACATAAAAAATGTTTAAAAAAGTACTCCAATATATTAGCAAATTTACACCGCGCTATGTGTAAAAACACTCCGTAATAATAGGAATATAATGCGGTTTCACTCTTTTTTCGTTGTAAAGATTTAAGTGGCGAACCTTTATAAATAATAGGTGTGTTTTTTTGGTTATTCCGTGTAGGTTTGGGTAACGAAACTCCATATAAAAAAATGACAGGTGGATCAGCTGGCATTTTTTTTATATGGAGTTTCGTTACCCAAACCTACACGGAATAACCAAAAAAACACACCTAATATAGTTATCAATAAAACTATTTAAGGCTATATAAAATATAAACAAGTATCGGTCGAGTTTTGCTGATCAGTTTTTCGTCTATATAAATAAATAACACGCGCGACAATCCAGCATTGGACTAAGGCCGCAGGATGTGTTAGTGACATCCTATTTCCAAGATCTTATCTGCTTTTTTTTGTTGAGGTAATGAGATCAGCATCACGCTCAGCAGTGTTATTTATCCCCATAAATGGGTACTCGTTTAACATCTGAGTGAGATCATAGTCCGTCACAAGCTCGTGAGTTCGAAAAACACCATGGAACACGGTGAGATTCGAACTCATGAGCCTGTGCACCAAAGGTGCGCGCACTAACCGCTAGACCAGCCAGACTACTTTTCGTCTATATGGGAGGTTGCAATATGGTCTTTTTTGTGCGATCTGTACACTTATTCTTCTTCTCAGTACCGTAACTCAGCCGTTTATAGGTAATTTCCAGTCAACGTTACATTGCATATCATTTCCGAGTGTAATGTTGCAAGCACTAAATATTTCTTATCCACACATGTACGGAAATTTTGGACCACGCCGAGATTCGATCTCGAGACCTCTAGATTACTAGCATCGTAGAGTCCGACTCAACCAAGTGAGCGACAGAGCGTGTACACATGAGTTCTAAATGCAGAGAATTTTTGGAAAAATGTGGTACACTGTGCTAAGTCCAGCCGATTGAAGTATGACAACTGGAGAGCACGCTACAAAAAATGAGTAAAACTTCAACTGCACGTTGTAAAAATACACCACAAATCCGAATTATACACATAAACGTTGTAAAAATGCACCAGAAAATCTGAATTATACAGAAGTGTAGCGTCAAAATACATTTCACACCGATTTTGGTGTAATTTTTTTATTCTACACAGAAATTGTTGAAAAATGCACTCTGTATGTCATTATAAGCGGGAAAAAGTGTAAAATTACCGCATTTTCAGCGGAAATTTAAATTCACTTTTTAGACTATAGTCTAAATATCGGAGCTTTCAAATTGACAATTCCGGGCTGTCCGTGCAATTTTTGAAATGTTTTTGGTCTTGAGCGTAGTCGCGGCTATATTCGCTGTTATTTTTTATATCTAAAAGCCTAATTTATAACAAAATAACTAACTTAATGAGAATAACTTGGCGAGTAACACTATGTAAAACTATTTAACCGGCTTTTCAGGGTTACACTATAGGGAGGCATAACTGGTATTTGAGACGATGATGATCATTAGACTCGCTAATTAAGAAAAAAACGCGTAGAATACAAATTCCTTGTTGCAATTTTGTCCTGCGTAAAAGGTTAATGAAAAATTGATGCGAAAATAAAATTTTGGCGTCATTTATGACACCAGTGCATTAGTGGATGTTTCACAATTTATTTGAATTAATTAAATAAATTTTTTTCTAATGGACTCTAAAATCATTTATCCGCGCCGTTACGCATTACTCGTCTGTAGTCTTTGACCCCATATAGGCAAAGTCATCGAACCCATTATTTCCAGGAGAGCAGTGACCAAAAGCGAAAAGAGGTAAACAGTGGAACCCTAAAAATAGACATAATATTTTATCTATTATATGAGGCTCCGAACTCTTATAGTCATAACAAGCTATATATAGTTGGGATATTTTGACTGCCGTGATGTTTTCGGAACCTAAAAGGAAATGAAAAAAGTTACGAGTGAGGATGATTACTGTTTACGTGTCATACCTACATACATATGATATGATACTCTCTCCATTCCGTTGCCTTTTCCTGTACCGCAAAGCTCTTTTTGCGACTTTTTCCTTTTTTTACGAGACTTGCTTTACTGGACACTTGAATTGACGGTAGTGACACTAAATATGAATTTTTGACGATGAAAATTCAATGAGTGACGTTAAACGACGCTCTAACTAGTAACGTTTGAAAATCTGGTCTAAATATGGTCTAAATATTCAAAAAGTTTACCCAGATGTTGGAGCCACTTTTTGATTGCATTTTCATAGTGTATGCGCATTCCATGTTCTATAAATTCAATGATATATACTTTGCCATAACTCCGGTGGCTCCTTCGAGGTGTAAGATATATCGTCGTAACAAAAACAATATGTGTACCCTATACCATCTTATGGGTATAGGGTATACAGTCGAAACTCGATATAACGTGTTCATCGGGACCATAATTTAAAAACGTTATATCGAAGAAAACGTTATACCAAAATTGTCTGGAAAAGTATATCAAATTAAACCAACCAATTAGTCACAATGTCTGTTAGTTCTAAATTAGTCTGATGAGCAGCACAACAATCGGCAAATAGCAAGATTTGCCTATTTTCTTTTTTCATTCTACTGTCCAATTCCAACAAAAAGTTTGTGAAAATCTCTCCCATCATCCATGACTTGGAATTTGATTTGTATAGAGTCGGGAGTGATTTGATATTTTTAAAACAGTGTGGCTTTCCATATTTTCCGATGACCAGTGGCTTCAATTTTTGTGATCCATCAGCATTACAACACAGCAGAACTGTCAACCTTTTTACCCCTGTGGCAATCATCATTCTCAAAAACTAAGCTTCTGTCCGGGAGAAGATTATAAAATAGGCCTGTCTAGTCAGCATTGAAAATATTTTGCTTTTGATATTTTTCAAGCAATCCTGGAAGTCGTTTCGTTTTCCACAATTTAACCGTGTTATCGTCAACTGCTCTTGACTCGCCACTGATGACGTTGCTCGTAATTCTGAATCTATTTTTAAAATTTGTCAGCCAACCTGGACTGGCCTTGAAGTCGGCAGCAATGCCAAACAGGTTCGCGAGAAGCATCGCCTTTTCCTGAAGGATGGGTACCTAAATTGGGATGTTCGCCGTTCGTTGCTGGTGAAACCATTGAACCAATGCTTCTGAAAACTTTCCTTTCTTAATCCGCTTTTTCGCCATTGTGCTACTTCCGGCCGTTGCAGCATATTTTAGAATGGTATCTTTATTTTTTAGCAATGCAGCCAAAGTTATGACTGAAATGCTTAATTTTTTAGAAAGTTGTACTTTAGACAACGACGAGTTTTCCTGCGCGGTCTCGATCATTTTAATTTTTTCCTCGATGGAAAACGATTTTCTTTTCAACGACATTATGCAATATTAAAGCCTTAGTCCAGTTAAAATATCCCAATTCAGGCCTCCAAATAGAAAAAAATAGAATAATAGTCCTGACACACTAGCGCATAAACTCGTCTCATAAACCGCGAAAAAAATCGAGCTTTGTAAACCACGAAAGCATGACACACTACACAATTGCGGGCTATGAACGTCATGAAATATTTTAAATGAGCTTTTCAAAATTGAATCAGTAGGGTCTAAAACTCATTTTGCTAAGAAACATTTTGATGGGAAAGGTCCCAAAAAGGACACTAATTAATTCTTGATCAGAGGTGGTGTCATATCAAAGGGGATTCCGAGTGCATTACATATACGATGTTTGCTTCCTGTTTGAAGGACCTTCAACGGAATAAATAGGGCTTAAATGAAAAATTCTCGCGTTTCCCGTAACTTATCATCTGCATCTTTCCAAACCCATAACTACGCGAATAATTGAAGTTGTTTTTAGAATCTATATTAGCTGAAGATTCTACAACTTTTCTTTCTTTTGTACAATTGTAATCTACCTTGTTTGGTTAATAAATAAATAAAATTTTCCATTCAAAAGTGATTTATTTCGTTGAGGGTCGTTGAAACAGGAAACAAACACCGGCTGTGTAGTGCACTCGTCTTCCCCTTTGATATGATACCCCGCATGCCGACCCCCGGTCATTGATTAAATAGTGTCCTTTTTGGGACCTTTCGGATCCATTTTTTTTAGCAAAATGATTCAAAAAGAACAAAAATTAGCCTTACTCTTTTTTTTTCTATTTGAAATGCTAATATGACTGGACAGGGCTTAATTTACTCTACAAGACGAAAAAGAACCTTGCAATCACTCGCGTCTCTCGACAAATTCTGTAAAGTAAACTGTAAAAAAACTGTATCCGTAGGGGGGAGGATAAAGGTTGAAAGGCTCCGGCCGATTCCTATATCCTCTTCAGTTGTGGCATAACTGCGGACCCTTAGCTATGCAGGAGGAGCTTCATAGGGTGAACGGCTCCAGCCAATTCCTATGTTTCTCTACGGGGCGTTACTTTCCCGCATTATCCGAGTAACCGCTGCGCCTGAGTGCTGTATTAACAACTTCAGCGTCTCAGGTTACTAAACGTAATAGGGTGACAAAAACCGAATAGTCAATCACCGAAGCAGCACCTCCGAGGCCCCTCCATGATGGACCTCTTTCGTTTACGAATACTATCATGGTTAAGCGATGGGCCGACAACTCATCCTTGTAAAAAAATTTCGACGTCAAGAAACCTGGAACGAAAGCCTCGGATTGGACGGATACAACTCAACGACGACCTCGCAAACGAACAACGGATTACTCTTTCGGAACCTGGAATGTGCGCTCCCTGAATAGGGCAGGGGCATTAAGGGCCCTCTTGGATCAGGTTGAAAAATATAAGCTGAGCATAGTTGCACTCCAGGAAACAAAATGGCTTAGTAGCGAGATAGACGACCGAAATTCGTACACAATTTTCACAAGTGGAAAACCTGCGGGCCACAGGGAGTTTGGAGTGGCGTTCATTGTAAACAATCAACTTAAGCCGCATGTTATCGACTTCAAACCCATAAACGAGCGGCTGTGTGCGATTCGCATTAAAACTCGGTTCTTCAATCTCTGGCTCATAAACGCGCATGCCCCCACTGAAGTCAGTGAAGACGCGGCCAAAGACGAGTTCTACCACCGCCTAGAAAATCTCTTCGACTCACTTCAATCAAACGATGTCAAATTGCTGCTGGGGGACTTCAACGCCAAAGTCGGAAACGAAAGTTGGCATAGGGGGATTACTGGAGGTTACAGCCTCCATGAAGAATGTAACGACAACGGCCAACGACTAATAGACTTCGCGACCAGCAGAAACATGGTCATTAGCTCAACGTGTTTTCCGCATCGTCGTATTCACAGACAGACCTGGAGATCTCCAGATCAACATACCGTCAACCAAATTGACCACGTCCTTATCTGCAAGAGATGGGCATCGAGCATGATGGATGTTCGGTCCTATCGTGGAGCAAATATTGACTCTGACCACTATATGGTGAAGGCGACTTATAGGTGCAGAATTTCTTCGGTGCATCATTCGAGATTCAACCCGGCAAAAATTTTTGCGGTTGACAAATTGTTGGATGATGCCACGGTGGTCACTTATACGACTGCCCTTGAGGGGAAGCTGACGCCCTTGCTAAATAACATCAGCAACAAAGGCGCCCTTGAGATTTGGGATACACTCAAAGACACCATCAAAGGGGTCGCAGAGGAGGTTGTGGGATACAAAGCCCGGCGAGCCCGAAATGATTGGTTTGACGAGGAATGTCAAAATGCGGTAGATGCGAAAAACGAGGCATATCGCCAATGGACCGAACGCGCAACTAGAGCCAAAAAAACAAATTATGACGAGCTTCGACGATTTTCGAATAGGTTAATTAGACGTAAGAAACGTAAGCATCTTGACGAGCAGTTGATGCAAATAAACCAAAGACTAGCTAGTAGGAACAGTAGACAAGCGTACAAGCTAATTAATTCAATTAAAAGTGGATACCAACCCAGGACCAGCCTCTGTAAGGATAAGGATGGCAATATCATTAGCGACACCGATAGTGTTGATAAACGCTGGGCATCACATTTTGAAGAGCTTCTTAATGTTCAACCGAACAACCCCACACAAGAAGCGCTGGAGCTGACGGCTGAAACAGGCCCTCCCATTCAACCCCCAACAATAGAAGAAGTTGATCTCGTGAAACATAATAAAGCCCCGGGCGCTGACGAGATTCCAGCTGAACTGCTAAAGCATGGTGGGGAGAGTCTTGTTAAGGCTATACACACACTTATCGTTAAAATATGGAACGACGAAATAATCCCGGAAGATTGGCGCAAAAGTATAATTTGCCCAATCCACAAAAAAGGGGATAAGTTAAAATGTGAGAACTACAGAGGCATCTCATTAGTTTGTACGACTTATAAGATTTTATCTAAAATTCTAGAAAATAGAATTAATCCGTACGCAGAAGAAATCATTGGCGAGTACCAAGGCGGCTTTAGACCTGGTCGTTCGACAACAGATCAGCTTTTTACAGCGAAGCTTTTACTCCAGAAGTGCTGGGAATATAACATCGACGTATACCAAATATTTGTCGACTTCAAGCAGGCATACGACAGTATCGATCGAAGTGTACTGTACAACATTCTGCTGCATTTTGGTATACCAGCTAAGCTAGTGCGACTCATAAGGATGACGATGACTAATACCGTCTCGCAGGTCAGAGTACAGAACAGACTCACTGACCTATTTGAAACTCGTACTGGACTCAAGCAAGGCGACGGGCTGGCGCCGACGCTCTTCAACCTAGCTCTGGAGTATGTAATTCGAGCCATGAATTTGGACAGCAGCGGAACGCTACTCATTAAGTCGACTCAACTAGTAGCTTACGCCGACGACATCAACATCATGTCTAGAAGATTGGGTGATGCAGAAATCCTCCTGCATAATCTCAATAACGCCGCCAAAGAAGTTGGACTACATATCAACGAATCTAAAACCAAGGTCATGATGCAATCAAAAACTAGAACGCCAGTAAATTCAAGCATCACAGTGGGGGACCTCAATATAGAATATGTAGACAACTTCACTTACCTGGGTTGCAATTTGTCAAAGGACGCCAACGAAACAGATGAGATAAAGCGACGGATACAACTAGCTAATAAGTGTTATTTTGCGGTCCTCCAAATTATGAATTCGAAGCTGGTGCACAGGAAGACGAAGCTCCACGTATATAAAACCATAATCCGACCTGTGCTATGCTATGGCTGCGAGGCATGGACCCTAACCCAAAACTCTGAACACCTGTTGGACACATTCGAGCGAAAGGTTCTCCGAAGAATCTTCGGGGCCGTTCGTGAACGAGGTGAATGGCGCATCCGGTACAACCTTGAGTTGTATCAGCTGTATGATGTACAAAGGATGAACGACGATCGCATGCCCAAAAAGGTGATGAACGCGCAACGAGTGGACGGAGCCAGATTGCGTGGACGACCGAGAGCCCGATGGGAGCATTCTGTATGTGAGGACGCCCACCAGATGCTAGGCTTTCGGAACTGGAGGACAAGGTCGCGTGACCGCGACAATTGGAGGTCTTCAATCCAGGCGGCCAAGGCCCGACGTCGGGCTATCGTGCCATAAAGAAGAAGAAGAAGAAACTGTAAAAATAGGAAAAATAACAAAACAGAGTGTCAAGGAGAGGGGTTTACTTGCATGCTAGGCCGCAAAACACGACGTTGTACGCTTTGAATAGAACAGAACAGAAGCCAATAAGCAGAGAAAACTTGTTTGCAACATTCTTGCATGTGTATCGTAGTGGCTCTTTATCATTACATATTTTCTTAGAAGTAAAACGTTGTATCGAGTTGCAGTGTGTATAGGAATTTGTAATTGGGGATAGAGAAGCGAGACGTTATACCGAGTAAAAATGTTATATCGAATATTTAGCATTCGTTATATCAAAGTAAAATCTCATAGCATGTTTTACAAGCGGACCGGGACTTTCAAGCAACGACGTTGCATCGGGAAAAACGTTGTACCAAGGAACGTTATATCGAGTTTCGACTGTAATTATTATGCCCTTATTAAAACTGAACTCCTATAAATGCATATGTATAATAAAATGTCAGTTTCCGTTCGTCTCTGCGAGGAAATATTGCATAAACGGTTCAATGGTGATCGCGATTAACAATTGCATTCTTTTGAAAATCGCCATGAAAATAAAAAGAAAATAACCACATTAATGTGGTGACATTTTTTCACCAATTATTTTTTATATTCTTAATAATTTGTTGACGCCACCATTGGTGTCGAATTCAGCTGTCGTTATTGTTCATCTCCATATCTTAATGGCCAAAATAAAGTTGTCCAGTGACTCACGTTAACATTTATTATAACATATCACTTGATTTTGGGCAAAAACTCGACATGGACGCCATCAGCGCATTTTTCTTCAGGGATATATTCGTATGTAGAATTTTTTATTTTGCTCATTCTTTATTGTCATTGGTCAGTATCATTGTTTGCTTATTTGTTGGTAAGGTTCTTTTTTTTTCGGTTGTTTATTCACACCGATCGTTTTCATCACAGATTTGGAGATATGTGTGTACACACATGAAATGCATACATCCTCCGTAGCCTAAGTTGTTGGCGTCCAGATAAGATGAGGAATGGTAATAATGTATCGAGTTTAATACGGACTACACACCTTGCTAATAAAATAAACACCTCAAGTTGATTTTGGAATTTACATTGCATACATTAGGTATACATAACATATTATTAAGGACACCTACATAGAATGCAATAAATTAGCATGTTTAGGTTCATATTTGAAACGGATAATAGACTCCCTGGCGGCGATTGGCGATCCGAAATACATTTTTCTAATAAAAGGAGTCCTTCCGTGTAGGTATATCACAGTTTGTCTACTCAGAAATGGGAAGATTGTAGTTGCCAATACAAATTTTGAAAATTGACCCATATTCCATATTGTGAGAATATTTAAAATTTATTTCCCCGTAAGGGGGAAGATTAAGGTTGAAAGGCTCCGGCTAATTCCTAGATCTTCTTCAGTTTTGGCATAACTGCGGACCCTTAGATATGCAGGAGGAGTTTCATAGGGTGAACGGCTTCGGTCAATTCCTATGTCTCTCTACGGGGCGTTACTTTCCCGCATTATCCGAGTAACCGCTGCGCCTGAGTGCTGTGTTAACATCTGCAGCGCCTCAGGTTACTTAACGTGATAGGTGACAGAAAACAATTAATTCAACCACTAAAGCAGCATCTTCGAGGCATGATGGCCTTCACTCAACGATTAAACCCTATCATGGTTTAGTGATGTGGCGACAACTCATCCTAAGAAAAACGTTCAAGTCAAGAAACCTGAAACAAAAGCCTCGGAATGGACGGATACAAAACAACGACGACCCCGCAAACGAACAACAGATTACTCTTTCGGATCGTACGCTCCCTGAATAGACCGGGGGCCTTAAGGGCCCTCCTGGATCAGGTAGAACAATACAAGCTGAGCATAGTTGCAATCCAGGAAACTAAATGGCTCAAAAGCGAGATTAACGACCTCAATTCGCACACTATTGTTACGAGTGGTAAAGAGGAGGGCAACAAGGAGTTTGGAGTAGCTTTCATCGTGAATAAGCAGCTCAAGGACCACGTTATCGGCTTCAAACCCATCAACGAGCGGCTATGTGCGATCCGCATTAAGACCCGTTTCGCTAATCTCTCGCTCATTAATGCGCATGCCCCTTCAGAAGTAAAAAAGACGCGATAAAGGACGAGTTCTAAAACGACATAGAAACACTCTTCGACTCACTTCCATCAAACGACGTCAAGCTGCTGCTAGGAGGCTTTAACGCCAAAGTCGGAAACGAAAGCTGGCATAGGGAAACTACTGGAGGTCATAGCCTCCACGACGAAAATAACAACAACGGTCAGCGACTTATCGACTTCGCGAGCGGCAGAAACCTGGTCATAAGCTCTACATGCTTCCCTCATCGACGAATCCATAAGCACCCCTGGAAGTCTCCAGATGAATACACCGTGAACCAGATCGACCACGTACTGATCAGCAAGAGATGGGCTTCTAATGTCTTATAGATGTTCGATCCTATCGAGGAGCCAACGGCGACTCCGATCACTATTTGGTGAAGACGACCTACGAAAAATGAAGCCTATCGCCAATACACACAACGTGCATCCCGAGCCAAGAAAGAAAAATACAACGAACTTCGGCGAGTATCGAATAGGTTAATTAGACGTAAGAAACGCAAACATTTTGACGAGCAGTTACAGCAAATAAACCAAAGATTAGCCAGTAAGAACATTAGACAGGCGTACAAACTTATAAATAATATCAAGAACGGATATCAACCCAGGACAAGCCTATGTAAGGACAAGGATGGTTACATCATCAGCGACATCGAAAGCGTCCACAAACGATGGGCCTCGCATTTCGAAGAGCTCCTAAATGCACCATCAACATCCCCCGCGGAGCCAGCTCTTGAGTAGTTAGCCGAACCAGGCCCTCCCGTTCTACCCCCAACAGTAGAGGTGAGTCTTGCCATACAGTCGCTTCAAAATAATAAAGCGCCCGGCGCTGACGAGATCCCATCAGAACTGCTGAAGCATGGTGGAACCAGGGACGTAGCCAGGGGAGGGGTCCATGGGGTCCGGACCCCTCCCGAAATGTTTTCAATGGGCTTTCAAATTTCAATGATGATAAAATGACAACTGTAATAATGTAATGCACACTTATTTAAATGTGCTATACATTTTCTTGCAGGTTCTCTGTCAGGACAGCAATACAAAATTCACCGAATTGCACATTATTTTAAAATTAAATCAGTTGTTGCGAAAATGTCCATGCGACGGGGGTTCCTCTCTACCCATTGCGATTTTTTTAGATACCGCATTCGTATTTTTTTTTTATAACTAAGAAAAATAGAGGCTTTCATTTTCGAAATTCAAAGTGTGCACAGAAGCCGAACGTTTTTACAGGAAATCGAAGAAATTTGAAAATTTCGGATCTCATAAAAATACATACAAGTAAGTAATCCGTCGGTAAGGGGGATGGATCAAATTGACCCGAGCTGTTTTTCATTATTTAATTTTTTCTGCTTACATGAATCATTGCGAAAACGTTCGGTAGCTGGAAATACGTTTTCTAAGAGATGTTGGGTAACACACGTTAGAAATGATAGCTCCAAAGAAGTTAACATGAGTTAGATGGGTTTATTTGAGTCAAATCGCAGTTACCGTTAGATTTTTTTTTGTCCTAATTGGCTCCACCAATAAATGACCCCGTTTTGGAAAGTAACCTCTTTTCTTCACAGTTAACTTATTTTAGATAGATATGCTAAGGTTGCTCTTTTGTCGTTGATCAGTTTCCATAAATTTTAACAATCCCCGTTGAACATTCGCTGAAACTGTTGGTTTTCAAGAACAGCTTTATGTTTTTCTCACAAAGGATGTTCGATCGACCGCTGTTTCTTCTTACCAACTTACAAACCTTATGAACCTCAATTTTTCGCTGATATAATTTTCTTCAAGTTTATAGTTATCAAGTCTCTATGGTTTTCCCCTCTGATTAATTGAAAAAAGACCACACTTAATACATCAAATCCTGCAATTAGCCCTAATTCTAAAAAAAGTATATAAATCAATCTGACATTTCTTAAAGACACCAGCCCATATGTTCTTCCGATTTGTTTAAAGAAATGTGCAGAAAAAAAATAAGGCATCCACTTTCATTGCCTATTTAACCAGTCACACTATTCTTAACACTGGAATTTATGCTATGTCGCGCCTCGTGCCTATACATAAAAATGGCGGCAGAGCTGAAACTCAAAATTATCAACGAACTAACAGCCCCTCGTCAATCCTTAGATTATTTGACCTGCAGGATGACCACAGTAACCTCTTTTATACCTCTACTTCGACTACTAATAATATCGGCTTTTCAGAGGTAAATCTACTACTACAAATATTATTTGAAAGTTTCACCTTAAAGTCTCTCGAAAATTGGTCGCACTTTACCAAAGCGATTAATAAATTTGAATCTGACCTTTTACTAGTTAAGGTCTGGATAGACCTCGGGCGGAATGAAAATGAAATTTTTGTCCGCTGTGATTTTCTCAATGAAAATATGTGCTTACTGTCGTGGAACATGTCGGAAATGATGGGGAACTCCATAAGCTACAATCCGAATATGGTTCCAAACTTTATCTCGGCCATTTTATGTATTATTTTTCGATTCCCCGGTCATTTCACCGTGGGAAATGTGTAATGATCGGGGAATCGAAAAATAATACATAAAATGGCCGAAAAAAAATTTGGAACCATATTTGGTTTGTAGCTAATGGAATTCAGGCCTTTAAACTGAAAAACTTTGACTTCGGTGGACCCTCATTAACCCTTTCATTCCCAAATTAAATTCCTTCGGGCAAAAAAATAGTCTTGTTATTATTTCGTCTATATTTGTGTCTAAAAATACATTTTAAATAAAAACTAAAAAAAAATTATGGGCTTAGAAAATAATAGCATATAAACTGCAGTTTACATTGGGATTAAGTGGAAACTTTTTCAAATAAAAATAGTTGACGGCAATATGAGTTATTTAGTTTTTATTACGGAAAAGATGAAAGAAATTTTCTCGATGAGTAAGACTAATGTCCCACCCATTTACTGAAACTATGTTTAAAAACCAATAGTGTAAAATCCGGCCAATCCGGACCCCAAAATCCGGATTATTTTGTTTGATAATCCGGATTTAGGGTGATTTATCAGTAATGTTTAAAATTAAAATAGAGTTTTTCAATTAAATTAAATTTATAAAAACTGGGAAAACTAGAAGTTTTACTGATCGAATCTACTGGTGCTAAATTTATCAAATTTAGTTAGCATTTTAGCATAAATGATGTATTATAGACGCGTCTGGAGTCTTTATCAATGCATTTTGAAAATCCGGGCAATTCGATAATTCGGCCATCAGTCCCAATCAATCCAGAATATACCTTAAAAGGAGGTTGAAATCGCCCAATTTTCACCATCTGGAAGGTTTTATGCTACTTTTTTCCGCTTAGTTCATCTTTTTCATATCGGATTCATTCCAATACCGGCGACAATATTATTCCATAAATGCCCAATGTAAACCACAGTTTACATAGCTTTCAACGTCCCCAAATGCCGCCCTATTAAATTTGTGTCACACAAAATTCTGGCAAATGAATCTTTTGTTGTTGACGGTTAACGGTATATTTTTTTTAACGGATGGATTTTGCACCTAGAATTGTGTAGAAGGGGAGCAATTCACCACTTGCCACAATGGACGAAAACACCCTGATGGGCTTAATTCTAAATGCCATCATAAAAATGTCAATCCATATGCATTAAGTAAATGTTTACTATTCTATTCGAATGCTGTATGTAAGTTTCAGTGTATGTCACTCATTTTTATTTAAAGTAAACCAAAACATGGAAAAAGTGTTTTAAAGTTTATGTAAACTGCAGTTTACAATGGGAATGAAAGAGTTAATAGAATCAATTTCCATCAACATTAGGTGTTCCTCAGGAATCATACGCTGATCCCCTTTTGTTTTTATTTTTTTATTTTAGATATTCAGAAACTATTTAGATCCCTTATGTAATTAGAACGGATGAAATCAATGGGTATACATCGAATAACAAAGGATGCATTTAAACACAGTTTTTTAGTGATGTATTTTTTCTGTATCATCAAAAATACAGTAAAACAGTTATTCACTAACAATACCAAAACATTGATTTACATCACAATTTCTGAAATCGAAATTTGGACCCCTCTCGAAACAAATTGCTGGCTACGTCCCTGGGTGGAACGTGCCTGACCAACGCTGTACATATGCTACTGCTGAAAATATGGAACGACGAGGTAATCCCCGAAGATTGGCGCAAAAGCATAATCTGCCCAATCCACAAAAAGGGTGACAAGCTGAAGTGTGAGAATTACAGGGGCATATCATTAGTTTGTACGGCCTATAAGATTTTATCGAAAAATCTTGTAAAGAGAATTAATCCGTACGCAGAACGAATCATTGGCGAGTATCAAGGCGGCTTCAGACCTGGTCGTTCAACGACCGATCAGTTTTTCACACTGAAGCTACTACTCCAAAAGTGCTGGGAATACAACATCGACGTATACCAAATCTTTGTCGACTTCAAGCAGGCATACGACAGTATCGATCGAAGTGTACTGTACAACATTATGCTGAATTTTGGTATACCGGCAAAGTTAGTGCGACTCACAAGGATGACGATGACTAATACCGTCTCGCAGGTCAGAGTGCAGAACCGACTCACTGACCTATTTGAAACTCGTACTGGACTCAAGCAGGGCGACGGGCTGGCGCCGACGCTCTGCAACCTGGCTTTGGAGTATGTAATTCGAGCCATGAATATGGACAGCAGCGGAACGCTACTCATCAAGTCGACTCAATTAGTAGCGTACGCCGACGATATCAACATCATGTCTCGAAGATTGGGTGATGCAGAAAGCCTTCTGCATAACCTCAATAACGCCGCAAAGGAAGTTGGACTACATATCAATGAAAGCAAAACAAAGGCCACGATGCAATCGAAAACAAGGACGCCAGCAAATTCAAGCATCACAGTGGGGGACCTCAATATCGAGTATGTAGACAAATTCAACTATCTGGGTTGTAACTTTTCAAAGGACGCCAACGAAACCGACGAAATTAAGCGACGGATACAACTAGCCAATAAGACATATTTCTCGGTCCTCCATATAATTAATTCGAAACTTGCGCACAGGAACACGAAGCTCCGCGTGTACAAAACGATCATCCGACCGGTGCTATGTTATGGCTGCGAAACATGGACCCTCACCCAAGCCTCCGAAATTTTGCTAGACCGATTCGAACGAAAGGTCCTTCGGCGAATTTTCGGGGCCGTTCGCGAGCGAAATCATTGGAAGTAACGAAAATCGTGAAGCTTCAACGTTTGCAATGGGCGGGGCATGTACAACGGATGGACGATAATCGCATGCCAAAGAAAGTGATGAACGCACAACGAATTGACGGAGCGAGGTTGCGTGGACGACCGAGAGCTCGCTGGAAGAACTTCGTAGGTGAAGACGCCCACCAGCTGCTGGGCTTCCGAAACTGGAGGACAAGGTCACGTAACCGCGACAATTGCAGGTCAACGATTCAGGCGGCCAAGGCCCGACGTCGGGCTATCGTGCCACATTGATGATGAAAATTAATTAATCAGCAACGTTCCTGTTGCATAACTGTATACCGAAAGCATCAAAATTTACACTATTGCGGAAAGTACATTTAAATGGGATTGCAAAACGTTGCATGGTGTAAATTTGTTTAAATAAAAACTTTTAAATAATGTATATTCTAGTGCATTGCGGTTGAATACTCCAACCAATGAAAAAGTCAAAAAGTATTAAACCATACCAGCCCCAAACACTAAATTTCCTACTCCACTGCTAGCTATAAAAAAATCAAATTGTCCCCTTTTTAAAGATATTTCGTTTACTTCTTTTTCTTCTTCATTGGTGGAAATTCAACTCCCCCCATAAATATTAATTTATCTGTTTAGACAGTATTGTTGCCATTGATGGCCGTATCAAGAGCATTCTACAGTCAAGTTGGGCCCCTCCCGGCCTCCCCCCTGGTTACGTCCATGCTAGGGTACATTTTGAGAATTCCTACAGAGAACAGAAAAAAACAGAGACCAAACAGCTTTTGATGTAATCTGTGATGTAATAGTTGCTAATTCATTCATTTTTGTATTTTTCCTTCCAATTCTGCAGCTCTCATTAAACCAGTCTCATAGAAAAACTAAAATAAATAGAAAATCTCGTAAATGTCGCGACACGAGTAACATACCATTTCTGCGTTAACCATTCAGATGACAATCATCAAAGTGCAAAACCCGACAATGTCTGCATTTATGTATGTATTCTGCACAAGAAATAGATATTGTCGCGTTACTGACATTGCGGTAAGCAACACACCGAATATCAATAAGCAATCTAACGAGACAGTTGACAACTGTTCCCCTTCGGTATTCTGAAAATAGGAAAAATTCTTCTAAAATTATTCAAATAGAAAATGCTTATAGACGACTCTCTTATATATATGTACTTACATACTTCATATTAGTGAAGAGCACTATTCCCAAGTCCTAGATGACAGTACATATGGACAATGTGACAGGTAAGGTTTTAATGAAGGTGCACATGACTGAAAGGTTCCATCATGCCTTCAAAGTGATTCATGACAATCACAAGAGCTACTTTCTATTCTGCGAAAATATCGAAATAATTGGGTGACCTCTAGTTTCACCAGTGTACAGTATGATAATCCAGTGGTCCTGCATTATGCACTTCACCATAAATTGTACGTTACGATCTTGTTGGAATTTTGAAATCGTCTAATTTTCATGTCAACAAATCTACCATCTGACTAGACTGATCCGACTAAATGTCTTGTAAAATGAACACGTTTATGGAATATTGGATTTAGCCTATAAGTGAGTATGCATGCTGGATATAGTACAAAATATCCATTGCGGGTGAGTATTCAAATGAGGAAGAATGTACGGATGATGGGATAGACAGAGGAGGTTCTCGTGGTCTTTTATAGATTGCACTTACGATAGGCAGCCCATAAGATCGTTGAAGAGTTTTGCAAATACGGAAATTTTCAGGCATGCATGTAAATTGTTTGCGATATGTAAATAACAAGATATTGTCAGGCAAGTTGCCATCTGTATTTAGAAGATTGACTGATGTTTTCTTTAGTTCGTCGGTTATGTTGCGCAATTGCATACACTGAAAAAAATGGTTTAGACTTTTTATCTAAAGTGAAGTAGTTGACTTAAATTTAGATAGTTTTACCAAAGAAATAGCTGATTTCTCTAATCGTCGTAGCTGAAAATACTATTAAATTCGTTCATTTAACCACGCAAGATTAGAAGAAAAAGTTTAGTCAATTCTTCCACAAAAGTTGTTGATTGAACTATTCAAATATAAAATTTAACTACAAACAATCGTTCTTTTTTCTTCAACACAATTTAGCTATCCAACATTTAAAAATTTATAGATAATGAATAGCTGTCTTTACAAATGAATTAATTGAATTTGCAAATATAGTAGATGTTTCAACTAATGACGAATAGAAAAATTATCCATATCTTCGTAACTGTTTCAACTACATAGAATCATAAGCTGAAAATCAACGCGAACTTTAGATGAATTCGACTATTTCTTTAGATAACCATTCTAATTTTTTTTCTCTGTGTAAAGAACTATGTTTCGAGACGCACGATATGGTAATGATGGATAACGCAAAACAGTGCCTTTATGGTAATAATGCAAGCCAATTATGCTGTGTGCTAACTATTTTTTTTGCATCAGTATTTAGCTATAGAGTATTTTAGGGTTAGAGAAAGAAAAAATCCTTAAAAATATGTACTGTCTCAATTTTGATGATCGTGATGATCGTGATGATCGATTGAATTTGAATGTTGGTCTCACTTCCCACAAAAGCTTCCACACCGATTTTTTTACGTTTCCAAGGGAAAAAATTGCATCTAGTTAAATTTCCTATAATTATCTCAAATTGATTGAATAAAATCCAAGTCTCCACAGCATATTTTTGCCCAGAGACATAAATGCAAGTTGTTTCCTCGGGGAACATAGCACTTAGCATATACACGAGAAGATTTAACACTTATTTCCTATAATACATAATTTTTCTTGCTTGCATTCAGAAGCCAGATAGTCAACAAGCCATATCCACGCCAGCTTTCCTCCCACATAAAAACCTCACATGATAGGTATAGTTCCTGTCAAAAATACTTGCAAACTTAATTCGCAAAACTTTCAAATTGTCGCTGCGTGAGAGATATGCAGGTCAATAATATCATCTCCGCGAGATGTTTTATTAAAATGACGGTGACATTAAAAGGCATAATTCATGCCAATATGCAAATTTTTGACGCCTATTTCCACGGCGCTGCACAAAACGATTGGCCCAAAGCCAAAATCTGAATACATTTATTTTACACTTTTTATCGCATTTTGAATCTGACGAAGGGAAACGCGATCTTTAAATAGATTGATTTTAGCGTGAAAAACGTGCAAAAAAATACCTACGACGTGTGCTTGTTGAAAAATGCATTGCATTGGGACACGCGCGGTGGGGGTGATGAGGTTGTGTGATGACATATCCGAATTTCCATGAGACCGAATGTGATCGAGATTTTATTGCACTTGACATTGCGCCAACAGACACCTGCATTAATTTATGTAAATATTTTGGTGTTTTTGATTTTTACATTGCAGTTCTTTTATAATTAACTGACCTCAAGGTGTCTGGACCTTAAGCTTTTGAAACCTAGCTCTTTTTAGAGAGAGGAATGAGAATTTCGACGACGATGAAGATTTCGCGTCAAAATCATGGATGGTTCAGGTAATTTTTACATTCATAAATGGTTGGGTGGGGTCTACCAGACCCCAAGATAAAAATCTTCCTAGAAGTTTAGTTTGGGCTTTTTGATCTTTTCTTTTAACTTTGAGGGCTTTGAATAAAGTTCTAATAAAAAGAAGTGAAATTCGGATTCCAGTTTTGAGTTTGTAAACTCAAAAATGTAGTGTTTTAAACAAATTATGTTTTCTTATCAAAAATGTACTAACTACCGATGAATAAATGTGCTTACACAAAAATTCGCTTCCAATATGTTAATATTTTTTTTTTTCTTAAATCAGGATCCAAAGTTAATAAATTTTTAGATCGTACACAAGCATTTTCTCGATAATTTCAGCAAATGCGGGCCCGTTGCGCCCGTTAGATTCGAATTTTAAGATCCTTTCACCTTCACATAGATACAAAAAATATCTTGGTTCAATTTTGCCCAATTCCCCCACATCCAAGGATGTGGAGTCAGTTGTAGTGGGAAGGGAGAAATCCATTATCACCTGGTGAGAATGGGACTTCTTGCTTTTTTTTAAAAACCGTTTTCCCAACGTATGGAGCCAAGTTCGCCTAAAAAGCTGTATTAAAATGTTTTCAGGATACTACGAAAATGCAATAAAAATGCAGTAATGCAATACCTAAAACACAGGGGCGGTGCATAAGGGCCAGCAGGGCCAGCGTGGCGGGGTGGACCACGATATTTAGGGGCGCAAAAGCCACATGAAAGATTTCGAGAAAAATATTCCGACGTAGATATTTTTTGTAGACAACTTTTCGAAACAATGCTAAATTTATTGTTCGTTTTTCACCAGGTCCTTTAGATAAGTGTGTTTACACTTAGTTCAAACTAATTAGTACGGCTTATATGTGTCGTTGAAGATTAAAATTATTTATCTTGCCTGCGGTATATAAACGGTCATGAGGGCTGTGGTGCTTTGGTTCGAATTAAGTCTTTCCAAGTCAACGCCTAGCTATTGGGGTTTCAGGCTGTACTACGGTGCTAACATCTGGATTGAGACCCACTAGTATCGTGTAGAAATTATTATCGAACTGGCTAGGAACCAGCACGAATGTCATGTGGTAGTTTGTACAAAAATTGTATGGCACTGAGGTCTTCAACGAATTAGAGGAACAAATTAAGAACAAACGTTTTAAAAATTGAAGGATTTAAATTAACGTGTCGTTTTTTGTTTCAAAATTTCTTCGCAAGTTACAAACTTTATCACGGTTGGTGTATTAAGAGCGCCACATACCTAGCGATTTATTGGTCAATCGATTGCCCAATCGATCTGCCCGTACAGAACACACACTGGGCAATTTATCGGGCAATCTGAAATTGACGGTCCACAAGACACAACACAAAATAGCGAAAATTATACCATTTCTGGCGATGGAACATCCATTGCTACTTTTGATGGAGAATGACCGCCACAACCACAGCATGAAGAACGACCACAGGTTTATTTAAAAAAAAATCAGCAACTGAGAACACATGATTGCCATGACAGATTGTACGGAAAATTGGCAATACGTTCCACACGTCAAATCAAAAAATTGAATCCGATGGTCACATACACCTTCCGATTTATCACACAATCAAAAAATCTCGCCGATCGATCGGAGTGTCTGTGGCGATTCTTAGATAGGCGGCTTGTTTTCAAATCATCGACTAAAACGAGCAACGATTGATGAAAGTAATCATTAATTTAATAAACGTAACAACAACAACGCCATTCTTAATATAAGAATGCGAAGAGTCGAAATAACTCTTAGGAAAGTTACTATAAGTACGACGTTCTAAATTTTAGTAAAAACACTGTAAAGACAAAAACATGTTAAAAAAAAGTTGATTTGAGTGTGTTTCGATTGATAGCACTTTGTTTTTCTCTCAATGTAGGGGGGCCCACTCAAGAAGTTGGCGGGTCAAGTTGTTCCGCCTATACTAAATAAAAAAAACTAATTAATTAATGAGTTCATTTATCATAAAACAAATTTTGCAAATGACTGAAAGTCTGGCAATAAATCAGTTTAGATTTGAATGTACATATTGGGAAAAGCCCCTATTACAAACACCCTAATTTCTGCGTTTCATTCTAAAAAAATACCGGCATACAGAGGGCTGCGCCCGCAATACCAGGGTTTTTTTTAGAATTTTAATGCATAGTGAATATTTTTTGTACATATATTTTAAAAGCAATAAATAAGAATTGTGCACAACATTAATGAAACGCTTCCTGTAAATCTATTTTTGTATTGGTCCAAATAAACGTCGTTCCACTTTTCAAATTAATTCTAAAATAGATTTACTATTTACCTAGTTTGTATAAAAGTACTCCAAGGCAAATCTTCAGGAATTTTTCGATTTAAGATTTCTGATGGCCTTTGAGCAAAAAGAAACTCAGGCAAACGTAAGGATGGCTTGGCCTTATATTTGAACTGAATTATTTGCTGTAAGTCTACTTTAACTGTTTTTTTTTATATGAAATGATTTCATTGTGTCCCCTGACATAAGAGCCCACCCAAGCTTTCCTATGAGTATTGAACAAGTATACTTTTGCAGCTATTCAGGGACACTCTGTTAACTTGGTCCTACAAACTTCAAAAATATTTGTGGCAAACACTATTGTTTCATCAAGTTAAAATATATGCATTGAAGAAATGCTTAAGAGGCTTCCCTTGCATTGTGAAAGGCTCTTACTAAATACTTAGTTGGCTATATTTCCGATACAGACACAGATACAGACATAGACATATTCCCTATGTAATTTTCTAAAAACCCTTAGCAGAATTTTCATATTTGGAAACCTAAGAGGGGCTACACACGAACAAATTGAAATTTTACAAATTTACTGTTATTTACTTTTCCTTAGCAAAAGTCAACAGTCTTAATATTTAACGTATATAATACTGACCAATCTTTGTGCAAAGTTCCACATCGATCCCTATAACGGTTTAGAAAAACCGAGGTCGAAAAAGTCGAAAAGGAAGTTTAACTTTAAACGCCAATAACTTTTTTACCGTTACTCGAAACTGGAAAATTTTAACTGATATGAGATGTAATCGTTTAGATCTTTGATTTAAATACCCATACGTCAATTTTTTCAAACGTTCGGGACACCCTGTTATCTTCTTCCTACCAACTTCTAAGGTATTTGTGCCAAAAACTGTAACTATTCTACACATTCCTACCAAATTTCATGACGAGTTATTTACTGAACAGACGGAGGGACAAAATCGATTTCATTAGGGTTTTTTGAAAAAAAAATCTAAAAAACCCTAAAAACGCCTATTTCCATAAATACACTCTGACAACACAGTCTTAGTCGTACCCGACCACTGTTGTGAGTCTTAACCGTTTTCCCAATTAATATAACTGGGAAATTTTCGACAATGCAAAAAACTGGTTTTGGTTGGGTGGGGTCTACCCCAGACCTCAGAGCAACCTCAATCTTCAATGAATGTATATCAAAATCATGTCGATGCTGTTGACAGCTTATTGCTATATATATCACTCATTCAACGATATAGTCTTACTTGGAGATTACAACATGCCTGGTTATTATGAGAACACTACTGTTAACACAAATTTATCATTATCTTCATCTAATTTAATACTTTTAGAGACATTTGCATTCCATGGACTAACACAAGTCAATAAAATTTCGAACTATGGTGGTGACATTTTGGATTTAATTTGGTCTTCAATTGCGGAAGTGATAGTTAATAAAGTTGATGATCCATTATTGCCACTAAATCCATACCATCCGGCCTTTGAGTTTTCTGTGTCCTGTGTGGAATGTATTTTAAATCAGAATTGAATCGATTGCTCGTATGATTATAAAAACTGTGATATTTCTTCGGTAATTGAATCATTAAGTTCGTTAGACTGAAATCGTTTTTTTGATGGATTAAATGTTAATGACTGTTTTGTGGCATTTATTAATACTTTTAATCGTAGCATTCGTGAATGGACCCCTGTGCGATACTATGGTGGAACTTTTCCTGTATGGTTCAGTGCTGAACTTAAAGATGCCATTTTTATGAAAAAAGATCTCCACTTACGTTATAAGCAATCTGGCAGTCTTGATGATTACGTTCGATTTTCCAATGCCAGAAGGTTTTGTAAAGACCCCTCTATTGTCAACTATCGGAACTACATTAACAAGGTTCAAAGTTCCATATATAATGATCCTAAACGTTTCTGGAACTTCGTCAACTAGAACAAATCTGACAATTCGTTGCCGTCTACACTTCATCTCGATAATGTAAATGCCTCTGACTCAAAAGGGATTGCCGAACTTTTTGGGACGTATTTTGCATCTGTATACAAAACCTCATCCATCAGTGAGCCTGAATATGGTTGTTACAGGACATGTATCGATTTGGGATCACTAAGCATTACACGTGACGAATTATTACACAAACTTATGTCGCTTAAACCAAAACTTGGACCCGGACCTGATGGTATTTCCCCTTATATCCTAAAATTATGTACTAGTGCAATAACCGACCCGCTTGTTAACCTATTTAATCTATCATTGAGCAATGGCGAGTTTCCGGATATACTTAAAGTCAGTCATGTGGTGCCTATACACAAATCTGGTGATAAATGTGATGTTACAAATTACAGACCGATAACTATACAATCATCGATTGCAAAGCTATTCGAATCTTTAATTTTAGATAAAATATATCCCTTGTATTATAATCACATTGTCACTAACCAGCATGGATTTATGAAAGGAAGAAATACGCAAACAAATCCGTTTGTATTACAAAAATTTATTCTTGATTCATTTAAATCATACAAGCAAGTAGATACAATTTATACCGACTTCAGCAAAGCTTTTGATTTGGTCAGCCACCCTCATCTTTGCGCCAAATTTAATGCACTAGGTATTCACGGTAATATAATAAGATTTTGTGTGAAAATTAAAAATGAATTATCTAAAAGTTATGATACACTATCTGGGGTCCCTCAAGGGTCTCATCTTGGTCCATTTTTATTTATCTTGTTTATAAATGATATAGGCGAATTCATTGGTACTAAGAACTATTTATTATTTGCTGATGATCTTAAAATTTATCATGAAATCAATAATAGTACTGACTGTTCACTTTTACAATTTTATTTGGATCGATTATTGGAATGGTGTAAAATTAATGATGTCAAAAGGTGCAGTGTTGTAAATTTTTCTAAGTGTACTAATATTATAGAATACCCATATCACATTGATGGTGTTATCTTAAATAATGAGCTTTTGGTTAAAGATCTCTGTGTATGGCTTAATCGATCGTTTACTTTTAATCATGTTCAAAATATTGTAAAAAAAGCTAATCAATTATTAGGTCTTATAATTAGATCTACTAAAGATTTTACGGATTTGAATGTGTTACGACATCTGTATATAACAATTGTGAGGCCTTTATTAGAATATTGTTGTGTACTTTGGAGACCATATTATAATTGTTATTCTTTAATGCTGGAACGCGTGCAGAAAAGATTTTTAAGAACGATCGCAGTACGCTTGGGGTACAGTTTTAATGAAGTCCCTTACGATTTGCTTTATATTCAATTTAAAATCAGTAAACTTGAAGTTAGAATGAATTGGTATGATGCATGCTTTTTACATAAACTACTTAATAATATGATAAATGTCCCCGAACTCCTGTCAGAAATTGATTTTAACGTTCCAAGTAGGCTTACGCGATCTAATAATATCTTTTCTATACCGTTTCAACGAACAGTTTATCTTTTTAACTCACCGATTACACGTTGTACGCGTTTAATAAACACATATGCAGATTTCTATGATCTATTTTTCCATTCAATTAATTGGCTTAAGCATTTAGTACTGAATTAATTTTCCCTCATTTAATAGTATATAAGACCTTGAAATTCTAGTTAAGACATATTGAATTAGTATCTGAAGTTTTTGTTTTCCTATTTTGTACTTAATATTTTACCTTACTTTTGTTTAATTTTTGTATATTGGGTTTTCCCGTTTGAATAAAATAAGTAAATAAACTGCTATAACTTAATTAATCAAATTAATTTAACCACAATTTCAAACAAATGGATGCTTAAAAGAATGTATGCGAAACATGCTTAATTTACATCTGTATGGAAAAAAAACATCCAATTACTTTTTGATCTCCGATTTTTGTTTGTTTGTTGGTGGTAGCCTTCACGGCAAATCAAAATCTCCATAGAATTCTCCCGCTAAAATTCAAGTGGTCGTCTTGTGTACAGATAGACAACAGACACAAGACCTGATGAGTGTGTCTATCTGTAGGAAACCACAAAACTTTGGGAAAAAATACCAAAAATTGAGGAGGAAATTGAGGGAAAAAAGTTTCGTCCCAATCGGGATTCGAACCTCCGACCTTCAGTCACAAGATCAGCAACTCTACCTACTGAGCTATAGACGCTTAGAGGTCTCAATGCAAATATTCCAATGTGACATTTCCGAAATTGAATAACTTGATATTTCTCCCGCTGGGGCTCTTCTCCTCCAAACAGACATAGTTCCGCGTAGTTCCCATAGAGCTGGTAAATTGCCATGCCATAATTACTACAGACATGCACCGCAGTTGGTGTATAGAATGGAACGATACGTCACAATTAGTTAAAATTCGCACCCACGAAATTTGGGAATCAGAATTAATACAGTAATTGAACATTTTAAGGTTTTTTTTTCTTATCTAAGAAAAATGTTGTTAATGGATTTCGGCCAATGATGTCATATGGCATCACTCAACTTTATTATGTTTTATCGCCTAAGAAATTATCGTAAATGGAAAATTATTTTTTGGCTATTCGAAACTAGGGGATGTGAGTTCGAAAAACTGAAATAAACTGAATTCGTTCGCGGTGATTCTCAAACCCATTAACCTGTGCACCGAAGGTGCGCCCTAACTACTGCACCAGCAAGCATATAATTGTTTAAAGTTTGTAGAATCCTCAACGTTAAAATAGGATTTTCGCCAATATTTTGACAACAGTTTTATTTGTCTTTTCCAACTGTAAATATCTAACAAAATCATAACCTGGGCAATAGAAAGCAGAAGTATTACTTAGTGGTATAGTTAAAAAAATGGTAAGGATGTTACAGGGTGTCCACGAGGCACTCCCGAGTATGTAACTGTTATTGGTGCGATATGGCATTATTGGAGCGAAACGGGTAAATCGTTAAACCCCAAAATGACGCGTTTGTAGCTACAGATAATTTCATATTCTTCAACATGTGAGAAATTTATTTTCTTCACCGCGTAATTCCTTAGCACACAAAACTAAAACCTAAAATTCCCAAATACAAAGTATATAGGTACCACTTCAGCTGCTCAACCACACCCAAAATAAAAAAAAACCTTCCCTGTACCCTGCCAGTTTATTAACCGAATAGTTTAGCTGAGGATTTCGATTCGTTGATTTGAGATTTTTTCCGCGAGGATTAAGTATTTTGTTTATGAATTTGAATATTTTTTAATCTCGCCTTAATCTGTTATTCAGATTTATTTGGTTAACTCAGAATATACAATGGAACAAGCCCTATAAAATCTCAAAATGGAACTCCGGATATTTAAAAAAACAGAACATAATATTTGTACTCACCTTCACCGACATCAGCAACTGCCATCATAATTACAAAAAAAATCACAATCACATTCAACGAACAAACACTGATCATTTTGACATATCTTCTTAACCAGTATCTGCACAATTTCCACTTAAACCACTGCAACGAGGCGATATTCGCGTCATTTATTTGATATTTGTACATATCAGGTGTCGTTTGGGACGTAGTTGTCGTCCTTGTTGAATGTTTTCGAACCGTTTTTTCTCGGCTGATAGCTTCAAACTTTGGTACATTTGGCTCAATTTCAGCGTCATTTACCACCTTGCGATCAACAACACTTCTTCGTTTATATTTGTAATTGAATTTAAGGAATGTTTCACAGCCGACACTTTCACTACGCCTACAACTGTCCCGATGTCCTGACGTATTCTTTTGACATTCTAGGCAAAGTTTTGATGCTGATACGCTATGTGCCGCCTTGACTTTGTGCGGATCGAGGAATTTGTTTGATTGATTTAACTTAGAACTGTGATTCGATTTATGGGGATTTTCCATTTTATCAACATGCTATTGTTCAGGCACATTGTATGCCGCTTTGACACTGGTAAGATGAAGGTTTTTCCGTTTTGCTGGAATAGAGGAGAAAATAGTTTTATTATAATGATAAAAAATATTAATTATTACATGAAAGTCTGAAAATAAATAGTTTTATAACAAATCACTAATTTGTCAATCAGAACCGAATCAGTTCAAAACAAATAATATTTAATTCAGGCCTAATCTTATGATGCACAAATAATTACATTCACCAAAAATAGAACCATGAGAAATTCCCTTACTAAAAATCTAGAATACTGCGTGTTTATCGAATGGACATTGAACTGAACTGACCAAGATCAATAAGGTACTGAACTGACCACGGTTAAAAAAGGTCCAGTCTGCATTTTTTGGGCTCTGTTTGTGCATTACGTCATTATGTTTACGTCAAATATTTTTTTTATTAAATTGCATATGTGTGCGAAGTCAAATTATGCGCTTATATGCGTGTCACTTGCGTATGCAAATCGTTCAAAACTGTTGATTCAGATTAATCACTTTAAGGTCCATTCATATAACACCAAAGGAAAGGTTAAAATATAAGGCCGTTTCTTTGATCATCCCTTGTAGTTTTGGGTATCAAAACTCCATATAAAAAAATTGCAACTTATAATATATATTTAAGGCCGATTTCGCGTACATCTTACCGGCTGGTAAGTCTTGTCGTATAGACAAGACGCACACCAAGTGGTGAGCCGAAGTGTGATAAATCGGGGAAATTAGATTTCAGACCTGGTATATCACCTGGGTGTAAGGAAATTGTAATGATTTGCGACAAGACGCACAGCAAGTGGTGAGCCGAAGTGTGATAAATCGGGGAAATTAGATTTCAGACCTGGTTTATCACCTGGGTGTATGGAAATTGTAATGATTTGGGGCGGTTTTCCTACGAAAATGTGAAAGAAGGCCAAAATCATATGTTTTAGTTCTGATCTTCGTTAAGTTAGAAACGCTGTAAAATTCCGAAAAACTTCAAAACTTTTGTGCTAAAGCATTTACTAGCAAACATTTCTTTGGTCCGAACAAACGACCGCATGAACTACTTTCCATACAAATCTTGCCTCGATCGAACGAATTTATCCAGGACGGTACCTTATCGTGTCCTTGGCCCAAAGAAACGCAGCTATAAAAACAACTTCAATTGGCCCGAAATTTTTTTCTTCCCGATACGCATACAGGCGCAACAAGAATTCGCGTTAGCGTGATCTTTTTCCATCTCATGTTACGTTCTTACGAGTATACCTCCAAGGTATCTTGTTGCATAATAATTTTTAATCGACTAGTCACACTCAATCGTTGACGGTAATAAGGAAGTGTGATGATCAATAACGGAAAGAGCGAGGATCGATCCCGTCGCGGTAGACAGTGTTCGTAGTATATGGCAGGCAGCAGGCCACGATTATTATACTTATATACTGCCAATGATGCTGCTGATGATAGTCATCATAATAGTAGTGCCGATGATGCAAAAATGAAGATACAATAAACTCTTATCACTGTCTGAATATCCCAGCATGTATATTATGTTCCCAAGATCAGTGATGAGTTCGGCCATTGAAAAACTTTGTCTGTGGCCCTTCTACGCAGTTATGTATTTATACTCTTCACTTTCTAAGCAAAATGGAATATTAACTTTGTCGTGAAGTTTGAAACGCATTGAAGGAAGCATCTCCGACCATATAAAATATGTATACATATATGTATATGATCAGTGTGACGAGGGGAGTCGATTGGGCGATGTCCGTCTATCTTATTGCGACGCGAAAAAATACCAAAAATTGAAGGAAAAAAGTCTCGTCCCAATGACGACTCGAACCTTCGACCTTCAGTCACAAGGTCAGCACTCAACCTACTGCGCTACAGACGCTTAGAGGTATCAATGCAAACATTCCAATGTGACATTTCCGAAAATGAATAGCTCGATATTATTCCATAGGGGGCTAATTAAGGTGACCAGACTTCCGAAAACCCAATGTTGTACATATTTGCGGAATTCCGTTTTCCGGCAAATTATCATCCGTACTAACCTCCCCTCCCCTCTTCACGCCGATTTGGAGAAAGAAGAATATCTCGTGAGGCTACCACCATGATTCTTCTTTTCATAAGTGATATCTTCGTGAAACAGGGAACCCTAAAGTTCTAAATGTTCTCCTCAGTGGCGTAGAAAGGGGGCGGGGGGAGGGGGTTGTCAAGGGGATTGATCCTTGTGATAAATTTATTTTATTAATTTGAAATTTAGTTCTTTGCTATTAATTGGGTACATTTCGTAACATTATTTACCGAAATGCCATCCACAGGGGGATTTCGGAATTAATTCTTTTTATAGTATGTACTTCCAATTGCATAATAGATACTACTGCCTTGGCTAGAATTATGGCAATTCCTAGCGTCTACTGGCGTACATGAGTTTTGGATTTCTTCAAGCGTTATTTTTCACATAGTCTGACTGCCACAGGAACAGATCAGGTGGAATTTACTAATAAAATTTGGCGTTTTAGCGAAAATCAGTAGTGTGGAATATCTAGTGATACAACAGGCTTCTAATTACGACACATGCAGGACTAATTTGCTTGAACAATGGTGCATCATACTACCCGATTTTTCTGGAAAAAAATCACAAACATCTCGTTCGCTTTCGCTCATACGCCGGACCATCTTGCGGTGTTACTTCACAGAGGCGGCCTCAACGTATATTTACATCCTGTTACCTCGCTCTTATTGTATACTGCAGACAAACCATACTCACAACGATTCTTAACATTTGCGCTGGGAACCTTCAATTTTAAGTTCACCGCATAACCTTCGAGGATCGATATTTCAAGGTGTAGAGCGTATTCTGCGCACTTATAATCTTCAGGCGATTCTATAATATTCTCAGTTATTCTGCCTGACTGAATTAAACCCCCGCGTATCATTCAGGAGTCGCTGCTAGTCCAACCTCGATTAAGCAGGTACGCCAACATTAAGGTGGGGATTATGAAAACTCTACATCTGAGGTCTAGTTGTTCGACGTGCAATATTTACTTCGCTCTGCCAAACCTATTCCTCCGGAATCTCAGCCTTTAAACGACAGCCGGTTTTGTAATTTCCTCTCTGCTGAAAAAAAATCCTGACCACCGATCCCCTCTCACTCCAAAAAACTATCTAAGCCACTGGTTCTCCTTGGCAAAAAATCGTCAGCAGGTGAAGCACAAATGTATGTTCTAACACAAAATACTTTAACAAGGAAGAGTACTCGAAATAAGATTGAACTCATAAAATAAAAAATAGATTTCAGAAATTTCAGATTTCTGTAAGTTGGACAGTTGTATGACCTGGCATCTGGCTTCTCGTGCTGCCCGCAAAGTAACTAATGATAAGCTTAGAAAACACAAATGTGCGATTTTGGCAGTTGTAACTTCCGAACGCGGATAGAAAAGACCTTGAAACTTGGATGAGATATACGTCAAGTGCCTCTAAAAGTGTGCATAATTTCAGAAATTTTAGTCGGCTCCGAGTTATGGAAAATTAATGATTGGAAAACATAAAAGTGCGATTATATCACTTGACAGTTAGAGCCTTGAAATTTTTATCAAATATGAACAGTACGATGCTCTACCAGTTATCTAAATTTCAAAGTTTTTCGCTTACGGATCTCCGAGTTATGGACAATTTTTAATTAGAAAACTCAAAATTGCGACTTGGCCAGCCGTAACTTCCGAACGAGGATACGTAGGACCGTGATATGGAGTAAATGTGAGTGCCAAATTTAAGAAAGATCGAAAAGGTTCACGAGTTATCGAAAATTGAGGATTTCCAAAGCGATTATCTCGCTAAATATATCGACCGTACAAGGTAAAGTATAGTCCAACTTTACACCTTAAAAGCAGAAAAGACTAATCACAGGCATCATCGAGGACCTTATTACGTAGTCAATTAGGCTTCATTGTGAGGCATGGAGAATGCTGTACATTTTGCTGTACATTTCCCAATGCTGTACGACAGGTCAAAATGCTGTACTGTACAGCAAAATGCTGTACGTCTGGTCAGCTTAGGCTAAGTCAAGATTTCCACAATTAGTTAATATTCGCACCCACGAAATTGGGAACCAGAACTAATACGATAATTGTAAATAGGATCCTAATGTAGTCTTGGGGCCACAATAGAAACCTAACCCCGAATAAGGTTTTCTAAAAAACACTTTTCTACTTGTTCGCTCCCAAAACGGAAAGAGAAGACTGGGGGCAAGTTCCAAAAATTATGTAGAAACAAATGGAACCGAAGCACAAGTCGCCCGAAAAACTATTATTAATCCGAAAGAAAGTGAAGGGTATCCAAATTTTAACAGCGTCCGAAATTATCATCGATCTCCTTTATATTGAAATCTAATGCGACTCCGATCGGTATCCTAAAATGCACAGGTGAGATCGTACAATGTTGTGAATTACCTACGTATGAATAATTATACAGTGCCGCAGAATTTAAAAATTGGCCTCTTTTTCGATCGTCGTTTTATGAATTTTTTAGTGGGAAATAACGTTATTTGTTTGTTTTTTTTTATTGCGGAATAACGTAGGGTGTGTACACTTTCTCTGAGTAGCGTAATTGTGTGATTTGATTACCCTAATTTCGGAGTAGAAGTAGTTTTGGGAAAGAAAAGGTTGAGATACTGCAAAATCAAGTGGAAAATCAGTTTTGAGAAGGAAAAGGTTGAGATACTGCAAAATCAAGTGGGAATTCAGTGCTCAAACAAGGACTATTTTGGCATATAGAAATAACTTTGAAATAGTGAAGGGACTAGAAGATGGTCGAGGCAAAGGACACCAGCCGGCGGTGGAAAGGTTAAGGGTCAAAAACGAAGAAAACTGCCTAGAGTTACATATAGTTTTCTTGCTTATGTTGTCGCAATCGATTTAGAGTAGACATAGACACTTCAAACTATCTAGGCAAAACGTTTGCAATGTCAATAGGTAAGAAGGGCTGATATATGTATATGTGGTGAAATTTGCCAGTAATCTAGTTTTTGCAATAGCATTCAAGCCTAAGTCCTAATAATGAGCCGAAAAGGAGGTACTCTGTATACAACTTTCGTTGCTAACTGAATTTATTTATGCAACGCTAACTAAATCAAGGTATTAGGTCAACCAGGTCAATTGTAGTCGTCGGTCAAAGGCCAGACTTTGGCGTTAGATTGCCTTAGAATTTAGTCTCTGATGGAATATGCCCTGTGGCATGGGTCAAGAATAGTGCTACGGTCTTTCCCGACGACGTGTCGTAAGAGGCGACTAAAGGGACAGGAGAGAATAAAACTCTCCTGAGCTTCGAGCATATCTCTACAATTGTGCGCCCAACGAATCTGTTTCGCGCTTAAGGGTGCAGATATGTTCGAAACTTAAAAAAAATTAACCCCTGTGGTTTTGGGGTTAGAATTATTCCACAGCGATCCCGGCTTGTCGTAAAAGTCGACTCAAGGGATAGGGTATGTAGGTTTGTATCCCGCGTATCTGAAATTTTACCTTACACTCGAAACATCAAACGAGCCTCGGATACCTCGGACTGATTCAACAGCAACGACTTTTGGCTATAAACAACAGCCTACGATCGGTTTTTGGAACGTTCGGACGATGTGGGGTGAGTGTAATAACTCAAGGCTCACAGAAGTCGAACAGGAAATGACCGCATACAACATCGCTATACTAGGACTGAGCAGAACAAGATAGCTCGGATCGGGGGTGACTTTATCACCAAGGTCTCGCACTGTATTGCTCTACTCTGGAAGTGAAGAGGATAATTCACCTCGGCAAGCGGGCGTCGGAATCCTGCTGACTAGGAATGCACGCCGATCCCTTATCGACTGGAAACCTATTTCCGACCGTATCATCACAGCCAGATTCAAATACAGAATACGAAACATCACAATTATTCAGTGCTACGCGCCCGAACCTGCAGACCAATCCGCAAAGGACGTTTTTTATCAGCGACTAGGCGACACCTTTGACAGGGCTCCCAGGGGTAACATCAACATTATAATGGAAGATCTCAACGCCAAAGTCGGTACTGATAACTTAGGTTTGGAACATCTTATGGGCAATCACGGGCTTGGCGACAGGAACAACAATGGCGAAATCTTCGTGGAATTCTGTAACTCTCGGCAACTAGTCATTGGCGGAACGTTGTTCAAGCATAAATTCTGCCACCTAACAACTTGGATTTCTCCTGATGGCAGAACAGAGAACCAAATTGACCATATTGCTGTTTCTAAGACATGGAGAAACTGCCTCTTAGACGTCAGGTCGAAGCGTGGGGCTGATGTTGGAGGCGACCACCATCTTGTTATCGCGAAATCTCACAACACGCGAATCTTGCCACGATTTATTGTGCAAAAGCTTAAAAATTCCTCAACTAGACGTGCAAATTCGACCGCATTGCACGAAAAAGCTTGTGCAGCAACATCTCTTCAGAATCCTACAATTGAAGATAGATGGAATTTTGCAAAGGAGGTAGGAGACCTTTTATCAGTGATGCTACTAGGTCTCTTATCTCAGCACGGAAAAGAGTTAGATTAACTCTGCTGCAAAAAATTCAGCTAAAAATCAACTTCGAGCTGAATACAGTTCACTACAATAAGGCGTGCAGAAAAATGTGAGGCGTGATAAGCGTACTTACATCAACGCTTTAGCGAAGGAGGCAAATGATGCGGCTTACCGTGGTGAAAGCGGTATCCTATTTAAGCTAATTAAATCACTAATTGATAAATCGTTCCCACCTGACCATCCTGTGAAAGATAAAGAAGGGTTACTGCTTGTTACCGAAGAACAGCAACTTCAGAGATGGAAAGAACACTTTTTTGAGGTCCGTAACAACCGTTTTGGGCCTGCGATCGCATCTTCATCGGCAGAAGAAGACGTCCTTCCAGTAGCCAGTATTAATTCCAGACCACCATCTAAGATGGACTTAAAGCGGGTTATCGAATCTATGGACGCCGGTAACGCTCCGGGGATGGATGGAATCCCGGTTGAACTATTTAAAGCGGATTCGAATGCTACAGCGGATATTCTGCTCCCCCTCTTTAGAGAGAGTTGGGAAACCGAAACTCTTCCAGTCGAATGGAAAAAGGGCGTAATTATTAAAATTCCAAAGAAGGGTAGCCTTAAGGATTGTAATAATTGGCGCGGTATTTGCCTACTTCCAGCTGTCTCCAAGCTGATGGCTAAAATTGTTTTGAACCGGATCAAGGATGAAGTTGATCGAACTTTAAGCAATGAACAGGCTGGTGAGGGTTTTTCATGTAGCGACCATATAAACACCCTTCGAATTATTATTGAGCAATCCGCCGAATGGAGATCCCCATTACAACTCATGTTCATTGATTTCGAGAAGGCGTTCGATAGTGTTGATCGGCAGTATATCTAGAGAGCACTTCCTATAGGCGGGGCATACCAGATAAAATAATTTCCATCATCAAGGAATCTTATCAGGAAGCCCAATGTCACGTTTTACACAAGGGTAAGCTTTCAGATCCTTTTGAGGTGCACAGTGGAGTGAGACAAGGTTGTATTTTGTCACCTATTGTTTTCCTCATAGCCATTAACGATGTACTAGTGAGCGCGATTCAAAACCAGAGGAAAGGTATCAGATGGAAAATGTTTGATTACCTGCAACACCTGGACTATGCTGACGATATATGTCTGCTTTCTAATAAAAAGGAGGATGTAGCTCAAATGGTCGATGCTCTGCATTGCGAAAGTCGTAGTGCTGGGCTGAAGATAAACGCTGCCAAGTCCAAGTACTTGAGCCCCGATCCTGGGGGACAAAGAGGAATTTGTGTTTCGGGCCAGGCAGTCGAAAAAGCTGACGAATTCTGATACCCGGGAGCATAGTCACAGCAGATGGCGGCGCGGACGCTGATGTACAATTGCATATCAATAAGGCGCATCCTACAAACCCGCAGGCCGGAGATGATTTCTAATGATGATCTCCTGAGTATCACAGGCCTGGATAGGCACTTCTGTCAAAAGGCGAAAGTGGCAATGGATAGGTCATACTCTCCGTAGAGGGCCAACAAATATTGCAAAGCAGGCCCTAGATTGAAACCCTCAAGGAGCCAATGCTAGATGCCCTGTTGGACGACAAAGAAACACGTGGAGAAGATCGGTTAATAGCGAGGCTGCTTCATTACAAACAGTCAGACCTAAAGACGATGGCACAGAACAGAACGAGGTGCAAAGTAGGCGTAGTTGATGCCCTATGCCCTAAGGGAACAGGAACCAGAGATATTAATGAAACATTTTTTTATAAAACCCGAAAAAGCGCGCATAAGAATTGTAATATTAAAAAAAATTAAGTTTGTGTTCTAAAACTATTATTTTTTATTTTAGAAACAATTTATGAAATATTTGTATATACGTAGCAATCGTTCTTTTTCTAGTGAAGATTATTTTAAAAAAAGCCGAAAACGCATAATATGTAATTAAAAATTAAAAACTGATTTTTTTTATAATATAGCTACATTTTTCTTTTTCTTTATACCCTTCGCTCATAGAGTGAAAGGGTATATTAACTTTGTCATGAAGTCTGTAACGCATTGAAGGAAGCATCTGCGACCATATAAAATATGTACACTTGCCAGAAAAAGCCTCCGTACACAATGTAAGGAAAACTGCATATTACTGAACCACTGGGAAATGAAAACCTTGATTGAAATTTGTTATCTAAAATGTTTATTTAGTTTGTTAGCTAATATTTCTACTCATTATTTTACTGAAACTCGGTAATGAACAAAATTTTCTAGAACAAAAACTGAAAAACTTCACAAAAACGAAACGAAAAAGTCTCCATACACGACCATATTTTTTAAAATTATTCAGTTTTTTTCAGAATTTCGAAGAATTCACTAGCTTGATGGGTAACATTTTCGGAGGAGGTCCTCCATGCTTCGATGTAACATGGAGTGGATCAATTTGGCCGAGCTCTGGCCTGTTATTTTGCCACTTTGGTCGAGAATGGCGCTTTGAAGCATCCCCTTGTAAGTTATGATGTGCTGACGGTACCTGGGCACCTTCAATTTCTGAAAATGCTCAGTAGGATTAAGCTCTCGGAATTTGGATAGCATATGCAACTTACGTTTTATTTTAGAGAGCGATAGAAGCGTCACAATTAAAGGCAAGTGCAAGGGATCATTATTTTGTGTAAACCAAGAAGCCTTGCGAAGCCCCTCTGTTAAACGCCGTGTGTCCTTTTGGTTTTCAGAATGCTTAAAGAGACGTATTCATCCATTGTTGACTCTGTAAAAATAAGTACTGCTCCTTCCGCCAACGTACACCCCGTAGTCATCATGCCCACCTTTGCCATCTTAGGCAGTTAAAGCCTGATTTTTCTTATGAAGGGCAGAGCCGATTTTCCGCCACTTTAAATTTTCTTACCTTATTGTAACAATATACAAAACCCACTCTTTGCCGAAATTAAGTAATTTTCCATTACTATGCAGGGTGGAGAGGTCTATACCATCGATAAAGTAAATCTTGTACCAACTGTCTAACGTGGCAAAGGTGGTCATGACGATCAGGGAGTAAATGTTGGCGCAGGGAGTAGGCGTTCTTATTCTCACAGAGTCAACAATGAATCATCATACGTCCCTTTACGCATTCTGAAAACCAAAAGGAGACACGGCGTTTAACAGAGGGGCTTTGCAAGGCTTCTTTGTTCAAACAAAATAATGATCCCTTGGACTTGCCTTTAATTGTGACGCTTCTATCGCTCTCTTAAATAAAACGTAAGTTGCATATGCTATCCAAATTCCGAGAGCTTATAGTATAGTGACTTTAGCTCTAGACCCAAACATCCAAAAAAAGAGCTGACTTTTGATGCCAAATTGTTCTATGGCCTGACCGCATTACGCAGTAAAAAGTTAGACTATTTTGCGCGTCACATTTGGGGGGGAGGGGGTGGCAAAGGGGTGAAATTATGATTTTTCGCCTATATTTTGTTAAATGTAATATTTACAGCAAAATGTTCTGAGGACGATTTAAACTACACAAAATTTCCTTTCTAATGATAAATTATATCATATACCTTCTCTTGGCAGATTATATACTAGACCTTAAAACATTTGGTGTAATTTAGATTTTTTGATGGTTACATTTGGCGCTCTAGCTCCTGAAGTAATTAAATTGGAGCCGTGGTAATTGGGATAACTATTCCTAACAATATATAGCTGCTCCACACGGAGACTCAGGCTGCCCCGACAAAGCATTCCCCTATACTCCCTATTAACATTTAAAAAAAAAAGACATGCCTGTAACTTTTCGCCGAATCACAGCAGGCGGGAAAAATTTTGCTAAACGTTAAGGCATTAGACCCTCCACCAAATATTTCTTCGATCGGATTAAAACAAAGGGTACCTCCCATGCAAATTATTCAAATTCAATGCCACTAGTTTATTAAGAAATAAGGGAACAAGTCAACCAAAATTAAAGTTTTGCTCGTAGGCAGTTTTCCGGTCATTTTGTATGGGAGGTACCCTTTGTTTTAATCCTATCGAAGTAATATTTGATGGAGGGTCTAATAGGACTTAGCCTTAACGTTGAATCGCTGAAATCCGACAAGGGGGTCGTGGGGCTGCCATACAAACCTACCCCCCAAAATTAGGTTCTTCTTAGAAAAACTTTTTTATTTATGCATCAATTTCAATAAAATTTCACATAAATGTGTTTTCATTGCTGACACATAATATATGTAAAAATCGCACAAATCGGACAATGGGGTCGTGGGGCTGCCATACAAACCTAGACCCCCAAATTAGGTTCTTCTAGGAAAAACTTTTTTATTTTCTCATCGATTTTAATCAAATTTCGCACAAATGTGTTTCAATTTATATCACAAAACATATGTAAAAATTGACCAAATCAGACCATGGGGTCATGGGGCTGTCATACAAACCTAGCTCCCCAAATTAAGTTCTTCTAAGAATGTTTTTTTTTTATTTATACACCAATTTCAACAAAACTTCACACAAATGTGTTTCTATTGATGACACAAAACATATGTATGAATAGATGGAGTCGGACCATGTGGTCATGGGGCTACCATACAAACCTAGCCCCCCAAATCAAATTTTTCAAAGAAAAAACGTTTTTATTTGCACACCAATTTCAATCAAACCTCAGAAAATTATATTTCTATTGATGCCACATAACAAACGTCGAAATAAATGAATGGGGTCGTGGGGCTAGCATGTAAACCCAACCCCAAAATTAGGTTCTTGGAAGAAAAACTTTTTTATGTATCCACCATTTTCAACCAAATCTCATAGAAATGTGTTTTAATTGATGCCACAAACATACGTAAAAATTTATGGAAAGGCCATGCGTTCGTAGGGCTGCCGTACAACCCCCCCCCCTTTGGTTCTTCTAAGAAACCCACATCCCCCGCTTCTCCCATTAAATCTTCGCCACGGCACTTATGTGAAAATTCAAGGAAAAGCATGGAAGCGGGGAGGACTAAACACAAGTCATAGATACGCCCCAAAAAACTTTTAGCCCGAGGAGAGCGAAGGGTATCCAAATTTCGGCCGCGCCCGAAATTAGCCTCGGTCTCGTTTTACTTTACTAAAATAATGAAAACATCATGGTTAATCATTTGCTAAATCAAAACATTGAATAAAGCAGAAAAAATAAGAAAATAAAATAATTTCCGTCATATACGTCTGTCAGACGTACCTGTGATCACAACTGACTTTTATAGCCTGTGACGCAACGGGCTAAGAGCAACATTTGACAAAGCTAATATCATACTATGTAGTTCACACGAATCCAAACAAACTGAGCTCTCTCTTGGGGTCACCTAAAGACAAGAAACCAGTTGCTCTTCAGGTGACAAGAAGTACATCGGGCAGACAAGGCGAGCCGTCGTCCATTTTCGCTTCAACGAAAATTTCCGAAGTATCCGGAGTAGCTGCTCACGTTTATGACCCGAACAATACTGAACCCCACCGAATTAAGTCCATCGACGAAAATTTAAAACTACTCAAAAACGTCAATAACGTACAAAAGCTGGACGCGTATAAGTATTTATACATCGGAATTAATGATGGCCTAATGAATTTAGTCTGGCTGGTCTAGCGGTTAGTGCGCGCACCTTCGGTGCACAGGGTCATGAGTTCGAATCTCACCATCATCCATGGTGTTTTTCGAACTCACGAGCTTGTGACGGACTATGATCTCACTCAGATGTTAAACGAGTACCCATTTATGGGGATAAATAACACTGCTGAGCGTGATGCTGATCTCATTACCTCAACAAAAAGCAGATAAGATCTTGGAAATAGGATGTCACTAACACATCCCGCGGCCTTAGTCCAATGCTGGATTGTCGCGCCTGTTATTTAATGAATTTATACGATGGCCCAATCGAGTCGAGTTGGTTGAGTCGCACTCTGATGCTAGTAATCTAGAGTCCGGAGATCGAATCTCGGCGTGGTCCAAAATGTCCATATATGTGCGGATAGGAAATATATAGTGCTTGCAACATAAACGGCTGAGTTAGCGCTCATTAAATTAAATGAATATTGAAATTGTGCATTTTTTGTTTTTATTAGCTTTTTTAATTTTATTAAATTATTAAATTTGTTTTTATGATTAATTTATTATTGTGATATTTAATTTAATAATTTATTTTGTAATACATATTTAATTTGTTTATTCCCTAATTTGTTTATTTACATTATAATTATCTCACTTTAAGTTATTATGTTTTTTGACATTTTTAGCCATAGTATTCCTTCCTAATTTTTTCGTTTTACTTTTTTGACAGCTTCAATACATTTAACTGGTCTATACCCTAGTGTCGCAATCTGGCAACTAACAGCTCAATCGTAAAGTTTGACATTTTTGAGGTTATACGTACTCAGAACGTTTTGACATACGAGCGCAATTTGTGTTTTTTACAGTAACTTAAAAGATTCATCTCGGCCAAATAATGGAATTAAATCGTAAACATTTTCGTGCGATAATTTTTTACAACTTTCGACGTGGATTAACTCAGCAACAGTGCATGGATGAACTGAATTAAATTTTTGGCGATGAAGCTCCATTAAGGACCAGTGTTTATCGATGGTATGGGGAATTCAATCGAGGTTTTAGTTCACTCCAAAACGAATTTCGTGAAGGTCGTCCAAAATCAGTTTTTGTTCCGGAAATGCTGTGCGCGAACTGATATTGCAAGATCGTCATGTGACCTATCATCAGATTGAGACAACCTTAGGCATTAGTGGGACCAGCATACATTCAATATTGCATGAACATTTGACTGTCAAAAAAATTTGTTCGCGCTGGATCGCACACAATTTGTCAACCGCTCAAAAAAGGCTCGTGTCGATTGGTCGAAAGAAATACTCAAAAAATACGATCACGGTGCTTAGAAACACGTCTATCGCATCGTGACAGGTGGTGAATCGTGGATTTACGCGTATGAGCCCGAAAGTAAATAGCAGTCGACTGTATGGGTGTTTCAAGATCAGCCAAATCCAACAAAAGTTGTTCGCGCACGAAGAACTTCCAAGCAAGTGGTCGCCTGTTTTTTCGGAAAAACTGGACATGTCGCAACCATACCAATAGAAAAACGCAGAACAGTCAATTCTTAGTGGTACACAACCATTTGTTTGCCAGTTGTCTTCCAAGAAATCAGGAAAACCAACCGCCGAAGACGACAATGCGAGCTCTCACATATCAGCTCAAACAACTGCATTTTTGAGCACTCAAAACATCGATTTGTTGGGTCATCCGCCGTATAGTCCTGACTTGGCACCGAATGACTTCTTTTTATTCCCGTACGTAAAAAAACAAACTTTGATGTCAACGTTTTTCACCACCAACATGTCAGTTTGTTTGTTTGTCATAGTAACGACAATATTATATATAACGAAATTATTTATTTTTTATATCTTTCGTATATTTCGTAATGCTAAAAATACTTAAAAAGAAGCTCGATTCCTTCCATTTTGCATTTCATTTTTAATACCTTTTAAATTTGTTTAATTTGACGTTTCGGAACGGAACGTATGTGACCATCTAATAATTGTCACGGCACGGGAAGGAACGGCACGTAAAATAACGTAAACATTCTGGTTTGCCCTTAAGGATGTGACATATCGGAACCAGTCTATTAAATAGGGTGCTTCCAAAGGTGTCACAAGGGCTATGCTTCTCTTTCTTTCCAGAGCATTAAATCCCGCTTACATCTTTGCTTGCATTGAAACAATTAAACAGCATGGAAAAAACTTTTGTATTAACGATACAGATATGTTCGTTTAAAATGTAAAGTCTAAGAGCAAACAATTCAACTCAATAATTATTATCCTGAGATAGTTCTCTCTCGACCAGAAACCAACATTTTTCGGAATCAGCAACAACAAAAATAATATACATAATTCTTTTTTCTCATTTAATATTTAAAAGATATTAAAACGTCGGTACTTAACCGCTTCCGCAGTAAGCCAGTGACATGAAATTCAATTTTTTTTTTTGATGAAACATACAATTTTCCGTTATACAAACAAAAATACCCGAAATGAAAAAGGTTAAAAATAACCAAGCCGACGGGAAACATGATGACATATTATTTTTATTTTTATTGTACATAACTTTGATTTTCTATTTTGTTAAATTTATGAGACAGGCCCGTGCGCAGGGGGGGGTTTTGGGGGTTGGCAAATGTTGCCAGAATTTCTTATTAAATACTATTGTTCTCATAAGGCAAAAATTTAACTTCATAAAAATGTAAACTGGCGTTGTTAATTTATACCTTGCCAAAAGAATTGTCTCTCGCCGCTAGACACCATCCAGTTCCGGACAGTTCAAGCACATTCGTGGTAGAAACTCATAAGTGTTGGTATGCAATCCGAAAAGCGGTATTTTCCCTATACCGAACGTATTGTAATTCAAAGATAAATGTAACCGCGCGGCATGTGTAGATCGTAGTGGGTTGATTGCGACATTTCAAGGCTCTAGCTGCCAAGGTTTAAGGTTTGTGTTCGTAGAGACGACTCATGGGATCATCGCTCAGCGATCATAGTTTTGCATCCAATTTCGAGCCGTATTTAAATATTTTTTGAATGGTCCTACTTTCCTAGTATCGACTATGGACTAAAGGAACATGTCTGTATAGGAAATATACCCATATAGTGCTCAAAACCGGTGGTTTCACTTCGATCGCTGAGCGATGATCCCATGAGTCGTCTCTACGAACACAAACCTTTAGAGGTTACATCCGTCAAAAGATGAGATTTTAATATGAAAAAATCAGCCATTGTACTCTATTCCGATTCCTTTATCAACCTCTATAGAAAAATGCATACTAGGAAATGACTCAGCATGGGTTTTAGGTAGTTTTTTTCCCCAAATTTCATTAAAATCCATTTAAAACGGCGGCGTTACAAGCCGTGCTCTGTGGCCATGATTGTTCGGTCACTACTCTGTGATACAGAGATTCATAGAGAGAAAGAGAGTTTCTAAACTCGTCATGACCCGCCGCAAATTTATTATTCAGAAGAAGATGATAAGAAACATTCTTATTGTAGAATAATAAACTAACAATGCGACTAATAAGTGGTATGGCTGACAACCGTATCACACTCCGAATTTTGTTGTCTTTGTAACGTTGACGATTACACATGCCACACGGTAGTCGTCAACGCACCATCCTCCACTAGGAGTTAGGGTAAATCAAGGTAGATAAAAGCCTAGGGGAACGACATGGCATCCCTATCGTAACTATGAAGAAATCCTTATTCTCCTCGTGAAATATTGCCACCAGGTTTAGATAAGATTTATACCTCAGGCTCGTCCTTTGGTATTTGGTTTACTATAATTCGGTGACTCACACCTCACTCCGCTCAGATCTCACACTGTCAGTCTCGCATTAAGGTACGTGTTCGTAGAGACGACTCTTGGGATGATCGCTCAGCGATCGTAGTTTTGCATCCAATTCCGAGCCATATTTGCATATTTTTGTAATGGTGTTACTTTCCATGTGTCGACCTTAACATGTCTGTAAAGAAAATATGCGCGTCTAGTGGTCAGAACCGATGGTTTAACTGCGATCGCTGAGCGATCATCACATGAGTCGTCTTTACGAACACGTACCTTTAGAGAATTCGCCAATATTTTTGCGAAGCAGTGCTGTTGCGAAATAGGATAAGACGAAGTGCAAGCGCAGCGAGCTGTGAGCTAATGGAAAGCAATTTGTTGGATTTAGATCTCTGGCTCGTCCATACATTTACTCAAATCCTATAGCTCGTATGTTAACTAAGATCTCGCTGTCTGTCGCCCTTTACACAATTCGCCAAAAAGTTGATACGTAGCGCTGCTTGGAAATAGGATGAAGCGAGCGCAACAAGCGGTGAGTAAATGTCAGGCAATTCGTAAGCTTTATATTTCTGACTCGTCCATACATATAGGCCTGTTCGGTACCGAGATTTCAGTACCGGGTTCCGGTTTTTTTCAATACCCGGTACCACAAGCGGTTTCCCTGACTCAGGTTTTTTTTTCAGTACCGACGGTTTTTTTAACCATAAGCCGGTTTTTTTGAGTACCGGGTTAAAAACCGACTCAGGTTTTTTTCAGTACCGACGGTTTTTTCAACCATGAGCCGGTTTTTTTGAGTACCGGGTAAAAAACCGGTACCAAAAAACCTGAAAAAAACCGGCTCATGGTTGAAGTGAATCGTTCTTTTTAACTCGGTACCAAAAAACCGACTCGTTGGTCGGTTTTTTAACTCGGTACCAAAAAAACCGGGATATCGGTACTTTAGAATATCGGGTCCGGTACCAAGTGAACACCGGTTTTGTACCGGGATCCCGGTTTTTGGAACAGGCCTACATACATATACTCAGACCCTGCACCTCGCCCTTTACTCCGCTCAGACCTCGCTCTATCTGTCTCGCTATTTAGTATTCGCGACGTAGTGCTGTTGCGGAACAAGGTAAGTTCAGCCTCCAGCGAGCGGTAAGTCAATGTATGACAATTCGTAAAATTTAGACCTCTGGCTCGTCCTTAAGTTTACCTAAATCTTCGCTTCATCCAGACCTCGCCATGCCTTTTGCGTTTTTTCCAGAATTCGCCTAAATTTGCGACGCAGTGATGGTGCTAAGAATGATAAGGCGAGGTGCAAGCGCGGCGGTCGGTAAGCCAATGGACGCCATTTCGTGAAATTTAAGCCTATGACTCGTCCGTATAACCTATAGCTCAGAATACTCTGCGCGCTCACACTCTGTCTGTCGTGCATTAGAAAAACAGCCAACATGTTTGCGACATAGACCTCGGACCTGGAACCTGGATATATGACTCTGGATTTGCTTGACAACCGAATGCCGCTAGTTTGTGTACAGCATTGGGCTTTTGGGAGTCTGGTCACCTTATTATAGCCTGTATATTTTAAACTTTAAATATACCTTTCAATGAAAAATTTGAATATATAAGTTAAACCCCCCCCCCCCTTGGATGATTCCTGCGCACGGGCCTGTTATGAGAACATGACAATTCATATGAATCGGGAATAAAAGTGCATCATCTATTTTTGTTTTTTTTTTTTTTTATTTATTTTCATTCATCGTTATTCACCACATATGATTAGAAGGAAGATAAATGCTTCGCAACTCATCGCGTTTGTTTTTGCGTTTTTGATTTTGACACACATAATACGATCTTTATTTTATATCAAAATATTGTATGTACATAATTATGTACATACATATTAATCTACTTTTTGTGTGTTTGACAGGAATTTATTTTTGGATAATAAATATACGGTAGGAACGTAAAATCGTACAGCCTGAAGGATCAACATTTCATCAAAGCAAATACACTCGTATGTATGCATATGAAACATTCATTCAAAAAATTTGTTAAATTGTGTGCGTTGTTTACTGCAAATTTTACCCATACAGTCCACGTTCACTCGCGAATATTTACTGTATGGGAAATTCATTTCTGGAATTTAATATGTATCCCATGGTAGTAATGTTGTATGAGTATTCTTACTCGCATATTTTCCCGAAAATCTCTGTATACAGTGCAGGAATTTAACGAATGTATGTATGCATATTGTACAGACTGCACTAATGGTATTCTGGAAAATATTATGTATGTATGTACGTTTCGTTTCGTTACGTCTCGTCTCGTCTCCCACATTGAGCGCGCGGAAATATAAAAATACGTTTCTGATATGATTATAGTTTTAAATTGAGTGATGTATACATGTCTAATGTGTTTTGAATTAATTTTGGAAATAGGACCAACTTGAAGAAGTCGAAATTTTATTTTTATGCTATGATTACATCATTTTTGTAGATTGTTGTTGTTGTTTGTTTGGTACGAGTATATTAGTAGAGTCAAATCTAACATTTATTTTAGTATTTTAGCTAGTGTAGTTTTAGAGATATTGGGATTTAAGTAGTGCAAAGAAAAACATTTTGAAAAAATGTTTAAATTTCTGTGACAGCTAAGGAGGTTTTCTCACTTACGCCAGATTATGTAATCTGCGAGACCAAATCAGGCAAAACAAGCTGTGGTGTGTTTAGTGTTCACACTATCTCCATACTTGATCAAGAATCAACTTATTTATGTACATATATTTTTTTTATCTAATTAGTTGATAAGTCTAAAATAAATTAAATGGATGAAGTGGAATTGCGACTACTGAAAAATTGGAAAAACGTCAAAACAGGGACGACACGACACAACGAAAATAAATTGGCATACAATTTGAACATAGCACAACTTTTTTGTTTATTTATATTATTTTTTTTTTTTTGAAATTACTAGAGATTGGAGATTTTTTTTGCACTATGCAACGATTGTGTAATTTTAGTTGATAGTCTTCATTGGAAAGAAAAAATCATATTTTATGAATTCTTTCAATAGGTAAAAGGAACACAAACAAAACTCAAGAATCCTTAAAGAAAATATTTTTTTTATTTTTATGTTTTAACATATTACAGAAAAATTTAAAAATTTAAGCTATGACGTCAACTTGACACTGGTTGTCCTAGGTCCGAGCCACAGTATTAGTGAATTTCAGGAGATTGGTGCAAGCAGAACGGCCTTTGACGAAATCGTGTCGCTGCTCAGTAAAAAACTCTAAGGCAGTAGGATACAGTTTTTTATGGATGATACGGTAGTTTAAAATAGAGGATATGTTAGACGATTTAGTAATAGGAAGGATATTAGCCACTTTCCAGGGTTTTGGAAAAATATCACTATTTAAGATTAGTTTAAAGGAAAGGATAAGGAAATACTTAACGAGGAAGACAAGGATTTAACGAAAAATTAGGCATATCTTCAGGACCTGATCCAACTCTGCCTGCAAGCTATCAATAATAATAGCCACATCTACGGGACATATTGTAAGCGCAGGAATCGGTAAGAGAGACGAACTAGAAACAGACAAATCAGAAAAGGAAGAATTAGCGGGAGTAAAAGTGGCGGCAAAGAATTTAGCAAAAAACTCACATTTTTTTGCGGGAGTGTTACCTGTAGAGCCATTAAGCAGTAAGACGGGCGAACTAGAGGATGATTTCAAGGATTGTATATGACACCAAAATGGCTTGACTTGTTTAGCCGCAAGAGCCATTTCAATATTGTTGTAGTAATTTTTATACCCTTCGCTCATAGAGTGGATGGGTATATTAACTTTGTTATGAAGTTTGTAACGCCTTGAAGGAAGCATCTGCGACCATATAAAGAGTATACATGATCAGCATGACTTGGGGAGTCGATTGGGCGATGTCAGTCAGTCTGTCTGTCTGTTGCGACGCGTTTTACTCGGCCAATTTAAAAGCTATGAAGCTGAAATGCTTCTTTTTGCTGCAGGCAGTTTGAATGTTTGATATGTAAGATTGAACCAGGGAGTCATGGGGCTACCATAGAAATACAAACCCAACTCCCCAAATTAGGCTCTTCTAAGAAATTTTTTTTTATTTGTGTACCAATTTCAACCAAATTTCACTCAAATGTATTTCTATTGATAACACACAACATATGCAAGAATGGATCAAATCGGAGAATGGAGTTACGGGGCTGCCATACAAATCCAACCCCCCAATTTAGGTGCTCCTAAAAAAAAAACCTTTTTTATTTGTGCATCAAATCGAACTAAATTTCGGCCGCGCCCGAAATTAGCCTCGGTCTCGTTTATGTATGAGTTACACATTTAGCGTCTGCACGAAAGCGTTTGAAGTTTGAGAGATCCTGGTGTATCCTTGTCACGTAGTGCCTTAGCTTGAGTAAAAGGTAAATTCTTAGTTTTTAGGGTTTTTTAGAATTTTCAAAAAAAAACCCTTATGAAATCGATTTTTTCGGTCCGTCTGTTTGTCTGTCCGTCCGTCCGTCTGTTAACTAAATAACTCGCGAACGGCTTAACCGATCGTCATGAAATTTGGTAGGAATGTGTAGAATAGTAACAGTCTTTGGCACGGAATACTTAGAAGTTGGTAGGGCAAAGATAAAAGGTGTCCCGGAGATTTAAAAATTTGTTCACTAAATAACTCGCGAACGGCTTAACCGATCGTAATGAAATTTGGTAGGAATGTGTAGAATAGTAACAGTCTTTAGCACGAAATGCGTAGACGTTGGTAGCACAAAGCTAACAGGGTGTCCAGGAGATTAAAAAAGTCGACTTTTTTAGTTTTTATCGGACATGGACGTATGGGTACTCAAATCAAAGAACTCGATGGGTACATTTCATATTTTCCAGTTTGGAATAATGGTAACGGAGTTACAGCTAATAAATTCAGTTAAGATGTGTAGCCATGATACATAGTAAATCTATTTTTGGATTGGTCTATTTAAAAGTGTTCTGGAACGCGTTTATTTAGACCAATCCAAAAATAGATTTACAAGAAGCATTTCATTAATATTGCACAATTTTTATTTATCACATATAAAATATATGTGCAAAATTATTCACTATGTATGTATCCAAAATCTAAAAAACCCTCGTATTGCGGGCGCAGCCCTCTGTACGCCGGTATTTTTTTAAGTGTAGTGTAACGAGCAATACGATTGATAAGATAATTGTAGTAGTCATATTACCATTTCAAATAGAGCAAATACAGTAAAGGGCAAACTAGAACGATTACGTTACGTTACGTTACGTTACGTGCTGAACCTTTCCGTTCCGTGACATTCAGTAGATAGCCACACACTTTCCGTTCCGAAACGTCATTTTTCAGTTTGAGAGTATGCACTATAGAAGTTGCACAAAAGATATAAAAAAGAAATAGACGTAGATGGTGGATGCGATTACGGACTTTGATGGGGAGAACAATCGTTATTTTGTTTCCACTATTCAAAAACTAAAAAATAAATAGATGCCGAAATGATATTTGAATAAACTCGAATGACAATACGAAACGAAACGCCAATAGAATTCAAAACAACAACAAAATGACTTGGATTTCCGTGGAATTTGAAATTTCGAATAGTTTTTTCAAAGCTTCTGTTCCGTTACGTGCGTTCTGTGCAGTTGCATACAAACTCCATTGAATCATCTTTTACAGGTGTTCGGCACGTAACGTAAGCATTCTGTTTTGCCCTTTAGGCTAATTTTTGTTGTTTTTGAATCAGTGTGGTCCTAGGAGTCTAAAACTAATTTTGCTAAAAAAAATGCCGATCGAAAATGTCCCAAAAAGGACACTATTTAATCCTTGATCGGAGGTCGGCATGCGGGTTATCATATCAAAGACGAAGTCCTTTCTCAAGGACCCTCAACGGAGTAAATCGTGTATTAAACATCGCACAAAGGTTGGCTGGATTTAGCGGCGAGAAAACTCTGGAGTATTCTACAATAAGAAAATGACACTGAAGCTAAAAGGCAAGTTGTAAAAAAAGGTTGTGCGTCCCGCACTCATGTATGGATCTGAATGCTGGACCATGTATGAAGGTTATGTGAAAGAAATGACAGCGACCGAAATGAAAATGTTGCGCATGTCCGTTGGTGTAACCAAAAGGGACCCCATCAAGAGACATCTGAGGCAGCTTGTCCATAGACCAACCAATCACCGAAAAGCTCAAAGACCGACAAATGGATTGGTATTGCCATGTTCAAAGGCGTCCGCCTGAGAACACCGCAAATAAAGAGATATCAATGGAAGTTCCACTTGATGTCTCCAAGGCCAGAGGCAGACCGAAGAACACCTGGATGAAATGAAAAAGCAACAACAACGCATTGGTCTCGGCGATGACACGATCCAAGATAGAGCTGCGTGTAGAAATATTCTAAGACATTACCGTCAGAACGGGCGACGGGCCTACACAGGTCGAGCGACGCAACGCCATGGAGCGGTATAAAAAACAAGGCAAGGAAGAAGAAAAAAGATACATCCTCCAATAACTCTTCATTTTGCAATAATAAAGTTATAAAAATCTCTATACATGTCATTTTAAAATCGCATTTTATTTATGAGGCTCAGCCTTTGCAGTGTGAATATTTCGTCGGTTCCGGCTATCTGTCCATGTGTTACCACAAAGCGAGAATATTCTCTCGACCCAGAATTAATTGCCGGGATCGATTAGCTTTTCTAGTGCCAAAACTACCAGAATCCTTATGCATTTCGTCCCCTGATAGTGGACGAGCTTGCATAGGGTTTCGAGTATATTTTATAATGTGTTCAGAGTGACCGAAAACATATAATTTGGGGCTTTTTTTTTGTTTTCGTATGAAAACAGGCCCCAAACATTTCAATTCCCATACAAATTGACACATTGAAAATCCCATATTTTGCGTGTTTTCTATGAAACGTTGATTTTTTCAAATGAAAACATGTATAAACCCAAGTCCCAACATCAGCACATTTCAGCTCACTGCGATATTTTAACTGAAACCCGAACAAACTGTTCAGTTTCGTGTGTTTGCCAATGTTCTCAATTTCTCTATGATAATAGATTGGACGGTCAGTTTAAAGTGACGAAATATGTTTCAAATGACTATCGATGGCTGCACCAGCACATTTTAATACTTAGAACGATTTATAGGGAAAATAATATTGTCGGTTGTCATGTGAAATTGCAAATAGTACACTGTGAACACTTTTTGGTGATTTCTGAAAACGTACTGCGAAATCAAACTGTTTTCGTTCACTCTGAACAGAATATCGTGTCGAAAACAACCAAAGCTTCGTTCGAGCTGAACAAGGGTTTTAGGCTGTTTTTGACGTAAAATGTACTCGAAACCCTATGCGAGCTCGTGCACTTTCAGGGGACGAAATCGCTAAGGGATTTTTTTGTACTTAGCCACTAGAAAACTAGAAAAGCTAATCGATTTCGTCAACTGCGAGGGGACGAACTGAACAAGGCTTCCTAAATACGTTGCCAGGATAGAAAAGACCAGTTTCAAAATTGGAATCATATTTTGCTGCTATTATTGACAGCTTTAAATAATTTTGTCCGTGTGTCAGGGACTTCACTCGGAATCTCTTCATCTCCTGAACATATTTATTAATTAGGGGCGAATTTACACAAAGTTCCTCATAAGGTTTATCCAAGTTAACTGAAGTTATGTTTAGACATCCGACTATTCTCTCCAGTTGCTAAAGTTCAGTTCATGCTGCAAATTTAGGGTTTGTAGACAGTACAGGTAAGTGTGTTCAAAAAAAGCCAATCCTGATTCCAAATACTGCAACGCATTCATGTATCATGTTAACAGTGTTTGCTTGATTACGTCACTTTCGCGTCCAGGCAAATTCCGAAGTATTTGGTTGATTTAAATCACTGCCATCTAGATAGGCAGGCCGAACTGCAGAAATCTAGGTTCCACAATTTCGTTCGCCAAATTTTGATGATGGCATTTTATTAATATTGGCCTGAAACGACCGAATCTGCAATCCTTTTTCGCGAATTCGTAACGGTTCTCCAGCTATTCAATGTCAAAGTTTGACATTTATATGGCATATGGGGTAGTTCAGGTTTTAAAGGGAAATTCGGAGTATTTTTACTACATATTGATGTGAATCAGTCATTCTCAAACATATTTTGACCGCGAACCCCTTCACTCATGAAAAGCCTGTCCAGGAACCCCCAACTGAATTTGAAACCCTATCCAAAGGGGCCCCCAAAGCCGAAAAGTATAATATAATCTCGTTAGTGTTATTCAACGGTATACCACAATAAAACAATCAGATCAATCAATAAATTACAAGGCATTTGTCTCCCAAGCTTGTTGAGTGGGAATTTGTCGTTTTTTTACTAGGACACATGAAATCGATATCTTTAGAGAAGCTACCCTGAATTTGTTTTCTGTCGATTTAATTCAACTTGGACGCGAATTGCTGGTGGTAGTTAGTAACTTGGCCAGGTTCGTCAAAGCTCTACATGTGGGCTAGCTGACGTGATCCTCAGATCTAGGGTAAAAACTTCTAGTCTAGGGACGATAACTATTGCAAGATAAGCATGTAGGTGCAAGCAGGGATGTCGCCAGAGAACGGATCTATGAGTCCGGATACCACGTGATTTTTTTTTATTGACCATTCTTTCTATCCTAATCCATGAAAAATATCTAAAAAACACTTGAATCGAAAAAAACACACGAATAAAAATTGTTCGCTTATGGAGTGAAATGTAAAACGAATTAAGCACTCCATATTGAACACCGTCGTGCTCTGTGGCCGTGATCGTTCGGTCGCCACTCTGTGAAATAGACACTCATAGAGAATCGAGTTTCCAAACTCGGCACGACTCGTCGCAAGTTTATTATTCAGAAGAAGATGATAAGAAATATTCTTATCGTAGAATAATAAACTAACAATGCGACTAGGAAGTGGTATGGCTGACAATCGTATCACACTCCGAATTCAGTTGTCTTTGTAACGTTGATGACTACACACACACGGTAGTCGTCAACGCACCATGCTCCACTAGGAGTTACGGTAATCAAGAGAGAGATATTGAACACCAACCTTAAATTCCATTCTGTTATGAACCATCATCATTAATAGATTTAATTTATTATTCAAAACTAATCATATGCAGGAAGGGGCGTGGCTTTCAACACTGCACCATTTCTAAGGAACAGAATTTCCTTTATTTTAAAATATTTTTCAATTTCCGATCTTGTGCGTGAGTGAGCTTGACTTAAAGCTTTCCGTTACACGCGTCCAGAGTATTGCCAAGAAATAATTAAAGAACTAAATAAACTCTTAACCAAAAATCGCTTCATCTCTCGTATAAGCGTTACTAAATTGTTCCTTGGCCGATGATCCAAACTGTAGGGCAATTTTCTGATGAACAGTGGTAATTTGATTGGAAAAGCATACGATAATTTCGTAATGAATTTGCTGTTACCGGGGATTTACAAATCTTGAGTATTTCTTGTGGCACCCAGGACGCCCTCCCAAAACAAAACGCTAGGCGTCCCTGCATCGAAGTGGTACTTTACGATTTCGCAAAAAAAAAGTATTGCAGATTCGGTCTTTTCTTTTATTAATGAAATGGCATCATCAAAATTTGGCACCCCAGATACTGAAATCTCCCCTAATTTTTTTTTTGATTTTCGTTCTGTCTCACTTTTTTTTTGGATTTTGACAGAACGATAGTAAAACAGATTCAGATTATCCGTCTGTGAGCGGCATAGAGCAAAAAAAATCGTGAAAATATTGAGATTTACAGACACTGCATGAAAAATCACAACAAGGGCATTTTTTTAGCTTATAATAACTATAAAAACAGGTGACTGAAATTTGTAAAATATTCTTTTTTCGTAACGGGCCTATTCGCACTATCATCACCTTTGATATTTTGGGTTCCCTAAATAATAATGAACCTACACATTTTATTGAAATAGTTGTTGTTAAAAAGTAGTCATTTCATACTTACTCACTTTAAATATACAATATTTTAGGAAAAACCGCCGAAAACACTAAAAAAATTATTTAATTTTTATTGTACCTTGTCCAATTTTTTCCCATATAAAACGATAAATCAAATTCTACACCACCAAAAGCATCAACGCACATTACATGTATGATAACTACCATTAGAAAATAAATTCTTAAACATTCTCACGACAACTTTTATAATTTATTTAATTTGAGAAAAATTTATTCTCCATAATAAACAATTCAAGACACGTCCATCACATCAATCACTCAAGAAATATTATAATTCAAAATTTCAACAGAGAATCACATCAACATCATATTTATGTATTGAACGGTCATTAGGAAAATTATCACATTATCAAATAAATGCACATGTCATTTAGAAAAAGGAAAACACAATTAACTCAAAAAAGGGAACAATCAGCTTGATTTTACTACGTGTATAACATGTGTGGAATATTTTTTTTTATAGATTTGATATTTGTTTTTATCACTACCGATTTACACATTTATTATTTCCACATTCCACCACTGACACTTTTCCCGACATGTAATTTTTCGATATACATATTTCAATCCTAAGTACATTTTTATCAACAGAACAAATAGTTTTCATTCATAGTTTTTTCTTTAGTATGTACATACATATATCGTAAAACAAACTGACACCATCAGATCGCATGTTGTTCGCACGCTTAAAAATTTCTATCTGAAACTTCAATCACCCGGAACTTTTTCAAGAGAGCGAATTCAACTCGCACAACCGCCATACACGGTCTTCAGGCAGAAACTAAAAACATCAGAAGAAATCGAAAAACGCATATCTCCCCTTTTTTGAAGCAGCAGCAACAAGCAGCAAAAGTACGTATCCAACATAAATAAGATACCCATGCCATATACAAGATGCCGATGGTCATTGTAAGCCACAGCCAGGCTGCATGCAACAGACTTGGAAAAGAAGAAAAAACAATTAAAATTCAGCAACATGCCTCCTAGAAAGCTTCATTCGGTTGCAAAGAACAACAAATGCCGGCAATTCGCGCAACGTGGTCCACGGATTGAAGATACACACATCTCGTGGCTCCTGAGTGGATATAATCCAGCAATACATTTTCAAGATGCATGTATCTAGAATGGCGCGCTCGTGTTGCATTGCATTTCGAAAAGAATATGCAACATTGCCGAGGTTGCTTTGCAAGTTGCATCACTCTACTCTACATTTTTTACGGAGAAAGATGTACGCGAAAGGGTTAATTCGAAAATCAAAATGCATCGTCCGGGTCCGGCGTGGAGTAGATATGCATTTAAAAATTTTAAGGTACGTTACGTGTATTTTGTACGTAGCGATGGCGATGGATGCATGGACGTAAGGTAGTTGTGCTTTAGAAATTTTATAGATTGTAATGTTCGAATTATTTGAAGAAAGAAAAAAGTACAAAAACTAGAAGGGGAATTTATTACAATTGTAAGTACATCCATAGGCAGAAGATACATTTTTGTACAAAATTTTGCTTAATTACTAAACAGAAATAATGCAATTATGTACATCAGAGACATAATGCAAATACTAAAACGATTTCAAAAAAATTCAAGTTAAGAAAAGAGTAAAAGCTACGCTAAAAAATTTATTAGTTTATTAAAATTAGTGAATCAATCACAGCCGCAAATTGAATTATACCCTTCACATTTGAAAGAAACTTTCTAATTACTATATCGCATCCCTATAACATAGTGTTTCGATTCTATCCGTTCCTATATGGGAACAATACGAAATCCCCAATCACAAAATCTCCAAACGCAGACAAATCCCCAAAATCAAAATCCCCCTTATCATAATACCCATATACAAAATCACAAATCATAAAATCCCCAAACACCCGAAATATGCTGGTAAATGGTAGATTGATAGATGGCAGCGCCCGCTCTAAGAGGGGGGCAAGCTGGGTGGTCGCCCGGGGCGCCAAATTTCAGGGGCGGCTTTTTGGCTAGCACTAGATTAAAAAAGCCGAAAGAAAAAAATCAATATCAACCTCGATTTAGTGAAGGCTATGAAGAGCCCACAATTGATGCGAAATGATACATTTAGAATCCTAAAATGCTAAGTAAGAGCCGCGCAAATTTTACGTCTGTGATGCTAGCACCCGCCCTACTTTCGAAAAGCAAAGTGCAACTATTCGTTAATTATGCGCTAATTAAGTTATTATTGGGAAAAAAATTTCTCGTATGTGCTACAGTTTCGTCCTCCGATTAAACGTTCACTTCCTCTTCTTTTCACCAGAAGGACCTTGCATGAACCCTAATTTCTGCCTTCAGAGGGCGAAATTATAGCACGAAATTTTCTTGTTTCATGAAAAGCGATTTCATTTCCGGAAGATGAAATTCAAAGTTTTTGTTTAGTCTGTTGAATAACAGGAGAGCAAGTCTACTAAATTCATATAAAATGAGAAATATAGAGTCGAATAAACGCTCAGCACATTTAGGCGTTTGAAATAGACTCATCTGTGAGAAACGTCATCCACAAAGGTATTATTTGTCTGGTAGTCTGGCTGGTCTAGCGGTTAGTGCGCGCACCTTCGGTGCACAGGGTCATGAGTTCGAATCTCACCGTGGATCATGGTGTTTTTCGAACTCACGAGCTTGTGACGGACTATGATCTCACTCAGATGTTAAACGAGTACCCATTTATGGGGATGAATAACACTGCTGAGCGTGATGCTGATCTCATTACCTCAACAAAAAAGCAGATAAGATCTTGGAAATAGGATGTCACTAACACATCCTGCGGCCTTAGTCCAAAGCTGGATTGTCGCGCCTGTTATTTAAGGTATTATTTTCATCAACAATTTTTTGGAGTTGTTTTCCATAATTCGACATTTCGCAGCATTTTATTTATTTTCAATTCGCCAAACTTTCGCGTGAATGGATTACTTAAGTTAGTTGCAATTGCATTGATTCATCTAGCTTTGGAGGGTAAAGGCAAACTACGAACAAGGTGGTTTGCATTTTAGCAAGATGAGGGATCGAACCACAGAACACATTGCCAGAGCTGCCTAATTTGTGTTCGGACATGCTAGATTGTAGATTGTAGAGGGGCGTGAACCCGAAGGGTTTCGCAGCACTGAAGCCAGTGGGCCTATTGTGCTATCGCCCTAGTCGCAGATGTGCAGGACTACGCCTGACGATCAAGGTTGATCGTGCTGAGAAACGAGTTGAGGTCGTTAATAGATGTCGAAGCTATGTCGTCCGTATCTGGAAAGGCCACTCCGAGGTGTGACCATCGACGCTGGGCCAGTGCATCGCACTCGCATAATACGTGGAAAGAGGTTTCGTCCTCTTCTTCACAGAATCGACAGCTCGCATCTTGCACAATTCTCATTGTGCGTAAATGTGATCTCAAACAGGAGTGACCTGTGAGAATGCCACAGATGATGCGTACTTTTGCTCTGCTTAATTTCAGCAGCTCAGCCGTTCTTCTGTGGGAATACCCTGCTATGAACATTTTCGATTGTCTGAGCCCTGGTAGTTTATCCCAGTGCTCAGTTGCCTTGAGTCGTTCTTGGTCTCTGAAAGCTCTCTTTACTAAACATGGAGAGATATTGCAGAAGGGTTCAGGTCCGCAGAAAGGGGAAGATGCAGCTGTGCGTGCTAGCTCATCAGCCTGTTCGTTCCCTGCGATGCCCATGTGACCTGGAACCCAGAAAAGTGTTAGGCTGTTGTTCTCGCCTAGTTTGTTCAACGCCTTCAGGCAGCATTGAACAAGTCTAGACGTAACGGTGTACTTAGTGAGGGACTTAATAGCCGCTTGGCTGTCTGAGAAAATGGCTGTACGTTTATTTACGTAGTTCTCTCGCAGGCAGAGATCCGCGCAGGTTTCTATTGCGTGTGTTTCTGCTTGAAAGACAGTGGTGTGGAGGCCCATAGGTATAGATATCCTATGTGCTGGGCCAACCACACCCGCTCCTGAGCCATCGGTTGTCTTGGAGCCGTCAGTAAACCATTTGATGGTCTGAGGATGCAGCCTTGCGAAGTTAGAGTGCCACTCCTCCCTGCTCCATATAACAGCCCGGAAGCAGCGTCCGAATGAGAGCTCTTTTGCAAGGTGGTCGGAGGGCATACTCGCGATAGTGCTGCTTTCGAGGCATCTGAGCTGCCCCTTAGTGAGCTCCAGACTGGCATCATTAGCAATGAGTCGTACCATTGCTAGTTTTGCCTGAGTCTCGAGGTGGATTTCAATTGGGACATGCTAATATCAGAGTTTCGCTAGGTTCCCCCGATTTGACTAGCTCTGACCTTGTTCTCTTTAAAAATTCTCGAGATGAGGCATTAATTAAAATAATCCATGCACATTGAAAAACCTGAAGCAATCAATGAAGTTTTTATGGAATTTATAGAAAACAACTGCAGGAGGTTAGTAATGAAAGCGAGCACAATTTTTGGTCCAACATTTTTTAGGGCAGAGTTTTCTAAAATTTTTTTGAGTGTTTTAGTGGAAATCAAGATTTTGCAATCATTTTCGATGTCTTACATCGTGCTTTAAAATTTTGAAATTCGAAACAAACTCTACAGGGTGTCCCATTCATGGTAGAGGATCTCTTAATGGTAGGTAGTGTGGCCAATTTGGGGAAAATTAATGTACAACGGGACGCTTCTATTTTTAACGGTTACAATGTAATATCATTTTTGCAAAAATGCCCGACTATCCGAACTAAATCAAAATTTGCCAGACCACCAAACATTTCATCCTAGATATGACTTTACTTTCTGAAACTACATAAAATTTCCAATGAAACGACACCTCGCCCGTTACGAAGTGGCTCCTATCGGGTTTTCATAAATTTTAATCATTTTTTGATGAAAACCCGGTTTTAAAATTCTTCAAAGTTTCAACGGGTTTATCTCGGAAGATACGAGGAAATTCGTAACGGGCGTCGTTTGATTGGAAATTTTATGCAGTTTCAGAAACTGAAGTCATAATGAAATGTTTAGTTGTGTGGCAAATTCTGATTTGAGCCACACTACCTACCATTAAAATATCCTCCACTATGAATGCTGAACTGTGTTGAATTGCGCTTAAGAGTATGAATGATGGCTGTCCGGCTTTTTGAATCCCAATGAATTTTTGTGTTGTTATACTCTTCACTCGTAGAGTAAAGGGTATATGAACTTTGTCATGAAGTTTGTAACGCATTGAAGGAAGGATCAGCATGACGAGCTGAATCGATTGGGCGATGTCCATCTGTCCGTCTGTTGCTACGCGTTTTACTCGGCCAGTTTAAAAGCTATCGAGCTGAAATTTTGCACACATGCTTCTTTTTATTGCAGGCAGTTTGTATGTTTGAATCGCTAAAATCGGACCTTGTGGTCATGGGGCTGCCGTACAAACCCAATCCCCCCAGTTTAGTTTTTCTAAGAAAAACTTTTTTATTTGTGCATCAATTTCAACGAAACTCTACACAAATGCATTTATATTGATGCCACAAAACATATGTAAAAATGAATGGAATCGGACAATGGGGTCATGGGGCTGTCATACAAACCCAACCCCCCGGATTAGGTTTTTCTAAGAAAAACTGTTTTATTTGCTCACCAATTTTAACCAAATTTCACTCAAATATGTTTCTATTGATGACACAAAACATATGTAAGAAGATATCAAATCGGACCATGGGGTCACGGGGCTGCCATACAAACCCAACTCCCCAGATTCTTCTAAAAAAAACTTTTTTATTTGTGTACCAATTTCAGCTGAATTTCACACAAATGTGTTCCCATTGATGACACAAAACATAATGTACGAATAGATCAAATCGGACCATGAGGTCATGGGGCTGTCATACAAACCCTCCCCCCATTTTGCTTCTTCTAAGAAACATTTTTTACATCCAATTTCACAAAACCTTGAATTAATGTGTCTTTATTAAAGCAATCGTGCTATGGGGTCATGCTCCCGCATCCCCCCAATAAAGTTTTCTGAGATTTTTTTTTATTTTCCCACTTATTCCATCCAAACTTTACACAAATATTGCTTTATCAATGCCACGCAACCTATGTGAAAACGGAAGGAAAAGGATGGGCGGGGAGGATTAAACGGGTTCTATACAAAATCCAAAAATACAAAATCCAAAAAGACAAAATCCAAAAAAATTGAAAAATCCACAAAGTCAAAATCCACAAAGACTAAATTCATAAAGACAAAATCCATAAAGTCATAATTCACAAAGTCAAAATCCAAAAAGACGAAATCCATAAATTCAAATTTACATCAGTTTGCTTATCACAATTGAATATTGAGAATATTTATTTAACGTTAACTAGACAATTACCAAATCCCGGAGCATATGCGCTTTACCTGAAGACACGGAAAAGAATTCATCCGTGGCATATACGATTTAGCCGATGACACGGAGAGGAATGCACCGGACCATAAGCGCTTCTGGTAAAGACAGAGACACCTAAGGCGCATATGCTCCGGGTGCATCCTTCTCCGTGTCTTCAGGTAAAGCGCATATGCTCCGGGGTTTGGTAATTGTCTAGTGCCCACGCAATAAGCATTTTGGCTCTCTTCATACAAAAATTTATGGATTTTGTCTTGATGGATTTTGACTTTGTGGATTTTGACTTTATGGATTTTGTCTTTATGGATTTTGTCTTTATGGATTATGACTTTTGGATTTTGACTTGTGGATTTTGACTTTGTGGATTTTGTATAGAACCCGATTAAACACAAGTCATAGGTTCGCCTGAAAAGACTTTTAGCCCGAGGAGAGTGAAGGGTATTCAAATTTCGGCCGCGCCCGAAATTAGCCTCGGTCTCGTTTTTTTTTTAATTGCTCTTACGTCAGCTGATGGTTTTACTATGTAAATCGTTTTAGAGCAACTGCCATGAGTACAAACACTTGATTCAAGAGGAAACTTTGAATCAATTCTACAACAATCATTCTATACATGTAGATCAGTGATTCCCAAACTAGGGGCCCCCTTAGGATGCGGGACGATTAGGGAAGGAGAACGCGAGCGCAACTCTAATGTTTATGCCATTTATGAAATCGACAAAGTACGCGATTCTGAAAAGAACCGCACCAATCAATCCATACAGAGGATATGATAAATCTTTGGTAAAAATCTTGCGGATTTTGGTCGCTCCGGACTCCAGTGATATCATTTTTCGTATCACTGAAACCATGGTGACGGCCGAACTCGCGACGAAATTCAACATGCGGAGATCATGAAACTTAATTAATACTTCTCAAAATGTCCAGTACTTCCAAAATATGGGCAGCACTAACAAAAAAATGTTCAAGGATAAGCAGACCTCGCAAGGGGGACACGAACTGAAAAAAAGTTGGGAACCACCATATAGATAATATGGTATCTACTATCAATCTGTTTGGTACCTAAAGGGCGGCAATTTTTTCTCTTGCCCGGGGCGGCGAAAGTCCTAGAGCGGGCGCTGATAGATGGTGGTAAAAAATGGTAGATAGCTGGTAGATCGTTGTGCTCTGTGGCCGTGAACGTTCGGTCGCCTGTCGCCACTCTGTGAAATAGACACTCATAGAGAAACGAGTTTCTAAACTCGGCACGACTCGTCGCAAGTTTATTATTCAGAAGAAGATGATTAGAAATATTCCTATCGTAGAATACTAAACTAACAATGCGACTAGGAAGTGGTATGGCTGACACACTCTGAATTTAGTTGTCTTTGTAACGTTGATGACTACTACATCAACGCACCATGCTCCACTAGGAGTTACTGTAATGAAGAAAGAGAGAAAGCTGGTAGACGGTAAATGGTTGTGGATGGAAGATGGTAAATGGTTGATGGCAGATGGTAAATAGTAGATGGTAAATGTCATTAAGAGGTCGATACAATCTTATTTTTATACCCTTCGCTCATAGAGTGAAAGGGTATATTAACTTTGCCATGAAGTTTGTAACGCATTGAAGGAAACATCTCCGACCATATAAAAAGTGTACAAATATGATCAGCATGATTTGGGGAGTCGATTGGGCGATGTCCGTCTGTTGCGACGCGTTTTACTCGGCCAATTTAAAAGCTATGGCGCTGAAATTTTGTACAAATGCTTCATTTTGCTGCAGGCAGTTTGTATGTTTGAATCGGTAAAATCGGACAATGGGGTCATGGGGCTGCCATACAAACCCAACTACCGAAATTAGGTTCTTCTAAGAAAAACTTTTTTATTTGAGCACCAATTTCAACAAAATTTCACACAAATGTGTTTCTATTGATAACACAAAACATATGTAAGAATGGATCAAATCAGGCCTTGGATTTATGGGGCTTGCCATACAAACCTAACTCCCCAAATTAGGTTCTTCTAGGAAAAACTTTTTTATTTGTGCACCAATTTCAACCAAATTTCACACAAGCGTTTTTCTCTTAATAACACAAAACATATCTAAAAATTGTTCAAATTATATAATAGGGTCATGGGGCTGCCATACAAACCTTACCCCCCTAATTAGGTTCTTCTAAGAAAAACGTTTTTATTTGTGCACCAATTTCAACCAAATTACACACAAACGTGCTTCTATTGAAGACACAACACATATCTAAGAATTGATCAAATCTGACCATGGGGTCATGGGGTGGCCATACAAACCCAACCGCCATTTTGGTTCTTCTAAGAAACATTTTTTGCACCAATTTCACAAAACTTTGAATTAATCTGTCTTTACCAAAGCAACAAAAAAGTTAAAAATGAATGGAGTTGTACTGTGGGTTAATGCTCCCGCAACCCCAATAAAATTTTCCGAGTAAATATTTTTATTTGCCCAGTTATTTCAACCAAGCCCAAAACTTTATTGAAGAGGGAAGAAAAAGAATTAGGAGGGGAATTAAATACAAGTCATAGGTACGTCCGAACAAATTTTTAGCCCAAGGAGAGCGAAGGGTATCCAAATTTCGGCCGCGCCCGAAATAAGCCTCGGCCCACGGGGGTTGGCGAGCGTAGCGAGCAGGGGGCGAAGCCCCCTAGTTAGACTTAAGTTCAACATCTCACATTTTTTAATACCAACGCATGTGTTCTGATACAAATTCAGTTTCCTCGACCTGTCCGCGGGCCGCGAGTTTTCCATGTTGTCTTACTAGATAGATAGATAAAGGTTTTATTCATAAATTCATTATAAGTTACATTCATTAATTTAAAAAAAATCGAGATATGGCATGGCTTTAGAAGCCATGTGCCCGAACTGATAGTATTTAACACATTATTTTAATTTTAGTATTTCGGTAATTTTTTTTTATCTTTTAACACAAGTCTTTGATTTTATTATGTTCTCCGTTTTTTATGGTTGGTTAAGCAGCAGATTGTACTCGTTTCGTGGGTGATTTTTCGTTATGTTTAGTGAATGCCGGGTGATGAAGTTCACAAGACTCCAGATTCTGCATGTTCATCTACCCAGCATTCACCATCCATCCATAGTTTATTCAAAAGGTTTCGCTGATAATCTTCGGTCTAGTTAGTGTAGCGGTTTGTGCGCTCGAATTTTTAGCAGAGGAGTGGTGTATTTGATACCAACTGTTGACGAATTCACCTGTATGGGTCATGTTGTTACGTAGTGTAACCCCATGTAGTTACACTAAAATAACCCTTACCGGAGTACAAAAAAACACGCCTAGTATATCCTACACTGAAAGAAAAAGGTGCCCTGAAACAATGAAATTGTTCATTAAAGTAATCAATATTTACACCGATATCCCACCGAAGACGGATTTCATCATTCCAATGAATCTGATTTTATCAAAACAACGAACAAAAATTTCATTAAAATTATGAACAAATTCATGAAATTAGCAATTGTTAATTGATATAATTACTGAGTTCATCAATTAAAAAAAAACTGGCGCAGGCCGGCATCCAGCTTCATAAGTGTTGACGACATTCATTTTACCTCTGCTCTGAATAGTCATCAAAAATTACCTACCTACCTACAGTGGGAATCGATCCCGGGACAGTTTGATTTGAAGACATGCGCCCTACCTAACTACACCATAAAGACTATACGTTACGAAGGTTTATAAAATACACTTAAAGCGATAATGACATCGTTCATAGTAGTACATATTACTATGAACGATGTCATGTAATTAATGAACAATAACATCAAATTTACTTACTATCGGGGATAATTGTGTTCATGATCGCTTTACATTAAGTTAAAATTTTGTTTTCGTTATACTAACGACCGATGGTTTGTAAAATAGATGAACTCTGTATTATTTTAAGGAAGAGATGGTTTATTTACTATGAACTAATTCATCATGGTAATGAAAAAAGTCTGCTTCTAGTTCATTAATATTATAATGATTTTTTTTTTCAGTGTAACATATAATACATACTGTCAAAATGTTGATGGTCGTGTATTCGAATTCGAATGGCGATACTCAATTCGCACCATATTCGCACACAAATCCTCATAACAGTAGCTTACGTAGTATTCTTTACATATATTAAGTAAACGTACATGCACATCCCTCTCGGACACAACATTGCACAATAACCATAACCTACCCTAAAAATGACTTAATTCTCTCTACTTTCGAGTACAAGGTATACGACGAAGTCATTTCACTTTTGAGTACTGTAATCAAGAAGTAAGTGACTCAAATGTTGATAAACTTTGAAGACTTTAAAAAAGAAAATAAGTGACATCTCTTTTCAACATTATGTACTCGTATAAGTATAAGTATAAGCATAAGTATAAGTATAAAAAATAAAACAGAAATATGTATGAACAATTAAAATGTACGAATGAGCGTGTTGACTTCAGGATGACATTAAGTGTACAATGCAAAAGGATGCTGAATTAATTCAATAGGGCTAATATCCCCCACTGTTTCTATTCAAATTTTGTGACTGAGTGTAGCATATAGCATTGAAGTGAACCTTTTGCAAATGCTTGCTATGGCTGTTGTATGCTTCTGAAGTATACTTGGCATATTGTAAAATGTCCTTGTCAGTAAAGTATTTGTTTCATATGCAACAGGTTCGTAATAATATTGAAGAAATAATTATAATGAAAAAAAAACTTCGAAAAAAGTACTCCTTATAATTATGTATATACATAATATAATTTATAATATTTTTTACTCATAACAGGACGACGTCCCAAAATAAGACCAATTTATTTTCCGCCACTGTATATTGCCAACGGACTATGTCCGTTTGTCTAATTGAATAAAAAATTAATAAGAAAATAAATAATAAATAAAAGGAAACGATTTCCAATCAGAATTTGTTGATTCATTGGATATTTTTGATTCCCAATCAAACTTATATGTAGATAATGTACTTTTATTTGGATTTAGAAAACACTATAAATTTAGATATTAAATGAAACCGATTATCCTGGTTTATTCTTGGGGTACATACTCGTATTTTACATCAAAATTATTTTATGAATTAATTGAACGTATTGAACGTGACTATTCGATTATAATTTCATTAATTTAAATGAATTATGGTTTTCGATTCTATAAATTCAAATCGTAGATTATGTTTTTTATGAAGATTGTGTTTGAAGAGCAGTTGTTATTATGATTTTGATATCAAAATACATCATAATGAACGCAAGTTTATTGGCTGCATTTCTTTGGCATCCAAAACAAGATTCGTATGAAAAGTTCAATTTCGTGTAAAGCTAAAGTATTGAGTTCTCTGGGTAATAAATTTTTAATTATTTTTCCGGGTAATATGTAGTTGCCAACATTGAATTGTTTTCAATGACCTTCAAAATTTTGACAGAAACTATTCGCCAGCAAAAAAAAATTTAAAATTAATCAAATTGTGTTCTTTGACTTTTTAATAATAAATACTCCTAACTTAAAACTTAACATTTAAAACTAAACACCTTTTGGGAATCTATGATCAAAAATCAATTTTTAAACGTTTCACAACACTTGACTGCCAAGGTTTACCATCACTGGCCAGAATTCACTTTGATAAAAGTGCATTTGCAATTTTTCGGGGCTATGCGGTGTGGTATCTTCGAAGCACCACAAAAACCCTTTCCTGTTTGTCTTTGGACCCAGTGCAGCAGAAGGAGGTGCATCGAAAATTGCATTTCTGGCTAAGGTTGCATTATCTCCGCACCCCCTACACGTCCTTCTCTCTTACTAAAACTGCAATCCTACTCTAACTTGGTAGGATACGCTACGCGCTCATTGTCGTCTTCAAGCGCGTTGCATTACATGTGAATGCAAGTGCATATACGTTTTTTCGGTGTTTTGACGAAGTGCATTGCCATGCATCGTCCGACCTTATAAGTTTCTTTAGTTCCACACATTTTATATGCATGCCATATTGGCTATACGTATACTTTTTGTACGTATGTTTGTATATTATGGACGAAATTGCATCGTATATATGAAATGCACCGAAATGCAGTATACACTTGTGGAAAAATTGCAATTGCATCCCTGGCATGGTCACGGTGGAAAGGCACACCAGTCGCGCGTAAGGAAGACTTTAGGGACAAAGAAAAAAAAGAACGGCGGGCAAACGTTCTGAAAACTGGTCGTTATTTTTCTTCGTATCCTGCAACGTGCACTTTTTTCACTGAGTGTTGTTTTGGTTTGTTGTTTGTTTTGGTTTTTTTAGCGGTTGCCGATTTCATTATTGTTAGATATACACTTGACACAGTACACTTGCACAAAACCGCCAAATTGACGTCGTCCTATATTTTGCACTGCTACTTACATAGATACATACTCGTATAATGTAGAGTTGAACTTGAAATTTTCAGCATTGTGAAAAAACAAAAAGAATGGGTCGGTTGGCTTTTGATTTTTGTTTCGGTCGATATATGAGGAGAAATTGATTTGAAAAGGTTTCATTGAGGAATTTCACATTATGCATGTATTTTTTTCTATCTTTCCGGTAAATGGATTAATTTGTGATGCAATTTTGTTTTAAAATTTTAAATAAAAAATATAACAAATAAATTAATAAGTGACACCTCTGTCGAATCTAGGCCGCATCGTTTCGTCAGATAATCGGTAATTTTTCTATGGTCAGATGGATTAGATAAAAAACCATAGACTACTAGATCATGCATTGCGCAGGAATGTTATTCCATCCGATACGAATTTGACAGTCGGCTATCGTGCTGTGACGTCACACTAGACCAAAGATACATAATTCTCATCATTCGCAAAGGGGTGAAAATTCAGTTTTTTGTAAATATCTCGAAAACTGTGTGTCTGGCCGCAAAACGTCGTGGGTATGAAAAACATAAAATAACCTTTGTAATGATATATTATACTCTATACATTTCCTCAGAAAATTATACGCTAGACTCAAAAGTATAATAGTGAACTTACATTTGAGTGTTACATTTCGCACTGTAACTCTTGATAGAATAGACCTAGAGTCATAAAATTTTGTCCACATATTGCTAACAAAATGCATATGATTTGAACCAAAAGTTGAATGGCTCCGACTATTGGCACCCCCCTCACTCCTCCTACCATTTTTCAAAAAGGTATGCCTGTAGCTTCTTTTTAAATTCAGCCAGGCAGATCAAATTTGGTGTTGGTGCCTATTCCAAGCCCAATTATGCTCAACACCAAAAAATGAATACCATCCGATCAAAACGAAGGGTACCCCCATTCAAAATGAACCAAAAATCTAACAAATTTTACATTTTTTCACTTCTAAATTCTATCGAAAATAGATCGATTTATCTCTTAAAACGTGCTTATAACAGTTAATTGTAGTTATGTGAATGTATATCCAAAATGTTGTACCAGAGCGTGTCTTACAAGTACGAAAAATGGGGTTTAAAGGTTGCTAGTACACGTTACTCAATATAAATATTTGGAAATAGCCTTAGAACTGGCACCATTAAGCTTCCAAGCCAATTTTTTGACACTTGTAGAGTACACTTTCGTACAAACTTTTGAACATACGTGAAGAAGACTACAATTAGCTGTTATAATGACGTTCTAAAGGATAAATATTTTTATACCCTATACCCTATAAGATGGTATAGGGTATATTGTTTTTGTTACGACGATATATGTAACACCTCAAAGGAGCCACCGGAGGTATGACAAAGTATATAAATAAATGATCAGGGTCAGTCCCTGATTCGAATAAGCCATGTCCGTCTGTCTGTCCGTCCGTGTGTCTGTCAGTTCGCACGATAACTCCCGAAATAATGAAGTTAGCGTTTTTAAATTTTGGCCAGACGATTGTTTTGTAAAAGCTTGGATGGTATTGAAAATGGGCCTAATCGGTCCAAGGGTTCCCCTACCTCCCATACAAATGACCCCTCCGGGATAGTTTAATTCGGCCATATTTTTCGACAGAATATCGCTTGCGACCTGAAATTTTCATCAATGCCTAATTGCGACATATGCTTGACGTTGTGGAAAGAGGAGAAGGTCTGACTACCCCTACCCCTACAAAGCAATATTCCGTCATATCTTTTGATAGAATGTCGCGAAAAACTTCAAATTTATAGCAAATAATAGCTGCTGGATGCCTTTATAAGATATTAAATATGTATGCGAATTCCACCCATCTACCCCTTCCCCCTTGAAAAAAATGAAATTGAATATTTTCGGTTTTACGCGCATTTTAGTTCTGTACATGGGTATATAGGATAGGGTATACACTCATAGTGCTATAATTTTACGTACTTAATTATTCGTGCTCAAGACGTTTTGCGGTCAGACTCACGTTTTCCAGATATTTGCAAAAAACCTGAATTTTTACGCCTTTGCCACCCTTTCCCCCTTAACCCATGAAGCAATTTAGTGTAACTTTCTACTGTGTATACTTGGCAGTGTATTGAACAATTTGGCATCAAAAATTTCTTTTTGTTTTGAATGTTTGGGTTTGGGTCTTTTTTGAGCCAATTGTACTATACTTCTATAAAAGGATATTGACCAATCTACCCATATTCATTGTAATATTAAGGTTAAAAATTGTTCTTTCGAGAGACAATGTTTTTTTTAATCAGGAAACTAAATAAAGAAATAGAAGAAAGCACCTACAAAAAGATATGAAAACTGCATAAAATTACGTCATAATCGATTATTTGAGATTATAAATTAAAAATAGCAATTCATTTGAAAGGGTTGACCGATATGTTTTTTTTTTGCATTGAGCACTCTGTCCCCGTTAAATGATTCGAAAGCAATAACAAAGAAATATTTAAAAGCAGCTAAAGGGTTAAGAATTGGGGGTATATTCCTCGCAACTTTTTTGCTGGAAATTACATGAGGAATCACAATCCGGTGCGTTCATGCGGAAGTTTCTGGACACCCTGTATACCAGATACATATAAGAATGTTTTTTTTTTTTTTCTTTAAAATGAATGTTATACAAAGGGTGTCCGCAAACAGCCGAACAAACGCAGGATCATATCTTAACAAAACTAAGGATTTTTTTGGCAATATTTGCATAATGTTACCAGAAAACATGAGGAAAATTTTCTACTGTGTTTATCCGATACTTTCTCGACACCCTGTATAACAAGGGATAAATGAATGTTTCTTGCGAGGGCTCTTTTTGTTTAATTTGTAGATGAATTTGTTTTTTTTTTTCTACAAAATCGAAAAGATTCCATGCGACAAAATCATTTGTATTACGGCTGACTGAACAATCAGTTTTCCGGGGTTTCCCTTCGGCATTTAACTTAACAACTCCTCACCTCCAGAATATACAAAATTTGCGGCCGTCTAAACAGCAATTGCACTTTTCTTTTCAAATTTGTTCGTGAACTTAACAATTCTCGTAAACTATACTATAGGTCTATTGTGACGTAGATGCGCAGAACGAAAAATTTTCGTACAGCTATCCGCGTGATCTTGGATTAGATAGTGTATGTGACTATCGCACAATAAATTGTCATGCATATGTGATGTACTTAAGGTCTCCTTATCCAAACTTAGGCCCATATTTGTAAATTTGTAGTATGTAAAACGAAAGTGTCAGCACTTTCGTATTCGATTTGAAAGCAATTTGGTATGATGTCACTCGTTCGTTTCGAGTAATTATTATTGCCTGTTTAGAAAAAATCCCTTCATGTACATACTAGAATAAATCGTCTAACGTAGTTGGCCATGTCATTTATGATGTCAAATTTATTATTTTGTATAGTTTAGTATACATTGTTATTTAGTGTTTTAGGCCCACATTCACATATAAACGCAAAATGAAATGTCACTTTCAATACTTGTTTAGCCAAATATTTGACTTTTATACCCTTCGCTCATAGAGTGAAAGGGTATATTAACTTTGTCATGAAGTTTGTAACGCGTTGAAGGAAGCATCTCCGACCATATAAAAAGTATACATAATGTATTATATGTATGATCAGCATGACTTGGGGAGTCGATTGGATGAAGTCCGTCTGTGTGTCTGTCCGTCTGTGTGTCTGTCCGTCTGTTGCGACGCGTTTTACTCGGCCAATCTAAAAGCTATGAAGCTGGAATTTTGCACAAATGCTTCTTTTTGCTGCAGGCAGTTTGTATGTTTGAATCGGTAAAATCGGACAATTGGGTCATGGGGCTGCCATACAAACCTAACCCCCCCAAATTAGGTTCTTCTAAGGCAGCTATTACACATTCATATATTGGTAATATATATTATAATAGATATTATCATATCCCTAAGCCTACTTGATTTCGCTTCCTGCACGTCTAAAAATTTATACTGAATGAATCGAGTAGGCTTAGGCATATGACATACATATTATAATATAAATATGACTATGTAATGGAGCCCTAAAAAAAACTTTTTTAGTTGTGCACCATTCAACCACAGGTATTTCCATTGATGACACAAAACATATGTAAGAATGGGTCAAATTAGTCCATGGGGTCACGGGGCTGCCACACAAACACAACCCTCCAAATTAGGTTCTGCCATACAAACCCAACCCCTCCCCCCCCCCTATTTTGGTTCTTCTAAGAAACATTTTTTACACTAATTTCACAAAACCTTGGAAAAATGTGTCTTTATCAAAGCAAGAAAAATTTCTCCCGCATCCTCCAATAAAATTTTCTGAGTAAATATTTTTATTTGCCCACTTATTCCAACCAAACCGGAATAAGTGAATGGGCAAATAAAAATATTGTTTTGTAGACGCAACCGAGCTTTCGTGAAGACAGAAAGAAAATAATGTGGGGGGGAGGTTAAATACAAGTCGTAGGTACGCCCGAAAAAATCTTTTAGACTGAGGGGAGCGAAGGGTATCCAAATTTCGGCCGCGCCCGAAATTAGCCTCGGTCTCGTTTATTGCTATTATTGTCTCATCCTTCGTTACTTTTTTTGCTTGCTTTCTTATTTTTGATTTTTTTCGTTATTTCATATTGACTTATTAACGTAATATACAGGGTGTCCGGAAACTGCCGCATAAACGCACCGGATTATAATTCCTCAGTTGATTTCCAGCAAAAAAGTTGTCCGGAACATACCCCCTCAGCTTAACCCTTTAGTTGCCACAGGCATTTAAAGATTTTTGAAAAAATCATTTTCTTGCACGACTTAAAGCCTAATATCTCCACAGCTTGACCAGGTAGAATATTGAAATAAAATGATTATTACAGCCAACAAATTTACTTGTAAAATGAAACTAACCACACTAAAATCGGATAAGAGATTTGGTTTTTACAGAGCTTCAAAGTCAAATTTGCGTGATTTTACCCAGAAACAATCTTTTTTTCCATCTCAATTTTCTCCAACTACGACCATATCTTTCTTACATCATTTTATTCTAGCTCTATTATTTCTAACAGTTTTAGTACCTTAAGTGCAGAAAACTAGGGTTAATTTTGGCTCGATTTCGACATACTTTGAATAGATTTTACCAATTGCAGATCAATTCGAGCTAAAATTAACCCTAGTTTTCTACACTTAACGTATAAAAACTGTTAGAATTAATGGAGCTAGATCAAAATGATGTAAAAAAGATATGATTGTAAGACTATGCGCCAATTTTTAAAAGAATCGTACAAGCACCTCACCTTGGCAGAAGTTGGAGAAAATTGAGATGGAAAAACAGATTGTTTTTGGGTCAAATCACGCAAATTTGACTTTAAAGCTCTGTAAAAACCAAATCTCTTATCCGATTTTAGTGTGGTTAGTTTTATTTTACAGGTAATTGTTGGCTGTAATAATCATTTTATTTCACTATTCTAGCTGGTCTAGCTTTGGAGATATTAGGCTTTAAGTCGTGCAAGAAAATGATTTTTTCAAAAATCTTCAAATACCTGTGGCAGCTAAAGGGTTAAGCTGAGGGGGTATGTTCAGTACAACTTTCGTACCGTTATTTGGTGTTTTATTTCCACTGGAACTATCCCATTGACTTCACCATTTTTTCTGTTTTTAAGAATTCTCGTAAGAAAATCCTAACTCCAACATAATCCGGTGCGTCTATGCGGCAGTTTCCGGACACCCTGTATGTACCCACACTTGGTTTCATTGTTGTGTGCCCCTAATCAATAGGATAGTTCCACTTGAAAAATGGTGACAATATTTTAAGTAGCCTGCTTGTTGAATAACAGATGGTCTCAAATCCGGAGTCCCGTTAGGATTTTCTTACGAGAATTCTTAAAAACAGAAAAAATGGTGAAGTCAATGGGATAGTTCCAGTGGAAATAAAACACCAAATAACGGTACGAAAGGATAATTTTACTTTGGAAAATGTAGCTGATCTAGATCTTCTTCGACATTCATTCCCACACATTTTTGATGATATTTAGATCTAGGAAGTATGAAGGTCTTTCCATAACATAATTCTTAAAATTTCCATGCAACTTCTTTGAGATTTTAACAAGGTAATGGCGTCAATCATGGAACAAGACTGATAAAGATTGGTTTCAAGACCAACTAATCACTGTTTAGGAAAGACCTCCATACTTCCTAGATCTAAATACTATAAAAAAAATTTGGGGATGAATGGCAACGAAGATCTCTACCGTTAGGCAATAGTTTAAGAACACTGAAGCTCTTCTGCGAACGTATATAGAGAAGTTTGGGGCGAAATTAATTTAATCTGCCGTTAAAACCTGTACAATTCTATCCCAGATTAACTTTTTGAGCTGAAATTATTTAAGTAAAGTTCTACTTATTACCAGCTACATTTTTTAAACGTAAAATTATCCTTTCGTACCGTTATTTGATGTTTTATATGCACTGGATCTATCCTTTTGACTACACCATTTGTGCTGTTTTTATGAATTATCGTAAGAAAATCCTAACGGGTCTCCGGATTTGAGATTTATGCTATGCTATGCAAAGAGCAAGCAGGCATACTAAAAATATTGTCACCAAGTTTGAAGAAAATACCTTTATTACTTACCGAGATACAGCAATTTTACAAGTGGAACTATCCTATTGATTGTGAGTGTATTTCCTCTCCTATATTTTACTAGTTATACCCTTCGCTCATAGAGTGAAAGGGTATATTAACTTTGTCATGAAGTTTGTAACGCATTGAAGGAAGCATCTCCGACCATATAAAAAGTATACACATATGATCAGCATGAGGAGATGAATCGATTGAGCGATGTCCGTCCGTCTGTCTGTCTGTCTGTCTGTCTGTCTGTCTGTCCGTCTGTCCGTCTGTTGCAGCGCGTTTTTCTCGGCCACTATAAAAGCTACGGAGCTGAAATTTTGCACACGTGCTTCTTATTATTGCAGGCTGTTTGTATGTTTGATTCACCCAAATTGGATCACTGGGTCATGGGGCTGTCATACAAACCTAGCTCCCCAATTTGAGTTCTTCTAAGAAAAACTTTTTTATTTGTGTACCAATTTCAACGAAATTTCACACAAATGTGTTTCTATAGATAACACAAAATATACGCAAGAATGGATCAAATCAGACCATGGGGTCATGGGGCTGCCATACAAACTTAAACCCCCAAATTAGGTTCTTCTAAGAAAAACTTTTTTATTTGTGCACCAATTTCAACCAAATTTCACACAAATGTATTTATATTGATGACACAAAACATATGTAAGATTGAATCAAATTGGACCATGGGGTCATGGGGCTGCCATACAAACCAAACCCCTCATATTGGTTCTTCTAAGAAACATTTTTTTACACCAATTTCACAGAACCTTGAATTAATGTGTCTTTACCAAAGCAATTAAAAAGTTCAAAACGAATGGAATCGTACTGTGGTGTCATGCTCCGGCAACCTCAATAACATTTTCCGAGTAAATACAGTGGATATCGTTTATAACGACATCGGTTATAACGCCGCATCGGCTATAACGACGGAAAATCCAGATCCCGAGACCTAAGAGGCTCGTGCGATACAATTTTTGATGGATATAGCGACCATCGCTATAACGACCGATCGGTTATAACGACTGAATTTTTCTGGCTCGAGAGGCAAAATTATCGGATATAACGACGAACGCTCGTCACATGTCATTTTTGTATGTGAAATGATTGCTTTTCCGACATGCAAAGATCAAGTTCGAGTTGAAAATTAAATTCAGTGCTGAAATTCGCTCATAATGTGAAAAAAGTTCAAAAATTCTTGTTTTTGGAAGACCAGAATGGCACGACATCACATCGCAATCGCTACTCAACCTGAAGTTATTAAAACGTAGGAAATATAAAATTCATGTTACGAAATTTTGTTTGCAATAAAACAATAAACTTCTCTTGTGAAAAATTGCACGCCAAAAAATCGTGCCCGTTTTCGTCACTAAACATAGTTTTCGGAATCTGCCCTAAACTTTATGTAGCGGATCCACATCAATTCGGTACCAAAAATTGTTCAAGATAGGGGAGCAGTTATTGAGCGAACGAAATTCGTTGGAAAAAAAATGAAAATGCTACAAGAATTACCCGCCACCAAACCCTTTCTCCGCTTAATATAATCCTCATGCGAAATGAGAAATGAGAATCCAATTGGAGTAAAAATCCTCTGCTACATTTTACGTTCGCTGAATGCAGCCATTACTCCACACTATTAGCGCCTCAAAATTAGTTTTCTGCAAATTGCTTTGCGACAGAGACATATCAAGATACAAGACTCGACAACCGACGTCACAGTTGGTTCGCTGATTTACCAGCTATGGCTTTATTCTTTTATGCCCTTGAAATCAAGAATTTATGAAAAGAAACCACAAATGTTTAAAAAAAATAAGGAGTCAACCGAAGAATTTAAGTTTATCTGGTGTGAAAAGTAGGCTGAAGTTACCGAAAATGACTCCAAAAGTTTAATGATGAAATAGTGCCAAATTATTTGGTTTGCTTAAAAAAAACATTCTGAAACTTCAATTTTTTTCCCGTCTGCAACCCTGGGGGTCTAAGAAAGTTCTCGCAATTAGGTTGGAAAAAAAACTACAAAACCACAATTTGCCAATTTGCTGACTTCTCCATTTATGCCCTCATTGGTATTTATAATGTTCTCCTTTATTTCTTATTTTCGAAAAATAATTTAAACAAAATTCAGAAGCAGCTATTCCATTCATTTGTGTGTCACACAAGGACTATATCTTTGTCGTATACCATTTAAAAAGTGAACCACCAAGTTCGTGGTCTAAAACGGGTTTTGACTTTATATTGCAATGACCGCTTATTACGACGACAGGACGCTATAAACAATATGATCGTATATAGCGACGGTGGTCGTTATAAACGAAATGAGCGGATATAACGACGTAAAATAGTCGGTCCCTTAGATGCCGTTATAAACGATATCTACTGTATTTGTATTTGCCCACTTATTTCAACCAAGCCCAAAACTTTTATCAAGACGGGAGAAAAAGAATGAGGAGGAGGAGGGGGATTAAATACAACTCATAGGTACGCCCGAAAAAACTTTTAGCCCATGCGAAGGGTATCCAAATTTCGGCCGCGCCCGAAATTAGCCTCGGCCCCTAGTTTTTATATTAATTTGTTATTCACATTTAATTTGTAAACTTTCCTATTAGAATTAACTTCATAAAAATAATTATTTAATTTGTTTACTCTAGAAATTGTTCTGTTGTTACATTCGACACTAATTTTAAATTGTAGAATGTAACTGGATTTAAATAAATAAATAAATAGTAATAATAAAAAAAAGTTGTATTGTATTCTATGTTCTTGTCCATCAGTTGAGACCAACACAACGCTCTCCAGAATTTATCCCCGAGTACGAGTACTCATTTTACATCTGACTGAGTTGGATCATATTCCTTCACATGGGTCCCAAATTAGAAATCATGGCAACTACGACAAAAAGCAGCATTCCATTGCTTTGTAAGCCATTTGCGAGAGGAGTTTAATTGTACCAGATAAGACAAGTCGAGCCGAACGTTATAGGTGTCAATCCGTATAACTATATTCTTTTATTAAATTTAAATTTATATTTCAGGGACCTTTTACAACAGATTATATTGCACTTCGGCGATACTCGACAAAAAGTTGAAAATAATTATAAAATTATTAATTTAATTATCATTAAATAAAAATTATTAAATTTTTATTAATTATATAATTATTAGAATTCAGTCTCGTATTTCCGAATATTTTCCGACATTTTTGAAAAATGGAAATTTTTGTATTCGATTAAGCGAGGACTCTCCAACACAAAACTATACGAAACTCCTTTAGTCAATCGCAAATTTATTGGTGTTTCTCTCGGAACAAGTCTTAACCTCCAATGCATAATTACAACCAATTGCCTGCAAGTATGGAAGTGGGAACGTGTTAGTCGTACATGATTTGCGTAGTTCTATCAATTAGCATTTGAAACCTGCCCTGCACACAATTTGATCATTGGCGCGATCCCATCGTGATCGGATCCGTCTGGTGCGCTTGATTGATTAACCTGCGTCATTAAAGGGATTTCAGATTTCACGCAAATATGGTCTTGGCGAGATTGTTAGATTGAGAGATACAGATCAATGTGTGTGCAATCAGTGGAAATGCAAATGCCTATGAAAATTCATCTCGTCTTGTTGAGTACAAAGCTGTATCCACACTGGCTGCCAATTGGTAGCTCGAGATCGCGATGCCATATGACAGTTCTAGTCACATCTATACATCCGTGGCACATTTGGGTGGCTGCCAAGTTGCTATATCTATAGTTTTATAACTATGTCAGCTGACAGTTTGACAACCGCTTATCGAATTTATTGTGAAAATTGTACAACTATTGTCAGTTTTTTTTTTGTGAAATTGTATGATTGTTGTATGACCTAATAATAATTCAAACGTGCAGAGTAGCGATTTTGATAATTAAATTTAAGAAAAGTTTGGCAGCCTGTCTGTAAGTAACTACCAAATGGCAGCTCACGATGCTAGTTTTTTGACGAGCTGCCGATTGGTAGCGAATGTAGATACAACTTAAAGTCTAACATTAAGCTACGATTGAAAAGATATTTCTGTCGTTCGTAAAATAAGTCTGTATAGTGTGTATACTTTTTGCCTAATGATCGTTTGTACGAGTAGTATGTACGTAGCATAACTATCAATTGCATGTAATTGCATTTCACTGAATATAAATTAAATTCGCTTTTGAAGACTATCGCTGAAGAGATGTTGACGATTCGTTGCAAACGAAAATGCGATCTGTTCGGCATCAGCTCGCGGACATTGTGTCATTCTCTTGTGGAGATTTCAACGATTCTCGACGGAAAATGATGCATTTCGTTTCGAATAGGGATTGTAGCTAAGGCCACATTATGTATATGCAATATGCATTGAAATCGGATTAGATTGAATGGTAATTAGATTGGTTAGTTAGCAGACATGTGTCGTGTTCATGTCATGTCTTCAAGTCTGTTAACTATAATTAAATTATAGGCATGATCGTGATAGAGCAACGTTTTATTCAACGGCTATGTGATTTTGATCCTTCGATAAGATCGTAGCAATAAATCTGAACAGTTCCGAAGTAGTACTCAAATCAATTCATCTGTAATTAGTGTGATTTTCTAGTTTTTTTTCGTTTTATAATAGCACATCTATATAAAATAAAATTCTTCTCTGCCAACCATATTCGTTGATCTTAAACAAAAAACGCAAAACGTACACTGCAATTTACTGTTTTCCTTCAAGTTTTCCGCCAATAGACTGTGTACTATGATAGGGCGCAGTATCAATAAATTCTAACATAACGACGAAAACGAGCTGTTATCAAAGAATATCCGACGGCTACAATACGATCTACTCTGAGGCATATTTTATTGAAGAAACAAAGAACGAATCCATTTCTTTGCCATTTTGTTGAGATAGTAAGCAATTTAGATTCTCATTTAAGATCATTTGTGTGCATCTAAGTACGAGCATATGATCGTTGTTTGAAAAGGTATAACGAAACTAAAGCGCATAGATTCAATAGATGGGCCGATATAAGCTAAGAAGGATGCGTGGCTAGAAACGATGAGTCTTTCAACGTGTAGCATGTTTTCCAATATTATTTTACGGTGATTTGAAATTAGATGACTTTTCAAACGATATTGCTTAAAAAAGATCAATACTATATCCTTTCTAATTGATTGTAATGGGTTTACCTTTATCATGTTCAGCGTACCTACCTATATTGTGTATCGTTAGGACAATTGAATGGATTCCTAACATGCAATATGGTGAGCATACTGTCTAGATTTGTACTATAGAAAAATAAATCTTTTCAGAATTGTCGAAGCTATTAAGTGGAATAAAACTATAAAAAATGCTAGAATCGGACTAAATACAAAAGTACCTACTCACGCAAGGAACAGCATGTTTTGAGTGATCCATCGGGACATTTTTTTTCTAACTACAAATGAAACACATAAAAAGCATCTGGATGGTAAAATTTGTATTATCATCCTAAAAAAGAGTGTCTGACATTTATAAATTCATTTAAATGTTGGTGGCTATCAGTGGCGTATTTAGAAAATTCTCAAAGGGGGGGGGGGGGCACAGAGTACGAGACTAACTTGGTACAAAATGTTTTAGTGTGGGGATACCCGGTAGCATCTACATAGGAAAAACATTTATAAGATTGAGGGATCTTGTCAAGGAGCTATAGTTCTTCTTCTTCTTCTTGTAGGGGTGCAGAAAGGTGTGAAACCTCTGTGCATATGTGGGTACGATTTATGGTTCGTCAATGTCTGTGTCCGCGAGGTCTAAGGACAAAAACATAGCTGCTCCGATAGGGTTTTCCCACAGCGATATAGGGGTAAGATCAGTGGGCGCAGCGCCATTGAAACAAGTGACCCACATCATGAGTAGTACCATTGCAGTTTGGACAGATGTTTTGGATGTCCGGGTTTATGCGAGAAAGGTACGAATTAAGGCGTGAACAAAAGCCCGACCGAAGTTGAGCTAGTGTTACTCTAGTGGCTCTCGGGAGCCTAATCTCCTCAGGCGAAATTGGTGGTGGGCGCTCTGAGAGGACTCTATTCGCACCTAAACTCGCGATAGACCGATTAACTTCTTCAGTGTGGATCGTTGCAATGGCGGCTCGGTATGTAACTTCATCGTAAGGGTCCCGTTTGTATTCCTGAACCTCTCTCTCAAGGTCTCGTAAACCATGCCTGACATGTCCACGATGCGGACAACTAGTCCGAGCATTGGCGTATTGTAGTGCAATCTGCACCACACCAAAAGAGCCTCGGATATAGTTTCAGCGCGGTTCATAAGGGAGAGCCTTGACATCGCTCTCATACAGGAACCGTGGCAGCATGATGGGAACGTCAAAGGACTGAGCGTAAGTAATACGAATCTGGTGTATGACAGGGGCTCTACTCGCCCCAGAGCCTGTGTTGTAGTTAGCAAACGTATTAATTACCTCTGTCTTTCAGAATTTACCAACAGTGACCTAGTGGTGATAGAGATCAGCACTACCAGCGAGGGCAACCACAACCTGGTCGTGGCGTCCGCCTACCTACCTGGCGACACGGACATTCCTGCGGGGGAAATCCAGAGATTGGCCTTCCACTGCAGGACCAACGGTAAAGGCCTGTTGCTAGGCTGTGACGCCAACGCCCACCATACACTCTGGGGTAGCACGGACACTAACAGAAGAGGTGAGTACCTACTTGAACTAATTACTTCACTTGACCTATATGTATTCTCAACCGAGGATGTTAGCCTACATTTGTAACCAGAGTAAGGCAAGAAGTACTTGACCTTACTCTGTGTAATAACTCAATAGCGGAACGAATTCGTTCCTGGCATGTGTCGGATGAGCCCTCCTTATCTGATCACATGCACATACGCTTTGACTTAAGCTTTGCGGTTGCTGCAGGAATCGAGCGAAGAGTTCCACAAAATACCAACTGGTCGGGATATACCGAGTCGTTGGGGGAGCATCTGCAGCAAATCGACAAAAGGGTCACAGGGTGGTTGAGTCTAGAAAAACTCGTGGACGAGACCACCAGGGCAATTCTGTCCTCCTATGAAGAAAACCGCCCCGTGCGGGTCTTCAAAGAAAATAAGTGTGTTCCGTGGTGGAATCATGAGATAGCTAGCCTCAGGAAAAGAGTGAGGAAGCTGTTCAACAGGGCCAAGCGCAACGGGGACTGGGCTCTGTATAGATCCACCCTCACGGAATACAACAAAAAGATCAGGGACGCTAAAAGGCAAAGTTGGGCTAACTTTTGCGACAGCGTCAACAATACCACCAAAGCAGCTAGACTGCACAAAATTATGGCAAAAAATGGTTGCAGCACTATTAGCACTCTGAAGGGTGCAAATGGGGACATAACGAGGGATGCCGAAAGCACAGGCATGCTGCTTTTAGCAACCCATTTCCCCAGCTGCAGACTGGACTATAACGTGAATGATGGTCACAGTTGCATGAATCCGCCCAATAGGGCAAACAGATCTGCCTGGGCAGCAGCAAAAGATATCTTCACGTATGGCAGGGTTAGGTGGGCAATTGGGACATTCGATCCATTTAAGTCGCCCAGCATGGATGGAATCTTTCCGGCGCTCCTACAAAGAGGCCAAAGCGAGCTGATACCATTCATGGTTAGTATCTATAGAAGTAGTTATGCTTTGGGATATATTCCGACAGCCTGGAGATCAGTTAGGGTAGTCTTCATCCCCAAAGTGGGTAAAAGACCGGCGGACGATCCTAAGTCGTACCGCCCCATCAGCCTTACATCCTTTCTCATGAAAGCTATGGAAAAGATACTGGACTCTCACATCAGAGGCACACTTCTTAAGACACGGCCGCTGCACCCAAAACAATACGCCTACCAACCGGGTAAATCCACGGAATCGGCACTTCAGAGCTTGGTAGAAGAGATCGAGGTAGCCATGTCCAATAAGGAAACAGCACTATGTGCATTCCTTGACATAGAAGGCGCCTTCGATAACACCTCCTTCAAATCCATAGAAACGGCACTACGAGCCAAAGGAGCCGACAATACAATCATTACCTGGGTGCAGCGTATCCTTTCGTCTATAATTATTTTTGCCAGTATAGGCAATACTACCCTTTCTGCTTTAGCCACTCGTGGCTGCCCCCAAGGAGGGGTACTATCCCCCCTCCTGTGGTGTCTGGTAGTGGATGGATTGATGTGGAGACTTAGCTCAGCTAGGTTCTCCACACAGGGGTATGCAGATGGCCTGGTTATCACGGTTAAAGGCAAATTCGAGGAGGTCCTACCGGATGTCCTGCAGAGTGCTCTGCATATAGTCCAGGAGTGGTGCACAGCAAACGGGCTGCGCGTCAATCCAACAAAGGCCGCCGTGATACCATTCAGTAATAAAGGGAATCTCCAAACACTGGAGTGTCCCTCCATGTATAATGCCCGGCTAACAATGCCGGAAACTGTCAAGTACTTGGGGGTCACACTTGACAAGAAACTGCTATGGAAAAAACATCTTAGTCTGGTAGCAGAGAAAGCAGTTAAGGCCTTGTGGATCAGCAGAAGCTATGAGGGGAAAGCATGGGGTATTAAGCCTTACATAGTTCTGTGGATCTAAAAGACAATTGTTAGACCTATTGTGGAATATGGGGCGGTCGTGTGGTGGAGAAGAGCAACCACCATAGACGGAAGACGGTGTCTCGAGAAAGTTCAGAGGCTGGCCTGTCTTGCTGTCCTTGGGGCCTTCTTTTCGAGCCCCACTGCCGCCCTGGAGGTCCTGCTAAACTTGCCACCTCTCCACATACACATCGAGGCAGTGGCAAGATTAGCTGTCATCAGGCTCGTAGCATGTGATGCGGCGTCTCCACTGAACTCAGTTCAACAAGGATGGTTAAGTAACAGCAGATTACTGGATATGCCATCCATCTGGTCAAAACTCTCCGTTTTGACCCTTATAGTGCAGAGATATGGGAAAGGGTGGACTGGACTGACAGATTCAGATCACTCCACCATCAAATTTTACACGGACGGCTCCAAGACCGATACAGGATCTGGAGCTGGAATTACTGGCCCGAACATTATATATGTGATTTGGGGATTACCCGAAGCAGACTACTACTATTTGGGTCCATTTTCGTCCCCTTACAGTCATCAGTGATTTCCAGAAGTCGACTGATAATTATCGACTTCTTCCTTCATCACTGAGTCCCGTATCTTTATTCCTATGGGAATACATCCGACCGTGTTTCAGGCGGAAGTGCACGCAATCGAAGTGTGTGCAAGATTAAGCCTTGACAAAGGTTACACCAACAGGAAAATAGCAATATTCACTGCCAGCCAAGCAGCAATAAAAGCGCTGACGAGCTGTACTGTCACATCTAAGCTCGTGTGGGTTTGTCAGGAAATCCTCCAACAGGTGGGCAATCTCAACAATCTCACCCTTTTCTGGGTACCTGGGCACTCGGGGTTTTACGGCAATGAGAAGGCCGACGAGCTCGCAAGAAGAGCATCCACCACTCCCTTCTATGGCCCAGAACCTTACTGTGGGTTACCACTCTGTATCTGCAGAAATGTGATTGGTGAGTGGGAAAAAGCCAAAGCCACCACACACTGGGAAGCTCTTCCAGGGCTTAGGCAGTCAAAACTCTTTGTCGCCAACTACTCACCCAATCGTACCCTTGGTCTGATGAAATTGAGCAGAAACAGGGTTAGGATCATATGCGGGCTCCTTACGGGGCATTGCCGTTTGAACGGTCATTTAAAGCGCTTGCGCATTGTTACCGACGCCAGCTGTCGCTTCTGTGAGGCTGACGACGAAACTGCTTCTCACATCCTGTGTGAATGTGAGAGGCTAGCTAGGCGCCGATTGGAGTGTTTCGGTATCGCTTTTCCCTTGGAAGAGGATATCGCCACTATCAATATGGCCCAGCTGAATCGATTTATCGAAGGCAGTCGATTAGATGAGTTCATCTAATCCATAGTAGGGGCAATGGTACAATAGACCACCGGTCGCAGTGCCTAGGGCAACTCTTGTTGCCTGTGCCCTCAATAAATCTAATCTAGGTGAAGCCCGAGAATTTTGGGGTTTTTAACAGTAGGATATACGTATTGCCAATACGTATATCCATCTCCCATCTGATGTCCTCCCACCAAGTGGTTAGAAAAGTCGCAGAGGATTTGGACGCAGAGATGGTGAGGTTTCGGCTTTGGAAAAATGCCTGTAATCGTCCTGGATAGCGATTAATTCGGAGGCGCATTTCATCCTTATCGTTCCCTGTGCCGAGTACGGTGCAATCGTCAGCATAGGAAATCACCTCGATTCCTTCAGGTGGTGTGGGAAGGCCGGACATGTAGATGTTAAACAGAGTGGGGAAGAGTACCCCTCCCTGTGGAACACCTAATTTGATTTTCCTAAGCTTAGAACGTTTGCCTCGAAACTCGGTGAAGGAGTGCCGACCAGCTAGATAATTGGCAATCCAACAAATCTCTTGAGCAGGAAGATGCATATTCAACAAGTTTGCTAAGAGCATTGAATGATTGACCTTATCGAATGCATTTGATAGGTCTATTGCCACCAGAATGGTTCTGTGACAACGACTGCGTTGATTTAGCCCATCACGAATGCGTGTAGTGATCGCATCGAGGGCAGTGGTGGTACTATGCATCTTCCTGAAACCATGCTGGTGAGGTTCTAGCTTCGCATGTGAAACAAGAGTGGGGTGAATAAGGGCCTCCAGCGTCTTTGCGACAGGAGAAAGTATCGTAATGCGCTCTTCCCTCGCTTGAGACAGGGAACAATTCGACCTGTTTTCCAGATTTCAGGGATGGCAAGCGTGGACATCGACAAGTTAAAGGCGGCCCGGCCGTGAGATACTCAATGGCTGGAAGGTCGAGATGTTTCAACATGGTCATCGAAATGCCATCTGGTCCGAGGGCCTTGGAGTTTTTAGCATTCTCGATGACTTTTTTAACCTAGTCCGCTGTAAAAGATGGTATGGTGTCAACATTCCGGCTGCGAATCCGTCTTCTAATTTTGCACTTGAGGCCGTCAGACTTGGGATGTTCAATAAATTGTTTATTGAACAGGCTCGCACACTAAAGAGGATCGCAGGTTTTTGTGTTGCCAAATTCAATGGCGTTGGTGGTATTTTCTTTCCAAAGATTGGTCTTTTCTTTCCAAAGATTGGAAAGGGCGCGGACGGTAGACCATAATTTGCTGACACCTTCATTGAGGTTACATTCATCGAGGTGCTGATTCCATTTCGCCCTCCTATAGTCTTTAACTTGTCGGTCAATTTCGGAGTTAAGCTCCTGAATTCTGGGATCATCAGGGTGAGCGCTTCTAATCTGATCACGTTCATCGGCTAATCTGGCGGCACTAGTGGGGAAGTTAGGCCCAACTTTCGGGATACGTCCTGCAGGAATAAAACGTGCCGCGGCTGTGGTAATGACGTTCCTAATATTTTACTCGGCTTTATGAATGTTGGTAGGTGATGGTAGCTCGATGAACTTCGCCGACGAGTAAGCTTTGAAACCATCCCAATCGGCTTTCTTGTGATTGACAAACGTTCGCTTCTCAGACTTGGTCATGTTCGCTGGTTTGTCAATTTTTATAATGATTGGGAGGTGATCTGATCTAAGGGTGGTACGTACTTCCCATCGGGAAGCAGCAATTAGGCTGGCACTGACAATAGTTATGTCAGGAGAACTACTGCAAGTGCCCACGACTCTAGTCGGCGAGTCTTCATTAAGTGAACAGAATTCTGAGGCGTCAAGTGATTCGGCGATAGTTATACCCCTGGCATTGTTGTTGAGGTCCGAATGCCAGAGCTCATGGTGCGCATTAAAGTCGCCAAGGATGACCCTGTGCTCTCCGGAAAGGAGAGGACCAATATCGAAACGATAGCCAGAAGGGCAACTCGAATGAGGTGGTACATATATATTAAAAATTTCGATATTAATACTCCCTGATGGAACTGAGATGGCTTGAATTTCCGCCGTACCGTCAGCAACTACATCTAATACACAGTAATGTACGGACTTGTGTATTAGGAAGGCAAGTCCACCTCCAGGGTGAGAATCATCCGTGGCGGCCGGTCGATCTTTCCGCAGTATAACATATTCGCTATGGACGCTTAGAGACGAGTTTGCGTGAAGCAACGTCTCTTGGATGGCGGCGATGAGAATTCTGTTGGAACTTAAGAAGTGTGTGATCTCAGCGGTTTTTCGGTGAATGCCATTACAGTTAAACTGTAATATAGATAGTGCAGTGAAAACTGCTGGAGGAGGAGGGCCAGGCGTAAGACTGGGTCTGGCATTCCTTATCATATTGATTGGCGGTGTAGGGGGCAGTGGTGGAGAAGGTGGGCTGGGAGCAGCCCTGGGTTGCCCAGAATTTATACAACCTGCCGCAACATAGGCTAAGGAGTGTTGCCCTTGTATTCGTAAACCTGAACACCTAAAGTGAACCCATTCCAAACAGCAATTACACTGCACTGATCTGGCATTCGAACCGATACGTTGGTTGCAGACACTACAAATCCATACCATTGGGCCTGGATTTGTTTCAACACCGGCGCGAATTAGTAAAATTGAGAGCAGCCGCGCCGAGATGTAATGCTCCCAATATGACGAAAAAACACATATATCGTACCCACACATAAACACAGACAAACACAACCTTCCTGCATCGAACCTTCAGGGCTCCTGCCGGGGCTCTTGCCAGGAAGGCATATTGGCAGCTTTTGGCCGTTTTGCGATAACAAAACGGGTGTGGTCCGCCCCGTAGAGGCAGTTGCCGTAAGACCACAGTTTGTAAGCCTAGAATAGAACGTTTTCGAAACCCATTCCTTACTAACAAATTTTCGCCTTTCTTTTCTAAATTCTATGTCTGTTCGATTATATTATATCCACTAACAATTTAATTACTAATCATTAATTTATAAACTATTTGACTCACATGTGCTTTTTTGGTGGGTAAAAATAAAATGAATATGAGTATAGTATTCTATTTATACTTACTAAAAAATTCCGTACACGGACTAAGGACATTTTCCTTAAGCGCGAAACAGAACGCGCTTACGTTACGTCCCGAGAAGCTGTAGTACATGCAGTTATGCTTCAATTCTTTGCCGTGCAATCACTGCATCAGTCACAAACAGACTCTATTTAGGCCGACTTTGTTGTTCGGCACGGAAGCGTTTTGCTGTTCATTTATCCGGAAAGGGACGTAACGTAACCTATCTGGTTCGCCCTTTACTTTATTAACGTTTTTCAAAAAGGCATGACTGTAATCGCCACTTAAGGAAATTCCCGATAGGTAGTTCCGTCGTAAGTACTTTTTCTGCTCAAACTCATGTAGAATCATCTTTTATGATTAATCTTGACGCATTGCTTTATCTAATTTTTGTAATATCGACATAATTTTATTTATTTATTTTATTTATTATTAAAAACATAAAATTTCATTTTCATACATATACAAGTTAATTCCAGAGTTTAAGATCTCCTTTTAAGCATGTGCTTGAGTAAAGAGCATAAATACACGAATACATTATAATGACAATATGATCAGTTTTAACTTCACAATTTCAAAAAGAGAGTTTAATTATTAAAAAGAGATTCAGATTATGTATATATTTTTGTTTACTTAAAAGAAAGAAAATATGAGGTTACAATCTATTACAGTTAGAGTATGAAGCCATTTTGATAGTTTTATTTTAAATTCAAGGGGGGACATTGATCTTTTTATGTACTGCGGAAGTTCGTTATAGGCCTTCGGACCAATGTAAGATATTGGAAGGCCATAGATGAGTTTAAAATGCTTTTTTGAGTGGTTTTCAAAGTTTTCAAATGTATATCATAAGCACCTCCCCAGGCAGCTACACAATATTGTAAAGCTGATTTCACGAACGCATGGTACAATGTTAGTAGCTGGCTTATAGTTAGACAGTGCTTTAGGTAACTAAATAGGCAAATGTACTTACGAACTTTTGCATTTATATAATTAATATGCGAGTTCCACTTCAAATGACTATCTATAAAGATCCCTAGATATTTAACGCAAAAGGCAATTTTGATAATATCACACATACAGCTGCAGTTAGAGTTAGAGGTATATTTTCCTAAGCAATCGGGTGTGTGTATTCTCAGCTGGCTTACATCTGGTCTTGTCGTCGAGGTTATAGAAAAGGGCATAGCTTTTGTTTTATCGCTATTTAGTTTTAGCTGGTGTCTGTCCAACCATGTTTTAATTGAAGTCATGGCTGTTTCACACTTCGAGAATGTTTCCTTCCATGTGTTGGCGGTTATGAGGAGAAAGTATCATCCGCAAAAGCAATAATTTTTCCATTTTCTATTTCCATGTTACACAGATCATTTATATAAATCAAATATAGTACTGGGGACAGAACTGTTCCCTGTGGTAACCCATATTGAGAGTACGGTTCATTTCACTAATACTACCTTGAGGTTTAACCTGCTGAATTCTACCCTTTAGATAGCTTTCAAAAAGTTGAAGTGCAGTGTGTGTGATACCTATACTTTTCAATTTATTTACTAACATTGTTCAATAAACTCAGTATATAAATTACGCTTAGAAACAATATATTAAAATGTCTGATTTACAAAACGTTTAATAGTTCAAAAATAAAAATAAGCGAAAATACGACAAGTTCATACAATTTAAAATTCAAACGATTCGATACATTTACTGCAAATTCGACACAACGGATTCAACGGATCTCAAAAAACTGTCCGGTTATTCTGATTCTACTTTCCTCGAAAACTAAAAATTATCGAAAGTTGGAACGTTATTCCTGTTCAAGGCCAAAGTGCATTGAATTCATGTACATACTACTAATACTACTAGCCAACAATCTAATGTAGGCCTCCATTACACCCTGGACAGACGATTGTAGTTAAACATACTTGAGTTAATGATATTTGAATTCAAGCATGTTTAAAGTCGTCTAGTGACACACGGCTAAAATACTTAATTACATTTGAACTGTCAAAAGAAAATATTTTACTAATTAGAGTCCGGATTTTCATGCAATTGTTTTTAATAGTATGAATTGTTGGTTTAACTATTTATTTATATTTTTTTTATAGTCGAAAACTTGTTATTGCTTTTATAATTTTATAAGAGGTATAATAAAATACAGTTTGCGTTTTGCTTTTTTGCTCTCTAAAGTAGTAATAGTCTGTTATGTTAGAAATAGAATGGAAACAATGCATTTTAAATGGGTGGCAGCTTATTTTTTTTTAGGTGAGTTTACCCATTTAAAATGCATTGTGCTGCTTTCTTCGGCAGCATTCAACGTGTCGAATGCTTGAAATACATCAGACGCGTTGAATGCTGCCGAAAAGGCAGCACAATGCATTTTAAATGGGTGACATCATGTACATGTACAAAATAGCCTTTCCTGCCATTCATTAAAAATGCATCGAGCCGATTCTGCTGCCATTCTATTTCTACCATAATCTGTTACAAGCATGATCGTAGGCTAGATCAGTGCGGACAGAAACCGCAACTAAATAAAATATTTAAGTGCTTTTAAGTACCTATTGATTTCGACAAAAAAAGTAGGGATTTTGGACTCTCAGTTTCAAAGATATCAAATAAATCAAGTTTTAGTGTTGAGTTAATAAATAAACACCACACAAACTTTTTTCTCGCTGTTTATTACAGGCACTTATATTAATATTACAATAATTGTCGAGCTTAGAACTAGAGTTATATAATAGCAGTTTAAACAAAAAAAATAGAAGTGATTAGATCCGTTCTAATTTGATTCTGTAGGATTATCCATGAAGAAAATTTACGTTGCACTGGAGACTGGACTGTTCTGCAGCTAAAAATAACACACGTACGAAGCTAATCACATACATATGTACATACATACATACGTATATTGTGCTGTTTGTTGATGCTGCACAAAAAATCGGCTCCTTAAGTTACAAGCTAGGAATGTCATCCTACCGCCAAATTGTCCGCTTATTAGTGAGCTGAAACAAATTGTGTTCGATTCAAAATGCTTAAAATTAATTATATATTATTATTTTTACCTTTTTAAGGACGAATTCTGCCATTTTTCGCTTAAAATTTAGCATGACGTGACAGCCCAAATCAGCTGTTACTTCCAGAATTCCAATATTTTTATAGTAGTCGAGACCGGAATACACGACGAGTAAACATCATTAAATTTTAATGACGTTTTGATAATGATATTTAAATTAAGTTGTTCGAGTATCATCAAGTGAATGAGCACAGGACATACGCATTAGTTAAACATAATCAGGAGTTAATTATGTTTAACTCGTGTCGTCTGTCTAGGGTGTTACACAGTCATATTTCTATTATAAAATGTATGTCATATGCCTAAGCCTACTCGATTCATTAAGTATAAATTTTTAGACGTGCAGGAAGCGAAATCAAGTAGGCTTAAGGAAATGATAATATCTATTATAATATATATTACCAATATATGACTATGTAATAGCGCCCGTATGCTCGTATATAATAATTTACCTTAGATCCTAACCTAACCGGAAGTAATAAATTACATTAATTTCAAAACTAGGTCAAACGGTCAAACACATACATCATAATCAGCTGATCGGTCAATTGACAAGTCATAAATAAACAAAGCAGGTACGAATCAAGTAAGTATTCAATTTCAAGTTGCAATTCAAAACAAATAATTAATAATTTATGGTGTTTGCAGATTATTCAAGATGACGATGAGTACGACGACAGTGCAATATGGACCACCTTGGATTTCAAGGACGAGGACGACGGTGACAACAACAGCGGTGACAATTTCCCATCAGATAAGTATTGTGATATGTGAATATAAGTTCATGATCCTTTGTGCTTTTGTTTTCCATGTTAGGCGCAAATAACGATGGTGACATGACGATGACGACAACAAGAAGAAAACGACGACCATATCTTCCAAGGAGAGTCCTGAACAAACATGTTATGGGAGATGGTATCGAAAGCTTTAGAAAGATCCATACGCCTAAGGGTTTTCTATCACTGCCTAAGTTGGAATAAATGAAGTTAGCTACTTCTAAAACAACATCCTCTGTGCAAGCTCCCTGTCGAAAACCAAATTGATGATTTGATAGTAAACTATTTTCTGTTAAAAATTTCACAAGTCGTCGCTTAATGCAGCGTTCAAATATTTTGCTCATAATTGGTAGAAGTGATATTGGTCGATAATTGGACACATCATTTGTTACACCTCCTTTAAAGATTGGGACAACTAACGCTCGTTTTAAAGATGACGGAAATTTCCCTTCTTTGATGCATTTATTAAAGAGAGTTGCCAAGGGGTTTGATATCAGACTACTGATTCTTTTTAAGATTGCAACTGAGATTTGGTCATGTCCTGCAGCAGTATTATTTTTGAGATTGTTGATGAGCAGCTGCACCTCAGATTCTGTAATTTTGGAAAGATGAAAGTTCGAATCTGCGTCGACGAGATTATTTGGAGCTACATTGGGTGAGGTTATAAAACACAACGTTCGCGCAACGTTACCTTTAATTTCAAATCAACCGGCCGTTACGGATCAGAAACTTCTCCCTACAAACAGATTCCCTAAGCGCTTAGGGGATCTGTTTGTAGGGAGAAGTTTCTGATCCGTAACGGCCGGTTAATTTGAAATTAAAGGTAACGTTGCGCGAACGTTGTGTTTTATAACCTCACCCATTGACTCAGCAATTTGTTTACCTAGTGTCGAGAAAGATTGGTTCATAAAGTTAGCTATAATTTTATTAGTTTGTGCAGGGCAAGTGGGTAGATTCTGATATTGGTAGTCTGGCAGTATATCAGATGGAACTTGAAGTTGGCTTTTTGATTTATTGACTGAGTTATTTACGATTTCCCATAATTTTTTATTATTTTTACATGAGTTGATTTGTTGATGGAAGTGGTTTCTCTTAGCGGTTTGAATAATTTTAGTTAATTTATTCCTATATAATTTGTAGAATTGTTTTAGTCTAGTGTTGAATGGTTGGGCATTAAGTCGTTTTTTTAGCTTATCTCGGTTCCTAATAGAGTGCATGATGCCTAGAGTTATCCAGGGTTTCATTCCAGTAAATTTTTTGGGAATGATCGAATAATGCGTTGACTCTAATATGATGTTTTTTATAGTATTAATAAGTTTACTTGCCGACATATCACAGTCATCCGTAGGGACAAGTATATCTTCCCACTCAAGATTGCTGATGTTTTCTATGATTTTCTCATAGTTAATTTTTTTACTGTACTTCTTTCTCCAGAGGAATCTTGATCGTAACCTAAATTTATGGACAAAAGAATAGTATATGATCAGTGATCGAGTTTTCTAGTATGGCACCAATAACATTTTCATTGAACGTCGGATTTTGGTTCTGCCTGACAAATATATGGTCAATACAAGTCTGCGAACTCAATTCAACTCTTGTGGGCTTGTTAATACAACAGTAGTAGCCAATGGGTGAGGTTATAAAACACAACGTTCGCGTAACGTTTCGCGTTTTCCGAAACGTTTCCTATTGTATTCTGTTAACGCATAGATCCGGATCAGACTTGGTGTTCCCATCGCCATCTCTCGGAAAGTGACAAATGTGACAATTGACACATCACAGCTGATACGTTTTGCTCGAAAATTAAAATTTCCAGTTTTAAACGAGATGCAGATACATTTTATTTTGATTATAAATAGTTTAATAAATAAATGAGGGCGGAAATTCACGGTTCGACGGCAGATTGTAAATTTCTGTCAATCAATCAAGCTATGCCTCGCAAGGGGGCGTTTAGAGGATCTGTTTGTAGGGAGAAGTTTCTGATCCGTAACGGCCGGTTGATTTGAAACGTTGCGCGAAACGTTGCGCAACGTTGTGTTTTATAACCTCACCCATTGCTGCTAAGTAAATTTAGATAATCATTAATATTTATATCGCCTAAAATAACATCCAATATCCCGTTTCTATTTGTTGGCATCCTTCCTTATTTTACACTTGAGTATTTAATGCGCCTCTTATCGTTTTTATTTGTTAACACACAATATGCCTTATATTGCTGTTCTATATAGAACAACTTATGTCCAATTTGTATGTCATGATTGTGCTGTTCTGTTCAAAAATCCAACGGTTTTAAATGTGACGTCAAACCGGAAATGCACTTTCCACATCCAATTGTGAATACACTCTTCAAAAGCAGCTGATCTCTTTGACAGTAACCATAAGAAATCTGTTGTTTTTCTCCTTTCTCAAACGTCACAATCGTTTATCATCAAAGTTGTTTTCTTCGCCAAATTTCTTTCAGCAAATTTAACGGGGCGGTATGCAAGATGCATGAAGCCTACATAGTGCATCCTGCTTCTAAATTATCCGTTCAAATTGAATCTATCGCGGCATTTGGTTAGTCGCTATTTCAAAATCAACAAAGCAACATTTACTAATGGTCTCACTAATTTTCTCCGTTATTCTTTCAGACAACCATGTTATAATCGGCACTCGTAATGGCCAGTTGCTCATGTATTCGATCGATTACAATGGAGTCGATAGTAAAGTGGAATTGCGATTGATGAAATTCAATCAGAACTTTAGCAAGAAACCTATCGTACAGATTGAGGTGGTGCCGAAGAGTAATTTGCTGTTCAGTTTGTCGGACGGGCTGATAAATGTTAGCGATATTACGCGTCCGAATTTCTCGCTGATTCATAGTGCTCAGAATACGAAAAATGCAAGCTTGTTCTGTTTGGATGTCAATGTAAGTTAATGGGTGAGCAGGCACACAGCTAGCTCAATGATAGTTGCTGTGCATTTGACAAGAAAAAATGCACTGAATTATGGAGAGTCAACGTCGCGGAGGAGATAATTTTCCTTCCCATGAAAAAGAGATGAGGTCGCCCTGTGCTATGGGTCAAGAATAGTGCCACTGTGTCGGACACAGTGACTACACAGCCTTTCTCCACAAGGTGTAAAACAATGTATATCCATTATGGAAATTTTCGCAGATATAAAGACATCGCTGGGCACTACTTCTGCTATGCAGCTCAGTGATCCCAGGGCGAACATGTAATATGGCAAAGAGAGATAGACATTATGTGCAGACAAGGGACAGTGTTCATATGGACGGTTTCTTGGTTTCTACAATTTGTGCTATTGTGCTACCACAAATCAAAGAAGCCGAGTTGGCATTATTTTTGCATCGTCTTTACTTATCATCTTACTTATCAGCATCGTAAGTGTCGCGAAGAAAAGGGATCGCTGGATTAGCATCAAATTGGTTATTTTCGGGAATATAATAATAAGTGCCTACGCTCCCGAAGTGGGACTGCCACCAGAAGAAAAAGAGGCAATTTGGAAGAAATGTTTGCCCTTTGGCGTGAATATCAATTAAAATATTGCAAAATGTAGTCTGGTTGGTGTTGTGGTTAGTGTGCACCCAAATCCAGTTTATGGTATTTTTCGAACTCACGACTCATGTAACGGACTATGATCTCACTCAGATTTTAAACGAGTACCCATTTATGGGGCTGCTGAGCGTGCTGTTGATCTCAACACCTTAACAGAAAAAGCAGTTAAAATCTTGGAAATTGGTTGTCACTAACACATCTGCGGCCTTAGTCCAATGTTGAACTATCGCACCTGTTATTTATTTAAAATGTATCTCGAGAACTTTTTATTTCATCTTTTCAATTTAACAAGTAATCGAACGACGTCTGTGTTTGAGCCGATCGATCGTATGTTTTCACTTCGGCCGTTGATGTCCAACTTAAAGTACGTTTCCTTGCGGTTCACTACCGGATACGGACCCTCATATGGTGGTGATAGCGGTGATCTGACTTTATCGCTGCGAACGAACACATATGTGCAGGTCGCAAGATCCTTGCTGATGAACACTATGCCAGAAAAATTCTCCCGGAAGGCGGAGTGTCGTTCCGTATACTATCTCTACTGTGGTTGCTGATAGGTCTTCCTTTACAGACGATCGCAACCCGAGTAGGACGTTAAGCCCGTCGCTGGAGGTTTGGCAACGGATTGATGTTTGGATTGCACTGTGTCAACGTTCGATCATATCTTTCGCTGCTGGATGATAGGATGTCGTCCGGAAGAGGCTAACGTGCCGTGAAACTTGCTGAGTTCAGCGAAAGGTTTACTTTCGAACTGACGTCCCAGTTCTGTGGTAATCTTCGCGGGTGCTCCGAATCTGCTGATCCAGAAGTCTATCAAAGTTTCGGCAACCGCCGTTACGGTGATGGTCTGAAAAGGGTCACCGGATGATGATCAGACAATAGCGCAACCCCTTGCTCAATGGGAGTGGTCCCACTAGGTCGATTTTGAGATTATAAAAAACGCTCGCTGGTTAGGTCGTATATTTGCACTGGTGTCTAATGACTATTGCGCTGACAGTCGAGGTATCTACGGACGAATGCATTTACATATATTGTTGTTCATCTCGGGCCAGTACTGGACAGTGGTACCGACCGAGTTCTTGGAATCTATGCAGATTTCAAGGGCGCGTTCGGCAACCTGCTGTGGCGTGTCTTGCACAAGCTTAAAAATAGCTCCATGGAAGAGCTGATTCCGTGACAGAGAGGCTCTGGTTTTGGGGGTAAATAATGTTGCCAGGCAAAGCGTGATGTGGGGATGCCCGTAAGGCTTCATTATAGGCCCGTTTGTGTGGAACTATATGATGAATGACTCGCTGGTATCCCTTCAGAGCCGGATCAAGTGCTGTGCTTACGACGACGACCTCCTCCTTCTGGTGGAGGGCCATTCGCGGCGTGAGCTTGAGTACATTGAAATTGCCCCTGTGTGGAGTGCCCGGGTAAGAGTTGAGGTCTCAACCCGAAAATTGCCGACAATGATGCTTTAAAACTCGTTTTCGTCGAGCCGGACCCCGATTATTCGGTTAGGTAGAGCCGCTCTCAACTATGTGAAGCGATTCAGATGTTTGGAAGAGACTTGGGCTTAATACGTAGGTAGAGTCTCAACCCCACTACGTGTGGTTGAAGGCACACATGCTCTGCGTAGTTGGTACGCTGAGGCGGGTTTTGTATCGAGGCTGGGGATTAGGTAGATGCGGAGTTCGTGTAATCTATAACTTGCTGTTTGCAGCGTGTGCTAAATTTGGAGCGGGAGTGGTAGCCGACAACTTAACACTGTTCAGCGCATCATAATGTACGCGTGTCGTACAGTCTCCACTGACGCCATGCAGGTCTTGATAGGGGTCGCTCCGCTTGATATTGAGGTAGTCCGACGCATGACTGCCTTCCGTATCAAAGCAGGTTTCCCGTTGCCACAGTCTGCGTTAATAGCTGGGGAGCGTGTCTCCGGGAGACGTCAGAAAGATGACTGTGTCCTGTCTACATGGCAATCTAGATGCGAACGGTCTATCTCCGGTACATTCGAGTACCTTAGGGATGTTCGTGAGGCAGCCGGGAACCTTGACTTAGACTTTAATCTAAGTCTTGCTTTCCTGATAACGGGACATGGTTTTCTGAATGAAAAACTTCGCCAGGTCAACCTGGTTGAGGCGCAGCTTCTGAGTATTGGTTTCATGTTCTAGTTATATGCCCGAGGTACTCGGATGTACGGGACCTAGACCTCTTTGGGGTTCTCCTGAATAATGGAATCGCGGATGTCACCGGGTGTTTGGCCAGAAAGGAACGTTTCAGGGACCTGAATGTATTAAAGCTATGCTGGTGTCTTGTGCTGGCAACTTGTCCATCTTTCGGTTGTTATGGTGTAGGATGAGCAGAGAGGACCTCCACTATCACAAAGACATTGCGTCGATTTCAGTGGGACCTTCGGGAAATGACTATCACTATCATACGTGGATGTGCAAGACGCCCACACTGCAGCATTGGCGCGCTATGGTTTTTTAATGGCGTGCGCTACAACCGGCTGCCGGGACCCATATTAGTAGAAAGGTCTCGCATCTAGCAGTATGTAAACGCCAAGCCTTAACACTTGTTAGGCAAAACTGTTACCTCACTGAGTGGTTCTGATTGACGTCACAAAATCAATTCGTTTGCCTATTCGAGGCCGTCTGATAAACCTTCACAGTAGGCACAGACGTTAAACACCCTTCGGACATCTGTCCAATGTTCATAGACCAACCAATCATCAAAAAGCTCGTGCATTTCCATGTGCAAAGGCATCCGCTTGAAACCCCGCAATGAAGGAATGGAAAATGGAAGTTCCACGTGGATGTGTCAAATGGAAAAGCAAAAACAGCGCATTGGTCTCGGCGGTGACACGATCCAAAATAAAGCTACCTGTAGAAGTACGCTGACATATTACCGCCAAAACGAGCGATGTGCCTTCGCCGCAGGCCGAGCGACGCGACGCCATGCGGCGGTATAAGAAGGCAAGGAAGAAAAGGAAACTAAGAGTTGAAGTGTGAGAATTACAAGGGGCATCTCGTTAGTTTGTACAACTTGTGGAGTGGTCACATCTTACTGCCACAAACAGCCGCGTTCTGGAGCACAGGAAAACGAATATTTCAGATATCTTGTCCTTCTCCATTTAACTCCTTCTATTTTCATTTTTATATAACTAACCATCGTAGCAATATCACCACATCATATTCTTCTCTTTGCCCAGGAACCTACAACTCTAACCGGAGAAAAGGCCGTCCTAATCCGAATGTGTGTCTCGATTAAGCGCAAACTCCAATTCTGGTACTGGAAACACGATCAACTTTTACCCTACAAAGATTCGATCGATGTCAATGGAATCCCTAAAGCATTGTCGTGGACACAAAATGTGATTTGTGTTGGCTTTAAAACTGAATACGTGCTTTATGATGTAAGTAACAAAAAAACAGCTGCAAAAACTATCTCACCATACGCACGAATTTCTAGATATCCGAAGATCCCAAGAGAGAAGAACTATTCCCGACCTCATCCTCACGAACCATCGATCCGTGCATATGTCTGATAAATACCGACGTGTTCGGCGTTATAAAGGATGAACTATTTATCGGCGTAGACATTACGACAATTTGGAAACGAAAAAATGACTTTGAAATTGTCGATTTTAAAGGTGGATCGGCGGCCGATGATGTTGCAATGTTAGTCGAGAAAAATGATCGAAAATTGCCCAAGCCAATGGCCTGGAGTCAGCCGGTCAGTGTTTTGGGTAAGTACATACACAAATCTCGTTCAATTTGCGAGTACCAAATAATCTCTTTGCACTTTAATCAGTCTGGGACGATCCTTACATCATCGGTATCGTGCCGACCGGAATGGAAGTTCGAAGTCTCGGTATGCCCGGCAACGATAAAGACACACTCATGCAATCGTTCCCCGATCTGGGAAAGGTGAAATTTCTAGTAAAATCAACACGTGGCTCGCTCTTTGCTGCATCATTCTCCGAACTGTGGTACATTCAATCTGTGGATTTTCCGAAGCAACGACAACGTCTTCTGCAACAGAAAAATTTCCAACTGGCCCTGCAAATCACAGTAAGTTTCACACTACCTTTCCTCTAAAATGTGACCGAAACCCGAACTTTATTTTCAGAATATTTCCGATGAGTCGGAGCTGGAGAAAAAAGAGAAAATTCATCAAATCCAGACGCTATATGCTTTCGAATTGTTCAAAAACAAACAATTCGCGGATGCAATGAAAGTGTTTGCCAAATTGAAAACTGATCCGTGTGATGTCATACGACTATTTCCCGATCTTCTATCGCAAGATTCGCAGAATATGGCAAAACAAATGGTAACAATGTCCACTGATTTTCCCGTGCTCGAAGACAAGGATTTGGAGAATGGCTTGTTGGCGTTAATCGATTATCTGACAGAGGTTCGATATCATGTTCAAAATGAGTTGATGAAACCGTCCGATACGAAGACGTATAGCAAAAATAAGCCATTGCTACCTATCATCGACACGACATTGTTGAAATGTTATTTGCAGGTAAATTACTTTCAAGTTCTAACTGTACATAAAATGAATTAAAACTCTCAATTTATATCCAGACAAATGATTCGCTAGTTGCGCCGTTGCTTCGTCTCAACCACTGTCATTTGGAAGAATCGGAGAAAACGCTGAAGAAATATTTCAAGTTTGGCGAATTGATAATTCTCTATCAAACAAAAGGACAACACAAGCGGGCCTTGGAGTTGCTCCGTTCGCAGGCAAACGTATTATTATGATGATCCCACTTACTGTACAGACTCAGCTTAATTGTGTCCTCCCCATTCAACAGGTTCCCAGCTCCAGTCTCAACGGACACGAGCGTACCATTGAATATCTTCAACATTTGGGCACCGAGCACAAACATTTGATTTTCGAATTTTCCGATTGGGTGCTCAAACAACATCCGGACGATGGCTTGCGAATTTTCATTGAAGATATTCAAGAGGTCGAGCAATTGCCGCGCGCTGAAGTCTTAGATTTTCTATTGCGCAACCACAAGCCATTGGTTACGCCGTATCTGGAGCACATCATCAGTGCGTGGAACGAGCAGAAGCCGATGTTTCATAATATTTTGATACTACAGTACAAGGAGAAGGTTCAACAATTGCGTGCTGCGATTAAGGATGGTAGTGCCTCGCCGCAAAGGTAAATGTCTAAACCATACATACAAGTTCGTATTAACACTTGCACACTCTGTAGCTCTAAAACACTGGAATCCACACAAGCCAAACTACTCGAATTACTTCGCACATCAGACAAGTACACTCCCGAATCGGTGCTTAAAGACTTTCCCAGCGACAGTCTATTCGAAGAACGCGCCATTATACTGGGTAAATTGCAAAAACATGAAAAAGTTCTGGCCATTTACGTGCAGATCTTGTACGACATAAAGAAAGCAACGGACTATTGCGAAACGGTCTATGCAAAAGATCCCGACATATTTGCCAATTTCCTGATAACATTGTTAAAGCCGCCATCGTCACCTCCATATACAGGTGTCGAGTTGCATCCAAAATGTCTCAGTGTTGATATGGAAACGATTTTCGAAATTCTGAATAAATATGCATCGAAGATTTATCCAGCGAAAATTTTACCTGTATGTATAGAATATCCGTACTATGCTTAAACTATTGTGTAACGATAAAATTATCATTTTGCAGCACCTGCCCGATGACATTCCATTACACCGCTTAAAACCCTTCTTGGAATCGGCGCTTTGTAATCAGTTGGAGCGAACGCGACAGAATCAAATTCTTAAGGGTTTGCTCTATGCCGAGGACTTACAGATTCAAGAGCAACGAATGCACTACGAAACGAAGAGCATTACGATAACCGATTTGACCGTTTGTCCGGTGTGTAAGAAACGCTTTACGAATCAAAGTGCGTTCGTGCGATATCCAGACGGGGAGATTGTACACTACTCGTGTCAGAAAAAGTCGGCAGGGGCTTTTTGAAATGCAATGTGTATCGTATCGAATCAACACTATTTATAATTATATCTCGTGTATTTGTACCAAATATATTACATACCTATTATTGACTGGAAGTATAATTCGAAGATGGGACCATGAAACTTTATTGATTGCACTCGGCGAGCATGATCGTTGAGTCGGATTATCTGCAAAAATGGAAGCTTAGGTTGGACAGCAGCCATCGATATTCACACCGCTTACATCTCTAACGGTATTCCATAGTTTGTTCATGTGACAGTAATTCCGAAGTTTGATGTTGGTTCAATGTGTTTTACTTACCAACAGGAGCTGAGTTTACGAATTCGGCCGCTGCTGGTGGGAAGTTCGAGAATGCGCCTAGAATAATCTTATTAGCTGTTTTTACTCAAATCTGCCGTTATTAGATGCTTCATTGATGAAGACTTTAAAGCAATCCCACTCGGCCTTGTTGTTTCACATTTTGTTAGGACAGCACAGCTATGAAACACCAGTAATGCTCATATGACAGCTACACTAAATATAAGCGACATAAATACCCTCAGCCAATTCATTTTATTTTAATTTAATCATGCACTCTACTCTAATTGTTTTTACATAAGACTCATGGCGATGTAATCTTCTATACGATTTTTAGTACAGCTGCAAGCCGATCTGCTATCCACATATTGCTGCCCCTACTGAAACTCTACTTTTTGTCAAAAGATAATATTCGGCAATAATTATGTTTTATTTACTTCTAATTATTTCCAATTTACACTTTGTACTTAAATACGTGTGATCCTCGAGCTGTCCGCTTAATGGGTCATATTTTCGTACATAAATGATATTTTAAGTGATAATGGATACAGCTACTATAGGAATGTGGCCACATTCAAAAAATATTCAATTAGGGCTCTCAATTAGTTCATAAAATACTATCGTCAAACCATATACAAATAATACATATATGTCCAAATTGGTACAAAATATTGTTCCTATGAAAATGTATCTGAAATTTCCTAGAGCTTTCAAGCGAATCGCATGAGCCTGTGTGCGTGTCAATTTGAGAGAACGTTTTCCAGTTCAAGAGAGTCAAGAGACTCTTTTTATAGTATCTTTTAAGAATCACTCATCGCTTGCCATTGCCTGCGACTTCCGTGGTGTGTGATGGATATCTCCGTACTCCGTGACGCATGACAAGTGGGTCCGAGGAAGAGAGCAAGTTGCCGTTGCGGACAATATGTTATGTTTTGAACACAGAAATGATTATGAAATTCATTCACTGCCACGTCCCGCCCGCGTCTTGTGTGGTGTGCGATGTATGGCACCGCGGTGCGCCGCGCGCAAGATAAATGGACCAAGTTGGGAAGAGAGGAGGAAACGACACGAAAACACGTTGCTGTGCATGCGCCTACGAAATTTAAAATTCGTCTGTGGCATGTGCATCTATATTTTGAGGTTCAGATTATCTGAGCCGATGTCATAATGAAAAGTCTCTATTGGAGACGATAATTAATATAAATGTAGGTGAGTTTTAGGGTCAAAGACATGGAGTTTCTGAAAAAGAAAACACCTTTGTTAGTCCCTTCGGGCATTTTACTCACTCCATAACGTGACAGAATAAAGGAAGTTCAAATTTTGACATATTATTATTGGAAAAAGCTCTTCCTACATGTTGCGACCAATTTATTCAATACCTTCTCTAAATTTGCATTTATGCGATCCCGTCTAGACAGCTGTAGATTTATCAATTTATAGTATACATAGTATTGTTTGTTGATATGCCGGCCGCAACAAGCATAGCAAAAATTAGCCAAAACTAAGGCCCGTATTTATAAACATACCTTAACTTAAAATAAATGCCATTTCCAGTAGTTTTCATTGAAATAATTTATTTTCTCGAGACAATGCATCCTTGACTTAAGGTGGTTTCAAGGAACTTTGAAATTTTGCAATAGTCAACCTCACTTGAAGTTAATGTAGCTAGTTACCTACCTTGAGTTATTATTATATTACAATTGTGTTAAAAGCTTAAGGTCTCCTTGAGTTTCGCCTTAAATCAAAGATGCATTGACTTCTAAATATAAATTATTTCAATGAAAAACTACTGGAAATGACATCTAATTTTTGAATTTCGGCATACTTGACTAAAGGTCGCATTGAGCTAAGGGCTCCATTACACAGTCATATTTATATTATAATATCTATTATAATAGATATGATCATATCTATCATGGAAAATCAAATTTTTACATATTACACTACATCATATTTATATCATAATATCTATTGTTTATTCAAGTGTCAAATACAAAATTTGTTTTCTAGGCCAAGCAATGAACGCATAAAAAGCGGGTGTAGAGAACATCGAAGGAGGACGATTTTTTTCTTCAGTGTTTTGTTAGGAGTTGTCAGGAGGCAAGGCTACTAATTTTACTCGGAGCTGAGGGGTGCGCTAACGCGGGGAGGGGGGTTTAAATGTGCAATTTAGTGCTATTTTTTGTGTTCTGGGCTATATCTCGAAAACGGTGAGTCGTAGAGAAAAAGTTGTGAGTAATCATTAAAGCTTTCTAAATGTCTTATTTATTTGCCCATACATATGCAAAACTCCTAACGGTTCTTCCGATATTGTTTATGTATGTTTATGTATGTTTTACTCCGAACCATCCATTATGGATCCATGAAATAAAAACAGTCACACCCCCCCCCCCTCCCCTCCCGCTTTATCACAACGTTTGTCTTTATCCTTGTAAATAGAGAAAATTGAAAAAATTTTCGACTTTTAATAAACAATATTGGAAGAACCGTTAGCAAGTACGGACAAATAAATAGGACATTTACAAAGCTTTAATGCTTACTCACAACTTTTTTCTCTGCGACTCACCGTCTTCGAGATATAGCTCAAAACACAAAAAATTGCACCTTTAACTCCCCCCCCCTCCCGCGTTAGCGCACAACTCAGCTTCGAGTAAAATTAGTACCTCCTAACTACTCCTAACAAAATACCCCCTTCGATGTTCTCTATAATGTCTTCTTTGATTGGCCTATTCCTTTAGTCGCGGAAATGAATCAAATAATGGCGAATTGTGCGTTTTTCGGTTCGCTTATTACTCTCTATTTGATTCTAAGAAAGAAGAACAGGTAGAAAAAGCCTCTTTGGGCACGTCCCTGGGTCGCCAGACGCGAAGAACCCGGAATTGTTACGAATTTTTATTTTGACGTTTAGATATGATGATAGGTTCTATTTATAGTACATATGATAATATCTATTATGAAATGCCATTACACGGTCATATATATGATAATATTTCTATTTCATAATAGATATTATAATAGAAATATGACTGTGTAATGGAGCCCTAAGCTATGTCTATAAATACGGGCCTAAAAGTATACATTTCGGCATCAAAACCAATTTTCCGATAGCTTTTTTTTTATTAGTTGTAAGTTAAGAAAATATACAGGGTGCCCGGAAACTGCCGCATAAACGAACCGGATTGTGCTTCCTCAGGTGATTTCCAGCAAAAAAGTTGTACGGAACATACCCTTTTAGCTTAACCCTTTAGCTGCCACAGGCATTTGAAGATTTTTGAAAAAATCATTTTCTTTTACGACTAAAACGTCATTATCCTCAAAACCTAGACTAGGTAGCATAGCAAAACAAGATGATTATTAGGTACAGATGATTATCACCCAAAAAATAAAACTAACCGCACTAAAATCGGATAAGAGGTTTGGTTTTTACGGAACTTCAAAGTCAAATTTTTGTGATTTGACCCAAAAACAAAATATTTTTCCATCTCAATTTTCTTCAACTTCTGCCAAGGTGAGGTGTTCGTACGATTCTTACATCATTTTATTCTATCTTCCGTATTTCTAACAGTTTTAATGCCTTAAGTACAGAAAACTGTGGTTAATTTTAGCTCTATTTCAATTCAATTCAACTAAAACTGCCCCTAAAGATCTGCAATTTGGTAAAATTTATTCAAATTATATCAAAATCGATCCAAAATTGAAATTCATATATTCGTTGCTCTCTAATAGAGACTTTTGCGTTTTGAGACTTCTGATACAAATTTCGTTAACCAACTTTCATACAAAAGTGGGCATTCTCATTTGTTTCAAACAATTAAATCAATATGATTTTATTATAGCCGAAGAAAAAAAATATGGTCATCGAACGACAAAAATCTTACATCGATGGAGTTTTGTAGGATTTTTGGGGATGGCCTTCTGATTATGGGGAAAAAAGTCCCAATAGATTAGAGGTTTGCAGCCTTGAAAAAGGAGGAGGGGTACTTGCGTTTTCAGAGCTATGGAGGTTTTTAAAAGAGTCTAAAATGAAAATATTCTAATTTATTTTTTAGTCTAGCGCCAAATTTTTCACTAAAATCCTAATGTATTATACAGGGTGTCCGGAAACTGCCGCATAAACGCACCGGATTATGATTCCTCAGTTGATTTCCAGCAAAAAAGTTGTAATGAACATACCCCCTCAGCTTAACCCTTTAGCTGCCACAGGCATTTAAAGATTTTTGAAAAAATCATTTTCTTTCACGACTTAAAGCCTAATATCTCCAAAGCAGGACCAGCTAGAATAGTGAAATAAAATGATTATTACAGCAAACAAATTTACCTATAAAATAAAACTAACCAGACTAAAATCGGATAAAAGGTTTGGTATTTACAGAGCTTCAAAGTCAAATTTGCGTGATTTGACCCAAAAAAAATCTTTTCTTTCATCTCAATTTTCTCCAACTTCGGCCAAGGTGAGGTGCTTGTACGATTCTTTTAAAAATTGGCGCATAATCATACGATCATATCTTTCATACATCATTTTATTCTAGCTCCATTATTTATAACAGTTTTAGTACGTTAAGTGCAGAAAACTAGGGTTATTTTGGTTATTTGGGTCTAGCTTTGGAGATATTAGGCTTTAAGTCGGGCAAGAAAATGATTTTTTAAAAAATCTTTAAATGCCTGTGGCAGCTAAAGGGTCAAGCTGAGGGGGTATGTTCCGTACAACTTTTTTGCTGGAAATCACACGAGGAATCAGAATCCGGTGCGTTTATGCGGCAGTTTCCGGACACCCTGTATACAATTACATGGGTAATTTTATGTGGTTTTTTTCGTTCTCAGACCATTTTTCTGTATATTTTGTCGGTTTCGAAATGTTTGCTAAAAAGTAAAAAAAATAATCCCTTATCCCCTTTTTCCAAGGTTGGAGCCCTCCAATCGTTGGGGACTTTTTTCCCATAATCAGGACGCCATCAGCATCACCAACCATCCTGCAAAAATCCAGCGATATACGATTTTTCCGATCAAATATCGTATTTTTATTTGATCAATACTCAACTCATTCTCGTTCTCATATCCCTCTAATTGAATCGAGTACAGAACTAGACAGAACAACCTGCATACAAATTTTCAGTTGATGTTCTGTATTGAAATATAACTCTTTTCAAATGTGTATGGAAGTTGCGTTGCCTTCTCCTGCACTAAATCCACTCACTCTACCGCATGCTACCACCACATTGCATTAACAGCGCGGCATGCAACTTACGAAATGCACTAATGAGGTCAGTGAACGCATGGCTACCTGTTCCGCAACCTTAAGAAATGCATTGTGATCAAATCATCTTTCATCTTTTTTCAATACGCAGTTTTCGCAGGCGCAGATACTTTTGCGTAAGCCACCCCGACCCATGGCATGGGACAGTGGAAGAAGATACACTCATGAAGTTGACAAATGCACGAAAACCTGCTCTGGCAGAGTATCTAAACTCTCTTCAACTTGAACTGTGTAGCAAAAGAGCAACTAGCTTTAATAGCCTGTATACGTGTATCTGTATGGTCGTATTTGTGACATTGGGTGCAGATCGGACGACATGGCCAAAAAAATGTGTACCCGATTTTGAGTGAGCTTTGGACATATATGTATTATTTGTATATGGTTAAACGATCATTACATGAGTCGTATCTAGCAACACAAACCTTTACCGCGTTTTCTGAAGGTTCTGAGTGTGAGATAGCTCCTTACCAATTCATGCAATTTGCTTGCTTGGAGAAATCGTCCTTTATAGACAGTTTGGGCGACCTGGATGATGATACACTGGCCTCATATAAGGGTGCCAAATCAAATGGTGGCTAGTCAGGAAAATCCAGATTTTCCGCCATAAGAGAAGCCGTCAATTGGGCATCTACGAGAAACGTGGTTTCATTAGATTGCACCAATTGCGAACGCGGCATTTTAAGAAAGCGGTGGAAAATGTCCACTGACGATCGTCCTTTCAAATCACGTAGCGAAGCCAGCTGTGAAGAGGACTCGTTCCGAGGAGCAATCGCCCTCTCTAAATCTTGCCCAAAAAATGAAAAAGGCTCACGTGGAGCCAGGTAAAGCCTCTTTTAGTTAGGTGGCTAGCACTGTTCAGCAGATGTCGGTAAGGACACTCTAAGGCCGCGCACACATGGTCAATTCAGCTATGCAATAATGCAATCCATGAATTGATCGTGTGTGCGCGGCCTGACAGTAATCAATCGGATTCGCTACAAGGAGTTATACCTACGGTCGTTGCGGAGCACCGCCCTATAGGCCATAGAATCCTATTTTAATTCTGTATACGAAGATCAGGGTGGATTGTCCGGACTCATCTTCCGCGGATTGGGTGAACAGGAACGCACGACACATATGTTGCAAGTGTGCGCAAGCATAACCGGCTCCATGCGCAGTGCACCAACTTTAACTCTAGAGAAACTACTAGACCTGCCACCACTGGACCTCACAATCACAGAAGAAGCAAGACTCGCAGCGTACAGACTCCAATCATCGAACATGTGGACACCACAAAGGGTAGGACACTGTACGATTACATAAATCATTGCAAACCCAATCCTAGATATGGGCAGCGACTATACCCCGGCCATGTACACTTTCGACTCCAACATCCAAACCTCAACAGTTAGGGAAGACTGGAGTAAATGGAACGACAACCATCTATCAAGTCACATCGTGTGGTACACGGATGGATCGAAGACAGACGAAGGAACAGGGGCAGGAGTCTACACCAAAACCAACAACTTTAGTATCTCCAAACCCCTAGGCCAATATACAACTGTCTTCCAGGCAGAACTTATAGCCATAAACCTTGCAGCAGGGGAGAGTACTCGAAAGGGATATACCAATAAGACCATATATATTTTCTCCGACAGTCAAGCTGCTATAAAAGCAATTGCAAGTCCCAAAACAACCTCTAAATTGGTTTGGGAATGCCAACAAAATCTCTAAAACCTAACTACCCGAAACAAAGTAACTCTGAAATGGGTGAAAGGACATAAGAGGATCGAAGGAAATCAGAAAGCGGATGCCCTTGCAAGAGAGGGTTCCGAACTACCCTTAACTGGTCCTGGTCCTTAACCTGCAATCGGAATCAGTTAATCTACTGCCAGAACCGTTGCTAGATGATGGACCGAGGATAAACTCAAAGATCGATGGAGACTCGCTGAAGGGCTCAGGCATAGCAAGCGTATGCTGGAATCTAACTGGCATACCAGCTGCACCGAAGCCCTCAGTCTTAGTAAAACGAACCTCAGGGCAGTGACAGGCCTTATAACCGGTCATTGCACCCTACGGAAACATCTGCATACAATAGGGATCTACACACAAGACCCACTATGCCGCCTCTGCAACGAAGATGAGGAATCAGCCTCGCACGTTGTTTTCGATTGTCCCGTTCTTATGAGCTGGAGACAAAATTTCTTTGGGGCTCAAGCTACCAGAATGGGTGCACAGAGCTCATAACCTGAAACTCTCTCGCTTAGATGGGAAATACAATAAGCCAATAGGCTGCAGTATTGGGCGCAACCAGCCCAACCTATCATAGCGCCCTATCCATCCATCCATAGGGGGTCAAGCTATTTGAATGTTGATTTTTTTAAACCTAGGGGGTCGCGACACCAAAAAGGCTGAGAACCGATGCTTTAGAGTTTAGAGCATGAATTCCCATTTTTTTTCAGTTCGTGCCTCCCTTGTGAAGACTGCAAAGTCTGGCAGTCAGTAAGCAGCAACCAGTGGTCTTACGGCAACTGCCTCTACGGGGCGGACCACACCCGTTTTGCTATTGCAAAACGGCCAAAAGCTGCCAATATGCCTTCCTGGCAAGAGCCCCGGCAGGAGCCCTGAAGGTTCGATGCAGGAAGGTTGTGTTTGTCTGTGTATATGTGTGGGTACGATATATGTGTTTTTTCGTCATATTGGGAGCATTACATCTCGGCGCGGCTTCTCTCAATTTTACTAATTCGCGCCGGTGTTGAAAGAAATCCAGGCCCAGAGGTATGGATTTGTAGTGTCTGCAACCAACGTATCGGTTCGAATGCCAGATCAGTGCAGTGTAATTGCTGTTTGGAATGGGTTCACTTTTGGTGCTCAGGTTTACGAAGACAAGGGCAACTCTCTTGCACTTGCAGTAGTTCTCCTGACATAACTATTGTCAGTGCCAGCCTAATCGCTGCTTCCCGATGTGAAGTACGTACCACCCTCAAATCAGATCACCTCCCAATCATTATAAAAATTGACAAACCAGCGAACATGACTGAGTCTGAGAAGCGAACGTTTGTCAATCACAAGAAAGCCGATTGGGATGGTTTCAAAGCTTACTCGTCGGCGAAGTTCATCGAGCTACCATCACCTACCAACATTCATAAGGCCGAGAAAAATATTAGGAACGTCATTACCACAGCCGCGGCACGTTTTATTCCTGCAGGACGTATCCCGAAAGTTCGGCCTAACTTCCCCACTAGTGCCGCCAGATTAGCCGATGAACGTGATCAGATCAGAAGCGCTCACCCTGATGATCCCAGAATTCAGGAGCTTAACTCCGAAATTGACCGACAAGTTAAAGACTATAGGAGGGCGAAATGGAATCAGCACCTCGATGAATGTAACCTCGATGAAGGTGTCAGCAAATTATGGTCTACCGTCCGCTCCCTTTCCAATCCTCGGGAAGAAAAGGGCAACAACCCCATTGAATTTGGCAACACAAAAACCTGCGATCCTCTTCAGTTTATTGAACATCCCAAGTCTGACGGCCTCAAGCGCAAAATTAGAAGACGGATTCGCAGCCGGAATGTTGACACCATACCATCTTTTACCGCGGACCAGGTTAAAAAAGTCATCAAGAATGTTTAAAACTCCAAGGCCCTCGGACCAGATGGCATTTCGATGACCATGTTGAAACATCTCGACCTTCCAGCCATTGAGTATCTCACGGCCGCCTTTAACTTGTCGATGTCCACGCTTGCCATCCCTGAAATCTGGAAAACAGGTCGAATTGTTCCCTGTCTCAAGCCAGGGAAGAGCGCAAATCTCGGGGAATCCTACCGCCCCATTACGATACTTTCTCCTGTCGCAAAGACGCTGGAGGCCCTTATTCACCCCACTCTTGTTGCACATGCGAAGCTAGAACCTCACCAGCATTGCTTCAGGAAGGTGCATAGTACCACCACTGCCCTCGATGCGATCACTACACGCATTTGTGATGGGCTAAATCAACGCAGTCGTTGTCACAGAACCATTCTGGTGGCAATAGACCTATCAAATGCATTCGATAAGGTCAATCATTCAATGCTCTTAGCAAACTTGTTGAATATGCATCTTCCTGCACAAGAGATCGGTTGGATTGCCAATTATGTAGCTGGTCGGCACTCCTTCACCTAATCAAATTAGGTGTTCCACAGGGAGGGGTACTCTCCCCCACTCTGTTTAACATCTACATGTCCGGCCTTCCCACACCACCCGAAGGAATCCTATGCTGACGATTGCACCGTACTCGCCACAGGGAACGATAAGGCTGAAATGCGCCTCCGAATTAATCGCTATCTAGGACGATTACAGGCATTTTTCCAAAGCCGAAACCTCACCATCTCTGCGTCCAAATCCTCTGCGACTTTTCTAACCACTTGGTGGGAGGACATCAGATGGGAGATGGATATACGTATTGGCAACAATTCTGTTCCTACTGTTAAAAACCCCCAAATTCTCGGGCTTCACCTAGAGAACATGATGACGTCTGCGAATCATGCAGCTTCAGTATGTGAAAAAATGCGCAGTAGGAACAACATCCTAAAAGCTCTAGCTGGTAGCACCTGGGGCAAAGATAAAGAAACCATGCTAGCTACTTATAAAGCGGTGGGTCCGCCGCCGCTGATTATGCAGCCCCAGTTTGGACACATAGTCTATGTGACACAAACTGGTCCAAAGTTCAGGTCTGCCTAAATGCCGCTCTACGCATCGTGACAGGTTGCCTTCTGATGTCTGCCCAGGATTACTTACATAAGGAGACAAAATTGATGCCAATACGTGACCACAATCTCTTACTCTCAAAACAGTATCTTGTTGGTTGCTATCGTGAGGATCATCCCAATAATCATCTCATGGACCGAATTCCTCCACCACAACATGTCAGGCGTGGTTTACGAGACCTTGAGAGAGAGGTTCAGGGATACAAACGGGACCCTTACGATGAAGTTACATACCGAGCCGCCATTGCAGCGATCCACACTGAAGAAGTGAATCGGTCTATCGCGAGTTTAGGTGCGAATAGAGTCCTCTCAGAGCGCCCACCACCAATTTCGCCTGAGGAGATTAGGCTCCCGAGAGCCACTAGAGTAACACTAGCTCAACTTCGGTCGGGCTTTTGTTCACGCCTTAATTGGTACCTTTCTCGCATAAACCCGGACATCCAAAACATATGTCCAACCTGCAATGGTACTCCTCATGATGTGGGTCACTTGTTTCAATGCCCCGCTGCGTCCACTGATCTTACCCCTATATCGCTGTGGGAAAACCCTATCGCAGCAGCTATGTTTTTGTCCTTAGACCTCACGGACACAAACATTGACGAACCATAAATCGTACCCACATAGATGCACAGAGGTTTCACACCTTCTGCACCGCTACAAGAAGAAGAAGAAGCAACCAGACTTATTTTTGGTTTGGGCCGGTTTCAATTGCGTCGACATAACCTCATGGTTATGTAGACGCAATTGAAACCGGGCATCAAAGCACAAGACGCTAATGATGGCGGAAAAGCCTCCTTTTTTCAATAAATGATCAACTTCACGCAAAAGAGTTATATTTTGTCCAGCGATTCGTTCAGAATTAAAATTGCCATTAATGGAGGATCACCATATAAGATAACGTACAATCTTCTTATTTCATCACGATCCGAAAGATATTTCTTTCATTTCAGCTGGAATTTAATCAGACGCACTTAGCTAGTATAGTATGTATGTATTTTGCAATTTTTGCTTTATTCGAAGTGATTAAACAATAGCTTTTGGCCTTTGTATCGCCACAACAGATTAGCTTCGTAAGGATGACATTTTGGGATTCACTGCTGCAGAGTGACGGCCAACTTTCATAACTTCCACATTCACTTGCACGAAAAAAACTTTTTCAATCTATAACATTATTTTCTTTTATTTATATTTTCAATTTACATTTAAATATACGATTTTAGTTTCTTCTAATACTCTTCGAATAGAAATAAAATTTAAGAAGAAATATTAAAATTATTTTTTTCTCTTTTTTTTGTTTATTTTTCTCATTTAAATGTTATTACATAGCTTATTTATTTCAATTTGACTATATTACATTATTTATATATAATATATATATATAGATGTGTAAATTGTAAAGATTCGATGATTTTTTTTTCCATTTTGGTTTGCCTTCTCAGAATTTTTCTCAAACGACTATCGTGAATCATTTCATAAAAATTTATGTTTTACAAACCTTATTGCATTGAAGATTTTCCATCTATACTTGGATTATTTGATGTTGCGGCTTTTGCTTTGTGTGTTTTTATGTTTAGAACATGCATTTAGAAAATATCTCATTTGTCTGCATTTATGTATCACGTGAGCTGTATTGTAGTTAATTAGAAAAAATGATTGCTGTAACTGTATGCCGCAGCAACAAATACATTGAGAAAAAAATGTTCAGAAAAAAAGAGACTAATTTTGGTTTATTCTAAATACTAAAACTTAGCATTAAAAATGTAATTGTGCTCTGAGCATAATGATTTTTAGAATTTTTTTTAAAGATTTAAAGTCCACCCACACTTTTCAGTCATCAGTCACAGTCTTTTCCCATACAATTTGACAGATTATCAGTTAATTGATTGACTGATAATTTGTCAACTTGTATGGAAAATGACTGATGACTAAAAAGTGTGGTTCCATCTTTATGTATGTGCCTATTCACATACAAATTTATAATGAAACATAGACGGTTTTCAAGATCTTACACAAAAGAAGACTAGCTGTTTTCAATAAATGTTTAAAATTGAAAATTACTTTTTTTTGTAATGTAATGTTATTGTTCTTCCTGTTTTTCTGAAACTATGTAATTGATGGTTTATATTTTTTTATACATACAGTGAAGTGAGTCACAGTCAAAGTGAAGGAATTTTATCTCCACTCGAACATGTTATGAGGCCAGTGGACCGACCCTAAAAGTTAAAGGTAAATTTAACAAATTGAAGACGATTATGTTAGTTGAAAGCTGCAAATCAGAAGCGTTTTAATATGCAACGGCCTATGGAAATACACCAGCGGTGAAACAAAGTGGCTACAACAGCTGCTGGACACTCGCGTGGACAACCAATGACGAAAAAGCTCTAGCGTTAATTATACTAGGCGTAAATGACACTCAATTGAGTTACATAAAATTGGTGCAAACGTCACCTGAAGCCTGGACTACTCTCGAGAAACTTTACGTTTTGAAAGTACCCGCTAAAAAGATTATGATGTATAAAAAACTTTTTTACATGAAGAAAAGGGATGAGGAGCCGATGACGAACCACATTCGCGTTTCGTTTCAGTCAACGGGAGACCAATTTGAGGAAGCTGGAATTTAATTCCCAAATGATTTATTGGCAACTGTGCTTTTTAATACGTTATCAGACGATTACGATAATGTTTGCGTTGCATTAGAGACCCGAGATGATTTGCCGGGAATAGTTAACCTGAATGCAAAGCTGCTGGAAGAGGTAGCACGAAAGCGGATAGGTTCGACGAAAGGTACTGAAGAGCAGATGTGTGCATTGGTTCATTCATAAGAAAAGTACATTCCATGGAAGAGGCAGCAATGTCACCAGCGGAGGCGGCAACGGTGGCAGTAGGCGAGCAAACACATTTCTGTGTTACTTTTTTGGAAAAAATGGACACAAGGCCGGAAGAAAGCGAGCAAGTTGCGAAAATCAGAAGCCAATCGGGCCATAACCATGCCCGTAATCGTGGAAATAAAATCGAAGACCGGTCAGTGTGTAAAATTAACGTTGCACGATGTAGTTTATGTGCCTGGAGTCAGACCACAGAATCAGAAGTAAACAGAACGTTCAGCTCCATACATCGAAGTGTCCTAAGTAAAATTTCGACCTGGACGCACGGTGGGTCCATAAGAGAAAATATTTAGATGCCTTAAGCGAAGAGAACGTTCCTTCTCAATGTAGATACACTTTTGCTTGTTACTCTTCTTTTCATGCGCTACATCGATAGATATTGTGTGAACGAAAAAAACTTATGCGTGTACATGAATGTGAATGCGATAGAGATAGCGCGACGACGACGGCCGCGTCGATATTCGTATTGTGTAATTAGCGATGGATAAGGATAGATTGGCGGGTGCGGGTGTATGAATTGGCGAGGACGATACGTGATGTGTTGATATATGGTGCGGCGATAGTGCCGCGGTGACGGAACATTGATGGGTGCATGAAATGAAATGTGTGAATTCCCATTCAGATACATACATATGACCCATATCTCCGGCGCGACGCGCGGCGGCGAAGGATAGTTAAGATGCGTAAGTTATGTTTGCATATGAATTGGGAAAAAATAATGAATAGGCGGCAAATTTGTCCAAAAGATGCTGTTGTTCAGCTAGAAGTGCCGCAGTGGGATAGTAATGCGATATTTTAAAAACTGTAGGTTTTCTCAGCGTATTCAAGTGGTTGTTTAAAAAAAAACTTACGATCATTATATAATAAAAAAACACTGAAAATTTAGGGACTGAAGAAATTATTTTTTTTTTACATTTATGTGGTTTTAACAAAAAAATATTTATTTTTGCTCTAATTAATTTTTTATAGGTATGTTATATACATATGTACATTTGCATATATTATACAAAAACTAATAAATTTATAGAAATGTGTGGTATATATGTAATGGTTATCCACGGTTAGAAGTTGCAAAACGAAAGATATAAAAAAATCATATGAGCGTTATACGAAATTCAAGAGTGCCAGTGAATCTAATACCTTTTTTTTATAAATATTACACCTTCTTACTGGACAAAATTCTTCTATCATAACTTCATAACATAAGTAGTGAATGAATTTTTTATACGAAAAGCAAACAATAAATATTTTACTATCATCTACGTACCATTCGAAAATTATTATAAAACAGGATCCATTTCTTAAGAATTGAACCAGATATGTAGGAACGTGCGCTGAGCTAATACATATAAAAATCATACGGGATTTATATTTATACATGAGACTCGTGGATTTATTTTTTTACATAATTTATTGAGTGAATATGTAGATTAAAAAATTTGAAAAAGTTATTTACTAAGGTCAACGTCAAGGTGCACAATATGGTTGTGATAAAAAAATTAACAAATATTTACATGCTTTTTATAAATAGGCTGCTATTTAATTATAGTCAAATGAAAAACGAATTACATATTATATATGTATGCAAAAATTATTTAGCTTTTCTGTGATTTCTTCTGACAGTGCTTTAAGAATTATACATGAAAATATTAGCTATTTACATATCCACAAAAATTATAATAAATAAATGAAATTCATACCTAGATTTGGAATAGCACATTCAAACTTAAAGAGTGTCGAAGAGCAGGAGAAGGCACATTAAAAGTGACATTCAAAAGTGACAAAAAGCGTGCGTTTTGGGAAAATATTTGTAGGCGTGTCCTTGTTCGAAGTACACATTCCAAATTATATTGTGGGTCAACTGCGCTTCCATATAAGTATGTCTGGCAATTATTATAATTCCACTTGTACTTTATTAGGAATTACAGTTCTAATTTAAATTCAAAAACTCAAAAAACTGAAATATTTTTTTGATTTAGGCTATAATTTACAAGGAAAGCGTCTATTATTGTTTATTATTAGAAAAAAAAATGTTATATTGCTTATTTCATTCTTTGAGCATTTTGTCATAGGGCTTATAGTTTTCGAGATATGTACATACTTGCGAAAAACTTGAATTTCTCTCTTCACTACCCCTCCTCCTCTTTTTTGATGTTTTGGGCGTTGTTCTGTTCTCATAAATTATATTAAATTAAAAAGCCGGTTAGTTCAGGGTAATAGCGTTTTCTGAACGGAACATTTGTGGTAAAGCCAATTTTTTATATGTTTTGTAGGATGATCCCCTAACGCTAAATCCAAGCTTTCGACCTCGAGGACCCTGTGCGCGCCGAGCTAATTGCAAAAAACCGTTACAATTTGGCACTTTTTTCAGTTTTTAGTCTGATTTTTTCCAGTGACGTTTTTGGAAAAATATTAGTAAACCAAGCGTAAAGAAAAGATAATTTCCTATAACTGTTCCTCACTCGATTTTTTTCTATCTTTAATAGGTATCCAGATAATGTATAACAAAGAGTCACAAAAAATGTATGAAAATGCTCCAAGATTTTTGTCACTGGCTTGCAGATACTTTATCTTTTGCGATTGCATTGTGCGCTTCATACTACATTAAGCGCATATCTTATACATTATGTACATTCTCGGTAGCGAAAAATTTTATACAGCAAAATTGTTTCAAATTTTCTCTTCTTTGATTTTGTCATGCATATATTTTATGTAAAAGGCTCAGCAAAAAAGTTAAGGAAAAAAATCAAAAAAGTGCCAAATTATAACGGTTTTTTGCACATAGCTCCGCGCGCAAAGGGTCCTCGAGGTCGAAAGCTTGGATTTAGCGTTAGGGGATCATCCTACAAAACATAAAAAAAATTGGCTTTACCACAAATGTTCCGTTCAGAAAACGCTATTACCCTGAACTAACCGGCTTTTTAATTTAATATAATTTATGAGAACAGAACAACGCCCAAAACATCAAAAAAGAGGAGGAGGGGTAGTGAAGAGAGAAATTCAAGTTTTTCGCAAGTATGTACATATCTCGAAAACTATAAGCCCTATGACAAAATGCTCAAAGAATGAAATAAGCAATATAACATTTTTTTTCTAATAATAAACAATAATAGACGCTTTCCTTGTAAATTATAGCCTAAATCAAAAAAATATTTCAGTTTTTTGAGTTTTTGAATTTAAATTAGAACTGTAATTCCTAATAAAGTACAAGTGGAATTATAATAATTGCCAGACATACTTATATGGAAGCGCAGTTGACCCACAATATAATTTGGAATGTGTACTTCGAACAAGGACACGCCTACAAATATTTTCCCAAAACGCACGCTTTTTGTCACTTTTGAATGTCACTTTTAATGTGCCTTCTCCTGCTCTTCGACACTCTTTAAGTTTGAATGTGCTATTCCAAATCTAGGTATGAATTTCATTTATTTATTATAATTTTTGTGGATATGTAAATAGCTAATATTTTCATGTATAATTCTTAAAGCACTGTCAGAAGAAATCACAGAAAAGCTAAATAATTTTTGCATACATATATAATATGTAATTCGTTTTTCATTTGACTATAATTAAATAGCAGCCTATTTATAAAAAGCATGTAAATATTTGTTAATTTTTTTATCACAACCATATTGTGCACCTTGACGTTGACCTTAGTAAATAACTTTTTCAAATTTTTTAATCTACATATTCACTCAATAAATTATGTAAAAAAATAAATCCACGAGTCTCATGTATAAATATAAATCCCGTATGATTTTTATATGTATTACAGCCCTTATACACCTGCAACTTGGTTGCCAACCTAAGTTGGCAACACGCAAAAAAACCGGAAATTAAGTGATTTGTAGGCATGTTGCAGGTTGCAGTGCCAGGTTGCAAGAACGTGAATGGCGTGGTTGCCGGAATGTTGCAAGTGTGTAGTAACGTATCTGCAACCTAGGTTGGCAACCAAGTTGCAGGTGTATTTGGCCTGTTAGCTCAGCGCACGTTCCTACATATCTGGTTCAATTCTTAAGAAATGGATCCTGTTTTATAATAATTTTCGAATGGTACGTAGATGATAGTAAAATATTTATTGTTTGCTTTTCGTATAAAAAATTCATTCACTACTTATGTTATGAAGTTATGATAGAAGAATTTTGTCCAGTAAGAAGGTGTAATATTTATAAAAAAAGGTATTAGATTCACTGGCACTCTTGAATTTCGTATAACGCTCATATGATTTTTTTATATCTTTCTTTTTGCAACTTCTAACCGTGGATAACCATTACATATATACCACACATTTCTATAAATTTATTAGTTTTTGTATAATATATGCAAATGTACATATGTATATAACATACCTATAAAAAATTAATTAGAGCAAAAATAAATATTTTTTTGTTAAAACCACATAAATGTAAAAAAAAAAATAATTTCTTCAGTCCCTAAATTTTCAGTGTTTTTTTATTATATAATGATCGTAAGTTTTTTTTTAAACAACCACTTGAATACGCTGAGAAAACCTACAGTTTTTAAAATATCGCATTACTATCCCACTGCGGCACTTCTAGCTGAACAACAGCATCTTTTGGACAAATTTGCCGCCTATTCATTATTTTTTCCCAATTCATATGCAAACATAACTTACGCATCTTAACTATCCTTCGCCGCCGCGCGTCGCGCCGGAGATATGGGTCATATGTATGTATCTGAATGGGAATTCACACATTTCATTTCATGCACCCATCAATGTTCCGTCACCGCGGCACTATCGCCGCACCATATATCAACACATCACGTATCGTCCTCGCCAATTCATACACCCGCACCCGCCAATCTATCCTTATCCATCGCTAATTACACAATACGAATATCGACGCGGCCGTCGTCGTCGCGCTATCTCTATCGCATTCACATTCATGTACACGCATAAGTTTTTTTCGTTCACACAATATCTATCGAAGTAGCGCATGAAAAGAAGAGTAACAAGCAAAAGTGTATCTACATTGAGAAGGAACGTTCTCTTCGCTTAAGGCATCTAAATATTTTCTCTTATGGACCCACCGTGCGTCCAGGTCGAAATTTTGCTTAGGACACTTCGATGTATGGAGCTGAACGTTCTGTTTACTTCTGATTCTGTGGTCAGACACAATTTGGTATCGGTATCAAAGGCTCTACCGAGAATGGATTCGAAATCTCTTTTGGTAAAAGTGCCGCGATCGAAAGAAAAAGACATAAAATTCGTGTTTTCATGTGCAAGGCGTAAGAATTTGTACATTGTTGAAACTGATGCGGAAATTGCGCTGTGTCTCAAATATGTCAAAACGAGAAAAATACTTAATTTGTTGGCATCAGAGGTTCGGACACCTCAATTTTAAAGGCTTATCAAATTCGATTTCAAAGATCTAGTCACGGGAATGAATGAAGTGCTGAGATATTACCGCCAAAACGGGCGATGTGCCTACACCGCAGGTCGAGCGGTATAAAGAACGAGACAAGGAAGAGGAAAGTCACGGTAATGAACAATCTTAAAGACTTAAAAGTTCAGTGTACCATTTTTGATAAAGGAAAAATAAGTGCTCTGCCATTGCATTCATCGAAAACCGTGAAAAATGATATCCTAGGCCTAATACACACGCACATTTGTGGACCACTCAATGTTAATTCACTAGGCGGTGCTAAATATTTCGTAACGTTTATCGATGACAAGTCGTGCTTTTAAAACCCCGGGATGAAGTTCTAAGGGAATAAAAATGGAAAATTTAACCGGTCGCAAAAATCAGGCTTTTAAAGGCAGTTAATCGTGCCTTATATGCCACGATCAAATGGGGTGGCAGAGCGTGCGAATCTTACCCTCATGGATATGCCGCGATGCATGCTCATTGATGCAGGCCTCCCGCACTATCTTTGGGCGGAAGCTGTCAATACAACTTTCGCAACTTCATTCGGAACATCAGTCCTTAAGTTTCAATGCCAAAAACACGCAAACAATTATTTACCGGTGTAAAACCAAACGTCGTGTTCGTTAATGCAGAGCCGTGTCCAAGCATAAAGGCCCGAACAGAAACAAGTTAGACCCGAAGGGAAAATACTGTCGATTTGTCGGATATTATAGATTGTAGAGGGGCGTGCACCCGAAGGGTTTCGCAGCACTGGAGCCAATGGATATAGCGCCTCAAATGCGTAGTACTCTGTCTGTGGAACCCAATTACCAGTAACACAATCATAAGCCGCGATCTGAAATTTTACGAAGAAATTCGAATGCAGAATTATTTGGTAAATAACAAGTCCATAAACGATAGCGAGGTCCAAATTCTCGAACCTGATACCGACGGAATTTTAAAAATTGAAGAAACTCTTCAAGAAGCCAAAGATGAAATAAACCCAAATGATTCATTCAAGTCGTGCGCTCAAAGCTCAAATAGTGAATCCGAACGAGGAAATGTCAGAGAAAGCCATATCCGGCATTTAGCTACGATCGGGGAGGGTAGTTGAAGAAATTAATATTGCGTATGAAAATGCCGTCGTGCTCTGTGGCCGTGATCGTTCGGTCCCCACTCTGTGAAATAGACACTCATAGAGAAACGAGTTTCCAAACTCGGCACGACTCGTCGCAAGTTTATTATTCAGAAGAAAATGATAAGAAATATTCTTATCGTAGAATAATAAACTAACAATGCGACTAGGAAGTGGTATGGCTGATCACCGTATCACACTCCGAATTCAGTTGTCTTTGTAACGTTGATGACCACACACGGTCATCAACGCACCATGCTCCACTAGGAGTTACGATAATCCAGAGAGAGATGAAAATGAACCAATTTCTTTGAAGGGCCCATTAGAATCACGAAATATTCAAGATTGGGTTCAAGCGATGGAAAGTGAGTTGATGTCTCTCGGCAAAAATGACACCTGGGAAATTGTGGCTAAACCGAAAAATATTAATGTGCTCTCGAACAATTGGGTGTTTCGCACCAAATATAATAACGATGGAACGGTTTTGAATCTTCTTATTTGCAATGTAGGACGCGAGCCTACTTTCGTTACAAGAAACAGGCACGAGGTGTTGGATATCACTCTGGCATCGGAGGATATCCTGCATTTAATAAACGACTGGAGAGTATCGGCGGAACATTCTTTATCCGATCACCGATATCTACAGTTCAGTCTTGCTGCGCGCCCTGAGGCGTCTCCAGTCATCCTAAACCGGAGGAGGACTAACTGGCAGAGATTTCGAGACTCTCTGCTCGCAGGACTACCTTCGCTTCCAAATATTCCAAACAATGGACAAGATCTGGACAATATGGTAAACCTCTTAACTGATGTTATAAAAACTGCGACCACCGCTTCGTGCCCAGCCGGTTCACGGTCGGGCAAGCAAAAACCTGCTTGGTGGAACTCTAAGAAGTAGAAGTAGTTTCAATAGAGCTAAAGCCTCAAGGCTTGAATCGGATTGGAACTCATACAAAAGGCATCTCAGCTCTTTCAAAAAGGAGTTAAGAGGAGCTAAGCGTAAAGCCTGGAGAAGTTTTTGCGAAAACATTGAAGGGTCTTCCGAAACATCTAGATTCAGGAAAGTCTTGGCGTTTAACCCATCTAGTCCAAGCTTTCTTCAAAAAGAAGACGGCTCTTGGACGTCATCAAGCATTGAAACCATCGAATGTCTGTTTGACACACATTTCCCTGGCAGTTCAACGGCTGCTTTAGCCGATCTACAGACAGTTCGCATAGAGCCATGCGACACGGAATCCATACTCAGTCATGAGAAGGTTATGTGGGCCATAAACAGTTTTGAGCCCTTTAAATCGCCTGGGCCAGATGGCATTATTCCTGCGGACCTGCAACAATGCGCAGACATCATTTATCCATGGATAGAGCGCATACTTACAGCGTGCCTAAAGTTGGTACATATTCCACACAGCTGGAGAGAGGTGAGAGTTACTTTTATTCGTAAAACAGGTAGAAGCTCGCATGCGAGTCCAAAGGACCTCCGGCCCATTAGCCTTTCATCGACTATGCTAAAATTATTAGAACGACTAATTGATGTTCACATACGAACGATCGTCCCTGCTAATCTACTATCCATGTCACAACATGCATATTGGAAAGGGAGATCGATTGATACAGCTCTACATTCGCTGGTCAGTTATATTGAAGCATCTCTTCATAATAAGGAATATACTATGGTGGCGTTCCTTGACATTGAGGGAGCCTTCAACAATATTAAACCCAGAGCAATAACAGATGCTCTCATGAGCCTACAGGTCGAAGGTTCAATTTGTACCCTTGTTAATAGGCTACTCACTTCTAGGCGTATTCATAGTAGGTTGGGTTCGTCTTCTGCTAGTAGATATGTTTGCAGGGGCACTCCACAGGGAGGTATTCTGTCTCCTCTACTTTGGAACGTAGCGATTAATCAATTGCTCTTGAATTTGGAAAGAATCGGATGTAAAGTCATCGCTTATGCTGATGATATTGCTATCGCCGTTAAAGGCAAGTTTCCTGACACACTTAGCGGACTTTTGGAGAACGCCCTTGTTATCCTAACAGACTGGGCAAGTCTCAGCGGGGTTGGGATTAATCCAGCAAAAACGGAGTTAGTCCTGTTCACAAGAAGGCGTGTGATCCCCACTTTTAACCTCCCTAAGCTAGGAGGCATTCAACTTGGTTTCTCCGACAAGGCCAAATTTCTTGGCCTTATCTTGGACAAGAAATTAAAGTGGAAACCTAACATCGAGGAAAGGGTGAACAAAGCTACTGTGGCACTGTATTCGTGCAGGAAAGCCATCGGGAAAACCTGGCGCCTTCAACCAAAAGTTGTATATTGGATGTATACAGCTATTGTGCGGCCTATTCTGCTTTATGGCGTTAGTGTGTGGTGGACCGCACTTAGCACAACTGCCTATCATAATTCACTTGTTAAAGTGCAAAGGTTGGCTTCTCGTCTGATTACAGGAGCTCTTCGTACAACACCTTCATTCGGACTAGACATGATTTTGGGACTGCTGCCATTGGACATATACGCCCAACGGTCAGCAGCTTACACGGCCTTACGCCTTCGTGAAACTGGTCTGTGGCGAGCGCTGGATTATGGTCACTCAACGATACTTGGTAATTTCAGCCTGCCAATGGCTACTGATTACACTGTTCCCAAATACTTTTTTGGTAGGAACTATTCTACCTTAATCCCGCCTAGGGAAAGCTGGAGCAACGAAACGACCCAGTCCATCAGGTCCTTTTCCATCTACACTGATGGTTCCAAGACGGACGCTGGAGTCGGCATTGGAATTTACTCGGAGGAACTCGACATCAGCTTGTCTTTTTGCCTCCCTAATTTTTGTAGCGTCCTCCAAGCAGAAGCGGAAGCGCTTTTATGGCTGGGTAGGCACGTTATCACTGGTAAGGATGTCACTATATACACTGATAGTCAGGCTGCAATTCGATCACTTGAATCAGCATTTACAACATCTAAAACTATTGAAGAGTGCCGCTATGCACTCAGAGAAATGGGTCATTTCTTCAACATTACACTATGCTGGATACCGGGACATAATGGCTTTGCTGGTAATTGCTGCGCAGATGATTTGGCTCGGAATGCGGTAACAAGTATTGTTGAAGGCGACCACGAGATGATTAAAACACCTATTGCCGTCTGTGCATCGATAATTGAAGCCGCTTCTGAACGTAGGACCAACGCGAGATGGGCCTGCGGATATACTTGTGCTACGACGAGGATGATCTGGCCTATACTAGATATATCCCGTTCCGCCATATTACTGTCGCTAGACAGGAAATATATACGCAACATAGTGGGTGTTATTACGGGGCACTGCCCTATTGGGGAGCACGCCAGGAGACTCCGAATTCCATACAACGACTTCTGCAGAAGTTGTGATGATGAAGAGGAGGAAGAGAGTGTGCATCACTTTCTTTGTGAATGTCCGGCCTTATCCGAGAGAAGGAGGCGTGCACTGGGTTCGAGGTATCTTTACGATACAGATGATCTTCGAGATGTGAGCCCTACTTTGCTTAACAAATACATTGTTAGCACTGGCTGGTTTTAAACGGAACGTAGGAACTACGGTGGTATCACAATGGACCAATTTTTGGTCTAAGTGCGCATGGCGCTAGTCAGGCGGCCCCTTTACCTAACCTACCGGTTTTGAAACATAAAGCTCGACTGGTGGTTAGAGGTTGTCCGCAGAACCCGGGAACGGACTACACGGAAACTTTTGCACCTGTAGCAACTCTACAAACTCTTTTGGCAACGTGTGCAATGGAAGAATTGTACCTTCATCAAATGGACGTTGTGACGGCGTATGTTCTCCTCACGAGAATATATACATGGAATTGTCCATCATCCAAGTTTCCATAATTTCAAGAGTAGAGTGTGCAAACTAAAGAAACCATTATACGAGTATGGTCTGAAACTGGCCGGCCGTCAGTGGAATCAGAAGCTGCATAGCCGATTGCAAGACATGGACTTCATTAAATCATTATCTAGTCCATGTTTATACGTGAAAAGTAAAAATTCATAGATACTTTACATAGTGATATACGTAGATGATTTCTTGATTGCTGGAAATTGCATACGATCGATCGAATCAAAAATGACCTGACAAAATCATTCGAGGTTAAGGACCAAGAAGAAATCAAGTGTGCCGATATTGTTGGGCTGCACATCACCAGAGATGATCCGAAGAGGAGCGTCACCATCAATCAACGCAATCGAAACCATGTTGTCGAACTTTGGTATGGACGAATGTAACACAGTTAGCACACCGATAGTCGGCTTCCGCACCCGTGGAGCATGTGGAAGATGTCGCCTCAGTTACGGTCTGTATAGACCAAGCGGCTTACATGTCTGGAGATGAGGTTGTAGATGACGACTGCGTCTCTCTCTGTTCAGACTTAGCTGCTTTAGACACTGCATCTCAACCGTCTCCACTCGTTGACTTCCATGAATCCGGATCGGATGAGGAGCAGAATGTCACGGTGTTGGAGGTAACATAATGATGAGGTGTATACAGATCAACCTTCACCATTCAAGGGCAGCTTCAGCTGCTATCATGCATCGTCTACTCCAGGGTAATGACGACATCGTTTTTGTTCAGGAACCCTTAGTGGGAAAAGATCTGGTCAGAGGTCTTACGTCTTCCGAGTTTAATATTTTTTACGTCTCTGGACAGGGTACACCGCGATCCTGCGTTCTTGTTAGAAAAGCCCTTAAGGCGTTTCTGTTGCCTAATTATAGCGATAAAGATTTTGTTTTGGTTTGCCTGGAGCTACAAGGTAAGGTATATTGGGTTGGTTCGGTTTATATGGCTTATGATAGTACTCTACCTTCTCCCAACTTAAAGGATGCCATTGCGGCAGCAAAGGCTTCAGAAACTAGTGTAATCCTCGGGTGCGACTCTAACGCACATCATATAGTCTGGGGCAGCTCAGATACTAATGAGCGAGGTGAATTGCTTCTCGAGTACCTTTTGGGTACCGATCTTTTACTTTGCAATGTGGGCTGTGAGCCTACTTTTGTTACAAAAAACCGACAAGAGGTTTTGGACATCACTCTAGCATCGGAGGATGTAATTTGGATGGAGAAACCTCTGTCAAAATATCGAAGGATCTTCGGAAACCTCTCGATTTCGGAAATTGATGGCTTAAAATCCATCTATGCCCAGCTTTCTTCAAAAGGAAGATGGATCGTGGACGTCCTCTAGCACTGAAACTATTGAATGTCTACTTGACGCGCATTTTCCGGGAAGTTCGATAACTTCCCCACCTGAATGTCCCATAAGTCCCACAGAACCATGTGACAGTGAATCTATTCTATCTCGTGAGAAGATATTATGGGCTGTTTCTAGCTTCGAACCTTTCAAATCAGCGGGACCTGATGGAATTATCCCCGCAGACTTGCAGCAATGCTTGGAGATTACTTATCCTTGGATAGAGAACATACTAACAGCCTGCCTTGGTCTAGTGTATATAACGTTACGTTTATCCCGAAGACAGGCAGAAGCTCGCACGCACGACCTAACGATCTTAGGCCAATTAGTCTTACTTCAACTATGCTTAAGTTACTGGAGCGTCTCGTTGATATTTATGTACGAGCTAGCATCCCACCGCATCTTCTTTCAACGGCTCAGCATGCTTATTGCAAAGGAAAGTCACTAGATACAGCTCTGCACTCATTAGTCAGTTATATCGAAAAGTCGCTTTATCAAAAGGAATACACAATGGCTGTTTTCTTAGACATTGAAGGTGCTTTTAATAACATCAAACCTAGTGCCATTACCGATGCACTTCGAAGTCTTCACGTCGAAGGGTCCATTTGCACACTAGTTACTACGCTATTAACATCTAGACGAATTCACACCTCGCTGGGCTCGTCGTCTGCGAGTAGGTATGTGTGCAGGGGTACACCACAAGGAGGTATTTTATCTCCCCTACTCTGGAATATAGCTATTAATCAATTGTTGCAAGGTCACGGCATATGCTGATGATGTTGTAATCGCTGTGACAGGTAAGTTTCCGGAAGTACTTAGCGGACTATTGGAGAACGCCTTGTCTATTTCGGAAAACTGGGTAAACCTCAGCGGGGTTGGACTTAATCCAGCTAAAACTGAGTTGATGCTCTTCACTAGAAGACGCACCATTCCTTCTGTTAGCCCTCCCATGCTACGGGATAGGCAACTCACTTTTGCTGAAAAGGCTAAATTCCTTGGACTGTTGCTCGATAGAAGGCTTAGCTGGAAACCCAACATTCAAGAGAGGGTGAATAAAGCAACTATAGCACTGTATTGGATCTACACTACTATCGTACGACCGATTCTACTGTACGGCGTTTGCGTATGGTGGTCGGCACTCAGTAAAACTACTTATTATAACCTGCTGGCGAAAGTACAAAGAATGGCTTCCATTGTTATAACTGGAGCCTTGCGTTCTACACCTTCGGCTGGACTTGACACTGCTCAATCTGCTGCCGTTGGATCTACTCGGCCAAAAAATGGCTGCCAACACGGCACTATGCTTACGTGAAACTAGTCAGTGGCAAACACTAGAGTACGGCCACTCAACGATACTTCGAAACTTTAACCTCGCCTTGGAGACTGATTATATTAGTCCCAAGTATGGTTTTGGCAAAAACCACGATTGTTTGATTCCGGCAAGGGATCACTGGGATAACAATGCTCCCCTATCTACAGGGTATTTGGTATTTTATACAGATGGCTCTAAGAGAGATGAAGGAGTTGGTATTGGAATCCACTCGGATGGACTAGACATTAACTTGGCCCACTGTCTACCTGGCCACTGTAGGAAATTTCTGCAATAATGGAAACTATAACCTGGTTGGGAAATCATGTAGTCACGATGCGGGATGTCATCATATACACTGACAGTCATGCTGCAATTCGATCTCTCGAATCTGTGCTGATTACATCGAAAACTGTTGATAGCTGTCGCTCAGCGCTTAGAGTGATGGGTCAATATTTTAACATCGTTCTCTGCTGGATACCAAGTCATAGTGGATTTGAAGGAAACTACAATGCGGACCGTCTCGCTCGTAACGCGGTCACTATGACCTTTGAGGCCGAACGCAATAATATAAAATTGCCAATCGCTTCCTGTAAACAGACAATAGAAATAACTGTAATGCACAGGGCTAGTTCAAGGTGGTCTAACGGTACTACATGTGCTACAACAAGATTAATTTGGCCACGACTTGACGTGGCCAGATCAACTAATTTACTGTCAGTAGACAGGAAACATATCGGCAAGGTGGTCGGGATCATAACGGGACACTGTCCTATCGGGGAGCACGCCAGGAGGCTCAGAGTTCCCTATAACGACTTCTGTCGCAGTTGCGATGACAAAGAAGAGGAAGAAAGTGTTCATCATTTTCTCTGCCACTGCCCGGCCCTGGCCGAGAAACGTAAACGTTTTCTTGGCTCAATGTATTTTCACGATACAGATGATCTGCGTGATGTGAGCCCGCTATTGCTCAACAAATTTATTGCCAGCACGGGCTGGTTTTCAGATTAGGTGTTAACTTTAAGGTACACTCGGTGGTATCACAATGGACCTACTTTTGGTCTAAGTGCGCTAAGTGTTTTATCACTTGGCGGCCACTATACCTAACCTAACCTAATAGGCCAGTCAATTACCGATTTTAGGTCGCAAAAAATTGCTCGGGTCTGGTTTTTTGGGATATTGTTAGGATAGATACCAGAAGTGTACCACTAAGTTTGCAACTTCGAAAAACCTGTGCTAACCCCGTGACCCTCAAAAAACCTCTAAATTTTCGGACTTTTTTCATATTTTTGTTTGTAATTTCTAAAAGGTGCTTCTTACAAGTAAGTCGTCCACTGCACTTTTAAAGCTAAGAGAATCTTCTTTAATTTGAGTGTAACTCCAGCTTTGCAGGTGCAAAGGATCCCAAGATACAGGACCTTAAAAAATGTGCTTTTTTTGTAAAAAAGTCCGAAATTGTATTTTAGGAGGTTTGTATGACAGCCCTATGACGTAATGTTCCGATTCCAACCATTCCTAGATATGTTTTGAGGCTTTACTAGAAACACATTTGGGTGAGGTTTGGTTAAGATTGGTTCATAAAAAAAAAGTTTTTCTTAGAAGAACCTGATTATCAGGGGTTGGTTTGTATGACAGCCCCATGACCTAGTGTTCCGATTTCATCCGTTTCTAGATATGTTTTGAAGCTTTACCAAAAAACACATTTGGGGGAAGGGTGGTTAATATTGGTTCATAAAGAAAAAAGTTTTTCTTAGAAGAACCTAATTTCCAGAGGTTGGTTTGTATGACAGCCCTATAACGTAGTGTTCCGATTTCATGCGTTCCTAGATATTTTTTTAGGCTTAACCAGCAACATACTTGGGTGAAGTTTGGTTAATATTGGTACATAAAGAAAAAAGTTTTTCTTAGGAGAACCTAATTTTCAGGGGCAGCCCTATGACCCCATGGTCTGATTCCATTCGTTCCGACATATATACAGCTAAGGAACTGGTTTATAACTTCATGTCACATGACTTTCTCTGTAAAATCGCATTTAAACCGATATTCAGCTCGGAACATGACTGAAATTACAATTTCGAACTTTTTTTCCAAAAACAATGTTTAAAGTCCTGTATCTTGGGATCCTTTGCGCCTGCAAAGCACTCAAAGTAAAGGAGATTTTCTTAGCTTTAACAGTGCAGTGGACAACTTACTTGTAGGAAGCACCTTTTAGAAATTACAAACAAAAATATGAAAAAAGTCCGAAAATTTTGAGGTTTTTTGAGGGTCATGGGGTTAGCACAGGTTTTTCGAAGTTGCAAACTTGGTGGTACACTTCTGGTATCTATCCTAACAATATCCCAAAAAACCAGAGCCGAGCAATTTTTTGCGACCTTACGCCTTATTTTTCGGTTTATTGACTGGCCTATAACCTAGCACACCGATGGAAGTTGGTCAACGCTGATGATTCTGAAAACAAACCATATCGCGAGCTGATTGGGTCACTTTTATATTTAGCAAATTCTAGTCGTACGGATATTTCGTTCGCTGTGAGCTTAGTAGATACGCATGAGCTTAGTCAGATACCTCAAAGGCAGTATTGACTTTAAATTGACTTACAGACGGACAGACAATTCTTTTTTCAGTTAAATTGATTCTGATTAGGGAAGTGACGTCAACTAGCAAAAATCATACACCGGATACATTGTCCTATTAGCAGGTCCGTACGCAAGTACGGAAGCAACGATCACTAGCGTTATCCACCATGGAAAGCGAGTACATGGCTCTTTCCGAAGATGCCAAGAAAATTGTTCATACAAGGAAGCTTTTCCAGGAGATGCGTCTATCATATCTAATCAACGGTCCAACAATCATACACTGTGACAACCAGAGTGCGATACATCTTGCTAAGGACAACCTCGTTCAGGACAAATCAAAGCATATTGACATTCGATATCATTTTACTCGACAGTTACAGCAGATATTTACAGCATTTCGATAAAACGAACGAAAAGTTACAAAAGGATCGAAAAATCGACATAAGATACTTGTCTACAACAAAAATGGTTGCCGATTTCTAACTAACCCTCCAACCTCCTATACAAAACATCCCGCCTTGACATTTTAATTCGACCATAACTTTCGGCAGAATATCGCTAGTGACCTAAAATTTTGAGCAATGCCTAATTGCAACATATCCTTGAAGTTTATGGAAAGTGTGAGTGGTCTGACTACTCCTACCTCCCCTACAAAACTATCTTCAGCCATATCTTTTGATAAAGTGTCGCGAAAAACTTCAAATTTGTAAAATATATATTAAATATTATATTATTTACCCTTTCCTCCCCTAAAAAATTAAATTTGAATATTTTGGTTTTCGTGTGCCATCTAGGTCTGTACATGAGTGCTATTCGCACGAATAAAAGTAGGTCTCGTTTGTGATACTTTTAGGAGATAGTGTAGGTTTTAAACTGTCTTTGTTGTCTTTCCGAAAAATAATTAAGGGAATTATGTTAACTGTGACTCTGACTTACTGTATGTATTAAAAATATCAACCACCAATTAGTTAATGTCGCCATGCTCGTCTAAAAGTTAGGGCGACGCAACATCAGTTAATATCAGAAAAACCCGACTACTGGATGAACGATTAGATGCATTAAATATAAACTCGGCGTCAAAAGTATCAGGCCACCCGCAACTTTCGAACTCTAACCCAATTTTCTGAAAAAGTATGATACTAACAACTATGAAAGTTATATCTACAGAAAGTGCGTTTAATGGCAATTTAAATGACTATCAATTTTATTTAAAGTACCGTAAGCTTACATAGCAATCAAACAACAAGCACAATGCTAACGATTTGCTATGTTTTGACTAGGGTTCACCCTTACCTTTTTTTTCTTCTACAGTGGGGGTATAGGATATTTTTTATAATTTCTTTAGTTGTTATTCACTGCTTTTTTAGACGCGTGTATTTTTGCTACTTTTGTCAACCAAGTTGTAGCAAAACTTCAAGCAGGCTTTGCACAACGTGAGGTCGCTCGGTGACTTCAAATCAGCATATCATCGGTGCAAAGAGTTTACAGATGATACTTAGAGACTGGAGCATTCGATCAGCGTCCATTTACGTGTATACCTAGGGCTACATCAGCAGCAGATGATCGTTATCTCCAACTCAATGTTCTGCGAAATCGCCGCCTCAACGCAGTCCAAATCCAACAAAAGCTGCGTGACGAACCATAAGTGGTTATAAGTTCTTCTAACGTTAGAAGAAGACTTGCTGAGCGGAACCTGACTCCAAAGCGAGCTGCAGCAGGTCCAAAATTAACGGCAGCCCACGGTCGAGCGCGGCTTGAATTCGCTCGAGAGCATAGGGATTGGACGTTAGAAGAGAGGGGTAATGTACTCATCACTGATGAGACCAGAGTGAGTCTATATCAAAGTGATCGACGTCAAAGAGTATATCGTCGCCCTGGAGAATGTTATTCTCAGTGTGGCATCGCGGAATCTCTTGCTTTTGAAGGAGGATTTATAATGGTCTGGGCGGCATGTCGCTAACCGGACATACAGCATTAGTTTTCATCGAACCGACGGTCCGATGGACTGGCCAGCTCAAAGCTCGGACTCGAATCCAATCGAACACTTATGGGATAAGCTGAAACATCGGATTCGAGCCAGCGTTCCTGCTCCAACAACGATTCCAGAGCTGCGAGTCGCAATTGAAGAGGAGTGGAATGCAATTTCCCAAGACTTCATCATCAGCCTCGTGAGGTGTATGAATAGCAGTTATTCGAACAAGGGGAGGGACCACTGAATACTGACCAAACACTTTATTTTAAATTTTACTTTGTTTTCAGCTTAAATTTGAGTTGTTCACTTGGTGATTACAACACCGGAAAACGACTGGAAACGACTCTTATTTGTCGTTCCTACTGCAACCGGGTCTACGTCCCGGAACGACCCATGCCCCAGGCATGGCCAAGAGTCGCAAAGACCCCCTTCGACGCAAGAAGGGGTCGGATACTTTGTATCATCATTCATTCACCGTTTTTTCTTATGTGGAGCAGTTCTGGCCGGCCCAGCTGCTCCTCATTCTGCTAATACGTGCCGGCATTGAGACGAATCCTGGTCCATGGATGTGCTCGGTTTGCGCCAACAGAATTTGGTCCAATGTCCAATCGTCAGTTCAGTGCACATGCTGCGGACAATGGGTCCACCTCAAGAACTGTTCGGGACTCACAAACACCAATCAATGGTCAACATCTTGCAGAGCGATCAGGTGTGGAAACAGAAGGCAAAACTCAAATCACCAGCCGCCTAACCAAAGTTCCCAACCATCATCACCTTCCACCCCTGCAAATGCTGTGAGGCCCGCTCCACCCAATTTGACCCCAGCTCCACGGATCATCGATGCAAATTACACCAGCACGAGGATAATCCAACTAAACTGTAATGGACTCCAGCACAAAATCGCTGAACTAACAGCACTCATGGACAGACACCACATCCAAATAGCGGCAGTACAGGAAACCAAACTCAACTCTAGTCACTCACTCAGGTCATACGGGAACTACAATGTCATCAGACAAGACCGAGATAGGAACGCAAGAGGAGGTTTGGCTTTCCTCATCCACAATAATTTGCCATACAGCGTAGTTGATGTCACTTCCACCGATGACACCTTGGAACAACAAGCGATAATCGTCAAATCAGGAAATATTGACTTTGAAATCTACAACATATATATTCCACCTGTCTCCAGCTGTCCCACAGGTTACAAAGTCAATATCAGCCCTCTATTAAACGGAGAATATCGCCTCCTACTTGGTGATTTCAACGCAAATCACGATTTATGGCATTCCAACCTACAAAACGACACCAGAGGTAACATCATCGCCGACCAACTGGATGATTCAGATTTCTGCCCTCTAAATGACGATAAACCGACCCGTTTCACTGGATCCTGCACAAGTTCACCTGACATTTCCATCGCCAGCCCTGGACTTATTAATGACATCTCATGGGAACCAATCCTCACAACATCATCTGATCACCTGCCAATTATTCTGACTCTGGATATGCCGTCGAAATTCATCCATCCCGATAAGAAGACGTACACCAACTTCAACAAAGCTGACTGGGACAGCTTTAAAAGGTTCACCAACGAGGCTTTTGCTAGTCTCACCGCCCCAAGTGATGTACGTATGGCTGAAAAACAAATTAGACGAATTATTCTCACTGCAGCTAAGAGATACATTCCAGCAGGCCGCATTCCCAGCCTAAAACCCAACTTCCCAACATCTGCGGCTAAATTGGCAAAAACTAGGGATCAACTCAGAAGTGCAGACCCAAGTGACCCACGGATAAACGACCTCAATGACATCATAGTCAAACAAGTCAACGACCACAGGAGAGGCATATGGCAATCACATCTCAGAAAACTAAATTTAAACACTGGTCTGAGCAAACTCTGGAGCACGGTTAGAAACCTATCCAACCCCACTAAAACTCAAGGGAGGGTTTCTATCAAGTTTGGTAACTCAACCGTGAGCGACGATAATAAATGCGCAAACCTATTCAACAAACAATTCGTCGAACACCCAACTAAGGATAAACTCAAGCGCAAAATCACACGAGACATCCGAAACACAAAAGTTGATGAACATCTCCAAATCACCTCTACAGAAGTTGCAATGGCCATAAAGAATGCCAAAAATTCAAAAGCACTTGGTCCAGACGGTATAGCAATGATCATGCTCAAACACCTCGACACACCGGCCATAGAGTATATCACTGCCACGATGAACCTTTCGTTACGAACATTCATCATACCAGAAATTTGGAAGAGAGGCCGTATTATACCGTTACCCAAACCTGGTAAACAACACTCCTTAGGAGAATCCTACCGACCAATCCCGCTTTTATCCCCTGTGGCGAAAATATTGGAATCGCTGATACACAAGACTCTTGCGACGCACATACAACTCGCTAATCACCAACACGGCTTCCGAAAAATGCACAGCACCACCACTGCACTAGACCGAATCATGTCTAAGGTCTTCAATGGGATCAACCAGCCCCCGCCGTTTAAGCGTACCATTCTTGTGGCTTTAGATCTGTCGAAAGCGTTTGATACGGTGAACCACTCGCTCCTACTGACGGATCTCCGCAATTCATCCACACCGCCGCATATAGTCAAATGGATCGCAAACTACCTTGCCGGACGTCAATCCAGCACCGAGTTTAGAAATGGGAAATCTAAACTAAGAAGGATAAAACAAGGCGTACCACAAGGCGGGGTACTTTCCCCCACCTTGTTCAACCTATACATGTCAGGGCTTCCCACCCCACCCGAAGGAATAGACATTGTATCCTATGCTGACGACTGCACCATAATGACATCTGGCAACGACATTCCCGACATGTGCGATCTCATCAACGGTTACTTGGAAGAGCTCAACCTTTTCTTCAACAACAAGAACCTAATGCTATCAGCGCCCAAATCTCCGGGCCCCCTCTTTACCACATACAACAAAGAATTCAACCAACGGCTTAACATCAGAGTAAATGACACCGAAGTTCCCACTATCCGTCACCCCAAAATTCTTGGCGTCACAATTGATAATCACGGCCTATTCAACACCCATGCTGACAACATTAGTGACAAAATGAAGGGCAGAAACAAGATCCTGAAGTCCCTTGCTGGCAGCAAATGGGGCACTGATAAGGAGACTTTACTCACCACCTACAAAGCCGTCAGTCGTTCTGTGGTAAACTATGCAACACCGATATGGACAAATACCCTATGCAAAACCAACTGGAAACGGATTCAAACATGCCAAAATGCAGCCATGCGTACCATTACTGGTTGCGTTCGCATGTCATCGCAAGACCACCTGCACCAAGAAACCAAGCTGCTAGACCTCAAGGCACACAATGATATCCTGGCTAAGCAATATCTTGTTGGTTGTCATCGAAGCTTATACCCAAATCATGACCTCATGGACAAAACCCCACCACCACGTCATGTAAGACGTTCGTTAAGGGACATGGAAAGGGAAGTCCAAAGGTTTAAACGAGTTCCTCTCGATAACTCCAACATATATAAGGCGGCCCTAAATCAACTGCACACCAGCGAGGTAACCAAAGCCACAAATAGGCTATCCGTAAACCGCATCCTTCGCGCTCGACCACCCGACATCTCAGCCGACGAACAACTACCGAGAGCCACACGTACCACCTTGGCTCAGCTTCGTTCTGGATTTTGCTCCAGACTAAATTCGTTTTGGTCACGCATTGACAACAGCATTGGAAATATTTGTCCAGCATGTGGAGCCAGCCCACACGACGTGGATCATATATTTGACTGCACTGCCGCACCTACGCATCTAACACCTATCGCACTATGGGAAAACCCCATCGAAGTTGCGATCTTCTTAGGTCTTGACCTTGAGGAGAGGATGCCTACGATTTATGAATGATGATACAAGTTTCCCCCCCCTCTCTTGCGCCGCTACAACAACTCTTATTTGTAAAATCTTTAATAAACGCTTAATAAATTAATAAACCACAATGTGTTTCCATTCATTTTAATTGCCATAAAATGCACTTTCTGTAGATATAACTTTCATAGTTGTTACTATTATACTTTTTGAGAAAATTGGGTTAGAGTTCGAAAGTTGTGGGTGGCCCGATACTTTTGACGTCGAATGTATTATAGAGTGACTGATGAATCCACAACCGATTTATAAAATATTTTATATCAGACGCTAAAAAAATCAGACTTGTAAATTGATTAAAAACGTATGTTGGTTTCGTTTTGACATTCATGAGGTATACTCCGAACTGTATTCAAATAGCAAAAACTTCTGATTAAAATGGACTTAAAATTAATACATTCACGAAACAATTTTTTTAGGATTATAGGAAAACGAATAGGTCTATTTTTGTGCGTTTAGTTGCTATTGCATTATATGGGTTGATGTGCTTCTTCTTCTACTCCTAACGAAGTTCTGCTAGTTTCGAATCTAAATATTGCAAAAATGCTGACAAGTAATTTCAGACTAGCCGACTGGTTTCTAGAATCAAATCAGCGACGTGGATGATATCACCAACTAACATCATCCTTCATGTCAGTCGCCGTAATTTTACTCTGGTTTACCCAGACTCATACATGAGTGCCCGGAAGTAAGACCGTTTTGTACCATTACGGCCTATAAAACTTAGGCTCAATCTAAGTATCTGTATGCATCATAAAAGAAAATCAGTCGTCATATTTTATCCTCACAGAAATTAGTCTACGAAATGTTTTTGTATATTGTATAAATATAAAGTTGAATAGTACACATCAAAATATAAATAGTTGACTTATTTCAATTTGAAAAATACTTCAAAAAATTGATTAAAAAATGTACAAAACATGGACAATTTACGAAAAAAAAATCAATACAAGACTTTCAACATATACGAAATAACGAAAACTACAAATTACAATAATATTCACAAATTTTGCCTTGATAAACATAAAGCGCTTCTCGTAAATGTGTACGCCCAGTCAGTCATCATATCCATCGCATACGCACACACACGCATAACAATTCCCTCATATCAAAGTCCTAGTCATACCATAATACTTAATATGCGCTCAATTACAATGTACAATATTCCGTTAGTATAGGAATTGATTTCAACAGCTCATCAATATTATGCTCGGCCAAGTGTTTCATAAGTTTCTCCGAATTGCGCAAAAGTCCGGTGAAAATCTTCAAATTTTCTACAATCTCTTTTGTCATTGTATCGGACGAGCGACCAATAAATTCGGCCAATTTCTTACCTAATTCATATTGTATGAACAAATCGTCTAAATGAATCGGTTGCGTTGCTTTTGACGAGGTGGGATTCGATGATGCGGACGCGGGCGATGTGACAGCTTTATTCGTACTTTCACTCAAAAACATTGTCGATAGAATACTTAAGGCAATAAGGGCTTCATTTTGCATTACTAGATGTTGCGATGTGAGCATATTGATCATACTCTCGACCGAGCCGTCCGTATGCACGAACGCTCGTAAACTTGTCACATCCGTTTCCGTACCCGTCGCTGCGGTGGTTTCGTGAATTCCAACCGCGCAAGCTTCTTCGGCTGATGGACTAGATGCACTTTTTGCACTTAATTCGGATGAGGCGGATTTCGGACAGGCAGACGGGATGTCAGTTTTCGAACGATAGGCATGTTTTATGAGCCACGCCATCAAACGTAACGATTCACCCGTGACACCTGCATAATCGGATGATTTACTCCAGTGTACCAGCTGCTCGATAAGTTTTCGATTTTGAAGTAGCTCGAGTGCGAGGTGTTCTGCAAGAATAAAACATGTGGATTACTTTCATATGCAGCAAGTTAAATTTTACCTTGTCCATCGACGGTCATACGCAGAGTTCCGAGCAATTTGAAAACGACCGGTGGTTGATGTATCTCCAGCATGGGAAGTATCGTTTCAACGAGTCCGGCTTCAATCACAGCGCCTTTATTCGGTTTCGGTATCACCAAATTGCGTAACGTACTAAGCAACGCATGTTGCAGTCGCATATCGTCGTCGACACCGTTATTTTTCGAAAGGATTGCTGTTTACCAAAGCAAATATAAGAATTATATTTTGTCGTTTTCCTAAGTATGTACATACCTAACAACTTGTTCATAATTTTATTCTCCACCATATCTATACAATGACTGTCTGTTCGGGCGAAATTTCCTAGAGCCAAAACGCCGGTCGTCAATAAATCAATATCATACGAATCGAGCCAATCTTCCATATTTTTCAGCAGTGGCGTCGAATACAAATAGTGCATCGAATCATCTGAAAATAATTATGACTATAGAGTGAACTGTCTCCAGCTAGCGATGGCAGCCACTCACCTCCCGTTAAGATTAAAACTATTAGATCACATGCCAATTTCATCAAGGCTCTTGCTTCACTCGTACTCGCCAGTGTCTTGTACTTTTCCAGCAGCTTGTAAATTGTCTCGCACAAACCCTCTTTTGCTAGTAACAGCTTTACATCGTCTGAAAACACCACAAAACGATCAAAACTATTCGTTCAAATTACCGCAAAACGGATAGACTCACCATTTTCCGCTTGATAGTGAAGCAACTCAAGGCACAATTCCGCTAAGTCAGGATTCGTCGAACCGGCCAGTATTTGTGCCAATTGTGTATTCAATTTCGGCTCAAAATTCAAATCCGACACATTCTCCGTCAATATACTAAGCGGTGGCAATATATTCAACAATAAATCTTCATTTGCCTCCACATCCTGTACGCTTGCATCGATAATCGCCTGAATTTTGTCCATAATTTTCAGCTCCATCGCACGCTTGGCCAGCACTTCGCCGCCCAACAAATAGTTTGAGATAAGTCCACCGCGCACTTTGATAAATTGCAATTCTTTCGATTCTTTCGAATTGTTGCATTTGCACTCTACATCGAGCAGGGCCAACAGATCAACATCGCCTTGCATGTTTAGGATCATATTGCGTGCATCGTCGTTCATATAGCAAATATTACCGAGGGCGCGACAAATTTGTATGACAAGTTCCATATCGAATTTGTCGCCGCCACGATTTTGTCGCAAGCACTCAACAAGACTTTTGATCATTTGTTTTTGTGTGAATTTTTTACGTTGTGATTCGGCCTTTGTGACTTCGGCGATGCATTTGGCCGCCTCTTTTTGGACTTCAATATTGCCGGATGTGAACAGATGCAGGAGTGGTGTGGACAGATCGCTTTGATCGTAACTACTTGCCTCGGCAGTGGCGATTTTGGTAAGTAGCGGGATGGCGGTTTCGTTGTTGGCACTTTTCAGTTTTTCCAAAACGTCGCCGATGTCGTCTGCAATAAAGATAAAGAAGAAAAGGATTTAATAAAAAAATGTTTAACTGCTAATTTTAGTCATCTGTCATTAGATGACTAGTCCAGAAGAAGGCTTAGCTCAAACTATTTAAGGCCTATTGAAAATACTGATCAACAATTTGCAAATTGATTAAAGATTTCAAACTCAAGTAAACATTCCGTCAGTCCATCTTGCTTAGAATCTCAAGATAGAAAGCCATTCTTGCTGGTATAGTTGATATACCCTTTCATACTCGAGTCATGTAAGGTGGATACGACATGACTCACTTTTTCCTTCTTCCTTCGGATCGTCAGTCATATATCGTCACCAATTTGCCAGAACACCGAACAAACGATTTAAACTTTCAATTTGCTCTGAAAAATCGAAATATTCATTTAGCCCAAAACTTTTTCTGACATTAGTAGAATGTATATAAACCCTAAAACCAAGGCTACAGTGGACTTTCGTGGTTCTGGCAAATTGTTTGGAGATTTGCGGTACTGGCATCTGTTTCATTATATCGCCGTCGAAGGTTCCCTGCTCTGGCAGTTGTTTCGTTGTATAGATATTATGGATATTGATTGAGGATACTTGCATTACACACACTTGCATTAGTGTGTGTTTTCCTAGTGGGTTGCATGTAAATAGGTTGTCCAAAAACTACCGAATAAACGCCCGGAAAATAATTGCACATATAATGTGCAGCAAGAAGGGTGTACGATACATACTCTGGATTCTTAATCCTTTAGCTGCCACAGGCGTTTAAAGATTTTTTAAAGAAAATTTTCTTAGACTACTATAAACTCTATCTCTCAATATCTAAAACCAGACTAGCTAGGGTATTGAAAGAAAAATGTATCGTAGCCAATATTTTTTTTCAATGAATAATAAACTCTAAAAAGGAAATGCAAATAACCGCATAATACACTAGATATGCGACTTTTTCGGGACCAAAATATTTTCTATGGTGACTTTTGTAGCTTCGATGACATTTCCAGAGCCATGTTATCCGACCTTTTTTACTGCAATTGAAGACATGGATTTGGACGACCTCTGGTTCATGCAGGATGCCGCGCTATGCCACACAGCCCATGCCACAATCGATCTTTTACGCACCAAATTCCCAAATCGTGTTATCAGCCGTCTTGGCGATGTAAATTGGCCGCCTCGGAGCTGCGATTTTACCCCTTTGGACTTTTTTTTTGTGGAGAACCGTGCAGGACCGATATTATGCCAACAATCCAGAAACGATTCAAGCATTTAACCAATATCATCCAAGCAATCCGTGAGCTACAGCCCGAAACCATCAACAGGGTCTTGGAAAATTGGTGTGACAGAATGCGCTACTGCGACGCCAGCCGGGGCAGCCACTTGAATGAAGTTGTATTCCATCATTAATGGGAGCTTACTTACTTTAATAAAGCAAGACATGGAAAAAATTAATCTTGTTCATTTTATTGCATTTTTAAAAACGAACTTGTAATTGGCCCACCCGTTAGTTCATTTATTTATAAAGTAAAAAAATAGATTAACAAACAAACAAAGCTATATATAATAGTTCCAATCGTAAATATTTACGTGAGGCAACCTGTACTTGTATGATTCAGAAAAATATACTTATGGGAATCTTACATAATTTAATGCTAACTTCACTATTTGAGCCGCTCGGAAGCCAATGTGTCTAAGTCCATTTTTAAAAATTTTCGTTTTATTTTAAAATTATACAAAGTAAATGGTGTTCTTTCTTATTATCAAACAATTTTCTAATTTTTACTTCATTTGATTATTTTATCACTATATTTTTCTATGGCTTCAGAAAATTTAAACAAACGTTTCAGAAGCCATTACGTCTAAGTCCACTATTTTGTTGTCTAAAATTTCTATTTTAACAATTGAATTTTGTCAATGCGGCACAAACTATCAAACAAAAAAATACTTAAATTACTTTTATTTTAATAGGAGTTAAATTTCGTCACATGTATCGTGTACAGGGTGACCCATTTAAATGGATATGACTTAAAGTGGTCATAAGTTTTTTTTTTTTGTTAATTACGAAGAATAAACTAGGCACCTGGGAGAGTGCTTGGCTTGATTTTCAGTAGGTTGGTAATATTACGAAGCATAAATTAATAAAACTGATTTTGCACTTTAATTGATTTAATAAAAAAAAGACGCAATAAATAGTTCTTGAAAAAAAACCTAAAATTGTTGAAATTCAAAAAATACAAATACAGTAGAGCGTCGATTATCCGAACGTCGATTATCCGAACGTTCGATTAACCGAACTGGGCACCAAGCTTCTTTTCTTGTGAAAAACATCCAAAATAACGATAAAGCAAGTGTCTGAAGGAAGCGACCTCTCATCTGCATTGCTCAATTACCTCGATTTTTGTTATTTTTGTTCAGTTCCAGTCGTTTTACACGTTTTCGGTTTTTTGTTTGATTTTACATTTGGGCTATTTTCCAATTTTTGTATGGATTTCGATTAACCGAACTTTCGTTTATCGGAACCACCCTTGTCGACATTAGTTCGGATAATCGACGCTCTACTGTATATGCAAATTAAAATATTTACAGCATTATGATGTATTTAACGTATTTAACGGACGAATTATTTTATTGTTTTAAGATGTTTTTTTAATGATTTTCATATTTGTTCGACAGGTAATTTCCTAATGTGAATCAAGCTTCCGAATGTGAATCAATATTTACAAACGAAGAAATCATGATTAATTTTATCGAAAATAATGATTCTATTTTTAATAGTTGCTAATCAATGTCCATTTTACACAATGTAATGAATGGTAATGACTCGCTCTCGGCGTGTGACGATTTTTAAAACTAGACTTTTTGCAGCAGTTCCCCTTTAATTCGAACCGGTGTCTAGTTATATTGTGGCGTAGTGGTAGTGGTAAGATGGAGCAGCGGATGATTGGACAGAGGGAAAAATAGAAGGAAGTTACCAAAACCGATTCTGCAAGTTAAGTGATGAAATGGGAACCATTCTTGGCACGACATTTTTTACAATAGTATAATCTAAAATTCCTGTATTTGAACACAAATTTCCACATTTTTTTACGAACGTGTTAAATATTTTCTGATTCCCGTGTGTCAACCTGTATATATTTTTATACCCTTCACTCGTAGAGTAAAGGGTATATTAACTTTGTCATGAAGTTTGTAACGCATTGAAGGAATCATCTCCGACCATATAAAATATGTATATATATGATCAGCATGACGAGCTGAGTCGATTGGGCGATGTCCGTCTGTCTGTCTGTCCGTCTGTCCATCTGTTGCTACGCGTTTTACTCGGCCAGTTTAAAAGCTATCGAGCTGAAATTTTGCACACATGCTTCTTTTTATTGCAGGCAGTTTGTATGTTTGAATCGCTAAAATTGGACCGTGGGGTCATGGGGCTGCCATACAAACCTAACCCCCCCAATTAGGTTTTTCTAAGAAAAACTTTTTCATGTGTTTACTAATTTCAACGAAATTTCACACAAATGTGTTTCTATTGATAACACAAAACATATGTAAGAATGGATCAAATCGGACCATGGGGTCATGGGGCTGCCATACAAACCTAACCCCCAAAATTAGGTTCTTCTAAGGAAAACTTTTTCATTTGTGCACCAATTTGAACCAAATTTCACACAAATGTGTTTCTATTGATGCCACAAAATATATGTAAGAATAAATGGAATCAGACTGTGGAGTCATGGGGCTGTCATACAAACCCAGCCCCCAAATTGAGTTTTTCTAAGAAAAACTTTTTTATTTGTCCACCAACTTCAATCAAACCTCATAAAAGTGCATCTCATTTGATGCCATATAATCGGACTATGGAGTCATGAGGCTACCATACAAGCCCAACCTCCCCATTTTGGATCTTCTAAGAAACATTTTTTCTACACCAATTTAAAAAAACCTCAATGCCTCTTTATCAAAACAAAAAAAAAGTAAAACAAATGGAATCGTACTATGGGGCCATGCTCCCGCATCCCCCCAATAAAGTTTTCTGAGATATTTTTTTTTTATTTTACCACTTATTCCAACCAAACCTCACACAAATATTTTTTTATCGACGCCACAGATTTTGTCAATATCAAATATTATGCGAAAACAGAAGGAAAAGAATGGGGAAGGATTAAATACAAGTCATAGGTTTGCCCCAAAAAACTTTTAGCCCGAGGAGAGTGAAGGGTATTCAAATTTCGGCCGCGCCCGAAATTAGCCTCGGTCTCGTTTAAAGTTTTAATTTGTGGAAACAGTGGAGCCTGGTTAAGTAGCCTAAAAGGGTAGGTAGCTCTTGATAAATACGTCGAAACCCTGAGTGCAGCCTACAAATGGTAATCATTTAGCAATAAGCCACCCGTTCAATGTTATAAATAGAAGTTCGGCGGTAATTGCCCAATTTAATGGTATCAATGGACAAGAATTGGATAAATAACTCTGATCAACTGTTAAAATTTCAAGTTCAATAGCTTTTATAATTACTGTCAATTAATTTTACTAAATTTAATACTAGTCTTGTGGTTTTGTGCATCCCGTGTAGTTTTGGGTAACGAACTTCATATGACAATTTTCCCTGCTTTTTGTCATTAACCTACGCGGGATAAAGTTTAGGGAAATGAAATGTAGATAGCAAATTCATTGAGAAAACGATTAGGCAGTTGGTTTTTCTATGTTAGCGTACCTATAATTAGGCCTGTTCCAAAAACCGGGATCCCGGTACAAAACCGGTAACACCGGTTAAAAAAACCGTCGGTACTGAAAAAAAACCTGAGTCAGGGAAACCGCTTGTAGTACCGGGTATTGAAAAAAAACCGAAACCCGGCACTGAAATCTCGGTACCGAACAGGCCTATCTATAATAGCTTCTGCTAGCAAACTGCTGGCTTCAACCGAAAAGCTACTCGAAAAGTTAGACGCACCTACTGTCTTAACCCTTCTGTCAGCACCTACTACAATATGCATATTCTATACCTAATAGGTCTGGCTGGACCTACTGAGAAATTTTTTTTTTTTTAGAAAAGGTGAAATTTTTATCGGTAGAATCATTCTATCAATTCCTTACTGCCATTTTTAAACAATAAAAGTATTAAAATCATTTTTGCAGATACACTAGTAACGTTTTTAAGTGGACATATTTTGAGGTGGTATTATTATAAACATGTTTTTCCCTTATTTTCATCTCTTTTTGCTTCTCTATTTTCATGGCATAGGTATATCTAATAGAAAGTTTGTTCGCATTTTTTCAATACCAATATCTTTGGGCAAATATTTGGCGCTTTGTCAGTAGATTTTACCTCGATATTAGTCTGCAGATTTAGGGAAGTAGGTGGAAAGAAATAGGGAGTTTTCAAGCGCGAAAATCATTTCATTCTAAATTTTTCGTAAATTTCTTGATCAAATCTATTTAGAAAGACGTTCGTAAGTCTCTCATACTTAGTCCTAACTATTACAAAGGAAAAAAACTGGTTTGAATTTGCTTGAATCAAATCTCAGTTGATTAGGTGATGTTATAAAACGTGATGAAATTAGGCATACTTATTTCCCGAGCTTCACGGCTTTTCAAAGAAAAATCTGAGAAATTCTTATCGTTTATAGTACAAATTGAATTTTAATGACATTCTTACATCATAAATAGGAGAATTTTAAGAGAATTTCATATTTGCACCTTTTACCTCAAGAGAAGATGGGGGGGGGGGGGGAAACTGGAGGTCTGGCCAGACCTATGGGGTATTAAAAAGCACTATAAATTGAAAATCATCAAAAACATACTCAAAACTTCTGGCCAGACCTTTGTGCCGACAGAAGGGTTAATACATGTTACGATTTTAACCAGGACAAGAAACAGCGAATGTGCATATCGTTTAATTGATGTTTTACCAAACCGAAAGATAATTTTTAGAATCCGCGATCTTGCAGTAATTTACTTAATACATACAGACTGGATATGCTCAAATTTATTGCAGCCTAAACGGTAGAAACAGTGTTTACCGTTGTTTGCACATAGTTGATTTTCATTGAAATGAGGAATCAAATGCTTCTTTCTACAATTTAGTTTTATTTTCCCATATACGTATTTCGGAGCTATTTGCTCCCTTCTCCAGTGGAATTTTGTTTCTGAAAAAGAATAAAACTAAAATTGTAGTAAGAAACATTTGTTTCCTCATTTCGATAGTGTTAATAGTATATTCGTTAGTTTACAAAAAAAAATTCAAATTTTTCTCGCTTTGTGTGAAACTATTACAGGTTAACAGATTCTCTGAAATTACTACTACGGCCGTGTTTTTTTAATAGCTAACCTACACTATACGGGGTAATTTTCATACAAACGCTAACCTGTGACTTTATTCAGATTAGAAATTATAATGCTATCCAGAATTAATGAGCTTTCCAAAACTAGCCTAAATGTATGCAATCCCAATTGTTTTCTAGTACGTTTTCCAATGACTAGCAAAAAATAAATTTTGAAATGAAAAGCTGTAAGGTATAGTTTACATGCAACACACAAGTGTGTGCAAAAAAATAGTTTTTGTCTGTAAATTCATGTTAAAAATTGTGTTTGTCGAATTCTTATTCTAACAAAATTATGATTCGTACATAAAATATGTTTTCATTAACAAAAACTACATTTGAACTTTTGCGTTTTTAAAGTGAAAACGGGGCTTTAAAATTTATGAACAATGTTTTCAAATTAATGGCAATGCCTACGTGACAATTTGAAATTTAACCTGGATGCTACCCTCGATAGTTTTTTTTTGCGCGTCTGGGTCAGCAAACCTGCCTTCGATGACAAAAAAAAAAACACGGTTAATTATATTAATGTTTTAATACCCATTAAAAGCGTGCTTTGCTTATTATATTAGTCAGTGGAGTGGCTAAAAACTAATCCAGACCCAACTTGTTTTGTATTTTTTTTTTCTTTGAAAATTTTCGTTAACCCTAATTTTGTATAGCCAAATGGACTGCGGACTACTTTTTGTACTAATTGATCCAGATTATCAAGTCAAGACTGAATTGCTAGTTTTTTATTCGAATAAGGTTAAGTCATGTTCACGAAAGTCCTTATCAGAAGGGCAAAGGGTTAAGAGCGTAACGTGTTTTTTAATCAAATAAAGGCAAATCAATTTCATTCTGTATGAACTCGATCATAATTTTCAGAAGCCAAAAAACATAAGTCCTTACATTTTCAAGCTACACGGATTCTTCCTTAAAAATATTTATGTTTTTGTTCAGAAAGCTTTGTGAAATATATTCTATTGGATAGCCTACATCCTAACTATTATTTTCGTATGCCATTCCAATAGAAAAATTTAGCACATAATTTACTATATAATACTAAGGTTTTGTAAAATGTTAGTTTTCTTGATTTCGACAAAAGTGGACTTAAGTCACTTTGGCAACTGAGCCACTCATTTAGCTGTTACAACAAAATTACAACGCATTAAATACATGCAGTATTGACATTCGCGCTTTTGACACCTGTTCATTTGTATGGCTATATGAGTTTCGTGTATCTGTACGCTAGAAGTGATTTTGCTAAAAAAAAAATTTTGATCGGAAAGGTCCCAAAAAGGACAAAAAAGGATACTCTTTAATCCTTGACCTTGATATAGTGACAATTTGAATTATTCTCGTAGTTATGGGTTTGGAAAAATACACGGGAAACACGAAATTTTTCCATTTAAGGTAAATTTATTCCGTTGAGGGTCAGTCTTTCTTGCAAAACGTCGAGCAGCACGATACAGTAAAACACGGTTAAGTGTAACACGCTAAGTGCAAAATTCGGATAAGTGCACAAATTTTTCATGCACCATCCCGTCAATGCGATTTTCCATACATTTCAAAACGATTAAGTGCTCAACACGGTTAAGAGCACACAATTTGTCGGCAGCAAGAACAACATTTGCAGACTATTAATCACGGATAAGTGCACATGTTCATTGCAAAAAATCATTAGAGCCGATGCACGTGTCAAACTAGCGGCCTATTTTACGAATTGTGTTTCCGGCGTTCATGCTACCAATGGTGGGCATATCACGCTTCCTTAACAATCTCCTCCTTCGGTGGCAAATGGCCCAGGTCATCAGTTAGATGACAAAATACCGCGTATGCTCTAAGCCAAATTTTATTTGCTGTCGTAATTTAGAGAGAAGTTACAGGTATGCCAAGCTCATTGCATTTGCTATAATTTAAATACATTTAATTGGTAAGATCAGCACCAATTCTTATCACTCTAGCTACACTCTATTAAACCACAATTCGATCACGTGAAATTCTCGTTCTCCCCACACAGGATTCTATGCAAAAAAGGGCAAAAGCAGAGCGTCTATTGCAAAACTACACTGAGCTTCAATGAAACCGGGCCACACGGTAAGCGCGAACTCTAATCAAAACAGGCATTGTGTATGTATAAGTGAGAGCAATAATTCAACACAAGGTTTAGATAACTCCTGGATAGTGTCAATTATCTATGTCGATAGTATTCTACATATTTGGTTGTGTTCTGTGGCTAAACACTAACACAGACAAGCTATTAGTTATTACTAGTTATTAATATGTGACACTAAACAGACCTTATTGAAAAATTATAGCTAATTTCTTTATTGGCTGTTAACAGAAATTATAATAATACAAATTCATATTTTATTTCAATTGCAACAACACAAGTGCACATTTTCAGCAAACAAGAAAAGCAAATAATTTCTTTATCCAAACACGGAAAATTACCTTAAATTACACACGCATCTAATTGAAATGCATAATTGCGCTTGTTAAAGTGGAAAATTAAAAGAAAAAAGGTCTATAAATCACATATAAATACTAAGTGATAGATGGTAAATTCTCATTCAAAAATGTTGCGTTTACTGTTTATTAGCTTAATCGGGACTATTTTGCCGGTAACGTTGTCATCTAATTGAGATAAAATATGAAATTTAAGAAAAAGTATTTATTCTTTTGTATCTATTTATAGATATCTGTACATGGCGACATTGATTGTTCCAAACCACCGCCAATGACTCATTTAAACGGGGTATGTTTTGTATAATTGTGTATTATAATTTTATATAGTGCTTATATGAATCTGGTAAGAAATCCACTTGGTGCTCCTAATCCTAAGGCTGCGATTGGGCTAGTCCAAAAAATGCGGAAAACAAATCGGACAAGCAAGCTTAACAACAAAAACATAAATGATCGTACTACTTAAAACCTGACACCTAAGGCCTTTTTAACGTACGTTTTTTTCTCATAGAGCCGATAACTCGTATACATCTTATCTAGTGACCGACGACTGGCTAATATTATCGCATAGACAAGACGCACACCATTTTTCGAAAGATTGTACGCTGTCTTGAATTGAATGTTTGTTAACTGTGCATAGTTAAGCCATTTTGCTTGGCTACGCCATCGTATGAAATTGCGTTACGATTCGACTGTATATACAAACTGGAAAAAATCATAGTGTGCGTCTTGTCTACAGAATAAAACTAATCAGCCGGTGGGATGTAAGAGTTATCGGCCCATAGTGTGGAAATGGTCATTAGGTTTTTTTTTTCGAACTTGAAATTGTCCGTTTAGGCTTAAATCCAATTGCGAGCAGTTTAAGCAATTAGAAGTTATTACCCACAGTCTAAAGCGGAAATCCCCTTAGCTATATTTTCCTGTTAGCTATTTCACAAAAAGAAAAAAAAATTAATTGGACTTCAGTGAAACTCGAATCAGATCCTTTTTCATATCTGGTTATATGTATATAAGTAGATGCCTACTTTAATAAAGAATTTCAATTCACTTGACATAGGGTTATCCAACATGCTGTGAAGTGGTCAAATGGACACAAACTTCTCTGGAAAGGAAATGTTTTCAACATGCAAGTGCTGCGGTAAGTCGAACTTATTCCAAATTTAAAAGGATAACGATCCAAAGAATCTGACAAAGTTCCTTTTTGCAGTGCAAATTTGCATGTGTTTTCCATGATGCCGAAATAATGGATGACAATGGTGTAATCAATGAGACTAACATGAAGAAAACTTTTGAAGCTGAACTACGACTTGAACCTGATTATTTGCCAATCGCTATTAATACTTTTAATGGGTGCTACTCGTTGGGTAAGTTTCGATAAAAAGTGATTGAAAAATGTGTCGAAAAATATCCAAAATTGTACTTTGGGATATATACGAGTGTGGCCTAGAGATGAGTTATTATGGTGAAGTTAATCTACTAAATCTTAATGAATTGTGCATGATTTCGACTTAATCACGTAATATACAGGGTGTCTCATTCATGGTGGAGGATATTTTAATGGTAGGTAGTGTGGCTGATTTGGGGAAAATTAATGTACAACCACTTTTTTACCCATTACAATGTAATAGCATTTTTCTGTCAAAATGCCCGACTTGCCGAACTAAATCAAAATTTACAACACCACCAAAAATTTCATTTCATCCTCAACACCTTGCCCGTTACGAAGTTGCTCGTATCTTCCGAGATACATCCGTTCAAACTTTAAAGATATGTATTTTAAAATTGGGTTTTCATCAAAAATTCAAATGAAAAAAAAACTACAATTTTAAAATTAAAAGTTTGAACGGGTGTATCTCGGAGATGGGTCCCGTTGTACATTAATTTTCCCCTAAATGAGCCACACTACCTACCATTAAAATATCCTCCATAATTAATGGGATACTCTGTATATATGAGAAACTTGTGAATAAAATCATTATTTCCTTCTATCGGAAATATTTGTTTTATTAGCTACTTTTGTACTAAAATTAATTTATAATAATTAGAAAATACATATTTAATTTTTAGCAAAAGAAGCAGCTGGAGGTAAACAAAAGGATTCGTGCTCTCTTGTACCCCTGTTAACTGTTGATTGTATCGATAGACATATTTTTGCAAAATGTTCACCTGGTAAGTGGAAAACTAGTCCAACATGCGAGGAAATTAAAAGTTTTGTTCAAAAGTGTCCGCTTATGCCTGTTTAGAATTGTGCTAACATATTAACGATGCATACAGGTTTATAAGCAATAGCTATGGAAATACATGTAGAATGCAAAAAAAAAATTATTGACTTTATTTTTACATATGAATCGACCTGGTTGGATGCATTTAATAGGCGTATTTTTTTGAACGCCGGTGTAAGTTAGTGTCTTAGAGAAAACATAGCAACTCATGCCATGCGTTAGTCCAGAGTGGCTATGTGATCACACAATCCATATGTGTTTGACTCCAAATTTATTACACTACACTCCACGAAATAATGCAAATGTCAAAATATTGTCGATGCAATTATTAACCCTTCTGACGCCGCCTACGAGCTATTATGCCTAAGGTGTAGCTGAATCTTCTGTGAAATCAATCTTATTTTTTGAAGAGGTCTAATTTTGGTTCTAGAAACAGTTTACAGACTGTGTCTTACGATGATGCGCCGTTTTTTCGATTCTTTAGACATAGTTTACATTTCGCCGAACGTTTGATCGCATTTTTGGCCATCGGTTCCTTTGAAATTTATATGGAAAGGGGTGGAAAATATTATTGAACGATATTTTTCATCAAGATATAGTACCAATGGTCTGTCTGGATATATACGCCAACAGAATATCACGTCGGCATTTTAAGAGAGTAATGAATATTACGCGGATTTTATATTCTCAATTGTAAACAAAAAATTGACGTTTGAATAATATTTTCACGCATACTATGAACTGCAATAGTGTGAGAACGGTGCCATTTTTATTTTCTGATGCCCACTCTGGACTAACGCATGCTTTCTCTAAGGTTAGTGTAAATACAACATGGGGTTTAATAACAACATGACACATACAAGTTAGTTACACTAAAGGATGATGAAACAATTACGACACAAAAAATTAACGAATTAAATTTAATTATTTAATCGGAAGATATGTTTCTTAAAGGAGTTTCAGACTATCGACAAAATTTACCAAATCCTCGATTTAGTTAACAGTTTATTTTACTGCAATTTGAATAATGGAAATACATTCTACGATGCATATTTAATGGCATTCGATTTAATCGATTAGGCGGGTTTCGACTCGATTAATTTAGTGGTTTTAGTAAATCCTGTCAGTAGTGTGAATCTCCTCTTAAGCGTTCGACGAATGATTATGGACTGTATGTGGAATATGTTAGGTTAGGTGCAGGAGCCACTAGAATTGACATCTAGTGCACTTAGACCGAAAGATTGGTCCATTTTGATACCCCATAGAAGAAGAAAAGTACGTACTAAGTCATGCTGTAAAACCAGCCCGTTTTGGCAATATACTTATTGAGCAATATTGGGCTCACATCTCGAAGATCGTCCATATCATAGAAAAACCTAGAACCAAGAGTACGTCTTCGTACTTCGGCCAATGCCGGACACTGACAGAGAAAATGATGCACGCTTTCTTCCTCTTCTTCGTCATCACAACTTCTGCAGTAGTCATTATGGGGAATGCGGAGTCTCCTTGCGTGCTCCCCAATAGGACAGTGCCCCGTTATAGCACCGAGCACCCCACCAATGTGTTTCCTGTCCAGTGACAATAATATTGTTGATCGGGCCGAGTCAAGCCGTGGCCAAATCAACCTGTTGTCGCGCAAGTGCTGCCGTGAGTCCATCTGGCACTAGCCCTGAGCAAAACAGCCGCTTCTACTGCCACTCTGCAGGAGGAAATCGGCGTTTTTAGGTTACTATGATGGTCCTCTAAATTCACATTTGTCGCATTACGGGCGAGGCGATCCGCATTACAGTTCCCCGCGAATCCACTATGACTAGGTATCCAACAGAGGGTAATATTGAAAAAACGACCCATCTCTATAAGAGCCGAGCGGCAGATTTCGACAGCTTTAGATGTTGTCAGGACCGATTCGAGAGATCGAATTGCAGCCTGGCTGTCAGTGTAAATAGTAAATCCCTCGCAGTGACGAAATGATTACCTAGCCATGTTAAGGATTCCATAATCGCCGAAATCTCCGCCTGCAGGACGCTACAGTAATTAGGCAGACGAAATGACAGGTTAACATCAAGAACATCCGAGTGGATGCCAATACCCACTCCTTCGTGTGACTTGGAGCCATCAGTGTAGATAGCAAATGACTCAACGTCCCGAGGCATGTTGTTGTCCCAGTAATCCCTCGACGGAATCAAACTGTAATGGCTCTTACCAAAAGCGTATTTAGGAGTAGTATAGTCAGTTTCCAAAGGTAGGTTGAAATTACTTAGTATAAGCGAATGCCCATAACCAAGCGTTCGCCACTGATTAGTTTCCCGCAGACGTACAGCAGTGTTAGCAGCCAGCTTTTGACCGAACAAATCCAGTGGCAGCAGGTCAAGTAGCGTATCCAGTCCGGCTGAGGGGGTGGTACGAAAGGCTCCAGTTACACTGAACCAAAAAATTCGTAAATTCGACGAACTTACATTTAATATGATGAAAATTTCATCAAAATACGGTCAATGAAGCTGTTATTTGGATTGAAGAATAACACAGTCATATTGAATAATTACGAAATTATTGTAAATTGATGAATAATTTGTCAATATGAAGAAATTTTCTATTTTTTTTTTTAAATATTAAAAGTTAACATTGCGTCTTGTCTTATTTGTATTGAAACTAATTTAATTTATTATTATATTTATTCAAGACTCTCAATATTTATTAAACACTTTTTTATATACAATTAACCATATTACCATTGTGTTAGAAGCTGGATTCGAACTCGGTCCGCCTGCGTGCCAGTCCACTCACCTTGCCACTGCGCCAGAAGGGAAATATATTTCCAATGTTCTCAAGACCTTGCAGTACTTGATACACACTGCATGGCGGACGCCTTATTGAGACTCGGCCACGACATTTTTTAATTTTTTTTCTTTCTCACAAATTGTATTAAAAAATTTCTTTTTGGAATTGAGACTTCCATTAAAATTTAAAGGCAAAGATTACTAAAAAAATCGAAAAGATACAGAAAATGCATTACTATTAATTCATCAGTTTGAAGAAATTTCGTAAGAAAGAAGAATTGAAGAATTGATTTTGTCAATATGACTAAATTATTCACTGTGATAAAATATGACATATATAAAATATAAGAATGATACTATTCTTCTATTTGATTAAGTTTCATCCTTTTGACGAATTTGACAAATTGTTAATTTGTTATTTTGACTAATTTTTATCAATCTTACAATTCATCATCATCAATGTGGCACGATATTCCGACGTCGTCAATTGGTTCCAATAATTTAGCGCAAACAAATCGTCAGTTTGAATAATTTCTTCTATTTGAAGAAAAACTTTTACAAAGTGCGATTTCTTCAAATTGATAAAAAATTGTAAGCGAATAGTAAGAAAACTGATGAAAATTTAGTTAATTTGATAAAACAAAAAACAAAATTTTCATATTGAATAATATGCAACTTTTTTTCTAAAAATCTACCCGTACCTTTTCAATGCAACAAATTGTTATTCAAATCAAATAAAAATTTTATTCAAAATTTTTACGAAAAAAATTCGTTCATATGAAGAAATATTTGGTTCAGTGATGACAAGAGAAGCCATTGGGAGAATTCACATTGTAAGACAAAACCGGACGGGTAAACTTGCAAGACAAGAACCATCGTTCTTACAATCTGAATTGCACAATGCTTGTCTGCTGGCCACTACAAAAGCTCTCGCCGTCCGTTTATTAGCACAAACAAACACCCGGCGAGAGCTTTTGTAGTGGCCAGCAGACAAGCATTGTGCAATTCAGATTGTAAGAACGATGGTTCTTGTCTTGCAAGTTTACCCGTCCGGTTTTGTCTTACAATTTGAATTCAGCCATTCTTTGTACCTTCGCCTGCAAGTTATTATAGGCTGTCTTGCTGAGTGCCGTCCACCATACACATACACCGTATAATAGAATATGACGGACAACAGCAGTGTAGATCCAATGTAGAGCTTTTGGCTTTTGGCTTTTTGCAAGCACCAGGTTTTCCCTACGGCTTTCCTACATGTATAGAGTGCTATAGTTGCTTTATTCACTCGTTCCTGAATGTTAGGCCTCCAGCAAAGCTTCCGGTCTAACAAGACGCCAAAAAATGTAGCCTTTTCAGCAAAAAATAATGGACTATTCCGTAGTGGAGGTGGGCCGAAAGAAGGAAGAGTATGTCTCCTAGTGAAGAGCACAAGCTCTGTTTTAGCAGGATTAAGTCCCACGCCACGCCGGTTGGCCCATTTAGTTACAAAAGATAGGGCGTGTTCAAGTAGTCCACTAAGGACTTCCGGGAACTTACCTGTAACAGCGATAGCCACATCGTCAGCATATGCAGTGACCTTACATCCAGACCTCTCAAGACCCAGAAGCAATTGATTGATTGCTATGTTCCACAGTAAGGGAGATAAAATACCACCCTGTGGGGTGCCTCTAGAAACATACCTATATAAAGACGTTGAGCCCATGGTTGTAATAATGCGCCTCGATGTCAATAGCGCATTCACCAGTATGCAGAAAGGCTCGTCGACATGAATGCTTCGAAGTGCGTCGGTAATCGCCCTAGGTTTAATGTTATTGAAGGCGCCCTCAATGTCTAGGAACACAGCCATCGTGTATTCCTTCTGATGAATAGATTTTTCAATGTATCTGACTAGAGAGTGCAGAGCCGTATCCACTGACCTTCCTTTCCAGTAGGCATGTTGTGCCGTTGAAAGGAGATGTGGCGGAATAGTCATTCGTAGATGTGTATCCACAAGTCGTTCAAGTAGTTTGAGCAATGTTGAAGAGAGACTAATGGGCCTTAGGTCATTAGGTCGGGCGTGTGAGCTTCTGCCCGTTTTTGGAATAAACGTGACCCGCACCTCTCTCCATACGCGAGGAATATAAACTAGACGGAGACATGCTGTTAGTAAGCTCTCTATCCAAGGATAGGTAATGTCTAAGCATTGCTGCAAGTCTGCAGGAATAATGCCATCAGGTCCCGCAGATTTAAACGGCTTAAAACTGGATATGGCCCACAATATCTTCTCCCGAGATAAGATCGAATCACTATCACACGGTGCTGTGTGACTCAAAGGGAATTCAGGTGGTGCAGTTACCGAGCTTCCCGGGAAATGAGAGTCAAGCAAAGAGAGACTCAATCGTCTCAGTGCTCGAAGACGTCCACGATCCGTCTTCCTTTTGAAGGAAACTAGGCATCGATGGATTAGATGCCATCATTTTCCTAAATCTTGAAGTCTCAGATGACCCTTCGATACTCTCGCAAAAGCTTTGCCACGCATTGCGTTTGGACGCTCTTACCTCTTTTTTGAAGGAACTGACATGTTTTTTGTAGAAGATCCAATCCTCCTCCGTCCTATAAGCTTTAGCCTTATTGAAACTTCTCCTGCTCACTGATCTCAATTCGGAAATCTTGGGACTCCACCATGACGGTTTTTTCTTGGCAGAATATGAGATGGCAGGGCACGACTCAGAAATCGCTGCCTCAATAGACGCCGTAAAAGTATTTACCAGATCATCGAGCTGTTGCTCGTTGTGGGGCAGAGTCGGTAATGCTGGAAGCCCTTCGGTAAGGGCAATACGAAATCTGGGCCAGTCGGTCCTTCTGCGATCCAAAATGTGAGGAACTGCATCAGGACGTTCAGCAAGGCTAAACTGTAAATATCGATGATCAGACAAGGAGTGGTCTGACGACACCCTCCAGTCTTTGATAAGAAATAAGACATTCTCTGATGCTAGAGGTGATGTCCAAGACTTCTTGCCTATTTATTGTTATAAAAGTCGGCTCACAGCCTACATTACATACGAAGAGATTGGTTCCCATTATATATTCGAGAAGCAGTTCGCCCCGCTCATTGGTGTCAGAGCTACCCCAATTGATATGGTGTGCATTAGAGTCGCATCCTAGAATCATATCAGTTTCCGACGCCATTGCTGCCGATATGGCTTCTTTTAAATTAGAGGCAGGTAAGTGATCGGCATCATGAGGCATGTATGCCGATGCGACCCAGTATACCCTACCCCGTAGTTCCAAGCAGACTAAAACACAGTCACTGTTACTGAAGTTCGGTAGTAAGAAAGCCTTGACGGTCTTACTAACAAGAATGCAGGATCGGGGTCTATCCCGTCCCGTAACGCAGAAAATTGTATAGTCAGGACACGTCAGACCCTTAACGAGGCCATCTCTCATCCAGGGTTCCTGAACCAAAACAATATCTTCTTTTGTTCGTGATAAACGAAGAATAAGAGCAGCCGACGCTGCTTTTGAGTGGTAAAGATTAATTTGGAGAAATCTTAGCATGAGGCTTCTCTCTCAACCACGGTGACGTCCGTCTCCTCATCCGTGTCGGAACCAAGGGATTCTAGCATCGGAGACGGCTGAGAGGTAGTATCCAGAGCGGCCAGGTCCGAGCAGAGCGATAAGCGGTCATCATCCGCGATTTGATCTGCCGACCTTAACTCTGCGAGAGCCGGACCGTCAGCCGCAACCGTCCCTTCATCCCTTGATTGAGTGATGACAGGTGCAGGCTCGAGGGCCCTTTTGATGTCGCTTTTATACACGCGAAGTTTTAATTTGATGAAGCCGAACCTAACAGCTCCGCCTGACTTGCTTAACGGGGCCAAAGACTCCTTGTTGATAAGTAGAACCGCACAGCTGCGATTATACAGGGTGTCCCATTCATGGTGGAGAATATTTTAATGGTAGGTAGTGTGGCTCATTTGGAGAAAATTAATGTACAACGGGACCCCTCTATTTTTAACCGTTACAATGTAATAGCATTTTTTGTCAAAATGCACGACTTGCTGAACTAAATCAAAATTTGCCACACCACCAAACATTCCATCCGAGATATGATTTCACTTTCTGAAACTACATAAAATTTCCAATAAAACGACACCTCGCCCGTTACGAAGTTACTCGTATCTTCCGAGATACACCCGTTCAAACTTTAAAGAAATTGTAAAATTGGTTTTCCATAAAAAAATCAAATAATAAAATCGTATGCAATTTTAAAATTTCTTTAAAGTTTGAACGGGTGGATCTCGGAAGATACGAGCAACTTCGTAACGGGCAAGGTGTCATTTTATTGAAAATTTTATGTAGTTTTAGAAAGTGGAATCAAATATCGGATGAAATGTTTGGTGGTGTGGCAAGTTTTGATTTAGTTCAGCAAGTCGAGCATTTTGACAAAAAATGCTATTACATTGTAACGGTTAAAAATAGAGGGGTCCCGTTGTACATTAATTTTCTCCAAATGAGCCACACTACCTACCATTAAAATATTCTCCACCATGAATGGGAAACCCTGTATACCGGCTCCTCCAACTTTATGATTCGCCAATTGTCGGTTGGAATATCTACATTGCATGTACGGATCATCTGCATAATTTGGTCCTGTGGAATATGTTAGGTACTCGTGTCTACCACACGCGACTATCATCTCTTTTGTTTATTTTTTTTTACAGAAAGGAACTTCTAAAAATCTATAAAATGTACACAACTAAAATGTTTCCTGCTTACAACAGGTCATAAATAAAATTGGATTTTTTTTTAGTCCAAATTAGAATAATCCTTTTATAGTAGATAACACGAATAACCCATTTTCAACTCAATTGGAAAATCGAATATGTACGTTCTGTGTTCCGAATAACTTTTACGATTCGTTTTACATTCTCATTGCTCCATTTATGGCATGGAACTGAACACGAAAACTTACAACTAAACTGTCACAAGGCAAACCGAAAAGAAAATTTTCTATTCAAAAGGATGGGCGGAGGGTCGTAGGATCAGGATGGCACCCAAAATAAATTGAATTGCCTGACGATGGTTTGTCATAAAATAGTTTCAAGACAATGAATAGCAATTCAGTGTGATGAAATCAAGGAAGTATGTATGCTATAGTCAGCCTAACTATAGCAACATTTTGTATTCAATCGTGTACTTATGTACAAAGTTTGTAGTACAGATGAATTTTTGTTACGCAATCTTCCGTTATGTTATTTATTCAGAGGCAATAAACGGAAACAGTCACGAATATTGCCGTCGAATATTGGGATCATCTTGTCGGCGTCGTAGCTTGGCATAGACGAAATTTGAATGGAAATAGAAAAAAGTTTTAGTTTGTAGCATAACAAACATAGCAACAGCAGCACAGCAACACAACAGAAAATTTCAATTTTTTGACAATGGGGGGTTTCAAAAGACGAAAGTCTAATTTATCAATATTGTCTGCAAAAGAATTAAAACATGTTCGTTCACAAACAATTTCGCTTAGACGGCGAGGTCAAGATCCTTAAAACAACCGTTAAGTAGGTGTGGAGGCGGTGAGCGGTTGGTTGAGCGTCAAGACCCAGTCGCATGACCCCCTCCACCAAAAATGAGTTGAATCGGATGAAAACTACCTTCCCTACAAATTCAGCATGTACGTATCTCTATCCAGCTAATTCGACGAATCGTGTAAAACAGCATGTGTTAAGGAGGTATTACACTATCAAATAAAATTTGATCAATGACGCAAAAAGTTTGTCCCACTAGTGTAATAGCAAAATAAATGACAAAAAATGTGTTTGACCAAAAATGAATGACCATCGTGGTCATTCATTTCTGGTCAAACATATGACCTTAGTGTAATAACAAAACACATCTTTGATCAAATTTATTTTGCGGTTTTTGGTCATTCGGTCATTCTAAAATTACCAATTTTTGTGTGGCTCATGGTGGTCAAACCAAATGATTCGATTGGGTGCATTTAATTATCAATATAAAAAATAACGACAATGTTATACTTATTTGTAAACTGTGGGATATTGGAAAAATGAAAATTTAAATTACCCCTTGGAATTACATCGAAGAAAAATGTTGAGTTGAGTTGAGTTCAGTGCAAAACTCTAGTTTTCGATCTCATCTCTATCAAAAAATGTTGGTAGACGCACGTCGCTTCAGTTATTTTCTCTACTTTTTCCAGTTCTAAAAGTTATTTTTTTTTCTCAACAGCTTAGAACCTCTTGGCCATAGTGTCAATATTAACCCTCGGATGGAACTTAGCTTCAAAGATATGCTACTCATCACACGGGACTCAGTGATGAAGGAAGAAGTCGATAATTATCAGTCGACTTCTGGAAATCACTGATGACTGTAAGGGGACGAAAATGGACCCAAATAGTAGTGGTCTGCTTCGGATAATCCCCAAATCACATATATATAACCCTCGGATGGTTCAGCGGGGTCTGACAGACCCCAGAGAAATTTAAAACTTAAAATTTTTATAGAAAAACTTGTTGAATGGTATTTTGATGCATATGTAATTTAAGTATATGTCACATACGTTCATTTAAGAATGAATTTGTGATTTTGTTAATAAGTTATAGCACTTTAAAAGTGCTCTGGTGTCTGTCAGACCCCACGAACCATTTACGTATGTCTTTTTTACAAAAATAAATTTTTCGTTTTGTGGGGAATTATCAAAGTATGTTATTTGGAAAACGATAAAATGTAATAATAATAATAGTCGAGAACGGTTGAAACTTTGTAATTAGAGTACATTTGGGAAATTAGATATGTTAATTTTGAAACAAATGGAAAATTTAGGGTGTTTTGAATTAGGGGTTTTTGAATTTTTTACTCAATTCGTTTTGCTGTTTTTTACCTGGTTTTCATTTATGAGGATCTCCTTTCACTATTGTGTCATAACCTTATGTTTTTTAAGTCAAGACACAAATTAATAACTTTTATGAGCGTAATAATTAGGTGGGTATTTTACATAATAAATAAAGCTTCCTCAGCGAACTTGGCTTGTCGAACCTCTTCTAAGAAGGTGGAAATCAACGGGCAATATTCGCCAAAGCACAGTGCAAAATATTGAAGAAATTTTGTGCATTGTTCAGCTTGCCCCCCCCCCCCCTTGGGGACTGATGCCCCAATGAGGTCAGATGGTCCCCCAAAAAGGCAAAAATGTTTTCTTTGCCCACGAGCAAATAATCGGAAGACAAAATACAATTGCAACGAGTGCAAAAAGCCAATCTGCGAAGACTGTCGAGGAAAAAGCTGTGAAGAAGAATGCTCTAAATGTTGACTAACTTTGGATCCCGATTTAAGAAAAAATATTAACTTTAGCTAAAAAATGCTGATGTAGGTACTTATCTTTGTTAATTAGTATTAAATACCTTTTGACTAATAAAAACAAAATTTTGTTAAAATTTTAGTTTTTATAGTGATTTGTTTGTGATAAGTTCAAATTACCCTCAAATTTGACACCACCTAATTTTTACTTCCACGTACTAAAAGCTACTGTCCGAATTTCACTTTTTTTGTATACCACTTAATCAAAAGGCTTTACAGTTACTTCTAGTTCAAACAAATGTGCCAAAAAAGCAAAAATTTAAGTTTTAGAGCGATTTTTGCCTTGGGGTCTGTCAGACCCCACTGAACCATTTACGTATGTAAAATTTACCTAAACCATCCGAGGGTTAAGTTCAATTACAATTAGTAATCCACGATTTATAAATGAAATAATATTTTTTCCAGAGGAAAGAAAGTACATATTTCCCATAAAAAATGTGGAAAAATTGAAAGAAGAATGAGAAATATTTATTTTTTTGTCAATTCGGTTTTACCTTTAGGTAACTGTTAGATATTGTATCTTTACTACCAGATATTCGCAATAAATCGAGAACGGAGATATGAAACTATCGTTGTCATTGGCACTCTTAATGGTACGTTCCCGTACTCCAATTATTTCGCTCAGGATGGTAGCTTTTTTTTTAATGGCCGAACGGACTCACAATAAAATTATGACTTGAAACTAGACGCGATCCAAGATATGTGTATATGGGCGCTTGGGGGTTCTAAACCCCTCCAAAATTTGGTCATGACGTTTGGATGAGAAATCGGGTTAATATTAGGGATGTAACGGATGTGGTTTAGCGGATGCGGATGCGGATCAATGGAAATGTAAATTTGCGGATGCGAATGCGGATGCGGATGTCATAAAATTTGCAAATGCGGATGCGGATGCGGATGCGGATTAGTTAAAAAAATATATGAAATTAATTTTACTTATACCGAAAATCAGATACTATTCAGTTTTCAGGAATATTCGACATGTTAGAAAAAAAAGTACAAGGAAGGGCCAGCTTAGGAAAATGTGCAATCCTTTTGAGTGCTGGACAAAGTCGTTAGCTTCATTAAAAAGCAGTGTCATAGTCGAAAGCCTTTCTTTTCCATTAAATTTTTCATTTTGGACCTTTTTTATAAAGGCTCTATAACTTTTTAAAGAATGCTATTTCAGCCGTAAGATTTTGTATACGTATTCACAATAAGTTCAAGATCATTTTAAGGTAAACATTGAGTCGCTCCGGTGAAGGACACCCATTATCCCCTCATTTGTATTTGTCAAAACGGCTTGTCCATAACTCCCTCCAAAATTGGAGCAGAGTGCTAAATTTTGGTTTGTTGCGATTGGTGGTCATAGTCACCCCATCTACCAAAAGTCAGCTCATTTGGATAAAAACTGAGGGTATCTCCCATACAAAGTGACCCATCAGCAGTTTGTTCTACGTACTACTCATTTTATAATCTGTAGACAAAGTTGTCTTGGGTCACTAATAATTTGAAGTAGTTTTTTTCGTCCTCAGACCATTTTTCTGTATCTCTTGCCGTTTTTGCAATTATCGCAAAAAAACGAAAAAATGCCCCCTTTTCACCCCTTTTTTTAAGGTTACGGACCCCCAATCGGTTGGGATATTTAATGCCATAATATGGGGACCATCCCCAACCATAATCAAAAAGAAATTTCCGATGTAGGATTTTTGCCGTTCGATGGCCATATTTTGGCCCAATTTTCTTAGACTAATATCTACATGCATTAGATTTGGTTTCTTGCAATCGCTATCAATTCTATTCTATGAGTGGTTTAGAATGAAGATGATGAGATATGGGAAATTTGTTTTTTATTTATATCCGCATCATATCCGCATAAAATGCGGATTGCGGATGCGGATGAGGATGTCAACATGAGGATGCGGATGCGGATGTAGAATTTGATGCGGATTATCCGCAGTTGCGGATGCGGATGCGGATATCCGCAACATCCCTAGTTAATATAAAACTCACACCGCACCTTCAAAAGAACAACGTCCAAATTTCGAGCCCGGCGTACAAATAATCTGTAGCAAAATAACTTACAGTGAGCAAGAGCAAGGGATACAACATTACATGGATGATATCAAGATGTTTTTGGTGTTCCAGAGGTGCTTCTTCACTCACAAAAATTATCACGGAATTAATTTCCGAATTTTATTATGAACCACTGGACAATGATTGATTGTAGGGTCTCTCAGGTTAGAAATAGGACAACTGAAACTACTCCCCGGTGTTTCTCAAATTTTTTTCCTAGCTTGATGAGACTATGATGCGCAGTTAAATTTCGGTAATTTTAGATGGTTGGAGAGAGAGAAAGAACCTGAGTGTGACTAGAAGCTCCAAGGGTCGTCCAACTACTATGAACCTTTGCAGCACTTTTAACGTTTTCTTTACTACCGTATAGAGCGGTGTGGAAAATCTCCAATACAAATTATACTAAAAGAAAATCGAATACTTCTTATAATATCGAGTATCTCGGAACACGAAACACTTGATTTTGACCTTTACCTATATTACAGTTTAGTAAAACGTTGGCTTTATTGATCAAAAACACTTTTTTTTAGATATAAAAGAGGACCCTATTTTTCAAGCTACAAACGAGAAGGCGGAGAACATTTTTGATTTTTTTCATATGAGCACCGTCAACCTTATTCCTAAGACGCCTTTCGGTATATTTTCTTGCGTACGCCCCTGCATGAAACACACAGAAAATTTGTGAAAAGAGCTGGCTCCTTCTTTAATCTGTTTCTAACATTCACGAAGCCAAACTTTTCTTTTTATTCTCCCGGCGGCTAAAGCCCGAGGTCGAGTTGCCACATTAATGATTGATGAAATAACACGAGTCCTTTTAAATAACAAGATTACAAGATTACGCCTTCAAGCGAAATTAAACTGATTTTCTATATAAGAAAAATTTATTTAACCAAACCTTTGCAAATTCGACAAAGAAATTAAACAATGCCAAATAACCACTAAATGCATATTACATCTAAGTTAGCTTGGTAATTTTGTTTTATAACGGTCTTACTAGTGTGATAGGTAAATTTGCCTTGGTCAAACAAATGACCCAAAACCCGACTGACTACATCGTTGGCCAAACTACATAATTGGTCATTTGTTTGTTCTATAGTGTAATAGGTCTCGAAAAACACTTTGGGTCATTGCAAAAGTTGGACAAATTTTGTGTGACCCACTGGACAAACTTTATTTGATAGTGTAATACCGCCTTTACAGTAAAATGTAGTCACATGGAGATACACACGGTAGTCGTCGTCGTCGTCGTAGTCACCATGCTCCTGAAGGTGTTAGGGCAATGAAACAAAGTTTAGGAATAAGTGTGAAAAATTTGTTTTGTTTCCTTTCGACAATCAGCAACCATCACGTTTACGTTTTTGCGAGACTTCTTCCTTGCATCGTTATCGCTCCATGTCGCGTCGCTCGGCCTGCAGTGTGGGCATATCGCCCGTTCTGGCGGTTATGTCTCGCGAGACTACTGTATTAATTAATTAAATAATTTGCCGTTATAAATATTTTTTCTCTAAAAACTGTTAATCACAATTTGTAATTGTAACCCCACACAACTCCCTTGACGTTGATCTCGTCGACTATGCTACTAATTGTGCCGACTTGATGAGTAGTGTTCCGCTGCTGTTTATATTCATTATGGATCGAATTTCGTACTTCAGAGTAAGGTTGAAGAGTGTCAGTGCCTGTCCATCGCCCTGCTTGAGTCCAATACGAGTTTCAAATAGATCAGTGAGTCTATTCGCGACTCTGACCTGTTCGACGGTATTATCGCACTAAATTTGCTGGTACAGTAAAACACGGCTAAGTGCAACACGCTTAAGTGCACGCAATTTTTTGGTAGGGTTAACAACATTTGGACACGATTCATGGCGGATAACATGAATGCACATGTGCATTTGAAAAATTTATTAGTGCAGACGTTTCGAACAAGACTATTTTAGGAGTTTTTCACACTTAGGGACAGATTACGTCGTCTGTGCAAATTACTTAATTTAAGCTGTCAAATTCCGTACATTTTTTAACTCACCAGGACACCACTAAGATGGTTAGTTTGTTAGAAAATTTTGTTTTTTCTTTTTTTTTGCAAACAACATTTTTTTGAATGTTGTTTTCCCCTTCCTGCAAGCAAGTTAAATTGTTATTGAAAATGTACAAAATAAAAAATATTTTAGGCTACACACAATTTGACGTTCCAAAAGCCTACAAAACGCTCGATTCGCAACATCCATATGTTCGATGTTCTTCCCTCGATGTATCCCTCAAAGCCCGCGCGTTTGACGGGATTGTTGCAATCAGCTGTTAGTTTGATAATGGTGACCCCTGCATTGATCACACTTTTGTTAATATTTGTTGCCAAAGTTCGAAAGCTTTACAAAGTCGCTTGTACATGGCTCTGTCAAATTTAATTGTTGAAAACTATAGCAAGGACCGGCCTTAGCATTTTGGTGGGGGCCAAATCGATGATGGTGACCTACCAATTTCCAACCAAAATTTTGGCTTAAATTTTTTGTTTTTCAATTTTTGATTGTGAATATTTTTTGTTTTATTGTGTTGATGTAGCACGACACCCCAATGTCTGACCTTGTGAGCCTGAATGTTTTTTAAAATACCGCTCAATTAAAATCCCGTCTAATCAAAATCCCGCCAATATAATATTCCGCCATTTCAATAACCCGCTAATTAAAAATACCGCTTTTCAATATTCCGCTTTTACACATCCCGTCATAGAAGGTAAGTATTCTTTCAAAAATCGCGCGCGCGATTTGCGTGATTCGCAATCTTTTTTGATGTCGCGGAAGTCTTCGCTTTGCCAATGTTTTTTTTTGGGGTTGGCTACGATATCCCGCCCATCACCTGGACGTCCACCTGGACGTGGCTCATCAAAAACCGACGTGCGACCACGTTGAAACTCGTTAAACCAATTTTTGACGGTCGCCATCGAAGGAGAAGAGTCACCGTACACAGCACCCAAACGCTCTTTGATTTCGCTGCACGATTTCCCTTCCAAAAACAAGAATCGAATCACCGGCAGATATTGCTCTTTTTCCATTTTTCTAAAATCGGCGGAGACTCCAGCTTTCACACGTGGCCAAAGCAAAACTACGAGTCTGATCCGGCTGAATTTTTGACAGTTGCCGTCTAGAAGAATGTACTACACGATAGTAAATTGCTCATGCGATACTGACACCATCAGGCGGGGAGGCTGGGTACTTATCAGACTACCCTCGTAAAGCCAAGTCATCCTTACGTTTGCCTGAGTTTCTCAAAGGCCATCAGAAATCTTAAATCGAAAAATGCCTGTAGATTTGCCTTGGAATACTTTTATACAAACTGGGTAAATAGTAAATTTATTTTTAGATTGGTCTAATTAAAGGTGGAACAGGCGCTAGCCTTTCATTCTAAAACGCGTTTATTTAGACCAATCCAAAAATAGATTTACAGCAAGCATTTCATTAATGCTGTGCACAATTCTTATCTATTGCTTAAAAAATATTCACTATGCATCAAAATTCTAAAAACCCCTCGTATTGCGGGCGCAGCCCTCTGTATGCCGGTATTTTCTGTTGATTGGGCTGATGATATTTTTGCGCCAATCTTCCGGCGTTATCTCGTCGTTTTATATTTTCACGAAAAGCGTGTGTATAGTTTATTCTTGCCAACGCTCACCCCACCTTTCTTCAACAGTTTACCTGGAAGTTTGTCTGCGTCTGGCGCCATATTACGTTTTAGTGATTGCATGCCAAAATCAATTTCTTCTACTTTTGGTGGTAAGATGAGAATGCCTAAATCAGCTATCTCCTGCCGTATTCGATTGAACATTGAGAAGCTCTTATCAAAATGTGAGGCCTCGACTTTAGCATTGAAATATCCCAGCAGTAGCTTGATACCGTTTAATGAAAGTGACAACTAAACATCTGGGCGGTTGGAAAACTTATCCTCCTACTTTACCTTCACTTTAGCGTCATCTTAACTTCAGTTCAGCCATAGGGATCAAAGAATCGGGATTTGATACGAATCGCACACAGTCTCTCATTTATGGGCATTGAAGTTAATGATTTGGGGCTATTGTACACGACTAACGCGATTCCGCAAACTCCTTGTGAACCCGTAGGTTTTCGACTTGTGAAAATAGTACACGAATTTCGAACTTCAATCTCGCTTTTAAGGCATTTCGTTTGCTGGAGTTTAACTATGCTCAGCTTGTATTTTTCGACCTGATTCAGGAGGCCCTTTAAGACCCCCGGCCTATTCAAGGAGCGTACATTCTAGTCTATGAAAGAGCAATCAGTTGTCCGTTTGCGGGGTCGTCGTTGAATTGAATCCATGCAATGCAATGATTTCGATCCAAAATTCTTGATGCGGATTTTCTTTTCTAAAGATGAGTGTCGGCTCATTGTAAAACCATGCTAGTGAGCTCCATATTATGGAGGGGCTTGAAAAGAAGCTGTTTCACGGATTGACTATTCGATTTTTTTTCACCATACCACAGGCGCAGCGATGCTTCTTCTAAAGTTCGCCTTCATCATGAATTAGCTGTTTCCAGGGGCGCCCGTGGAGAGGAACAAGAAAAGCCTTTTCCCCCACAAATGCACAAATTTGGAATAAAGCAATTAGTCTATCTAAGAACGCTCGGGGATATTTCTATAGCCTCGTCTCCATTGTAAACATTTGTTGATGAACAGTTGCAAAAAAGTTGAAAATATTGTATGCGAACAGTTGCGCAACATTTTGCTGAACTTTTTCTGAACAGTTGCGGAGCAAGAATCTGTATTGTTCGTGAACAGTTGCGCATCATGTTCGAATACTGTTTATAAACTGTTCCGCAGCAAGCTCATTTATTAAATTTATTATTTGACAGTTCTCTTTTTCCGCGTGATAGATTATGATGCAATTTCTTGTTAACGGCGATTGATATATTCAATATTTTACGGTACGCGTTTCCGATAGCAGAATTTGATTAGAGAAAAGTTGAGTTGGCCGAGTGCGAATCAATTGCATCCTAGGATGAAGATAACTATTGCTCAGCGAAATGAAAATTTTCGCAAGTTTTTGTGTTGGCACTTTCGTAGCCAGCGTAACTGTTGACGAGGATTCGATATCGAAATCGGCGGCAATCCGGCCGAACGTTTTGGTTTGTTCAACGCAACTATAACAAAAAATTGTAAATAAATTGGCCGAGCCATCTGATGGAAAGTGAAGCAAATTCCATCGAGTTATCAATGATAAAGGCAGTGACATTACTTGCGGTGATAGCAGGAGGAAATGGAAGTGAACGATCGTCGTGATAAGGCCTGTGATCGTTGAAGCCGGCACAGTGGCCGAAGCGTTTTATTTGGAGAAAGCCGATGCTGTCGATCCATGAAATGATTTCAAGACTGTAGCGAGAAGCTTTTAGAGTATTTGCTTATCACAATTTGAAAAAATATATAAATTCTTATAAAGAAAGAGCATTTTAATGCGTTATGAAGTAGTTAAAAAAAATTTGTTTATGGGATCCGCCCAAACAGCCTTAGTAAGGCCGGTCTTGACCGCTGATGCGCGCGTTATCAGCTGCAATTTCACTGACACAGTTTAGTAACGTTGCGTGGAGACTACTACAGTAGTAGTTCACTAAACATAGGGTCTTCCTCTCAGACTCTTCTTACTTCTTCTGTTGTACAGAATTATACCAATAGCAAGAATAATTTTTCTATTTTACTATGTTTAAGTAGGAAAGGAAATACCATATGGCCAGTGGCGTAACGTACGGTGTTCGATGTGTTCAGCGGAGCACGGGCCCCCAAGCCAGAGGGGGCCCCCAAATCCAAAAACATAAAGAAATTTTCTTTGATAGATCATTTGGTCCTTTAAAAAAAATCATTTTCAAGTCTGCAAACAAAAAACTCAACTCAATTTTGTGTACGATAAAGCTTGCACCTGGTAGTATTAAACTTTATCTATGCCGCAGAGACAGACCTTTTCGGTCAGCGTCTCTCAAGCTCATTGAGTTTGGATCTATCTGAATATCAATTTTCTATGGGTTTTTGCTCATAAGAATATTAAAAAGAAATAAAGGTTAAATTTGCTAGGAGGAGTGCCTATCTTGAAGATTCTTGCGTAAAATTGAGCTTATATGATGCAGTTTTTGGAGTATTTTAATCTTGAAGTGATTGCTACATCATCAGGGAAGCAATGTTAACAATAAGATAACGGTTTTCACCGAAATGGCTAATCACAGATACTAAGATGGTTCATTAAATCAGTGCAAAGCCATCACTGAAACTCCTCCTTTCGAACTAAAATTGACCCAGTTCTTATTAAATAATTGTCCTAATTCGTCCAATGTTCCCCGTGTTTTCCATTTGAATGGAAAACATCGAACATCAATAAATTACTTACGAAAATAGTGCAACAGCTCAGCAACAAGCTCGAAACGAACTTGAACTGTTCGCGAACATTGTTCAGGAGCAGTGTTGCGATACAACTGTTTACAATGTGGACGTGAAACAATTGCTCAAAAATATGTGCAACAGCTCAGGAACATTTGTTTACAGTGTGGACGTGACACTATTGTTCAGCAACTGTTCGCGAACAATAGGGGAACACTGAAACATCATGTTCGTATACAGTTGCGCCACAATTGTTTACAATGGAGACGGGGCTTATGAGCACCTCAGAATAGCGCCTGAATCTAGTAAGACTTTAAAACTTACAAGTTTGCCAGGGATATTAAGAACACTTAATTATGAAAAAAAATAACATCCTTTCATCCATTTATTTTTCAAATTATTATCCAACAATCGAATTTGAACACACACCAGTAGGCCAATCAAACAAGACATTATAGAGAACATCGAAGGGGGTGACGATTTTTTTCTTCGGTACAGTAAGTCCCCGAGTTACGTATGATCCGACTTACGTAAATCCGCACTTACGTAAGTGCCATCAAGTTTAACCGATTTACGTAAATCCGCACTTACGTAAATGCCATCAAGTTTATCAAGTTATAGATATATAGTTTATAGATATGGAAGAGAAATATGCACGAGGGAGGAAAAAAATTATTAGAGATTGCACGAAAAATACCATCGTCGAAGATAAATATAGAATTAAAAATGCTGTAACAAAATCTTCATCGATGAAATCCACCATAATTTCAAAGGTAAGATCCAGTCTTATTTGTGAAACCGAAAAATTGCTTGTTTTGTGAATGGAAGACCACATTCAAAACCGATGTCCTCTAAGTTTAAATGTGATAAAGACCAAGGCAAGGAACATTTTTGAGGACTTAAAGAAAAAAATAACGATACAATCAGTACATTTGTAGCTAGCCATGGATGGCTTAACCGGTTCAAAAAAAGAACTGGATTTCATAACGTTCGTATATCGGGAGAGACGGCAAGTGCGGACATAAACGCTGCAAACAAATTTACGGAAACTCTGACTAAAATAGTAAAAGATGGTTAATAGAGAGTTTTAGCAAGTCGTATGGAATAAAACGACATAATTTGACATTCCATATAAAAATTCGCTTGCTTACCGTATACGAAACAAAATATTTTAATTTTGCATATCCTAAGTAGGCATAGGTGTAAAAAACGACAAATTATTTCGCCAATTTCGACTGTTTCCAGAGAATCAAATATACGGAAATACACCCATGCCTACTTGGGACATACAAAATTAAGATATTTCGTTTCGTATACGGTAAGCAAGCGAATTTTTATATGGAATGTCAAATTATGTCGTTTTATTCCATACGACTTGCTAAAACTCTCTAATATTTGCCGAAGCAAATATTCAACGCTGACGAGAACGCACTCTTCTGGAAAAAAATGCCTGATGGAACCTATATTTCTACAGCGATGAAATCGATGCCTGGCTCTAAAATCGCAAGGGATCGGTTGACACTGCTTCTTGGTGGCAATCTTGCAGGATATAAATTAAAACCTCTTATGATATATCACAGTGAAAATCCCCGTGCATTTAAGGGTATTAAAAAAGAAACTCTTCCAGTGCGTTTTCGATCAAACCGCAAGGCTTGGTCTACAGCTTCCGTATTTCAAGATTGGTTCGCCAACTGCTTTATTCCAGAAGTTGTGAAATACTGCAAGGAAAAGAACATACATCGCCGCACTTTAATCCTCGAACGCGTAAAAATGCGAGTTTGATTCCAGACACTACCCAAAATTTGCTGCTTCTGAGACTGTAGTCTGGATAATCATTCAAAATCTTACTTTTGGTAGACAATGCCGCTGGTCACCCCTCTCATCTAGACAGTATTAGTCAACATGTGAAAGTGATTTTCATGCCGCCGAATACAACATCACTGATTCAACGCATGGATCAGGGAGTCATAAGAGCTTATATTACCTTCGTAACACTTTTTCGAAGGCTATCACAGAAACTGATGATGGAAAAATGACATTGATTTTTGGAAATCGTTCGATATTCTCAAAGCAATTCGTTTAATATAAGCATGGGCGGAGGTGACTGAATCCTGCATGGCTGGAGTATGGAAGAAGATTTTGGCGAAATCTGAAATTTTTGTGGATAACAGCACTATTGAGGCAGACGCAGACCTACGGGAAGTAACTAAGGACATTTTGATATCAGCAAATAATTTCAATTTAGAATTAGAGGAAGAAGACATTGAGCAGTTGCTGGACGTGGAGGAGGAGGAACTGTCTACAGAAGATCTGATGGAATTAGAAGCAGGAAAGAGAAGTAACCTTTCAGAGGATTCGGATGGCGATGATGTTGCTATAGTAACTGGATTTAAATTGGCAAAGATGCCCACGGAATTTAAAAAACTGCAAGAAGTTATGTCACTTTTAGAAGAAATTGACCCAGAGGTATCGCGTTATCTAAAAATAGATAGGGACATTCAAGATGCTATATCTCCATATAAACAAATATATTTCGAAAAACAGAAAAAAATGCAACAACCATAATTGGCCTCATTTTTCGCAAAGAAACACAAAATACGAACATATCACAAGAACATCCATTCACTAGCAGTCAGTAATTTCTTCTTTGCGAAGTAAGTTCATCAGCTTAATCCTTAACAACTCCGTTTTTCTTACGTACATTTACCTTTTTATTTTTGTTTAGGGAAGGCGTTATCTTTTTCGGAGTCATGTATAATCTGCATATCACAATATAACATACATTCATTAGCCGTTAGAAATCTTTGTTCTTTGCGCAGTAAGTTCATCATCTCTATCCTTAACAAGTTTTTTATAATAGGTATGTGCATTTGATTATAGGGACGGCACTATCCTTTTCTGAGGAAATTGTTTTCTTACTAGTTGTAGATACATTATTTTTGAAGTGAATAATTTATTAATATTCTGTGATGAACACATATTTTTCTTCTAAAAATAAACTCTTCTATTCGAAGTTTTTATAATTATTTTACGCTTAAAAGCATGTTGCTATGTATGAATTTTCAACAGACTTCTATGAATCCGACTTACGTAAGAATCCGATTTACGTAAACTCATTTGGAACGAAATGCTTACGTAAGTCGGGGACTGACTGTATTTTGTCAGGAGTAGTTAGGAGGTAAAGGTACTAATTTTATTCGGAGCTGAGGGGTGCGCTAACGCGGGGAGAGGGGGTTAAAGGTGCAATTTTGTGCAATTTTCGGTGTTTTTGGCTATATCTCGAAAACGGTGAGTCGCACAGAAAAAAGTTGTGAGTAAGCATTAAAGCTTTCTAAATATCCTATTTATTTGCCCATACTTACATATGCACAACTCCTAACGGTTCTTCCGATATTGTTCAATAAAAGTAAAAAAAATTTTTTTTTTGCATTCTATTGACTCTGGTGTCTCTCCGATTTGTTTTTCAAAAAACTTTTGTAGGGTAAAGTTAGTAAGTGGTAAATTTTCCTTAATTTGATATACTTCTTCTTGGCTTGTCTCCTATCATTCGAGAGTTAAGAGAGTCTCAAGGAAGTGATATTCTATACTCATCAGAATGAAGACAACCATTGTGAAAAAACGGCAGGGGGGACGGTTTTTTATTTCATGGATCCATAATGGGCGGTTCGGAGTAAGACATAACTACAAGCTCGCGGTCATGAGGTGTGCGCTAACGTGGGGAGAGGGGGCTAAAGGATTCATTTTTGCAGGTTGTCGACTTAATCTTGGAAATATCTCGGAAGCGGTGAGTCGTCCTGAGAGTATTTGTATGGCAGTACTAAAGCCCATTAAATTTCCAAAAACTTATTCGAACACTCAAATGCCGAATTCCTAACGGTTCCCCCGATACAGGTGATTGAAATCCGAAAATTGTTAAAAAATCGTTATTTTGTTTATTTTTTTGGCTCTGGTGTCTCTCGCGATTGTTTTTCGGGAAACTGTTTCACGACCGATTTATACGATGTTTAATTGGCTTTCATTTGATGTGCTCCCCGTTGTCCTGTCTTCAATCAGTCAAAAGCTTAGGAGTTAAAACCGAGCTTCCGAATTCAATTTTCTCTATTTTCAAGGATAAAGACAAACATTGTGAAGAAACGGCAGTGGGGGGACGGTTTTTTATTTCATGGATCCATAATGGGCGGTTCGGAGGAAAACATACTAAAAGCACGCGGTCATGGGGAGTGCGCTAACGTTGGGAGAGCGGGTTCAAATATCTCATTCTTGTGCTTATTAGCTCTATCCCCGCTATATCTCCGTAACCCCGAACTCTACGAAAAAAATGTCTGAACAAGAATGAAAGCTTACACAATTTCCTATAAAGTTCATCTGACATGCATAGGTCGAATTCCTAACAGTTATCCAGATATAGCTAATCTAAAAATCAGAAATTTCACATAGAAAACATCAACACAGCCTACATGCATATAGCCAATCTATAGATACATGTATACCAATTATCTTGTGTGGATGTTTTCTATGTGAAATTTCTGATTTTTAAATTAGCTATATCTGGATAACTGTTAGGAATTCGACCTATGCATGTAAGATGAACTTTATAGGAAATTGTGTAAGCTTTCATTCTTGTTCAGACATTTTTTTCGTAGAGTTCGCGGTTACGGAGATATAGCAGGGATAGAGCTAATAAGCACAAGAATGAGATATTTGAACCCGCTTTCCCAACGTTAGCGCACTCCCCATGACCGCGTGCTTTTAGTATGTTTTCCTCCGAACCGCCAATTATGAATCCATGAAATAAAAAACCGTCCCCCCACTGCCGTTTTTTCACAATGTTTGTCTTTATCCTTGAAAATAGAGAAAATTGAATTCGGAAGCTCGGTTTTAACTCCTAAGCTTTTGACTGATTGAAGACAGGACAACGGGGAGCACATCAAATGAAAGCCAATTAAACATCGTAAAAATCGGTCGTGAAACAGTTTCCCGAAAAACAATCGCGAGAGACACCAGAGCCAAAAAAATAAACAAAATAACGATTTTTTAACAATTTTCGGATTTCAATCACCTGTATCGGGGGAACCGTTAGGAATTCGGCATTTGAGTGTTCGAATAAGTTTTTGGAAATTTAATGGGCTTTAGTACTGCCATACAAATACTCTCAGGACGACTCACCGCTTCCGAGATATTTCCAAGATTAAGTCGACAACCTGCAAAAATGAATCCTTTAGCCCCCCCTCCCCACGTTAGCGCACACCTCATGACCGCGAGCTTGTAGTATGTCTTACTCCGAACCGCCCATTATGGATCCATGAAATAAAAAACCTTCCCCCTCCTGCGGTTTTTTCACAATGGTTGTCTTCATTCTGATGAGTATAGAATATTACTTCGTTGAGACTCTCTTAACTCTCGAATGATAGGAGACAAGCCAAGAAGAAGTATATCAAATTAAGGAAAATTTACCACTTACTAACTTTACCCTACAAAAGTTTTTTAAAAAACAAATCGGAGAGACACCAGAGTCAATAGAATGCAAAAAAAAACTTTTTTTTACTTTTATTGAACAATATCGGAAGAACCGTTAGGAGTTTTGCATATGTAAGTCTGGGCAAATAAATAGGATATTTAGAAAGCTTTAATGCTTACTCACAACTTTTTTCTGTCCGACTCACCGTTTTCGAGATATAGCCCAAAACACCAAAAATTGCACAAAATTGCACCTTTAACCCCCTCTCCCCGCGTTAGCGCACCCCTCAGCTCCGAGTAAAATTAGTACCTTTACCTCCTAACTACTCCTGATAAAATACCGAAGAAAAAAATCGTCACCCCCTTCGATGTTCTCTACACCCCCTTTTTAGGCTTTCATTGCTTGGTCTACAGGGAATATGAATTTTCTAAATTTAGAAACACATATTACATGCTTCGATGCGTGTTCAATCAATAAACATACACATAATGAATGTTTACATTAAGATTAATGTACTACATCGTAGAGCATTAAACCGTTACCCAAAGAATGTATTACATATCGTACTACACTTTCCGAACAAGCACCTTGCATCATGCTCAAGATCAACCTTGCACCTTGGTCGACAACGAATACATGTCGACGTTCGTATCATGCATTTTTCATTGCAAGTACGAAGTACGTTTCCCAAGTTCACAAGGGATTATGTATAGTACCCAAACAACACTTTTGTCAATTGCCATAAGCAACATCAACTTTCCCTTCTTTGGTCGCAAATGCATCGCTCCAAGAGGACGAATATGTTTACCTACAAGATAGTACACTTGGCACGCTCTGGATGCTAACAGGAATGTTTTTTTAATGAATATAAACATTGCTATGGTCTTCTCCGGGAACATATACAATATGTATACGAACATGTTTGTTTGAATGGCTTAAGTGTAGATGCAGTCGTCATGAATAGGCCTGAACCTGAATTGCACTTGATCAAAAAAATGTTTTTGAGTGCATATTTTATGGCAAAGGTACAGGTATGCTGGTTTTAAGGGTATGATTTGTCTCTTCTCTTATATGGAGAAATTTTAGAAAAAATTGTATAGAAAACTTCTTAAAACAATGAAATTCGCAAGTGTGTTCAATGTGAAACTTTGTATTATGAGTTTGGAGAAATTTCTTCGCCTGTTTTCTCGGATGGATACACGATCCCCAGAAGGGAGATGTGGCACCACGAAATGGTATAAAAGCGCAAGAAATTAATAATAAAAAAAAAACCATCGTAACTCGGGCTGTAACGCACCCATAGCAGCAATGATTCTATATCATTTGAATTTCCTATACAGATTCGCAACTCTTTCCCTAAAGATGGCTCTCTTCATAGAAGGGGCAGAACACAGAAGACTAGACAGATTGAAAACACCCATAAATTCTCCAATATTCACGCACGTAATACGTGTACGTACAGACATATTATGGAGAGAGAAAAAAGAAATGAAGAAGGGTCGTTACGCAGCTCAGTGCGGACGAGAAAACAAATATCAAGAACCAATTAACATTTCTGAGCGCTAAACGAAATGCGAAATAGCGTAAACGTGAGAAAAGTGTAGTAAAAGTACATCTTGCATTTAAACAAATTCGAGACTAAACTAAAACAAATTGCAATAAGGAAATCGAATAGCTCAGTTAATTGGACAAGATTTAGTTCCGGTTATAGGTACAGGTTGTCCAGAAACTGCCGCATAAACGCACAGGATTGTGATTCCTCATGTGATTTCCAGTAAAAAAGCTGTAACGAACATACTCCCAATTCTTAACCCTGCCACAGACATTTGAAGATTTTTGAAAAAATCATTTTCTTGTACGACTCAAATCTCAATATCTCAAAAGCTAGACTAGCTAGAATAGTAAAATAAGATTATTATTACAGCCAACAAATTTACCTAAAAACTAAAACTAACCGTACAAAAATCGCATAAGAGGTGTGATTTTTACAGAACTTCAAAATCAAATTTTAGTGATTTGATCCAAAAACAATCCATTTTCCATCTCAATTTTCTCCAACTTCTGCCAAGGTGAGGTGCCTGTACGATTCTTTTAAAAATTGGCGCATAGTCAATTTTTATACCCGTCACTATGTGAAAGGGTATATTAACTTTGTCATGAAGATTGCAACGCGCAGAAGGACTATACAAAGTATATATATTATTGATCAGTGTGACGAAATCGATTGAGCGATGTCCGTCTGTCCGTCTGTTGCACTAGTCCCTCAGTTTTGAAGCTATCGGGCTGAAATTTTGTATACAAGTTTCGTTTTAGTATACGCTGTATATATGTGGGAACGAATAGAATCGGACCATGGGGTCATGGGGCTGCCCCTGAAAATTAAGTTCTTCTAAGAAATACTTTCCTTTATCTACCAATCATAACTAAACTTCACCTAAGTGTATTCCTAGTAAAGCCTCAAAACATATCTAGGAATGGATGGAATCGGAACATTACGTCACAGGGCTGTCATACAAACCAACCCCCAAATATAGGTTCTTGTAAGAAACACTTTTTTTCTTTTTGAATCTTAACCAAAATGCATCCAAGCTTGTTCCTAGATTAGCCTCAACGATTCCAGGAACAGATGGAATCGGAACACGTCATAGGGCTGCGGTAAGAATTGGTCACGCAAAAGAAATTTAAGTTCCATTCAAACTTGACGGGTATTCAAATATCGGCTGTGCCCGAAATTAGCCTCGGTCTCGTTTTTTTTTAATTTGGCGGTCCACAAATTCGGTATATCTTCTCAGAGATACAAATTTTATTGAATCAATGGAAGAAGAAAATAAAGACATGGCATGGCTGGCATTTGAAAATATAGTCAACAACTTTCTTGGCAATATACGGGCATCGAATTATGCGATAGTATTCGAGCAACTATTGGACAATTTTCAAAGGCTTGGCTGCAACATGAGCATCAAAGTCCACTTTTAACACAGTCATCTAGATGAATTTCCGGAAAATCTTGGAGCTCATCTGTGAGTGATGAGCAGGGAGGGCTATTTCATCAAGATTTAAAAATCATGGAAACTCGATATCAAGGCAGATGAGACGCGAATATGATGGCGGACTATTGATCACTCCAGAAAAAGATACAAACGAAAATGTTTGCCAAACTTTTTTTTTAATTCTTAGGTAATATTATTAAGATGTAAAATCAATATTTATACACAAAAAAATTGTAACGAGTTTCGTTTGTTTTGAATTCAATGAAGGCAAGGCAAGGGCCAAAATTTGAGCCCCCTGTTCATATCTAGTAACCTTATATGATAAGATAAGATAAAAGTAGCTTTATTGAAATATTGATGTATAATACCTATGTCTAATTACAGGATGGACTAAATTAAGAGTTTAGACAAAGTCTTTACATCTATGGTATGCATGATTATTACTGAGAAATTGCGAAATAAGTTGTATTGGTGGAAATTTTCAGGAAAAATTTGCTTAAAACCTATGGATGAACTGCTTAGGACTAATTAATATAAACTATCTTAAAAACTAACTTAAAGCTATATCTAGACTTAAAGGCTAGGATACCAAGAAGGAAATTAGGGGTTTGTTGGAGACAATGCACCGATGGTAAAAGTTATTTTTAAGAGTGAGTGATATATGTATTATTTATACATATATGGTATGTTAGCTAGTCTATGTAAAGCTCGAGTAGAAAAGTATGTACATATTTTATTTTTTTTAATATTATTTTCAAGCATTTATTCTGGGGGATTTGCAGTGTTCGTTTGTGTGTTGGGGCACACAGACTCCAAATAGGACACCCATAGAGAATGATAGGTTGCATCGCACACTTATAAATTAGCAATTTGTTTTCCACAAATAACTTAGATTTACTGTTTATAAATGGATAATGAGTGCAGATGCTTTTCAAAACTTTGGAGTTTATTGCATCGATATGCATTTTAAATGTTAATTTCGGGTCCAGATGGAATATCTGGGATTCGTTTGTCCAGGTGATGACGGATCCTAGACAATTTATTTGGGGATTTGGGAGAAACATCGCCGCTCGTCTTTTCGTGAAGAAAGTTGCTTCAGTTTTTTCCGTATTGATTTCCATTTATTACAATAAAGCTGAATTTCTTGGAGTTGAAATTGCAGACTATTTACAATAGTATCTGGGTTGTCACTAGTAGCAAATATAGCAGTGTCGACGGCAAACATAGCAATGTTACAAATGCTGGTTACCGGTATAGGTCTGACATGTATAAATTAAAGAGTGTTGGGCTGAGAACCGAACCTTGGGGAACACCTGCAGGAACATCGTGAAAGTTGGATAGGCTATTCAGTTTAGCGCGAAACGATCTATTGTAAAGGAAGGAACTGATTATGTACATAAGGTAAATAGGTAGTGAAAATAAATTGCACCAGTTTGTGTACCAGCCCGTCATGCCGAACGGTGTCAAAAACTTTTTCAATATCGAGTGCAATCAGTCCCGTCGATGTTTGAATTGAAAGCCCCGAAATATATGCTTAGTGACCCTTTGGAGTTGATGAACTGTCGAGAAACCATTCCTGAAGCCAAATTGAAATTTGGGGATCAGGCAATTACTGTGTAGATTATCTTGCAATCTTGCTGAAATCACTTTCTCGAAGATTTTGCTAATCGTTGAAAGTAAACTAATTGGGCGATAATTCGATACTGAGTTGGGATTTTTACCCGATTTAAGAATGGGTAACCTTGTATGAGTTCATATACGTATTTGTTGACATAATACGTATACAAACACATTGAAATTTTTAAAAAAATTTCGAATTTTCAACTACTTGATATTTTTTTTTGCCATTTTCTATAGATATGTTCGTTTTATTAAATGAGGCAACGCCCTAATAAGTCCCTTATTCCTTATAGTGTAGTATATAGGTGATAATCCTAGTACATCAGATTGCAAAATGTGGTGGAGAAAATTTTTTTTTGTTTCTTATGTTTTTTCGGGGTGCTGAGCACGAATCAGGAGCTTCCCACCAACATTTCGTTGCGAAACAGTGTCAAAAACGCGAAAAACCCTAAAATACTCTGAAACTATTTATTTCTGCGAAAAATTCTCCATTAATATTTCAGAGAGCACATAATTGCGCGTCCAAAGAGACACATAGTATACCGCAATTCAGTTTTCTATAATATTTTCATGGACAGGGTTTCGGAGAAATGTCCACTTTCGGAGTTATAAACAAAAAAAAAACGGGAAAACTCCGAAAATTTTGGGTTTTTTCGCGGTTTTGACCCTGTTTCGCACCGAAATTTTGGTGGGAAGCTCCGGATTCGAGGTCAGCACCCAAAAAAACTTAAGAAACAAATAAAAAATTTCTCCACCACACTTTGCAATCTGAAATCACCTAATTACTACACTATTAAGTTAATCCTTATTACTTAAGTGGGGACTATAAATTCCGCCCTCAATGTATATATCTATAATGGTAACGTTTACTGAAATGTCACTTATGATGGAATTTTAGCTTCAATGTGTCCAAATAAAATGCCAGAAGTGCCTTTTGGATTTTTCCTATAACGGTAACATTTACGAGAGTCATCTGTGACGAGTTTGTTGCTCCTGTGACTCTTGAAATATATGCCTAGTTTGATCCCTGAAAACCTCTTAAAAATACAAAAAATCATGGGCGTAGCGGGGGGGGGGGGGTTCAGGGAGGGTCGTAACGTATACTGTTTCTCGCAATGTCTCCTTATTTGACCACAGTTTTTCAGTCGAACACTATTCATTCAGAGATCTGGCGTGAAATTTTTTCGGCCTGTTTGCATACGTAAATGATCCACTGTCACTTTCGATTGCGAATAAATTCGCTAGCTTAGCTAAGATCTTAAGTCTTGACGATTGTTTGCTGCTTTTCTGTAGTTACACCTTTCCAAGTACTGCTCCCTTACAACAGCTTTGGTTTTTACAATCTGGTTTGCACAATTTTGGGCAACCCACCGAAAGAAATTGGCTGTGGAATGCTCTTGATAGGGCCATTAAAGGCAACAGTACTGTCTAAATAGATAAATTAATATTTATGGGGGATTTGAATTTCCACTCAGACTAGGCACTTTGTTTAATTTTTTCTTTAACCCGACTGCATTTAGCTCTTCTCGAGATCCAGAGCAATAACGCTCAGATCGTTGATTGTGCGATAGTACTCAAATGTCGAAGCTTCATCATACAAGTTCCACGGCGTCCCGGCAAATAAAGTCGAATGAGCAAAATACTACCATCGGAAATAGGATGCAATCCTGCCCAACTTCGCTATAAACATTACTGTGAGATTTCGTTCTGGGGAGGGAGTGTTACCTAGGACTCTAGGATGTTATGATAGAAGCGTAGAGGAGCAGCTGGGGTGAGTAGCTAAAGATCGGACTCTCAGTTGAATAAAGAGGATAGAGGAGCATATGAAGCGCTTGGGCTCCTATTTGGAAGAGGAAAAACAGTTTAAGAGATTGGGCTCCTAGTTTAAGGAAGAGGAAAAGGATGTATCCTTAAATGTCTCCAGCCGACTGTCGGATAATGCTTCTTTCTATAGATGCTGTGGATGTGAGATAAGAAGCTTCTCGGTATTTTTCGGCAGGCGATGCGATCCTGTAAAACCAAGCAAAGCCAGAATTTAAAACGGACATTTGTCTCGCAAGTGGAATATGCACTCCAAAAGCCAAAAATAGCACTGAATATAGACGAGCTACGGTCTGAAAAGGAGAATCGGAGACAAGTTGAATGTAATCAGAATTACCAGTACGAGTCTAAACACGTCCAGGGGCCATTTTTCGGTTAAATGGTGCAGAAAATCATTCTCGGATGTCCTTACCTAAAATTTAGCTCTTAAATAATAAAAAAAAAACAGGCGCGACAGTCCAATTTTGGACTAAGGCCGCAGATGTTTAGTGACTTCCAATTCCCAAGATCCTAACTGCTTTTTTTGAGGTGTTGAGATCAACAGCACGTTCAGCAATGTAATTTATTCCCATAAATGTGTACTCGTTTAATATCTGAGTGATATCGAGTCCGAAAAACACCATAAACTGAATTCGTTCACGGTGAGTCTCGAACCCACGACCTTGTGCACCGAAGGTGTGCGCACTAACCACTACACCAGCCAGACTATTCTAAAATTTGTCTAACAATATTTTCGCGACCAACGATTTTAACTCCTAAGAAAATCTTGGTGTTGAAAAAATTTCGGGCTTGCCCTCCCCCCCTGACCGAAATCCTGGCTACGCCCATGCAAAAAATCAAACTTTTCTGTTTTCATCTGAAAATTTTCGAATTTCCGCTATTTTGTGTTGTTTCTTGTAGACCGCGAGACTGTCTATTTCAGATTGCCCGATAAATTGCCTAATGTATGTGCTGAACGGGCGGCAGATCGATTGCCCAATCGATCGGCCGAGAAATCGTTAGGTTTGTGGCGCTCTTTACTTCCATTTACATTTCGTTCGGCTATGAATTCTTAATACATACTGCCCTCAGAAAGTTTTTATTCTTAAGTCGCTCCTCAAAAGAAGATATAATGGTCGAACTCGACCATAAAAACCATGGCGAAGGCTAGCCCATCGCGCCATCAATGAGGTCACAAGACCTGCTTACGTTTTTCATATTGCATATTAGCGAAAGGGTGTCCGCGGTCACTATGGCGCTCGACATGGCGTCAGGCATTATATAATCCTTTCTCCTTTAGGCCACACTGTCTGCAGCCGACTAAGAACACCTGGAACGTCATCCTCCCTCTTCTTGGTTGCATATCTATACCTACATGCACACAATTCAAAGTTACGCTCCAGTTGAATACCATCGTGTTATACCTGCTGCGGTTACCACGGTTGTAGGGAAAAGCTTGCATCAATCGTTGCGTTTTTTATCCTGTTGTTCTATCCATTTGTGTATGAGATTTTGTGTGCCCTCACCTACTTGATGTATTTTCCTTGAATGTTTCTCTTATTTGAGAAGCATACATACATAATCATTCTTGCAAGCCTATTTCACGAAGGTGGCATGGTATAGCCTGAGTCTGCTATATCTATATTAAGATAGATACAGGCAGGCAAGATGCATTACCAGAAATTCTCGCAGAAAGAGGGTCGAAATGAAGTATGTACAGAATAAAAAAAAAAGCTCCAAACAGCATGATAAGTTTATACATATAGAAAAAAGGATGAAATAAGTATGGAACTTCATCTTTAGTATATGAAGCGGGGGAAGCGGGCTGGAAATATTCAGTGAACAAAAACGTACGAGTGTGACGGCAACTATAGGGATGAGGGTGCAATGACGACGGCCTGACGATGCAAGAATGGATGGATGAATGAATGGTTTATGTACACACTTTTTCCCTGGGAAAGGTGAATATTTGGATATGCTAGTATGATCTCCTCTTGTAGCCAAGTGTTGTGTTGTTTTGTGCGGAGTACGTTCGACAGAGGATGATGAGTGCGCTCACCATCAGAAAACTCTTTTGTAAAAATATAGCAAAGCGGACGTCAGGCTCATTCTTTTAGAGGCTAAAGGAAAAAACTGAAACAAATGCAAAACGAAAACGCATTTTAAGGGTACGCTGAAGTATAGCATGTTTTGAGTTTGATCGGTTTCATTGATGGATTAAGAGAAAAGAATGTGTTTTTGAGCCCTCGAATGAACGGTCGGTTTTAATGGAGTTCACTTTGAATACTACTTTTATTACTGCTTGTATTTAGGTTGGACAATTGGAAGGCATGCTAATTTATTCCTGCAATTTCATCAAAATTGTTGAGGGAAAGATTGAGAATTAACGACGACTATAGCGAAATATTCAAGATCTTTCGTCCATGTTATGACCGATCGCCTTTTCGTGAAGAAGCTTGCTTGAGTTTTTTCGCTATTGATTTTGATTTTCCATTTATTACAGTAAAGTTGGATTTCTTTAAGTTGAAGCTGCAGACTATATACAATAACATCTGGGTTGAGACTTAGCGAAGAAGGCGGTGTCGTCAGCAAACATTCCTATGTTAAGCGCTGTTTTCACGATGGATTTGTCGTCCAACTTTTGAGCATTCAAACAAGTTGGACACCAAATCCATCGTGTGAACAGAAGTTGGACAACAAGTTTGAAGTGGAACGAGCATTCAAACAAATCCACCGTGAAAACAGAAGTTGGACAACTTGTTTTAGATGCATTGATTATAGTCCAATCGAAATTCAATTCAATTCAATATTCAAATATACTTTCTAATAATAAAGAATTAATGCGCCTGATTACCAATATCTGTGCACTATCATCCAATTCTGGCGTTCCGTTGACTTTTGGGGCACGCTGTATACTCATTCGGGCATGTTTCCCTAAACGTTTAAAATATTCACGAAAAAATAAAATAAAAAGCAAATATATTTTTCCTGTACTAATACGTATTGCAAAAACTGATAACGTTTTACGACCGCTCCAACTTTCAACTACTGTTTACACGGCCAACAAGTTGGATAGGATTTGTTTGAGAGAATATCGTACGTGTAAACAGCCTTCCAACTTGGATAAGTTTGAGGGAAAAGTTGGATGCAAACAAGTTTGATGCCATCTAAACGCGCCTTTACAGTTTCTGGTCTGAAGTAGGTCTGCCATATATAAATTTTAGAGTGTAGGACTAAGGACAGAACCTTGGGGAACTCCTGCAGGAATATTATGGAAGCTGGATAGGCAATTTAATTTGACGCGAAAAGGCCTATTGTAAAGAAACGAGCTGTTTATTTTACAAAGGTTAACGGGAAATGAAAATTGCGCAAGCTTATGAACTAGGCCATCATGCCAAACGGTATCGAATGCCTTTTCAATGTCAAGAGCAATCAGTCCGACAGATTGTATGCTTTGTTACTCGTTCAAGTTCATGAACTGTGGAGAATCCTCTCCAGAAGCCATTTTGGAATTTTGGGATCAAGGAACTGCTGTGCAGCTGATCTTGAAGTCGTGCTGAAATTCACTTTTTCAAAGATTTTGCTAGGAACGGAAGTAGACTAATTGGACGATAATTTGATGCTGAGCTAGGATTTTTACCGGATTTCAGAATGGGAGTTACACTAGCAATTTTCGATGAGTTTGGAAGGTAACCGAGTTTGAGCCAGCAGTTGAAGATGTAAGACAGCAATACCAAGGTCTTTCTAGGCAATAAGCAATTTATTAAACACCCCAAGACGAAAATGCTCAAATGCAAGATAAAAAGAAGGATTCGCAACCGAACGGTTGACATCATCCCTACTTATACAGCGGAGCAAGTTTCAGCAGCAATCAAGAATGCGAAAAAATCGAAGGCCATTGGAGCAGATTGCATTTCAATGGTCATGCTGAAACACCTAGATCTTCCGGCCATCAGATATTCGATAAACGATGGCCCTTCTCAAACCCGGTAAAAGCGCGAAACTCGCCGAATCCTACCGTCCAATCACAATTTTATCACCCGTTGCAAAGACGCTCGAAGCACTCATCCAACCCACCCTTGTATCGCATGCTGAGCCAGCTTCTCACCAGCATGGCTTCAGGAAGGTGCATAGCACCACAACAGCCCTGGGTATGATCACCCACCACATCCAAAATGGCCTCAACCAGAAACAGCCCTGTGACAGAACCGTCCTAGTGGCCCTTGACCTGCGTCGAAAGCCTTCGACACGGTCATTCACTCTGCGTTGTTGGCCGATCTACTAAATATGCATATTCCTGCACAAGAGTTTAGGTGGATTGCCAAATATCTAGCTGGGAGGCAATCCTTCACAGAGTTTCGGGGCATTTGTTCAAAGCATAGGCAAATTAAGCAGGGAGTTCCACAGGGTAGCGTACTCTCCCTAACATCTACCTGTCGAGCCTTCCAACACCACCGGAAGGTATCGAACTAATTTCCTATGCAGACGATTGCATCGTACTCACCTCGGGGAATGATTTAAATGGCATGTGTGCTCGACTGAATGACTATATTGAGAAACTGGTGGAGTTCTTCAATATCCGCAACCTAGTCATTTCGCCGTCTAAATGTACTGCAACTCTTCTCACCACCTGGACGCAGGAATTTTCGGAGGTGCTTGGGATCCGTACTGGTAAGCATGCTGAAGACGTTGTTCTGTACTGTTACCAACCCCAAGATCCTTGGTGTCTATCTGGATACCATGATGAAGCACTAGCCGGGAGTTCCTGGGGCAAGGACAAATAAACTATGTTGGTCACCTACAAAGCGATAGGTATGGCAATCCCTAGCTATGCAGCACCGGTGTGGTCACAAAAAGTTTATGATACAAACTGGAATAAGGCCCAGTCATGCCAGAACGCTGCTCTACGTATCGCTACAGGTTGCCATCTCATGTCGTCTCAGGATCATCTTCATCAAGAAACCAGCATGTTATCAGTGTGTGATCACAATCTTCTCCTGTCTTTACAATATCTGGTCGGTTACTATCGAGAGGATCACCCAAACCATCATCTCATGGACAATACTCCCCCTCCACGACATGTCAGGAGTGGACTCAGAGATCTCGAGAGAGACGTCCAAAGATACAAACGGGTACTTCCCGATATATTCGATAACACAGCATACCATGCGGCCATCGCAGATATTCACACAACCGTTGTGAATCGGTCAATAGGGAGATTGGGTCCGAATAGTGTCCTCTCAGTGCCCCCACCACCCATATCGCATGAGGAGACTAGGCTCCCGAGCGTCACAAGAGTGACACTAGCCCAGCTTAAGTCGGGTTTTTGTTTACGCCACAATTCGTACCTATCTCGAATAGACCCGGACATCCATAACATTTGTCCGGGCTGCGGTGGTGCGCCACACGATGTGGACCACATGTTTCGATGCCCCGCTGCACCCACTAACCTCACTCCGCGGGCATTATGGGACAACCCTATTGCAGCTGCTACGTTCTTGTCGCTTGAGACAATAGGCGAGAACAACGACGAAACTTAGAGCACATCCACAGCGACTCACACCCTCCTGCACCGCTACAACAACAACATACTGCACCGATTTTTTTTAATGTTTTATAGTAAAGCAGTAATTAAATAAATACCGTTATCGTCGGCCAGGTGGCAAGCGACTCTCCCTGCCCCTCCTTGACTATGCCCATGATAATAATGGAGAGCTCGCTGCTTCGACAATCATGCGCCTCATTCTCGACGGTCTTACGGCCATCCTTGACTGCTTTGGCCCATTTAAACACAGCAGCCCTACTCAGGCACTCACTACCGAACTGATTTTGCAAACGCAGAAAAATTTTATTCTTAACGCCTTTCTTCACTAAAAATAACGAATGACAATACTTTGCGCAATGACGGTCGGCACTTGATGTCAACTCATGGTCCTAGCACGAGCGTAAAATGTCCCTTCGCGATGAAAACTATGCCAGGGACCCAGCTATCATATACTCAAGCCGCGACCTTCAAAACATACATGGGCCCCATTTACAGCGTTTGTCTCCATCATATTTGAACTGCCCTCGTACATAGTTTAAGCTTGCATAAGCCACTGACTTTCTGACGAGTTTTAGTACTATTTCTTTAAACTTGAGTTCAACGGCTGATTTTTTTTGTAGCTTACCAATTTCACCATTTTTGTGTTGATACCGCTGTACGGAACTGCGAGCCAGGCCGACCCGCGGGCTGCGAGTTCGGCATGCCTGGGCTAGAGTAAAGAGCCTTCCAACTTGCGACAAGTTGAAGTGTGCGCACGCAGAAATTAAAGTGACTGTCGCCAATCGTCTTATATAATGCCAGCTCAGTTTTCTTTTAAGAAAGTGGTAATTACGGTAAAAAAATAGCTTAGATGAGTCTCAAGAAACCCTTGTCATTGGACGAGTAGCTAATTACTAAGAGAATTGGTTCTTCTTCTTTTCTCTTGCATACTTCTCGTTACTTTTCCATAGCACAGGTGTAAAGTATGCGTCAGCATCTATTCAGATTCAAATAAGTCTAGTGTATTACATTCGGACGAAACATGGTTTTATAATCGTCAGAAGTGTGCACTTGTCTTCACACTAATGAAGGTAATCGTCGAAACTAATGAATTCGTCTAAAACACTTTAGTATAAATTTACATATCATTGACTATATGTAGGTAATATACGATCCTGTCATTAAGTTGTCGACCTAAAAAGCCAAACGTGTAGCAAATAAGACACGACACATTTCTCGCACAATCATACATACACGCCATTCAAAATGCGGAAAAGTTGGAAAGGGACCCCCCTTAAGTCTTCCTTTGAGGATTTGCGCCCCTCCACCCAACCTATTTAGTGTTTTTCATGTTCACCAACTCTATTATGGACATCTGCTGCCAATGTACATTCGTGTACACACGCGAGACAAGCCAGTGAATTTGTTACCGTTCGTCAAGAGAGTGTCCTGGAATTTATATAAAGACAAAAAATGGGAAAAGGATAAAGTCAATGGTTGCTCTGAGATATTAGAACTGAGTGAGTGGGTGACGTGCGAATGAAGATGCCGGGGCGAAAAGAAACTTTTGCAGATGGAGACGTGTAGGTATATGCAATTGGGTTCGTTCGTTTACATTTTAGTATTAAAAAAAGGATACCTCACAGATGAAAATGAACACCATGTATACGAAACCATGCGATATATGCAGGGTGTCCGGAAATTACCGCATAAATGCACCGGAAAATGATTTCTCACATGGTTGGTTTAAGTGATGGCTTAGACATAGGTTAGCCAAAAGCCCAATTAAGTAGCGTATAAAACGTCGTTTTGAAACCACGAAACTCCGTGAAGTTGAACTAGTGTATATAATAAAGGTAAGGCGATGAATTTAGGAGTGAAGATATGCCTTGAACCAACCAGCGTTGTTTAGAAAGTAAAGCAGCTCCCCTAATTTCACATTAGCTGCATCCTCCAAGCTTCCCGGAAAAGCCTTGCCGAGCGTCCTATACCCGATTCAGGCAAGACCCGGGCATTCACACAGAAAGTGCGTCAGGGTTTCTTTCTCATCTAGATTTCCCCAGGTGCGAGTTGTGGGGAATGCCCAACCTATGGTAGCGTGGAGCCCTATTGGCCAGTGTCCCGTGTTAATTGCGTTAAGATTCGCGATATCTCTACGCGGTTTGGTCAGAATCTCAGTCGTTCTTTTCCTGTCGTTGGAGGGCCACATCTTCATTAATATAACGCAACTCCTCAGATTTTGCCATTTGGAATTAGCAGCTTTTATATAGTGGCTGGAGATCTTACTCCTGACAGCTGCCATCGGGGAGCAAACACACGCATGAGAGCTGTCATGAGTGGTCTCTCTTTTGGCAAGTTCGTCAGCCATCTCATTACCCTCTATGTTCCTGTGTCCGGGTACCCAGAGTAGGGTGATTTGTCGTGTACCGAGGTTGGTTAACGCTTCCTCACATACTTCATCAACCTTGGAGGTCGTTTTCACCGATTGCAATGCCATGATAGCAGCCTGACTATCTGAGCATATGGCGATACTCTGGTTATTTGGTATGTTCCTGAAAGCATGACAGACTTTCATGATTGCAACCACTTCGGCCTGAAAAATGCTGTCATGGACAGAAAGACGATAATATTCAGAGGTACTTAGTGATTCGCAGAAGATTCCGGCACCCACGCTACACTCCATTTTTGACCCATCCGTGAAAAATGTGATGTCAAAGTCCTTGACCACCTCACTCTCTTTCCCCTCACCTCTAGTTGGGAATTTGGCATCAAAGTTCTTCCCAAAACTTAGCTTTGGCCCTTTTTTTCCTTTTTGGTCTCCGATTTTTTTTTTCCTATTCCGAATACGTATTTCGACAGCCAATTACTGTCTTCTTCAGCGGTATGTGTGTTTTTAGCCTCATCTTCCTATTATATAGTCTTAAAATCTAATTGTGCTATTTAAAAGTTTAAAAGGATCCTGGCGCTGATTACTAATTAGGTCTACCTGGGATTAGATCGAAGAGATACGATTGTGCATTGCCTAAGTCTGTGTTCAACCTATTAGTGGGGTTTTCCTTCTGTATGTAAAAACTCTCATAACTATCCAGTTTTGATTGCTTAACCTCTTTTAATATTTTTACCTGCTCCATTTTGTGCCCTTCATCGATAATATGACGAGCCACTGATGATTTGATATTCTTCCTTTTGTCTCTTTTCGCCAACTCTGCCTCTTTTAGGTGTTCCTTAATCCTGGTGTCCACTAATCTTTTCGTTTGCCCGATGTATGTACTGTTGCAGTCCTCGCATGTTATTCTATAAATTCCGCTCTTTTCCGTTGATTTTTTCGGGTCCTTTTCATTGCTAAGTAGCGTTTTGATCGTATGATCTCGGCTAGATCCTACTACTTCAATTTCATGTTTCGCCATTAGTTTTCTGATGCTATTAAAGAATTCCGGGGAATGGACCACCCCCATTCTCTTGATTACCTCGTTGTTTCTGTCTTGGTCGAATAATGTTGTTTGATAATTGCGCTCTTGCCGTTTCCGTTTTTTCCTAATCATATTTAGTATCATTGCTCGTGGGTATCCGTTTTTCCGTGCAGTATCTATAATGTAGGCTTCCTCCTTCTTAAACCTTTCTTCGGTTAAGGGCACTGTCAAGAGTCGGTGGATCATGCTGTTGTATGCCGCTGCCTTGTGTGGATACGAATGGTCAGATGTGCTAGGGATGGTTCGCTGGGTGTTAGATGGTTTTCTATATATATCGAATTGCAGTTCCTTATTATTTCTAATTACTAATAGGTCCAAGAATGGTATTTGTCCATTATTCTCGACTTCCATAGTGAAGTTTATGCTGTTGTGGAGTTGATTAATTTTCTCCAGAGTAGAGATACTGTCAGTTTTCTTCACGATCGCAAGAATATCATCGACGTATCTAATCCAAATCTTTGGCTTCATGCCTTCTTCTTCCATTTTTGCCTCCAACGATGCCATGAAAATTTCGCTCAGTAGAGGCGACAGGGGGTTTCCCATTGCGGCGCCCTTTGTTGTTTTATAAAATTTCCCTCTAAATGTGAAATAGTTTTCCGCCATGCACGTCGATGCTAATTTTGTATAAAGTTTGGCCTTTCTTCGTCCTTCATGGGTATCATCCTGTCGTATCAACCATTCCTCCAATTTCCACAGGGTCTCCTTCACCGGGATACTTGGAAATAGGGCCTTGACGTCGTATGATACTAGAATTTCATCTTCGTTGATTTCACAGTTATTTAATTGTTCTATGACCCCCGCCGAGTTCCTCACGCTTGTGCTGCTGTATACATCTCCGAGTTTGTTAATTTCCTCTATTAACCATTTAGCCAAGTAGAATGTGGGTGAGTTGGTATCCGCTATAATTCTACTTGGCTAAATGGTTAATAGAGGAAATTAACAAACTCGGAGATGTATACAGCAGCACAAGCGTGAGGAACTCGGCGGGGGTCATAGAACAATTAAATAACTGTGAAATCAACGAAGATGAAATTCTAGTATCATACGACGTCAAGGCCCTATTTCCAAGTATCCCGGTGAAGGAGACCCTGTGGAAATTGGAGGAATGGTTGATACGACAGGATGATACCCATGAAGGACGAAGAAAGGCCAAACTTTATACAAAATTAGCATCGACGTGCATGGCGGAAAACTATTTCACATTTAGAGGGAAATTTTATAAAACAACAAAGGGCGCCGCAATGGGAAACCCCCTGTCGCCTCTACTGAGCGAAATTTTCATGGCATCGTTGGAGGCAAAAATGGAAGAAGAAGGCATGAAGCCAAAGATTTGGATTAGATACGTCGATGATATTCTTGCGATCGTGAAGAAAACTGACAGTATCTCTACTCTGGAGAAAATTAATCAACTCCACAACAGCATAAACTTCACTATGGAAGTCGAGAATAATGGACAAATACCATTCTTGGACCTATTAGTAATTAGAAATAATAAGGAACTGCAATTCGATATATATAGAAAACCATCTAACACCCAGCGAACCATCCCTAGCACATCTGACCATTCGTATCCACACAAGGCAGCGGCATACAACAGCATGATCCACCGACTCTTGACAGTGCCCTTAACCGAAGAAAGGTTTAAGAAGGAGGAAGCCTACATTATAGATACTGCACGGAAAAACGGATACCCACGAGCAATGATACTAAATATGATTAGGAAAAAACGGAAACGGCAAGAGCGCAATTATCAAACAACATTATTCGACCAAGACAGAAACAACGAGGTAATCAAGAGAATGGGGGTGGTCCATTCCCCGGAATTCTTTAATAGCATCAGAAAACTAATGGCGAAACATGAAATTGAAGTAGTAGGATCTAGCCGAGATCATACGATCAAAACGCTACTTAGCAATGAAAAGGACCCGAAAAAATCAACGGAAAAGAGCGGAATTTATAGAATAACATGCGAGGACTGCAACAGTACATACATCGGGCAAACGAAAAGATTAGTGGACACCAGGATTAAGGAACACCTAAAAGAGGCAGAGTTGGCGAAAAGAGACAAAAGGAAGAATATCAAATCATCAGTGGCTCGTCATATTATCGATGAAGGGCACAAAATGGAGCAGGTAAAAATATTAAAAGAGGTTAAGCAATCAAAACTGGATAGTTATGAGAGTTTTTACATACAGAAGGAAAACCCCACTAATAGGTTGAACACAGACTTAGGCAATGCACAATCGTATCTCTTCGATCTAATCCCAGGTAGACCTAATTAGTAATCAGCGCCAGGATCCTTTTAAACTTTTAAATAGCACAATTAGATTTTAAGACTATATAATAGGAAGATGAGGCTAAAAACACACATACCGCTGAAGAAGACAGTAATTGGCTGTCGAAATACGTATTCGGAATAGGAAAAAAAAAATCGGAGACCAAAAAGGAAAAAAAGGGAAAAAAAAAAAACACCCACATTTTAGAATGGTCAACGCAAACAAGCCGACGATACACCATAATATTAGCTTTGGCACTTTGAAGTCCGTTACAACGTTGCGTACGTCTTGCGGGAGCTGGTTTAGAAAATTGCTATGGCCGTGTGGCCTAGCATTCCAGCAGTTTAACGCTTTAAGCCTGACTGCGCTACATGCTGCCAGTTGGTTGATAAAAAGATCGATGCGTGGAAGATGAAGGATTACATTCAGCGCTTCCCTCGGGCATGTTCGCATGACCCCTGTGATGCTTAGGCAAGCCGATCTCTGCACTCTTCCAAGTTTTGTTACATTGTAGCCTTTATTGGACACCCGACTAGTGACCTGTATGTTAGGAAGGGTCGTACTATCGCTGTGCCGTGGAAACCCAAAGTACCATGTTGGTTTGAGACCCCATTTCTTGCTAAATACTGTCTTACAGGCGTAAAAGGCAAAACAAGCTTTTTTAACGCGATCTTTAATGTTCAACTTCCAAATGAGCTTTGAGTCCAGAATAATGTCCAAATACTTCGAGCTGGACGAATGTAGTCATAGGTGGCTGCTTCCTAAGTCACCATGGATTACTCTGGTCGTTAGTAGTGTCACTATCCACAACCCAAGCTCTGGCTCAACTCCTAATTCTGAGAAAGCCTCATACATATGTAGATTCAATGTAAACGTTATTGAATGCCCCCTCTATATCGAGGAAAGCGGATAACGTGTATTGTTTGTATTCAAGGCTGTGTTCGATGATACGGAGAACTTCGTGGAGAGTCGTTTCTGTGGACTTTCCCTTCAGGTATGCATGCTGTGATTTCGAAAGTGCTGAGCTCTCAAGACTTTGCCGGACTCATAAGTCTATTAAGCGCTCTAACGTTTTGAGTACGAAGGAAGATAAACTAATCGGTCTGAAATCCTTCGCGGTCTCATGTCCTCGTTTAGGCCGCGTACACATACAGAGCGACGCCGAGCTTTTCCGGGCCGGGCGATGCGATGCGACGCGATGCGATGCGATGTGTGCACACTCCTTGCGGTGTCGGGCTGGGCGATGCGATGCGATGAGATTTGTTGCGAGATGATGCTTTTTCTTCCACGACAAGAAAACCTGATTTTCGAATGGGATTTTATACCGGCGCTATTTCGTGCGATTTGCTGCTGTATGTACGAAGGTATGATTTCATATCGACTTCGTGGCATGGCGCTTCGGTTGTAGATAAATTGTAGGTAGGTCATGTAATGATGAATGACTGAAAGAGGTAGGTAACCTTTCTGGAAGTGTTAGCTTACGCGTTTCAAAACAATTTTCGGGCGGCATTTGGATTTGGTGTTAATTGTTCAAATATGTATGAATGGTAGGTAATTTTTGGAAACATGTAGTGCAATAAAACCCAGTTTCTAGCGTACGCGCACTTTTATGAGCCTGCCGGCCAAAAAATGGCATCCCCATTTCTCGGAGAAATAGGTCAGAAACAAAAAGAAAATTTTGAGGTTGTCCGCCCCCAAAATTGTACCCCTGTTTTCTCGGGGAAATACTCGTCCAATCGGCGTGGCAGAAACACTAAGGTAAATTTGGGTCGCTGATTCCGAATTCGAGGTCAAAAAAAAAATTTTTTTTTTTTGGGGTTGCCCGCCCCTAAAGTTGTACCCCTGTTTTCTCGGGGAAATACTCGTCCAATCGGCGTGGCAGAAACACTAAGGAAAATTTGGGTCGCTGATTCCGAATTCGAGGTCAAAAACAAAAAATTTTTTTTTGGGTTGCCCGCCCCCAAAGTTGTACCCCTGTTTTCTCGGGGAAATACTCGTCCAATCGGCGTGGCAGAAACACTAGGTAAATTTGGGTCGCTGATTCCGAATTTGAGGTCAAAATAAAAAAAAAAAATTTTGGGGTTGCCCGCCCCTCAAATTGTACCCCTGATTTCTCGGGGAAATACTCGTCCAATCGGCGTGGCAGAAACACTAAGGTAAATTTGGGTCGCTGATTCCGAATTCGAGGTCAAAAACAGAAAATAAAATTTTGGGGTTGCCCGACCCAAAATGGTACCCCGGTTTTCTTGTCACCGTATGTTCCCACAACTCACTTATCTACCACTACTTTCAATAATTCGTTGCAAATACATGCGCAGTCCGAAATGTGCTTACACGTAAGTATACGCAGCAACCCGGGTTGTGCTGCACTGCATATTTCCACAAATGTTATTTCTTTGACCCATTCACAGATTTATACAACAACAACTGTCAAATCCGAATGCCCTTTTTTGGGGGTACGCGTACGCTACGAACTGGGTTGGACAGCACTGTAAATTTCCAAAAAGGCTTTTTAGTAGACCGATCCATTATTACATTACATACATACGGCTATCCATTCATTTAATATGTACAAATCTATAACATTATACAGCATCCGACATGTATGTATGTACATATATATAAATATCCCCAATGGTAATGCAACCCGATCTGCACAAAGCATGCCTCTCATATCGATATCAGCATCAAACAGCACGAAACCAGCCTCTCTATGTACATACATACAACACACCATGCCACTACGAAACCGATCTAAACACAAATCGTATCGTCCATGTCGCTCCCTTCGGCGACAAGGCACCTTACAGCTGCTCAAAGCACGATGATTCGACATAGAAAAGTTCTCCATCTTACAACAACATGCCACTACGAACCCGATCCAAACACAAATCACATCCCCCATGTCGCTGGTAGAAGATTCCGGCCGCCGCAATGCGCATTGCCTCTTCAAAACAGCACGGTGAATCGACATGGAAAAGTTCTCCATCGTACAACCGTACAACTCCGTGCTACTACAAACCCGATCCAAACACAAATCACATCCCCCATGTCGCTGGTAGAAGATTCCGGCCGCCGCAATGCGCATTGCCTCTTCAAAACAGCGCGATGATTCGACATAGAAAAGTTCTCCATCGTACAACCGTACAACTCCGTGCTACTAAAAACCCGATCCAAACACAAATCACATCCCCCATGTCGCTGGTAGAAGATTCCGGCCGCCGCAATGCGCATTGCCTCTTCAAAACAGCGCGATGATTCGACATGGAAAAGTTATCCATCGTACAACCCGACGTCGCATCGCAAGCAGTCTGAATGGTACAGGCAGGTTCGCGCTGGTTCCTATCTAAATGCTAAGAAATTTTTTTTCTTGCGATAGGAAGCTTATCGCATCGCATCGCATCGCCGGCAATGTGAATGGGCTGTTACTCACCTTGGGTATGAAAACGACTCGAACCCGTCGCCACGACTGGGGAACGTGGTTGAGTAGCCGAAGGCTTCTGAAAAGTATCAGCAGCCGTGGTACTACCAAATCCTGCGTCTTCTGAAGCATAATCGGTAGTATGCCATCTGGTCCTGGGGATTTATAAGCTTTTGATTGCCCAGATAATCTTCTCTTCAGTAATAATTGAGAGAACGAGATCGATCCACCGTTCGCCTCGATTATGCAATTGTGGGCGCTGCGTGCAAGTGCTCGTGCACCCAGGGAAATGCGTATTCATCAAAAGCTCAAGAGATTCGCCAGATGAATGTGCCGAAGTGCCATCCTCTCTTTTAATTAAGGATGGACATGATCCTGATTTGGACAAAATCTTAATGATTCTGGCTGATTCTGGTTGAGCCTTCGACGTTGATTGGTGGAGATCGTCTAAAGCTTAGACTTTTGCGGATCGAATAGCTTTTTGTAAATATTCAGGCAATCCTTGTATGGCTGCTGCAAATGTTGAATATGTCCCGAGTTAGCTTGCGTAACTTAGAAAGGTCCATGTTCCACCATGAAGGGAGAACTTTCTTGCTCCTTTTCAGTGGACACGAATCCTTGAACGCTACTCCCAAGGATTTTTCCAATGGCTTTACCCACTTGTTCAGTTATCCAGTTATGGTCTGAGAAGGATCTCAGCTCTGATACTCTCCACTGTTTCACCTTAAATGTTTCGTTGTCTAACAGGAGCGTAAGATCCAGGACCTCTTCCCATCCCGGGCAATTATCCGAACTCCGAAAAACGAAGGTTTGAGTATCTCCTGTGTTTCATACTGTAAGATTCGTATTCAGGATAAAACCAAAAGGCGACTAACCTCCTTCATTTATTTCGGCACTACCCCATAATGTATGTCGTGCGTTAGCGTGGCATCCTATCAGCAGGGTTGAATTCCTGGAAGTTGTGGAAGATACCTGCAGCTCCAGCTCTTCCGGTGGTGCTGGCGTTGCATGGGCCATATAGGCAGATGAGATATAAAGCTCTCCCATGTCTTGAACCTCCATTGTGACACCAAAATATATGAACCGGGTCAAAATCCGACTTCTTAACCCTTTAGGTGTCACAGGCATCAACAAAAAAAATCTCACAAAACCTAATCCATAAAATCTCAAAAACTACACCATCTAGAATAGCAAAATAATTAATACAGCCAACATAAATTTTGCCAAAACACAAAACTAACCGCACTGAAATCGGATAAGTGATTTGGGTTTTACAGAGCTTCAGACAAATTTTTGTGATTTGACCCATAAACAAATTTTTATTTTTTCAAATTTTTCCGATTTCTGCCCAGATGACGTGCTTGTATCGGGTGGGCCAATTACAAGTTCGTTTTTAAATCATATAGGTTAGTTTGACACTGACAGCTGTTTTTCGCTCGAAATATGAATAGAAAGTCAGTGTCATACCTCCGCGGAACGAAATGAGTCGCTTTACGCTTGAACAACGTTGGGAAATATTGAAAACTTATTTTCAAAGTGAGTGCTGTCTAGCCCAAACAGTGCGTTTATTGAAAAGAAGTTTTGGCCGAAATGAAGCACCCACCGAGCGTCACGTACGCAAGTTTGTGCAAAAAGTTCGTGAGACTGGCATGCTAGTGGACAACACTCACGGTCCCCGTCGTCGTACGGTGCGCACAGATGAAAATGTGGCTGCTTTAGCCCAGAGTGTGAGACTCTATCCACGAACATCAACACGCCATCGATCTCAACAGTTAAACATTTCACGCACTAGCCTGAGAAGAATTCTGCACATAGATCTCGGATTATTCCCTTACAAGGTCCAATTGACTCAGCTAGGCCTGTTGGGTACCGAGATTTCAGTACCAGGTTTCAGTTTTTTTCAATACCCGGTACCACAAGCGGTTTCCCTGACTCAGTTTTTTTTTCCAGTACCGACGGTTTTTTTAACCATAAGCCGGTTTTTTTGAGTACCGCGTTGAAAACCGGTACCAAAAAACCTGAAAAACCCGGCTCATGGTTGGAGTGAATCGTTCTTTTTAACTCGGTACCAAAAAACCGGGATATCGGTAACACCGGTTTTGTACCGGGATCCCGGTTTTTGGAACAGGCCTAGACTCAGCAATTAAAGTCGCACGATCATCCACTTCCGTTATCGCTTCGCAGTTTGGGCCTTATAGAGCAGCTTGAATTGGACAACGATTTTGGGCGAAAAAATTACCTTTTCTGATGAGGCGCATTTTCATCTCGGCGGCTACGATAATAAACAAAATTGCCGCATCTGGGGCTCGGAAAACCCGCACGTTGTTGTCGAGACGCCAATGCATCCACAGAGAGTGACAGTTTGGTGCGGATTGTGGAGTGGTGGCATCATTGGACCATTTTTTTTTTTTTTTCAAAATGAGGCTGGTAACAACGTTTCGGTCAACGGTGCGCGTTATTGAGCCATGTTATCCGAATTTTTTTTTTTACTGAAATTGAAGACATGGATTTGGACGACATCTGGTTCATGCAGGATGGCGCGCCATGCCACACAGCCCATCCCACAATCGATATTTTACGCACCAAATTCCCAAATCGTGTTATCAGCCGTCTTGGCGATGTCAATTTTCCTCCTCGGAGCTGCGATTTGACCCCTTTGGAGTTTTTTTTTTGTGGGGAACCGTGAAGGACCGATGTTATGCCAACAATCCAGAAACGATTCAAGCACTTAAGGCCAATATCATCCAAGCAATCCGTGAGCTACAGCCTGAAACCATCAACAGGGTCTTGGAAAATTGGTGTGACAGATTGCGAATACTGCGACGCCAGCCGGCCCAGCCACTTGGATGAAGTTGTATTCCATCATTAATGGGAGCTTACTTACTTTCTAATAAAGCTATAAGACATGGGAAAAAAAATAATTTTGTTGATTTTATTGCATTTTTAAAAACGAACTTGTAATTGGCCCACGCTGTATAATTAAAAATTGACGCATATAGTCCTTCGAATATTTCTCATAAACCTTTACTTTCTAGATCCATTTAACAGTCTTAAATGCAGAAAACTAGGGTTCATTTTTCAATTCAATTCATTCTTTATTCAGCTTAGCTTTATACAAATTAAACATTCCAAGTTACAAAATAAGCTCGCTTCTCGCATAAGTAAAACTTGAGCGCGAGTGCGGTGTATGTCATTGTACATCTAATAAATTACATTTTGGATTGATAATAATTCATACGAAATTCAAAAGGAAACTATATAAATAAAAAAAGGACAACAAAATATTTTAAAGAATTAATTTAAGAAATTAACTTACAAGAGGAATAAAATAAAATTTGCAGATAATTCGTTTTAATTTTAAACATTTTTGACAATATGTAGGAAAACGAGACCGAGGCTAATTTCGGGCGCGGCCGAAATTTGGATACCCTTCGCTTCCCTCGGGCTAAAAGTTTTTTGGGGCGTATCTATGACTTGTGTTTAGTCCTCCCCGCTTCCATGCTTTTCCTTGAATTTTCACAAAGTGGGGGAAGCGGGGGATGTGGGTTTCTTAGAAGAACCAAAGGGGAGGGGTTTACGGCAGCCCTATGAACGCATGGCCTTTCCATCAATCTTTACGTATGTTTGTGGCATCAATTAAAATACATTTCTATGAGATTTGGTTGAAATTGGTGGATACATAAAAAAGTTTTTCTTCGAAGAACCTAATTTTGGGGTTTGGTTTATATGCCAGCCCCACGACCCCATAGTCCGATTTCATTTATTTCCACGTTTGTTATGTGGCATCAATAGAAATATAATTTTCTGAGGTTTGATTGAAATTGGTGTGCAAATAAAAACGTTTTTTTCTTTGAAAAATTTGATTTGGGGAGCTAGGTTTGTATGGTAGCCCCATGACCACCTGGTCCGACTCCATCTTTTCATACATATAATTTGTGTCATCAATAGAAACACATTTGCGTGAAGTTTTCTTGATATTGGTGTATAAATAAAAAAAAAATTCTTTGAAGAACTTAATTTGGGGAGCTAGGTTTGTATGACAGCCCCATGACTCCATGGTCCGATTTGGTCAATTTTTACATATGTTTTGTGATATAACTAAAAACACATTTGTGCGGAATTTGATTGAAATCGATGAGAAAATAAAAAAGTTTTTCTTTGAAGATCCTAATTTGGGGGTCTAGGTTTGTATGGCAGCCCCACGACCCCATTGTCCGATTTGGTCGATTTTGAAATATATTGTGTGTCAGCAATGAAATCACATTTGTGTGAAATTTTATTGAAATTGATGCATAAATAAAAAAGTTTTTCTAAGAAGAACCTAATTTTGGGGTGTAGCTTTGTATGGCAGCCCCACGACCCCCTTGTCGGATTTTAGCGATTCAAACATACAAACTGCCTGCAACAAAAAGAAGCATGTGTGCAAAGTTTCAGCTCCATAGCTTTTAAACTGGCCGAGCAAAACGCGTCGCAACAGACAGACAGACGGACAGACGGACAGACGGACATCGTCCAATCGACTCAGCTCGTCACGCTGATCATATATATACATATTTTATATGGTCGGAGATGCTTCCTTCAATGCGTTACAAACTTCATGACAAAGTTAATATACCCTTTCACTCTATGAGCGAAGGGTATAATAAAGAACAACAGAAACTACTAATAATAGAATGTGTATAATATAACAATTAGAAAACGGATGATTTTATTAAAGACAAAAAGAAAAAGTAAATATAAAGGAAAAAAAATAATAAAAAAAATAAATAGCATGTTCTACTGGCTACTCAAAAAGGAGTTCAAATAATCTTGATTGCTAAAAACAAAATCTTTAAGCAGGTATTTGAAATTGGTATCATTCAAGTTCTGCCTTAAATCTGAAGGCAACCCATTAAAAAGTCGTGGACCCAATATACTTAAATGTCTTGTAGTAGCCATTTTTTTGCACCGTGTGGTATGTAATGGACACTGGAGTTGTCTTCTAGTTAAATAATTAGTGACATGCACGTTAAAACAATTTTTGTTCACATGCATATACTTCAACGCGGAAAATAAGTAAATTTGCCTCACATTCATAACGTTGAATTCCATAAAGGCAGATGTAGTTGAAGCAAATTTCGATTTTCTTAAACATATTTTTATTACTTTATTTTGTAGGTTTTGTAAAGGTGAAATGTATGAAGTGAGTGTCGCACCCCAAGCTGTGATAGCATATTGGACGATCGATTGCACAAACGAGAAATATATCATTCTTATGGTTGATTGATCTACATTATGTCGTAGCTTAAAAAATGCGTACATAGTTGTACGTATTTTCTTTACTATGTTACCAATATGATTTTTCCAACTAAGCGCATCATCTGTTATAACTCCCAAGTATTTCGCTTCTTTAACGTATTTAATGCTTTCTCCGTCTATATTTAAAACCATTTGTGTCGGGCAAATATCTGTCTTAATTCCGAAAGCCATGAAGTTTGTTTTACTAATGTTGAGTCGCAGTTTATGACTACATAACCATTTATGAACTAGCTTACAACCCTCTGTAGCATTCGTTAGTGCGCTGTTCCAATCGGTACCCTTAAAAAGCAAAACAGTATCATCCGCGTATGCAGTTATGTGCCCTTTGAATTGTAAACTATCTGTTTGCATATTGCATAGATCATTTACATATATATTAAAAAGAAGTGGTCCCAAAACGGTTCCTTGAGGGACCCCACATTTTATTTCTATGCTTTCACTAATATATTCACTAACTTTCACTTTCTGTGATCGTTTTTCCAGATAGGAAGATAGCAGCGAAAATAAATTATTCGGAAAACCAATTCCCTTAATTTTCTCTAGTAAGATATGGTGGTTGACCGTATCAAAAGCTTTTTTGATGTCTAAAAACACTGCTATAATTTTTTCATTTTTATCTGAAGCTCGCGCGATGTAATTTGTAACGTTGTAAATCGCATCTGCAGTGCTCTTACCGCCTATAAATCCAAATTGATGTTTGCTCATTGTATTTTGGTCAGTTAAAAATTTTACCATCCGAGTTTTAATACATTTTTCCATTACTTTCGCTAAATTAGATATTAATGAAATTGGCCGGTAGTTGCTAGGATTGGTTTTATCCTCTGCCTTAAATATAGGGACTACAATGGCATTTTTAAATTTGTCTGGAAAAATTCCCGCATAGAGACTGGTATTGTATATGTGTTGCAAAGGCACAACAATGAATTCTTTTATAGTTTTGAGAAGCTTGGCAGATATTCCATCTTCCCCCGGTGATTTATTTTCAGACAAACTGTTTATGTAAGTCAAAACTTCATTGGTTTTTTCAGTGATCTCTCGCCACTCATCCGTCCTCCAATCAACGTCGCCGCTGCGAATGGAGAGTCTAATGTGTCTGGCAACAGCGTACCTGGAGTAACCACTCGCAAGAAGTAACATCTACAATCATCGGACCAGCAGCTAATGCTTACCGTATCTGAAAATTCTTTGAACTTACAACCGCTCATCTCGCCGAGTCTCCTTAGTCGTAACATCTCACATCTCGACAACCTGCCGTCTGCGGCCCCTGCCTCACCTTTGCAGGGCTTGGCTCATCTCGTCAACCCATCGTCTGCGGCCCCTGCCTTACCTGAGCAGGGCCTGGCTCAACTGGAACAACAGCGTTCGTCGGCTGAACCTGGCTCAGTCCAACCTCAACTGGCTAATCGATCAACGTCTTCTAATTCTAATAATTCTCGAGTTTCATCAATGCCTTTTGAAGTTGATCAAATTCTTCATCCAACCGCATCATCCTTAACGTTTGTCTCGCCTCCAATTCAAATCTTCCTGTCTCGCATCGCGTATCAAACTACTGCTGATGAAGTTGCCAAATACATCTGTGGCAAATTGGGCTATACTCCATCGCTTTTTAATTGCGTTAAATTAACTCCCGAGAACGTTCCGGATCGAATGATAGCTTCTTTTAAAATAAGTGTCCCATCCAATTTTGAATTCTTGCTAAATGATGACTTCTGGCCACAGGGCGCGTTATTTAAACGTTTTCAAAAAGGTCATAAAAGGAAATTTAGGAATGGTTCCCGCAACCCTCACATCCAATCAAAATCTTAATGTTTTCTATTAAAACGTCCGCGGGCTAAGGTCTAAGCTGGATGAATTTTTACTTGCTAATCTTTCTTCTATGGACGATATTGTATGCTTATCTGAGACTTGGTTGAATGATGGTATACTTGATAATGCAATTTTTCCTATGCATAATGTCTTTCGCCGTGATCGCGACCTATCTTTGACAAATAAAAAAGATGGAGGGGGTGTTTTGATAGCTGTCGAGAGAACTCTTTCTTGTACACCATGCGTGACTTTTAACCCTTCCCATCCTGTTGAATGCATCCTTGTCTCTACTTCCATATCCTTCTCTTCACTCGTAATAGGATGCGTATATATTCCATGTAACTCTTCGGCTAATGTATATGAGACTTTTTTCTCTGAGCTCTCAACCTTCATTTTGTCATTTTTTCCATCGTCTCGGATTCTTTTATGTGGCGATTTCAATCTTCCGGGTGTTGACGATGACACCATCCGGTTTATCAATTTCTACCATTAACCCCACATCTCTTGCTTTATCATCTTTTATTTCATTCTGCGACCTTTGTCAAGTAAATACTGTTCTTAACTGTAATGATCGACTACTGGATCTAGTTCTGTCTAACCTCCCCCTCAAAATATTGCTCTTTCCGCTGCTCTTAGCGGTTATGTGCCTCTAGATCCACATCATCCTGCGTCATCCATGAATATGTATTTCGCTTGTATTTCAACACCTCAACCAAACCAGCAATTAAGATCTTGAAAATTGGATGCCACTAACACATATGCGGCCTTAGTCCAATATTGGACTGCCGCGCATTTTAATTATTTAACTGGAGTAGTTTTGGAGATTCAGTTGTATAATTTTTTTACCTTTGAATGCCTCTGACAGCTAAAGGTTTAAAAATCCGGGGTCATGTCCCTTACATCTTTTTTTTTTTTTGTGGAAATCCCACAAGGCAGGGATCATTTTCCGGTGAGTTTTTATGCAGTAGTTTCAGGACATCCTGTATATGTATAGGAGAAACAAAGCCGATATGGTACAACATGCCTGACAAATGGATACATGTTATGCTTACAGAGCTTCCACATCCTTGCGAAAAGTATGCGGAATTGAAATAGAAATAATTTACCCGGGGAGGTGTCGAGGGAAATGAGAAAACATTTATATGCAGAAAAAAACAGACTGGATGTGTGACGAGTTGTCGTCGCTTTTTTTCGTCCTCCACGTTTCCCATTTTCAATATAAGCTCTCCTCTCGCACATGGAATTCTAAGTAGCAAACAAAAGAGATAATTATTGTCATATGTGTATTGCGTATTGAGAAGTTTGTCTCTAGAGATGTTCAACATTTCGTTGAAGGATGCAGCGAGACGCAAGACATTTCTACCGCTAGGGTCAATAGCATGTGGGCCCAAACGTTTTGAATTGCACTGTAGAACAGATAAGCTTCTTTGACTTTGATGTCCGTGCGGTAGCGTTTTTTCCGGAAATACTTATGATACGAGTATAAAAAAAATAATCGAGTGCAAGAATGAATATGTGTCTGTGTGTTGTAGTTCTTAGCATTTTATGCAATCCAGGATGCACATTTTTGAGTTCGAACATTCCATGTACTCAATCAGATCAGACGAGACTATTCGCAATAAAAATGAAGCACTCGCAATTTTTGTTTAAACACGAGCAAAACTCTTATTCGGAAAATCAGTTTTCTTATGAGCATGTATTTGTTGTTAGTATTCGGAATTTCGAAGGATATCGCACCGAATATCCATACTTTTTTTATTGACTTTTTACCACACTTGGCACACGAGTAGATGCATACATTTCATTCAAGGATTTGAGTAATTTGTCATCATCATCATCAATGTGGCACGATAGCCCGACGTCGGGCCTTGGCCGCCTGAATCGTTGACCGTGCAATTGTCGCGGTTACGTGACCTTGTCCTCCAGTTTCGGAAGCCCAGCAGCTGGTGGGCGTCTTCACCTACGGAGTTCTCAAAGCGGGCTCTCGGTCGTCCACGCAACCTCGCTCCGTCAATTCGTTGTGCGTTCATCACTTTCTTTGGCATGCGATTATCGTCCATCCGTTGTACATGCCCCGCCCATTACAAACGTTGAAGCTTCACGATTTTCGATACTTCCAGCTCATCGTACAATTGATACAACTCATGGTTCTATCGGATACGCCATTGGTCTCGCTCGCGAACGGCCCCGAAAATTCGCCGAAGGACCTTTCGTTCGAATCGGTCTCGCAAAATTTCGGAGGCTTGGGTTAGGGTCCATGTTTCGCAGCCATAACATAGCACGGGTCGGATGATCGTTTTGTACACGCGGAGCTTCGTGTTCCTGTGCGCAAGTTTCGAATTAATTATAGGGAGGACCGAGAAATATGTCTTATTGGCTAGTTGTATCCGTCGCTTAATTTCGTCGGTTTCGTTGGCGTCCTTTGATAAGTTACAACCCAGATAGTTGAAGTTGTCTACATAATCGATATTAAGGTCCCCCACTGTGATGCTTGAATTTGCTGGATTGCATCATGGCCTTTGTTTTGCTTTCGTTGATATGTAGTCCAACTTCCTTTGCGGCCTTATTGAGGTTATGCAGGAGGCTTTCTGCATCAACTTTCGAGACATGATGTTGATATCGTCGGCGTACGCTACTAATTGAGTAGCGTTCCGCTGCTGTCCATATTCATGGCTCGAATTACATACTCCAAAGCAAGGTTGAAGAGCGTCGGCGCCAGCCCGTCGCCCTGCTTGAGTCCAGTACGAGTTTCAAATAGGTCAGTGAGTCGGTTCTGCACTTTGACCTGCGAGACGGTATTAGTCATCGTCATCCTTGTGAGTCGCACTAACTTTGCCGGTATACCAAAATTCAGCATAATGTTGTACAGTACACTTCGATCGATACTGTCGTATGCCTGCTTGAAGTCGACAAAGATTTGGTGTACGTCGATGTTATATTCCCAGCACTTTTGGTGTAGTAGCTTCACTGTGAAAAGCTGATCGGTCGTTGAGCGACCAGGTCTGAAGCCGCCTTGATACTCGCCAATGATTCATTCGGCGTACGGATTAATTCTCTTTTCAAGAATTTTCGATAATATCTTATAGGCCGTACAAACTAATGATATGCCCCTGTAATTCTCACACTTCAGCTTGTCACCCTTTTTGTAGATTGGGCAGATTATGCTTTTGCGCCAATCTTCGGGGATTGCCTCGTCGTTCCATATTTTCAGCAGTAGCACATGTACAGCGTTCCACCATGCTTCAGCAGTTCTGCTGGGATCTCGTCAGCGCCGGGCGCTTTATTATTTTTTTGTCATACATAAAACAAAACTTCATTTGAATAATTACAACATGACGAAAACTCGATGTCCTTCCATCACATTGACAATCTTATAACACATTCCACATAGAATATTCCCATATGAAAATTAAGCCCATTTCAACATACTTAAGTCTCTTCACACATTTCACAAAAATAAAGTTGAAATCCCTTTTCTCGTCAGGTTGTGTTAATTAGAGCCAAAATAAACCTTAGGAAATTCTGCGGAAAAAAGCTGATTGAAAACTTTTAACGATTTTCATCATGCTCTATGCCTTTTTAATACTCATATCCTTTGGCGCCCGGTATGCGTGTGTGTTTGCGTCTTTAATTTCTTACCTCAGGCTAAATCAAAGCCCTTTCAGTATGTTAAAGAGGCGACAATTTTGTCTCTACGAGTTTTGTTTATTATATTCAAGGAAGAAGAAGAAGATGACGAAGGACTTGAAGTGATACTTAACATTGATGGTGAGTAGTAAAAAAAAGAATTTCGTTGATGTCACACATCACACGACATAGCATCATACATGCTGGGACATCTTTTTATATACATACAGGTAGCTATAGACAACACGTATGATGACGATGAAAAGGATATGACAACAACAATCATAATCATAACATTATAACATTAAAAAGGGTAAAATTCATGTTAGGCATAGAAACGCACATGGTTATACTTACATACTCGTACAGACGACTTTATCAGCTCAAGTACGAGGAGGCATGATGTAAATGTCGTGGCGAAGTATTTGAAGCTGAGGGGGTATGTATTTCTCTTTCTTGAGAGACATGCATGCAAGCGAGCAGATAACAGGATACAGTAAAGGATTTTCGTGTATTTAAGGAACACATAAAGCGCGTGAATGTATGATAAAGTTGAGGCGGTGCACATCAAGCGAAATTGCTATCCATATTTCAGTTTAGTCATTGAGGAAGTAAATCACAGGAGAAATGTGAATTACAATAATTAATTCAATAACGAGAAATGTTTATTGTCCGTTAGGGAATTATTCATATATGGTATTTTTCTTTAAGATTTGTGTAACTGATTGAAGAAAACGTAAAATAAGAAGAGCTGGTTGCTTCTTACGCGGGTATAACTATAAAAGGTACAATGTTGCAGCGAAAATCCGTAGAACACTAAAACTGCTGATAGCTTATATAAAAAATAAATGCCTGCTCGGAACAGAATTCTCTTATTTATTGGAAACATTTTCAATTTTTCCCGTATATGCGAGGTTTGATTGTTGAACTCGTTGAACTGATAAGAGTTTTTAAAAACGCCTTGATAAATTCGATGGAGGGTATGTATCTCAAAGCATGTGAGCATGATCACTGAAATGCCAACTCCCAACTGGTCCAATATTGCTGTAGAACGCTTGATATTCGTGATAGCTGCCAAAACTTGCAATTGAGCCTGGTGGATTTGTGTGGTTCAATAAATAGTTCAGATCGATATAAACGGGTAATAAGGAATGTGGTCAGAGAGGGTCGTAAGCAGTGTTGCCAATTTAGCCGTTTTCCGGCCAAATTTAGCCGGAAACCGTGCTGTTTAGCCGGAGACTTGCCTTTTTTCAATAAATTTAGGGTAATGGGTTTCACGTAAACTGACGATATTAGTACCTAGTCTAAGCCTGTAATTTCCTAACCACCAATATGCTGAAAAATTTGCAAAATGGAAGACAGTTTCTTAGATAAAATTCTCTGCTGAGCAATTCTTGGAACATGGGGGTACCGGAACATTTTTCCATTTTTCAAAGTGTCAATTCTTTACCACAGATAACGCCATCATGCCAGATTAAGTACAAGGGTGAAAACCTTTTAGCGCGATTCACAGATAGTGATAATATCTCCGGAACTTTGTAGTGTTCAACACTAACGTTGTGCAAGTAGCTTGCCCAGTAGACTACAAAAATTAAATTTAAGTGTGTATGTATTTCGGGGGGGGGGGGGGGGGGGGGGCAACTTACCAGCACAAATGCTAAGTGCTGAAGAAGGGGGTAAGTTGCCCCCGAAATAATATACTCACTTAAATCTAATTTTTGTATATATAGTCTAATGGGCAAGCTACTTGTACAACGTCTGACATTATATTTTGTTTTTGGGTTTGTAGCAACAAATTTATCAAAAACCTATACCATTCCCCGCCAAGTTCAAATTTTGGAACATCAATTTCGTATCTTTGCAGCATCGTAATTCCGGAACATCAACAATGGAACATCGATTTCGTAACTATGGAAAATAAAATAAAATTTGGAGAGCTCAAATTCGAAAATGAATGACAAGCTTGACACATATTTTCGAATGACGCAAATTTATCATCATTAGCACGAGTTCCAAATTACGCAATTGGACAATCATTTGCTCAATAATGACTGGGGACGCCATCTGTTGTAAAATTTAAGCACCAGAATGTTTACAAAAATATTAAAATATTAAATTTGTTATCAAATTTCACACATTTCTATTCAAATTCTTTAAGAAAAGTATGTCCTCAAATTATTTAATTGAATATTCATCAAAATATCGCATTTGTGAGGGACATTTTCACCATTTACACAAACGTCAAAAGTAAATGACGAATTCTAATTACGAAAGCATATGTGTCACTCCAATTTCGAACTTTCATCATCATGATGGATTACCGTCATGATGATTTGGATATGTGTTTTGGACCTAAAATGGTTAACTTTTAATCAAAATATCCATACATAAATGCAGATGCCCTTGCCCATAGTTACGTATTGGACGTTCCTTTTACGAATTTTATGTTCCACAATTTCGAACCTAATGTCGTTATGGACTTGACCGAGAAATTGTACCTGTATACTACAATTTTGACTAGTTGATCTATCTAACTCCGAACAAATTAAATTTTGACTCTAATGCCAGCGATTGGAGCATATATGTAATAAAACTAAGAAATCTGCCTAAGGCCTAGCTTACGGGTAGTTCTCCAGAAAAGAAATACAATTATTAAAATCAGTTTTTTACTATATTTTTTCGTAATGTGACTGTTTTGTATGATTTAGCCGGTTTTTTGCCGTTTTTCTCGCTGAAATTTATTTAGCCGGATTTTTAGCCGTTTTTGAAAAAAATATAGGGCTCTCTTCCACTGCAAGCGTAAACTTGAGCGGCGCGGCGCTCCAGCGGCAAAGCTTTCACAAAATGTGCGAAAAAAAGCTTTTACTAGTAAAAGGTATAAGCACACACAATATTTAGAAAGCTTTTCCATTGTATTGAATGGAATTTTTGTTTATTTTGCATAGTTACGCCATATTTTGCTTGGTTACGCCATTAAAATTCGGAAAAGCTTTAAACGCGGGAGCGCCGCGCCGCTCGAAGCATGTAATGGCTGATTTCAGACTATAAGACGAAACCGGACGGGTAAACTTGCAAGACAAGAGAGCTTTTGTAGTGGCCAGCAGACAAGCATTGTTCATTTCAAATTGTAAGAACGAGTCTTACGAAAGAAAAAAATCGTGACACGATTGTTTTTCTTTCGTAGGAATCGTACGATCGATAAGACGATTGCATCTACCAATAGTTCAGGCGTTCTGCAAAGACAATTAGCGCGTGTTTTACTTGCATTTTAATCTTGTCGACTCGTCACTTCATTGTACACTAACTTTGGAGCGTGCATGGCAACATTTATACATACTTGCTGTGTGATTATTGTTCGCCGGTCCGTGTTTTGATCGGATAGTGTGAAATGATCATACGATGGTTCTTATCGTCCAAGTTTACCCGTCCGGTCGTTTTCTTACAATTTGAATGAAGCCAATGGACGGCAGGCGATAGCCGGTTTTCCGGCTAAATTTAGCCGTTTTCTAAATTTCCAGTTGGCAACACTGGTCGTAAGTGTCTCCCAGCGGGTTTCACTTATGAAACTGGCAGCGACGCGTGGGATGGAGTGAATGCCAGAAATTTCGCTGATTTTGATTTTTCTTGCACCAAACTATTGAACAATAACAAATAGAACGCAGAAGAAATCATTGGCGAGTACCAAGGCGGCTTTAGACCTGGTCGTTCGACGACAGATCAGCTTTTTACAGTGAAGCTTTTACTCCAGAAGTGCTGGGAATACAACATCGACGTATACCAAATATTTGTTGACTTCAAGCAGGCATACGACAGTATCGATCGAAGCGTACTGTACAACATTCTGCTGCATTTTGGTATACCGACTAAGCTAGTGCGACTCATAAGGATGACGATGACTAATACCGTCTCGCAGGTCAGAGTTCAGAACAGACTCACTGACCTATTTGAAACTCGTACTGGACTCAAGCAAGGCGACGGGCTGGCGCCGACGCTCTTCAACCTGGCTCTGGAGTATGTAACTCGATCCATGAATCTGGACAGCAGCGGAACGCTACTCATTAAATCGACTCAACTAGTAGCCTACGCCGACGACATCAACATCATGTCTCGAAGATTGGGTGATACAGAAATCCTTCTGCATAATCTCAATAACGCCGCCAAAGAAGTTGGGCTACATATCAACGAATCTAAAACCAAGGTCATGATGCAATCAAAAACTAGAACGCCAGTAAATTCAAGCATCACAGTGGGGGACCTCAATATAGAGTATGTAGACAACTTCACTTACCTGGGTTGCAATTTGTCAAAGGACGCCAACGAAACAGATGAGATAAAGCGACGGATACAACTAGCTAATAAGTGTTACTTTGCGGTCCTCCAAATTATGAATTTGAAGCTAGTGCACAGGAACACGAAGCTCCACGTGTATAAAACCATCATCCGACCTGTGCTATGCTATGGCTGCGAGGCATGGACCCTAACCCAAAACTCTGAACACCTGTTGGACACATTCGAGCGAAAGGTTCTCCGAAGAATCTTCGGGGCCGTTCGTGAACGAGGTGAATGGCGTATCCGGTACAACCTTGAGTTGTATCAGCTGTATGATGAGCTACAGGTGTCGAATATCGTGAAATTTCAGCGATTGCAATGGGCGGGACATGCACAAAGGATGAACGACGATCGCATGCCCGAAAAGGTGGTAGTAGAAAATGTAGATTGAGCTTAGCTTTGTTTTTATCTAGGGGCTTATATGACGCAGTGATTATAGTAATGGAAGGTTTGGGATTATGGGATATAGGAAGGATCCCAAGCAGCATTTTAAGTAGCGAATACCAATTCTTTTGATACCGCCACTTTATTAAGTTTCTGTTACGTTTTAGACACCAAAATGTTAACTTCATTGTAACAAATCCTGCAAATTAGTTTTAGGGACGGTCCAGGATGGTGGTAGTTGGAACTTTGTAGTGAACGAAATGTTGCTACTACATATTCGACAAGTGCGGGGGAATGGTACGGCTTCGGTACCACACTTTGCTACTACATAGTGAGCAACTCTAAAGTAATATTTTTAAGTGACAAAACCGTAGCCGTGTAATTTCTTTGTACCTTTGAAGGATTTGCTACTTTATAGTGAAATTTAGAACAATGCAGTGGCTACTGTTACTTCAAAGTCCTATTGGGAACTTTAAAGTATCATTTGGAGCTTGCAAATGCTTGTCGCCATATTCTCCAAGGTTTTACAAAATCACTTTTTACACATTTCGAAAGTGCAGCTATTTTTTGATGAATCCAATTAGAACTTTTTTGTTTTAAGTAACTATTTTGGTTTGCTGAATATTTAGAGTGGTAGAATTAGAAAGTTGAAGAGAAAACTAAGTTTAGTTAGGTTATGTTTTGACAATTTATTTAAGAAATCTTTAGAAAAATGAGAGGGCATTTTTTTTTAGGTAGAATGTTCACTTCGACAGTGAAATTGTCCTGGCACACAGTTTTCTAGTTCAAAAGAGCTGGCAAATGAAAAAATAATGTAATCGCGCAATAAACTCCTTTCAGATTATATTCTTTAATTGTATGAATAGGCTGAAACACAACTTCAGCAAATGTGTAAAAGTACATATATGTATGTAGATGTAAATCCATTCAATTTATGTTTACTAAAATTGTGTCGACTTTTACCTACACATATTCACAACTATGTATGATTGGGTGCGAAAACGGGACCAATAAAGTCCCAATTGGGTGGTTGGACAAAGAATGCCAATAGGTTGGTGCGTTCCAATCACGTTGCCACTTACTGGTGGCAAAGGGGTCCTGGTCAGCAAACTTTTTATTCCCCATATTAGGGACTTTTTGGTCAAAAAAAGGCCCTTATCACGGAACTATTGAAGGTGTTTGCTACTCCCAATGGCAATATTGGAGTGGTATCTACCTTTTCGCTACTAAAAATGCTAGTTGGGATGGAATGTAAAAAAAAAACAGCGTTAGAGTCCAACATTAGAGGAGTGGTCCTACTGGCAACCATTGCATATTGCATTTTTTTGCAGTTGCAATTCGCCTCTCCGGGGCGGACCACACCCGTTTGCTACAACAAACGGCCAAGAGTTGCCAAAACGCCTCCCTGGCAAGAGCCCTGGCAAGAGCCTCGAAGGTCTCGATGCAGGAAGGTTGTGTATGTCTGTGTATATGTATGGACTCGTTATATATGTTTTTTCGTCATATTGGGAGCATCACATCTCGGCGCGGCTGCTCTCAATTCTTCTCTTACGCGCCGGCATTGAAGCAAATCCAGGCCCTGTCTTGGTATGGATGTGTAGTGTCTGCAACCGACGTATCGGTTCTAATGCCAGGTCACTTCAGTGTAGTTGCTGTTCGGAGTGGGTGCATTTCAGATGCTCCGGTTTGAGAAGGATGGGTCATTACATAGAAGGTACATTTGTTGCTCCAGGCTGTAGAAATACTGGGCAGCCTCGGGTAATACCAGGCCTCTCCCCACCACCAATGCCCCTTACTCCCCCCAATAATGTTGCCTTGAACGTAAGACACAGCTTAACTCCCGCCCCTCCGCCAGCAATTTTTACACCGGTGTCCATTTTGCAGTTCAAATGGCATCCTAGGGAAATTTCCTGAAATCACAAGCTTCTTGAGAAAGTACAGAATTCTGATTGCAGCCATCCAAGAGACGAAACTCCACGCGAATTCACCATTCAACGCCGAAGGTGAATATATCATCATACGCAAGGACAGAGAAGGCGCCACGAATGATTCTCTTCTCACCCTGGAGGTGGACTTGCCTTCCTAATACACAGGTCCGTACATTACAGTGTATTAGATGTAGTTTCAGAAGGTACGGCGGAATTGCAAGCCATCTCAGTTTCATGGGAACCATACGAAATCCCCAAACGTAGAAAAATCCCCAAAATCAAAATCCCCATATTCAAAATCCCCATATTCAAAATCCCCATAATCATAATACCCATTTACAAAATCCCCATAATCATAATACCCATATACAAAATCCCCAAGCACCCGAAATATGCTGGTAAATGGTAGATGAATGGTAGTAAAAAATGGTAGATGGCTGGTTGATGAAAGACTGTAAATTGTTGATGGTAGATGGAAGGTGTTAAATGGTAGATGGTAAAAGGCACTAGGAGGGTCGTAAATCGATACTAGTTTTTTTGATTAGCACAAACAAAATGTTCGAGTACATTATATTGAATAAACGTTTGCATATATCGTTCTAAACATATTAGGTTTTCTTCAACATCGTCGAGACATGTCCTCATCCGAACGAATATTCGCGGAAAACTTGGTTGGCTTATTGTTGGAACCGATTCGCCTGCACATTATCTGATTTTGTTCTGTGTCACTTCAAAGAGTTTGCCGTTGATTAGCATATATGTATATCAGTCCACGACGGTGATTTTTTTATTGCATAGTAGGACTATTACAATTACAATAGTCTAAATCTCCTACCATTTACCATCTACTATTTGCTATTTACCATCCACCATTTGCAATTTACAATCTACCATTTACCATCTGCCATCAACCATTTACAAGCTACCATCCCTCTACCATTAACCACCTACCATCTACCATTTATCATCTGCCATTTAACATCTATCATTTACCATCTACAATAGCCTGAAGAAATTGCCCATTCCCCATTTGAGGTGTGATCTTAGAACGCGCGCGCGTTCTTAGATCACACCTCAAATGGGGAATGGGGAATTTCGTTTGGGGATTTTGGTTTTGGGTATTTTGATTTCGGGGATTTTAATTTCGGGGATTTTGATTACGGGGGTTTTGATTTGGGGATTTTGGTTCGGGGATTTTGTGACTGGGGATATCGTATCCAACCCCAGTTTCATCAGGGAGCACCAATATTGAAATTTTTAATATCTACATACCACCACATTCTAGCTGTACAAACTACCATTTTAATATTGGTCCTCTTCTTAATGGAGAGCACAGGATCATTCTTGGTGACTTCAATGCCCATCATGAACTCTGGCATTCCGCGCTTCACAACGATGCCAGGGGTCAAGCTATCGCCGAATCTCTGGACGCATCAGGTTTCTGTACCCTCAATGAAAACTCTCCAACCCGTGATGCAAACAATTGTATAAGCTCACCAGACATTACAATTGTCAGCGCTAGCCTAATTAGTGAGACCTCCTGGGAAACACTTACTTACTGGTCTTCCCTCTGATCACCTCCCAATCATAGTCAGAATTGACAAACCAGCTGACCTGACCAAGTCAGAGAAGCGAACTTTTGTCAATCACAAAAAAGCTGATTGGGAAGGTTTCAAAACATTCACGTCATCGAAGATCTTCGCGCTTCCCCCTCCCACCAATATACATAAGGCCGAACGGAACATTAGGAGCGTCATTGCCAAAGCTGCGGCATCCCTGCAGGGCGGATTGCCAACTATCTAGCTGGTAGGCAATCCTTCACCGAGTTTCGAGGCAGTCGTTCCAAACTTAGAAAGATCAAATTAGTTGTTCCTCAAGGTGGGGTTCTCTCTCCCACCTTGTTTAACATCTACATGGCCGGTCTCCCAACACCTCCGGAAGGCATTGAAGTTATTTCTTATGCCGATGACTGCACTGTACTCGCCACGGGAGCGGATAGGGATGTCATGCGCGAAGATATCAATAGATATTTAGCGCGACTAGAAGCCTTTTTCCATAGCAGAAACCTAACCATCTCAGCGTCCAAATCGTCTGCGACCTTCCTTACCACCTGGTCAGGTGATTGTAGGTGGCCGGTTGGGGTACGTATTGGCAACAAACCAGTTCCTGCTGTTGCAAATCCAAAAATGTTCGGGCTTCACTTTGAGAAAATGATGACTTCAGCTTATCACGCGGAAGCGGTATGTGAAAAGATGCGCAGTAGGAACAAAATTCTTAAAGCACTGGCTGGTAGCACCTGGGGCAAAGATAAAGAGACAATGCTAGCCACTTACAAAGCGGTGGGTCGAGCAGCGGCTGATTTTGCGGCGCCAGTTTGGTCGCAAGGTCTCTGTAACACAAGCTGGAACAAAATCCAAGTCTGCCAAAATGCTGCTCTACGCACAGCTACAGGATGCCTTCTGATGTCTGCCCAGGACCACCTACATCAGGAGACACATTTGATGCCAATACGTGACCACAATCGACTACTTACAAAACAATATTTAGTAGGTTGTTATCGAGAGGATCATCCTAATCGTAACCTTATGGACAAAATTCCCCCGCCACGCAACATCAAACGTGGCCTTCGTGACCTTGAGAGAGAGGTCCAGGGTTACAAAAGGGATCCTTTCGATGAAGATTCATACCGGGCTGCCATTGCAATGATTCACACTGAGGAAGTGAGTAGGTCTATTGCGAGTTTAGGTACGAACAGAGTCCTCTCAGCGCTCCCACCACCTATTTCGCCTGAGGAGATTAGGCTCCCGAGAGCCACCAGAGTGACTTTAGCCCAACTTCGGTCAGGCTCACGCCTCAATTCGTATCTATCTCGCATAGACCCAACTATACAAAACGTATGCCCAAATTGCGCTGGCACGCCACACGATGTAGCCCATTTGTTTCAATGCCCAGCTGCACCCACTAATCTCACCCCCCTCTCACTATGGGAAAACCCCATTGCAGCTGCCACGTTTTTGTCCCTGGAGATTGCGGACGAAAACGACGACGAACTATAAAACGAGTCCATATAGATACACAGCGGTTCACACCTTTCTGTACCGCTAAAAGAAGAAGAAGAACATTAGAGGCCGCCGATGTGTTAGTGACATTAAATTCCCAAGATCTTAACTCCTGATGAAATGAGCAGCACGCTCAGAATTACTTGAATGCCTATTTTCTCCATTAAATAAATTTTTTACTTTTGATTTTTTAGATTTAGATAATGTGATAGTTCCTCTCCATGAGCTGAAGGGCATAATTTTGAAGTCCCAAAACGTAAAATGGGTTTCTCTAGAGAATTTTCAACATCAACAGGATTTCCTTAGTGAAATGGTTTAGGCTAAGCCGTCAAACCACCTAGCCATTTAAATCATCCATGAACATTTATAAACGAATTAAAAAAAATATCCTTTCGGGTTAATTGTCGGAAAAGTTGCTTAAGTAAAGTTTTACCATTAATATCCATTCAATGGGCCTGTCTACACGCGACCAAGAACAAGATCAAAAACCGTTTTTTTTTAGAATAGATTCGTGAGGAGCAAGGCAAGGACAAATTCAATTTTCATATAAAAACTGGGTTTGTTCTCGCGTTTTTGTCTCGCGTGTAGACAGGCCCAATTACATACTCAACACGCAACCATTCATCCATGCAAGTAAACTCGGTTTGTTTAAAACACGTTTCGCGCCCACTACAATAGTTGACGTTCAACCCTTTACATCTGGCAGCTCCAACAAAAACAAAAACTTCAACACCCCACCCACTCATTTATTACTGCACCATGCCATTGAGGTTATGTCGCATTATTTATGGCCTAGAGAAGTCGTAAATATTGATTTTCTGTAAACAAATTTTCGCCAAGCGGAAAAGTCTGCTTTTCCGCCACTGTTGGCTCGCCCAGGGTCAATAAAATTGGCCAAGTCACCCAATCGACAGAAATGCACCCGAACTCAATCGAAACAATCGCAACCGAGCAACAATTCTGCAACGGACGACTGATGGGTGGGGAAGCAAATTGAGACGCACTTTTCACGGTTATCTTTTCAGCAAATATACCGCGATCCTTAATATAAGAATTGAATTCACAAACTGCACTCACTTGCCATCTTTCTGCCAGCTGCTACGTTTCCAATTGGGCACAAATTGAAATAAAACAGACGAGAGTAGCGCACGAAAATTCACTTTTTCCTTTCAATAACTTTTCTTTCCAACAATCTTGAAATTTTCCACAATATCACACGCACTTTAGGTGAGCAACTGACGGAAATTTCTTAAAATTTTCTCATTATCGTGTAAACAAAAAAGTTGAGACATACAAGTCCAATACACAAGGCGGGGGTGGCCGCAACGACGGCGATGGATCGCTCTCTAGACACGGCTTCGCGGCACTTTTCAGCGACGATCGTTTTGGGGTTTTGTTGTGCGAGAGTTTCGACGTTTTCTCGAATAATTTTCAAAACATTTTTAGAATAACATGGGAACAACGAGACAATTTCTTGTAGCTACCGACGCTTTCGATTTTCCGACTTTGCACAATGCGAAACGCGGCGTTCACCAATATCCTGACGACTAAACTGCCGATGATGACCGGGTGACGGCGACGAACGAGAACGAATGTGCAAGCGAATTGTGCTAGATTTGCTTCGAGTGTTAAGTGAAGTGCGTGTTTATACTCGACATTTGAATCCTCGCTTTCAGAGGGCGAAGCGGTTGTGCGAGTCTCGCAATTATTAAATGTCAAAACGTAGGAAATATTTATGTATTTTGCTTTCATTTTTTCCCAATTTTCGAAGAAATATAGATTGCCGACAAAAAAGAAACATTTTCCTTCAATAATCAGAAATATTTCTGAATGCATAAAATGTGAAATTCTATTCCGAAACCGCGGTTCTGTCATCCTCGTCATCCTTCATATAACTGTCAAAATCTGTCAAAGTGGAAAGTTCCCTGTCACACAGCCATCGCGCACTCTGGTCCGATAAATGCAACGTTGATTGGCATAGACCGAAAACTCTGTGATATCCCATCTTTTCTCGCTCGCTTCGAAGACATCCAACAAAATAGCGGACAAAAGTGCAAATTCCAAAATGCCTGTGCCGGTCACAACAGCACAGGCAAACAAAACGGAGCGTGGTGAACGTTTGTTGGCCGCGCTAAAAGTCCACATACTCAAGGAGCGCCAACGCAAAAAGGAAGGTTTGTAACAAATTTAATTTGACGAGTGCGTACCACTAATCACCCTCTTTCAGAACATGAAGCTGTCGTGGAGGAGGAGCGCCAACGCAAAGAGCGTGAAGCTCGCGAACGCCAGGACGTCATGACGTTGGGTGAGACACGCGAACAAATCCAAAAACTCGACGTTAAACTCCAGGAGCTAATCAATCAGAAGCAACAACTCTTCCTGCAACTCAAGAAAGTGCTGAACGAAGACGAAAATCGTAAGAAACAACAGCAACAGAAGGAAAGCGAAATTCTCGCCATGCATGCGATGCCGCCACAAAATGCCCAACATGCTCAAGTTTTTCAGCAACCGCGGCCCACACATCCTCCAATATTGCAAAAGGTGCGAGAAGCTCGTACACTTCATTGAAAGCATCAAACAACTGTCTTCTCTCTAATTGCAGTCTGGCGTTCCAGTGGGAATTGCAAACCAGCCGATAAAACGTGGTCGCAGTCCTTCACCGCCGCCGCAGGCCAACTACTACAAAAGTGTCGCCTATTCGCCGTCACCTAGTTTGTCTATTGTCAATTTTTCAAAGGGTTCTGATAAAGGCTCGTTTATTACAGAACACGAAGAAAGCCGAGCACGCGCCAACGAAATGGGTGCCCGCGTTCTATGGAGTAAGTATTTCGACGTCTTGCTATCGTCATTTGAAACTTTGCACTCAAATCTACTATATGCACAGAACCCACACAATATCCGCCATCGCAAGGGATTTTCTATCAAACGACCAGCGTTCCCGACTCCCGCACGCAACCAATCATCTATCCATCGTACAATCCCAACTTGAGCATGCCGTTGCGACAAAACTATCATCTCGAAATGCCGCAGGCGCCACCTTCACAGGCGCATCCACAAAAGAGCGATCAACCGCCCAAATCGGCACAAATTTATCACATAAATGTCGAACAACAGTCTCAACAACCGTCTGCATCGAATCCACCGTCACAACCGGGCAGCGGCCCACCATCGTCACACAAGTCGGGTCCACCACCGTCCCAGGTGTCGATGGATAAAATTCAACAGGAGCGTGGCTATCACGTTGAAATGAAGCTGGACCCGTCACATCCCCCACCACAGGTCTTACCGGAGGGCGTGGTCTATGCACCCATGATGGCCGGGCACCCCGGCATGCATCCGGTAGGCAAGTGGGAAATGCCTATGCAGGCCCCCAATCAGGGTCAGGTGAGTATTTCATTTACAGTGTAAAGGTACATTTTCCTCGACACGACAACACGACAGCGGCTCGCTCATTCCATATAAAAACTCGTTTTTAAAATGAGAGAGAAACAAGTTTTTATATGGAATTAGCGAGTCGCTGTCGTGCGGCCGCGTCGAGGACAACGTACCTTAAACGCTTGGAAACTGCATACTATGGCGATGCTGTTTTTTTTCTTTGGCAGAACTCGAAACAAGCGGGCAGTATAAGTCAAGGGTATCCGAGTCGTGTTCCTCCCGGACACAGTCAACCGCCTCCAATGCAAGGGCAGCCTCCACAGCAGCCGCCTCCTTCGTCACAGCAAATACACTACACTCGAAGGATGTACTAGGCGCGCCCAGACATCGTTTGAATTATGAATCAAATTAGGAAGTGAAAGAAAGCTAAATTTAGAAATGTTCACATTTTAAGTTTACAATATAATGTATCTAATTAAAATTGAAAGTAACATTAAACAATCAAAAATGGGGTTTCAGATTCGATGAAGAGGGCATCCAGACCTACATTTTGCTGAAAAGTCCAGGGTCGTAGCTATCACCGTTTCAAAGATGCAGCCATCTAAAGTGGACCTAATATTTGCCGATTTTCACCCCTCTAAAACGCCTTTAAAGGCCTGAAAATGGAGGTTCCAGAAGTCGATGGAGAGGGCATCCAGACCTACGTTTCGCTGAAACTTCCAGGGTCCTAGCTATCACCGTTTCAGAGATACAGCCATCTAAAGTGTAGCTAATATTTGCCGATTTTCACCCCTCTAAAACGCCTTTAAAGGCCTGAAAATCGCACTTTTCAGTTTCATATGGAAATTTTTGGAAACTGGAGGTTCCAAAAGTCGATGGAGAGGGCATCCAGACCTACGTTTCGCTGAAACTTCCAGGGTCCTAGCTATCACCGTTTCAGAGATACAGCCATCTAAAGTGTAGCTAATATTTGCCGATTTTCACCCCTCTAAAACGCCTTTAAAGGCCTGAAAATCGCACTTTTCAGTTTCATATGGAAATTTTTGGAAACTGGAGGTTCCAAAAGTCGATGAAGAGGGCATCCAGACCTACACTTTGCTGAAACTTCCAGGGTCCTAGCTATCACCGTTTCAGAGATACAGCCATCTAAAGTGTAGCTAATATTTGCCGATTTTCACCCCTCTAAAACGCCTTTAAAAGCCTGAAAATCGCACTTTTCAGTTTCATATGGAAATTTTTGGAAACTGGAGGTTCCAAAAGTCGATGAAGAGGGCAACCAGACCCAGGCCTGTGGAGAGGGGGGGAGGAACGGTACGATTCCCCCCGGGCCCGGGATTTCATAGGGGGCCCGGATTTTGACACAAAAGTTGTGCTTTAGTGTTTTTGTTTACATACAAATTGCTATTTTGAGGTCTTTAACTAAGAACCCTTATACATATGTACTGCTTTTAGCGTTTTAACAACAATTCATAACATACTGTGCACTAGGCTTGTGGCCCCTAATCTATTTTTGAATTTTGAGAACTAGGGCCCGAATCAGCATATTCAATCAACATGATAGTTTCGTTACTAAATTTCAATTAAGAAATTTCGACTTTTTCATCCAGTAGCGTACAGTTTTTCGAAATATTTGTGTTTAAAGTAAAAATAGGAGTACAGCGTCATTTTTTTCAAGGAGGACTTTTCCGAGCGATTTTTATTTTGTGTACATACTGCTGCTGCTTACGAAATTGTTTTCAAGGTACCAGCACACAGATGTTGATCACTTAAATTGTCGAATCTTAATTTAAATCTATCTATCTACCAGTACTCGCCAACTCGGTAACAAAAAATTTAAGGTTTTTTGAAATAGGTAAAATAGGAAGAAATAAAAATCCTTTATAAATTCGTAGCGGTGCGCATTTCGAAAGTCAATTTTATAGAGTGAAGACCAACATTCTGGGCCACTGCGAGTGTGCTAATAAATTACAGATTTGAGCTCCCCCAGCATTTGTTAGAACTGTACCCACCTTGTTTTTTCTAAAAGCTTTGTAACGGTTGAGGTACAGAATATATCACAGCTGTTTCCTTCGAAAAAACTTCAACCAGAAAAAAAATTAGTAAATTTGCCCAGTTTATTGCATTATACACTTTCTATTTTGCGTGTAGTACAGCCTTTATTATTCATCTGTAAAATGAACACTTGAGCCAATTTCACCCGTATAGTCTTCAAATCGAATTAAAAAATATGAATGATCCTATCTTATCGAGAATGACTGTCGAAAATTTCAAGACTTTCTTCATATCAAAGTTCGAATATAGGTTGGAATCTTACTTCACCAATAGAATAGACATTTTCTAAATAATTTTGTTGGGACAAGGGAATCAATAATTTTTCAATATTTTTTCTTGGGAGAACTAAATGCTAGAAGATTACCAGGCTACCAGTTTCGCTTTATGCGTATCTTGTGTAAGGGGCACGACCATTAAACAATAAACTTATTTTCATCACGGGCAGATTTTAGTAAAGAAACTTCGGAACATTACGCTATCAGCTTTGCAAGAAGAATTTTCTTGTTCTTGTTATCGACACTAGCGACACTTATCTTACCGTCCGCCATATAGCGGACATATAGCGGAAAATATCGGAAACACAAAAGTTCCCCCTATTAAAGCGGATAGCAGAACATGCCGAAACTTCATACTAGAAAGTTAACCCTTTAAGCAGTAGCTTTTTATAAAGATTCGTTACCCAAAAATGCACGTAAAACGAAGAAACCATATTCTAGAATGATTTTGGCTTCTGTATTTCCTTAAAATTCGCCACTCAACTCTCGAATCGTCTTCAAAATATACTTGAAACGGGACCGAGGCTAATTTCGGGCGCAGCGGAAATTGAAATGAAACTTAACTTTACTATTACTAGGAACATATTTGGGTGAAGTTTGGTTTAGATTGGTTCATAAAAAAAAAGTTTTTCTTAGAAGAACCTTATTTTCACCCATGGCCCGATTTCATTCGTTATACACAGCGTACACTAAAAAAATCTCGTCACACTGATCAATAATATACATATATACTTTATATAGTAGGAAGTGCCTCCTTCTGTGCGTTGCAAACTTCATGACAAAGTTAATATACCCTTTCATATAGTGACGGATATGAAAAAAATACCGGCGTACAGAGGGCTGCGCCCGCAATACGAGGGTTTTATAGAATTTTGATGCATAGTGAATATTTTTTGTACATATATTTTATAAGCAATAGATAAGAATTGTGCACAACATTAATGAAATGCTTCCTGTAAATCTATTTTTATCTAATAGCAAAAGTCAACAGTCTTAATATTTAACGATTATAAGGCCATACTGGCCAATCTTTGTTCAAAGTTTCATATCGATCCCTATAACGGTTTAGACAAACGGAGCTCGAATAGGAAGTTTAACTTTAAACGCCAATAACTTTTTTACCGTTACTCGAAACTGGAAAATTTTAAATGATATGAGATGTACTCGTCTAGATCTTTGATTTAAATACCCATACGTTAATCTCCGATAAAAGCTAAAAAAGTCGACTTTTTTCAAACGTTCGGGACACCCTGTTATCTTCTTCCTACCAACTTCTAAGGTATTTGTGCCAAAGACTGTAACCATTCTACACATTCATACCGAATTTCATGACAATCGGTTGAGCCGTTCGCAAGTTATTTAGTGAACAGACGGACGGACGGACAAAATCGATTTCATAAGGGTTTTTTGAAAAAATTCTAAAAAACCCTAAAAACACACACACACACAAACTGTTAAACTATCCAGTCAACCTCGTTTTTTGTGAGTTTAGTATGTAAAAATGCATCACGAATGAATTCAGTTGCTGTCAGTTTTTTGGAAAGTGGTTTATCCTGTATGGTTATTTTTTATTATTACTATTTTTCTATAATTCATATTTTTCTGAAAACCCATCATTTTACCTCAGAACTTAAATATCAAAATGCACCTGAATGCGCAGAAGGCCGCTTTAAAACATTCTTCAAATATCTATCGTACTGATGCCGGATGCCGGACTATATTAGATTACTGGGACTGAGCCGATTCAGTGTGGACGCTGGATTATGAGGTGTTCCGGATTAAATGGAGGCTGGATTATAGAGACAATTGTAAAATTTGTTTGAGGACCGATATGTCAAAAAAAAAATTTCTTCGATTCATAATTTTTTATCGTATGGAAGAGGTGGGCCCGGAATCATTGTCCCCCCGGGCCCGGATTTTCTCTCCACGGCCCTGACCAGACCTACACTTTGCTGAAACTTCCAGGGTCCTAGCTATCACCGTTTCAGAGATACAGCCATCTAAAGTGTAGCTAATATTTGCCGATTTTCATCCCTCTAAAACGCCTTTAAAGGCCTGAAAATCGCACTTTTCAGTTTCATATGGAAATTTTTGGAAACTGGAGGTTCCAAAAGTCGATGAAGAGGGCATCCAGACCTACACTTTGCTGAAACTTCCAGGGTCCTAGCTATCACCGTTTCAGAGATACAGCCATCTAAAGTGTAGCTAATATTTGCCGATTTTCACCCCTCTAAAACGCCTTTAAAGGCCTGAAAATCGCACTTTTCAGTTTCATATGGAAATTTTTGGAAACTGGAGGTTCCAAAAGTCGATGAAGAGGGCATCCAGACCTACATTTTGCTGAAACTTCCAGGGTCCTAGCTATCACCGTTTCAGAGATACAGCCATCTAAAGTGTAGCTAATATTTGCCGATTTTCACCCCTCTAAAACGCCTTTAAAGGCCTGAAAATCGCACTTTTCAGTTTCATATGGAAATTTTTGGAAACTGGAGGTTCCAAAAGTCGATGAAGAGGGCAACCAGACCTACATTTTGCTGAAACTTCCAGGGTCCTAGCTATCACCGTTTCAGAGATACAGCCATCTAAAGTGTAGCTAATATTTGCCGATTTTCATCCCTCTAAAACGCCTTTAAAGGCCTGAAAATCACACTTTTCAGTTTCATATGGAAATTTTTGGAAACTGGAGGTTCCAAAAGTCGATGAAGAGGGCATCCAGACCTACACTTTGCTGAAACTTTCAGGGTCCTAGCTATCACCGTTTCAGAGATACAGCCATCTAAAGTGTAGCTAATATTTGCCGATTTTCACCCCTCTAAAACGCCTTTAAAGGCCTGAAAATCGCACTTTTCAGTTTCATATGGAAATTTTTGGAAACTGGAGGTTCCAAAAGTCGATGAAGAGGGCAACCAGACCTACATTTTGCTGAAACTTCCAGGCAGCGTTGCCACACGTGTTACAATTGTAACATTTTGTTACAATTTCCAATTTCTTGTTACAATGTTACACCCCGACCAATTTTGTTACAATCGGGAAGAGTGGAGAACTCAATTATATTTTAATATTTTTCTACTATAAGTGACATGAATAAGTATTTTGAGAAACAAATTTTTTGTCTAATTGTGAAAATCTTGACTTATCGTTCCATTCTATACACCAACTGCGGTGCATGTCTGTAGTATTTATGGCATGGCAACTTACCAGCTCTTTGGGAGCTACGCGGAACTTTGTCTGTTTGGAGGAGAAGAGCCCCACGGGAGAAATATCGAGTTATTCAATTTTCGGAAATGTCACATTGGAATTTTTGCATCAGGACCTCTAAGCGTCTATAGCTCAGTAGGTAGAGTTGCTGACCTTGTGACTGAAGGTCGGAGGTTCGAGTCCCGATTGGGACGAAACAACTCTACCTACTGAGCTATAGACGCTTAGAGGTCCTGATGCAAAAATTCCAATGTGACATTTCCGAAAATTGAATAACTCGATATTTCTCCCGTGGGGCTCTTCTCCTCCAAACAGACAAAGTTCCGCGTAGCTCCCAAAGAGCTGGTAAGTTGCCATGCCATAAATACTACAGACATGCACCGCAGTTGGTGTATAGAATGGAACGATAAGTCAAGATTTTCACAATTAGTTAAAACTCGCACCCACGAAATTGGGAACCAGAATTAATACAGTAATTGTAAATTTTTTGTGATTTGTGCATCATCACCCATCGATTCAGTCAGGAATGTCAAACTTGTGGTCCACATCGCAGTTTTGTGAGGTCCGCAGCCAGATTTGAGAAAATAAAAAATGTAAATGTTTGTCAATTTGAAATTTTGAGGTGTTGAGCTAAAATCTAAGAAATGCATTAAAACTCCTCAAGAATTCGATAGCTTATGCAAACTTAAAATGTGGAAATTTTGACAAATCGTTTCTTCTACAAACCAACTGTAGTAATATGACATCCAAGATTAATTTCCTTATTTAAAGTTTTATTGTGCCCTGAAATGCTGGCTATCCACATTACCTTTTAGATTTGTTTTATAATACCTCACAAATACTGGGTCGCTAGTTGGACCCAGTGGATTTTTCGTTAAATTCATGGATTCGCCTTAATATACCGAATTTATGGAACAGAATGGATAAAATTTTCCGAAAAAGTCAGCCATTTTCAAAATCTTTTGTTTTAATTTATAACTCTCTACTATTTGTGCGATCAATAATAATTCATTTCGCAAATTTATTGCTTAATTTGTTCATTAACGCAATATCTTCAAATATGTTACACTCAACCTAAAAATGTTACAATTTTATGAAATAAATGTTACACTTAGAAATCTGAAAACGGCAACCCTGCTTCCAGGGTCCTAGCTATCACCGTTTCAGAGATACAGCCATCTAAAGTGTAGCTAATATTTGCCGATTTTCACCCCTCTAAAACGCCTTTAAAGGCCTGAAAATCGCACTTTTCAGTTTCATATGGAAATTTTTGGAAAATGGAGGTTCCAAAAGTCGATGAAGAGGGCAACCAGACCTACATTTTGCTGAAACTTCCAGGGTCCTAGCTATCACCGTTTCAGAGATACAGCCATCTAAAGTGTAGCTAATATTTGCCGATTTTCACCCCTCTAAAAAGCCTTTAAAGGCCTGAAAATCGCACTTTTCAGTTTCATATGGAAATTTTTGGAAACTGGAGGTTCCAAAAGTCGATGGAGAGGGCATCCAGACCTACGTTTCGCTGAAACTTCCAGGGTCCTAGCTATCACCGTTTCAGAGATACAGCCATCTAAAGTGTAGCTAATATTTGCTGATTTTCACCCCTCTAAAACGCCTTTAAAGGCCTGAAAATCGCACTTTTCAGTTTCATATGGAAATTTTTGGAAACTGGAGGTTCCAAAAGTCGATGAAGAGGGCATCCAGACCTACACTTTGCTGAAACTTCCAGGGTCCTAGCTATCACCGTTTCAGAGATACAGCCATCTAAAGTGTAGCTAATATTTGCCGATTTTCATCCCTCTAAAACGCCTTTAAAGGCCTGAAAATCGCACTTTTCAGTTTCATATGGAAATTTTTGGAAACTGGAGGTTCCAAAAGTCGATGGAGAGGGCATCCAGACCTACGTTTCGCTGAAACTTCCAGGGTCCTAGCTATCACCGTTTCAGAGATACAGCCATCTAAAGTGTAGCTAATATTTGCCGATTTTCACCCCTCTAAAACGCCTTTAAAGGCCTGAAAATCGCACTTTTCAGTTTCATATGGAAATTTTTGGAAACTGGAGGTTCCAAAAGTCGATGAAGAGGGCATCCAGACCTACATTTTGCTGAAACTTCCAGGGTCCTAGCTATCACCGTTTCAGAGATACAGCCATCTAAAGTGTAGCTAATATTTGCCGATTTTCACCCCTCTAAAACGCCTTTAAAGGCCTGAAAATCGCACTTTTCAGTTTCATATGGAAATTTTTGGAAACTGGAGGTTCCAAAAGTCGATGAAGAGGGCAACCAGACCTACACTTTGCTGAAATTTCCAGGGTCCTAGCTATCACCGTTTCAGAGATACAGCCATCTAAAGTGTAGCTAACATTTGCCGATTTTCATCCCTCTAAAAGGCCTTTAAAGGCCTGAAAATCGCACTTTTCAGTTTCATATGGAAATTTTTGGAAACTGGAGGTTCCAAAAGTCGATGAAGAGGGCATCCAGACCTACATTTTGCTGAAACTTCCAGGGTCCTAGCTATCACCGTTTCAGAGATACAGCCATCTAAAGTGTAGCTAATATTTGCCGATTTTCACCCCTCTAAAACGCCTTTAAAGGCCTGAAAATCGCACTTTTCAGTTTCATATGGAAATTTTTGGAAACTGGAGGTTCCAAAAGTCGATGGAGAGGGCATCCAGACCTACGTTTCGCTGAAACTTCCAGGGTCCTAGCTATCACCGTTTCAGAGATACAGCCATCTGAAGTGTAGCTAATATTTGCCGATTTTCACCCCTCTAAAACGCCTTTAAAGGCCTGAAAATCGCATTTTTCAGTTTCATATGGAAATTTTTGGAAACTGGAGGTTCCAAAAGTCGATGGAGAGGGCATCCAGACCTACGTTTCGCTGAAACTTCCAGGGTCCTAGCTATCACCGTTTCAGAGATACAGCCATCTAAAGTGTAGCTAATATTTGCCGATTTTCACCCCTCTAAAACGCCTTTAAAGGCCTGAAAATCGCACTTTTCAGTTTCATATGGAAATTTTTGGAAACTGGAGGTTCCAAAAGTCGATGGAGAGGGCATCCAGACCTACGTTTCGCTGAAACTTCCAGGGTCCTAGCTATCACCGTTTCAGAGATACAGCCATCTAAAGTGTATTTGCCGATTTTCACCCCTCTAAAACGCCTTTAAAGGCCTGAAAATCGCACTTTTCAGTTTCATATGGAAATTTTTGGAAACTGGAGGTTCCAAAAGTCGATGAAGAGGGCATCCAGACCTACATTTTGCTGAAACTTCCAGGGTCCTAGCTATCACCGTTTCAGAGATACAGCCATCTAAAGTGTAGCTAATATTTGCCGATTTTCACCCCTCTAAAACGCCTTTAAAGGCCTGAAAATCGGACTTTTCAGTTTCATATGGAAATTTTTGGAAACTGGAGGTTCCAAAAGTCGATGGAGAGGGCATCCAGACCTACGTTTCGCTGAAACTTCCAGGGTCCTAGCTATCACCGTTTCAGAGATACAGCCATCTAAAGTGTAGCTAATATTTGCCGATTTTCACCCCTCTAAAACGCCTTTAAAGGCCTGAAAATCGCACTTTTCAGTTTCATATGGAAATTTTTGGAAACTGGAGGTTCCAAAAGTCGATGAAGAGGGCATCCAGACCTACATTTTGCTGAAACTTCCAGGGTCCTAGCTATCACCGTTTCAGAGATACAGCCATCTAAAGTGTAGCTAATATTTGCCGATTTTCACCCCTCTAAAACGCCTTTAAAGGCCTGAAAATCGCACTTTTCAGTTTCATATGGAAATTTTTGGAAACTGGAGGTTCCAAAAGTCGATGGAGAGGGCATCCAGACCTACGTTTCGCTGAAACTTCCAGGGTCCTAGCTATCACCGTTTCAGAGATACAGCCATCTAAAGTGTAGCTAATATTTGCCGATTTTCACCCCTCTAAAACGCCTTTAAAGGCCTGAAAATCGCACTTTTCAGTTTCATATGGAAATTTTTGGAAACTGGAGGTTCCAAAAGTCGATGAAGAGGGCATCCAGACCTACATTTTGCTGAAACTTCCAGGGTCCTAGCTATCACCGTTTCAGAGATACAGCCATCTAAAGTGTAGCTAATATTTGCCGATTTTCACCCCTCTAAAACGCCTTTAAAGGCCTGAAAATCGAACTTTTCAGTTTCATATGGAAATTTTTGGAAACTGGAGGTTCCAAAAGTCGATGGAGAGGGCATCCAGACCTACGTTTCGCTGAAACTTCCAGGGTCCTAGCTATCACCGTTTCAGAGATACAGCCATCTAAAGTGTAGCTAATATTTGCCGATTTTCACCCCTCTAAAACGCCTTTAAAGGCCTGAAAATCGCACTTTTCAGTTTCATATGGAAATTTTTGGAAACTGGAGGTTCCAAAAGTCGATGGAGAGGGCATCCAGACCTACGTTTCGCTGAAACTTCCAGGTCCTAGCTATCACCGTTTCAGAGATACAGCCATCTAAAGTGTAGCTAATATTTGCCGATTTTCACCCCTCTAAAACGCCTTTAAAGGCCTGAAAATCGCACTTTTCAGTTTCATATGGAAATTTTTGGAAACTGGAGGTTCCAAAAGTCGATGAAGAGGGCATCCAGACCTACATTTTGCTGAAACTTCCAGGGTCCTAGCTATCACCGTTTCAGAGATACAGCCATCTAAAGTGTAGCTAATATTTGCCGATTTTCACCCCTCTAAAACGCCTTTAAAGGCCTGAAAATCGCACTTTTCAGTTTCATATGGAAATTTTTGGAAACTGGAGGTTCCAAAAGTCGATGGAGAGGGCATCCAGACCTACGTTTCGCTCAAACTTCCAGGGTCCTAGCTATCACCGTTTCAGAGATACAGCCATCTAAAGTGTAGCTAATATTTGCCGATTTTCACCCCTCTAAAACGCCTTTAAAGGCCTGAAAATCGCACTTTTCAGTTTCATATGGAAATTTTTGGAAACTGGAGGTTCCAAAAGTCGATGGAGAGGGCATCCAGACCTACGTTTCGCTGAAACTTCCAGGGTCCTAGCTATCACCGTTTCAGAGATACAGCCATCTAAAGTGTAGCTAATATTTGCCGATTTTCACCCCTCTAAAACGCCTTTAAAGGCCTGAAAATCGCACTTTTCAGTTTCATATGGAAATTTTTGGAAACTGGAGGTTCCAAAAGTCGATGGAGAGGGCATCCAGACCTACGTTTCGCTGAAACTTCCAGGTCCTAGCTATCACCGTTTCAGAGATACAGCCATCTAAAGTGTAGCTAATATTTGCCGATTTTCACCCCTCTAAAACGCCTTTAAAGGCCTGAAAATCGCACTTTTCAGTTTCATATGGAAATTTTTGGAAACTGGAGGTTCCAAAAGTCGATGAAGAGGGCATCCAGACCTACATTTTGCTGAAACTTCCAGGGTCCTAGCTATCACCGTTTCAGAGATACAGCCATCTAAAGTGTAGCTAATATTTGCCGATTTTCACCCCTCTAAAACGCCTTTAAAGGCCTGAAAATCGCACTTTTCAGTTTCATATGGAAATTTTTGGAAACTGGAGGTTCCAAAAGTCGATGGAGAGGGCATCCAGACCTACGTTTCGCTCAAACTTCCAGGGTCCTAGCTATCACCGTTTCAGAGATACAGCCATCTAAAGTGTAGCTAATATTTGCCGATTTTCACCCCTCTAAAACGCCTTTAAAGGCCTGAAAATCGCACTTTTCAGTTTCATATGGAAATTTTTGGAAACTGGAGGTTCCAAAAGTCGATGGAGAGGGCATCCAGACCTACGTTTCGCTGAAACTTCCAGGTCCTAGCTATCACCGTTTCAGAGATACAGCCATCTAAAGTGTAGCTAATATTTGCCGATTTTCACCCCTCTAAAACGCCTTTAAAGGCCTGAAAATCGCACTTTTCAGTTTCATATGGAAATTTTTGGAAACTGGAGGTTCCAAAAGTCGTTGGAGAGGGCATCCAGACCTACGTTTCGCTGAAACTTCCAGGGTCCTAGCTATCACCGTTTCAGAGATACAGCCATCTAAAGTGTAGCTAATATTTGCCGATTTTCACCCCTCTAAAACGCCTTTAAAGGCCTGAAAATCGCACTTTTCAGTTTCATATGGAAATTTTTGGAAACTGGAGGTTCCAAAAGTCGATGAAGAGGGCATCCAGACCTACATTTTGCTGAAACTTCCAGGGTCCTAGCTATCACCGTTTCAGAGATACAGCCATCTAAAGTGTAGCTAATATTTGCCGATTTTCACCCCTCTAAAACGCCTTTAAAGGCCTGAAAATCGCACTTTTCAGTTTCATATGGAAATTTTTGGAAACTGGAGGTTCCAAAAGTCGATGGAGAGGGCATCCAGACCTACGTTTCGCTGAAACTTCCAGGGTCCTAGCTATCACCGTTTCAGAGATACAGCCATCTAAAGTGTAGCTAATATTTGCCAATTTTCACCCCTCTAAAACGCCTTTAAAGGCCTGAAAATCGCACTTTTCAGTTTCATATGGAAATTTTTGGAAACTGAAGGTTCCAAAAGTCGATGAAGAGGGCATCCAGACCTACATTTTGCTGAAACTTCCAGGGTCCTAGCTATCACCGTTTCAGAGATACAGCCATCTAAAGTGGAGCTAATATTTGCCGATTTTCACCCCTCTAAAACGCCTTTAAAGGCCTGAAAATCGCACTTTTCAGTTTCATATGGAAATTTTTGGAAACTGGAGGTTCCAAAAGTCGATGAAGAGGGCATCCAGACCTACATTTTGCTGAAACTTCCAGGGTCCTAGCTATCACCGTTTCAGAGATACAGCCATCTAAAGTGTAGCTAATATTTGCCGATTTTCACCCCTCTAAAACGCCTTTAAAGGCCTGAAAATCGCACTTTTCAGTTTCATATGGAAATTTTTGGAAACTGGAGGTTCCAAAAGTCGATGGAGAGGGCATCCAGACCTACGTTTCGCTGAAACTTCCAGGGTCCTAGCTATCACCGTTTCAGAGATACAGCCATCTGAAGTGTAGCTAATATTTGCCGATTTTCACCCCTCTAAAACGCCTTTAAAGGCCTGAAAATCGCATTTTTCAGTTTCATATGGAAATTTTTGGAAACTGGAGGTTCCAAAAGTCGATGGAGAGGGCATCCAGACCTACGTTTCGCTGAAACTTCCAGGGTCCTAGCTATCACCGTTTCAGAGATACAGCCATCTAAAGTGTAGCTAATATTTGCCGATTTTCACCCCTCTAAAACGCCTTTAAAGGCCTGAAAATCGCACTTTTCAGTTTCATATGGAAATTTTTGGAAACTGGAGGTTCCAAAAGTCGATGGAGAGGGCATCCAGACCTACGTTTCGCTGAAACTTCCAGGGTCCTAGCTATCACCGTTTCAGAGATACAGCCATCTAAAGTGTATTTGCCGATTTTCACCCCTCTAAAACGCCTTTAAAGGCCTGAAAATCGCACTTTTCAGTTTCATATGGAAATTTTTGGAAACTGGAGGTTCCAAAAGTCGATGAAGAGGGCATCCAGACCTACATTTTGCTGAAACTTCCAGGGTCCTAGCTATCACCGTTTCAGAGATACAGCCATCTAAAGTGTAGCTAATATTTGCCGATTTTCACCCCTCTAAAACGCCTTTAAAGGCCTGAAAATCGGACTTTTCAGTTTCATATGGAAATTTTTGGAAACTGGAGGTTCCAAAAGTCGATGGAGAGGGCATCCAGACCTACGTTTCGCTGAAACTTCCAGGGTCCTAGCTATCACCGTTTCAGAGATACAGCCATCTAAAGTGTAGCTAATATTTGCCGATTTTCACCCCTCTAAAACGCCTTTAAAGGCCTGAAAATCGCACTTTTCAGTTTCATATGGAAATTTTTGGAAACTGGAGGTTCCAAAAGTCGATGAAGAGGGCATCCAGACCTACATTTTGCTGAAACTTCCAGGGTCCTAGCTATCACCGTTTCAGAGATACAGCCATCTAAAGTGTAGCTAATATTTGCCGATTTTCACCCCTCTAAAACGCCTTTAAAGGCCTGAAAATCGCACTTTTCAGTTTCATATGGAAATTTTTGGAAACTGGAGGTTCCAAAAGTCGATGGAGAGGGCATCCAGACCTACGTTTCGCTGAAACTTCCAGGGTCCTAGCTATCACCGTTTCAGAGATACAGCCATCTAAAGTGTAGCTAATATTTGCCGATTTTCACCCCTCTAAAACGCCTTTAAAGGCCTGAAAATCGCACTTTTCAGTTTCATATGGAATTTTTTGGAAACTGGAGGTTCCAAAAGTCGATGAAGAGGTCATCCAGACCTACATTTTGCTGAAACTTCCAGGGTCCTAGCTATCACCCTTTCAGAGATACAGCCATCTAAAGTGGAGCTAATATTTGCCGAATTTTACCCCTCTAAAACGCCTTTAAAGGCCTGAAAATCGCACTTTTCAGTTTCATATGGAAATTTTTGGAAACTGGAGGTTCCAAAAGTCGATGAAGAGGGCATCCAGACCTACATTTTGCTGAAACTTCCAGGGTCCTAGCTATCACCGTTTCAGAGATACAGCCATCTAAAGTGTAGCTAATATTTGCCGATTTTCACCCCTCTAAAACGCCTTTAAAGGCCTGAAAATCGCACTTTTCAGTTTCATATGGAAATTTTTGGAAACTGGAGGTTCCAAAAGTCGATGAAGAGGGCATCCAGACCTACATTTTGCTGAAACTTCCAGGGTCCTAGCTATCACCGTTTCAGAGATACAGCCATCTAAAGTGTAGCTAATATTTGCCGATTTTCACCCCTCTAAAACGCCTTTAAAGGCCTGAAAATCGCACTTTTCAGTTTCATATGGAAATTTTTGGAAACTGGAGGTTCCAAAAGTCGATGAAGAGGGCATCCAGACCTACATTTTGCTGAAACTTCCAGGGTCCTAGCTATCACCGTTTCAGAGATACAGCCATCTAAAGTGTAGCTAATATTTGCCGATTTTCACCCCTCTAAAACGCCTTTAAAGGCCTGAAAATCGCACTTTTCAGTTTCATATGGAAATTTTTGGAAACTGGAGGTTCCAAAAGTCGATGGAGAGGGCATCCAGACCTACGTTTCGCTGAAACTTCCAGGTCCTAGCTATCACCGTTTCAGAGATACAGCCATCTAAAGTGTAGCTAATATTTGCCGATTTTCACCCCTCTAAAACGCCTTTAAAGGCCTGAAAATCGCACTTTTCAGTTTCATATGGAAATTTTTGGAAACTGGAGGTTCCAAAAGTCGATGAAGAGGGCATCCAGACCTACATTTTGCTGAAACTTCCAGGGTCCTAGCTATCACCGTTTCAGAGATACAGCCATCTAAAGTGTAGCTAATATTTGCCGATTTTCACCCCTCTAAAACGCCTTTAAAGGCCTGAAAATCGCACTTTTCAGTTTCATATGGAAATTTTTGGAAACTGGAGGTTCCAAAAGTCGATGGAGAGGGCATCCAGACCTACGTTTCGCTCAAACTTCCAGGGTCCTAGCTATCACCGTTTCAGAGATACAGCCATCTAAAGTGTAGCTAATATTTGCCGATTTTCACCCCTCTAAAACGCCTTTAAAGGCCTGAAAATCGCACTTTTCAGTTTCATATGGAAATTTTTGGAAACTGGAGGTTCCAAAAGTCGATGGAGAGGGCATCCAGACCTACGTTTCGCTGAAACTTCCAGGTCCTAGCTATCACCGTTTCAGAGATACAGCCATCTAAAGTGTAGCTAATATTTGCCGATTTTCACCCCTCTAAAACGCCTTTAAAGGCCTGAAAATCGCACTTTTCAGTTTCATATGGAAATTTTTGGAAACTGGAGGTTCCAAAAGTCGTTGGAGAGGGCATCCAGACCTACGTTTCGCTGAAACTTCCAGGGTCCTAGCTATCACCGTTTCAGAGATACAGCCATCTAAAGTGTAGCTAATATTTGCCGATTTTCACCCCTCTAAAACGCCTTTAAAGGCCTGAAAATCGCACTTTTCAGTTTCATATGGAAATTTTTGGAAACTGGAGGTTCCAAAAGTCGATGAAGAGGGCATCCAGACCTACATTTTGCTGAAACTTCCAGGGTCCTAGCTATCACCGTTTCAGAGATACAGCCATCTAAAGTGTAGCTAATATTTGCCGATTTTCACCCCTCTAAAACGCCTTTAAAGGCCTGAAAATCGCACTTTTCAGTTTCATATGGAAATTTTTGGAAACTGGAGGTTCCAAAAGTCGATGGAGAGGGCATCCAGACCTACGTTTGGCTGAAACTTCCAGGGTCCTAGCTATCACCGTTTCAGAGATACAGCCATCTAAAGTGTAGCTAATATTTGCCAATTTTCACCCCTCTAAAACGCCTTTAAAGGCCTGAAAATCGCACTTTTCAGTTTCATATGGAAATTTTTGGAAACTGAAGGTTCCAAAAGTCGATGAAGAGGGCATCCAGACCTACATTTTGCTGAAACTTCCAGGGTCCTAGCTATCACCGTTTCAGAGATACAGCCATCTAAAGTGGAGCTAATATTTGCCGATTTTCACCCCTCTAAAACGCCTTTAAAGGCCTGAAAATCGCACTTTTCAGTTTCATATGGAAATTTTTGGAAACTGGAGGTTCCAAAAGTCGATGAAGAGGGCATCCAGACCTACATTTTGCTGAAACTTCCAGGGTCCTAGCTATCACCGTTTCAGAGATACAGCCATCTAAAGTGTAGCTAATATTTGCCGATTTTCACCCCTCTAAAACGCCTTTAAAGGCCTGAAAATCGCACTTTTCAGTTTCATATGGAAATTTTTGGAAACTGAAGGTTCCAAAAGTCGATGAAGAGGGCATCCAGACCTACATTTTGCTGAAACTTCCAGGGTCCTAGCTATCACCGTTTCAGAGATACAGCCATCTAAAGTGTAGCTAATATTTGCCGATTTTCACCCCTCTAAAACGCCTTTAAAGGCCTGAAAATCGCACTTTTCAGTTTCATATGGAAATTTTTGGAAACTGGAGGTTCCAAAAGTCGATGAAGAGGGCATCCAGACCTACATTTTGCTGAAACTTCCAGGGTCCTAGCTATCACCGTTTCAGAGATACAGCCATCTAAAGTGTAGCTAATATTTGCCGATTTTCACCCCTCTAAAACGCCTTTAAAGGCCTGAAAATCGCACTTTATAGTTTCATATGGAAATTTTTGGAAACTGGAGGTTCCAAAAGTCGATGGAGAGGGCATCCAGACCTACGTTTCGCTGAAACCTCCAGGGTCCTAGCTATCACCGTTTCAGAGATACAGCCATCTAAAGTGTAGCTAATATTTGCCGATTTTCACCCCTCTAAAACGCCTTTAAAGGCCTGAAAATCGCACTTTTCAGTTTCATATGGAAATTTTTGGAAACTGGAGGTTCCAAAAGTCGATGGAGAGGGCATCCAGACCTACGTTTCGCTGAAACTTCCAGGGTCCTAGCTATCACCGTTTCAGAGATACAGCCATCTAAAGTGTAGCTAATATTTGCCGATTTTCACCCCTCTAAAACGCCTTTAAAGGCCTGAAAATCGCACTTTTCAGTTTCATATGGAAATTTTTGGAAACTGGAGGTTCCAAAAGTCGATGGAGAGGGCATCCAGACCTACGTTTCGCTGAAACTTCCAGGGTCCTAGCTATCACCGTTTCAGAGATACAGCCATCTAAAGTGTAGCTAATATTTGCCGATTTTCACCCCTCTAAAACGCCTTTAAAGGCCTGAAAATCGCACTTTTCAGTTACATATGGAAATTTTTGGAAACTGGAGGTTCCAAAAGTCGATGAAGAGGGCATCCAGACCTACATTTTGCTGAAACTTCCAGGGTCCTAGCTATCACCGTTTCAGAGATACAGCCATCTAAAGTGTAGCTAATATTTGCCGATTTTCACCCCTCTAAAAGGCCTTTAAAGGCCTGAAAATCGCACTTTTCAGTTTCATATGGAAATTTTTGGAAACTGGAGGTTCCAAAAGTCGATGGAGAGGGCATCCAGACCTACGTTTCGCTGAAACTTCCAGGGTCCTAGCTATCACCGTTTCAGAGATACAGCCATCTAAAGTGTAGCTAATATTTGCCGATTTTCACCCCTCTAAAACGCCTTTAAAGGCCTGAAAATCGCACTTTTCAGTTTCATATGAAAATTTTTGGAAACTGGAGGTTCCAAAAGTCGATGAAGAGGGCATCCAGACCTACATTTTGCTGAAACTTCCAGGGTGCTAGCTATCACCGTTTCAGAGATACAGCCATCTAAAGTGTAGCTAATATTTGCCGATTTTCACCCCTCTAAAAGGCCTTTAAAGGCCTGAAAATCGCACTTTTCAGTTTCATATGGAAATTTTTGGAAACTGGAGGTTCCAAAAGTCGATGGAGAGGGCATCCAGACCTACGTTTCGCTGAAACTTCCAGGGTCCTAGCTATCACCGTTTCAGAGATACAGCCATCTAAAGTGTAGCTAATATTTGCCGAATTTCACCCCTCTAAAACGCCTTTAAAGGCCTGAAAATCGCACTTTTCAGTTTCATATGGAAATTTTTGGAAACTGGAGGTTCCAAAAGTCGATGGAGAGGGCATCCAGACCTACGTTTCGCTGAAACTTCCAGGGTCCTAGCTATCACCGTTTCAGAGATACAGCCATCTAAAGTGTAGCTAATATTTGCCGATTTTCACCCCTCTAAAACGCCTTTAAAGGCCTGAAAATCGCACTTTTCAGTTTCATATGGAAATTTTTGGAAACTGGAGGTTCCGAAAGTCGATGGAGAGGGCATCCAGACCTACATTTTGCTGAAACTTCCAGGGTCCTAGCTATCACCGTTTCAGAGATACAGCCATCTAAAGTGTAGCTAATATTTGCCGAATTTCACCCCTCTAAAACGCCTTTAAAGGCCTGAAAATCGCACTTTTCAGTTTCATATGGAAATTTTTGGAAACTGGAGGTTCCAAAAGTCGATGGAGAGGGCATCCAGACCTACATTTCGCTGAAACTTCCAGGGTCCTAGCTATCACCGTTTCAGAGATACAGCCATCTAAAGTGTAGCTAATATTTGCCGATTTTCACCCCTCTAAAACGCCTTTAAAGGCCTGAAAATCGCACTTTTCAGTTTCATATGGAAATTTTTGGAAACTGGAGGTCCCAAAAGTCGATGGAGAGGGCATCCAGACCTACATTTCGCTGAAACTTCCAGGGTCCTAGCTATCACCGTTTCAGAGATACAGCCATCTAAAGTGTAGCTAATATTTGCCGATTTTCACCCCTCTAAAACGCCTTTAAAGGCCTGAAAATCGCACTTTTCAGTTTCATATGGAAATTTTTGGAAACTGGAGGTTCCAAAAGCCGATGAAGAGGGCATCCAGACCTACATTTTGCTGAAACTTCCAGGGTCCTAGCTATCACCGTTTCAGAGATACAGCCATCTAAAGTGTAGCTAATATTTGCCGATTTTTACCCCTCTAAAACGCTTTTAAAGGCCTCAAACTCGCACTTTTCTGTTTCATATGAAAATTTTCGAAAATGGAGGTTCCAAAAGTCGATGAAGAGGGCATCCAGACCTACATTTTGCTGGAACTTCTATCACCGTTTCAGAGATACAGCCATCTGAAGTGGAGCTAATATTTGCCGATTTTCACCCCTCTAAAACGCCTTTAAAGGCCTGAAAATCGCACTTTTCAGTTTCATATGGAAATTTTTGGAAACTGGAGGTTCCAAAAGTCGATGAAGAGGGCATCCAGACCTACATTTTGCTGAAACTTCCAGGGTCCTAGCTATCACCGTTTCAGAGATACAGCCATCTAAAGTGTAGCTAATATTTGCCGATTTTCACCCTTCTAAAACGCCTTTAAAGGCCTGAAAATCGCACTTTTCAGTTTCATATGGAAATTTTTGGAAACTGGAGGTTCCAAAAGTCGATGGAGAGGGCATCCAGACCTACGTTTCGCTGAAACTTCCAGGGTCCTAGCTATCACCGTTTCAGAGATACAGCCATCTAAAGTGTAGCTAATATTTGCCGATTTTCACCCCTCTAAAACGCTTTTAAAGGCCTCAAACTCGCACTTTTCTGTTTCATATGAAAATTTTCGAAAATGGAGGTTCCAAAAGTCGATGAAGAGGGCATCCAGACCTACATTTTGCTGGAACTTCTATCACCGTTTCAGAGATACAGCCATCTGAAGTGGAGCTAATATTTGCCGATTTTCACCCCTCTAAAACGCCTTTAAAGGCCTGAAAATCGCACTTTTCAGTTTCATATGGAAATTTTTGGAAACTGGAGGTTCCAAAAGCCGATGAAGAGGGCATCCAGACCTACATTTTGCTGAAACTTCCAGGGTCCTAGCTATCACCGTTTCAGAGATACAGCCATCTAAAGTGTAGCTAATATTTGCCGATTTTTACCCCTCTAAAACGCTTTTAAAGGCCTCAAACTCGCACTTTTCTGTTTCATATGAAAATTTTCGAAAATGGAGGTTCCAAAAGTCGATGAAGAGGGCATCCAGACCTACATTTTGCTGGAACTTCTATCACCGTTTCAGAGATACAGCCATCTGAAGTGGAGCTAATATTTGCCGATTTTCACCCCTCTAAAACGCCTTTAAAGGCCTGAAAATCGCACTTTTCAGTTTCATATGGAAATTTTTGGAAACTGGAGGTTCCAAAAGTCGATGAAGAGGGCATCCAGACCTACATTTTGCTGAAACTTCCAGGGTCCTAGCTATCACCGTTTCAGAGATACAGCCATCTAAAGTGTAGCTAATATTTGCCGATTTTCACCCTTCTAAAACGCCTTTAAAGGCCTGAAAATCGCACTTTTCAGTTTCATATGGAAATTTTTGGAAACTGGAGGTTCCAAAAGTCGATGAAGAGGGCATCCAGACCTACATTTTGCTGAAACTTCCAGGGTGCTAGCTATCACCGTTTCAGGGATACAGCCATCTAAAGTGTAGCTAATATGTGCCGATTTTCACCCCTCTAAAACGCCTTTAAAGGCCTGAAAATCGCACTTTTCAGTTTCATATGGAAATTTTTGGAAACTGGAGGTTCCAAAAGTCGATGGAGAGGGCATCCAGACCTACGTTTCGCTGAAACTTCCAGGGTCCTAGCTATCACCGTTTCAGAGATACAGCCATCTAAAGTGTAGCTAATATTTGCCGATTTTCACCCCTCTAAAACGCCTTTAAAGGCCTGAAAATCGCACTTTTCAGTTTCATATGGGAATTTTTGGAAACTGGAGGTTCCAAAAGTCGATGGAGAGGGCATCCAGACCTACGTTTCGCTGAAACTTCCAGGGTCCTAGCTACCACCGTTTCAGAGATACAGCCATCTAAAGTGTAGCTAATATTTGCCGATTTTCACCCCTCTAAAACGCCTTTAAAGGCCTGAAAATCGCACTTTTCAGTTTCATATGGAAATTTTTGGAAACTGGAGGTTCCAAAAGTCGATGAAGAGGTCATCCAGACCTACATTTTGCTGAAACTTCCAGGGTCCTAGCTATCACCGTTTCAGAGATACAGCCATCTAAAGTGTAGCTAATATTTGCCGATTTTCACCCCTCTAAAACGCCTTTAAAGGCCTGAAAATCGCACTTTTCAGTTTCATATGGAAATTTTTGGAAACTGGAGGTTCCAAAAGTCGATGAAGAGGGCATCCAGACCTACATTTTGCTGAAACTTCCAGGGTCCTAGCTATCACCGTTTCAGAGATACAGCCATCTAAAGTGTAGCTAATATTTGCCGATTTTCACCCTTCTAAAACGCCTTTAAAGGCCTGAAAATCGCACTTTTCAGTTTCATATGGAAATTTTTGGAAACTGGAGGTTCCAAAAGTCGATGAAGAGGGCATCCAGACCTACATTTTGCTGAAACTTCCAGGGTGCTAGCTATCACCGTTTCAGAGATACAGCCATCTAAAGTGTAGCTAATATGTGCCGATTTTCACCCCTCTAAAACGCCTTTAAAGGCCTGAAAATCGCACTTTTCAGTTTCATATGGAAATTTTTGGAAACTGGAGGTTCCAAAAGTCGATGGAGAGGGCATCCAGACCTACGTTTCGCTGAAACTTCCAGGGTCCTAGCTATCACCGTTTCAGAGATACAGCCATCTAAAGTGTAGCTAATATTTGCCGATTTTCACCCCTCTAAAACGCCTTTAAAGGCCTGAAAATCGCACTTTTCAGTTTCATATGGGAATTTTTGGAAACTGGAGGTTCCAAAAGTCGATGGAGAGGGCATCCAGACCTACGTTTCGCTGAAACTTCCAGGGTCCTAGCTATCACCGTTTCAGAGATACAGCCATCTAAAGTGTAGCTAATATTTGCCGATTTTCACCCCTCTAAAACGCCTTTAAAGGCCTGAAAATCGCACTTTTCAGTTTCATATGGAAATTTTTGGAAACTGGAGGTTCCAAAAGTCGATGAAGAGGTCATCCAGACCTACATTTTGCTGAAACTTCCAGGGTCCTAGCTATCACCGTTTCAGAGATACAGCCATCTAAAGTGTAGCTAATATTTGCCGATTTTCACCCCTCTAGAACGCCTTTAAAGGCCTGAAAATCGCACTTTTCAGTTTCATATGGAAATTTTTGGAAACTGGAGGTTCCAAAAGTCGATGGAGAGGGCATCCAGACCTACGTTTCGCTGAAACTTCCAGGGTCCTAGCTATCACCGTTTCAGAGATACAGCCATCTAAAGTGTAGCTAATATTTGCCGATTTTCACCCCTCTAAAACGCCTTTAAAGGCCTGAAAATCGCACTTTTCAGTTTCATATGGAAATTTTTGGAAACTGGAGGTTCCAAAAGTCGATGAAGAGGTCATCCAGACCTACATTTTGCTGAAACTTCCAGGGTCCTAGCTATCACCCTTTCAGAGATACAGACATCTAAAGTGGAGCTAATATTTGCCGATTTTTACCCCTCTAAAACGCCTTTAAAGGCCTGAAAATCGCACTTTTCAGTTTCATATGGAAATTTTTGGAAACTGGAGGTTCCAAAAGTCGATGAAGAGGGCATCCAGACCTACATTTTGCTGAAACTTCCAGGGTCCTAGCTATCACCGTTTCAGAGATACAGCCATCTAAAGTGTAGCTAATATTTGCCGATTTTCACCCCTCTAAAACGCCTTTAAAGGCCTGAAAATCGCACTTTTCAGTTTCATATGGAAATTTTTGGAAACTGGAGGTTCCAAAAGTCGATGGAGAGGGCATCCAGACCTACGTTTCGCTGAAACTTCCAGGGTCCTAGCTATCACCGTTTCAGAGATACAGCCATCTAAAGTGTAGCTAATATTTGCCGATTTTCATCCCTCTAAAACGCCTTTAAAGGCCTGAAAATCGCACTTTTCAGTTTCATATGGAAATTTTTGGAAACTGGAGGTTCCAAAAGTCGATGAAGAGGGCATCCAGACCTACATTTTGCTGAAACTTCCAGGGTCCTAGCTATCACCGTTTCAGAGATACAGCCATCTAAAGTGGAGCTAATATTTGCCGATTTTCACCCCTCTAAAACGCCTTTAAAGGCCTGAAAATCGCACTTTTCAGTTTCATATGGAAATTTTTGGAAACTGGAGGTTCCAAAAGTCGATGAAGAGGGCATCCAGACCTACATTTTGCTGAAACTTCCAGGGTCCTAGCTATCACCGTTTCAGAGATACAGCCATCTAAAGTGTAGCTAATATTTGCCGATTTTCACCCCTCTAAAACGCCTTTAAAGGCCTGAAAATCGCACTTTTCAGTTTCATATGGAAATTTTTGGAAACTGGAGGTTCCAAAAGTCGATGGAGAGGGCATCCAGACCTACGTTTCGCTGAAACTTCCAGGGTCCTAGCTATCACCGTTTCAGAGATACAGCCATCTAAAGTGTAGCTAATATTTGCCGATTTTCATCCCTCTAAAACGCCTTTAAAGGCCTGAAAATCGCACTTTTCAGTTTCATATGGAAATTTTTGGAAACTGGAGGTTCCAAAAGTCGATGAAGAGGGCATCCAGACCTACATTTTGCTGAAACTTCCAGGGTCCTAGCTATCACCGTTTCAGAGATACAGCCATCTAAAGTGTAGCTAATATTTGCCGATTTTCACCCCTCTAAAACGCCTTTAAAGGCCTGAAAATCGCACTTTTCAGTTTCATATGGAAATTTTTGGAAACTGGAGGTTCCAAAAGTCGATGGAGAGGGCATCCAGACCTACGTTTCGCTGAAACTTCCAGGGTCCTAGCTATCACCGTTTCAGAGATACAGCCATCTAAAGTGTAGCTAATATTTGCCGATTTTCATCCCTCTAAAACGCCTTTAAAGGCCTGAAAATCGCACTTTTCAGTTTCATATGGAAATTTTTGGAAACTGGAGGTTCCAAAAGTCGATGAAGAGGGCATCCAGACCTACATTTTGCTGAAACTTCCAGGGTCCTAGCTATCACCGTTTCAGAGATACAGCCATCTAAAGTGTAGCTAATATTTGCCGATTTTCACCCCTCTAAAACGCCTTTAAAGGCCTGAAAATCGCACTTTTCAGTTTCATATGGAAATTTTTGGAAACTGGAGGTTCCAAAAGTCGATGGAGAGGGCATCCAGACCTACGTTTCGCTGAAACTTCCAGGGTCCTAGCTATCACCGTTTCAGAGATACAGCCATCTAAAGTGTAGCTAATATTTGCCGATTTTCACCCCTCTAAAACGCCTTTAAAGGCCTGAAAATCGCACTTTTCAGTTTCATATGGAAATTTTTGGAAACTGAAGGTTCCAAAAGTCGATGAAGAGGGCATCCAGACCTACATTTTGCTGAAACTTCCAGGGTCCTAGCTATCACCGTTTCAGAGATACAGCCATCTAAAGTGTAGCTAATATTTGCCGATTTTCACCCCTCTAAAACGCCTTTAAAGGCCTGAAAATCGCACTTTTCAGTTTCATATGGAAATTTTTGGAAACTGAAGGTTCCAAAAGTCGATGAAGAGGGCATCCAGACCTACATTTTGCTGAAACTTCCAGGGTCCTAGCTATCACCGTTTCAGAGATACAGCCATCTAAAGTGTAGCTAATATTTGCTGATTTTCACCCCTCTAAAACGCCTTTAAAGGCCTGAAAATCGCACTTTTCAGTTTCATATGGAAATTTTTGGAAACTGGAGGTTCCAAAAGTCGATGAAGAGGGCAACCAGACCTACATTTTGCTGAAACTTCCAGGGTCCTAGCTATCACCGTTTCAGCCATCTAAAGTGTAGCTAATATTTGCCGATTTTCACCCCTCTAAAACGCCTTTAAAGGCCTGAAAATCGCACTTTTCAGTTTCATATGGAAATTTTTGGAAACTGGAGGTTCCAAAAGTCGATGGAGAGGGCATCCAGACCTACGTTTCGCTGAAACTTCCAGGGTCCTAGCTATCACCGTTTCAGAGATACAGCCATCTAAAGTGTAGCTAATATTTGCCGATTTTCATCCCTCTAAAACGCCTTTAAAGGCCTGAAAATCGCACTTTTCAGTTTCATATGGAAATTTTTGGAAACTGGAGGTTCCAAAAGTCGATGAAGAGGGCATCCAGACCTACATTTTGCTGAAACTTCCAGGGTCCTAGCTATCACCGTTTCAGAGATACAGCCATCTAAAGTGGAGCTAATATTTGCCGATTTTCACCCCTCTAAAACGCCTTTAAAGGCCTGAAAATCGCACTTTTCAGTTTCATATGGAAATTTTGGGAAACTGGAGGTTCCAAAAGTCGATGGAGAGGGCATCCAGACCTACGTTTCGCTGAAACTTCCAGGGTCCTAGCTATCACCGTTTCAGAGATACAGCCATCTAAAGTGTAGCTAATATTTGCCGATTTTCATCCCTCTAAAACGCCTTTAAAGGCCTGAAAATCGCACTTTTCAGTTTCATATGGAAATTTTTGGAAACTGGAGGTTCCAAAAGTCGATGAAGAGGGCATCCAGACCTACATTTTGCTGAAACTTCCAGGGTCCTAGCTATCACCGTTTCAGAGATACAGCCATCTAAAGTGTAGCTAATATTTGCCGATTTTCACCCCTCTAAAACGCCTTTAAAGGCCTGAAAATCGCACTTTTCAGTTTCATATGGAAATTTTTGGAAACTGGAGGTTCCAAAAGTCGATGGAGAGGGCATCCAGACCTACGTTTCGCTGAAACTTCCAGGGTCCTAGCTATCACCGTTTCAGAGATACAGCCATCTAAAGTGTAGCTAATATTTGCCGATTTTCACCCCTCTAAAACGCCTTTAAAGGCCTGAAAATCGCACTTTTCAGTTTCATATGGAAATTTTTGGAAACTGAAGGTTCCAAAAGTCGATGAAGAGGGCATCCAGACCTACATTTTGCTGAAACTTCCAGGGTCCTAGCTATCACCGTTTCAGAGATACAGCCATCTAAAGTGTAGCTAATATTTGCCGATTTTCACCCCTCTAAAACGCCTTTAAAGGCCTGAAAATCGCACTTTTCAGTTTCATATGGAAATTTTTGGAAACTGAAGGTTCCAAAAGTCGATGAAGAGGGCATCCAGACCTACATTTTGCTGAAACTTCCAGGGTCCTAGCTATCACCGTTTCAGAGATACAGCCATCTAAAGTGTAGCTAATATTTGCTGATTTTCACCCCTCTAAAACGCCTTTAAAGGCCTGAAAATCGCACTTTTCAGTTTCATATGGAAATTTTTGGAAACTGGAGGTTCCAAAAGTCGATGAAGAGGGCAACCAGACCTACATTTTGCTGAAACTTCCAGGGTCCTAGCTATCACCGTTTCAGCCATCTAAAGTGTAGCTAATATTTGCCGATTTTCACCCCTCTAAAACGCCTTTAAAGGCCTGAAAATCGCACTTTTCAGTTTCATATGGAAATTTTTGGAAACTGGAGGTTCCAAAAGTCGATGGAGAGGGCATCCAGACCTACGTTTCGCTGAAACTTCCAGGGTCCTAGCTATCACCGTTTCAGAGATACAGCCATCTAAAGTGTAGCTAATATTTGCCGATTTTCATCCCTCTAAAACGCCTTTAAAGGCCTGAAAATCGCACTTTTCAGTTTCATATGGAAATTTTTGGAAACTGGAGGTTCCAAAAGTCGATGAAGAGGGCATCCAGACCTACATTTTGCTGAAACTTCCAGGGTCCTAGCTATCACCGTTTCAGAGATACAGCCATCTAAAGTGGAGCTAATATTTGCCGATTTTCACCCCTCTAAAACGCCTTTAAAGGCCTGAAAATCGCACTTTTCAGTTTCATATGGAAATTTTGGGAAACTGGAGGTTCCAAAAGTCGATGAAGAGGGCATCCAGACCTACATTTTGCTGAAACTTCCAGGGTCCTAGCTATCACCGTTTCAGAGATACAGCCATCTAAAGTGGAGCTAATATTTGCCGATTTTCATCCCTCTAAAACACCTTTAAAGGCCTGGAGGTTCCAAAAGTCGATGAAGAGGGCATCCAGACCTACATTTTGCTGAAACTTCCAGAGTCCTAGCTATCACCGTTTCAGAGATACAGCCATCTAAAGTGGAGCTAATATTTGCCGATTTTCACCCCTCTAAAACGCCTTTAAGGGCCTGAAAATCGCACTTTTCAGTTTCATATGGAAATTTTTGGAAACTGGAGGTTCCAAAAGTCGATGAAGAGGGCAACCAGACCTACATTTTGCTGAAACTTCCAGGGTCCTAGCTATCACCGTTTCAGAGATACAGCCATCTAAAGTGGAGCTAATATTTGCCGATTTTCACCCCTCTAAAACGCCTTTAAGGGCCTGAAAATCGCACTTTTCAGTTTCATATGGAAATTTTGGGAAACTGGAGGTTCCAAAAGTCGATGAAGAGGGCATCCAGACCTACATTTTGCTGAAACTTCCAGGGTCCTAGCTATCACCGTTTCAGAGATACAGCCATCTAAAGTGGAGCTAATATTTGCCGATTTTCACCCCTCTAAAACGCCTTTAAGGGCCTGAAAATCGCACTTTTCAGTTTCATATGGAAATTTTTGGAAACTGGAGGTTCCAAAAGTCGATGAAGAGGGCATCCAGACCTACATTTTGCTGAAACTTCCAGGGTCCTAGCTATCACCGTTTCAGAGATACAGCCATCTAAAGTGGAGCTAATATTTGCCGATTTTCACCCCTCTAAAACGCCTTTAAAGGCCTGAAAATCGCACTTTTCAGTTTCATATGGAAATTTTGGGAAACTGGAGGTTCCAAAAGTCGATGAAGAGGGCATCCAGACCTACATTTTGCTGAAACTTCCAGGGTCCTAGCTATCACCGTTTCAGAGATACAGCCATCTAAAGTGTAGCTAATATTTGCCGATTTTCATCCCTCTAAAACACCTTTAAAGGCCTGAAAATCGCACTTTTCAGTTTCATATGGAAATTTTTGGAAACTGGAGGTTCCAAAAGTCGATGAAGAGGGCATCCAGACCTACATTTTGCTGAAACTTCCAGGGTCCTAGCTATCACCGTTTCAGAGATACAGCCATCTAAAGTGGAGCTAATATTTGCCGATTTTCACCCCTCTAAAACGCCTTTAAGGGCCTGAAAATCGCACTTTTCAGTTTCATATGGAAATTTTTGGAAACTGGAGGTTCCAAAAGTCGATGAAGAGGGCATCCAGACCTACATTTTGCTGAAACTTCCAGGGTCCTAGCTATCACCGTTTCAGAGATACAGCCATCTAAAGTGGAGCTAATATTTGCCGATTTTCACCCCTCTAAAACGCCTTTAAAGGCCTGAAAATCGCACTTTTCAGTTTCATATGGAAATTTTTGGAAACTGGAGGTTCCAAAAGTCGATGAAGAGGGCATCCAGACCTACATTTTGCTGAAACTTCCAGGGTCCTAGCTATCACCGTTTCAGAGATACAGCCATCTAAAGTGGAGCTAATATTTGCCGATTTTCACCCCTCTAAAACGCCTTTAAAGGCCTGAAAATCGCACTTTTCAGTTTCATATGGAAATTTCTGGAAACTGGAGGTTCCAAAAGTCGATGGAGAGGGCATCCAGACCTACGTTTCGCTGAAACTTCCAGGGTCCTAGCTATCACCGTTTCAGAGATACAGCCATCTAAAGTGGAGCTAATATTTGCCGATTTTCACCCCTCTAAAACGCCTTTAAAGGCCTGAAAATCGCACTTTTCAGTTTCATATGGAAATTTTGGGAAACTGGAGGTTCCAAAAGTCGATGAAGAGGGCATCCAGACCTACATTTTGCTGAAACTTCCAGGGTCCTAGCTATCACCGTTTCAGAGATACAGCCATCTAAAGTGGAGCTAATATTTGCCGATTTTCACCCCTCTAAAACGCCTTTAAGGGCCTGAAAATCGCACTTTTCAGTTTCATATGGAAATTTTGGGAAACTGGAGGTTCCAAAAGTCGATGAAGAGGGCATCCAGACCTACATTTTGCTGAAACTTCCAGGGTCCTAGCTATCACCGTTTCAGAGATACAGCCATCTAAAGTGGAGCTAATATTTGCCGATTTTCACCTCTCTAAAACGCCTTTAAGGGCCTGAAAATCGCACTTTTCAGTTTCATATGGAAATTTTTGGAAACTGGAGGTTCCAAAAGTCGATGAAGAGGGCATCCAGACCTACATTTTGCTGAAACTTCCAGGGTCCTAGCTATCACCGTTTCAGAGATACAGCCATCTAAAGTGGAGCTAATATTTGCCGATTTTCACCCCTCTAAAACGCCTTTAAAGGCCTGAAAATCGCACTTTTCAGTTTCATATGGAAATTTTGGGAAACTGGAGGTTCCAAAAGTCGATGAAGAGGGCATCCAGACCTACATTTTGCTGAAACTTCCAGGGTCCTAGCTATCACCGTTTCAGCCATCTAAAGTGGAGCTAATATTTGCCGATTTTCACCCCTCTAAAACGCCTTTAAAGGCCTGAAAATCGCACTTTTCAGTTTCATATGGAAATTTTTGGAAACTGGAGGTTCCAAAAGTCGATGAAGAGGGCATCCAGACCTACATTTTGCTGAAACTTCCAGGGTCCTAGCTATCACCGTTTCAGAGATACAGCCATCTAAAGTGGAGCTAATATTTGCCGATTTTCACCCCTCTAAAACGCCTTGAAAGGCCTGAAAATCGCACTTTTCAGTTTCATATGGAAATTTTTGGAAACTGGAGGTTCCAAAAGTCGATGAAGAGGGCATCCAGACCTACATTTGGCTGAAACTTCCAGGGTCCTAGCTATCACCGTTTCAGAGATACAGCCATCTAAAGTGGAGCTAATATTTGCCGATTTTCACCCCTCTAAAACGCCTTTAAAGGCCTGAAAATCGCACTTTTCAGTTTCATATGGAAATTTTGGGAAACTGGAGGTTCCAAAAGTCGATGAAGAGGGCATCCAGACCTACATTTTGCTGAAACTTCCAGGGTCCTAGCTATCACCGTTTCAGCCATCTAAAGTGGAGCTAATATTTGCCGATTTTCACCCCTCTAAAACGCCTTTAAAGGCCTGAAAATCGCACTTTTCAGTTTCATATGGAAATTTTTGGAAACTGGAGGTTCCAAAAGTCGATGAAGAGGGCATCCAGACCTACATTTTGCTGAAACTTCCAGGGTCCTAGCTATCACCGTTTCAGAGATACAGCCATCTAAAGTGGAGCTAATATTTGCCGATTTTCACCCCTCTAAAACGCCTTTAAAGGCCTGAAAATCGCACTTTTCAGTTTCATATGGAAATTTTTGGAAACTGGAGGTTCCAAAAGTCGATGAAGAGGGCATCCAGACCTACATTTGGCTGAAACTTCCAGGGTCCTAGCTATCACCGTTTCAGAGATACAGCCATCTAAAGTGGAGCTAATATTTGCCGATTTTCACCCCTCTAAAACGCCTTTAAAGGCCTGAAAATCGCACTTTTCAGTTTCATATGGAAATTTTGGGAAACTGGAGGTTCCAAAAGTCGATGAAGAGGGCATCCAGACCTACATTTTGCTGAAACTTCCAGGGTCCTAGCTATCACCGTTTCAGCCATCTAAAGTGGAGCTAATATTTGCCGATTTTCACCCCTCTAAAACGCCTTTAAAGGCCTGAAAATCGCACTTTTCAGTTTCATATGGAAATTTTTGGAAACTGGAGGTTCCAAAAGTCGATGGAGAGGGCATCCAGACCTACGTTTCGCTGAAACTTCCAGGGTCCTAGCTATCACCGTTTCAGAGATACAGCCATCTAAAGTGGAGCTAATATTTGCCGATTTTCACCCCTCTAAAACGCCTTTAAAGACCTGAAAATCGCACTTAAAAGTTTCACATGAAAATTTCCGAAAATGGAGGTTCCAAAAGTCGATGAAGAGGGCATCCAGACCTACATTTTGCTGAAACTTCCAGGGTCCAAGCTATCACCGTTTTAGAGATACAGCCATCTAAAGTGGAGCTAATATTTGCCGATTTTCACCCCTCTAAAACGCCTCTAAAGGCCTGAAAATCGCACTTTTCAGTTTTATATGAAAATTTTCGAAAATGGAGGTTCCAAAAGTCGATGAAGAGGGCATCCAGACCTACATTTTGCTGAAACTTCCAGGGTCCTAGCTATCACCGTTTCAGAGATACAGCCATCTAAAGTGTAGCTAATATTTGCCGATTTTCACCCCTCTAAAACGCCTTTAAAGGCCTGAAAATCGCACTTTTCAGTTTCATATGGAAATTTTTGGAAACTGGAGGTTCCAAAAGTCGATGGAGAGGGCATCCAGACCTACGTTTCGCTGAAACTTCCAGGGTCCTAGCTATCACCGTTTCAGAGATACAGCCATCTAAAGTGGAGCTAATATTTGCCGATTTTCACCCCTCTAAAACGCCTTTAAAGGCCTGAAAATCGCACTTTTCAGTTTCATATGGAAATTTTTGGAAACTGGAGGTTCCAAAAGTCGATAGAGAGGGCATCCAGACCTACGTTTCGCTGAAACTTCCAGGGTCCTAGCTATCACCGTTTCAGAGATACAGCCATCTAAAGTGGAGCTAATATTTGCCGATTTTCATCCCTCTAAAACACCTTTAAAGGCCTGGAGGTTCCAAAAGTCGATGAAGAGGGCATCCAGACCTACATTTTGCTGAAACTTCCAGGGTCCTAGCTATCACCGTTTCAGAGATACAGCCATCTAAAGTGGAGCTAATATTTGCCGATTTTCACCCCTCTAAAACGCCTTTAAAGGCCTGAAAATCGCACTTTTCAGTTTCATATGGAAATTTTTGGAAACTGGAGGTTCCAAAAGTCGATGGAGAGGGCATCCAGACCTACGTTTCGCTGAAACTTCCAGGGTCCTAGCTATCACCGTTTCAGAGATACAGCCATCTAAAGTGGAGCTAATATTTGCCGATTTTCACCCCTCTAAAACGCCTTTAAAGACCTGAAAATCGCACTTAAAAGTTTCACATGAAAATTTCCGAAAATGGAGGTTCCAAAAGTCGATGAAGAGGGCATCCAGACCTACATTTTGCTGAAACTTCCAGGGTCGAAGCTATCACCGTTTTAGAGATACAGCCATCTAAAGTGGAGCTAATATTTGCCGATTTTCACCCCTCTAAAACGCCTCTAAAGGCCTGAAAATCGCACTTTTCAGTTTTATATGAAAATTTTCGAAATGGAGGTTCCAAAAGTCGATGAAGAGGGCATCCAGACCTACATTTTGCTGAAACTTCCAGGGTCCTAGCTATCACCGTTTCAGAGATACAGCCATCTAAAGTGTAGCTAATATTTGCCGATTTTCACCCCTCTAAAACGCCTTTAAAGGCCTGAAAATCGCACTTTTCAGTTTCATATGGAAATTTTTGGAAACTGGAGGTTCCAAAAGTCGATGAAGAGGGCATCCAGACCTACATTTTGCTGAAACTTCCAGGGTCCTAGCTATCACCGTTTCAGAGATACAGCCATCTAAAGTGTAGCTAATATTTGCCGATTTTCACCCCTCTAAAACGCCTCTAAAGGCCTGAAAATCGCACTTTTCAGTTTCATATGAAAATTTTCGAAAATGGAGGTTCCAAAAGTCGATGAAGAGGGCATCCAGACCTACATTTTGCTGAAACTTCCAGGGTCCTAGCTATCACCGTTTCAGAGATACAGCCATCTAAAGTGTAGCTAATATTTGCCGATTTTCACCCCTCTAAAACGCCTGTAAAGGCCTGAAAATCGCACTTTTCAGTTTCATATGGAAATTTTTGGAAACTGGAGGTTCCAAAAGTCGATGAAGAGGGCAACCAGACCTACATTTTGCTGATACTTCCAGGGTCCTAGCTAAAGTGGAGCTAATATTTGCCGATTTTCACCCCTCTAAAACGCCTTTAAAGGCCTGAAAATCGCACTTTTCAGTTTCATATGGAAATTTTTGGAAACTGGAGGTTCCAAAAGCCGATGAAGAGGGCATCCAGACCTACATTTTGCTGAAACTTCCAGGGTCCTAGCTATCACCGTTTCAGAGATACAGCCATCTAAAGTGGAGCTAATATTTGCCGATTTTCACCCCTCTAAAACGCCTTTAAAGGCCTGAAAATCGCACTTTTCAGTTTCATATGGAAATTTTTGGAAACTGGAGGTTCCAAAAGTCGATGAAGAGGGCAACCAGACCTACATTTTGCTGATACTTCCAGGGTCCTAGCTAAAGTGGAGCTAATATTTGCCGATTTTCACCCCTCTAAAACGCCTTTAAAGGCCTGAAAATCGCACTTTTCAGTTTCATATGGAAATTTTTGGAAACTGGAGGTTCCAAAAGTCGATGAAGAGGGCATCCAGACCTACATTTTGCTGAAACTTCCAGGGTCCTAGCTATCACCGTTTCAGAGATACAGCCATCTAAAGTGGAGCTAATATTTGCCGATTTTCATCCCTCTAAAACACCTTTAAAGGCCTGGAGGTTCCAAAAGTCGATAAAGAGGGCATCCAGACCTACATTTTGCTGAAACTTCCAGGGTCCTAGCTATCACCGTTTCAGAGACACAGCCATCTAAAGTGGAGCTAATATTTGCCGATTTTCACCCCTCTAAAGCGCCTTTAAAGGCCTGAAAATCGCACTTAAAAGTTTCACATGAAAATTTCCGAAAATGGAGGTTCCAAAAGTCGATGAAGAGGGCATCCAGACCTACATTTTGCTGAAACTTCCAGGGTCCAAGCTATCACCGTTTCAGAGATACAGCCATCTAAAGTGGAGCTAATATTTGCCGATTTTCACCCCTCTAAAACGCCTCTAAAGGCCTGAAAATCGCACTTTTCAGTTTTATATGAAAATTTTCGAAAATGGAGGTTCCAAAAGTCGATGAAGAGGGCATCCAGACCTACATTTTGCTGAAACTTCCAGGGTCCTAGCTATCACCGTTTCAGAGACACAGCCATCTAAAGTGGAGCTAATATTTGCCGATTTTCACCCCTCTAAAGCGCCTTTAAAGGCCTGAAAATCGCACTTTAAAGTTTCACATGAAAATTTCCGAAAATGGAGGTTCCAAAAGTCGATGAAGAGGGCATCCAGACCTACATTTTGCTGAAACTTCCAGGGTCCTAGCTATCACCGTTTCAGAGATACAGCCATCTAAAGTGGAGCTAATATTTGCCGATTTTCACCCCTCTAAAACGCCTCTAAAGGCCTGAAAATCGCACTTTTCAGTTTGATATGAAAATTTTCGAAAATGGAGGTTCCAAAAGTCGATGAAGAGGGCATCCAGACCTACATTTTGCTGAAACTTCCAGGGTCCTAGCTATCACCGTTTCAGAGCCACAGCCATCTAAAGTGCAGCTAATATTTGCCGATTTTCACCCCTCTAAAGCGCCTTTAAAGGCCTGAAAATCGCACTTTAAAGTTTCACATGAAAATTTCCGAAAATGGAGGTTCCAAAAGTCGATGAAGAGGGCATCCAGACCTACATTTTGCTGAAACTTCCAGGGTCCTAGCTATCACCGTTTCAGAGACACAGCCATCTAAAGTGGAGCTAATATTTGCCGATTTTCACCCCTCTAAAACGCCTTTAAAGGCCTGAAAATCGCACTTTTCAGTTTCATATGAAAATTTTGGAAAATGGAGGTCCCAAAAGTCGATGAAGAGGGCATCCAGACCTACATTTTGCTGAAACTTCCAGGGTCCTAGCTATCACCGTTTCAGAGCCACAGCCATCTAAAGTGCAGCTAATATTTGCCGATTTTCAGCCCTCTAAAGCGCCTTTAAAGGCCTGAGAATCGCACTTTAAAGTTTCACATGAAAATTTCCGAAAATGGAGGTTCCACAAGTCGATGAAGAGGGCATCGAGACCTACATTTTGCTGAAACTTCCAGGGTCATTACTATCACCGTTTCAGAGATACAGTCATCTAAAGTGGAGCTAATATTTGCCGATTTTCACCCCTCTAAAACGCTTTTAAAGGCCTCAAACTCACACTTTTCTGTTTCATATGAAAATTTTCGAAAATGGAGGTTCTAAAAGTCGATGAAGAGGGCATCCAGACCTACATTTTGCTGAAACTTTCAGGGTCCTAGCTATCACCCTTTCAGAGATACAGCCATCTAAAGTGGAGCTAATATTTGCCGATTTTTACCCCTCTAAAACGCTTTTAAAGGCCTCAAACTCGCACTTTTCTGTTTCATATGAAAATTTTCGAAAATGGAGGTTCCAAAAGTCGATGAAGAGGGCATCCAGACCTACATTTTGCTGAAACTTCTATCACCGTTTCAGAGATACAGCCATCTGAAGTGGAGCTAATATTTGCCGATTTTGACCCCTCTAAAACACCTTTAAAGGCCTGAAAATAGCCTTTTTCGTTTTCATATGAACATTTTTGGTAATGGAGGTTCCAAAAGTCGATGAAGAGGGCATCCAGACCAACATTTTGCTGAAACTTCCAGGGTCCTAGCTATCACCGTTTCAGAGATACAGCCATCTAAAGTGGAGCTAATATTTGCCGATTTTGACCCCTCTAAAACGCTTTTAAAGGCCTCAAACTCACACTTTTCTGTTTCATATGAAAATTTTCGAAAATGGAGGTTCTAAAAGTCGATGAAGAGGGCATCCAGACCTACATTTTGCTGAAACTTTCAGGGTCCTAGCTATCACCGTTTCAGAGATACAGCCATCTAGAGTGGAGCTAATATTTGCCGATTTTCGCCCCTCTAAAACGCCTTTAAAGGCCTAAAAATCGCACTTTTCAGTTTCATATGAAAATTTTCGAAAATGGAGGTTCCGAAAGTCGATGGAGAGGGCATCCAGACCTACATTTTGCTGAAACTTCCAGGGTCCTAGCTATCACCGTTTCAGAGATACAGCCATCTAGAGTGGAGCTAATATTTGCCGATTTTCACCCCTCTAAAACGCCTTTAAAGGCCTAAAAATCGCACTTTTCAGTTTCATATGACAATTTTCGAAAATGGAGGTTCCGAAAGTCGATGGAGAGGGCATCCAGACCTACATTTTGCTGAAACTTCCAGGGTCCTAGCTATCACCGTTTCAGAGATACACCCATCTAAAGTGGAGCTAATATTTGCCGATTTTCACCCCTCTAAAACGCCTTTAAAGGCCTCAAACTCGCACTTTTCTGTTTCGTATGAAAATTTTCGAAAATGGAGGTTCCAAAAGTCGATGAAGAGGTCATCCAGACCTACATTTTGCTGAAACTTCCAGGGTCCTAGCTATCACCCTTTCAGAGATACAGCCATCTAAAGTGGAGCTAATATTTGCCGATTTTCACCCCTCTAAAACGCTTTTAAAGGCCTCAAACTCGCACTTTTCTGTTTCATATGAAAATTTTCGAAAATGGAGGTTCTAAAAGTCGATGAAGAGGGCATCCAGACCTACATTTTGCTGAAACTTTCAGGGTCCTAGCTATCACCGTTTCAGAGATACAGCCATCTAGAGTGGAGCTAATATTTGCCGATTTTCACCCCTCTAAAACGCCTTTAAAGGCCTAAAAATCGCACTTTTCAGTTTCATATGAAAATTTTCGAAAATGGAGGTTCCAAAAGTCGATGGAGAGGGCATCCAGACCTACATTTTGCTGAAACTTCCAGGGTCCTAGCTATCACCGTTTCAGAGATACAGCCATCTAAAGTGGAGCTAATATTTGCCGATTTTCACCCCTCTAAAACGCCTTTAAAGGCCTCAAACTCGCACTTTTCTGTTTCATATGAAAATTTTTGAAAATGCAGGTTCCAAAAGTCGATGAAGAGGGCATCCAGACCTACATTTTGCTGAAACTTCCAGGGTCCTAGCTATCACGATTTCAGAGATGCAGCCATCTAAAGTGGAGCTAATATTTGCCGATTTTCACCCCTCTAAAACGCCTTTAAAGGTCTGAAAATCGCACTTTTCAGTTTCATATGTAAATTTTCGAAAATGGGGGTTCCAAAAGTCGATGAAGAGGGCATCCGGACCTACATTTTGCTGAAATGTCCAGGGTCTTACCTATCACCGTTTCAGAGATACAGCCACCTTAAGATTAGGTAGCGAATGGCCAGTTTGACCGCAGTAGAACGCTTCTAAAGTCTTCGCCTTTTTCGTTTTCATATGAAAATTTTTGAAAATGAGGGTTCCAAAAGTCGTTGAAGAGGGAATCCAGACCTACATTTTGCTGCCCTTGCCTTTTTTCTTCTGCAGTGAGGATATAGGATATTTTTTATAATTTCTTTAGTTGTTATTCATTTTTAGGGTTTTTTAGAAATTTTTTTTCAAAAAACCCCTATGAAATCGATTTTGTCCGTCCGTCCGTCTGTCCGTCTGTCCGTCTGTTCACTAAATATCTCGCGAACGGCTCAACCGATTGTCATGAAATTTGGTAGGAATGTGTAGAATGGTTACAGTCTTTGGCACATATACCTTAGAAGTTGGTAGGAAAAAAACAACAGGGTGTCCCGAACGTTTGAAAAAAGTCGACTTTTTTAGTTTTTTATCGGAGATTGACAATTTTCTGATTAAAAGACCTTTTTCAACTGACAAATAATTTGTATTTCCTTCTAAATTTATATACAATAATTGCTTACATTGCTAATTTAAACTTACGTATAGTGAATGTAATTGTCCCACGGGAAAATGCTTAAGTTCACATGTTGCACGGGTAAGCATTTTCGCGTGTACGTTTCTCATATTTTAGGAATCTTATGATCTATGCAAAATACAGAATTCAAGAAAAAATGAATTGACATAAGATACATACAGATACTTAGCGTTAGTATAGAAATTCTTACTGATATAAGATACATACAGATACTTAGCGTTAGTATAGAAATTCTTACTGATATAAGATACACACATGAGAACTACATATTTTGTAGAATTATATGGGATATATGATATACTCTTCGTATTGAAAATGAACATTCCCCCGCGTTGAAACTCATTGGGTTTCAATTCTAGGACGTTGACTAAGCCTAAATATTGAGCGTCTTGGAGCAGGTTCTGGATAGCGGTTGCTTTTTTTGCAGGATAGCCAATTGCCTTTTATTAGTTTCTTTATTAGATAGACGATCATAACGATAATAATCAATCCTAGCGCTATAGAGCTCATTGCGTAATGATGAATGTTTTGCTGCAAACTAACCGCTGGAAGGCTTTCTAGTTGCAATTCTTGCAGCGAAACGTTAAGGTTCTTGATATCATCCAGACTCTGTTTTGTTATTGGATTCTGGATTGCTCGCATTAATTCATTATTGAATAGGGTCTCTTCAATCTGTGTTGCATTTATTACAGAAGAGGCATAAAAAGAGGTATGAGGTTGGTTCAGCTGCTGAGTGTGTGCGGAAATGATCGTAGAATCTTGTCTAATGACACAGCTAGGTTTTAATTTGATAATTCCAATGCCGTTCAAATTTTGTTGATACGATTGAGACTGGCAATTAATATTTACCGGGGTCTCGACTTTGAACTGGTATATCCAAGAGTTGGGATCATGGAGTTGAATCCAGTTTTCGGCTGTTAAGATGGGTTCAAAGTTACAGCTGGAGGATATGCTGCCTGGTTGATTTATTAGGTCAAGTTCACATGTAGCAGGGCCAAATGATTTGTGATAGGTTTTATGTTTTTTGTTACAAATATAGTTACCGCCTAGACTAATTAAGCAGTTATCTAATTCATCGTATGCTAGGCTATAATAATAATCCCGATGGAGACTAACCGCAACGAGATCGGCTGTAGTGCTTATTTTTATAGAACGATTTTCAGTAACTATTGGAATTGGAATGACATTAAAAATTTGGAATTTATCTTTGCTTAACAGGGGTATTTGAATTTTGAACAAGACGTGATTTTCGGTTATTTTAGCCTTGACGGTCATTAGGGTATACAATTGCAGGAAATCAATATGACTGGTTCCGCCAGGGACGATAAGCATTGAGTCTAGGTTTTCCCGAATCAAGACTAACTCAGATTGTAATTGTTCTGGGGAAAGCAGCAGTGAGCTGACCTTATTCTCGTGGCTGTCTGTTAGCACCTTAATCATGTCTGATTGCACCCTTTGGAAATTCGTAAGCATCAGTGTGAAATGTAGTGTCAGTATGCCAAATACCTGCACGAGCATTTCTTGGTTCACTACCTTGTTGGTGTGATTGAGAGCCGCCCTCAAAGACGCTAGGTTTTCAGTTATTGTAGTAAATCTTGCTTCAGACTTTACTCTGTCAGCCTTTATGATGTTTAGGGTGGAATCAACTATCGATGTTTGTCTTTTTATTAGGTGGAGAATATGCTCTTCGTTCTGCCGTACCTTTTCTATCGTGTCAGCCATGTGATCAGCGTATTCCTGATCCAGCACGCCGAATAATTTGTTCGCTATCGAACCAATTATGTCCAGAGGGGATCGACGGGGTCGATGATTGTGACCCAGTCCTTTTAGAAGGAGGTCATTGGTTGTGCTTATCGGGTACATTAGCCTATCACATTGCTGCAAGATGGGATTGCAATATTCAGTGCTGTTTCTGAGTGCCCCATTGTTACACAATTTTTGTAGTTCATTTAACTGAGCGTTGAGGTTGTTATACTCGCTCCAATAATCACTCAGATTATAATATGCCATGATTGTCCACCTGTCTACTGCCATTGACATGTGACCTAGATCCTCAAAGTATATCAGCGGTCGATTTTGCCACTTGAGGATCTCTATACTATTGTTGACATTAAGTGAGTAGACAGGCGGACAAATGGTTAGACATACAACTAGGAGTAAACTGAAGATTGAGTAGCCCTTACCGAGAGAAGGAAGGCTTCTGGTTTTCCGTTTTTCTCGCGTAGCTTCGAGTTCAGCGACACGCTTATGATATTCTTGGAGCGCTGCACAGGGTTTGAAGGGCACACTCTTCCAACTACTGCTGATAGGGTGGATTCTGATCCGTTTTTTATTTTTGGTTGGAAGTGGTAGCCTCCGTTTCCTTTCGGTGTTTAGCATGATTTGTGTATGATCATCGCTTGTATTTTTTGGAGGGTGCTTCGAATGGGTTTTCAATGATTGAGCCTTTTGTATAGTGGATGCGGAAAGTTTGTGTAGTGGTATGCTGCAAATGAGCGATGTGTAATTCGACTGCTCAGTTTTTTGTTCTGACTTACTGCGATCATCTGGAATTTCCTCAATTAAATTATCTGAGACCTTTGAATCGGGATTTATTGGAAGTGGGGCTAAGTTGTGGATGGCTCGTTTGACTACACCTCTTTCCGTCTTGATTTCCATCACTCTTACTCTTCCATCATTGTCTGCGAATCCACCAATGATTCTGCCGAGTGACCATTTTAGAGGAGGCGTAAAATCTTCTTTCAAGAGAACAAGACTTCCAGGTTTCAGTTCAGCGGTAGGTGTTCTCCATTTATTTCTTTGTTGTAAATCATGAAGAAACTCCCTACTCCATCTATTCCAAAACTCTACTTGCTTTCGGGTTACTAGTTCCCACCTTTGAGCGAGTTTTAGATTTTGTTCTTTAGCAACTGGGTTCGGTAGAGTATTTAATGGCTCACCGATCAGAAAATGGCCTGGAGTCAATGCTTGTAGATCATTCGGATTGCTGGAGAGAGCGGTAAGAGGGCGTGAATTTAGTACAGCTTCTGCTTCAGAGACAATGGTATGAAGCTCTTCATATGTGAGAGAGGCGTTTCCGATACATCGGCGCAAGTGGTGTTTGGCTGATTTCACTGCTGCCTCCCAAAGGCCCCCGAAATGAGGTGTCCTTGGTGGAATGAACAGCCATTCTACCATTTGGTCGGCGCAAAACTTCACAAGATCGTCTTTATTGTTATTTTGGTATATTAACTCGTGTAGCTCTTTTAAGTCATTTTTAGCTCCTACAAAATTTGTCCCATTATCACAGTAAATACGGGTTGGTTTTCCGCGCCTCGCAATGAACCGTTTCAGTGCCCCCATAAAGGCGTCTTTTGTCAGATCAGATGCGAGTTCCAGGTGGATGGCTTTCGTGGTAAAACATACAAAAACTGATATATAGGCCTTTGTTGGTTTCTTTCCACGAATTTTGTAATGGATGTGAATAGGTCCGCAGAAGTCAATACCAACATTGACAAATGGTCTTGTAGGTTGCACTCGAGTGGAGGGTAAATTTCCCATGATTTGAGTGATGTTTCTAGGTCGAAAGCGTGCACATCGTACACACTGGTGGACGATGGAAGTGGCTAATTTCTTGCCGTTTAGAGGCCAGTATCTTTGCCTCGTGGCAGCTAAGAGAGCTTGAGGACCTGCATGCATATTTGACATATGAAGTTCAGTCATCAGAAGAACCACATAATCATCCTTTTCAGGAAGCAAGATGGGATGTCTAGAATCGTAAGGGAGGTTGGCTTGTTGAAGTCTTCCTCCTACGCGGATTAGGCCCTTGTCGTCGATAAAAACGGATAAAGAAGCTAGTTTGCTTTTTGTAGGGACAAGTCGTCCCTTTTTTAGCTCCTTTAATTCACATTGAAAGTGTTTCTCTTGAATTATTTTTAGAATGATATGCAAGGCTTCTTGAATTTCTTGTGGTTTTAAGGTCCCCTTTACGCGACTGTATGTCTTTGAATTTCCCCAGCTTCTTACACGGTTGATATAGGAAAATACGTGTAATAGCGTTTTAAAGGAGTTTCGGTGATTAATGGTTAAGAGAGTGTTAGTTTTATCCGCAGTTGCAGTGAACATTACTTGCGGGAGAGAATCTTCCTGAGTTATTGATTCCTTGAGTTGTTTTAGTTTCGGGAGATTAATTGGTTCACAATGTAGGAACCTTGGCCCGGAAAACCACAGTTCTGTGGATAAAAGTTGAGTTGTGTTTAGACCTCGCGAGTTAAGATCGGCTGGGTTGTCCTTTGTAGGCACATGTAGCCAACATTCTTTATTGGAATTTCTTTGAATGTAGGATACGCGATTAGCAATGAATCTGCTAGGGTCTGAAGTGTTAGCTTTAATCCAGGATAATGCGATAGTCGAATCGCTCCAATAGTATGTGCCATTGATCGACATCATTATAGTCGAAATTACGCGTCGTACTAGTTTGGCTAGTAAGTGGGCTGCAGAAAGCTCAAGACGTGGTAAAGTTGTGGTTCCCTTAATGGGAGCTACCTTGGACTTAGCACACAATAATTGAACTGTTACCTTGCCGTGGTTGTCGACACTTCGTAAATACACTATGGCACTATACGCCTTCTCGCTGGCATCTGAGAAGCCATGTATTTCAATGGACCTTGCCTTGCCGTGTGAGAGTGCATGTCTAGGTATATATAATTCTTTAATTCTCTTTAAGTCGTGGCGAAACGATTCCCATTCCGCGTCTTTATTGTGTGGCAATGATACATCCCAATCTAGCTTCAACTGCCACAATCCTTGCAAGAATATTTTGCCATACGTGACCACTGGATTTATTAATCCTAGTGGATCATAGATTCTGGCGACATCGGCTAATATTGATCGTTTCGTGAACCGTTTTGGTTCTGCTAAATTTGTTTTTATAGAAAATTGATCGGTGCTGGGGCACCAAACCAATCCTAGTGTTTTGACATGGTCAGAATTTGTTTCACCTATGTTTATCACGACCTCGATGTCGTTCTTTGGGATGCCTTCCAATAGCTTTGGATGATTGGCACTCCATTTTCGTAGTTGAAACCCTCCCCGGCGTAATAAGGAGGTAACTTCATGTTGCATTCTAGATGCTTCTTTTAGGCTGTTGGATCCGGTCATAACGTCGTCAACATAAAAATCTCGGTTTAAGACCATTGAGCCTAAGGGATATGATCTCTCTTCGTCCGCGGCTAGACGCTTGAGACACCTTGTTGCCAAATATGGCGCTGAAGATGTGCCGTACGTAACAGTGCGCAAACGGTAGTATTGCAATTTATCGTCAGGTGAGTCTCGCCAGACAATGAGGTGAAAGTTTCGGTCAGCTTCATCTATGAGTATTTGTCTGTACATTTTGCTAATGTCAGCTATGAATACGTATGTATGAAGTCGGAAACGCAGTAGTATATCAAATAGTTGGTCTTGAACCGTCGGACCAACCATTAAGATATCATTTAGTGAAAGATTGTTTGATGTTTTACATGAGCCATCAAAAACTACTCGAAGCTTGGTGCTGCTGCTCTCTGGTTTCAGCACACAATGGTGAGGGAGGAAGTAGTTGTTCTTTGGAATTTCCAATACGGGCTCCATATGCTTCAGGTGAAGGAGCTCATGCATGAAGGCGCAGTATTGTGTTTTTAAATCAGAATTTTTTCTTAGTCGGCGTTCCAAGCCAAAGAACCTCCTTTCTGCTATATCTCTGGAATTCCCTAGCGAGTCGGGGGTTGAGCTGAACGGAAGACGTACTACAAATCTCCCATCTTTGGTTCGCCGGGTATGAAGTTGGAAGTGGTCCTCGCAAACCTGTTCCATGTCTGTTAATTCTTTGATAGAGCTCTCGCATTCCTCAAGTTCCCAAAACCTTTTAACTTGGGATTCGAGGCTCTTTGTTGATATTCCACTGAACATCGCGTTGTTTGATGGTTGATATCGAGCTGTTCCAAGAACAACCCAACCCAGTATGGAATTCTGTAACGTTGGGAGCTCAGATGACATTTTTATTTTGCCAACAGACATTAATGATGAATAAACATCAGCCCCGAGCAGAATATCGACTTTCCTTGGTTTGTTGAAGTCAGGATCTGCTAATTTAATGTTTTGTGGAATTGGCCAATTTGATGTGTTCACAGGTGTAGTAGGTTGCTTTGAAGCGATTTCAGGGAGAATGATTGCTTCCACCTGTGTCTGAAATCCATTAAGTTTGGACTTTATCGTAAAGTTCAATCGACCTTTAGCTTGAAGAGTGAACTCACCTATGCCAATCACATTAACTCGTGCCTTGGCTGTTGTGAAGCCCAATCGTTTAACCAGGCTTTCTGTTATGAAGTTTAATTGGGAGCCAGAGTCTAATAGTGCTCTACAGGTTATTTCTTGAGCCATACAATTTTCGACATTTATCAGTGCTGTGGCTAAGAATGTATAGTATGAAGATGATTGGTTCGTGTTGCTGACTGTATGCGCTGAAGCTCTAGTTTGATTCAGTGCTTTTTCCGGCTCAAATTTCCGAGAGCCCTTTTGCCTTTCACGATGTAATAGGGTGTTATGTCGACCATCACATTTTATGCAGTTTCTCGATAAGCAAGTAGATGTAGTGTGGTTCTTTCTCAGGCAATTGAGGCAAAGGTGCATTAGTTTACATTGTTTTATTCTATCAGAGGGCGACAGTTTTAAGAATGCCGTACATTCCCTGAGAAAATGGCCTTTATTTTTGCACATTTCGCAGCTATAAGAGTCTGTTTTTTGTGCTGTTATGAAGGAGCTGCCCTTTTTGGTGTCTTTCTCCTTCTCTCTTTGTTGGCCTTTTTCTCTTTTATCCCCCAGAGTCTCGAGCAATTGAAATCTTCCCTCGATAAATTTCAAGAAAGTTTCAAGAGAAGGGATGTCTTTTGGGTTCTCAAGGCCTTCTTCGAACAACCTATGTGTTTCTCTATCAACTTTCCTTATGAGTAATTGGATGAGTAGGGCATCCCAATTAGTTGTGTCCACGCCTTGATTCTTGATACCTAACGTGGCTTCACTTACGGTATCATGAAGCCGTTTCAAACCAATAGCAGACTCAGTTGCTATATTATTAAACGATAGCATACTGTTTATAAAGGCTGTGACAATAAGTCGCTTGTTGTCATACCTTTTTTGGAGAATGTCCCAAGCAGTTTGGTAATTAGTCTCAGAAATTTGCAAATGTTGAATAAGGCGACTGGGTTCACCTGAGAGGTTCGATTTTAGATAAAACATTTTCTGAGTGTCGGACATCGGTTGTTGATGAATTAAGTTTCTGAACAAATCATGAAATTGTTGCCATTTTGCATAGTCTCCCTGAAATGTCGGGATTGTTACCTTTGGCAATCTAACCATTGAACTGGAAGAACCTTGACTATTGCCTGGAGTTTGAGAATTTATTTGAGTGGCGGTTTGAGAGGTAATAGTGTTTGCTTCTGTACTTGGTTGAGTGCTCATTTCGAGCAACTTAATGGCCATCGCCAGATATTTTGGCTCAAGCTCAGTATATCTAGTGGCTTCATACTGATCATCTTCTTCAGATAATAGTTCAAAATGGTTGAACGTGATTGTTTGCCAACTACTGGAGATGGTGGCCGAATATTGCATGTAAAATGCCCTTGAATGCTGCTGCCTTATAGTATTCTCTAAACTCGAAAGTGTATGCTCTAATGAGTCTATCATTGCATTTTGAGTTTTTATCTTTCGGTTTGTGAAATCCGACACTGGAAAGGGTGATGGTGGTGTAGGATCGGGAAGAACTGAAGCGGTTTTTATCCGCTCAGTGATCTCCCCCTTTAAGTCTATATAGACTTCTTTCACTTGACTAAAGAAATCCTCCTCAAAATAAGGATGGTTGGCAAATTGTTCTTCAAGGGTTGCTATAGAACTGTTCTGTTTCTCGAATTCAGCCCAGTCCTGCTCCAAGAGCTCGAGTTGGGATTTATAAAACCTAAGGTTCTTTCGAGCATTTGAGGTTTTGTAAAAATTTTCTTGCCTATTGGCAATTTTGCTGCCTAGCCTCTTTTGAGCTTTTGCAAGTTTATCCATTGTGTGTGTATGTGCTTAAAATTTTACTTATGATACTTATTGTTTTACTCACGATTGGCGTGCAATGTCGTTCAGATGTCGTAACCGATGGTGTGCAGATGCCGCAACCAATGGCGAGCTGACTGCAATGGTTTTTCAGATGGCGCAAACTATCGAGCTGATGATGGCGAGTTGATGCGAGCTGGCTGCTTAGCTGAAGGCGAGCTGATGATGGCGAGCTGATGCTGGCGAGCTGATGCTGGCGAGCTGATGCGAGCTGATGATGGCGAGCTGATGCTGGCGAGCTGATGCTGTCGAGCTGATGCTGGCGAGCTGATGGCGAGCTGATGCTGTCGAGCTGATGCTGTCGAGCTGATGCTGGCGAGCTGGCTGCTTGGCTGAAGGCGAGCTGATGATGGCGAGCTGATGCTGGCGAGCTGATGCTGGCGAGCTGCTTAGCTGAAGGCGAGCTGATGATGGCGAGCTGATGCTGGCGAGCTGATGCGAGCTGGCTGCTTAGCTGAAGGCGAGCTGATGATGGCGAGCTGATGCTGGCGAGCTGATGCTGGCGAGCTGATGCGAGCTGGCTGCTTAGCTGAAGGCGAGCTGATGCTGGCGAGCTGATGCGAGCTGGCTGCTTAGCTGAAGGCGAGCTGATGATGGCGAGCTGATGCTGGCGAGCCGATGCGAGCTGGCTGCTTAGCTGAAGGCGAGCTGATGATGGCGAGCTGATGCTGGCGAGCTGATGCTGGCGAGCTGATGCGAGCTGACTGCTTAGCTGAAGGCGAGCTGATGCTGGCGAGCTGATGCTGTCGAGCTGATGCTGGCGAGCTGATGCGAGCGAGCTGATGCTGTCGAGCTGATGCTGGCGAGCTGATGCGAGCTGGCTGCTTAGCTGAAGGCGAGCTGGCTGCTTGGCTGAAGGCGAGCTGATGCTGGTCCTAGAGTGGGCTGGCGAGCTGATGCGAGCTGGCTGCTTAGCTGAAGGCGAGCTGATGATGGCGAGCTGATGCTGGCGAGCTGATGCGAGCTGATGCTGGCGAGCTGATGCGAGCTGGCTGCTTAGCTGAAGGCGAGCTGATGATGGCGAGCTGACGCTGGCGAGCTGATGCTGTCGAGCTGATGCTGGCGAGCTGATGCGAGCTGGCTGCTTAGCTGAAGGCGAGCTGATGCGAGTTGGCTGCTTGGCTGAAGGCGAGCTGATGCTGGTCCTAGAGTGGGTATCCCTTTGAGTATCCTGGTTGCTGTATCTGGAATGTATAAACAAAGCCTTTGGCAGCCTCACCAAAGGAAATTATTAGGCTTGTTACTTTGTTATACTGGTCGGGGTCACCATGTACTTTTCTGATTAAAAGACCTTTTTCAACTGACAAATAATTTGTATTTCCTTCTAAATTTATATACAATAATTGCTTACATTGCTAATTTAAACTTACGTATAGTGAATGTAATTGTCCCACGGGAAAATGCTTAAGTTCACATGTTGCACGGGTAAGCATTTTCGCGTGTACGTTTCTCATATTTTAGGAATCTTATGATCTATGCAAAATACAGAATTCAAGAAAAAATGAATTGACATAAGATACATACAGATACTTAGCGTTAGTATAGAAATTCTTACTGATATAAGATACATACAGATACTTAGCGTTAGTATAGAAATTCTTACTGATATAAGATACACACATGAGAACTACATATTTTGTAGAATTATATGGGATATATGATATACTCTTCGTATTGAAAATGAACATTGTATTTAAATCAAAGATCTAAACGAGTACACCTCATATCAGTTAAAATTTTACAGTTTCGAGTAACGGTAAAAAAGTTATTGGCGTTTAAAGTTAAACTTCTTTTTCGAGCACCGTTTTTCTAAACCGTTATAGGGATCGATATGAAACTTTGCACGAAGATTGGCCAGTAGGGCCTTATATACGCTAAATATTAAGACTGTTGACTTTTGCAAAGAAAAAGTAAATAACAGTAAATTTGTACAATTTCAATTTGTTCGTGTGTAGCCCCTCTTAGGTTTCCAAATATGAAAATTCTGCTAAGGGTTTTTAGAAAATTACATAGGGAATATGTCTACGAATTTTCATTCGAATAACTGTATCCAAACCGGAAATATAGCAAAGTAAGTATTAAGTAAGGGGCTTTCACAATGCAAGGGAAGACTTTTACGCATTTCTTCAATGCATATCTTTTAACTTTATGAAACAATGAACATGAAATTTGGTGGAAATGCATAGAATGGTAATAGTGTTTGCCACAAATATTTTTGAAGTTAGTAGGACCAAGTTAAGAGGGTGTCCCTGAATAGCTGCAAAAGTATACTTGTTCAATACTCATAGGAAAGCTTGCGTGGGCTCTTATGTTAGGGGACACAATGGAATCATTTCATATAAGTTACTTTTCCTTTATTAAAAAAAAACAGTAACAGTAGATTTACAGCTAAAAACTCAGTTTATATATAAAGCCAAGCCATTCTTACGTTTGCCTGATTTTCTTTTTGCTCAAAGGCCACCAGAAATCTTAAATCGAAAAATGCCTGTAGATTTGCCTTGGAGTACTTTTATACAAACTGGATAAATAGTAAATCTATTTTTGGATTGGTCTAATTAAAGGTGGAACAAAATGAAAGGCGCTAGCCTTTCATTCTGGAACGCGTTTATTTAGACCAATCCAAAAATAGATTTACAGGAAACATTTCATTAATGTTGTGCACAATACTTATTTATTGCTTATAAATTACACAGGGGAACAGTATTTTGTTTATTTTGATTTGATATTCATTTCTAGTTAATTTTTGGTCGTAGAATCCGGAAATGCTAACCGTTTTTCTCCTATACGTCCAGTTTTTGAGAAACAGGGGGCTCAAATTTTGGCCCCCATACAAACCTTCCCTTCATTGAAATCAAAACAAACGAAACTCGCTAAAAAATTTTTTTTTGTAAATATTGATTTTATATCTTAACAACATTACCTAAGAATTAAAAAAAAATTATGGCAAAAATATTCGTTTGTAGCTTTTTCTGGAGTGTTCAATTTCCTGACAGTCCCGTTTTATGCCCCATCAATAGTCCGCCATCATATTCGCATCCCATCTGCCTTGATATCGACTTTCCATGATTTTGAAATCTTGATGAAATCGCTCTCCTTGCTCATTACTCACAGCTCCAAGATTTTCCGGAAATTCATCTAAATGACTGGGGAAAAAGTGAACTTTGATGCTCATGTTGCAGCTAAGCCTTTGAAAACTGTCCAATAGTTGCTCGACTACTATCGCATAATTCGATGCACTTATATTGCCTAGAAAGTTGTTGACTATATTCTCAAATGCAAGCCATGCTGTCTTTTCATTTTCTTTCATTGATTCCATAAAATTTGTATCGCTGAGAAGCTGCCGAATTTGTGGACCGTCCAGCCTTTATTTTCTCGTATGATAGCGCAGGAAGGGCCGACAGCATATATTTAAAATAATTTCCTTCTGTTGGTAAGGCTTTTACAAATTGTTTCGCCAGGCCTAGTTTTATATGCAACAGCGGGAAAATGTTTTTTGTCGATCCACAAGCGGTTCATGAACAATATTTTGATCACCAGCCTTCAGATCAGATCTCGGGGGCCAATTCCTTTGTATCCAATGTTTATCGAGTTCTGCTATCCCACATACACAGAAAGCACGGATATTTTGTATATCCACGTTGCTAACCGAGAAGGAAGAACCATCTTGAGGTCTACACATATGATATGCCTGGTGAAAATGGCCGAAGAATTTCACAACTTTTAACAAAAAATCCAGGTCGCGACAAATTACTTTCATTTATTTATTTAATTTTATTGTATACAAGTACTAGAAGGTCCTGCACAAGGATGCAACCCCGTAGCTTTTAAAAAAAATTGTTATTTAAGGGGGCCTATTGTAATTTTCCGTAAAATTAAAAAAACCCCGTTATCTCAAAAACCTGACGTATAGGGGAAAAACGGACTGCATTTTTGGAATCAGCGAGGCCGTTTTACTATAAATTAGATGCAAGATTCAAAAAAAACAGAAAAAAGTGTTAAAATTGTTCTCCCGTGTTATATGTACAAAAAATATTCACTATGCATTAAAATTCTAAAAAAACCCTCGTATGGCGGGCGCAGCCCTCTGTAAGCCGGTATTTTTTTTTAGACGCGTTTATTTTTGCTACTTTTGTCAACCAATAATGAATACGACACCGGAGAAAGCAGCTCTCGTTGCAGCACTACTTCAAGCAGGCTTTGCACAACGTGAGGCGCTCAGAGACTTGGAAACAGCAGATCATCGGTGCAAAGAGTTTACAGACGATACGTATAGACTCGAGCACTCGGTCGGTGTCCAGTTACGGGTAGACCTAGGGCTATATCAGCAGCAGAAATCGCCGCCTCAACGCAATTCAAGTCCAACAAAAGCTGCGTGACGAACCCCAAGTGGTTATAACTTCTTCGGCCCTTAAAAGGAGACTTGCAGAGCGGAGCCTGACTCCAAAGAGAGCTGCAGCAGGTCCAAAATTAACGGCAGCGCACCGTCGAGCACGACTTAAATTCGATCGAGAGCATAGGGATTGGGCGTTAGATGAGAGGGGTAAAGTACTCATCACTGATGAGACCAGGGTGAGTCCATATCAAAGTAATCGACGTCAGAGAGTAAATAGTGGCCCTCGAGAACCTTATTCTCAGTGTGGCATCGCGAAATCTGTTGCTTTTGAAAGAGGATTTACAATGGTCTGGGCGGCATCTCGCTAACCGGACATACAGCATTAGTTTTGATCGATCCCATGGACCGTAAACGTGGATTGACTTCATATCGCTACATCAATGAAATCCTTGCAGTCCATGTGATATCTTACGCATAATATCCAGTTGATGCAGGATAATGCACGGCCTCATGTTGCTCATGTGGTGACCCAGTATCTACAGGACGACGGCTTTCGTCAAAGCTCGGACTCAAATCCAATAGAACACGTATGGAATAAGCTGAAACGTCGGATTTGAGCCCGCGTTCCTGTGCTGCGAATCGCAATTGAAGAGGAGTGGAATGCAATTTCCCAAGACTTCATCATCAGCCTCGTGAGGTCTATGAATACAAGGATGTTAGCAGTTATTCGAGGAAGGGGTGGGAACACTGAATACTGACCAAACACTTTATTTTTCTTTCGGTTTTCATATGAACATTTTCGCTAATTATTTGATGCGGTACTTTTAAAGTAAGCGGTCCATATAATTGGAAGTTCAAACAAACACATCATTTTAAATAACTAATATTTATTGCCGTATAATAATTATCTTCATCCTTATCGATACAATAGCTATAATCATCTTTGTCCCCATACAAATGTACATGTTTACTATTACATTATTTATTAAATATATTTTTTTCCGTAAATTTCCTTCTCAACCAAAGACTTTCAATAAAGTGTGTTGCAACAATAAACCGAAAAATAGAAAACAAAGATCACACACAACAATTTAATTGATACATCATTATGTTTTTTTTCGTGAAGCTTTCACCGAAAATTCTCATTAAAAATAAGGGCGCATTTTTTTACTCTTTAACTAACTATTCAGTTATATTATGTATGTATGTATGTTGTAAAACATGCTGTCATAATAATTATAATTCACATTTAACATGTAAATCGAATATACAACATACATTATTGTATATATTTGTAACTCTAGAGACTTATTTACTACATGTAGATATACAAACAGAAAAGAAAAACGAGTACACAAATTTAAAAGTGATTCGTGACATATTATTTTGTTTATCTTAAACTAAATTGAATATTATATTCTCTCCGAACTTACAACGCAATGATATTATCACCCTATAGCAGCGCCACTGCGTGACATGTAATCTCAACAGCACTATTAATGTCGCAAAACTTGTATTTTCAAAAATTCAAGTTCATTGAAGCGTGCCGGGACACATTTTAGTGATTTTATCGCATCCTACTAACAGGTGGGCCAAAACTAATCATCCGATGTTCTATGGCTGTATTTTTCTTAATAAAAAAAACTTCGGTTTTGCTTACCAAATACGTTTATTTAATCCCTTAGAATTTATTGTATCAAGTCGCAAAAATAATATCGACCAAGTGGCCGCCGCCACAGTTGATTACCAAACGGGCCGTTTCATGGCATTTTCCATCGATCTTCCCAGAATATCGGGCGACAGGTTTTCGCATTCCTGGCGCATATTCTCCTTAAGGGCTTCAAGAGTCTGAGGCTTGTTGACGTAAACCCGCGACTTTAAAAAAAACCCATAAAAAGAAGTCTGCAACAGTTAAATCGGGTGATCTGGCTGGCCAGTGCAAATCACCAAAACGAGAGATTAATCGACCCGGAAGTGTTTCCTTCAGAATATGCCCGCGTTCCTTAGGAGTAAACCGATTCATGGCTTGACAGTTCGTATTCTACGTTTGTTTACTTCAGAAATTAAGAAAAATTAAAGCGATTTCCAATAGAGTGATTACTTTTGTCCCACCTAGTATGTAGCCTGTTTAGTTGATTTATAAATTTCTTCTTGCATTTTGGCTCTTTTTCAAAACGAATTTAACACACTACATCTATCGTTCATATCATGAGAAATCAGAAAGTGAATAGCTAGGATTGCAATGTTTGGAATAAGAACATTACCATAACAGAAGCGCGACATCCCGACACGTCGAGGCTGCATTTCTGGGGCTTCAAAACAGGACAACATTACCATCCATACAAATCTGGATAAATGTATGCATGACAATTTCTATGAAAGTTACAATTATCTCAGCCCTGTTTTGGAAGAATAGAAACGCGCCTAATATTTTCGATATATCATCCATTTAAATCAACTTATAACTTACGTATAATAAAACTTATATAAATGTCTATTCGCTCAGAGAAAATTTGCCTAAAGATGTTTCTATTATGAAGTGGTAAAGGTTAGGATATTTAATTCCGATTTTATTTGGTTTCTGAATTTCTACAAAATTATACTGCTGAAAAAAAAACTAAGTAGAAACATGACTACACATTTCACCACATTTACAATGCATCGATCCATAACTGCGCGGATCATAAATATATAAAAGCTCAATCAGAAAAGATTTCGCATCTATTCTACGATCTTCTGATGCTTTTCGCTTTTCGACACTTCTTTACATTTGGACTATTTTTTTGCAATGGTTTAATTGATTTTTTTCCTTTTCCTACAAATGTTCGGCTGGGGTTTTTTCTATTGATTTTGACGTAACACGACGCGGCCATGCTTAAAGAAATCTTCGTCAATAGTATAGTACGCGTACATTGCATCATAATATAGAACGATATCGTTTTGAAAATTTCGATTTAAAATTATTTTTATTTTGTTTATTACATTTATTTATTGTTTTTCCTTTTTATTTAACCTGAGACCGTAAATGCTGTAAAAATTCATAATAGGCTAAACTAGATTCGCTACGATCGTCTACTAATTTTTCGAAAAATTGTGATTTGCACGTGCTCGTATCCCTGGAAAAAAAGAAATAGAGAATATGATTAGCGATTTCACAGTAGCGGGAACAAAATAAAACCCAAAATAAAACAAAATTTGTAGAACTGAAATGTTTTCAATGTACTGTAGTGGCCATTCAAAAGATTATTTTCTCTTGAATCGATGGGAGTTTCATTGTTCTTGGCCGTTGTAACAACACCTAGCTGCGGGACGATTTGCAAACTGGGTTGCTGAGTATAATACTAATATAATAGGGCTTGGCACGTGAGACTCTGACGGATTTCAAAAAATACCGGCGTACAGAGGGCTGCGCCCGCAATACGAGGGTTATTTAGATTTTGGATACATACATAGTGAATAATTTTGCACATATATTTTATAGGTAATAAATAAGAATTATGCGCAATGTTAATGAAATGCTTCTCGTAAATCTATTTTTGGATTGGTCTAAGTAAACGCCTTTCATTCTGTAACACTTTTTAGTTAGACCAATCCATTTACTATGTATCATGGCTCCACATATTAACTGGATTTATTAGCTGTAACGCCATTACCATGACTCCAAACTGGAAAAAAGCGACTGATATGAAATGTACCCATCGAGTTCTTTGATTTGATAAAAACTAAAAAAGTCGGGACACCCTGTTTGCTTTGTCCTACCAACGTCTAAGTATTTCGTGCTAAAGACTGTTACGATTCTACACATTCCTACCAAATTTCATAACGATCGGTTAGTGAGCAAATTTGTAAATGTCCGGGACACCCTTTTATCTTGGCCATACCAATTTTTAAGTACATATTTCATGCCAAGGACTGTTACCATTCTACACATTCCTACCAAATTTCATGACGATCCGTTAAACCGTTCGCGAGTTATTTTGTAAAATCTAAAAAACCCTAAAAACCGTAAATGAATTAAAAATTTACGAAAAAAATGATTGGCACGAAATGAGGAGTTCAGAAAACTCCACCGTGAAAAGTGCAATGCCAAAGAGGAATGGCTCAATTTAAAGGTCTTAAATCTTGGGAGTCGTTCTTCATAGAAAATTCCTCCAGTTGTTTCAACGTGCGTTTTATATTTACGTAAGACGCGTAATTTCAAGAACTCCCAGAGGTCCTTGAGACCTGAGACGTCTCCAAATCTCGATATATCCCTTCCAGAAGGAGGCACACATGTAGCTCATCGTACAGCTGATACAACTTATGGTCAGCGCCCGCTCTAGCACTTACGCCTCCCCGGGCGAGTGGACCAATAGCCGCCCCTTAGGTAAAGTACCAGGCAGATTGATAGTAGACAGCACAAATGTTAAGTCGTTGTTGTTGTAGAAGCTATGTAAGAGACATTTTATTCTTAAATCGGGTGATCTTGGCAGCAATTGGCCGTTATAACTCATCGGTTCCACGATGGCTGCCGTATAGGATCACATATCAACCCAAAAATGCATGGTCACAGTGGGATTCGAACCAACGCTATAGTAATTCAGAAAATAGAATGTCTACCCACTGAGAAAGCCCAGATAGTATGTAGAAGTCCGTTCCGCCACAATTCATACTCTTAAGCGCAATTCACCTAAGTTCAGCAAAGCCTTCTAGAGAGTTTGTTTGAAATTCCAAAATTAAAGCTAAGTATAGAATTTCCCCAGCCACATATTATTCACCACCGGCAAAAAATATACAGATGTCATACGGAAATCTGGCGGAATTCAGAATGACGTATATATGTGATTTGGGGATTTATCGAAGCAGACCACTACTTTTTGGGTATATTTTCGTCCCCTTACAGTGATTTCCAGAAGTCATCACTGAGTCCCGTGTGATGTGTAGCATGTATTTGAAGCTAAGTTCACTCATGGCTTCCACACTTATTGTGGATTTGCCTAGGATCCTCAGCCTCTACTACCTGATCACTCACATCACACGCGATGTGTGCTGCCGTCTTAGCCAGACATAGTCTGCATACATCATCCTCCACGATTTTCATCTTAGTTAGATGCACTTTAAAATTACCATGCCCTGTCACTAAGGCAGTTGTCCAACTTAGGCTACTCCGTGTATAACTGAGTACCTGTTTAGCTTTCCTCCCTAGTGGGCTGGTAATTGCGTTTCGAACCTGCCTGCAAGTAGATAGCCTTCGCCATCGTTGCCGATGTATGGAATAAGGTAAGAGATTGAAAGTTAATGCGAACATTTCTTTTCCACGAAAACATTCAACACACTTAAGAAAACTCAAAAACTCACTCAAAAATGGTATGCTAAAAATGATGGAGCCGATAAACATAAATTAGCTGGGTCTCTTCGAGGACGAGTTTCTTCAGTGGTTTCAATTTGGGTGGCTTATTTTCATAATGGCATCATTTCGCGAGTTGTTATAGAGAATAAGGTAAGAGCTACTTAAATCGGGGAAACCTAGCCAAATCCCGATGTTAGCATGTCCGGAAACATATTAGGGAGACTGCTATTGCGGCTTTGGCAATGTGTATTCGTACTGTGTTTCCTCAACTTGCTGAAGTCCAAACTAGCTTGTCAGAAATTGGCCCACTCAATGCTAGATGAATCAATGAATCCATTCGCGAGGAGACCGGGCTAATTGCTGCCAAATGTGGATACATGTTTTCTAAAATGCCTGAAAAAAAATTTAGTAGATTTTTTTAGCGCTTTTATGTGATGAGTGTTTATGCACTAATTATTTATAATTTCTTATGGTTTCTCCGGAGGTTCAATATTTACTTAGTGGACGTGATCTCCTATGCCTCAACAGACTGAATAAAAATATTGGGCCACAATCGATGTTTTGTGCGGGGTTTTGCAAAGTTGTGGAAAACACACGCCTCTGTCTCTGTCGATCGACAGAGAAACACGAATTTTTCTTTCTTTTTATCACCATTAGCGACACTTTCTGCATCATCTGTATAACGAACATGTAGCGGAAAATATTAGAAACACAAAAGTTCTCCTTATGAGAATGGATAGCAGATCAATCCACTTCAAAATCAGGCAGCCCTTATTTTTGACAAGAATTAGGAAAAATGCAAGCAAATCCTTAATTCTGATGAAAAGAAGAGGAATTTTCAATTGGAGGACGAAATCAGCACTCCATTTTCCAATAAGCTTGTTTTTATGGAAGAACTTAATTGGGAGGTTTGTGCCACTCGCTGCTCCTGTCCTTCTACAATTGAAAGGGATATCGCATGCCTACGGGATCACGGCACAAAAATAGGGTTAAGGTTTGTGTTCGTACAGACGACTCATGTGATGGTCGCTCAGCGATCGAAGTTAAACCACCGGATTTGAGCACTATATGAGTTTATTTTCTTTGTAGACATGTTGCTTTAGTTCCTAGTTGTCACCAACGTTACAAAGCCAACTGAATTCGGAGTGTGATACGGTTGTCAGCCATAACACTCCCTAGTCGCATTGTTAGTTTATTATTCTACGATAAGAATATTTCTTATCATCTTCTTCTCAATAATAAACTTGCGACGAGTCGTGCCGAGTTTGGAAACTCGTTTCTCTATGAGTGTCTATTTCACAGAGTGGCGACCGAACGATCACGGCCACAGAGCACGACAAAATCCCCTATATCCCCTATACAAGCTTTATTTCCAACTTTGGCGTTCAAATCGCCCAGCAGCAGCTTCACCTTGATGGAAGTGAGTCGAAAAGAGTTTCTAGGCAATTGTTGTCCTTACCCGCGTCTTAACTTCAGTGGGAGCATGCGGATTGATGAGCCAGAAAGTGAGAAACCGGGATTTGACGCGGAACGCACACAGCTGGAGTGCGTTTCAGAATTAACTATAGTCGTAGCTGTAGTCATCGCAGGACTATTTTCACTGCCGTCTGTATATTAAGGCCGCAATGTAGACTCGTAAACGTCAAATCCGCAGATTAAATTGCATTGCATTGTTGTTGTTTGCCCGTGTCCGACGAACAATTTAAGCAGGATCCATGCCGTCATCGTACAGCTGAGTTGCGGCCTTGATGGCGTTGCTATTTTCGTAGTTATGAGCTTTGTGAGAGGGCTCTCAGGAGAACATAATATGGAAATGTCACAACAGCCGTTGAATTCAAAAATATGTTTACAAAAAACAATTGAAGACTCGATGGCATTCATAATTAGTGTTAACATTCATAGAAATCAATCTGTACACTTTGTTTACTAACTTTTGTGTCGATTAAAAAGCAAACATTGCCTAAATAGTAATGAACAATAACATCAACAACCGACCCGATATAACCTCACATAGTTGAACTTGCTAACGGACATTTTCCATAGCTATCAATAGATCATCTCGAGAGTGCGAGTGGAAATAGCTATCAACGACAGTGGACCATTTGAAATGTGAAACGTCAAAAGTTGACTCGGAGAGATAGCTATTTTTGACTATTGGAGTTTTGGAACAACAGAAAGTGAATATTAGTAACTATTTTCACTCAAATCGTATAAATGGAACGTGCTCCCGTTCGTTTATGGGTTTGAAGTTGATTACATGTAGTTCACAATAAACGCCTCTCCAAACTCCCCGTGGCCCGATGGTTTTCCACTTGTGAAAATAGTGTAAGGCCGTCAATCTCGCTATTAAGCCATTTGGTTTCCTGGATTGAAACTAAGCCTCGGAGTTTGGTGGCTCGGCATAAGCCGAACATCGAAGGGGCTAGTTAGAGAGAATGGCCTTGTGGAAAACACCTGCGTGTGTATACCTAGCTAGTTTGTTGATTTATGTGCACAGGCCCCGAGTCGCATTGCTGCCTAGTAAACGGAAAAGTAGCTCTACTCGCCTGCTTTAAGCAGTCGGATAGTCACGGGTTCAACGAGCCTAGAGGCAAGTCAACTTCGTTAGGCTACGCCTTTAAGGGGGCCAGGGTAGGATCACACCTGCTATTGAAAAGTCTTTGGTGAATAGTGTACCTTGGGGATGGGTGTGCCCAGAGGGGGCCTGGCCTCTACTTATCAAGGAGTTGGACTCGAGGGGGTTGTGATGATAGCCCAGTCGACCAGCTGTGATTTACGTATTGTCGGCAAACGAATTTTTGTATGGAAATGTCAAACTATGTCGTTATATTTGAACGACATGCTAAAACTCTCTAATATCAAGTTTGTGCAGTTGACGTGCGATTTCATACATCTGCAGCACATTACCGATCACCGGTCTTTGCATCACACGTTGACCAAGTCGTCCAACAGCAGCTCTCTCTGTCCCTTAACGACTCCCGCAAGGGGGTCAGTGTCCTTGTGGCACAGGCCTTTGGTGGGTTGCGGCACCACGTACTTGAGCAGCGCAGGGAGGCCCCTGGTATGGTTGATACGCCATGGCGTGGATCTGTACAAAGACCGTCGGGCGATGACGTTCCCGAGCTCCCTAGTCATGTATGGGTGACACAGCATGGCTGACTTTTTCCCCATTCCTTCGAAAAGTCAGCCATACCGGCTTACACGACGCAGTGCTTCCTCGTCGGGGAGAAACACATTATAAGCGTACGTGTCCAGTCTCGGAGCTGGCGGCTTCGCATAACCCAAGCCACGAAGGGGCTAGTTAGGGAGAATGGCCTATGCGCCTATACCTAGCTGGTTTGTGGATTGATGACCACACGGCCCGAGCCAAATTGCTGCCTAGTAAACGGTAGCGCTACGAGTCTGCTTTAAGCCGACGAGTAGTAAACAGGCATAACGATCCTGCGGCTGGCAAGCCGAATTCGTTAGGTCTACCGAAAGGGGGCCAAAGGAGGATCACACCTGCTATTGAGAAATCTTTAGGGAATAGTGTACCTCGGGGATGGGCGTGCCCAGGGGACCATGGTCCCTACCCATCGAGAGGTTTGTGGTGTTAGACAAGTCGACCAGCTAGAGTCGCATCCCAAGGTGGGGATCCAAAGGGAAGCATCCCGGCGACTTGCGTGGATAGATGAGGTAACGATAAAATTAATATCGAAGAATTACTTGATACACTCTCTTAGAAGTGTCCGCATCTATGGCGAAATTTTTGCATTTTATGTAAAGTCTCAAAAACTAAGAATTAGTCATATTAGTTACCATTATAGGAATATTCACGAAAGTCTCTTAATGTTATAGTTTGAACCCTAGTAGCGCCCTAGGGAGACAACGATACTTGATGAGCACATTTAGCTTTGTTTTATTGGGATAATAGAAAGTATGACTTTGTCAGAAACGACTGTTTCGTAAGGCTTACAATTCAAATTAAAGGGCAACATTATAGAGATATTTCCAAAAACTATTTGCACATTTGACTGATTGCAGCTTCTTTCGATGTCACGTATTGACATGAGATTTTTCAAAAAAATCAGTCATAAAACCCTGGACTATTCAAAACTGAAAATTAATTGTATTATCAAGATTATGTAGTGTGCTCGCTGGCCGCATGAAAACCCTTGGCCGCCCGATTTGGCCCGGAGTTTCCCGACTCCTGATTTAGAGGATAGGTGTCTGATGCAATGCCATCGTCGCCTCGACACGATACGACACTATACTATTATGGAGGTACGTATCAGGAAAGCAAGATCACCCCCTACATTTGCGACACGATCCGAGTCGGATAATGTTGCAGTTGTGCCAACTTTTCGCCATGCTGGATAGCATAAATCGAGTACCAAGTTTTTTTCTATTTTCAAAATTTGAGTTTTTGAGTTTATATTTGAAAATTTTGAGTTTGGAGATTTTGTCCCCAATGGCTTCATGTCGAAGCCCCATTTTACACAAAAATAATCCGGCACCGAGTATACATACCTAATTATTTGAATAACCGGATCAAATGGCTTATTTTCATTTAAACTTTCAATGAAGGCCTGCAACGAGTCATTTTCGGGCGTGTTCAACGTCGGTAGTCCGTAGCAATAGTCGGAGACTTCAGCAGTCGATTGTACTCCTGAAAAATAAAAAGTAAATCATCACATAACACGATCTGACACCGAGAATCGATTAAAAAATTACCCAAAACACTTTGCAGTATGTCTGGTGGAACATTCAATCCCACATAAATAATTATCAGCGTGCCGCAGTCGATTAAGAACATCGATCGAGAGTCGATACTGTAAAGAAAGAAATTTTTACTTAAAACTCTCCCGGATGCTCCAAATAGTAGTAGTCAACTCACTATTCAGCCGACAATTGCAACAATGGCGGATCCTGCTGATCACTATCATCATTCTCATTGGCATTAGTGTAAAATAGTGCATCAAGATGATAGAATTCCGGATAAATGTATTTCATTAATTGATCTAATGGCAACGTCTTCATAGCGTCCATTGCATAAAGACGATCGTCCAGACGCGTACTAGTACCAGTTCGAAATGCAATCTAAACAAAAGATGTACAAAAGTATTAAGCTGAAAGCCATTTTTTTATAGGGATCTAAAGCTTACATGTTTCAATATTGCAGCAATATACAAAGGCAACAGTGACAGATTTTTCGGTGCAATTAATTGTCCCGTAGCGCCGGACGGCAAATTTTGCGCCACTTTGAATGCATTGAATATATCGACAGTTGCATTGATGAAAGCATCTCGCGCATCCGAGACATTTGACGACAACGACCGATCAACGGCCATTTTTGCCAATAGTCCCACTATACACTGTACATCGGCCGAATACATAACATCGGTCAGGCTGGCCGTAACGGGCAAACACATTGTATGAACGCGTATACGTCGCTCACCGGTACTTGTCGTGTACAAAAGGGCCGCTTGGAAGCAAACGTGTCGTATATCAGTCAGGCTCTCCTCGTATGAAATCTGTGTGTGAACATAACAATCAAAACACGATATATTTCCTTTTCGATCTTAAAACTTTTTTTCTTACCTGCATGCCATAACCGGCATCGGGATTAACGTTCGGCAACGACAACAAATCCGTCGATCGAACGAAAAAGTTGCCGTGGAATGTATGAATTTGTAAACCGCGCGTACATCGCACGCGCATCACAGCTTCGAAGCCAATCTTTCGTGTCAGATAGCGATCGAAAGATCGTTTTAGTGTTTCAACTAGTTGCGGTTTGGTTTTCTGATACAGCGGGAAGTGATGAATGCATCCGCCGCTGTATTTGCTGATACCGGCTGGACAAAAAATAAAATAGAATAAAATTCGTCAACGCTATAATTTGGCAAGATAAAGGTACTTACACAACGTTGCTAAATCACTGTATTGTTGGTTGAGAAGGAATAAATCGACGGCGATTTGCTGACCCGAACATTCTAATGCCAGACGTTTATAAAAGTCGGTAGCTGGATTCAAATGTAGTACATCTTTGGCTGATCGATTGTTTGGATCCTCTCTGTAAGGAGAATTTATTTAGTTCAAAATAACGATTCACACAAAAACGTAATTCTATCGACGTAAATATTCGTAAAGGTCGATCGACACTTTTCAGTCATCAGTCACAATCACAGTCATACAAGTTAACAGAATGTCAGTCAATCAATTAACTGACAATCTGTCAACTTGTATAGGAAATGACTGACTTTGACTGTGACTGAAAAGTGTTGATCGACCTTACAAAAATATAAATGGGCTTGAGCATTCGGTGGCTCAGACACTCTTATCTCTGAGTTGCAGGAGTCGAAATTCTACCATGGATGTTTGTGCTGTCTATAAAAAATGTTCCTACGGCAGCCGGCCGGTTCTTTGAAGTAAATCGTCCCGGAGCTAACCCGTAGTTAAAATGGCCAAAAGCAGCTAAAATCCCCTTCGATTAAAGAGAACTGGACTCGCTACAACGACAACAGCATAAATGAGCTTATTCACACCTAGTAGAATACGTGTTTGAATGTATGCGAACGTAAAAAAAATCCGCCATGATATCAATCACAACGAAACACGAGAGACGGTATGGATCCAATTGAAAAGAACATTAAAAGTTGACATATACTCCGCAAGATATGCGACACAGAGTGCATTCATCCACTGTACAGCTTATGCATAGTGGGATTTCAGTTGTGTATGCATAATCCAGCATAAATGCGGCACACAAAGTGTATCTCGAGTCGGGTTTCGAACTGATAGTTCATGGCGCGCTACAATTCTCATCAGATCTACGTATGCAGCGCGCCAGTACACGGCAGGAGAGACATTACCGGACTCAACCAGGCAAAGGTGTACGATCCTCGAAATACACCCTGGCATCGAATCATTTTTGAGTGATATCCAACTATGCACAAGCTGTACAGTGGATGAATGCACTCTATGTGTCGCATCTCTGGCGGAGTATACACACAATGGATGTTCCACTATGAACAAACTGGACGGTGGATATCTCAAATCATTTTTTGAGCATGTCACATCCACCGTCCAACAACAATGTGTTTTTTGACGAGAGTTGACATTCGATAAAACTTGTAAAAAAAAACTACGGACATGAAAAAAAGTACGGACGTAAAACAACAAACGTTTCATCCTCTGCCTCGCAGAAGCGACAGCAAGCGTTTGTTGACAATGCGCATGCTTTAAGATGGCCATTTAAACGGAAGTGCCCCATGAGGAGCCCGCAAATTATCCTGTCCCCGTTCCTACTAAACTTCATTAAACTTACAGTGCGTTTGTCAAGTAGGAGGCCTCAAAAATCTTGGCCTGCCGAAGCCGTCGTACAAGTGTTTCCCAGTGAGGGATGGCTTTCTCTCTCTCTCACTCACTTATCTCGGCTCTGCACGTGCAAAGTAGCAGGTAGCGCAATAGGGTTCTGGACCGACGAATGGTCTAACAGACACCCTTCTAGCTAGTTGATCTGCCAGCTCATTGTCTTCAATGCCTAAGTGCCCAGGTATCCAGAAAAGTTCGATGGCATACTAAGTAGGTTACTGCTATTTATCCATCCAAGCTGTGCTGAGGTCAGTGAACATATTGTATCGCAGGCGTTTGTAGACTTAATGTCTACAAACGGCTAGTCTTGCCACTGCTTCAATATGTATGTGGAGCGGTGGAAGATTAAGCAGAACTTCCATAGTGGCAGTGGGGCTTGAGATGAACGCCCCAACGACGGCCAGACAGGTCAGCATCTGAATTGGTGAGGGCTCTTTCACACCACACCACCCCGTATTTCACAATAGGTCTGACAATTGTCTTGTATATCCATAGGATTATATGGGGTCTCTCATTCCTTTCCAGCATAGTTTTTGCAGATTCATAAGGCTTTAATTGCTTTTTCTGCGACTACACTGAGGTGATATTTCCAGAGTAACTTCCTATCTAGAGTGACCCCTAGATACTTGACACTGTCTGCCATTGTAAATTGTAAGTTATATATTGAGAGGCACTTGAGTGTCGTAATGGCCTTCTTTCCACTCAATGGCATCACGCGTAACCCACGGACATCCTTGATGTACTCGAATGTCACTCTATCGACGACGGACTGGTCACATCTAAATTACCATCTAGACAGGACACAGTCATCCGGGAGTCTCCCAGACAAACTATCCGCAATCACAAACGAACACGCTGGTAACGACACACCCCTTCTGATATGGAAGGCTGTTTCACGACGAACAACCTCCAGATCAAGAGGGGAACATCCATTAATACCTGCATGGCGGCAGCAGAATTTGTCCGACATGCATACATCATGATACGCTGAACCGTGTTGAGCTGCTGGCTTCCACGAGTATATGTTGCAAAGTCCATCAGAACTCCTGCACCGGATGTTACACACGCGACAAACAGCGAGCCACAGATTTGACGGACCGCGCTCCTACCTAACCCCCAGTCTCTGCGCAAAACACGTTTCAGCACACCAACCAGACAGAACAGGCGTGCCTTAACCCACTCGAAGTGGGGTTGAAAACTCAACCGTTCGTCTCTACCCATCCGGACCATCGGGGGACCGGCCCGACGAAAACTTGGTTTTCAGCAACATAATCGTCGATTTTCGGGTTGTAACTTCAACTCCCACCCGGGCTCCCCATGCATGGACAATGTCCTTGAATTGAGAGCTCTTCTCTTCAAGCACAATCCGCGTGTGACCCTCCACCAGGAGGAGGAGGTCGTCGGCACACACACAACATTTGCACTCGCGTTGCCAGCAGGTCATCCATCATGTAATTCCATACAAATGGCCCTACGATGGAGCCCTGTGGGCATCGCAGAATTCTTAACGATAGGCCATCAGCAGCCACGACCAGAGATTCCCTGATTAAGAAATAGCTCTTCCATAGGGATGTTTCTGGACAGCCAGCTAGCTGGAGCTTGTGCAGGACGGCACTTCACAACAGGTTGTCAAATGCGCCCTTGAAATCCGCAAATATTCCAAGGACAACAGCACTATCCTTGACTGCCGCTTGGACAAACAGAAGCGCACCCTCAACAGGTCTTCCCTTACGAAAGCCATACTGTCTGTCCGATACCCGATTTTCAATCCGGCTCTCCAACCCTATACACCAGTATCCTTTCCAGCACTTTAGCGAGTATTGGAAGGAGACTGATGCCACGATAGGATGAAGGTTCCGTTTGAATCATATAAGGGCCTTTCAGCAGCACAACAACAATCCGCGCAGTTTTTCAACTCCTGGGAAATGTTCAGGCTCGGAAACAAGGCTCAAAGAGGATCTTCATGAACTCTAAAACGGCACGCCAGATGCTTTTACACATCTGGCCGGTCATTCCATCGATTCCTGGTGACTTCCTGCACCTGAGCCTAGCAATGCTTGCTTCAATCTCAGCTAGTTGCAGAGGAGGGATTTCTCCATCATCTGCAATTCACTCACAAAGCAAAGCATTGACATGATCAGCTGCAGAAAAGAAACTATCAATGAGAACCTCGATGCTCTCCTTTCACGTATTTGTCGTGACAGTCTCAATGACGAGACTAGACACTTCACAACGTACGTGTTTACTCCTACAAAAAAAATCGGTAGGCATTACCCCACGGGTCGTCTGAGGAACTGCTGAGGAATCGCCTCCAATCGTTCTCCTTACACTTTGCCATCATGCAGTGGTACTCACTCCTCGCCCGCCTAAACGCAGTACCATGAAGTTCTACTTCTGCATGATGGCGCACTCTGGCTCGCTGCAAGCGCTTCCGAAGCCGAGCTACGCGTTTCTTGGTATCCAGCTCCCTGGTGCACCAACGGATATGGCTCCGCCTCCTCGTGCGTGGAGCCCACAAACTTCTTCGTATAAGACAACAAATATACCATATATGGGTTTACCGTCAGGGGAAACCCTTGGCTTTACGCCTTTATCTCCCGGTCCTTCGAACGTTTTGGACCTTCGGCGTTTTATTGACAAGGTCTTATTGTCAAGTGGGGATTTCTTCGTCCAGTGAATGCACTCACCTTCAGAAACCCAACCCCGGTGCTGCAACACCAGCTCGTTGTCTTACTTAATAACCTCCAGCCACCACGAGACCAACACCTTGATGGGAAAGGACCATGGTCCCCTGGGCACACCCATCCTCGAGGTACATTATTCGCTATAGACTTCTCTATGGCAGGTGTGATCCTCCTTTGGCCCCCTATTGGTTAAGCGTCACGCAGAATTCAGATGTGCATGTCCTAGGCTTGTTGTACCTGTGAGTACTCGTCTGCTTAAAGCAGACTCGCAGCGCTGCTTTGTAAATTCAGGCGGCCCATTAGTTTTAGTCTAGGAGCCAGGTACCCAACTACCTTCCTCATAAGGTAACCGGCTGAAAATGTGTACAGGTGGTAGTTCATCACCGCTTCTGTGCAAAACTGCTGGTCAGCCCAGAATTTAGCGGTTCCTTGTTAGGGAAATTACGCAATATGTGTGTTAATTTTGAGGTTCAATCTTCCTCATAAGGTAACCGGCTGAATTTAAGTGCATGTGTTAGATCTTGACTTCCAGATGCCGAAAGTGCCGGTCAGCCCAATTTTTAGCGGTTCCTTCACCTATGCTGACCGCCTCAAAGCTGCAAAAAAATGACCCCTACCTTCCTCATAAGGTAACCGGCTGAATTTATGTTCAAACGATAGATCTCGCTTAACCGTATCGAAAGATAGTGGGCTGACCGCTCTGAACCGGTTCCTTGACCGGTTTTAGCCGGTTTAAAGTATTGAAAATACCCTCGTAAAAATGGATTTTTGATCATACCTGATTAGGTAACCAGGCTGGATTTGTATTCAAATGGTAGATCTCAATTCGCCCCTGTCGAAAGTACTGGTCAGCCCAGACCAAACCGGTTCCTTGATGCATTTTTACCGATTCAAAATAAGCAAAAATACACCAAGTACACAATATAAAATAGATACTTAATTTTGGGGGGATATGAAGCATTCACCCGATTAAATTTATGTTCGTATGATAGACCTCAATTCGCCTGTGTCGAGAGTACTGGTCAGCCCAGACCAAACCGGTTCCTTGACGCATTTTTACCGATTCAAAATAAGTAAAAATACACCAAGTGCACAATATAATCTACAGTAAAACACGGTTATAACGCTATTGAAGGGACCAGCCGAAATGCGCGTTATATACGTGAAAGCGCTATAAAAATACAGTATAACACGGTTATAACGCTCACGCATATAACGATTTCACGTTTGTAGCGCCATTTTTCCTAGTCCCCATAATTTAGCCATGCATTAAGTGCAAATTTTTCACGGTTATAGCGCAAGTCTTATAACGCTATCACGGTTATATCGCTCCAAATTGTCAGTCCCCAGACATTCATTTGCACTTTTATATCGCCTTATACGAACAAATTTTAAAAAAAAATTGCCTGGCTAAATACGAAGAGCTGGAAAAGATCCTAATAGAATAGTTTCGCCAAATTCGGGCGTCTAATTTGCCGGTCAGTGGTCCAATTTTGATAGAAAATGCTTGCGAAATTGCGGAGACTTTAGAGCTTAACAATTTTGCAGCGAATACCGGATGGATCGAGAGATTTAAAAAACGTCACGGGATATACAAACAAATCAGTGGTGAAACTGTAGATGTCAACGAAGATGTTGTGACTACTTGGACTGGAAGTGTCCTTCCAACCATTGTGAAAGATTATCATACTCGAGAAGTATATAATGCGGATGAGCTCGGACTTTTTTCAACCTCTTGCAAGACAAGTCTTTGGTTTTTAAGGAGGATAATTGTCATGGTGGCAAGCGTAGCCAGGAGATGTTGACTGTTCTCCTATGCACAAATGCAGATGGAAGTGACAAGTTGGAACCCCTTGTGATCGGGAAGTCGCAAAAGCCTCGCTGCTTTAAGGGTATTCAGTATTTTCCCTGTGAATACAAAAATCAAAACCGGGCGTGGATGACAAATGGCTTATTCGTAGAATGGCTGGGTAAGTAAGACCGAAAAATGGCAAGACAAAATCGACACATAGATCTTTTCATTGATCACTGCCCTGCTCATCCGCCTAACGTTGATTATTTGAGCAACGTCAAAGTGATATTTCTGCCACCGAATTGCACTAGTTGCCTGGAACTCCTTGGCCAAGGGATTATTAAAGTTTTTAAGCAAAACAATCGGCGAAGCATATGTTTCATTCTTAATATTTTTATAGCGCTTTCACGTATATAACGCGCATTTCGGCTGGTCCCTTCAATAGCGTTATAACCGTGTTTTACAGTATTTAGAATGAAACATGCTTCGCCGATAGTTTTGCTTAAAAACTTTAATAATCCCTTGGTCAAGGAGTTCCAGGCGACTAGTGCAATTCGGTGGCAGAAATATTACTTTGACGATGCTCAAATAATCGACGTTAGGAGGATGAGCCTTAATCAATGAAAAGAGTTATGTGTCGATTTTGTCTTGCCATTTTCCGGTCTAACTTACCCAGCCATGAATAAGCCACTTGTCATCCACGCCCGGTTTTGATTTTTGTATTCACAGGGAAAATACTGAATACCCTTAACGCCTGCCGTCCATTACCTGCTTCGAGCGGCGCGGCGCTCCCGCGTTTAAAGCTTTTCCGAATTTTAATGGCGTAACCAAGCAAAATATGGCGTAACTATGCAAAATAAACCAAAATTCCATTCAATACAATGGAAAAGCTTTCTGAATATTGTGTGTGGTTATACCTTTTACTAGTAAAAGCTTTTTTCGCACATTTTGTGAAAGCTTTGCCGCTGGAGCGCCGCGCCGCTCAAGTTTACGCTTCCAGTGGACGAGAGCCCTTAAGCAGCGAGGCTTTTGCGACTTCCCGATCACAAGGGGTTCCAACTTGTCACTTCATCTGCATTTGTGCATAGGAGAACAGTCAACCTCTCCTTGCTACGCTTACCACCATGACAATTATCCTCCTTAAAAACCAAACACTTGTCTTGCAAGAGGTTGAAAAAAAGTCCGAGCTCATCCGCATTATAGACTTCTCGAGGATGATAATCTTTCACAATGGTTGGAAGGACACTTCCTGTCCCGGTAGTCACAACATCTTCGTTGAGATCTACAGTTTCACCACTGATTTGTTTGTATGACGTTTTTTAAATCTCTCGATCCATCCTGTATTCGCTGCAAAATTGTTTAGCTCTAAAGTCTCCGCAATTTTGCAAGCATTTTCCAAATTGGACCATTGACCGGCAAATTAGACGCCCGAATTTGGCGAAACTATTCCAATAGGACCTTTTCCAGCTCTTCGTATTTACCCGGGTAATTTTTTTTAAATTTATTCGTAAGGCGTTATAAAAGTGTAAATGAATGTCTGGGGACTGACAATTTGGAGCGATATAACCGTGATAGCGTTATAAGACTTGCGCTATAACCGTGAAATATTTGCACTTAATGCAAAGCTAAATTATTGGGACTAGGAAAAATGGCGCTACAAGCGTGAAATCCTTATATGCGTGAGCGTTATAACCGTGTTATACTGTACTTAATTTTGGGGGGATATTAAGTATTCACCCAATTAAATTTATGTTCGTATGACAGATCCTAATGCGCCAGTCTCGAAAGTACCGGTCAGCCCAGACCAAACCGGTTCTTTGACGCATTTTTACCGATTCAGAGTAGGCAAAAATTAAGTATGCATATAAATATATTTAATGTTCAAATCAAATTAAATTATTAAACAAACAATTAATTCAGTTCTATTGATTATATTACATATTTATCTTAAAGTGACTAATCACTGTCGGAGTCGGAGCTATAGATATTACTAGCAATATCGTCATTGTCGTCAATATCGTCGTGTGGCGTTTGTTCTACGATGTCTTCTATTTTCAAAGGGGTTGGTTCGCCGTCTAACCAATGGAGCTCCAGCCTTACCGAATCATTCGCAGTTGTGGTTTTCCATCCGTACCTTGTAGGAGGTAAAACTGTACATGTTGCCTTTGTGGCATTTCGCCACATTGTTGAAACGTATATTGTCCTCAATATTTTTTGCTTCAATGATTTCCAGCAAGGCGGAATCAAAGTTGAATCCAAGCCCCTTATTTTTTTTTTAGAAATTGCTCTGAATTTTTTTTGCTAGCATACATTTTCTCAAAAATTTCTACGTGAGCTTTATCTACGCTATCGCAATTTCTAACAGAGTACATTAACGCGGTAAACTCTTGAATGCCACTCATTTTGTCTTCATCATCCATGTCAGACTCGATCGAAAGTGAAAAAAATATATTTTGAAATATAACATTATTTTCTAATATCTTACAGGGTCCGATTTTCCCCTTTCTATAGAATGCCGCAGTGTAGTGGCTACCTGTAAAGGCATGTAGTGCAGGCAAATCCTTACATAAATTTGGCCCAAGTACCTTTGATAGTTCGGTACAATTGATGCTTTCCATTTCATGTTTGCTAGCCCCAGCCATCCATATCTCTAAATAGGGGAAATTATGTTTATTACATAATGTAATAATTAAAATATCTGTGTCATTCGCTTTGATGAGAACTTTTGCGGTAGGGTTTTCTTCTGCAATTTTGGATGCATGGTAAATTATCCTTGTGTCTCCTTCTTCATGATAACATACATATCCACGTTTTTCTTTTCTCAACACCTTATTCTTGAAAACTCTATAAGAAAAACATTTTTCCTCTACGGTGAGAAACACAATTTTATCTTTAAAGATATTGACGACAGAGTCACTAGACCAGTGTGCAATGATGTTTTCAATCTAAGATGATGGTGTAACCAAGCAAGCAAATATGGAATAACTATGCAACATAAACAAAAATTCAATTCACTTTAAAAGAAAAGCTTGTGTGTCTTCTAAATACGATAAGACTAACCATTCGATAAGAGTTTTGAGAAATCGGGCCTAAGTTTTTCCAAAATTACGCAGTTTGTATTGTGTACTTGGTGTATTTTCGCATATTTCGAATCGGTAAAAATGCGTCAAGGAACCGGTTTGGTCTGGGCTGACCGGTACTTTCGAGACTGGCGCATTAGGATCTGGCATACGAACATAAATTTAATTGGGTGATTACTTCATATCCCCCCAAAATTAAGTAGATTATATTGTGTACTTGGTGTAAATTGGCCTATTTCGAATCGGTAAAAATGCGTTAAGGAACTGGTTTAGTCTGGGCTGACCGGCACTTTCGAGACTGGCGCATCAGGATCTGTCATACGAACATAAATTTAATTGGGTGATTACTTCATATCCCCCAAAATTAAGTAGATTATATTGTGCACTTGGTGTATTTTTACTTATTTTGAATCGGTAAAAATGCGTCAAGGAACCGGTTTGGTCTGGGCTGACCAGTACTTTCGACAGGGGCGAATTGAGATCTACCATTTGAATACAAATCCAGCCTGGTTACCTAATCAGGTATGATCAAAAATCCATTTTTACGAGGGTATTTTCAATACTTTAAACCGGCTAAAACCGGTCAAGGAACCGGTTCAGAGCGGTCAGCCCACTATCTTTCGATACGGTTAAGCGAGATCTATCGTTTGAACATAAATTCAGCCGGTTACCTTATGAGGAAGGTAGGGGTCATTTTTTTGCAGCTTTGAGGCGGTCAGCATAGGTGAAGGAACCGCTAAAAATTGGGCTGACCGGCACTTTCGGCATCTGGAAGTCGAGATCTAACACATGCACTTAAATTCAGCCGGTTACCTTATGAGGAAGATTGAACCTCAAAATTAGCACACATATTGCGTAATTTCCCTAACAAGGAACCGCTAAATTCTGGGCTGACCAGCAGTTTTGCACAGAAGCGGCGATGAACTACCACCTGTACACATTTTCAGCCGGTTACCTTATGAGGAAGGTAGTTGGGTACCTGGCTCCCGTACTATTTAGTCAACAATGCGATTCGGGCCGTGTGGTCATCAATCCACCAACTAGTTAGATATAGGCGCGTAGGCATTTTCCACCAAGGCCATTCTCCCTTACTAGCCCCTTCGAGGCTCGGGTTATGAATACTGTCACCTGTCGCAAAGACGCTAGAGGCCCTTATTCACCCCACTCTTGTTAAGCATGCTAAGCTAGAACCTCACCAGCACGGCTTCAGGAAAATGCATAGTACCACCACAGCCGTCGATGCGATCACTACACGCATCCGTAAGGGGCTAAACCACAGACGTCCTTGCCACAGAACGATTCTTGTGGCAATTGACCTAACGAGTGCATTTGACAATGTCAATCACTCGATGCTTCTCGCTAACTTACTGAATATGCATATCCCTGCTCAAGAGATCCGTTGGATTGCAAACTATCTAGCTGGTCGGCATTCCTTCACTGAGTTTCGTGGCAAACGTTCTAAGCTTAGGAAAATCAAATTAGGAATTCCACAGGGTGGGGTACTCTCCCCCACTCTGTTCAACATCTACATGTCCGGCCTTCCTACACCACCGGAAGGAATCGAGGTGATTTCCTACGCAGACGATTGCACCGTAATCGCCACCGGGGAGGATAAGAATGAAATGCGCCTCCAAATTAATCGCTATCTCGGACGATTACAGGCTTTCTTCCAAAGCCGAAACCTCACCATCTCCGCGTCTAAATCTTCTGCGACATTTCTTACCACCTGGTCGGTGGATTGTCGGTGGGAGGTTGATGTACGTATTGGCAACAATCCAATTCCTACTGTTGCTAATCCTAAAATCCTCGGGCTCCATTTAGAGAACATGATGACGTCAGCTCATCACGCAGCATCCGTTTGTGAAAAGATGCGCAGTAGGAATAAAATCCTAAAAGCACTAGCTGGTTGCACCTGGGGCAAGGATAAAGAAACCATGCTAGTCACATACAAAGCGGTGGGTCGAGCAGCTGCTGATTATGCAGCCCCAGTTTGGTCACATAGTCTATGTGATACAAACTGGTCCAAAATTCAGGTCTGCCAAAATGCTGCTCTACGCACAGCCACAGGTTGCCTCTTGATGTCTGCCCAGGATCACTTACATCAAGAGACAAAAATGATGCCAATACGTGACCACAATCTCCTACTGTCCAAACAATATCTCGTTGGTTGCACACCGTGAGAATCATCCCAACAACAGTCTCATGGACCGAATTCCTCCACCACGACATGTCAGGCGTGATTTGCGAGACCTAGAGAGAGAGGTCCAGGGATACAAGAGGGACCCTTACGACGATGATGCATACCGAGCTGCCATCGCTGAGATTCAAACTGCAGAAGTGAGTCGGTCTATTGCGAGATTAGGTGCGAATAGAGTCCTCTCAGTGCGCCCTCCACCCATTTCGCCTGAGGAGATTAGGCTCCCGAGAGCCACCAGAGTGACATTAGCTCAACTTCGGTCGGGCTTTTGTTCACGCCTCAATTCGTACCTTTCTCGCATTAACCCGGACATTCAAAACATCTGTCCAAACTGCGCTCGCGCTCCACACGATGTGGGTCACTTGTTTCAATGCCCAGCTGCGCCCACTGACTTAACCCCTATCTCACTGTGGGAAAACCCTATCGCAGCAGCTATGTTTTTGTCCCTTGACATCGACGAAAGCATCGACGAACCATAACTCGAATCCACATAGATGCACAGCGGTTGCACACCTTTCTGCACCGCTAAAAGAAGAAGAAGAAGGCTCGGGTTATGCGAAGTTCACACGATTTACTTATGGTGACCCCTCCCTACCAAGGAACCATCCTATTTTATCTATTTTCTATGCCAACTTGACGTAGTGATGTAATGACATCGCTAATTTTGCAACAATTTCCTCAGTGAAACATGCAGACCCTAGGGTGAAGCTTTGCGGACAGCCACCCCATCCAATCTCCATCTACATGACTCCGAGGACGAACGACTCTATCGGCGGAGTAGCTGTTCCAAAGGGGAAACTCCGGACAGCCAACTACTCCGAGATACCGCAGGACTGCACCCAAAGGGAGGTTCATAACATTCTCTTACCTTGACTGCAATGCACCTGGTCCTTTATTCGGCAGACATGTTTGGAATACCGTTATTCGTCCACCTGGCGCACTCTGCAATAAAAATCAAATTTAACACTCTACACACAACCACAAAATGAATTGAAATACTCACCATCAATCTAAAGGCAACTTGTAATGCTGCTCCCAAAGCCGAGCCGGAATCATGGGAATTTGCAAATCTTTTTGGCATTTGACTAAGTAGATCCTTGATTAAGTCCTTGCATGCTTTCACGTTAACCAACAAGTTGTCCGGAAACGGCAAAAATATATCTGCAAATGAAAAGTTTGTCAATCAATCAAAATACACGCGGACTCCTCTAAACCATACCGTCAATATCAACCAATGTTATCTCATGTGGCTGATTGTATCCTTCGGCGATATTATAGAAATGCACTTCGCTATTGTAGGCAATAAAGCCGACTTTAGTGCGTGCATCGCCCGGTATTGATTCCAAACGTTTCGATAGAGTATCGCACACTACTTCCAAATAGCCCGTCTGCTGGGCAATAATCGATACGTCGAATAAGAAAAGATAAATGGCCGGTTGTGGTGGACGTAACTGGAAAAATTGGGCGAAGAAAATTTGTTGTTAGCAAAACAATTTGTTGAGGCATACTGCTGGGTACACAAACCATGTATTCAGATGGTGCAATGAATTCAATCGTACTGGATCGCACCTCGGGCCGCCTTGTAACCTCACCGTATGTTTTACTAACGGGATCATATTGGAAATCTTCAGGCACTGTAATTGAGGAGATTGATCACGAATTAGCTTGTGCTATAAAGTACAATCTCCAAGTTTTCTACACGCCAACACTTACATTCATTTATTCGATAACAAATATTACACTTCCACATTTTACTATCAACAAAATGCACGAATGGATTAATGTAGGTGCGGCACAGTCGACATCTTACTATTGTTGGGCAATTAATAACAACCAAATTCTGAAAAATCAGAGCAACACAAGAAAGACTAGTTAATCGTATCCCCAAAAAAAAACATCAAACAGAAATAAGTCAGATCACATCAAATCACACGTACCGACATATCCCTAAACGGATGTATCAAAATTCCCAATGGCAATCGAGATTTTTGCAATAAACTATTACTTTCGGGTACCTTGTTCACCGTGCATCGCATAATCCTGCAAAAGAAATTTTATTAATATCAAAATGACTCATTTGAACTACACAAGCTACTCACTCAGGACTGCAATTGACCGCCTCGTAAAACTGATTGTTCAACGTTATAGCGGGCGGTTGTACACGTTCCGTTGGAAGAATGTGTCGTTGTTGCATCAAATCCACAGTATCCTGTCCCCACAATTTGTTGAATCCCTGCTGTGTTACGCTCATATTATTGTAGACGCCCTGATATTGCAACTGACTTGTATTCGGATAACCGTTGAACGTGGCCGCCGGAGCTTGCTGCGCTGGTTGCGTTTGATACTGAAGTGGGGCCGAAAGGTTTTGGTTCGGTTGTTGGTTGAGTGGCGGTCTTTGTTGTCCCATTTGATTTGGGGCGGCAAAAGGCGAGTTTTGTTGCGATTGTTGTTGTTGTTGTTGTGGTGGCATTGCTGCATTCGCAGTCGGATACATCGGTTTACGTACGTTAGGAGATTGAAATTGTTGCTGTTGCTGCGGAGAAACAGATGTAGCTGTTGAGGAGACAGGCGGGGGTGGCGGGAATGAATTTTGATTTGGCGGCTGCTGCATGGAATTCGTAAGAGGAGGTCGTTGTCCAGGGCCAAATTGATTATTGTTGGGTCCATACATGTTTGAATTGGGAGGAAATTGATTGAGTTGCGGACTAGCATTGGGAGGTTGTTGCATTGGTGGCATATTTGTAGTGTTGTTCAGCCTATTCACGGAATTGGCGCCGGATTGTGGTAGTGCCGGCATCGCGGATGTAGTCGCTGTCGATGTAGTTGGCGACGTGTATGCCATAGATCCAACTGGTGGACGCTGTAACATATTCAGTCCTTGACTAGCTACTGGCGGCTGTGGTCCAGAATTGTTTATCGGATTATAAGCACTTGAGCGTGGTAGTGCATTGTTTGCCGGGGGTGGTGGACCGTTAGCAATATTCGGCTGCATTGAGAGATTTTGCATGCTAGCACTTAAATTGTTCAAACTCTGATTACTACGATTATGCCCGGCGAGTGTAGCTGCCGCACCCGACAAATTCGGTCCGCTTCCCATAATCGGACCGGTACTTCGATTCAACGGCGATGGCTGCTGTTGTTGTAGAGACGGCGGCGGCTGTTGCAAGGGTGCATTACCCGATGTAAGAGGAGGCGGCATAAAATTACTATTCGGAAGCTTTCCTGCCGGATAGGGACTAGGTGACGCGTTTGCCGACGCCGATGGCGGCCTATTTTGACTCTGATTAAGCGAAGGCGATGCCGTGCGTGACGAATGAGAGCTACCGCCATTGGTCAGTGCGTTCGTTTGGAAATGCAACGGCGTTTTTGATGTATACGGTGCGCTCATTGAATTCTGACCACCCGGTGCGGTTGGATGGAACGCTGTTTGTTGTGGAGGCGTCGGTGCATGATGATTCTGAGCATTTGGTGGTAAATATTTACTTAGCGACGGATTTTGTGGTGGAGGGGGCTGAAATCGTTGTTGTTGTTGTTGTTGAGGCGGTGTTGGCTGCTGCTGCTGCTGCTGTCCTCCAACCGGCGGAGGATACATTTGCGGCATTTGTGGCTGAGACATCGCCCCGTTCATTGGATAGTATGAATTCTGATTTGGCTGCATTGACGCCATGTTTGTGGTATATTTCAAAAATTATCGCTCGATTTCACGTTTGCATTTTATTAAATCTGTAAGAAAAAGCCGAAAAGAGATTCATCAAAATTTGAAACATTACCACCTGCTTATCATGACATTGAACGGTTATCAATAGCCTCGAAAGCTTTTTCAAATTATATGAATATCAACAAAAAATAAATACAATTTCAAATTCTCGTTATCTTTAGTCTCTACACGTTGAAAAACCGAAAATTCCTAGTCATGGATTATTATGAGAGATTAGCAAACTACGTGGCTGCGCTTATGTTCTGCACACGTTATCTTTGCGTAATTGGCGATGTGATTTATTGGATTTTGTATCGAAGAAGCTACAATGAAAATTTTAACTAATAATTAGATTCGGAAACGTACAAAGCTAAAACATGTGGTGAGACCAGAATGCACGGATGTGTGATAAGCGATTTTAAGATTCAAAAATATGACAATGTTCAATAAGAGCGGTATTCTGAATCTTTTTTTTTTCATATCTGAGTAGTTGATATTTTTGTTGCAATATTTGTTCTCATCGGGATTGATGTTACAGAAAATTCGTTCCATATTGACTCAACAAAATCAAATTACCGTATGTGCGATACGGGATATGGGATCATGGAGTGCCATAGAAACCTCACCGTAAAAGGAAAGTTATTTTGAACGTATTTTTATATGGACCAATTCTAACTAAAAGATATCGTCACGAAATTTATGCAGGAAAAAAATGATTACATTGGATCGGTAATGGCGCAAAGTCCGTTCTAATTATACAATTTTACTATTTAAGTGCTGATTGGAGTTTGTTTAGCAGGATTTCCTCGAATTTATCTCGTCGGAGAAGCCATATTAGAAGCTTCAAACAAAAGTTCGCAAGCAAAGCAGGCATAACTGGGTGCCTCAGCATATATCGAAAATGCGAAAATGTATCTCGAATTGGTCGTACATGAGTCCCGACTAATTTACTGGGATGAACACCAAAGGATATGAGACCCTGACGAGAAACAAGAATAGAATAATCTTGACTGGGTGACGAGTAGTAAGGTCTGTCTGCGTCATTTCTGACTAATTGTCAGGCTTCAACCGTATGCAGTTGTTGCTGCATTAGCGATGCTGCTCTGTATGACTTTTGATGTGTTCCGAGCTTCGTCGTCGTAGCAGCTGTCGGGTTGTCTCATAATGCCCTCAAGGTGAGGCTGCTGGATGCAACAGGACGTTGAAACAAGTGGTGCACATCATGTCACACATACAGCTGAGTGAGATGCTTAGAAAGGCGTACGGTGTCACATTTCTACCATAAGTATGCCCAAAGATATGGCGAACATTGTCGGAGTGGGAAAAATAAAAGTTGCCCGGACGGACTGTCGACTCAGATGGCACTTGTAGTTAGATACACAAAATCTTCAAATCTTACACAAAACAACTACCAGGCAGCACAGAATCTGCTCTCGCGCACTATTAAAGGGAGAAACATTAACGCTGTGGTTTCAGTGGCATCCAACCTTAATGGCTCTTGCTACGGAGGCAGGGCAGGGTAGGCAGCTCTTGGGTTGCCATAAGGCAAGGTTGCCAGTAGGATCAACAAAATTAACATCGCAATTATCTGCGATCGTTATAAAAAGAGCGCATTGCTCGATTGGGTTCGATAAAGGCTACCAGGTTGATGTCGGAACATGTGAGGATTATCCATTCCAGCAAGGCATCCACCGGAGTGGTAAGGTAAAACATCATCGAAAAAAGCCCTGCAATGATTGCAAGTGACTTCAACGAATGGACCTCTGAATCTGGCAGCTGGGAGACAAATAATCATAGGTGCCTTGTCCTGAATTTGTTTTCTTTTATATTTATGTCTCTTATACATTCAGAGAGCAAAATTGCCTGGCGATTACTTTGAGTGTAAAGCTCACAAACGCACCAGTTTGTGAGCCTGACCGAAGTTGAGCTAATGTCGCTCTGGTGGCTCTCGGAAGCCCAATCTTTGAGGCGATATGGTGGACGCGCTGAGAGGAGTCAATTTACACCTAAAGTCGCAATAGACCGACTCACTTCTTCAGTGTGACTTGTATCCTTGGGCCTCTCTCTCTGGGTCTCGTAAAACAAGCCTGATATGTCGTGGTGGAAGAATTCGGTCCATGAGATTATGGTTGGGATGATCCTCAAGGTAGCAACCAACAAGATACTGTTTTGAGAGTAGGAGATTGTGGTCACGTATTGTCATCAATTTTGTCTCCTGATGTAAGTGATCCTGGGCAGACATCAGAAGGCAACCTGTCGCGATGCGTAGAGCGGCATTTTGGCAGACTTGAATTTTGGACCAGTTTGTGTCACATAAACTATGCGTCCAAACTGGGGCTGCATAATCAGCGGCCGCTCGACCCACCGCTTTATAAGTAGCTAGCATGGTTTCTTTATCTTTGCTCCAGGTGCTACCAGCTAGAGCTTTTAAGATTTTATTCCTACTGCGCATTTTTTCACAAACGGAACCTGCATGATTCGCAGACGTCATCATGTTCTCTAGGTGAAGCCCGAGAATTTTGGGGTTTGCTACAGTAGGAACAGAATTGTACGTATGTCAATCTCCCATCTTTTATCCTTCCACAAAGTGGTTAGAAATGTCGCAGAAGATTTGGACGCAGAGATGGCGAGGTTTCGGCTTTGGAAAAATGCCTGTAATCGTCCTAGATAGCGATTAATTTAGAGGCGCATTTCATCCTTATCGCTCCCTGTGGCGAGTACGGTGCAATCGTCAGCATAGGAAATCACCTCGATTCCTTCAGGTGGATGGATGGATGAATATGGCGCTGAGATAGGTTGGGCTGGTTGCGCCCGATACTGCAGCCTGCTGGCTTATTGTATTACCCATCTAAGCGAGAAAATTTCAGGTTATGAGCTCTGTCCTACGTAAAAGGCTTAGAAGAAAGTTAACCAGGTTTACTTTGGGTGCACCCATACTGGTGGTTTGAGCCCCAAAGAAGTTTTGTCTCCAGCTCATAAGAGCGGGACATTCGAAAATAAGGTGCGAGGCTGATTCCTCATCTTCGTTACAGAGGCGACATAGTGGGTCTTGTGTGTAGATCCCTATTTATGCAGATGTTTCCGTAGGGTGCAATGACCGGTTATAAGGCCTGTCACTGCCCTGAGGTTCGTTTTACTAAGACTGAGGGCTTCGGTGCAGCTGGTATGCCAGTTAGATTCCAGCATGCGCTTGCTATGCCTGAGCCCTTCAGCGAGTCTCCATCGGTCTTGGAATTTATCCTCGGTCCATCGTCTGGCAACGGTTCTGGCAGTAGATTTACTGATCCCGATTGCAGGTTCAGGACCAGTTAAGGGTAGTTCGGAACCCTCTCTTGCAAGGGCATCCGCTTTCTCATTTCCTTCGATCCCCTTATGTCCTTTCACCCATTTCAGAGTTACTTTGTTTCGGATTGCTAGGTTTTTGAGATTTTGTTGGCATTCCCAAACCAATTTAGAGGTTGTTTTGGGATTTGCAATTGCTTTTATAGCAGCTTGACTGTCGGAGAGAATATGTATGGTCTTATTGGTATATCCCTTTCGAGTACTCTCCCCTGCTGCAAGGTTTATGGCTATAAGTTCTGCCTGGAAGACAGTTGTATATTGACCTAGGGGTTTGGAGATACTATAGTTTAGATTCCTTCAGGTGGTGTGGTAAAGCTGGACATGTAGATGTTAAACAGAGTGGGGGAGAGTACCCGTCCCTGTGGAACACCTAATTTGATTTTCCTAAGCTTAGAACGTTTGCCTCGAAACTCGATGAAGGAGTGCCGACCAGCTGGATAGTTGGCAATCCAACGAATCTCTTGTGCAGGAAGATGCATACATATCCAACAGATTTGCTAAAAGCATTGAATGGTTGACCCTTAGAAAAAGCATAGTAACCCATGCCATGTGTTAGTCTAGAATGGCCATCAGAAAATAAAAATGGCACCGTTTTCACACTATTGCAGTTCATAGTATGCGTGAAAATTTTATTCAAACGTCAATTTTTTGTTTACAATTGAGAATATAAAATCCGCGTAATATTTATTACTCTCTTAAAATGCCAACGTGATATTTAACCCTTCTGTTGGCGTATAGATCCAGACAGACCATTGGTACTATATCTTGATGAAAAATATCGTTCAACAATATTTTCCACTCCTTTCCATATATATTTCAAAGGAACCGACGGCCACAAATGCGATCAAACGTTCGGCGAAATGTAAACTATGTCTAAGGAAACGAAAAAACGGCGCATCATCGTAAGACATAGTATGTAAAAATTAAACCTCTTCAAAAATTAAGATTGATTTCACAGAATATACAGCTACACCTTAGGCATATTAGCTCGTAGGCGACGACAGAAGGGGGGTTAGGGGCAGTGATTAAATACTATACAAAATATCTGACGACAGAAGGGTTAATAATTGCATCGACAATATTTTGACGTTTGAATTATTTCGTGGAGTGTAGTGTAATAAATTTGGAGTCAAACACATATGGGTTGTGCGATCACATAGCCATTCTGGACTAACGCATGGCATGGGTTACTATGCTTTTTCTTATCAAAAGCATTTGATAGTGTTTCAAGTATTTGTACAATTTGCGAGGGACTACATTAGCAAGCAAGCAACAACAACGCATTAGTCTCGGCGATGACACGATTCAAGATAGAGCTGCCTGTAGAAATATGCTGGGATATTATCGCCAAAACGGGTGATGTGCCTACACCGCGGGTCGAGCAACGCGAAGCCATGGAGCGGTATAAAGAACGAGGCAAGGAAGAAGAAGACATTAGCAGCCGTGACATACCGAACGACTGCTATAAATGTGAAGGGGCCAGCGACCTGCCAGAGAGACCCAAAGTTAATTTCGTGCAAAAGAAGCCGACAAAGGTGCACTTTGTACCTCGATGCTCAAAAGCTTACAAGAAAATGTGATTCATAAACAACATTTAAAATCGCACCGTATTAAAGAGTGTGGCAGTAACGCTGTTGTTACAGTGGCATCTAAACTTCATGGCTCTTACTAGAGAGGCAGCGTAGGGTAGGAAACTCTTGGGTTGACAGTAGGACCATAGGAATTGACGTCGCAATTATCTGCGATCATTATGAGAAGAATGCGTTGCGTAATTGGGTTCGATTAAGGCGACCTGTGAGACTTGTCCATTGCAGCGTCGGTAGTGTATTAAGCGGAGTGGTAAGGTAAAAAATAAACGAACGAACGTTAATTGCGGGTAGCTTCAACCGCCGAAAAGGCAGTCAGGAGACAAATAAGCGTAGGTTCCTTCTTCTGAACGCATTTGCACAACTAGATGTGGTAAATTCGAAGTGTAGTAACAGCAGTCTGGGACGCAATGCAATGCCTCGAAAGAAGTAACCAAGTCAAAGAAATAGGACTAGGGGACTAGCGCGAAGAATCCTACTAGAGTTTTATAAAAATGTTCGAAGATCACTGAAATTCGCTATTAGCAAGCAAGACTCTGAGACGGATATATAAACCCCTCCGGAATGACGTATAGGCGACTGGTGGCGAAAAAAATAAATATTTTCTCTCAATATAAACTGCACGAAAGGACTTGCAGTTTGTATTCATCGATTTGGAAAAGGCATTCGATAGAGCACCTCGTGATCTGATATGGTTGGCCTTGAGAGCACTAAATGTCCCTGATGCATACGTCAGGATGATACGAGACATCTATGATAAGGCTACGACTAAGGTTAGATGGTTGTTTTCTCAGGGCTAACAAAGACGACTGGCGGATTGCGAACCAAATAGTAACTTATAATAGGATGGAATGGGCGATCAACTCTTTCGAACCCTACAAATCACCAGGACAAGACGGTGTCTACCCAGCCCTGCTTCAGCAGGGTCTTACGACCCTGGCTCCGCTTTTACTAAGACTATTCAGAGCCAGCATAGCCTTAGGATACATCCCAATCACTTGCAGGTAAACGTAGCATTTCTGGCAAAGCCGGGGCGTGACCAAACCCTAGCGAAATCGTATAGACCAATAAGTCTAACCTCCTTCCTACTTAAGTCATTGGAAAAGCTCGTCGATAAACATATCAGGGAAAGGTGCCTGTCGCTTTTCCCGTTGCACCCAAACCAACATGCTTATCAGACAGGGAAATCATGTGAATCAGTACTACACCATCTAGTTGGGAAGATTGAGACCACATTAGAAATCAAAGAAATAGGGCTCGCGACCTTCCTAGATATAGAGGGGGCCTTCGACAACACTTCCTTTGAATCTCTTGTACACGGCGCCTCGAGTCATGGAGTTCAAAACACCCTATGTCGGTGGATAAAATCAATGCTTCAAGGACGACAAGTACATGCAAAATTATTCGGTGAAACGATGTATACAGCTGTCCTCAAAGGTTGCCCACAGGGGGGTATACTTTCAGCCCTCCTGTGGAACTTTGTAATGGACAGCCTACTGGTCCAGCTAAATAATACTGGCTTCTATACCCTAGGATAAGCCGATGACATTAGCATCCTTATAAGGGGAAAATATCGAGGAGTTATTTATGAACTCATGCAACAAGCTCTAACCCAAGTGGAGGATTGGTGTAGGAGGGTAGGCCTATCGGTCAATCCCGCCAAAACAACACTAATAACCTTCAGTCGCAAATACAACTTGGAAGGCCTCAACGCTCCAACATTATTCAACCAACAACTGCAGTTTACCACGGAGGTAAAATATCTGGGAGTCACCCTTGATAACAAACTCACGTGGAGCAAGCAGCTGCAAAACACAATTGCAAAAGGCAAACAGACCCTATATGCAACTAAAAGAGCAATAGGAAAAACGTGGGGGTTAAAACCACGTATGATACACTGGATATACGAAGCTGTGGTCAAACTCTGTCTGACCTATGGCTCGATAGTCTGGTGGACTAAAATCAAGCAAAAAACAGCAGCAGCGAAGTTGGGATCAGTACAGAGACTGGCCTGCGCAAGCATAACCGGCGCCATGCGCAGTGCACCAACTTTAACTCTAGAGAAACTACTAGTCCTGCCACCACTGGACCTCAAAATCACAGAAGAGGCTAGACTCGCAGCGTACAGACTCCAATCATCGAACATGTGGACACCACAAAGGGTAGGACACTGTACGATCACAGAAATCATTGCAAACCCAATCCTAGATATGGGCAGCGACTATTCCCCGGCCATGTACACCTTCGACTCCAACATCCAAACCTCAACGGTTAGGGAAGACTGGAGTAAATGGAACGACAACCATCTATCAAATCACATTGTGTGGTACACGGATGGGTCGAAGACAGACGAAGGAACAGGGGCAGGAGTCTATACTAAAACCAACAACTATAGTATCTCCAAACCCCTAGGTCAATATACAACTGTCTTCCAGGCAGAACTTATAGCCATAAACCTTGCAGCAGGGGAGAGTACTCGAAAGCGATATACTAATAGGACCATATATATTCTCTCCGACAGTCAAGCTGCTATAAAAGCAATTGCAAATCCCAAAACAACCTCTAAATTGGTTTGGGAATGCCAACAAAATCTCAAAAACCTTGCAATCCGAAACAAAGTAACTCTGATATGGGTGAAAGGACCTAAGGGGATCGAAGGAAATGAGAAAGCGGATGCCCTTGCAAGAGAGGGTTCCGAACTACCCTTAACTGGTCCTGAACCTGCAATCGGGATCAGTAAATCTACTGCCAGAACCGTTGCTAGACGATGGACCGAGGATAAATTCCAAGACCGATGGAGACTCGCTGAAGGGCTCAGGCATAGCAAGCGCATGCAGGAATCTAACTGGCATACCAGCTGCACCGAAGCCCTCAGTCTTAGTAAAACGAACCTCAGGGCAGTGACAGGCCTTATAACCGGTCATTGCACCCTACGGAAACATCTGCATACAAGAATACCATCTACGAGGTTTACTGTCTAAGGGTCACCTAGCCTATGGCTTTATACCCCGGTCCTTGCGAAAGCGGTTTGGACCTCCAGCAAATTTACTGGCACGGATCTTGTTGCCAGATGGGGATTTCTCCATCCGGTGAATGCACTCACCTTCAGGAACCCAACCCCGGGGCTGCATCACCAGCTCGATGTCTTGCTTAACAACCGACAGCCCCCTCGAGACCAACTCCAAGATGGGAATTGACCATGGTCCCCTGGGCTCACCCATCCCCGAGGTACACTATTCGCTATAGACTTCTCTATAGCAGGTGTGATCCTCCTTTGGCCCCCTATTGGTTAAGCCTTACGTCGAAATTCGGACAAGCACATCCCAGGCTCGTTGGACCTGTGACTACGCGTCTGTGCAGACAACGTAGCGCTGCTTTTCACATCCAGGCGGCCCCTTCAGTTTACTAGTCAGCAATGCGACTCAGGCAGTGTGGTCATCAATCCACAAACTAGCTAGATATAGGCGCATAGGCATTTTCCACCAAGGCCGTTCTCCCTAGCTAGCCCCTTCTGGACTCGGGTCATGCGGAGCCGTCACCTCCGAAGCTCACACGACTTCCAATGATGCACCCCCCCCCCCCCACCAGAGGACATCAAATCGTGCTAGGCCTTTAGTGCTTCCCTCCCGCAATCTATGGGGGGAGGTAGGCACGCCAAGAGCCACCCGTGCATAACTCAGGAGCACGGGACCGTTAGCGCCCGAATGGTATTTGTACAGATCCTCGCCATGGCGTATCAACTGTACCAGGGGCCCCTTTGCGCTGTTAGGTCCGTGGTGTCACAACTCACCAAAGATCTCTGTCCAACTACAAACAGCCTTCCAAGTTGAGTGTCACATGGACACAAATCCCCCTGCGGGGAACATCTGCATACAATAAGGATCTACACACAAGACCCACTATGCCGCCTCTGTAACGAAGATGAGGAATCAGCCTCGCACGTTATTTTCGAATGTCCCGCTCTTATGAGCTGGAGACAAAACTTCTTTGGGGCTCAAACCACCAGTATGGGTGCACCCAAAGTAAACCAAAGTAAAACTTTCTTCTAAGCCTTTTACGTAGGACAGAGCTCATAACCTGAAATTTTCTCGCTTAGAAATACAATAAGCCAGCAGGTTGCAGTATCGGGCGCAACCAGCCCAACCTATCTCAGCGCCATATCCATCCATCCATGCATCCAAGGTTAGATGCACAGCCGATGAATCAGAAGAATTTCCGGTGAATGTCGGATTACACCAGGGCAGTGTATTGAGTCCGTTGCTCTTCAATATCATCATGTGCTACTTATTAACACGTATCTCCGACGGCCTAGAAATATCTCTTCTTTTTGCCGATGATATAGTCCTCAGTAGCCCAAACATCGTTGCCTTGCAAGCTGCACTTACAAAATGGTGTGACATTCTGGAGGAGCATGGACTGAGGGTAAGTATAACAAAGACTGAGTTCTTATGCTGCCCATTCTCAGACCCAGATGCACCGATACCAGAAATGTACGTCAAAGGAGAGCAGCTTAAGTCTTGTACCAAGTTCAAGTACCTTGGCTCGATGGTGAACAGCGGAGCTACATGCGATGATGACATCAAACATCGCACAAAGGTTGGGTGGATGACGTGGCGAGAAAACTCTGGAGTTTTCTGCGATAAGAAAATGCCACTGAAGCTAAAGGGCAAGTTGTACAAAACGGTTGTACGTCCCGCACTCATGTATGGATCAGCATGCTGGACCATGTATGAAGGTTACGCGAAACAAATGACAGCGACTGAAATGAAAATGTCAGTTGGTGTAACGAAAAGGGACCTCATCAAGAGTAGCTACATCCGAGGCAGCTTGTCCATAGTCCAACCAATCGCCGAAAAGCTCGAAGACCGACAAATGGATTGGTATTGCCATGTTCAACGGCGTCCCCCTGAGAACCCCGCAAAGAAAGCGATATCAATGGAAGTTCCACTTGATGGACCCAAGGCCAGAGGCAGACCGAAGAACACCTGGATATGTCAAATGAAAAAGCAACAACAACGCATTGGTCTCGGCGATGACACGATCCGAGATAGAGCTGCCTGTAGAAATATGCTGAGATATTACCGCCAAAACGGGCGATGTGCCTACACCGCAGGTCGAGCAACCCGAAACCATGGAGCGATATAAAGAACGAGGCAAGGAAGAAGAAGTATGTATTTTTTTACCGAATTTGATGGCAACTTTACCCTTGTCTTTGGTGGGATGTGACAGGGTGCGGACGGTAGCCCAGAGTTTACTGACACCTCTTGAAAGATGGTGGCTTTCGAGATGCTCATTCCATTTTTCTCTTTTGTAGATGTTAACTTGTCGTTTAATTTCGGATCGACCGGATTGGCGTATCTTAAATTCTTCTGTTCGTCGGCCAAAAATTGAGATCAGCACATACTGAAACATTGCCGACATAGATATGGATTTAGCATTTGCACCATCCGGACCCTGCAGGAAAGTCTGTGTATATAGACTTTTGGTGAGTTGCCACTCCACGGACCCTTGTATGGTTGATACGCCATGTACGAAAACCTCTGGGGCATTAACGATCCTGGTGCACTCGAGTCATGTAGGGTGGCTTATGGCATGACTTTCTTCCTCTTCTTTCGGGCAGTCATACAAGCCGAACACGACGCGGTGTTTCCTTGCTAAGGAGAAATCTGATAAGCGATTGTGTAAAGCTACGTCGTTGTTGTAGTTTCGGTGCAGAAAGGCGTGAACTGCTGTGCATGTACGACCCTCCTGGATCGAACCTTCACAGGTCTTGCCATGGAGGGGTTTTGTGGCAACTCTTGGCCGTTTCTCGTTGGAAACGGGTGTGGTCCGCCCGAATAGCCTTGAAACTCCCGTATTGCAGCGGGGCTGCCATCGGAAATGGTCGCCAGTAGGACCACTGTAAAGCTGCGTAGCCGGCGGCTTCGAATAACCCGAGTCTCGAAATGCAAGTATACCTAGTTAGTGAGTGGATTGATGGCCACACGGCCCGAGTCGAATCGCTAACTAGTATGCTGAAGGACACCACACCCGGATATGAAAATCAGCGCTACCTATCGCTATAAGCTGATTGGTAGCAACAATATTACAAGCCGTTGATGGATTTACTAACATTTCTGTGATTACCGACTTGCAATCTTCAGTTTGCGCTACTATTTAAGTTGCCATGGTTCTTTGTAGACAGGACAAATTGAAGTGAGCTGAATTTAGCAACATGCAAAATGGGGAAAACACATTTCAGCAAAAAGCAGGAGCACAGTTCGTTATATTGAATGACAATCATAACAGCAAATAGAACATTTCCTTTGTGAGTCACTGAGTATATTTTCAAGTATCGTCATTGATTGATTGCCCAAAACACCCACAATAGAGATGTCCAGCTCACAGTACTTGGTTAGAAACTTCACAATTATTACCTCCACCAAGTTCCTTCCCAAGAAGACCATTCCATCGTGCATTGATCAAAAATTAGACGTCAATGACCCAGCAAAACAAAACCGGGCCAGCTCGTCTTTGACCCACTTCCGATTCTCATGACCTAGAGCGTAAACCCCGGTGGTCCCCATGTCCCCAGCCACTACATTCATTTCTTAAAAGAAGTACACGTTCGAGCGGTGCACTTTCACGCGAAGGTCGTCTCTTTGCGGGCCCGGGGCACGGAGACAACACACACTGTAAAGTCGCGTGTAAAATGACCACTCTGCCTCCGCACCGTGTCTACCTCTGTATCTATGGTCTACCTACTAGAAGCTAGACAAAAAAAGCTGAAATGCTGAGCTGAACAACAAATGGTGGAATGTGTAGTATGTAGTGGACATCTCACGGTGGACTCTGCTCGAGCTCGACAACAGACGGCCTTGCTTCAATGTGCGACGACGAACCACGACGAACATGATGATTTTTCGCACACGTCTCAGTCGATGACAACTCGCTGTGCTCATTTTGACAGCTCCACCGTGGAGCCGATTTTTGACATTTCTCGGCGCTCGGCAACGAAATGCGAAATCGGCCGATGCCAATTGCCACTTTGTGCACTGATTTGCGAGTGCCACACACAAGCCAATGGTCCAGCGAAGAAAAAATCGTTCGAGTGGAGGAAGCACGATCAATTCATTGCCCTGCCGTTCTCCTTTCACAATTCACATTTTTCCGGAAAATTTGTCGAGACGATCGCCCGATATGTGCGTGTTATGTAAACAACGAAATTTCAATTGAAAGTACACAGCCATCAATTTGGGGTGTGTTGCGACGAAGAACTATTTCACACTTACACTTTTTTGATGAATTTGAAACGCACTAAAAAATATTCGTACAGCTGGAGACAATGCACTCACTGTCTCTTAACAATCGCTACGGAATCAATTTCCGTGTGATAAGTGGCCTTAAATGATCTTGACGTCACTGAACTTGCATAAAATCCATTCAATTAAGTGGAATCCGCGATTGGTTCCTTCCAAATGAGATCTTGGTCACGGCCGAATTTTCGAGCGAAATAAATCCACGACGCGTAGTTCTTAGCGACACTTGAACCACGCACTTCTATTCTACAACTATTCGGCAGACGATCAGTAAACGTAGTAGAACGTCACTCGATTTTTTCACGATTTTACGGGGAGAAATTGCACTGAACACACACGAAACGCAAAGACAGCTCACATAGGACATGAAAAAGCGATTATCTTCTTCTTGACAAGAGCAAAAACTGAGCAACTATTTGACGTGGCCAAATTGTTGCAGTGACATCTATTGGTGGTTATCGGCATTTAAAGGTAGAAGGAATAGGTTGTCGATTTACGAAAAAAAAAAATAACGGACGTTGAAACACCGAATACTAAAACATTATATAAATAATTGATTTGATTTTTACAGACCTAAACCTATGCTTCAAGTAATGCAAAATTAAGTTTAAATGCTATGCCATTAACTAACGCCAATGTGAAACGATAAAGAAGAATAAAGAATTTGTAAGAGAAAGTTAAAAAAAAAACATAAAATGAACAGCTATAAAAAATTGGTTGTTTGTACATAGTTGTTTGCCCGCTGGCCTTCAAAATACTGAGTCCTGTGCCTGAGCCTCTAAGGAAAGGACCAGATGTTGGGGATTATAATACGTCGCATATCGATGCATATGCGGGCATATCATTACGATTTGGAACTGGTACTAACGGAGAAGTCCGTCGATTTTCTTATCGACCATTTCTTCCAGTGGAACTGAAAAGCGACGATACAATTTCACTCATTGAGGTTTTTTCCTCAATTTGACTAACTCACTGTACCAAACCAATATTGTAGCCAATTAATCGCTTTGCCATAATTTTTAACACAGGTTTCCGCTCACGGTTCATTTAAAGCTAAGTAACTGCTCTATAACTTCGTGTCACATAACCTTCCCGTAGAACGCGCATTTAAGCCGACATTTAGCTCGGAAGATGACTATTATTACAATTTCGGGCTATGTTTTTTTACAAAAAAAAAAGAAACAAAAAACAATTTTGAAAGTACTGTATCTTGGGATCCTTTGCACCTACAAAGCTGAGGTTGCAATAAATTCTGGGCCCACCTTTTCCATACGATAAAAAATTATGAATCGAAGAAAATTTTTATTTGACATATCGGCCCTTAAACAAATTGTCCCGTAGAATCTCTATAATCCGGCCTCCTTCTAATCCGGAACACCTAATAATCCGGCGCGGCGTCCTCACTGAATCGGCTCAGTCTCAGTAATCCGGATGTTTTCTAATCGGGAGCCTCTATAGTCCGGCATCAGAGTGGAGAGTGTTTTAATGCGGTCTTCTGAGCATTAAGGTGCATTTTGAGATTTAAGCTCTGAGCTAAAATTTATAAAATAAAAACTAGGGGGCTTTGCCCCCTGCTCGCTTCGCTCGCCAACCCCCGAGGGCGAGGCTAATTTCGGGCGTGGCCGAAATTTAGATACCCTTCGCTCTTCTTGGGCTAAAAGTTTTTTCGGGCGTACCTATGACTTGTATTTAATTCCCCCTCCTCATTATTTTTCTTCCGTCTTGACAAAAGTTTTGGGCTTGGTTGAAATAAGTGGGCAAATAAAAATATTTACTCGGAAAATTTTATTGGGGTTGCGAGAGCATGACCCCACAGTACGATTCCATTCATTTTGAACTTTTTTCTTGCTTTGGTAAGGACGCATTAATTCAAGGTTTTGTGAAATTGGTGCAAAAATGTTTCTTAGAAGAACCAAAATGGGGGTTGGGTTTGTATGGCCACCCCATGACCCCATGGTCAGATTTGATCAATTCTTAGATATGTTTTGTGTCATCAAGAGAAACACATTTGTGTGAAATTTGGTTGAAATTGGTGCACAAATAAAAAAGTTTTCCTTAGAAGAACCTAATTTGGGAGGTTAGTTTTGTATGGCAGCTCCATGACCCCATCATCCGATTTGATCCATTGTAAGACATGTTTTGTTTCATCAAGAGAAACACATTTGCGTGAAATTTGGTTGAAATTGGTGCACAAATAAAAAAGTTTTTCTTAGAAGAACCTAATTTGGGGAGTTAGGTTTGTATGGCAGCCCCATGACCCTATTATCCGATTTGATCTATTCTTAGATATGTTTTATTTCATCAAGAGAAACACATTTGTGTAAAATTTGGTTGAAATTGTTGCACAAATAAAAAAGTTTTTCCTAGAAGAACTTAAATTGGGGGGCTAGGTTTGTATGGCAGCCCCATGACCCAGTGATCCAATTTCAGCCAGCAACAATAAGAAGCACGTGTGCAAAATCAGCTCCGTAGCTTTTATATTGGCCGAGAAAATCGCGCTGAAACAGACGGACAGACGGACAGACGGACAGACAGACAGACGGACATCACCCAATCGATTCATCTCGTCATGCTGATCATATATGTATACTTTTTATATGGTCGGAGATGCTTCCTTCAATGCGTTACAAACTTCATGACAAAGTTAATATACCCTTTCACTCTATGAGCGAAGGGTATAAAAATAATAAAAAACTGATACCGGATAAGCCGAAAAAACTGACAGAAACTGAATTCAATCGTGAAGCATTTTTACATATACTTTTTTACACAAAAAAAAACCGGTTTGACTGTTCGACACTTGTGTATGCGGGTTTTTTTTTGTCAAGTATACTTTGAATACGATTCTAGAGTTTATTGGCCAATTTTAAGGAACTACAGAAGCCAAATCATTCTAGAATAAGGTTCGTTCGTTTTCATCATCATCAATGTGGCACGATAGCCCGACGTCGGGCCTTGGCCACCTGAATCGTTGACCTCCAATTGTCGCGGTTACGTGACCTCGTCCTCCAGTTTCGGAAGCCCAGCAGCTGGTGGGCGTCTTCACCTACGGAGTTCTCCCAGCGAGCTCTCGGTCGTCCACGCAACCTCGCTCCGTCAATTCGTTGTGCGTTCATCACTTTCTTTGGCATGCGATTATCGTCCATCCGTTGTACATGCCCCGCCCATTGCAAACGTTGAAGCTTCACGATTTTCGATACTTCCAGCTCATCGTACAATTGATACAACTCATGGTTGTACCGGATACGCCATTGGTCTCGCTCGCGAACGGCCCCGAAAATTCGCCGAAGGACCTTTCGTTCGAATCGGTCTAGCAAAATTTCGGAGGCTTGGGTGAGGGTCCATGTTTCGCAGCCATAACATAGCACGGGTCGGATGATCGTTTTGTACACGCGGAGCTTCGTGTTCCTGTGCGCAAGTTTCGAATTAATTATAGGGAGGACCGAGAAATATGTCTTATTGGCTAGTTGTATCCGTCGCTTAATTTCGTCGGTTTCGTTGGCGTCCTTTGATAAGTTACAACCCAGATAGTTGAAGTTGTCTACATACTCGATATTAAGGTCCCCCACTGTGATGCTTGAATTTGCTGGCGTCCTTGTTTTCGATTGCATCATGGCCTTTGTTTTGCTTTCGTTGATATGTAGTCCAACTTCCTTTGCGGCGTTATTGAGGTTATGCAGAAGGCTTTCTGCATCACCCAACCTTCGAGACATGATGTTGATATCGTCGGCGTACGCTACTAATTGAGTCGACTTGATGAGTAGCGTTCCGCTGCTGTCCATATTCATGGCTCGAATTACATACTCCAAAGCAAGGTTGAAGAGCGTCGGCGCCAGCCCGTCGCCCTGCTTGAGTCCAGTACGAGTTTCAAATAGGTCAGTGAGTCGATTCTGCACTCTGACCTGCGAGACGGTATTAGTCATCGTCATTCTTGTGAGTCGCACTAACTTTGCCGGTATACCAAAATTCAGCATAATGTTGTACAGTACACTTCGATCGATACTGTCGTATGCCTGCTTGAAGTCGACAAAGATTTGGTATACGTCGATGTTATATTCCCAGCACTTTTGGAGTAGTAGCTTCACTGTGAAAAGCTGATCGGTCGTTGATCGACCAGGTCTGAAGCCGCCTTGATACTCGCCAATGATTCGTTCTGCGTACGGATTAATTCTCTTTTCAAGAATTTTAGATAATATCTTATAGGCCGTACAAACTAATGATATGCCCCTGTAATTCTCACACTTCAGCTTGTCGCCCTTTTTGTGGATTGGGCAGATTATGCTTTTGCGCCAATCTTCGGGGATTTCCTCGTCGTTCCATATTTTCAGCAGTAGCACATGTATAGCGTTGGTCAGGCACGTTCCACCATGCTTCAGCAGTTCTGCTGGGATCTCGTCAGCGCCGGGCGCTTTATTATTTTGAAGCGACTGTATGGCAAGACTCACCTCCTCTACTGTTGGGGGTAGAACGGGAGGGCCTGGTTCGGCTAACTGCTCAAGAGCTGGCTCCGCGGGGGATGTTGATGGTGCATTGAGGAGCTCTTCAAAATGCGAGGCCCATCGTTTGTTGACGCTTTCGATGTCGCTGATGATGTTACCATCCTTGTCCTTACATAGGCTTGTCCTGGGTTGATATCCGTTCTTAACATTGTTTATAAGTTTGTACGCCTGTCTAATGTTCTTACTGGCTAATCTTTGGTTTATTTGCTGTAACTGCTCGTCAAAATGTTTGCGTTTCTTACGTCTAATTAACTTATTAGATACTCGCCGAAGCTCGTTATATCTTTCTTTCTTGGCTCGGGATGCGCGTTGTGTGTATTGGCGATAGGCTTCATTTTTCGCCTCAATCGAGGCCCTGCATTCGTCGTCGAACCAGTCTGCTCGTCTGCGCCGGCCTTTATAGCCCACGACATCTTCTGCGACCCCCTTGATGCTGTCTTTGAGCTCCTCCCAGAACTCATGGATGCCTAAATGGTTGATGTCATCAAGCATGGGCGACAGTTTTTCCTCTAGTGCTGTTGTATACGCAGCCGCCGTGGCATCATCAATCAAATTGTCAACCTCGAAGATCTTGGCAGGGTTGATTCTCGATAGGTGCACCGAAGAGATTCTGCACCTGTAGGTCTGATCAGTACGTGGTCGATCTGGTTAACGGTGTATTCATCTGGAGACTTCCAGGTCTGCTTGTGGATTCGTCGATGAGGGAAGCATGTAGAGCTTATTACCAGGTTTCTGCCGCTCGCGAAGTCGATAAGTCGCTGACCGTTGTTGTTGTTTTCGTCGTGGAGGCTATGACCTCCAGTAGTTCCCCTATGCCAGCTTTCATTTCCGACTTTGGCGTTAAAGTCTCCTAGCAGCAGCTTGACGTCGTTTGATGGAAGTGAGTCGAAGAGTGTTTCTAGGTCGTTGTAGAACTCGTCCTTAATCGCGTCTTCTTTTACTTCTGTAGGGGCGTGCGCATTAATGAGCCAGAGATTAGCGAAACGGGTCTTAATGCGGATCGCACATAGCCGCTCGTTGATGGGTTTGAAGCCGATAACGTGGTCCTTGAGCTGCTTATTCACGATGAAAGCTACTCCAAACTCCTTGTTGCCCTCCTCTTTACCACTCGTAAAAATAGTGTGCGAATTGAGGTCGTTAATCTCGCTTTTGAGCCATTTAGTTTCCTGGATTGCAACTATGCTCAGCTTGTATTGTTCTAACTGATCCAGGAGGGCCCTTAAGGCCCCCGGTCTATTCAGGGAGCGTACATTCCAGGATCCGAAAGAGTAATCAGTTGTTCGTTTGCGAGGTCGTCGTTGTTTTGTATCCGTCCAATCCGAGGCTTTTGTTTCAGGTTTCTTGACTTGAAGTTTTTCTTAGGATGAGTTGTCGGCACATCGCTAAACCATGATAGGGTTTAATCGTTGAGTAAAGGCCATCATGGGCATGCCTCGAAGATGCTGCTTTAGTGGTTGACTTAAATGTTTTCTGTCACCTATCACGTTAAGTAACCTGAGACGCTGCAGATGTTAATGCAGCACTCAGGCGCAGCGGTTACTCGGATAATGCGGGAAAGTAACGCCCCGTAGAGAGACATAGGAATTGGCCGAAGTCCTTTTCCTATGAAACTCCTCCTGCATAGCTAAGGGTCCGCAGTTATGCCACAACTGAAGAAGATATAGGAATTAGCCGAAGCCTTTCAACCTTTATCTTCCCCCTTACGTGCATTCTATTCGGGAGATAGGTTCAAAAATAGCTGGCCACACTCGGTTCGCAAATTGAACTAAACATCAACAAACGTTTTCTATTACCTATATTGATGTCGGTGGGTAATGTGCAAGCAGCCACTGTGGTACCCTGATATTTTGGTCCTCGATTCGTGATTTAACTATACCCGGGCAGACACATTATCAAACAAATACAGCCGAAATTTCACAAAAAAGTGACTACTTCAAGGGTCAACTTTCTAGTATGAAGTTTCGTTACTAAAATCTGCCCGAGATTAAAAAACTGTATTATTTAATGGTCGTGTCCTTTACACAAGATACGCATAAAACGATACTGGTAGCTTGGTAGTCTTCTAGCATTTAGTTCTCTCAAGAAAAAAATTGAAAAAATGTATTGATTCCCTTGTACCTCAACCCTTACAAAGGTTTTAGGAAAACAAGGCGGATACAGTACCACAGTTCTAACAAATGCTTGGGGAGCTCAAATCTGTAATGTTTTAGCACACTCGCAGTGGCAAAGAATGTTGGTCGTTACTCTATGTATAAAATTGGCTTTCAAAATGCATACCGCTACGAATTTACAAAGTGTCTATTTCCTACTTTACTTATTTCGTAAGCAATTCGTAGTTTTCTCTAGTACAGAAAAACCTTTAAATTGTTTGCTACCAAGTTGGCGAGTACCTACTGAAGATACACAGATTGAAATTAAAATTTAATAATTTAAGTGATCAACATCTGGGTGTTGGTACCTTAAAAAAAATTAATTAGCAGCAGCAGTACGTACACAAAATAACCGCCCTGAAAAGTTCTAAATGTCGCTTTACAGAGCTCCTATTTTTACTGCGAACGCTAATTTTTTGAAAACGGTATGCTACTGGATGAAGAAGTTGAAATTTCTTAATTGTTTATGTATAAAATTATGCATGCACTTTCGAAAGGCGAGGGCAGATTGAATTTAGAAATTTAGTAACGAAACGATCATTTTGATTTGTAGATTGAATATGATGATTCGGGCCCCTAGTCCTAAAATTCAATAATAAACTAGGGGCCCAAAGCCTAGTGCAGAGTATGTTATGTATTGTTATTAAAAAGGTAGAAACAGTACTTTTAAGGTCTCTTAGTTCAGGACCTCAAAATAGCAATTTGTATGTAAAAAAAACACTGAAGCAAAACTTTTGTGTCAAAATCCGGGCCCCTATGAAATCCCGGGCCCGGGGCGAATCACCCCGTTCCCCCCACCCTCTCTACAGGCCTGGTCACGGAGTTAGCACGGGTTTTTCGAAGTTGCAAATTCGGTGATACACTACTGGTATCTATCCTAACAACATGCCAAAAAACCAAAACCTAAAATCGTTACATGACTGGCCTAATAACCAATATCCAGGGACGGCGCTAAGGGGGGTATGGGGGGGTGTCTCACCCCCCTAACATTTTCAATTTTCATCTGCAGTCGGCAAATTTGATCTCAGTGGGAATGAAAGTATGTAATTGAATGTACATACTTATTCAGATCTATTCGGCATAAAAACATAAAACTAATGTTTAAGTTGAAAAAATTAAATGAAAATTTGGAAGCTCAGGATCTTAATATTAATGACGCCGTGAAACTCATTCGCAGTAAAATAAAGTCTTTTAAAGACATTAGCTACGACAGCGAAATCAATGCGTTAGTGCAAAGCTCCATGATTTTCGCAAGAAAATTAGATATTGACCCTGAATCGGACTACAACACCGAACTCGTCGTGCTCCGAAAAAATTGGACGAATCATCTCAAACTACAGCCGAAATAGACTTTGCAACATTTTACCGAAAATAGTTCAAAATCCTTCTTGACGTTTTTATCTCAAAGTCTAGAGAAGAATTGGAGAAAATTGCCAAATTGCTCCAACCATTTCAAGACATATTTCAAATTTCGGCTGATAGGAATGCCTTCATACTGAAATTCAAATTCTTCTTGATAATTGCTCCGAGTGTCAAAATTTTGGGGAGATAGCGAGAGAGGCTTTCAAACTAAGGACCGAAAGCTTACAAGATTATTCAGCTTATTTTGACATGTCCAGTGACACTAGCTTCGAGCCAGCGATCATTTAGTAAATTAAGATTTATAAATCAATTATCTGCGAACGTTAATGGTTGAATTAGATATCCCGCATCGGCAGACGCATCGGCATCAGCAGAAAAATTTCAATTTAGAACACACACATTTGCCTTTGATGACCCACATTGACAGCAGCGGCAGAAGCATGTGCGTGTGTTCTAAATTGAAATTTTTCTGCTGATGCCGATGCCTCTGCCGATGCTGATGCTGACGCATCCAATCTATTTCAACTATAATGGGGGATGAACGTTTAGACAATTTGATGCTAATGTTTTCTGCGAAAGATATTGTCGATAAAATGGATTTACATCGAATTGTGGAGCGATGGTCCAAAATTAAGTTACGGCGGGTCATAACAAAACTGGTTGAATCAAATTTCTTTATATTCATACAATCCTTGGTGTTTCTGTCTTTGTATTTTTCGATGTTTACATGAATGCTCAAAAATATATTATAATTAGAGGTACGGAAATTTCGCAAATAAAAAACATGAATTTCACAAGAACTAATTTTGGATATTAGAAATTTCGCTTAAATTTGCATAAAAACCTAGTTTTGTAAATTTTCTTGTTGTTATTTTAATTTTTTATAACTCTAGAAATTATGTAGATTCACAGTTAAGTGAGCGAATGTTCGCGGCGAATTTTTCCGCGGCGTCAAAATTGTAACACACTGCGTTGTATGGACATGCCCACACCAACGCGAATATTCGCCAGTTTTGCAGTATTTTTCCCGGTTCGAATATTTGCTACCTAATGTCATTTTATTCAGATAATTTATTTGACAGGTGCAGTGTAGTACAACTTGATGTTGGTGTACCCGAAAAAGATGTAGACTTGGACTGAGTTGTTTAGGTATTGACCGAGTGGATGAGTAAAAGAAGTAACATTTTTGGAAACATGAATTCCAATGAAGAAAGGTTTTTACTCGTTGTTGTTACACAAATAAATTGCCCTATTGTGGCAAGTCAGGCGACACCCCGATCGTATCGGTCGGCCGAAGAATTGGAGAGATATCTACGATTTTCCAAAGTGCATAGTACGAAGTTGATCTTGAAATTGCTGTGACCGACATCTAGGTTGACAACTAACATTTTGTGAATTATTGCACTTATCTCGGTTATCCCCTTGTGAGCTGCGCAGGAAAGATGCTCCGACGCCTCCTTAGAGAATTTTGTTGCGAGTCCAGCGAAACCTTGATCGTTTCGCTGGACTCAAGGATCCCAAAGATATCGACGGATTATCGAAGTAGTACGAAGCCGATTGTGAGATTGCTGTATGGCCATCATCCAGGTTGACGGTTATCTCTGACCACCCTGTGCACTGACCGGAAAAAAAGAGGATCCGATGACCCTTTCGGCAATTTTATGGTGAGTCTAGCGCCACCTCGGTCGTTCTGCCACACCAAAGGATTGCAGAGATATCGACGGATTTCCGAAAGAATACAAGGTCAATCGTTTCATTTATGAATAGTATACGCTATTAAATGAGAATCCTGGTGGTTCGGTGCTTGCGTTTGTCCCTAAGTAGTTGCATACAAGCTTCAATATTTTATTGAATTGAATGTTTACTTTGCATAGTTACGCCATATTTTGCTTGGTTACGCCACCGTAAGGAATCACGTAAGGATTCTACTAAAAGTTATTATGCAATTTCATACGATGGCGTAACCAAGCAAAATATGGCGTAACTATGCAAAGTAAACATTCAATTCAATAAAATATTCAAGCTTGTATGTAACTTCACATTTTGCATAACCATGCTAAGTAAACAGTTACAAATATTCAATTCAAAACAGCCACAAAACAATGAACAATGTTCAAGCTTATTGTGTCTTCTCTATACGATAAGACTAACCCATTCGACGGGCACAAGATAAGATGTAAGAGTTTTCGGCTACGCGATAGTCAATTCAAACAATCAAATCGAACACTGCCGCAACTTTTTTTGGGGTACCGTATAACAAGGTTGCACTGCACTGCATATTTCCATCAATTTGCGCATGTCAATGATTTTATCATTAGAATAAATATAGACATGGAGAGGTAAAATGTCGAATTTCACGTTGATTTCTTCCGCTTACGCTTTTACATAATAAGTAAAGATGCCGTGACACTTTGATATAGTGCACGAAAATTGCAGCATGATTATAAATGTTAAAATAATTGTATTTGGCCAGTTCTTGCAGTTATTCTCTATCATGACTAAGTCCCTTCCTTACATAAATCTAATACATACCTTTTCTAAGGCAACTACATGATATCAGCTGTGAGTGACAGTACCTAGCGAATTATTCGCGCCGCGCCGGTTTGGGCACCAAAAAATGGGCCGCGAATTTTCCGGCGCGGATTCGCGACGGAAAATTCGTGACGCGTTGGTCTGGGCATCACTTTAAACGACTGTTCAAAACTCGCGCTGCAAAAAAAAACGTCGTGTGCTTATTATTCAGCATGAAGTATGTCTGCGAACTGAATCATATACTCCGAATTCAAATAACACACACACATATAGATACTAGTCAACAAGACCACTCCTCGAGAAGTTACGGTAACGGTAAAACGAGAAACTGCTGAGGCATTTGCCGCTAATATCGTTTATCTTTGTAAAGCTCATTTTAGCTTTGGGGCCCGCCGAACCACTAAAAAAACTCACATTGCAGAAAACAAAGTTCATTAAACAAACGTACTTCTCGGTGTCCGGCAAGCCATCGTGCTCGTGATTCAGCGAACACTCTGCATTTAACATTTTTTATACTCTTATTAACGAAAACCGTCTAAAAAAAATCTGAGATGAAAAATGATCTCCAATAATTTACATTTTTGGGCAAAAAATAACCTTTTTTTGTGGAAAAAGTCCAAATTAGAACATTTCGCATTTATTAGCATAAATGAGCAATTTTCGCCGAAATTCACACATCTATTTCGTAAAAACTAAATTTCCGTATCTCTAATTATAATTGGTGAATTTTCAAATCTAGTCGGCAAATTTTACTTTTCACCCCCCCAACAAATGTTTGTTCGGTACGTCCCTGCCAATATCTGATTTGCTAGGAAAATATTGTCGGTGGTTGTCTAGAAACTTCAGAATTTTTGATTTGGATAAATCAAGAATAGACATCATATAAAAATATCGGTAGAGTTGGGACGTATGATATCTCACGGATTTGCTGAGGCATATTTTTATTATTATATTTATGCAAAATTTAAACAGTTATATCTCGAAAGATACTCGAAACCATTGATCCTAACAACTAAGAGGATTGCGCCGTAGATACGATAAATGATTGAATTTTTCATATAAGACTGGATCTGACAGGTCGGGACAATTCGTCTTTTTTTCCTTTGTGTCGCACTGAAACTGCGATATGACTATTACATTTTATAGATACACTTCCTGACTTCCTCCAGCAACAATCTTTCCCCCATTTACTTCGTAATAACTTCACAATAACACTTGACAGATGGGGACAACCGCTTTTTAAAATCGTGCCATGCAGTTTGTATGGGTGACAGCTGATTTATCATTCCTTTTTATTTCTCTATTCCATGCTCGAAACATTCGGGATGTCATTTCATTGACGACTACCGTGTGTAGTCGTCAACGTTTCAACGACAATTGAATTCGGAGTGTGATACGGTTGTCAGCCATACCACTTGAAATTTGGTAGGAATGTGTAGAAATTTAAGTCTTTGGCACGAAATACTTAAAAGTTGGTAGGACAAAAATACATTTGAAAATTTGTTCACTAAATAACTAGCGAACGGCTTAACCGATCGTCATGAAATTTGGTAGGAATGTGTAGAATAGTAACAGTCTTTGGCACGAAATACTTAAAAGTTGGTATGGCAAAGATAACAGGGTGTCCCGGACATTTAAAAATTTGTTCACTAAATAACTCACGAACTGCTTTACCGATCGTAATGAAATTTGGTAGGAATGTGTAGAATCGTAACAGTCTTTAGCACGAAATACTTAGAAATTGGTAGGAAAAAGCTAACAGGGTGCCCCGGAGATTTGAAAATGTCAACTTTTTAGTTTTTATCGGACATGGACGTATGGGTACTCAAATCAAAGAACTCAATGGGTAACATTTCATATCAGTTGGTTTTTTCCCTGTTTGGAGTAATGGTAACGGAGTTACAGCTAATAAATTCAGTTAATATGTGTAGCCAGGATACATATGTAGTAAATCTATTACCAAAGTGGGCCTTTGCGAAGCCTAGGAATGGAAAAGGAACAAATGCATAGATGAGATCGGATAAAATATTGTAAAAATGCAAATTATGTCAAAATGGAGCCAAAATTAACCCTAGTTTTCTGCACTTAAGACATTCAAAGTGAAATAATGATGGAGCTAGAATAAAATGATGTAAGAAAGATATGATAGTAAGACTATGCGCCAATTTTTGAAATAATCGTACTGGTTCTCACCTTGGCAGAAGTTAAAGAAAATCGAGATTGCGATTCCGGGTATTTTAGGAACCGGTTCCTCCGGGTCCGGTTCTCAGTACAACCGGGTATTGAAACTAGGGATGTCAAAAACCGGCCCATAACCCGGTTGTCGGTTTTTTTGCAAAGCCGGTTAGACCGTCCGGTTTTAACCGGACTCCAAGTACCGGTTTTCCGGTTAACCGGTTCTTTTCATTGATTTGCCTTGAATTTTTCTAAAAAAAAATGCTTACACACTTTGCAATTGCTGGTGTTCGTATCGTATGCCAAATCAACTTAAAATTCACGTACATGATGTAGTAAGAGTACGACAGCTAATTTAAAAGAAAAACATGTGGAACCAAAAAGACAATCAAATAAAATTGTCAGATGTGATTTAATTATTTTATTAACAATTACTGTATTAATTCTGGTTCCCAATTTCGTGGGTGCGAGTTTTAACTAATTGTGAAAATCTTGACTTATCGTTCCATTCTATACACCAACTGCGGTGCATGTCTGTAGTATTTATGGCATGGCAACTTACCAGCTCTATGGGAACTACGCGGAACTTTGTCTGTTTGGAGGAGAAGAGCCCCAGCGGGAGAAATATCGAGTTATTCAATTTCGGAAATGTCACATTGGAATTTTTGCATCAGGACCTCTAAGCGTCTATAGCTCAGTAGGTAGAGTTGCTGACCTTGTGACTGAAGGTGAGCATTCAACACCGGTACAGACCTGCACGGTCGAGCGTCATGGTGGTAGCCTTCACGGCAAATCAAAAATCTCCATAATTCTCCCGCTAAAAGTCAAGTGGTCGTCTTGTGCACAGATAGACAACAGACACAAGACCTGATGAGTGTGTCTATCTGTACGAAATCACAAAACATTGGGAAAAAATACCAAAAATTGAGGAAAATGAGGGAAAAAAGTTTCGTCCCAATCGGGATTCGAACCTCCGACCTTCAGTCACAAGGTCAGCAACTCTACCTACTGAGCTATAGACGCTTAGAGGTCCTGATGCAAAAATTCCAATGTGACATTTCCGAAATTGAATAACTCGATATTTCTCCCGCTGGGGCTCTTCTCCTCCAAACAGACAAAGTTCCGAGTAGTTCCCATAGAGCTGGTAAGTTGCCATGCCATAAATACTACAGACATGCACCGCAGTTGGTGTATAGAATGGAACGATAAGTCAAGATTTTCACAATTAGTATTTTATTAAGTTTTGAAAAAAAATTTCAAACATTTACAACAGGGGCCATCCTAATTTCTCTTGCGGAATACGAAATCTTTTAGGGACACGATCATACGCGAAATGCACTGATGTATTATACACGAATATTAATTCACTTTCACGTTGTACAACCAAGATACATGTGAAACGCTGTGCTAACATAAACAATATCTGCCTTGGAAGAGATAGGATACAAGAGGTAATTTGACGAAGCGATTGTTCTACGAGTAATAGCGTTCGACCATTGTTAAAGGGCTGAAATTTGAAAACGATTTTTTTCCATAGGGGATAAGTAATAGAATTGCAGGCTGAAAAATCAAGAAAACATAAAAAATTGTTTGAACTTTGAAATAATTTTTTTCCGGTTTTAACCGGATGGGCCAACAGCCGTCCGAGTTAAAACCGGGAGGAGAAAAAAAAACGAAAAAAAACGGTTAACCGTTCTGAAAGTACCGGTTTTCGGACTAACCGTCCGGTTTTTGACATCCCTAATTGAAACCGGTTACAAAATGTGCCAATTCCAGTCCGCTTCACATGTCCGGTTCCGCAGACCCGCGAGTCCGGATCCGCAAGAACCGTATAACGATTCTGTGGACTCGGTTCTCTTGGAACCGGCGCTCGTTTTTATTTGGAACCGGTCGGGGCGGATCTCGTTAGGAACCGGGTAACAGGGTCCGGTTCCGTGCAACACTATAAATAGAGATGTCAAAAAAGTAACTACCCGTTACCAGTGGCGTATTTACAGAGGGGCACAGGGGGCACGTGCCCCCCCTGTGAGCACATCAAACTTTTTTCACAACATATTAAAAATTGCAGTACGAAATGTTTCCTTTTTATTTTGAGCGTTTCTATTACTAAACTTTGTAAATCTTTTTCGAAACATTATCATCACATCATCTTCTCAATTCGCCAGATCTCCTCGTTGATGAACCCTTTCCGTTTCTCGAACGGGTTGAGTTATTTTCATAGACGCATGGTTACAAGAACAAGAACTCTCAGAGAATAAGTACAAGCTATGATTATGTCGAGGCAACGAGGTGGTCATGAAACGTTGCCCAATCTCGACATGAATCTGTTCGGAAACAAGGACTACTATTGAAAGTCTCGTCATGTGTGAAGTGACCCCATCTTATGTTGTAATAAGTTGTTATAAGTTGAGTGTCCTGATGTCCCAATATCCCCATGTCCCAATATCCCAATGTTCTAATGTCCCATTGTTCCAATATCCCGATGTCCGAATGCCCCAATATCCCGATGTCCCCACGTTCCAGTTTCCCCAGTGTGCCTAATGCCCCAATTTCTTAATGTCCTAATGCCCCAAAACCCTAATGTCCCAATTTCCTAATATCCTACTGCCCCAATATCCTAGTCTCCCAGTTTTTCCAATATCCTAATGCCCCAATGTCGCAGTGTGTTTTAAAAAATTGTCAATGCGATGAGCCGAAAGACGCAATTGCTGGAATCTTTGGTTAACTTTACCTATTAATTTACCGTTATTTCATCCACTTATCTAAATGGAAGACATTGATTCTTTAGAAGGACCACCAGAGGATCATTCATTCCAAATTTCATAAAAATCCCATCACGGAGAGAGACAGTAGAAGCTAGTCTTTATGCAACTGTAGACTACAGTCTGAAATTGGGTTACTCGCTTAAGTCTGTGAGGGTGAAAATTTCACTGTTTATTGCATATATCTTACCCGTTATTGTGCCGATCCAAGATTTTTTTGGAAAGGCACTAGAACAGGATATGTGGAATATTTTGGTAAACATTTTTTTTGGGGGATGTTGCCTGGAAGTCTGTAGCCCTGTCAAAGAAAAAAGCAAGTTGTCTCCGGTAATCATAGACTTGTTCGCTTTCGTTATTTTTCCTTTGGCGGGCGATACGCTGTCGCGTCTCTTGATTTTCCATTCAAATTCGCTTAAACTTGCCATGGAATTCAAGACCACAATGTCAGCCAAAATTTGCTGTATCAGCTTTTCATCTGTGTTTCTTTCAAAAGTAAGCAGAACCACTTTTTGGCGGAATTTTGCCGAAATTTGGCAGAATTTCGGACGATATATGAAATTTCTCTTCCAAAGAAAAGTGTTCTGTCTGGAATCCGTTTTGTCATATGGAAACAGTCTCTTTGGTCATTGCATTAATTCCATAGCCAATTAAGTACATATTCGTAATATTCCTTTTCGGCTTCAGGCTCTTTCGAACTACACTACGCAAACTTTTTCAAGGCCTCCGTATTTTGGTTCAGGAAAAGCCAAAAGCAGTTAATGAGTGTTATTCTAAGATCTGTCAGGAAAACTAAACTTTTGGTGTAATAAACCTGAAATGCAAAGGACTCTCAGGCCCGTGTTTATAAACATACCTTAACTCAAGGAGACCTTGAGTCAAGGATGCCCAACTTAAAATAAATGTCATTTTCACATACTTTTTCATAGAAATCACTTATATTCACGAGTTAATGCATCCTTGATTTAAGGAGAAACTCAAGGAGACCTTGAAATTTTCTACAGTCAACCTCACTTGAAGTCAATGTAGCTACCCACCTACCTTGAAATATTATATTTCAAGTCTATTGAAAACTTAAGGTCTCCTTGAGTTTCGCCTTAAATCAAGGATCAAGCTGCTCTCGGGTATCCCCACACCAAAACTGTATGTAATAAATTAGCCCCGTAGTCTGTGCCCCCCTTTGAGAATTTTCTAAATACCTACGCCACTGCCCGTTACTTAAGTAGTCGTTACTAATAATAGTATCGGAAGTAACGACTACAGAATACAAAAAGTAGTCGTTACATATGTACCGAACAATAAACAAACAAGCAATCTCGTGGGTATGTATATACTCAGGCACAAACACAAGAATCGAGCATACCATATACAGTCTGATAATCATAACGGTTATCGCTTACATCCCTGTGAGCTACGCGGGGAAGATGCTCTCTTAGAGAATGTTGTAGCGAGTCCAGCGATAACTTGATCGTGTCGATCGGCTCAAGGATTCCAAAGATATCGACGGATTTCGGAATTAGTACGAAGCTGATTGTGAAATTGCTGTGAGCAATATTTAGTTTGACAGTTATCTCTGACCCCCTGTGCACTGATTGAAAAATAGGATCCATCAACTCGTTAGACAATTTTGTAGCGAGTCCAGCGCCACCTCGATCGTGTCGCCACGCCAAAGGATTGCAGAGATATCGACGGATTTCCGAAAGATACCTTGTATATTGAGGAATTAAGGCAAACCGCAAACGTATTAAAATTTATGGAATGAAACTTCATTCTTCTTATTATAATGTTCAAACCCATTACTGACAGTTTATTCTTGAGCTACATATAATACATAATCGTATCATAATAAGATTAATCTTGTATTCTTAAAAGTACCTAGTGCAGATATTTACAAATATATCATGTACTTTAACTCCGAAACTTCAGAGCGCTAGCACTATCGACTAGCCCAAACGTGAGCTATTATATCAATGGTCTCTTCATCTGTAGCCCATCATTCAATTCTTCTTCCACGATGCTATCATCATAATTCTAATGTAATAGTCTCCCTAATTACGAGCACAGCCGTTACGCCAACAACTACTATCCTCTTCACATTGTCCTTCCTGTCGCGTATAGTCTACACAGTATTCGCACAATTGTATTATCCTTTGTGTGCAGACCAAGTGAATAAATCTCCCGACGGATCCTGTCGAGAGCTAAAAGCAGAACAACTCAGTGCAAATAATAAGGAAACAACAACCACAACAAACATGTCCCAGGACATTCATGATAATGCCGTAAACCAGCATCACGACCATATAGCTAGATAGGAGGAGGACTGAACAGCGAAGCTACAAAACTTTAGTCACATTCGTATAGTTGAGTGAACACTATACGTAGAGTCGATAAGGTCTAAAGTTGAATAGGCGATAGTTGAAAAAAAAAAGGATAATGGGGTCAGAGGTTGAGTTGTATGAGGATCTTGTAAAATTAAGTGCTAATAGAAACAGGTTGTAATAATAACAGAGAGAATAGAGTTCCAGCCCTTTTAGTAGAAATATCAACTGCGAAGGATGGGGTTTGAATTTTTTCGACTGTCTGGTGCATCGGATTTTCTTAATATTACATGCCTATCAAAATATCCCTATGTACCCTACTCCTCTTTTTTCGGAAGGATGAACCGAATATATGGTGAATGGGTTTCCTTAATGTGACTGCAGATCCTTCGCAGTAGTGTGGGAGGTGTAAACTATCTTTTGCCTCGAACAAAATGTTACAAAGCTTTCATACACAATTTTTACGAGCGCAGATTGCCAGCGTGATTCGTATAGCAAGTGTATATTCCTGTTTGTTGTTCGTACAATCCCGAACAGTACGAATATATACAGGATACACAAGGAATGACTAGTGTCGTTATGATGTCTGCCAGGCACTAGAAAAGAGGATTATTTTCCTTTACCATTGAATGCGCGCCAGCCGCTCTGTGAAAACGTAGATAGGAGGAGGTGGAGGCATGTTCACTCTTATGGTAGAAAATTTTCTTAAGGATCTCCGGCACACGACGTTGGTGCTGGAATTGGAGAGCTATATGGGATGAGGGAAATGTTTTGTTGCCATTCCGTTGAGTTTTGTCGAACGAGTGCATATATAGAGTATTTGTTTATCACTACTTGAAAAATGTTTCCGCTCCTTTTGCCGGAACAGTGCGGGAGCTTTTAACGCTTTTCGTTCGACCAACTCTCGTTTTGAAGCTTCCGTTTTGCGCCAGATTGCCATTACAGCTCCTACCGTCAATTTGTTGAGTTCCCTATATATTTACACGATAGTGCCGGGAGACTTTTTATTTTGTTTTCGCGCGGTTTGATTCAAAACGCTGCGAAATTAGTCGCAAACTGATAAGATTTTGATTTGAAATCGAATTTAAAGTGCGATTGGAATAAAATTGGCTAATTTCATGCGATAAGTTTGTGTTTGAGCCCCCTATGTGTACGGTGTTCCGTGCATTAACATTAAATTGGAGATAGCAGATACATACGTTGAATTCATAAATTTACTCAGGCCTTATCAAAATTGAACCGATAGTCGAGATATTATTGCTCAGTATAGTTGATCTATACGCGCATGATTGCTACTGATAGTCATTCCAGCTGATAAATAATTGGAATATAGCTGGGACAACCAATTTGTGTGAAACTTTTTGCGGTTGTCCATTTATATTCTTCCCCGGGTTTCCGGATGCTATTGTCGCGTCTCCCGTATACGACAAGTTTGTGCGTTTCTTCTGATAAATTGTGACTGAAACTATATGCTGTGTATTAAAAAAAAATTAATCCAAAAATATACTACACAATAAAAATCTAATACGAAAATAAGCGCGACCAAGTGATACATTCGTTCGATTACTTATTCGTTGGCAGTAGCAAATTAAAAACTTTTTTTTAACGGATGTTGAGTGTAAACGTTTGCTAAAAAAGCAGAGGAAGTGCCGCGCTAAAAGAAACGTTTTGAACCCCAGGCGAAAAACAAATCTTTGACGAAAATCCTGTGATTATAGAAAAATTAGTGAGTGTCTGTTCCTTATTTCCTTCTGTAATAAAAAAGTGATAGTGCATTGAATCTGTTACTGCATGGTATGTTTTGTGATGTTTCGTGTTAATGTCCATTCGCCTGAAATCTATTTGGCCAAAAGTGAATTTGTTTTCAAGAGATTGTGTTCAATTCCATTTCTTTTCGATGTTTTCCTCACAATCGAAATATCCAAAATATAATGCTTGTTATTTAAAATAATCCATCTTTTTGATTACACATATTTACCATGCCTAGTTTTTAGATTATTTTTGTATTTTTTTTTTTTTAGTTTTGTGATAATTTTCACGGTCATTGCGTATCTGCAACAACTTTTGCTGAATTAATGGAAAAGATTTCATTTTCATATGATAGTACGCGTTTCGTAGAACATTATGAAAAAATATGACTGTCGCTCTTTGTCGTTCCCGATCTGTCTTTATATGTTTTTCTTTATTTCGTCATCGTATAATAGTCATCTTCATCTCACAATCCTATTCAATATTTCAGTCAAGATCGGTCAAATTTGTGTATATGCGTTTATTTTTAGTTGTCTCTAATTTTGTGGTCTTTTACTATTTTATTTATGTTTTTAAGTAAAATTTCACTATACAATCTATCGTCAATGTCGGCATAGGCAGAGACTTATAGAACATATAGATGAGTATAATATAGCATGGGCGTAGCCAGGATTTCGGTCAGGGGGGGGCAAGCCCAACATTTTTTCAACATCATGATTTTTTTGGAGTTTCGGTCGCAGAAATATTGTTAGCTAATTTTAGAGTAGCCTGGATTGTGGTTGGATTGGTGCACAGGGTCATGGATTCCAGACTCACCGTGAACGAATTCATTTTATGGTGTTTTTGGAATACTCATACATCTGCGGCCCTAGCTCACTGGTGGACTGTCACTCATGTTTTTTCTTTTTTTTTTGCTAATTTTAGAGCCAAATTTAAAAAAGGTGATGAGAATGATTTTCTTCTGCATTCTGATTGCATTCAACTGGCCTCCAATATCTGCCTTTTAAAGCGTAGTTTGTCTATTTTCAGTGCAATTCTTGTATCTCGGACTGCATATTCCACTTGCGAAATCAGTTTGTTTCGTCTGTCACTTTCATCTTATCAAAGTAGCATCGTCAGCATATTTATAAATTCTTTATTGCTTGAAATATGGATAATAGTGTAGTTACTACGTGATAAACCTAGTACATCAGATTGCAAAATGTTGTGGAGTCAAAATCGCGAACAATCCTAAAATTTTTGCTGTTTTTCCGTTATTTGGCTCCTAACTCCGAAACTATTTATTTCTGCGAAAAACTCTCCATGGATATTTTAGAGAGCACATAATAGCGCGTCCAAAGAGATATAAATATTATAAATCCGTTGTGCGGTATTACTACAATTGATAATTTAAATTTGCCATTTTAAACATAGTTCCAAAATTATGATTAAAATTTTTGAGTTGGAACGGTTTTTCATTTTTGGTTGCAAAAGTTGCATTTTTCTTGTACATTATGTAGTTTGGAGTGAAGAACCTGAATCCGCAATTTTCCACCAAAATTTCGTTGCAAAACGGTCAAAACTGCAAAAAACGCGAAAAAAATAACTATCAATTGTACCGCTTAACACATTTTAATAATTGATGGCGCGTTGGAACCGCAATTATATTTTCTCTAATATTTTCATGGACAGGTTTTTGGAAAAATGTTCACTTTCGGAGTTATGAGCAAAAAAACGGGAAAACTCCGAAAATTTTGGATTTTTTCGCGGTTTTGACCCTGTTCCGCAACGAAATTTGGTGAGAAGCTCCGGATTCGAGCTCAGCACCCCAAAAAACATAAGAAGCAAAAAAAAAATTTCTCCACCACACTTTGCAATCTGAAATCACCTAGTAACTATACTATATCTTCGCGGTTTTGACCCTATTCCGCAACGAAATTTTGGTGAGAAGCTCCGGATTCGAGCTCAGCACCCCAAAAAAACATAAGAAGCAAAAAAAAATTTTCTCCACCACACTTTGCAATCTGAAATCACCTAGTAACTATACTATAACGGTTTTAATAAGATTTCTTCTAAATTTATCAAAGTAGTATCAGTGGCTACATTTTATTGCTGGTATGATTCAGCTAGAAAATAAATTTTGATTATATAACTTGAAAGGCACTGAAATATGATGTCCGTTCTTTACAAGGTCCCTAACAAAGCATGCCATTTGTCCCCTTTCAGATGCAAATAGGTGGAATTCCACTACCTTCCCGAAGGGACCTAACGGTTGAAATTGTGTACTCCAGCTCAGAAGCCATGAAATGAAACAGCAAATATGGGATCCACGCAGCCACAGTAGAACACTCACAAGTGAAATGTGTGTGCTGGACCGCAGCCTCCGTCAGTTACGAGAGGCCACTCGCTGTCATCTATATGTATGCGCCTCCTGGCTGCAAACTGTCCCGATCATGGCTTCTCCGGCAGCACTTGGAGTGGTGGAAAACGCAACTGCTGCGCCAGCAGCAGAAATTTTTTGAAAATGTTGTATAGTGCAGCGATTTTTTTACTACATCGGTGAGAATTTTTTTACCATCTTCACCGACCAGGGGGGGGCGACCGCCCCTCCCTGCCCCCCCCTGGCTACGCCCATGTAATATAGCAATGGGTGCGATTTTGAACGTTTGAAATTACGCCAAGAATTTAATAAAATGCATTATCCAATATAATTGGGGTTCATTGTGAAGTGATTTATTTGAAAATACCATGGGAAGAAATTGGTGTATTTGTTTGTTGTTTTCGGAAATAATTATTATTGGCTAAAAATATGTGTTTCAGATGTGTTTTTATTTAAAAATAGCATCAGTGATTTGCAAAAAAAAAATATTTGAAATCAATCTGCAAAGTTACAATTCTTATGATGAATTGAGAATTTTTTTTTTCAATTTCGTATAATGAAGGGAATGTAGGTTGGAATGTGTTCAATATCAGAATCTGTCACAAATCATCACTTGCACTTACCGAGTACAGTAAAGTGCATATCGTTAAGAGTAAATTTGGATACGTTTAACCCTTAAATGCATGATTTTTTAATTTTTATTGAAAAAAATTGTTTTAAGGCTGATAAATAGTAGTAATTTGATGAAAAAAAAAAACAATCAAAAAATCTTTTTTTGAGGAATAAAATATTGGTGCCAATTGGCAACACTATGCATCTGTCCATGGATTGGAATACCTACATTATTCCGAAAAACAAAATCCCGCCCGTTTATAATCTCGCCTTTTCCAAAAAATCCCACTTTACGTTATCCCGACATTACAAAATCCTGCCATATCAAAATCCCGCCATCTCAAAATCTCTCCATTCCAAAATTCCGCCATTTGAATATCTCGCTATTAAATAATAAAAAAAATCCCGTCAAAATAACGTCAATTTTTTTTATTGTTAAAAAAATATATCAATTATTTACATCGCCTGTCGGCATTAATAGTGACACAACTCAAAATCATCAATTTTTACAGTAGAGCAAAAACAAATTTCGCGTGATTTTAAAGTGTGAAAAACGGGTTAAGTGTGTGATTGGATTTATTTATTGTTTTTACAAAGTTCTTACAAATAACCTTAACTACTAATTACTTGAGAGAAAATAAAAAAAAATGTCGGTAAATTATAGTTAGTGTAACATGTGTCGTTTTATTTGCTCAAAATGAATCCGTTTTTAATATAGTGTCGTTTTTGCATAGGAAGCACGACGAGTAAAAATTTCTTCAGAATTTAAAGGGAATCAAAAAAATACTTTAATGATGAGGGATTATTCTCGAGTTAACTAAAGACAGACAATCGTCTTTTTCCCTTTCATTAATAAGTTAAATTGAAATTTCTACCCTGATTACGCGTACATTGTCGGACAATAACTTGCCTGAAGTTTTCCTCATTGTATGAATATTTATAATCAAATGTGACAAATTTTTTGGAGAGAAAAACGAAATATTGAATTCAATGCAAAAAAATACCGGCGTACAGAGGGCTGCGCCCGCAATACGAGGGTTTTTTAGAATTTTAATAAAAAAATAACAGGCGCGACAATCCAGCCTTGGACTGAGGCCGCAGGATGTGTTAGTGACATCCTATTTCCAAGATCTTATCTGCTTTTTGTTGAGGTAATGAGATCAGCATCACGCTCAGCAGTGTTATTTATCCCCATAAATGGGTACTCGTTTAACATCTGAGTGAGATCATAGTCCGTCACAAGCTCATGAGTTCGAAAAACACCATGGCTCACGGTGAGATTCGAACTCATGAGCCTGTGCACCGAAGGTGCGCGCACTAACCGCTAGACCAGCCAGACTACAGAATTTTAATGCATAGTGAATATTTTTTGTACATAAAATATATAAATAAGAATTGTGCACAACATTAATGAAATGCTTCCTGTAAATCTATTTTTGGATTGGTCTAAATAAACGCGTTCCAGAATGAAAGGCGCTAGCCTTTCATTCTGTTCCACCTTTAATTAGACCAATCCAAAAATAGATTTACTATTTACCCAGTTTGTATAAAAGTACTCCAAGGCAAATCTACACCGAGAAAAATAACGTCCCTTAAAATTAACTCGATATCCTTTTGAAATCGAGTTACATTCCTATTAAATATAATCCTTTCCTTTTAAATATATATCGCTTCAATTCAAATTCATTCTTTTTAAATTAATGGGAAATCCTTTAAAACCAAATTTTCAATAGGATTTTTTTTTGTTTACACTCGCAGTTGGTCGGCAGTGTGGTAGAGCGATGTCACAATGTATGGTGTAAATTATAAACGTCGTCCCGTATAGTCTGTGTGGTGTAGTAGGTAGGCGCGTTAGTCTTCAAATCATAGGATCGCGGGATCGAATCCCACTAGGCAGGTAATTTATTATGCATTTTAGAGCGTAAAGAGGTAAATGAAATGTCGCCAACACCTATAGCGAGGTCAGTTATACAAAACTCATTTATGAGTAATTTTCACAGGGAAAGAACACCCTGTGAAAATTACTCCTTTTGGTGTAATTTAAAGTATTCTTTTGAGTTCATGCATTTAAAACAAAGAGTCCATCCTTTTAAATTAAAAGGAAATCTTTTCGATTTATGGTTGTGGCCTGATTAAATTGACACTGTATCACTTTAATTTAAAGTGATTATAGATAGACTTTCAAAAGGAATACCTTATTAGTTCGAAGGGAAATCTGTTTGAATTAAAAAGTCTATGAAATAAAGGGATTATACAATGATTCAAAGGGAAACAAATATGAAGCAAAATCATATTTGAATCTCTTTGAATCATATGCGTATTTTTTGAATTTACAGGATTTTTTTTCTCAGTGTAAAGGCATTTTTCGATTTAAGATTCCTGATGGCCTTTGAGCAAAAAGAAACTCAGGCAAACGTAAGGATGGCTTGGCATTATATATGAACTGAATTATTAGCTGTAAATCTACTGTTACTTTTTTTTCTTAATCAAGGAAAAGCAAGTTAAAAGATATGCAGTGACAAATGCTTAAGAGGCTTCCCTTGCATTGTGAAAGGCCCTTACCAAATACTTACTTGGCTATATTTCCGGTTTGGATACAGTTATTCGAATGAAAATTCGTAGACATATTCTATATGTAATTTTTCAAAAACTCTTAGCAGAATTTTCATATTTGGAAACCTAAGAGGGGCTACACACGAACAAATTGAAATTTTACAAATTTACTGTTATTTACTTTTCCTTAGCAAAAGTCAACAGTCTTAATATTTAACGTATATAAGGCCATACTGATCAATATTTGTGCAAAGTTTCATATCGATCCCTATAACGGTTTAGAAAAACGGAGGTCGAACAGGAAGTTTAACTTTAAACGCCAATAACTTTTTTATCGTTAGACAAAACTGGAAAACTTTAACTGATATGAGATGTACTCGTTTAGATCTTTGATTTAAATACCCATACGTCAATCTCCGATAAAACTAAAAAAGTCGACTTTTTTAAAACGTTCGGGACACCCTGTTATATTCTTCCTACCAACTTCTAAGGCATTTGTGCCAAAGACTGTAACCATTCTACACATTCCTACCAAATTTCATGACAATCGGTTGAGCCGTTCGCGAGTTATTTAGTGAACAGACGGACGTACGGACAAAATCGATTTTATAAGGGTTTTCTGAAAAAAAATTTCTAAAAAACCCTACATCGTCAAATTCGCAACTGGCTCATTTTTCCCCGAAAGACAACTTTGTTCTTCAGTTTATAAAATGAGTAGTACGTAGAACAACCACCTGATGGGTCACTTTGTATGGGAGATACCGCATTTATGAACAAACCTTAACTCAAGGAGACTTGAGTCAAGGATGCCAAAATTAAAAAAAATAAATGTCATTTTCCATACTTTTTCATAGAAATGACTTATATTCACGAGTCAATACATCCTTGATTTAAGGATAAACGCAAGGAGACCTTGAAATTTTCTATAGTCAACCTCACTTGAAGTCAAGGTAGCTACCCACCTACCTTGAAATATTATATTTCAAGTCTATTGAAAACTTAAGGTCTCCTTGAGTTTCGCCTTAAATCAATGATGCATTGACTCAATTTAGCACTCTGCTCCAATTTTGGGGGTAGTTATGGACAAATTGAGATGGGGGATAATGGGGGTCCTTGACCGGAGCGACTCAATGCTTACCTTAAAATGATCTTGAACTTATTGTGAGTACTTATACAAAATTTTACGGCAGAACTAGGATTCTTTCTAAAGTTATGGAGCTTTTAAAAAAGGTCTAAAATGAAAATATTATAATTTATTTTTTTTTAAGCTAGCGCCGAAATATTTAATTAAACTCTAATGTGTTTTAAATCATTGGAAAGGTAATTTTATGTAGTTTTTTCTTTCTCAGACAATTTTTCTGTATCTCTTGCCGTTTTTGAAATAATCGAAAAAAAAACTGTATTTTGCTGTCACATTGTCACGCTGAGCGATTTTCTTTTATTTTTGATGGTTTTAAAGTTTATGCAAGTAAATACGGTGATAATGGTTTCAAATTTATTGAAAACCACGCAGCTCTTTATGATATTGCATTTGTAAGATATTTTGGTCTTCTGTGATGTTATAATGATAATAATAAGCAATTCCAGATGTCTCGAGGTCAGTCCAGCTCTTCCATTCCTGAAACGGTCTTTCGCATCGTCTTCACAATCAGGTTTGTAAGACCCTTTTGAGTTTTTATCAAATCGGCCAACTTCACCATTCGACGATACAGAAGCTGACCCTGAATACGAAGAAAGTCCTTCTAGTTAAAGTGACGATGCCGTTGAAATCGACGAGTTTTGGTCGGATTAGGGAGATAACTCTTCTTCAAGTAACCTGGAGGATAGTTATGAAAGTGACTGTATCATTATCAATCCTGGGAATGGTAGGAAAAGATTATTTCAAACTAGCGAATTGAAATGAAAAGATAAGAGTTTCTAAATTGTTTTTAAGAACACTTTAGGAAATAACGATATGCCTATTCGCACTGTTATTGAATAGAAAACGAATGGTTTTACTCCAGAAGATAAAAGAGGAAAACACGAGCATCACAAAAAAATTAGACGAAATTATGAAAATCGCTATACATGAGTATACTAAGTCCATTCCTAGAATAGAAAATCGTTACACTCGCGCCAACTCCTCTCGAGAGCATATTTTAGGCGAAAAATGCTTCTCTGATCTGTTCCTGGACTACAAAAAATGCAAGAAGAGAGAAATGAACCAGTTGCGGATTCGACGATGTAGCTATAGCCGAAATTTATTCAACATTACCTTTTTCTCCCCAAAAAAAGGATCTATGCCTTTTTTGTCAGCAATTTATAAATTTATTTAGATAATGGAAAATTAAAAAAGGTGGATGAACATTTAAATGAAAAAATTTGAGAAGACTATCAAAAGACGAGAAAAAATTTCGGAGAAATTTTTCGTTGCAAAAGTCTTTCGGGGAGTATATTTTTGACAAAGTGACAGAAAAATAGTAAAAAATGCAAAAGACGTAATATGAAATATAAGTGTAATGTACATTTTGAGATAGATTTCCAGATTCGGCGCAAAAAAAATACTGTTTTTCCGGTAAAGCGACGACTTTTTATCGACCGCACGTTGAGTACAAAAAGATGTGACACTATTCACGCTCAATAATATTCATTCATAGCGGCATCGGTTTCTAGCGAAAACTATACAAAATATTTATTTGTGAGTTTTACAGGATAAAATTCATGAATTTTACTATCTATTAGTACCATAATCTCAAAACTGAAAAATTTTGAGTTGTGTCACCAGTGTTGCCAATTTAGCCGTTTTCCGGCCAAATTTAGCCGGAAACCGTGCTGTTTAGCCGGTAGAAATTTCTAGTTCCGGCCGGCCGGATTTTTAGCCAGAATTGATTTTCTTCGACCGTTTTTCCGGCTAAAATTAATTTATATTTTTTTTTTGAAACTACACGGAGAGAAAAAATTAGTGAAATTTTATCAAATTTGTAATAAATTTTACAGAAATGCAATGAATTTTGACCCCATCGCATTTGTAGTAAAATTAATGACTGTGACTGATGACTAAAAAGTGTGGATCGACCTTAAACCAACTCTTTTGAAACATGATTTTGACAGTTACAGTATTTCTACTAAAATTAAGAACGTGGTACTTAAAATAATTTTGCAAACAGCTACTTTGACTCTTTGCATTATTATATTGAGATTAGGGTTCTTATTGTAACGTTTATTAAATTAATGATTTCTTTATTTTTAAAAATATATATACAGGCGTCCCCCGGTTATTCGCCGGGTTAGGGACCGGAGAAATGGCGAAAGGCGGGTTTCGGCGAAAGGCGAAGCGGAGACTTTTCAGTGCATATGATGCCCTAAGAGCTATAATTAAAATTCGTATTTTATATCCAAAAACTTCACAAATCCAAAGTAAACAATAATAAAAACAAAATTGCACAAAAATTGATTTCAATCACTTCATTTATATACTAAATCGTCAAGTTCATTCCATGTGGTAAGATGTGGTTGATAATGGCTGAGTTTTTGGTTTAAAATACGATTCAAAAAATCCTAGGGCACTGAAGAATTATCTAAAAGCAAGTTTACCACTGCACTACCGGTGGAACCCAAAGGCATGGATGGCGGCCGAATTATTCCAAGCATGGTTTAAGGAGTCATTCATACCAAGTGTGGAAACTTTTTGTAGGGAGCAAAAAATCCCGTTCACAGTCTTACAATTTATGGATAATGCTCCCTGTCATCCGAAACAATTAAGTGATTTATATGAAGAGATTTTCCTTCCGCCAAACACGTCATCCATTTGCGGCCAATGGACCAGTCGTAATTGTCACCATCAAATCTTATTATCTACGGCGCACTGTTTCAAAAGCGATAGCGGCGATAGACCTCGATAGTTCTGATCTAATGTGCCAAAACACAACAAGCTGAAATCTTTTTGGAAAAACTTTACAATTTTGGATGTAATCAAAACAATTAGAGGTGCATGGAAGGAAATCAATGAACCAATTTTGAAATGTGAACTAATTTATTAATCACTTAACTCATACATTAATAAATTTTATATGTTAAAGAAGCGCCACAGACCCTCCGATCGATTGGCGAGATTTTTTGATTGCGTTCTCAGTTGCTGGCTTTTTTACATAACCCTGTGGTCGTTCTTCATGCTGTGGTTGTGGCGGTCATTCTCCATCAAAAGTAGCAACAGATGTCCATCTTCCATCGCCAAAATCGGTATAATTTTCGCTATTTCGTGTTGTGTCTTGTGGACCGTGAGACTGTCAATTTCAGATTGCCCGATAAGTTGCCTAGTGTGTATGCTGTACGGGCGGCAGATCGATTGTGCGCAATCGATTGACCAATAAATCGCTAGGTATGTGGCGCCCAAAAGGCGCATGGAAAAAACTACAGTGGATATCAGCCGACATTGAAGCTAGTGGGAATCTTGTGAACTATGCAACATCTGATGTTGTAGTGATGGCCCCCGCAGGGGGGTTTGTGTCCATGTGACACTCAGCTTGGAAGGCTGTTTGTAGTTGGACAGAGATCTTTGGTGAGTTACGACACCACGGACCTAGTAGCGCAAGGGGGTCCCCTGGTACAGTTGAAACGCCATGACGAGGATCTGTACAAAGACCATTCGGGCGGTAACGGTCCCGTGCTCCTGAGTTATGTACGGGTGGCTCTCGGCGTGCCTACCTCCTCCCATAGTTTGCGGGAGGGAAGCACTAAATGCCAAGCACGATTGTGATGTCCTCTGGTGGGGGAGTGCATCTTATGGAAATCGTGTGAGCTTCGGGGTTGACGGCTTCGCATAACCCGAGTCCAGAAGGGGCTTGGGCTTGGGCCTTGGTGGAAAATGCCTACGCGCCTATATCTAGCTAGTTTCTGGATTGATGACCACACTGCCCGAGTCGCATTGCTGACTAGTAAACTGAAGGGGCCACCTGGATGTGAAAAGCAGCGCTACGTGTCTGCACAGGCACGTAGTCACAGGTCCAACGCGCCTGGGATGTGCATGTCCGAATTCGACGTAAGGCTTAACCAATAGGGGGCCGAAGGAGGATCACACCTGCTATAGAGAAGTCTATAGCGAATAGTGTACTACGGGGATGGGTGTGCACAGGGGACCATGGTCCTTGCCCATCAAGGTGTTGGACTCGTAGTGGCTGGAGGTTGTTACCCAAGTCATCCAGCTAGTGATGCAATCCCGGGGTTGGATTCCTGATGGTGTGTGCATGCGCCTGATGGAGAAATCTCCGTCTGACAACAACACCTTGTCAGTAAAAAGCCGAAGGTCCAAACTTTTTAGCGGGACCGGGAGATAAAGGCCGAAAGGCTAGGTGCTCCCCTGACGGTATACCTGTAGATGGTTAGCTTGTTGTAGTGATGGCGAGACAGTTGGATTTAGATGTTTATCCGGAAGATGCGGAGGAGTTTCTTTCTTGACAAAATACAGAGTTAACTGACGAAGATCTTATGTCAATAGAAGAGCAGCGAAGATTCAATGAGGAAGAAAGCAACAACACCGAGCTACGAATCTTAACAATCAAGCAACTGGAGGAAGATATTTTAAAGGTTGAAGACGCTATGGCATTTTGGGAAATGGTGGACCCAAATTTTGAAAGGAGCTCAAAAGTCAACAGTGGCCCCCAAACCAGATAAGCTGTTATCGTGAGCTTCTGAGGGAGAGAAAAAACAAAGCGACGCAGCAAGTTTCCACACTCGGTTTGAACGACTCCTTAAACCATGCTCGGAATAATTCGGCCGTCATCCATGCCTTTGAGTTCCACCGATAGTGCAGTGGTCAACTTGCTTTTAGATAATTTTTCAGTGCCCTAGGATTTTCTGAATGGTAAATCATCGGTTTTAAATCCATATTGCCAACTGTGTTGGCACCCAGCAAAAGGGTCAACCGGCTTTAAATCCTGGTATCGTTTTTTCTTCCTTTCAAATGAAGGTTCTGGATGTCATTTTTTTTTCCAAAATAATGCCGTCTCGTCCACATTAAAAATTTGTATTGGCAAATATCCCCATTCATCCATAATTTGTTTTAGTTCCGCGGAATATGCCTCGGCTGCCACTGTATCGGCACTATCCGCTTCCCCATCAATTTTAATGTTATGTAGATTGGAACGCCCCTTAAATCTATTAAACCACCCTTTACTAGCAACGGATGTTTCTTCCGTCTCTCCTCTTTCATTCCTTGGTGTTAAAAAGACTTAAAGCCTTGGTCTGTATAACTGAGGTATTCAGAGGAATATTGTAATGAGTCTGGTCCTGAATCCAGATGCTTAAAAGCATTTCTATTTCGGCAATTATACTGTCGTTTATTCCTATTATTTTTGAATGGACAGGCGTGGAATTTTTTATCTCGTCCAACACTTTAGTTTTATTATACCCTTCGCTCATAGAGTGAAAGGGTATATTGTTTTTGTTACGCCGATATTATGTAACACCTCAAAGGAGCCACCGGAGGTATGGCAAAGTATATATATAAATGATCAGGGTCGGTCCCTGAATCGAATAAGCCATGTCTGTCTGTCTGTCTGTCTGTCTGTCCGTGTGTCTGTCTGTTAGCACGATAACTCCCGAAATAATGAAGCTAGCGGTTTGAAATTTTGGTCAAATGTTTGTTTTGCTAAAATCTTGGACGGTATTGAAAATGGGCCAAATCGGACCACGGGTTCCCCTACCTCCCATACAAACTACCCCTTCTTGATATTTTAATTCGGTCATAACTTTCGGTAGAATATCGCTATCGACTTGAAATTTTGATCAATGTCTCATTCTGACATATACTTTGAGTTGATGGAAAGTGGATTAGGTCCGACTACCCCTACCCCTACTTCCCCTACAAAGTTATATTCAGTCATATCTTTTGATAGAATGTCACGAAAAACTTCAAATTAATATCAAATGGTAGCCGTTGGATGTCTTGACAAGGTAATAAAGATGTGTCAGGTCCGACCCATCTACCCCTCCCTCCCCAACAAAAAATATGAAATTGAATATTTTGGGTTTTGCGTGCCTTCTAGGTCTGTACATGGGTATAGGGTATACACTCATCGTGCTATTCGCAGGATTAGAACTCGGTCTCGTAACTTTGTCATTAAGTTTGTAACGCATTAAAGGAAGCATCTCCGACCATACAAAAAGTATACATATATGATCAGCATGACTTGGGGAGTCGATTGGAGCATATCCGTCTGTCTGTCTGTTGCGACGCGTTTTACTCGGCGGGTATTGAAGCTAGCAAGCTGAAATTTTGCACACGTGCTTCTTATCATTGCAGGCTGTTTGTATGTTTGATTCACTCAAATTGGATCACTGGGTCATGGGGCTGCCATACAAACCTAGCTCCCCAATTTGAGTTCTCCTAAGAAAAACTTTTTTATTTGTGTACCAATTTCAACCAAATTTCACACAAATATGTTTCTATAGATAACACAAAATATATGCAAGAATGGATCAAATCGGACTAACCCCGCAAATTAGGTTATTCTAAGAAAAACTTTTTTATTTGTACACCAATTTCAACCAAATTTCACACAAATGTATTTCTATTGATGACACAAAACATATCTAAGATATCAAATCGGACCATGGGGTCATGGGGCTGCCATACAAACCAGACCCCCCATATTGGTTCTTCTAAGAAACATTTTTTACACCAATTTCACAAAACCTTGAATCAATGTGTCTTTAGCAAAGCAACTAAAAAGTTCAAAACGAATGGAATCGTACTGTGGGGTCATGCTCCGGCAACCCCAATAAAATTTTCCGAGTAAATATTTTTATTTGGCCACTAATTTCAACCAAGCCCAAAACTTTTGTCAAGACGGAAGAAAAAGAATGAGGAGGGGGATTAAATGCAAGTCATAGGTACGCCCGAAAGAACTTTTAGCCCAAGCGAAGGGTATCCAAATTTCGGCCGCGCCCGAAATTAGCCTCGGCCCCGGGGTTGGCGAGCGAAGCGAGCAGGGGGCGAAGTCCCCTAGTTTTTTTTTATAATTGTGCCCACTGTTCTTCGAGGAATATTTAATTTACGGCTGACAGACATTCCTCCTTCGGCGAGCTTTATCAAATCCGATTTATCCTGCAATGTTAGCACTTTATGAGTTCTTTTGACTCTTTCTTTACCACGATGCACCTAGTAAAGAAAAAAAACCGCGAGTTGTCGATTCTCAACAAAAACAAAGCGACTCGCGACGTAAATTTGTCTAAAACAAAATTCCTTCACAACTAAACAAGAACAATTTTGCAACGCGATTCGAAGAAGAACACACAGTTGTAAAAGAAACTTAACAGTGTTGGCTACAGACTCTAACATTAACCGCTTACTATAACCCAAAAGTGCCACCAAGGCGATTTCTAAACCGATTTGAATTCCCACAATTCTCAGGAATACTCGTAAATACGAAAAAGAACCGGCATTCACCATGCAACTCATCATCTGGAGATGGATTCTGTTTAAAAACCGATAATGTTAACCACCAAAATTTATTTAAACGGAATTTATCTCCAGATGATGAGTTGCATTGGGAACAACGATTTAAAAGTTTTTGGTATTCATTCCTCAAAATTGGCAATTTTTAATTATGGCGAAAGAGTGGAACTTGTGGCGAATAGACGAATTGTGGTGAATTTTGAAAAGCGGCGAAAGACCGAATTGGCGAAAAGCGGAACGGCGAAAAGCGGGGGACGCCTAGATTAAAACGCTCACGCAGCGCAGCACTTGCCTGCGCCTTCAATGGGATACGATCCCGCGAACCTATGATTTGAAGACGAGCGTCCTATCTACCCTAATGCCGCACACGCACGGTCAACCCGAATAAATTTTTTTGAATTTTCGTTCTGTCAAAGTCCAAGAAAATGTAATGAATTTCACAGAATGAAGAATACAAAAAAATTGATTCGGACTCTTTGTGTGTGAGTGGCATACGTTTATCACTTGCTAGACAATTGAAAAACAGTGACACGTTATTAATTCAAGCTTGTTTCAGCTTTAAATTTAAGTGTGTTCTAATTTAAATCCTTCAATTTTAAGAACGTTTGTACTTAAAATTAAATTCAGTACAGCAATCTCGGCAAGACTCCTTTCAAACCAAATGTGGCCTCTGCACTACAGCTCTAATTACCGTGTATATACCGCAATCAATTATTTTAGTCTTCAACGAATAGAGGCCGTATTAACTACTTTTATCTTTGAACTAAGTTTAGTATCACTCTCAAAATATTTTGTTCGTGTTTGACAGTTCATGAAAACATGGATTTTAGTCCGTAAGTTTAGAAAAGGTACTATCACCAAAACTGTTTTATGATAGTTTATTTGCAGACGGATCTAAAGAATCATTTTGCCCTTTTGGTACTTGGCAAGGAAAAGAGTGCGTCGGATTACAAACCGCGGCTACAGTTACAGCAAATAGCGCAGCCATGCCAGGAGGAACATTTTTTTTTGTGAAAATTTGAGGATCCGGATTTTCTCTTGAACTTTTAGGAAAATATTAAATTTGTTTATCTAAGGAACCTGGCGAAAGAGGAACAATAAATTTAGTATTTGTCTTAACCTCGAAAATGTGTATATCTATTCTTGTCTACAAAAAATATCTACATCGGAGTGTTGTTTTTCGCAGTCGTGCTGTTTTTATAATTCGAGAAATCTTCCATCTTCCCTAAATATCGTGGGCCCCCCAGCCACGCGGGCCCTTATGCGCCGCCCCTGAGTCTAATGGCAATCTATATAGCTCGTTTTGATAAGGTACTTTTATCAGTAAATTTATCGACCTTGGTGAGTTACGTAATATTTGACTTATTGCCAATATCGCATGCATTTTCAGATAATAAACATATCGCATTGATGTGCGTTTATTTTATTTGCGCGATTATATAAACAATTCACAGGTAAAAATAAGTGTAATTAAGCATTCAATAGATATGTGAAAAAGAGGGAGTATTAATTTGGAGTACCAGTCGACTTTCGACTACAAACTTCTTCCATCGCCTTCGACTTCATTTTGGTATAAAATGCGAATAGGCCGATACACTCGTAATCATCACATATGCTTTATTTTGACATATATACATCTGTCTGGTTCCTGTTAACCACTTGTGGAGGATAAAGGTTTGTGTTCGTAGAGACGATTCATGTGATGATCGCTCAGCGATCGAAGTTAAACCACCAGTTTGGACACTATGTGCATATTTTTTTTATACAAACATGTTCCTTTAGTCCATAGTCGATACTAGGAAAGTAGAACCATTAAAAACATATTGAAATACGGCTCGAAATTGGATGTAAAATTACCATCGCTGAGCGATCATCCCATGAATTGTCTCTACGAACACGTACCTTAAGGCATCAACTACGCCTACTTTCCACCTCGTACTGTTCTGTGCCATCGTCTTTACGTCTGACCACCTCTTGTTTAATGAAGCAGCCTCGCTATTAACCGATCTTCTCCATGTGTTTCTTGGTCGTCCAACACGGAGTCTCGCATTGGCTCCTTGTGGGTTCCAATCTAGGGCCTGTTTTGCAATATTTGTTGTCCCTCTGTCCCCATACATTGCCCCTTTTCACAGAAGTGCCTATCCAATCCAGGCTTATCTTGTGATGTTAAGAAGATCATCATTCGACATAATCTCCGACCAGCGGATTTTTAGGATACGCCACACAGTGGGGCCGTAGAGGAAAAAATTCAATAAATTGATACTATTTGAGAGCTTTTGTGAATGATTTATCGCATGAACTTTTTGAAGTTTCTTTCTACAAAAAAATTTCGGTCCGATATCTTTCATAGTAAGAAATCAGCGGCTCTCAAAGTGTACAAAATCGACTTTGCAGTTTAAGCACATTTTTCCATAATCAAGTTTCAATGAAAACATTGACTATCAATTCGCATAAAGCTTTGTTTTATGTTTATTTTCAATATTCAGCTTATAGTAAATATAAATTTATTTTTAATCATTGAAGGTCAAATTTACCCTAACTGGATTTTTCACATTGAGTTTTAACAACTACCTCCACGTGCCTCCAAGGGTCTGTTTATGCTACATTATTCCAGAAAGTCTCAATATTACTAATATATAAGAATAATAACCCCATAGAACCCCAGGCTACTTTTATGACCGATTTTGTTATTCATGTTGGATGTTTTAGACACGATTTTTGAATATCTACTGTAAAATATGTCGGATCCCTTTGAACCGGAGATAACCGTAGTTTTCATCCTATTGAACTAGTTTTTGGTGGAGAGTGTAAAGGGACTCTGTCTTGACGTTCAGCCAAAATTTACCACCTCCCTTCCCCGTGGGGAGGAGCTATGGACGTGTCGATTTGAACAAGTTCTAGTAGGCGAATCAGGCGTGTCCTTGGTCGGAGCAACTCAATTTTTGGCAAACATCATCTTCATTTTGTTAAAAATATTTCCCTAAATTATGCTGGCTCAACTAGCATTTCTTGCAGAGTTACATTAAACTAGGGGGCTTCGCTCGCCAACCCCCGGGGCCGAGGCTAATTTTGGGCGCGGCCGAAATTTGGATACCCTTCGCTTGGGCTAAAAGTTTTTTCGGGCGTGCCTATGACTTGTATTTAATCCCCCTCCTCATTCTTTTTCTTCCGTCTTGACAAAAGTTTTGGGCTTGGTTGTAATAAGTGGGCAAATAAAAATATTTACTCGGAAAATTTTATTGGCGTTGCCGTAGCATGACCCCACAGTACGATTTCATTCGTTTTGAACTTTTTAGTTGCTTTGATAAAGACACATTAATTCAAGGTTTTGTGAAATTGGTGTAAAAAATGTTTCTTAGAAGAACCAATATGGGGTGTTTGGTTTGTATGGCAGCCCCATAACCCCATGGTCCGATTTGATTCAACCTTACATATGTTTTGTGTCATCAATTGAAATACATTTGTGTGAAATTTGGTTGAAATTGGTGCACAAATAAAAAAGTTTTTCTTAGAAGAACCTAATTTGGGGCGTTGGATTTGTATGGCAGCCCCATTACCCCATGTTGACCGATTTTAGCATTCTTACATATGATTTGTGTCAACGATAGAAATACATTTGTGTGAAATTTGGTTGAAATTGATGCACAAATAAAAAAGTTTTTTTTAGAAGAACCTAATTTGGAGGGTTAAGTTTGTATGGCAGCCCCATGACCCCATGCTCCGATTTGATCCATTCTTGCATATCTTTTGTGTTATCAATAGAAACACATTTGTGTGAAATTTGGTTGAAATTGGTACACAAATAAAAAAGTTTTTCTTAGAAGAACTCAAATTGGGGAGCTAGGTTTGTATGGCAGCCCCATGACCCAGTGATCCAATTTGGGTGAATCAAACATACAAACAGCCTGCAACAATAAGAAGCACGTGTGCAAAATTTCAGCTTGCTAGCTTCAATACCTGCCGAGTAAAACGCGTCGCAACAGACAGACAGAGAGACGGACATGCTCCAATCGACTCCCCAAGTCATGCTGATCATATATGTATGTATACTTTTTATATGGTCGGAGATGCTTCCTTTAATGCGTTACAAACTTCATGACAAAGTTAATATACCCTTTCACTCTATGAGCGAAGGGTATAAAAATGTAAATGTCTAAAATGATAATATCCCATTTTATTTTTCGGTCTAGGGTATAATTTATTAAAATAAGTATTGTATATGTCATTGCAAAGGTAATTTTGAGTAGTTTCATGTGTCCTCGAACCATTTTGCTGTAACTTTTATGCTTGAAATAGATTAGACGCGTCAGCAGAAGCATCGGCATCGCGAAACGTCAAGCCCAATGCATTTTACCTTGCTGACAAAAATGTTGGGCAGAATACTTCGATATCAGCATATTTGTCAGCTATGAAATTCTGCCGATGCTGCTGCTGACGCGTGTAATCTATTTCAACTATTACAGTTTTTCAAATAATTAAGAAAAACTGAAATTAACTTCCTCGTTTTTGTTGATCAACGGCCAATGGTTTCGCTCTCGTTGGCTTTTCGTTATTGTTGACGAAGAAGAGATGAAAATGGAATGATAATGTACATACTCGTAGTAGATCCGTACATACACTCAATGCACGTCAAGTATGCAACTGTCTGCGAACCAGGTATTTAATCATGAAAAAAAATATCCACTAGAATAATACATAATTGACTATATGTACATTGCATATGTATCAAAAATATAAAATAAATTATTCGTAATTTTTAATATAGTGCAATATATGTATGCCAAAATATTGGAGTGGCAGTTGCCCCCGCTGCCCCCCTATTCCGGTGCTATTGTCCATCTGATCCAGGGATTTGGAGCGACACTTTTTTTCGCTCCGCTCCGCTCCCGCTCCGACCAATTTGAAACCGCTCCGCTCCAGCGCTCCGCTCCGTCTAAAATTTTTTCGCTCCGCTCCGCTCCATTACAAACATACGCAACAAAACTTCATTGTTCTTAGTAAATATTCACAATTTTCCGCGAATTCATCAATTCAACTTATATCTTCTTACGTATTATAGAATATGGCTTACAAGGTGCGTTTTATTCGATCAAGTACAGAACAGGATAGCACCAATTTCGAAGAAATTTGAACATAAAATTGAGTTGTTCTAGATAGGGTGTCCGGAAACTTAACTATCGCATAAGCGCACCGAAATATGATTATTAATGTCATTTCCAGCAAAATAGGTGTACCGGGAATATCCCGAATTCTCTCCTTAGCTACCAAAAGCATTTAAAGATTTTACAAAAATGCTACCACTAAGACCTCCGTCGAAAAAAAATTTATATGAAGTAAGATCACAAAATTTTGTCTTTGAAGCTTTTTTACACAGCTTAAACTGCTTATCCGATTTTTTTTGGGTTTATTCTTAGGAAAAATTGTTGGCAACGACCGAAAGAAAAAATGTAGGTATTATGAGTATTACATTTTTGAAAAATCTTTAAATGTCTGTGGTAGCTGAATAACTAATAAATAATATACTCCTTTTTGCTGGAAATATCACCAGGAATCATATTTGGGTGCCTTTATGCGATAGTTTTCGGACATCCCGTTGGAACGAGATCTGTAAAATTGTTATGGAAGCTGTCCTGTACTCCATTCAATAAAATACACCTATGTAATAACTAATTCTGGCTGTCTGGCTGGTCTAGCGGTTAGTGTGCGCACCTTCGGTGCACTGGGTCATGAGTTCGAATCTCACCGTGTTCCATGGTGTTTTTCGAACTCACGAGCTTGTGACGGACTATGATCTCACTCAGATGTTAAACGAGTACCCATTTATGGGGATAAATAACACTGCTGAGCGTGATGCTGATCTCATTACCTCATCAAAAAGCAGATAAGATCTTGGGAATAGGATGTCACTAACACATCCTGCGGCCTTAGTCCTATGTTGGATTGTCGCGCCTGTTATTTATTTATAATAACTAATTTATATTAAAACGGGCGTTTCATTCAGCGAGTACAGGACAGGACTTTTCTGTCATGGATGATCTTGAACTGTTTAATAATGAAGAGTGATGATTATGATGACTAAACGCAAAACCTCTTTTATCACAATGAATTTCACAATAATCCGAAATTTTGCAAGTCTCTCAACGAATTCTTCGACTTTAAATCGTCCAAAATCATCACATAGTGCCATAAAATAAAAAATTTCGTCAAAAAATTCAATTTTTTATCTCGGAATTTTCTTGATTTTTTACTTCGGAGCGGAGCGGAGTGGAGCGACTTTCAAAGCAAAAATCGCTCCGCTCCAGCCTGCCGAAAACCGCTCCACGCTCCGCTCTTTCGCTCCGAAATTTAAGGTCGCTCCGCTCTGCTCCAAATCCCTGATCTGATCCTTATTTTTTTGTTTTGAAGCGCGCTCACTAGTACTGCAGCCTTGTCTCACTCCACTGTGCACCTCAAAAGGATGTGAAAGCTTACCCTTGTGCATAACGTGACATTGGGCACCCTGATAAGATTCCTTGATGATGGAAATTATTTTATCTGGTATGCCCAGCGCCTGCTCTAGCGTTTATGCCGCCCCGGGCAACACTTAAAAAAAATCTTGATACAAATGTTGGCCAGTTGAAAAATTAGTTAATTTTCGTTATAACTACAAGCAACGTTGTGGGAAATCAATCCATTACAAAGAGTTCAAAATATCTTCGTGGCATCGTGGCCTTACATTTTACAAAACAATACGTTATTGGCTGCTATTTATGGTTTCCAGATTTGCTCCTTTTTTCCGGAGATAACGGACTTACTGTGACTAAATGAGATGAACAATTTTCATTTATCGTCAAAGGCTGCGGTCTGCCGACGAAGTTACGAGTATAAGGGGTTTTTCCTAAATAAAATAGGAATATCGGAGGAATGTGTCATTCATTCATCGCATTCACAATTTTAACCATTCCTTTGAACCAGTGGGTCTCAACTCGCAAATGATTGCGGACCACTTTGCTTGACCATGAATCACTACGGACCAGCACATTTTTTAATGAAGGGAATATGGCAGTTTTTATTTATTTTATTTTTTTAACGAAAAGAAAATGGACAACTTATAACAAAAATGGTTGGAAACATCAGAAGAAAACAACACATTCCTTCTCAGTGCCGAGTATTGAAATAATTTTAAGTTCGGCCGAACCACGCGCAACAGTTCGTTGAACCACGCTCAAAAGATCAACGAGAGAGTTAAACTTTGTCAGATAATAATAATTCAATGGATGCGGTTTCACCGGATTTATTTTAAATGTTTTAACGAAGAATTGAGATGATTGATTACTAATAAGGTTTGTCTGTATATGATACTGTCACAAGATTTGGACACTGGCTGCCACTGTGCCAATTAACTCAAGAAGTAAAAATAATTAGGTACAGACAATAGTGTCACATTATGTGAGAAAAATGCACGGCTTGACGGAAAACATTTTCACGGACGGATTTGTGTGTGTTTTTCATATATGCGTCAACTCGAGAATTCTTGGAGAATAAAGTCAGAGCTAGTTAAATCGAGCAATCTACCCAAATCGCGATAATAATATGTCCGGAAACAAATTAAGAAGAACTTTTATTGTAATGCAGCCTGTTACTGTGTCCGGTGGCCTTCATCTTGTTGAAGCCCACCACTTATGTAGCTCAAAATTTGTCCTCTGAATGCTAGATGAATCAATGCCTTTGCGAAGATATCGGGCGAATTGAAGATCAACTGCTGTGCAAGGTGGATGAAAGTTGTCGAAAAAAAATTAGTTAAAATGGTGCCTTTGGTCATGGAATGTCTCACAGGAGAGTTTTTTTAAATGCTTTTTTTATGAGCTGAGTGTTTAGTGCGATTCATTAATTTCTTTGGTATTCAACAGAATAAACAACAATTTTAGTAGTTTATTAGTGGATAACTGAGCGAATTGTCCCAGTTTTCTTTTTGGAAGAAGACCGGGTGCTAGCAAAATTAAGGCAACTTTTACTTTTTTTACCATTTAATGATTCCAAAATTCAGCGCCTTGTATCAATCGTGGTTTCTTCAAATCTAAGCAAGGACTTTGCCTCTTTAAAACACAATTTTCGGAAGCAAACAAATGATCCAGTTCATAAATTAAGTAAGCTTTAACGCGTTTTCTTTACCCAAATAAAAGTCTCTCTAAAAAAAATTGGCCTGAGCGGTTGTGAAATTCTTTTTGTAGGTATCAATTTGTTTCCTGCCTTGCGGCATTTTTTTCACCTGTCTACGATCAACTACAGAATGAAAATTGATTTTAAATCTTTCCTTCCGGTTTTTCACATATTTTCTAGCTAGCTAAAAAGCCTCCCCAAAAATTTGGCGCCCCGGGCGACCGCCCGGCTTGCCCCCTCCCCCGTTATAGCGGCCGCTGGGTATGCTCCTCCTACGAAGAGCTCAACACTATCGAACGCCTTCTCGAAATCAGTGAATTTAAAATACATAACTCAAATTTATTATTTTCCCAAATATGCCATGAAATTAACATTCTTAATTGAATTTATGAAACATACAAAATTATGTAATTACTTGCAATTAAGCTTCTAATATGTTATAACATAACAGCACTTCGATGTTTAATTTATTGGTAATTAATCTTTTAATTTTTCATTTAATTACCGTTTGGCATAAAACATCAAATCAATTTGTATGAAAGTGTGAAAACAGCAATTTAGTTAATATTTCATTTTCGAGAGGAAAATTATTAACAAGTTTTCACGCTTCTCGAACCATATTTCATGCTTGACTAATTTCAAGTTGTAGCTTAGCTATAAGAAGCATACTTTATTCACTCATAATATATATGCATAGTGTATTTTATCTTTACGTTTGTAACATGTAACTTACGGGTATCACAGAAGAAAAAAAAATACATATAGCGTTTAATTTATGACATAAATTCAATTTAGTGCATATGTGAGATATAATCTACTTCGTTGCTTGATCAGAATCGTCTTTTTTCATACATATGGGAGATAAATGTGTGAAGCTGGGCCCGAGTGGTACATACATGTCGTTTGGATGATAAATGATAACACAACTAAGTAGATTGTTGGGATGCAGATGTGTTGAATTTGCAGAATTAATGGAACGAAGTATGCAGTGTGGTTAATGAAAATCGATTGAAATGCGTCGCATTTATCGTAAGTCGAGCAAGTGTCATTGAAGTGTATCCGGTCCGGTTTGTTAAAGGTCTGTGTTGCATGAAGCGACTGATGCGATCATCGCTGAGCGACTATTAAGCTACGTGTTCATAGAGACAATTCATGTGATGATCGCTTAGCGATTGCAGTTTTGCATCCAATTTCGAGCCGTATTTAAAACATTTTTGAATGGTTCTACTTTCCTAGTATCGACTATGGACGAAAGGAACATGTTTGTATAGAAAATATACCCATATAGTGCTCAAAACCGGTGGTTTAACTTCGATCGCTGAGCGATGATCCCATGAGTCGTCTCTACGAACACAAACCTTTACCCTTTTCTATGTCCTACAGGCTACAGATTTATCAAACCTATTTTATGTATGGGGGTGTATTCCTGTTCGCTTTAGTCAATATTATGAATACAGCTCTTCCCGATAGTATTTGTCAAGAATACCCCAGGACTTAGAAAATAGCAATACATAGAGGGGTATAGAATCAGAAAATATAAAAAAAAATCCTAAATCTGGTGGCCTTGGGCCAAATCGATGATGGTGGCCCCTACCAATATCCAAAAAAAAATTTTAGCTACAACATAAAAGATGTTTTAATATAAATAAAATTGGAGATTGCTTTTACTACTAAATACCACACAAAATCAAATATGTAATCTAGTAGAAGGCGTTTTGCCATAGGATAAGGTGACCAGACCTACAGCATTTCGCTGTACAGTACAACATTTCGCTGTACACTACAGCATTTAGACCGATCGGACAGCGTTGAGTAGCGTACAGCAAAATGTATAGCATTCTCGACCTAACAAGGAAACGTTAGTCATCCAGTTCAGCTTAAAATACTAAATAACTTCAATATCTCCAAAAGTAAATATTTTTGATATTGCCCTAACTTAAGGTGACCAGATTCCCGAGGACCCAATGCTGTACAGATACTTAGGGAATTCGGTTTTCAGGCAAATCCTCAGTCAAACTTCGAGGTCCGATATCTTCGTAAGCAAAAATGTTGGCGAATTACGTAATGCGCGACTGCAGAGCAAGGTCTAAGCCCAGTGAAGAGCGAGCTACTTGATGTAAGTAATCATACGGACGAATCATAGGTCTAAATTCCACGAATTGCCATCCATTGTCTCACCGCTCGCTTCGCCCGCACCTCGTTCTACCACTCTTCGGTTTCGCTGCAGCACTGTGTCGTAAAAATGTTGGAAAATTCTAAAAAGCGCGACAGACAAAGGCTGAACAAAGCGAAGAGCGAGCAACCTGAGTAAACGTATGGACGAACCAGAAGTCTAAATCTTACGAATTACCTTCCATCAATTCACCGCCTCGCCTTATCTGGTTCCCATCAGCGCTGGTCGCAAGGCGAATTGTGAGAAGCGTGGCAGACAAAGCGAGGTATGAGTGGAGCGAAGGGCGAGCCACCGGATATGAGTAAACATATGGACGAGCCAGAGGTCTAAGTTTTGTGAATTGCCTTCCATGGGCTCACCGCTCGCTACGCTTGTTGTTGTTGTTGTAGCGGCGCGTCGAAGGGGGTCTTTGCGACTTTTGGCCATGCCAGTGGCATGGGTCGTTCCGGTACATAGACCCGGTCGCAAGGAAATCGTTACGCTTGTCTTATCCTATTTCCCAGCAGGGCTACGTTGTGTGGGCGAATTCTGAAAAGCGTGACAGACAAGATTTTAGTAAACCTAAGCATGAGCCACAGGTCTAAATCTTATCAATTGCAAGGCTAGCTACAGGATTTAAGTTAACCTAAGGACAGCCAGAGGTCTAAATCTTACGAATTACTTTCCATCGACTTACCGTTGGCTGGGAACGCACGTCGCCTTATCCGCTTCCCACCAACGCAGGTCGCAAGGACATTAGTGAATTATAAAAAGCGCATCAGACAGGGGTTTGAGAGAAGCGAAGGGCGAACCACAGGATCCGCAAAAACTTTATCTAAAACTAATGCCGAGATCTTTCTTTTGTATGCATTTTCCTACAGAGATTGATAAATTGAATCGGATGGAGTACAGTGGCTGTTTTTCATGGTTTTGTGATAGTGAAAATTAATTAAAATCGCATCTTTCGGCGGCTGTAACTTCTGAACCTTGGCAGCAGGTAGTCCAGTGCCTAACATGTTTGCAAAATTTCAAAATTCCGCTCAAGTTACGTACAATTTTCGATTAGAAAACACACAAGTGCGTTTTGGGCAGCTGTGACTTCCGAACGCAGATAGGTATGCCGGGAAATTAGGAAAATAAGGAGCGCCAACTAGCTCTACAATTGTATGCAAAATTTCAGAAAGATCGGGAACGGTTCACGAGGTATCGGAAATGAACGATTGCCAAACATAAAAGTGCGATTATCTCGCTAAATATCGATCGTAAGGGGTAGAGATCTGGCCTGGCCTCACCAAGGAGCTTATTCTGTAGTAAATTAAAATTCATTGTGTGGCATTCGGAATGCTGTACATTTCTCAGTGCTGTACAACAGGTCGAAATGCTGTACTGTACAGCAAAATGCTGTACGTCTGGTCAGCTTACCCTAACTACTAAGTGCAGAGGCAGTGACACACAAACTTTGAGGGTTCGGAAAGTCTTCTACCGTGTGTAGTCATCAACGTTACAAAGACACCTGAATTCGGAGTGTGATATGGTTGTCAGTCATACCACTTCCTAGTCGCATTGTTGGTTTATTATTCTATACGATAAGAATATTTCTTATCATCTTCTTCTGAATAATAAACTTGCGAAGAGTCGTGCTGAGTTTGGAAACTCGTTTCTCTATGAGTGTCTATTTCACAGAGTGGCGACCGAACGATCACGGCCACAGAGCACGACATCATTAGGTCATTTTGTCAAAAAAATATAAATTGCCGTTTTTGATTCTGTACCCCTTCAATACATAACCGCTCAGCGATCATCTCGTGAGGGAATATTAACCTGTACTGAGCAATACGTTCTCTTAGTATATTTTCATAGAACTGTGTTAGATTAGATTGTAGGGGGCGTGAACCCGAAGCGGTTCGCAGCACTGAAGCCATAATGGGTCGCAGGTGGGCAAGACTATGCCTCACGATCAAAGTTGATTGTGCTTGGAAAGGAGTTTAGATCGCTAATTGACGTCGAAGCTATGTCGTCCGTGTCTGGATAGGCCACTCTAAATTGTATCCAGCGGCCTTGGGCCAGAGCATCACACTCAGGACGTGGATTGAGGTCTCGCCATCTTCTTCACAGAATGGACAGGCAGGAGTGGCCTGTAAGAATCCCATACATATCGTACTACATACTTTATTTCTGCTTAGCTGAAGCAGCTTAGCCGCTCTTTTATGGGAGTATCCTGCTATTAACGATTTGGATTGCCTGAGCCCAGGCCTTAAGTTGTTCCTGGTCTTTAATTAGTATTTTTACTATACATGTAGAGAAGATACAAGAGAGAGATCTTCTTTGGAAGGTGGTCGGAGGGCATGTTCGCGTCAGTGATGTTGTTGAGGCATTTTAGCTGCCACTTAGTAAGCTCCAGATTGGCATCGCTTTCGATGAGTCGTGCCAGTGGTAGTTTTGCCTCGAGCATCGGTTGAGACATGCTAGTCTCTGTACCTTGCCTAACACGGACTTACCCTTCGTAGTCAGGGCTCTCTTCCACCAGACCACAGCTTCGTAGTCTAGAGTAGGTCTAACTATTGCTCTGTTAATTCAGAGCATAATAGAGAGTTTCATACCCAGGTTTTCCCTACGATTTTTTTTGCATATCCAAAGGGATTTGAAGGCTTTTTTAGCCGGCCGGCGCTTCGACATGCTTTTGCCAGTAAAGTTTACTGTTGAGGATTATTCCGAGATATTTGACTTGATTCCCAATTGGTAGGTGGGTGTTGTACATTATCGGGCGTCTGAGTTCAGCCCGATTTCTGTTCCTGGAGAACGGATTGATGATAGCTTTGGATGGGTTTACTCACAGCCCGTTCCCATCACACCATTCTTGAACTATTTTTAGTGCTGGTTCGAGTAAATCAGGTAGTGTTTCCTCAAACAGACCCTTTACCACTATAACCACATCGTCGCCATATTCCTGTACGGAGAAGCCGTTAGATGTGAGATTGCACAAGAGTTCATCAGCAACCAGGCACCACAGGAGAGGTGACAGTAGACCTCCTTGTGGACAGCCCCTAGTACCCTCAGCCTGAAGAGTTAGCTCGTTGACTTGGCAGACGACTTTTATGGAGGTAAGCATGCTGCTAATCCACATATAGTCGTATTTTCAACCGTCTTTCTCAGCGCACTTTCAATTGCATCGAAGGCAGTATTGTCGAATACCCCTTCAATTTCTAATAAGCGCGGTATTTTTGGCCTCAAAGGTCCTTTCGATCTCTCTTACAAGGCTGTGGAGCGCGGATTCTGTGGATTTACCTGGTTGATAACCAAACTGCTTTTTGTATAGCGGGCTACTAATCAGCGTGGTTTTTCTGATTAGCTCATCAATGATATTTTCCATAGATTTGAGCATGAATAAAATAAGACTGATTGGGCCGGTTTCCCATTTTAGGAATGAAGACTACTCTCGCAAGTCGCAAGTCTGAGCGCGTGATGTAGCTCAGCGCAAAGCTGCTTTTGAAGATACTCAAGAGGTATGGAGATAGAAGCTCCATACCTTTCGAAGGATAGCTGGAAAAATCCCTACGGTGCTGGCGGATTTAAATGGCTTAAATCTGCCATCTTGAGTAAAGATTCGCCTTGCTCTTCTCCAGTCTGAAGAATTAGCTCTGTGCAGACTGTCTTCATTTGAAGGCCACCCATTGTGGCATCCCGGAAAGAGGGTGCTAAAGAGTAGCTCGCCGGTCGTCAAGGCGTCAGTCGTGTGGCGCCCATTAGGGTGCTTTATGGTGCTTAGGTGGTCAGTGTCCTTTTTAGCCATAACTCGATGGAGTCTATCAGCTGTGGTAGTGCATTCAACACCTTCACAGAATTTGCCCCACGGGTTCAATTTGGCAGACCTGATTTTCTTGTTGTTATCATTAAGTTGGGAGCGATACGTGTCTCACTCCCCTGTCCTTTTAGCTCTTTTAAAGAGTCGTCTTGTGAGCCTCCTTAGTCTCGATAGCTCTGGAGTCCACCATAGGGTACATACATATACACAACATCATATATGAGTGCGTCCCAATCTCTAATTTAAAGCTTCGTAAAGGTCCGATTTGGTTTACACCCCAGATTCGCAACTTGATTCTAAAGAAAAAGCGTCTTCACACTCGATTAAAACGTTATGGACGCCAATCCGACCGAATAACGTTCCGTTGCCTTAGATCCAGGATCAAACGGCTAATTTCACTTGCACGGTCTGTCTATATTAAGACTGTTGAGGACAGTCTGAGGAACAATGAGAGTAAAATTTTTTGATCCTATGTAAAAAACCTGAGATCCTCTTCAAATCAACCTTCCACACTTTCGTTCAACAATATTAGTGCAGACAATCCTCCTGAAATGTGTGAGCTTTTTGCTACATTTTTCGCAAGTACATTTAAAACATCATCCTTAACTTGTCCTCCTGTTGTACCTCAAGAAATGCACAATTTACACTTACCACCCCTCATTTTACCGTCATACGTTGAATTGCTTATATCCTCAATTAAAACCAATTCTTCTTCTGGACCTGATGGAATCCCAAATTCGTTTTTAAAAGAAACAAACTTTTCCATATCTAAACCTCTTGCAATTTTATTTACTAAGAGCTTGCATGAAGGTGTTTTCCCAATTCAGTGGAAATCGTCGTATGTGGTTCCCATTCCGAAAAAGGGCGATCCTAGCTCTATGTCTAACTATAGACCTATCTCTCTTCTGTCATCCTTTTCGAAACTTCTTGAAAAGATTGTTTATAACTACATTCATGAACATTTTAGTTATCTTATAAAGGATGAACAACATGGGTTCTCCAAAAACAAATCCGTTGTGACCAACTTAGTTGAACTTGTTAATTTTGTAACAAAATCTTTCAATAAGCACTTTGACGTGCATGTAATTTATACTGACTTCGCAAAAGCATTTGACACCGTTAATCACCAAATTCTTCGTAATAAATTAATTGCAATGGGATTCCCTTCATATCTTATTATTGCTCTTCTAGAGTCGTTTTCCAAAATTTTACCTCTTCCGAATTTTGTCCCTCATCGGGTGTGCCACAAGGATCCATTTTAGGTCCCCTTCTTTTTTTACTTTTCTTACACGATCTACCATCTTGTTTTAACTGTCACTCTCTCTTTTACGCCGATGATAGCAAACTTTTTTCAACTGTTTCATCTATTTCTGATTGTATAGCTTTGCAATCCGATTTAGATTGCTTTACGTCTTGGTGTGTCTCAAATGAGTTGGATCTTAATGTTTCTAAATGCTCCGTTATGGTGTATTCATTAAAATCTACTCCTTTCTCTTTTCAGTACCAAATAAGCTCTATTCCTCTCCAATGTGTTTCTACGATTACTGATCTAGGGGTTATTTTTGATTCTAAATTACGTTTTATTGATCACTACTCGTCGATTATTAGCAAATCGTCGAAACTAGCTGGGTTCGTTTTACGATGCTCTAATAATACTTGTGTGAATTAATTTGTGACGCTAGTACGCAGCATATTAGAATTCGCCTCGGTAGTTTGGTCTCCATATTCTTCTGTTTCACGTGATGCTTTAGAAAAAGTTCAGAGAAAGTTCTCTAGAACCTTAATGTTCAAAAATAACTTTGCTTATAGGCCTTATCAAGATCGACTAAATTTCCTAAACCTACCATCACTAAACAAAAGAAGAGACTGTCTTGACCAGTGTTTCCTCTACAGGTTATGCAAGGGTCTTACTAATTCATCTCTGGTAGAAGATATAAAATATCGGGTTCCGTCTTACAACACTCGATCCGTTGCCATTTTTGACCCTCCAAATTCTTCACTTTCTATTTATAAAAATTCTCCGTTACTTAGAGCTATGAGAAACTATGACCGATTGGAGATTGGTTCGTTACCTTCTTCTTATTACTCTTTAAAAAAAATCGTACTACAAAAACTTTAATTGTTTTTCATTTAAATTTTAAAATTTTAACTTAACTTTGTTTTTTTTTCTTAAATTTTTTTTTTTTTACTTTCTTTCCTTTTCTTTTTATTATCATCTTTATTAGTTTGTTATTTCTTTATATATTTTTATCATTACTTTAACATTCATAACTTTACATTACATGTTTTGGGAAATTATTCCCGTTTTTGTAATACTTACGAATTAAATAAATAAATAAATAAATATTTGGTACTCCTTTGTTGTTCTTCGTTCTTCTGAGGGGACAGTTTTCACCAAAAGAGGTCACTGTGTGTTGCTCCAAGCCATTCCTACAGAAACTCACAGTATATGCAAACAACTCTCGAGGATGTTTCAGGAACAATAATAAATCGCCCTGCGATTATCGCGTGAGTCGCTTGTAGCAACACAAACCTTAAAGGATATTTTGAAACCATCCAGAAATAGGGACGATCCCCTCGGTATGATTCGCTTCAAAGCTCAAACTGTTATAAAAACACTTTTAGTGCTCATCCATCAACGATTTTAAATATTCATTTAGGAAAAATGTCATAAAATAAATTTGAATATTTCAAATTTAGAATTACTAATTTACACTTTAATTGTTGCTAACCAAAATAATTACCAGAACATTATGTTAATATATTGCGTGATTTTTATTGTTTTACAGCGCCCACTTGAATAGTGCAAAGTGTATTCGGTCAAATACTCGTAATAGTTGAATTAAACATTTTATATTTCGGTATAATAAATTTTCATGAATCACATCACAATTGCCTACGCCCCGTGCAACAAAGTAGCCAACACCATAACAACATTCGTATAAACACGCACTGGCGACATTGAAATTATGCAATCCATCGCAAAAATATGTTTATCGTTTACAGCTACTTAAACAGCTTATTATGCAAACGAAGTCAATTTTTTGCGATAAAGTCTTGAGGAAGCTACCTCAAAAATAGACATCGCACCTGTTCCACAGAAATTTTCCGCGGATATGACGAACAAGGAGTGTTATTATGTAGATGTATGCATAATAATTTTATATGTATGGACATATGCTTTCGATTGACCCCAGATGCTTCTTATTAGTGACGTCAAACATGTAACATCACACATAAGCCCTAACTCTATTCCATGACAACCCTATTAAATTACTTCAAGCAGAAATTTACAATTTTCCGCTCGGCATGACGTTAAATGGCATCATCATGTCTATCGGCTTTCTATCGGAAATATCCCGATTAACGTATGGGAATCTCGAAATCAAATTAAGTTGTCGAAGTAAAAAAAAAAAAGGAACAGAGCAACATCAGAAGACCTGCCAAGATACGTATACATACATTTATACGACAGAAAGGATACACACGAATGTTGCTTGTGTGATCGCAATCTGTAAATCGAAATTCGAAATGTATGCCGTGTGGCTAGGAAAGCGAATGTCCAATGTATGGTGCCTGTCGGTTCCATCATTGTCCTAGTAAGCTCCCGGGACACTATATACACTACGGTAGCTGTTTTTTTCGTGTTTGTATCCTTTTTTCGCTATTCTGTTTCACTTTTAGTAGGACACTCTCAGCTTTAGCTCCACCTTTCCGTATACGATTCCAATTGACCTATTTCCGTGATGGAACAGCACTTGTTAAATCAAATAAATTGAAATTCCCCCGCACGTATGTAGCATTCGTGTGTGTCGTCTATTCAATAAAACTGTTTCTATACTCGAACTTCCCACCTTGACTTATATTTTCCCAGCTATATAACCAGAGCCAGGCATGCCAGTCAATCAGCCAGCATTGCTATCAGACCATATCCAGGCACGGGCGGCATTCATCCCGGTCGAATAGAGAATGATGATGATGCTGTGCTGTATATGTACCCAATGCTATGTTTCCCATTGTTACAATGTTCAGTTCAGTACAATATGATGTACGAACGAGCCCCGGCTGGATTGAATTCGATTGGATTTGGATCCCTCAATTCCTCAATCTCTTAATCCTGCAATGCCGAACTCGGTTCTCGGTAAATACACTTCAATCCTCCGACAAACTAGACTTAACAGATTTCCCGCATATACTACACACGTATCCATAGAATTCGGGCAGAATGGGAACGATACGATAGTACACACACACAGCACGTACTATGTAGGTGGCAAATGGATGTATCCATGCATGCACGTATGTAACATTTTTGCCGGGGACCTTCCTAAACCCACACATATTGGGGGGTGGCGTTTGTTTTTCTGTTTGGCACGTACAGAAAGTCATAAAAAAATCATTCAAGCTGATACGGCAAATGGTCATAGAGATGTTCGGAAGTAAAGGGGAAATACTGAATTTAGTAATAAATAATAATTTAAGTGAGAATAAATTTATCATTAGGGTTGATTAATTTCGAAACATTGTTCCATGATATTATGAAGAGTGTTGTGGATGTGAAACATAAGGATAACTAAATAAAGATTGAAAACAAGATATTTGCCCCGGGTCGTATACCAGACGTAGTATTACTATAATTTTATAGAGTGTCTTTACAACGAAATTACAATTTTCTCCATAATCGTAAATTTAACCTCAAGACCGTCTTTATTCGCTTTCAGCTCATATAAATCTCGTTTGTTTTCAAGTGATTTACATGTAACTTATTCGTTAAGGGACACAATATGTACGTACTAGGGATAAGCAAGCGCGTAAATTTCCGGAAACCTACCATTCCTGTTACCGGAAAGTAACAGTTCCACTATCCAGTTATTGTTACCTTTTCTAATTTTAATTTGATTAGCATTACTAAACCCCGTTATTTCGATGAAATCTAGTAAACAAATGCCTTTTTTGGATACCAGGATCGCTCCACAGGGATTCGAGATACCTCCATTAGCATTATGGAGAACTCGTTTTAACAAATACTGACTTTTGACCCATATGGACTATGTACCACTTTTAGGATGAAAAAGGACATTTCGTCCTGAATAGCACAATCAAAAGGATCCAACGTTATCTTACTTCGCTTGTCGTAACTTAATGAAACTACATATTAAGCTGGCCCCACACCGACCGGAGTGTGGCAAACACTCCGCAAAAGATCGGCCCAAGAATGATACCTTGGAGTCGCCCAACCACACGATCTTTCGTATCAATCTTTTGCGCGGTGTTTGCCACACTCCGGTCGGTGTGGGTGTCCCAAACTTATCAAATGTGCTATTCTCAGCATCCCCTTTGGTTCGACACACATTTTGACCATATTTAACCTCTCTCTGCCAAAAAATGCAGTTTTTCGTCTTAAGGATTCCCTAGAAAGAATCTAAAAAACTGCCTTTAGCATTGTGGGGAAGTCCTTTAACAAAATCTTGAAATTTGATACCAATATTGCCTACATGTACCTTTCAGAATGAAAAGAACATCACGCCCTGATCGACTTAAATAACAGTATTGGGGTATATCTTTCAGTGGCTCATCCTCGGGAGGGGCTAAAGTCCCTCCCAATCCAGAAATGAGGAAAGCCCTAACGGTTATTTACGGAGCGACAATCAGAGAATTGCTTGTGGTGCATAGTGAGTACTCCCGATATACACACGTGAGAATCAGGCACACGAAAAAGTGTTTACATGATAATAGCACCATCACCCAACTTGCCGCGGCAGCCTCAATTGCTCAGCAATATTAATCGTGTTTCTTTTTGGAAAAAGGTGCAGGTTTGGGTAAATTAGCGAAAAGAAATGATTCGGGATAAAAACTGTTTACATCTAAAGCACCAACCAATAAAGAATAAGCATGTCGAGGCGGTGGCGGAAAAAGCCACCAGAGCCCTTTGGATATGCAAAAAATACGCAGGGAAAACCTGGGGTTTGAAATCATCCATTATGATCTGGATATACAAAGCAATAGTTAGACCAACTTTAAACTATGTGCTGTGGTCTGCTGGAAGAGAGCCCTGACTACGGAGGGTAAGTCCGCTCTAGGTAAGGTACAGAGACTAGCATGTCTGATTACCACAGGTACTCTCCGATCTTGCCCTAGCAGTGCTCTAGAAGTTCTACTAGATCTACACCAAATTGAAATCCACCTCGAGACCCAGGCAAAACTAGCAATGATACGACTCATTGGTAATGATGCCAGTCTGGAGCTCACTAAGGGGCAGCTCAGATACCTCAAAAACAATGCTATCGCGAATATGCCCTCCAGCCACCTTGCAAAGGAGCTCGCATTCGGCCGCTGCTTCCGGGCTGTAACATGGAGAAGGGAGGAGTGGCACCCTAACTTCGCTACGCTGCATCCTCAGACCATCAAATGATTTACTGATGGCTCCAAGACAAGTACTCAGGAGCGGGTGTGGTTGGCCCAGCACATAGGATATCTATACCTATGGGCCTCCACACCACTGTTTTTCAGGCAGAAATACACGCAATAGAAACCTGCGCTGATCTCTGCCTACGAGAATAAAATAAATAAACGTATAGCCATCTTCTCAGACAGCCAAGCGACTATTAAATCACTTACTAAGTACACCGTCACGACAAGACTTGTTCAATGCTGAAGGCGTTGAACAAACTAGGCGAAAACAACAGCCTAGCACTTTTCTGGGTTCCAGGTCAAATGGGCATCGCAGGGAACGAACAGGCTTATGAGCTAGCACGCACAGCTGCATCATCCCCTTTCTACGGACCTGAACCCTGCTGCAGCATGTCTTCATGTTTAGTAAAGAGAGCATTCAGAGACCAGGAACGACTCAAGGCAACTGAGCACTGGGATAAACTACCTGGGCTCAGACAATCGCAAATGTTTATAGCATGGTATTTTCACAGAAGAACGGCTGAGCTGCTGCAGTTAAGCAGAGCTAAAGTACGTATCATCTGTGGCATTCTTACAGGTAACTCCTTTCTGAGATTACATTTACGCACAATAAGGATTGTGCAAGATGCTAGCTGTCGATTCTGTGAAGAAGATGACGAAACCTCTTTCCACGTCTTACGCGAGTGCGATGAACTGAGCGAGCGTCGCTGGTCACACCTCGGAGTCCGGAGTGGCCTTTCCAGATACGGACGACATAGCTTCGACATCTATTAGCGACCTCAACTCGTTTCTCAGCACGATCATCCTTGATCGTCAGGCATAATCCTGCCCATCTGCGACTAGGGCGATAGCACAATAGGCCCACTGGCTTCAGTGCTACGAAGCCCTTCGGGTTCACGCCCCTCTACAATCTACCAACCAAAAACTTAGCAATGGGTGAAGTTTCAAAGTTGTGATAAACGATAACCAGTGAATTAACATGGCCTACACAAAAAACAAATTAGCGATTTTTCAGTTTGACTCCTCTCTGACAAAACAAAAACATCTCCAAAAATACTAAACGCCGGATCTTCGAAAGCAATGTAAAATCCATGCTTTTATATGGGTGTTCCATTTGGAAGGTGACCATATTGATATTACAACCAGACTACAAACTTTCGTCAGTGCCTTCGACGCATCCTACGAATTCGCTGGCCTGAGGTAATATCTAACGACGACCTCCACAAAATTACTCGCCAAAATAAGATAGGCATCGACATCAAAAGGCGAAAGTGGCAGTGGATAGGTCACACACTTCGAAAAGAGCCAAAAAATATTGCAAAAGAGGCTCTAGATGGGAATCCTCAGGGAACCGATGCAAGGCGTCGTGTGGGAAGACCCAAAAATACATGGAGAAGATCTGTTGAGGCAGAGGGAGGGCTGCTAATAGGTAGAGGTGGAAAAGAGGCGTAGTCAAGGCCCCACTAGGGGTTAAAAGGAACCAGAGAGAGAGAAAAATGTCCTTTTTGGTGGTATTATCATTCAATATCATTCAATTCAAAATCAGTTTATTAACATTCTGGAGGACTCCTCTCAATGAATCCTATATTTTAATATCCACATTGTCATCAGAAGAAAGGACCTTTTGTACCCAAGGACATCTCTTATATAAGTGTCGAAGCGCCCCACCCCTGAACTACCATCCAAGATTCATTGAAACCCAAGTCACTCTTAGTTACAGCTCCAAGTAACAATAGAGTCACCAATATTGTTACTTAGGAACGTTTTCAGTATATGTTACTCTTGGTAACAGTTCCGAAGTAACAGTATTGGAACAGAAGTTTACTTTAGTATGTGTGATGAGAAGCTTTCTGTGTCGTAGCGGAGATGGTTTTAATTTCGCTGAAGCTTAGATGATATTTTGAGGCCTGAATTTGAATTAAGAATTAATGTTTTGTCGCGGTGGTCGTTTCGTACAGGGTTATTGATTTCGAAGTTGGGAAAGTACAGCCCTGCAATCTGGCAAATGTGAACGTGGTGTTGAAGGTTTGCCATTTCACAATATGGACCCAGCCAGCATTTAACACATTTGTAATCATTATTTCATGCAACACACGTAAGCACATATACCTTATTCATTCATCACTTTTTCATACAAACAGTATATGACGATGTCCCCCTATTTCATGTATATACGCATTTGCGCCTTATTACGGATAAACATTATAAAATCGTTATTCGTGAACATTATGTAATAGTTAAATATCATATATATTGAATGCATCAATTAAAATTAAAAAAAAAATACGTGCGACGCTGAGTCTCGAACTCATAGCCCTGTGCACCGAAGGTGCGCGCCCTAACCACTGCTCCAGCCAGACTATATGAATGATCAAGTCTTATTCGTGATTCTAATCACCCCAGCAACGAAAATCACACTTGAGGAGAAAACCATTATATTTCTTATATACATGATCCGTCGGCATTCCTTCAGCTGACCATCATGTATCTAAATTTCAATGCGTCCTATCGATACATAATGCCGATTCGTGATTCATGAAGTAAAGCTTATTTGTGGCTATGTTCACGGTACATGAGGCCGATGCTGGCTGGGGATTGTTTGGCCGTTCCACAAAGGGCTAAAATTGCTAAAATGCTTTAGCCAAAATGGTGAATCTCAAAGGAATACATTTCGCGCTTTACGACCAGATTATGGTCGTCATAATCGGCCCACCCCGCAAACAATAGCCAACACAATACCGAAATTCGAAGAAACTGGGTTTAAATTCCTCTTTGTTGGACTACGCAAAAAACGGGTTTATGTGAACAATCCTCTAACTCTGGGGCATTTGCGGAACAACATTCGACAAGTTATGAATTAATAGAAAATTACCTCAAAGGGTACGGTGGAGGGCATTTGAATCATGTTTGTTTCACATTTAATGGCATCGTTCAAACATTGAAATAAAACAAGGGGGCTTCGCCCCCTGCTCGCTTCGCTCGCCAACCCCCGGGGCCGAGGCTAATTTCGGGCGCGGCCGAAATTTGGATACCCTTCGCTTGGACTAAAAGTTTTTTCGGGCGTACCTATGACTTGTATTTAACCCATATTGTCCGGGGGTAAGAAGGAGTTGTGCTAGTATTACGAAATTTCGCACAGTAGTTTGCCATAGGAAGAATATGCAAATTTCGAAGAAATGTATTTTTAATTTTTTGTATTTTGGGCTGTGGAGCACGTTGCGAAAACGCAACGCTAGGGCTTAACATGTACTTTTTTGGTCAAAGAAAATTCTCTTCCATACACTGACAACGTCTTATTTTTTATAAATAATAGCCTGAAATTTAGAAACAAAAGCTGTTATTAGCATTATTGTGGATCGCCTCACCAATTTAGTAGTCGAAAATAATCGCCAAGTATTCTTGTGGAGTCCGCATGGGGATGCGTAATCCCCCTCATTCTTTGGGCACCTTCGATTTTTACCAGGTTTCTTGGAGTCACCAGCCGGTGCTAGATGCCATGCCCAACTCGGATCGCGCATATCAGATATGTGGAACAACTCCTTAGAATACATATAAATATAAGGCTGGCGATCCTCCCTCCAGGAGTACTGCCCCTTCCCTTTTCATTTATAGCAGGTGGTTCTATGATAAACCTAACTTCCCAAGGACATATCTGGATTCTTTTATACACAAAGTTTAAACTTCACACTCTATTTAAGGAATATTGGGCCGCTGAAGCGGGTGAAACTTGAAAATAATCATTTCGTTGATAATAGGTAGTGGCGGCGTCATAAACCCAAATAAATTAAATGTTCTAATTAACCATTTTCATTTGCAAAGCCACTTTTTACTAATATTTCTTAAATTTATCGAAAACGTAAGTAAAACAATGTTCGCAATGTTAAATAGCATCAAAACTGAATTATTACCAAAAATAATGGAAATTATCTGACCGTAGGATAGGAAAAAGAGGATATCGTTGCGAAAACGCAACGCTGGACAACCTTACATTTTGAGTGTATGTTCTGCGCTCAAAATACAACTTTTTGATGAACTAAGTATATTTTCGCATCCTTTGTAGTCTTTCTTATGTTATTTCCGAAGATTTCAGGAAAATATTTGATCTAAGTATTTTTATACATAGTCGATAGTCGATAGTAGATAGTCTGGCTGGTCGAGCGGTTAGTGCGCGCACCTTCGGTGCACAGGCTCATGAGTTCGAATCTCACCGTGTTCCATTGTGTTTTTCGAACTCACGAGCTAGTGACAGACTATGATCTCACTCAGATGTTAAACGAGTACCCATTTATGGGGATAAATAACACTGCTGAGCGTGATGCTGATCTCATTACCTCATCAAAAAAAAAAAAAGCAGATAAGATCTTGGAAATAGGATGTCACTAACACATCCTGCGGCATTAGTCCAATGTTGGATTGTCGCGCCTGTTATTTTTATTTTATTTTTATACACAAATTAGCATCCGATCCTAAAAACACGGAATTTTCAAACCCTAAAAAATCATAGAAAATGTCAAAATACATCTTTGAGCAAAAACAGGTCGATTAGATAATTGTAAAATGAACTTTTCTTCCTCGGGGATAAGGTTTATATGTTTTACCAGAAAAGCGTGAAACATGAAAATATAAAGCGTTGCGAAAACGCAACCGTAGAACAAAATGGGTTAATCCCCCTCCTCATTCTTTTTCTTCCGTCTCGACAAAAGTTTTGGGCTTGGTTGAAATAAGTGGACAAATAAAAATATTTACTCGGAAAATTTTTATGGGGGTTGCCGGAGCATGACCCCACCCCACAGTACGATTCCATTTGTGTTGAACTTTTTAGTTGCTTTGATAAAGACACATTAATTCAAGGTTTTGTGAAATTGGTGTAAACAAATGTTTCTTAGAAGAACCAATATGGGGAGTTTGGTTTGTATGGCAGCCCCATGACCCCATGGTCCGATTTGATTCAATCTTACATATGTTTTGTGTCATCAATAGAAATACATTTATGTGAAATTTGGTTGAAATTGGTGCACAAATAAAAAAGTTTTTCTTAGAAGAACCTAATTTGGGGGGTTGAATTTGTATGGCAGCCCCATGACCCCATCCGATTTCATCCATTCTTACATATGCTTTGTGTCAACAATAGAAATACATTTGTGTGAAATTTCGTTGAAACTGCTGCACAAATAAAAAAGTTTTTCTTAGAAGAACCTAATTTGGGGGGTTAAGTTTGTATGGCAGCCCCATGCCTTTAGTCCGATTTGATCCATTCTTGCATATATTTTGTGTTATCTATAGAAACACATTTGTGTGAAATTTGGTTGAAATTGGTACACAATTAAAAAAGTTTTTCTTAGAAGAACTCAAATTGGGGAGCTAGGTTTGTATGGCAGCCCCATGACCCAGTGATCCAATTTGGGTGAATCAAACATACAAACAGCCTGCAACAATAAGAAGCACGTGTGCAAAATTTCAGCTTGCTAGCTTCAATACCCGCCGAGTAAAACGCGTCGCAACAGACAGACAGACAGACGGACATGCTCCAATCGACTCCCCAAGTCACACTGATCATATATGTATACTTTTTATATGATCGGAGATGCTTCCTTTAATGCGCTACAAACTTCATGACAAAGTTAATATACCCTTTCACTCTATGAGCGAAGGGTATAACAAGGTAACTATTTTCTTATCGGATTATTCAAACTGAAATTATATTCATTTATTTTTTATATTTTACTATTGCAATTTTGAAAATTTGATAAATAAAAATTAAAATAAAGTCATGATTATGAGAAATAACCAAAAAACTAAAAATATTAACTATGTATAACGATTAAATGGGTATGTTTGATGAACTGGAATAATGCTGCTGGAATTGGCCTCCTCCATTTTGTATGCAGACTGGACATCTTCGGCGCATGGAAGAAACGTCCCGAAGGATTTTAGGAGAGGTTTCCTTTATGTTGTCACAATCATCATTAATTCACTGCAGCAGTTGTTCCCGGGAGGTAATCGGCTCGGAATATACATTGTTTTTAAGTTATCCCATAAATAAAAAATTAGGGGAGTAAGGTCGGAACTTCCCGCAGGCCACGCAGCTGTCCCAAATCTGCCAATCCACTTTCCGGGAAATTCGTTTTCCAAATATTCTTTGATAGGTCTCGCATTATGAGCGGGGCGCCCGTCTATCTGCCATAAATAGCAAATATTGAATTTTAACTGTTATAAGTACCGTCGCATTTGCCAAACAATGTACAAAATTTCAAATATATTACAGTTCTGGTTAAAATAATGTAGCGAGAATCTATCCCAAATTATAAAAGCCTTTGTTTGTCCTTTTTCGAGTAAAGGGAAAATTGTTAGCGATTCCACTGAAGTCTTGATTTTTACCATTCAATGCGTGTTTCCCTAAAATCCTGCAATGTAACTATGAAAAGTGATATACCGTTGGAAAGCCAACATGTTGAACTAACTTTTATCAAGTTTGCAGAGTTGTACGTATAGAGTACCGTTATGAAATTACTGTTTGAATTTTCGATGAAAAATCTATTTTAAAATTTCTATTAAGTTTGAGTAACTGTATCTTGAAAGTGGCGATAATGTTGGCAACAGGAAAAACTTCAGTTTTTGTGAAATTTTATGTAGTTTCTGAAACTGAAATCAAATCTTGGATTAAGTCATCAGGGAGGCTGCAAATTATGATTTTGCATGACAAGTCACGATTTTCGATGACTTTTACAAAAAGAGCGATAACAAGGTAACGGCAAAAAAATCCGCTTGTAATGGTAATTTTCTTGCTGAAACAAGCTGCGCTATCAACCCTTACAGTATTGACCACCTAATGCGGGACACCCTGTATATATAAGAAGGTGAATATTATTTTGAGTTTTGCGTGCCTTCTAGGTCTGAACGTGGGTCTTAACTTCACTTTCCCAAAGTAAAAATGGATAACCCATTATGATTACATGTTCAGTGTTATTGTAAAAGACATTTATATTTTGACTATGTTGTGGAATGGTTATGCAAAAGAAGGTTTTTTATACCCTTCACTCGTAGAGTAAAGGGTATATTAACTTTGTCATGAAGTTTGTAACGCATTGAAGGAAGCATCTCCGACCATATAAAATATGTATATATATGATCAGCATGACGAGCTGAGTCGATTGGGCGATGTCCGTCTGTCTGTCTGTCCGTCTGTCCGTCTGTCCGTCTGTTGCTACGCGTTTTACTCGGCCAGTTTAAAAGCTATCGAGCTGAAATTTTGCACACATGCTTCTTTTTATTGCAGGCAGTTGTATGTTCGAATCGCTAAAATCAGACCGAGGGGTCATGGGGCTGCCATACAAACCTAACCCCCCTAATTTGGTTTTTCTAAGAAAAACTTTTTTATGCGTGCACCAATTTCAACCAAATTTCACACAAATGTGTTTCTATTGATAAGACAAAACATATGTAAGACTGGATCAAATCCGACTATGCGGTCATGGGGCTGCCATACAAACTTATCCCCCCAAATTAGGTTCTTCTAAGAAAAACTTTTTCATTTGTGCACCAATTTCAACCAAATTTCATACAAATGTGTTTCTATTGATGCCACAAAACATATGTAAGAATGGTTGGAATAGGACTGTGGGGTCATGGGGCTGTCATACAAACCCAACCCCCCAAATTGAGTTTTTCTAAGAAAACATTTTTGATTTGTGCCCCAATTTCAATCAAACCTCATAAAAGTGCATTTCAATTGATGCCACAAAACATACGTAAAAATGAATGGAATCGGACAATGGGTTCATGGGGCTGTCATACAAACCCAACCCCCCAAATTGAGTTCTTCTACGAAAAACTTTTTTATTTGTGCAACACTTTCAACCAAAACTCGTAAAAGTGCATTTCTATTGACGCCATAAGACATGTGTAAAAATGAATGGAATCGGTATATGGGGTCATGGGGCTACCATACAAACCCAACCCTCCATTTTAGATCTTCTAAGAAACATTTTTTCCACACCAATTTCAAAAAAACTTAATGCGTTCTTGTCAAAACAAAAAAAAATTAAAACGAATGGAATCATACTATGGGACCATGCTCCCGCATCCCCCCAATAAAGTTTTCTGAGTAAATATTTTTATTTTCCCACTTAACCAAAAACACACATATATTGTTTTATCGACGCCACAGAAGGAAAGAAATGGGGAAGGATTGAACACAAGTCATATGTTCGCCCAAAAAAAACTTTTAGCCCGAGGAGAGTGAAGGGTATTCAAATTTCGGCCGCGCCCGAAATTAGCCTCGGTCTCGTTTTTTATTGTCGGGAACGGGTAGTACCGGTTCAAGGCAGATATTCTGTTACTAGTAACAGTTACCGGAATATTGGCCCATCCCTAATGTGTATGTATGTACATGCATAAAAAGAATGAGTCGTTGGCTCATATTGACTCTTTTCTTTTATCATTTTCTATGAACTTTTCAAAATATTTCGTTAACGAAAAAGACGATACAGTTTGCATTTGGCATAATATAGGTACACTCGCTCCCCGACATACGTATTATATTGATGCCGTTTATGGTTTCTGTCAACACCATAATTCTGACTTGAACCTCTTTCGAAACTCACCAGGGGTAATCCGTTGTTGCAAAACGTTGCAAATAGCCAAGAATTCCTCGATTAGAAAAAATCGCCTCTACTAAATCCGTTTGATGAACACAGCTAATGATATGGCTGATTGAAATTGACAAAGCTCGCGCATCTAAAAAGAACCCCACAAGTCACCTATTCTTTGTATGGATAGAATGAATCTTTGGTAAAACTTTTGCAGATTTTGGTCGCTCCGGTTATATCATTTTTCGTGCTCGACGTATCACTGAAGCTATGGTGACGGCCGAACTCCCCACGAAATTCAGCATGCGCAGAACACGAAATTTAATTAATACTTTCAAAAATTTCTAGTAGTACCAAAGTACGGGCTGCACTAACGAACAAATATTCAAACACTTGAAATTGCGAAAATAGATTCCGAACTTATAAAATTAAGAACATTCCTTGCCAACGGAAATTTTTGCACATCTATTTTTTGGGGAAGCCAGAAACAGCAGACCTCGCATGGGGGCATGAACTGAAAAAGATTGGGAACAACTGCTGCTAGAAGAAACGATGCATATTTTCAAATCTTGGACGTTAAGTGCAGATTTACGTATACATGGTATATTCTAATAGCCCTACTGACTGTAGACGCTACATTTAGTAATGCAAACTTAACCGAGGTTCCAAATAAATCCTCTTCTAAATCGTGGTTAAGTGTGGTGAATTCCGCCCAAATTTATATACTATTTATCATTGCAAAGTGCATTATTATCATTAAACTAAACATGATTAAAAAAATTTCATCTTTTTGGAATTAACCATCCACGTACTCGTATAAGTAAAAATATATAAAATAAGCTCATTGAAGAAAAGTATGTAAACATGTACATATGTATTTTATGACTCGGATATCGTGTTGAATTATCTTGAAAAATTCCAACAATATTGTATACATAATTATTCTAAATGTTTAAAACCAGTAATTAATTGCATTTTATAGTTTTGAACAAAATAAGTATTTTTGCAATTACATAGGTATATAGGAAAAGCCTTCAACCGATGTTTTAAAGTTGATTTATAATTATATATTCTAAATGCGACATTTATCTGAGTAAATTTGAACCATCCTCAAAGCTGATGAGCATGATTTTGGAATTAAGAGCCCATGTGGCGAGAAATTATGTCACTTAGGCCCGTTTACTGAGAACTCTTATTCAGCACCTATCGGCTGGTTAGTCTTATCGCATAGAGAAGACACACACCCTATTCAGAAAGCTTTTCCATTGTATTGAATGGAATTTTTGTTTATTTTGCATAGTTACGCCATACTTTGCTTGGTTACGCCATCATCTCAGATTGAACAAATCATTGCGCAGTTTCAGCAACAGCGTAAATGAGCAAAAGACAACATAACTATGCGAATTAAACAAAAATTTAATTCAATATAATGGAAAAGCTTTCTGAAAATTGTGTGTCTTCTTTATGCGATAAGACTAACCATTCGATAAGAGTTTTGAAAGAATGGGCCTTAGGGCCATTTTTTCGTACATCTTATAGGCTGGTTAGTCTTATTGCCTAGAGAAGACACACAGAATATTTAGAAAGCTTTTCCATTTTATTGAATGAAATTTTTGTTTATTTTTCATAGTTCTGCCATATTTTGATGGTTACACCATCATCTTAGATTAAAAAAATCATTGCACGGTTTCATGCAACAGCGTAAATAAGCAAAAGATAACATAACTATGCAAAATAAACAAAAATGTCATTCAGTACAATGGAAAAGCTTTCCAAATATTGTGTGTGTCTTCGCTAGGCAATAAGACTAACCAGCCTATAAAATGTACGAAAGAATGGCCCTTAGATGTTTAAAGAGTCCCCATTCATGGGAATAAGTAACTGAAGACATCAACATCTCTGCAAAAAACACAGTTAAGATCTTGGAAATAGTGAAAATATTATTGCCTAGGATTCATGTTGGCCGAGTCGTGCGAAGGAATCTTAGCGCCCGGGGCAAAAGCCCAAGGAGCCCCTCCCCTCCCTCTTTCAAAATGTCTCTTACGTGTTATGATAAATGAAACTTTAAAATAACAGGCGCGACAATCCAGCATTGGACTAAGGAAATGAAACTTTAGTTTAGGTATATATTCCAGTGAATTGAGTAAACTATTGTTGTAAAATGTATTTGATTATTAAAAAAATCCAATTGAGCGTAATTACATACGGCTTCAGCTAAATACAGGGGAGTCTACGATTGTTGAAAACAGATCCCTTATTAATCATCGGCGAAATATGGTTTTGAGTCGACTTGTTGTTTCAATTCAGGGGGCTGCACAGCGGATGAAGTTGTTAGTTGTTGTTGTTGTAGCGACTCAAGAGATTTTTTCTCTTGAATCGAAGAGAGTTTTGGCAGATCTTTGCCGTTTTTAACAACGGGTAGCTCCGGGTCGATTTACATCGAAGAACCGGCTGCTGTAGGACTATTTTTTATAAACAAGTGGTTAGTTGTAACCATAGATCTTGATATTTTTAGAGCCAGATCCTCCTCTGCAAGCCTTTAAAGTCACACCCACCAATCCCCTCCCCTCCCCTGTCTATACCATTAACGTAGGGATTGGCTTAGAATCACGATGTCGTACTACACGCCATCATATATTGCCACCCTATATACCTACTGCGTTGCCTACCGATCTATAGCCGCACACAAGTTCACCATCTACGGGTATACCGTCAGGGGAGCACCTAGCCTTTCGTCCTTATCTCCCGGTCCTTCGGACTGTTTGGACCTTCGGTGTTTACTGACAAGGTCGTTTTGTCAGAGGGGGATTTCTCCATCCGGCGAATGCACTCACCTTCAGGAACCCAGCCCCGGGGTTGCATTACCAGCTCGATGTCTCGGGTAACAACCTACAGCCACCACGAGTCCAACACCTTGATGGGCAAGGACCATGGTCCCCTGGGCACACCCATCCCCGTGGTACACTATTCGCTAAAGACTTCTCTATAGCAGGTGTGATCTTCCTTCGGCCCCCTATTGGTTAAGCCTCACGTACAATTCAGATGTGCATCTCCCAGCCTCGTTGAACCTGTGACTACGAGCCTGTGCAGACTCGTAACGCTGCTTTTCACATCCGGGGGGGGGGGGCCTTCATACACGTTCAAAAGCAGCAGCCTCAAAGGGATGTATACGTATAATCCAGGTGTACTTCTTCAGAAGATAACGACCGTTAGACCCGAAGTAATTCTTACCACAATACGGATACAAATTAGTCCAAATGATTGGATAATTCCATTACATCATTTTCTTATCAATCAAACCAGACAGAAACAGGTGCTAGGTGAAGAAAACAACGCAACCATAGTGGTCAGTATAGATTAAGACCATCTGAATTATAAACGAGCAACCATAGACAGAACGCAAATTAGGCTCTGCAAATATTGAGTTAGTAGTCTGGTTGGTGTTGTGGTTAGTGCGCACACCTTCGGTGCCCAGGGTCGTGGGTTCGAGTCTCACCGTGAACCAATTGAGTTTATGGTGTTGTTCGAACTCACGACCCATGTGACGGACTATGATCTCACTCAGATGTTAAACGAGCACTGGAATCGCAATCAGATAAAGAACACAGCATGTAGTTGATCTCAACACCTCAGCAAAAAAGCAGTTAAGATCCTGGAAATTGGATATCACTAACACATCTGCGGCCTTAGTCTAATGTTGGACGGTTGGACTGCCGCGCCTGTTATTTATTTAAATATTGACTAAAGAATTGCTTTTCATCCCAGAAAACAACATGAAGTTTTTAGATCGCAATCAGAATTATTGTAGTCATTATGACAACTTCTTCTTCTTTGCCTCGTTCTTTATACCGCTCCATGGTTTCGCGTTGCTCGACCCGCGGTGTAGGCACATCGCCCGTTTTGGCGATAATATCTAAGCATATTTCTACAGGCAGCTCTATCTTGGATCGTGTCATCGCCGAGACCAATGCGTTGTTGTTGCTTTTTCATTTGACACATCCAGGTGTTCTTCGGTCTGCCTCTGGCCTTGGGTCCATCAAGTGGAACTTCCATTGATATCGCTTTCTTTGCGGGGTTCTCAGGCGGACGCAGTTGAACATGGCAATACAAATCCATTTGTCGGTCTTAGAGCTTTTCGGTGATTGGTTGGCCTATGGACAAGCTGCCTCGGATGTAGCTACTCTTGATTTGGTCCCTTTTCGTTACACCAACTGACATGCGTAACATTTTCATTTCAGTCGCTGTCATTTGTTTCGCGTAAACTTCATACATGGTCCAGCATTCTGATCCATACATGAGTGCGGGACGTACAACCGTTTTGTACAACTTGCATTTCAGCTTCAGTGGCATTTTCTTATCGCAGAAAACTCCAGAGTTTTCTCGCAACGTCATCCACCCAACCTTTGTGCGATGTTTGATGTCATCATCGCATGTAGCTCCGTTGTTCACCATCGAGCCAAGGTACTTGAACTTGGTACAAGACTTAAGCTGCTCTCCTTTGACGTACATATCTGGTATCGGTGCATCTGGGTCTGAGAATGGGCAGCATAAGAACTCAGTCTTTGTTATACTTACCCTCAGTCCATGCTCCTCCAGAATGTCACACCATTTTGTAAGTGCAGCTTGCAAGGCAACGATGTTTGGGCTACTGAGGACTATATCATCGGCAAAAAGAAGAGATATTTCTAGGCCGTCGGATATACGTGTTAATAAGTAGCACATGATGATGTTGAAGAGCAACGGACTCAATACACTGCCCTGGTGTAATCCGACATTCACCGGAAATTCTTCTGATTCACCGGCTGTGCATCTAACCTTAGTCGTAGCTCCATCATACATGTCTCGTATCACCCCGACGTATGCCTCAGGGACATTAAGTGCTCTCAAGGCCAACCATATCAGATCACGAGGTACTCTATCGAATGCCTTTTCCAAATCGATGAACACAAAGTGCAAGTCCTTTCGTGCTGCTCTATACTTTTCCATTGCAATACGAATGCACTGAACCGCATCGACTGTAGATCGACCTTCAACAAAGCCGCATTGATTGTCATTCAACCGCCCAATCTTTCTCAATCGGTTGCAGACAACTCGCTCGTAGATCTTCAGTGTATGAGGTGTTAACTTTATAGCCCTATAGTTGTTGAGTTTGTGTGAGTCCAGGCCCGTGCGAAGAGGGGGGCGAAGGGGGCACTCGCCCCGGGCGCCGTGTTCCAAGGGGGCGCCGTGGCCAAAGGGCGCCGTAATGTAGAAGTAAGTCTTTGTTCTTTAAACTATCATAATACAGTTATTGACCTCGTTATACATTTTTTAAGCCCCTACTTTTTTTTCAATTTCAGTGGACTTTTCAATTTATACACTCTCAATTTTTTAACATTTACTAACAATTCAATTTTAAATCTTAGTGGCACATAATTTGCGGCTTTTATAAATTCGAATTGCAACTTAAGACACGTTGCGTATGCTCATAGCGATTTGCATATCATGGACATACTGCCAAACACGCACGAATTTAATGCTTGAAATAGATTACGCGCATCAGCAGCAGCATCGGCATGGCGAAACATCAAGCGCAATGCATTTTACTTTGCTGACAAAAATGTTGAGCAGAAGGCTCGGCATTCAGCATATTTGTCAGCTATGAAATTCTGCCGATGCTGCTGCTGATGCGCGTAATCTACTTCAAGCATAACATTGTAGATCAGTGATCCTTAACCGGTGTGACAAGGATAAACTCAAAAATGGAAGGTATTCCGACGACAAAAAGGGTGACCAAGGAAACTGATAGGAAACTACACTTACGGTCAAAAGTATCGACTCAACCTAAAAGCGCGTGTATTTGTACGTGTTTTTCGAAAAGTATAGCAGTTATCCATAAAAATCGTATGTCATTGAAAAGCTTAAGGCCTCAGCTTTACGTTGGTACCATTTTAACCAATATTTGGTGAGCACTTTTAAAATTGATGCTCTTTGAACGAAAACGTAGCGAAAATGAGCAAATATGAAAATGGATTTTGGTTAGGTTTTTTGCAAATAAAACAAAAACTGTTGGAAAATAAGTTAAGTATTTATCATTTTAGTATTTGTTATTTCCTCCTCTTGCTCTAATGACAGCTTCCAGTCGATTCTGCATTGATTTGATCAATTTGCTGATGGTATCTTGAGGAATACCGTTCCACTCCTCTAATAGGGCTGCCTTCAATTCTTCAGTGGACGAAGGGACTGGATTTCTGGCTCGGACTCTTCTCTTGAGTTCGTCCCATAAGTGTTCAATGGGATTGATGTCGGGACTGCGCGCAGGCTAGTTAAGTGACGACATATTGGCTTCATTCAAGAACTGCCGAGTGAGGCGCGACGCATGACAGCGGGCATTGTCGTGCATCAAAGTAAAGTTCTCGCCAATAAATGCTGCATAGGGCACAACGTGGACACGGAGAACATCGGTAACGTATCGCTCAGCTGTCAGCCCTCCTCCTCGGCCTCCTGCGGGCACGAATACGAGATCCGTTTTTCCCTCCAATGAAATGCCAGCCCACATCATACAGGAACCGCCGCCGTATGCAACCGTTTCAGTGAAACAGCACTGCGCAAATCGCTCAGTTGGACGCCTGTAGACTTGACATCTTCTGTCACTGCCATGTAGACACATTCTCGACTCGTCAGTGAACAATACTGAGCTCCATTCCTTATCGCTCCAAATAAGATGATCTCGAGCAAATAAGAGGCGCGTTTGTCGATGTCGTGCAGTCAATTTGGGGCCCCTGGCAGGCCGTCTTGGATTAATATTCGCTTCCCTTAATCGTCTCCTTACTGTGCAGACACTAACAGCTACTCCGCGAACACGCCTCAGGTTCCGCTGCGCAGCAACACCCGTGAGGAACTGATTTCGTAACGTACTTGTAACAATGAAACGGTCGTCTCTCTCTGAAGTGGATCGAGGGCGGCCCGCTCTTGGTCTCGAATTAAAGCTACCAGTCTCTCAAAATCTCCTGCTAACTCTCGAGACAGCAGACTGACTCATTCCAAGACGGCGAGCGACGGTTCGCTGACTATGATTTTCCGACAATAGGGCTACAACTTGTGCCGCCTGTTCTGGCGTCGTATCCATTGATGACCAAACAGTGACTGAAATTACTTCAGATGTAAGTTACCTAACTTTCCTGATGCAACTGATAATGAGAAACCGATTACGGGCGCTTTTATAGGGGTAGTTTACCTGACCTGACCTTTACCTGGAACTTCAATTTTTCTGGGTTTTTTTGTTACAAGTGGCAATAATTTAAAAATTGCAAAGCAAATGTTGATAAAAAGGGTACCAACAGGTAGCTAAGTTTCGAACTTTTAAACGACATACGACTTTTATGAATAACTATCATACTTTCCAAAAAACACGTACAAATACACGCGCTATTAGGTTGAGTCGATACTTTTGACCGTAAGTGTAGTTGGGAAATCAACAAAGGCGCCCACTATATGGGAATCGGATTTGTTAATAAGAGTACATCCACTTTTTAAGTCATCTCGCAAATGATTCAAAACTGTAGTCTATCAGTGACTAAAACCTATCGATTTGATAGGAAAAGATGATCCTGAAATCCGTCAGCATTAAGACAATTCTGTTAGACCTTCCGGTCGAAAAATTACATACTTTTCGAATAACATTCAAAATTACTCGCTGAGGATAGGAAATTGAGAGTCCAATTATCATAGAAATTCACGATGCGAAATACTTTGCCATTTCATTCGATTGTACTTCAGACGTATCGCATAAACAGCAGGTAAGTAAAATCGTTTGATACGTCAAATTTTCTGAAAATGCTCCATCGAAGAAAGATTTCTTTGTTTTGTCGAATCGAAGTCCAAAACTGGTGAAGCATCGGCAAATGAAATTAAAGACTTACAAAGTCCGACGATCTAGATTTGAAATATTAGAGAGTTTTAGTTTATCGTTTGAAATAAAACGACATAATTTGACATTCCATATAAAAATTCGCTTGCTTACCGTATACCAAACAATATATCTTAAGCAGGCATAGGTGTAAAATCACTACAAATTATTTCGCCAATTTCGACTGTTTCCAGGGCATCAAATATACGGAAATACACCCATGCCTACTTGGGAGATGCAAAATTAAGATATATTTTTTCGTATACGATAAGCAAGCGAATTTTTATATGGAATGTCAAATTATGTCTTTTTATTTCAAACGATAAGCTAAAACTCTCTGTCGAGCTCAATGCTCCGATAATGGCGCAAAAGTGGCAGGAAAGTACAGAGGTGTTCAATCCCGTTTGAAGCTTCTATTGCACACTTTGTTCCATGTTCAATTTTTCGAAATAATTCAGAATTCGTTTGTTTTCTTTTCGTCATATTGCCTTAAACGGGATGTCCTTTAAGACTATTTGCCTGTATCGCTAAAAAACAGAGACATTGGTTGTTCATCGAAGCTGTGTCTACAGTTCATAAGTACCAGGTAAACGTTTTTTAAGACATTGGAGGATTTAGCATCCAATAAATCTAATGAAGAAACATACACTGGTGCGAAGATGCTGATAATTCAATTAAAATATTTCCATTTCATATGTAGGTTGGTTAATCTGGCTGGTCGAGCGGTTAGTGCGCGCACCTTCGGTGCACAGGGTCATGAGTTCAAATCTCACATTGTTCCATGGTGTTTTTCGAACTCACGAGCTTGTGACGGACTATGATCTCACTCAGATGTTAAACGAGTACCCATTTATGGGGATAAATAACACTGCTGAGCGTGATGCTGATCTCATTACCTCATCAAAAAAGCAGATAAGATCTTGGAAATAGGATACACATCCTGCGGCCTTAGTCCAATGTTGGATTGTCGCGCCTGTTATTTATTTATGTACACCCAGAGAAAAACATCCCATAACCTGTTAATGGGACTCCTATTAACTTTTCGCCTCGGCTATTTTAAACAAGTTAATAGTTTTATCCTATTAGTTTAATGAGATTATATAAACCATTGAATTTCTAATAGGACGTACATTTTAGACTAATGGGATTATCTAATAAGATTGATTCAGATTTACAGTTAGTTGCCAATATTTTAAAACGTATGCTTATGCATTATGACTAGAGGTACGGATATTTCGCAAAAAAATGAAATTTCACATAAAAAATTTCTGAATATTGGAAATTTTGCAAAAATTCAATTCAAATGCAAAAATCAATCTGAGATGGAAAAATATTTTCTCTTAACTGATTTTTTGAAAGAAAATTAACTTTTTCGTGGAAAAAGTACAAATGGGTGGATTTCGCATTTATTTTTTAAAACACCAATTTTCGCTGAATTCTCTATTTTGTAAATTTGAAATAGATGCGAATTCGGGACTTAATTTATGATTTTCATTTTCATACTCCCGTGTATTTATATACAATTTTATATGTACAGTGATGGAAAAAAATATTGTTCACCTAAATTTTATTTCAAAAGACCGCGTATACTATTTTAAAATGGCGTAAGATTTTGTTTAACTGGTTTATTAGTTCAATTCACACATGTAGTGATTTTTTTTTATTTTATTTATTTAATAATGGTCCATTTTTGAACACTGGATTCCAACTTGTTTTTACTAACGTTCAACCTTTTCCTATTTAAACCCATTTCTTCACTGAAATGAATAATCAATACCGTTACCTCAAACACACGACAGGAGAGATTCCTGTCGTGTGTTTGAGGTAACGGTATTTTCAAAGGGACATCCTATAAAATTTATATGAAATAACTATTGTCCTAATAAGAAAAAAATATTGTTTTAATAGGGTGCCCCATTATCCATATTATAGGATAAACTATAATTTCAATGGGAAAATCATATTAATTTAATGGGATGCCTTTTTATTGAGGCAATAGGATAACATGATTGCATTAATAGGATATCGTTTAACATTAATAGTATAATATCACTTTGATTTAATAGTTCGATCTAATTATTTTAATGATGTTCCATCCCATTGAATTAATGGTATCCTATTAACCCAATAATGGGATTTTCCCATTGACTAAATCCAATGGGATAAAATGGCTAATTCCTATTGGTTTAATGGGATTTTTTTTCTCAGTGTAGGTTGATTGTTTGGAACAAAATCCTTAACGAAATTGATACAGTCAATAAAGTATTACAAAAAATGACATTACCATAGCAATAGCTAGCAACTTAATTGAAGAATTGACTTCGTCCATGAGCACATTGAGGAATGAAGGACTTGACACATTATACAACTACAACATTGAATCCAAATTTTCAAAATATGAACCATTTCGAAATACTGCAACTTATTCATGGCTTTGACTTAGTACCAAGTTATGGAAACGGAGTACAGAATATTTTTGAAAATACCCGTGTCTGCTGCTTCTGCTGAACGTTCATTCAACAAACTTAAAATAATGAAGAATTCTTTGAGATATTCAATGGGCCAAGAACGGTTGACCAAATTTATCAATAATTTTAATTGAGAATGAAATCTCGAAACAGCTTAGATAAGATAATTGATGATTTTGCTACAATAAAGGCTCGAAAGATACAGACAATCTAATATATAGAGAAGCTGAGAATTGCTATGGAACTATGTATGTTTTAATTTGAAAAGCAATATTAATCTTAAATACCATGTTATTATTTTACAACTCTAAGAGTCAGAATGGTATTTTTCGAAATTGAAACTTTTGTTTTAGATTCAAGAGGTTATTCAAATCTGCTGAATTTACTGTTTATGGTTTCACAATGTTGTTTTATTATACACGAGGTCCATTCATACATTAATTTGCTTGGTCCTTGGTCCTAATGTCCTTCGCTGTAACAATTTTTCTACTATGTACATCAATTTCGTTCGCACTCCAAAATAAGGGCCACCAAAGCTATTCTCTTTTAAATTAATTTCTATTCTTTAGCGAACAGGGGACTGTAGCTTCAATCAGTTTTATACGATTTACAATAATGGTTTGTTTTAAGAGCGTTTGTATTTCGTATTTTGGTCACAAATGGCATGAAATAGATAACTTTTGATATTCCCGATTTTCAATTTAATTTAAAAGCAACTTTATTAACTGCTATGATTGTCTTTGCATTTTGACCATTATAACTGGGCCTTAACAGTTATTATAATTAGGTTATGTTATCGAAAATCTACCTTCAAAAGGATACCAGAATGCAGAGTTTGAACTTTGAAACATACAGACGAATCCCGATTCGAAAGTAGGATATAATGTAATTCTGCAAATTGCGTTGGATTTAGCCAAATTACAGTTGAAATAATAAGCGCGTTTTTTTGTAAAAAAGGTGCAGGTTAGGGTATATAAGCACAAAAAAACGATTTGGGTTAAAAGCTGTTTAGATCTATTGCACCAACCATGAACTTTGTAAAAAGCTGAAGGTTCAAAGTTGTGATAAATAAATAACCAGTAAATTAACATGTCTTACAAAAACAACAATGAACATTTAACCAATGGTTTTGGTATTAGCTCATGCTTTTTCGTGTTAGAGCGCCTCTGGTTGTCACATCTGTAACAATTCTTCCGGGTTAACTTTGGTCAGAGTACGTACCCTCGATACATTACTGGGTTTATCTGGGTTATGTTGTTATTGTAACCCCATGTAGTTACCCTAAACTAACCAACACCCGAGCACAAAAAAACACGCCTAATATGTTAAGACCTGGATAGACCTCGAGAAATGCAGTAAGTAAGTATGCATTTTCATTGAAAAAATCGCTCCGGACAAAAATGGAAAAATGGCTATAATCCGAAAACAAGTTCTCTAATTTTTCTCGGCCATTTGTGTATTATTTATCAAATCCCCGGTCATTTCATCGTGAAAAATATCTAATGACCATAGGGAATCGAAAAACATACATAAAATGGCCGAGAAGAATTATTGATCTGTTTTCGGATTGCAGCTTATGGAATTCTCTAGCATTGCGACATGTTCCACGACAATAAGCATGAATTTTCATTAAGGGCGCCTTGATCAAAATTTTGCCCCGGGAGCCAAATTGTCTTCGCACGGCTCTGCGTGAGTCTCCTTTGTTCGTATAGAAAGGAAGAAGAAAACTTTCCCCGAAAGCATCAGACATCGGTTGCCCACCTTTGATTTTGTTGAAAAGAACTGTGAGCCAACTAAGCGCGACATTTTCTCCTAAAAGATCACTGAATAAGATAAGATGTTGATTGAATCAATATATCAACTAAATCGGAATATAAACCCGGTTTTTACATTTCAACGTTTTTTTTTTTTCATTTTCACGTGACCAATTATAATCTTATCTGTAAGTCCATTATTTTTATTGAAAGTAAATTCATTCATATTTCTAAAAAATTAAACCTGTATAACAGTTTAAAAAAAAACTCGCCCCCTAGCATTTTGTCTTAACACATTTTTTTTACCGGTTACGCGTGAAGTTCAACAATCTATTCAACACCATGCAACCAGTTACAGTTTGAAATACATATGAGTAAGAAAAAAATATTGGCAAGTTCAAGATTTCAATTAACTACGGATTAGCTATACTCGTACTCGTACACATATATTAACATTTCTTTTTGGAGTGGAGAATGGTTAAGCGCGCCAATTTATTTTTGGTAATAGCCACAGGTTTTTTCATAACCATAGATGTTGCCGGCATGGTATGGCAGCTCGATCAAGACAAAAAATAGATAGTTCACATCTTGTTTATTGTTCATGTTTTTAAATGTTTTTTTTTAGCTGCTTTGCTATCATATTCTTGTTTTTGTTATGGAAACGTTTAGCGAATAAGCATAATTATGCGATTTTAATCACGAATACGATTTTTTATGTACAATCTATTGCGTAGGCTACACGCATCATAATTAACCCATATATGCCCAACGGGCCCTTTTTAAATTTAACTATACTTACGGACGAAAGTATCGATTCAACCTTTAATCGCGTGTATTTGTACGTATTTGTTGAAAAGAACGGTGGTTATCTATAAAAATCGTATGTCATTCAAATTTATTATGGTACCATTTTAACCAATATTTGGTGAATACTTTTAAATTGATTCCTCTTTGAACGAAATCGAAGGGAAAACGGGAAATTATGAAAATGGTCTGTCTGTGGTTAAGTTTTTTTTGAAAATAAAACAAAAACTGTTGGAAAATAACTTAAGTATTTATTATTTTAGTGTTTGGTATTGCCTCCTCCAGCTTCCAGTCGATTCTTCATTGATCTGATCAAGTTGTTGATGGTCTATTGAGGAATACCGTTCCACTCCTCTAATAGGGCTGCCTTCAATTCATCAGTGGACGAAGGGACTGGATTACTGGCTCGTACTCTTCTTTTGAGCTCGTCCCATAAGTGTTCAATGAGATTGATGTCTGGGCTGCGTGCAGGCCAGTTAAGTGTCGACATTTTGGCTTCATTCAGGAACAGCCGAGTGAGACGCGATGAGTGATACCGGGCATTGTCGTGCATCGAAATGAAGATCTCGCCAATAAATGCTGCAGAGGGCACAACGTGGGCACGGAGAATATCATTTACGTATCGATCAGTTGTCAGGGCTCCTCCTTGGCCTCCTACGGGCACGAATACGAGCTCCGTTTTTCCCTCTAAGGTATGCCAGCCCACATCATACAGGAAACGCCGCCGTATGCAACCTTTCAGTGAAACAACACTGCGCAAATCGCTCACCCGGACGTTTGTAGACTCTGCATTTTCTATCACTGCCATGCACACACATTCTTGACTCGCCAGTGAACAATACTGAGCTCCATTCCGCAACGCTCCAATTCAGGTGATCTCGAGCAAATAACAGGCACGCTTGACGGTGTTCTGCAGTCAATTTGGGGCCCGTGGGAGGCCGTTTTGGAGTGATATTCGCTTTCCTTAATCGTCTCCTCACTGTCCGGGCCAGGCTTGCCAAATGCCAACTCTAGCTAAAAGTAAGTAGATCTACTTACTTTTTCGCATTGCTACTTACCTACTTACTCAATTCTACTTACTTTTGATAAAAGTTCTGAACCGATATATGTATTGCATTCTTTCAATGTAAATACGATTCCATCACTAAAACTGCAAAACCTTTATCTAAAGCCTTGAAGTAGAAAATCTCTATTATTACTCGACCGCCATCGATATTACGAGTTTCATTGGTTTGAACGCAATAGCGAATTTATAGCACTCTTCCCACTAGTACGAAGTGCAATACCCCTGGCGGCCTGCTGGCAATGCAGAGTTTCTACTTCATGGCTTTGTATGTAGATGGTTTTGCAAATTTAAAAAAATCGGCACCAAATGCCCTTATTCGATTATTATTTCGCTTTCATAGCAAGGAGTGTCCTCCAATTACTATTGTGGATAATATTCAATGAAGTCTTAAAGTGTTAAAATTGTTAGTTGAGTTTGGTAGTATGGTTTTCCTCTTCCTTTCTTTTTTAGGATTTTCGCAACTTTCTTATTTAAATGAAACGTTGCAGCGCAATAATTGTTTTAGTCGATTGCATAATGTAAGCTGGCCAGACGTACAGCATTTTGCTATAGAGCACATCATTTTTAATGTACAGCATTCCCAATGCCACGCAAAGAAACCTAATAAGCTCTTCGGTAAGGCCTCTGATCAGTCAAGATAATGACACTTTCATTTGGCGTTCGTTCATTTTCGATAAGTCAGGTGGTCGATTTTTCTGAAATTTAACGCACTTGTAGAGCTACTTGCAGCTCACATTTCCTCCATATTTTAAGGCCCTACCTATTCGCATTCGACAGTTACAGCTGCCCAAATCGCACTTTTGTCTTTTCTAATCGAAAATTGTCAAAAAAAAAATGGCAAACTTGTGGAGCACCGCACTGCCCATAATTGGCGAAAATTTCAATGCTCTAGCTGACTAGACTCCTGTACGATCGATATTTAGCAAGATAGTAGCGCTTTTATGTTTGGAAATCATTCATTCTCGATAACTCGGGAAAACTTTGACCCATCTTTCCGAATTGGCACTTTGTAGTTTGAAGAGCTACTTGGCGCTTACATTTCCTCCAAATTTCAAGGTCTTACCTATCTGCACTTTTGTGTTTTCTAATCGAATATTGTCCATAATTCGGAGCCGAAAATTTTGAAATTTGGCAGATTTGTATAAAACACCGCCTATATTAGGTAGCCGCCAAACGCTTAAGAGTTGTCTGCCCGACGAAATATCAGTTTACCTATTGCAATGAACGAAACAAAACGAAGCTTTTAAATAAACAGGAACATATCACGGCCTTAACATTTCCGTACATCAAATAAACAACCACATGATTCCTGTCCGAGGGTTTCGGATTGGCAGAGACAGGGAAAAAGTTATCATCATCCGCACAATTCTGCTGAGACTGCAGTCTCGAACACTGAAATTCAAAATTTGAAAACGCACTGAGTATCACTTATCGTTAAAATGTATCAAAAGTGATTCTCAATTCTCCTTAAAATAAGGTTTTGAAATTTGTAACATATTTTCTAACAAAATGGGGCATTTCCGGGTTCAAGGTGTTGAACAGATTTTTGTTTGGCCCCTTCTAAACGAAATCCTGGCTACGCTTACTCCCTTGCTTGTTATAGCTTTGAGTGTATATGTTTTAACACTTTCCTCACATGCTGATGATCAATGATTCTTTGGGCTTCTTTATGGGTCCTGTTTAGTATCAACAAAACATATCGGCTATATCCTTCCTCAATCCTGTTTACGAAGACATCACTTATGAAAGGAAGGACAGCATGGGGTCGTCTTATGACATGCTTATTGGTGGTAGCCACGTGACATATTATGCTTTCTCCAAATCGGAATGAAAGAGGGGGGGGGGGAATAATATGATTGAGGGCTTGCATTAGGCCTTCGGGAGTCTGGTCACCTTACATTAATGCGAGTTTTTTCAATCTACTTACTTTTATACCTTTCTACTTACTTTCAAAAAAAAAACTACTTACTCATCGAATAAATGAGTTGGCAACACTGCGGTCCGGGCACTGACGGCTACTGCGCGAACACGCCTCAGGTTCTGCTGCGCAGCAACACCCGTGAGCAGGGTTTCAGAAGGAATCGCCAAATTTCAGTTTTTTTATAGCCCAAAGTAGCCCAAAAAATTTTATTGCCAAAATAAAACGTAAGAGCTAATCTTTGTACATAAATAATTTCATTAAATGCAAAAATATACTTGGGAGCAAAGAAATCGATCCACCCTAAACGCTTTAAAACATGATTTATGTCTGTCAAGTTAGCACTACCACTTTTAAATTTCGGTGATCGCTACAGTGCATTAAATGTCGTAAATTCGCCGTGATTCAATGGCAAAAGCAAAAAATATGGCGAGCACCTCCTTCCCTTAAAAACAACCCCTAAGGCCCGTATTTATGAACATTCCTTAACTCAAGGAGACATAGAGTCAAGGATGCCGAAATTCAATCAATTAAATGTCATTTCCCATACTTTTTCATAGAAATCGTTTATATTCAGGAGTCAATGCATCCTTGATTTAAGGCGAAACTCAAGGAGACTTTAAGGCCCGTATTTATGAACATTCCTTAACTCAAGGAGACCTTAAGTCAAGGGTGCCGAAATTTAATAAATTTAATGCCATTTCCCATACTTTTTCATAGAAATTATTATATTCAGGAGTCAATGCATCCTTGATTTAAGGCGAAACTTAAGATCTTAAGTTTTCAATAGACTTCTTCTTCTTCTTCTTGTAGCGGTGCAGAAAGGTGTGTAGCCTCTGTGCATCTATGTGGGCACGATTTATGGTTCGTCAATGTTTGTGTCCGTGAGGTCTAAGGACAAAAACATAGCTGCTGCGATAGGGTTTTCCCACAGTGATATAGGGGTAAGATCAGTGGGCGCAGCGGGGCATTGAAACAAATGGCCCACATCATGAGGAGTACCATTGCAGTTTGGACAGATGTTTTGGATGTCCGGGTTTATGCGAGAAAGGTACGAATTGAGGCGTGAACAAAAACCCGACCGAAGTTGAGCTAGTGTTACTCTGGTGGCTCTCGGGAGCCTAATCTCCTCAGGCGAAATTGGTGGTGGGCGCTCTGAGAGGACTCTATTCGCACCTAAACTCGCGATAGACCGATTCACTTCATCAGTGTGAATCGCTGCAATGGCGGCTCGGTATGTAACTTCATCGTAAGGGTCCCGTTTGTATCCCTGAACCTCTCTCTCAAGGTCTCGTAAACCACGCCTGACATGTCGTGGTGGAGGAATTCGGTCCATGAGATGATTATTGGGATGATCCTCACGGTAGCAACCAACAAGATACTGTTTAGAGAGTAGGAGATTGTGATCACGTATTGGCATCAATTTTGTCTCCTGATGTAAGTGATCCTGGGCAGACATCAGAAGGCAACCTGTCGCGATGCGTAGAGCGGCATTTTGGCAGACTTGAATTTTTGACCAGTATGTGTCACATAAACTATGTGTCCAAACTGGGGCTGCATAATCAGCGGCCGCTCGACCCGCCGCTTTATAAGTAGCTAGCATGGTTTCTTTATCTTTGCCCCAGGTGCTACCAGCTAGAGCTTTTAAGATTTATTCCTACTGCGCATTTTCTCACAAACGGAACCTGCATGATTCGCAGACGTCATCATGTTCTCTAGGTGAAGCCCGAGAATTTTGGGGTTTGCTACAGTAGGAACAGAATTGTACGTATGTCAATCTTGTTAGGATTTAATGGGTTTCGGCTGAAAATAAAGTCCGGATATAAAACACGACTGTTCTCTTTGACGTGACGGATCGAATAGAAAGATCTTTATTTAGTTCATACGGTAGTTCTACATAGAAAAGTGTTACCATGTTTGTAATTAAATTTCAATTCATAACACCCTCACTAAATTTAATTCAATTTAAATTTCAATGACTCTTTAACAATTCATACAATATATTGATAATCATCTCAAAAATTAACAAAATTAATCATTATTTTTAATCAATCCAAAAAACGGAACAAATTCTTTAACTTTAATTGAGTTGACAGCTTTCGTTAATAAGTCAGCAATCATAATTTTCGTATTTTTATATGACAAATTGATCATTCCATTTTTAAGTACTTCATGTATGAAACGATATTTTACATCAATATGTTTTGTACGAGCACTATAAACATTATTAACGGCAAGTTGAATCGCGCTTTGATTATCGCTGTACAGATGAACCATCGCTAATTGCCCTCCGGTGATTTCCGTTTCAAGCCGCTGTAGCCAGAGTGTTTCCTGAATGCAAGCGACAATCGACATAAACTCTGCTTCTGTAGTAGAAAGGGCAACAGTTGGCTGCAATTTTGTCGCCCACGAAATCGCACCACCACAAAGGGTAAAGACATACCCAGTACTCGATCGCCTTTGGTCCATATCTCCGGCCCAATCTGCATCGCAATAACCTTCAATGCATAACTTCGCGTTCTTTCGATAACATAACTTCAGGCCTGATGTTCCCTTGAGATATCGAAGTACGCGTTTCGCTGCTTTCCAATGCGCTTCGCCGAAGTTGTGATTGAAACGACTCAGCGAACTGACCGCAAAGCAAATGTCCGGTCTAGTGACTTGTGCAGCATACATCAAACTTCCGATAAGTTCTTGATAGGGCAAGCCTTTCACTTTGCTTCGTTCTTCGTCTGATTTAGGACACATATCCAGTGACAATTTTTGATTAACATCCATTGGAGATGAGATGGGATTGCACTCCTCCATATTAAAACGTTTCAAAATGCTTTTGATATAACTGCTTTGGTCTATTGAGATACATCCATCATTACAGCGTTCAATATTCATCCCAAGTATCGATTTCGCCATTCCAAGGTCCTTCATTTTGAATCGGTTACTTAGCTTCGCTTTCTAGTCATCACGAATATCTCTGTCGTTTGAAAAAATCATTAAGTCATCAACATAAACAGCTACGATTAAGATGACATCTTTTGATTTAAGAAAATAAACACATTGGTCGACTGATGATCTATGAAGTCCAAATTCAATCATTGCTTTGTTCAATGCTTCATTCCAAATCCTGCTTGATTGTTTCAAGCCATACAAAGACTTTTTCAATCGACAGACTTTTCCAGTACCGTCTGAAAAATACGCCGGCTGATCCATGTAGATCTCGTCGCTGAGATCCCCTTGCAAAAATGCGGTGATCGCATCCATCTGATGGATCTCCAGGTCGAACTTCACAGACATTGCAATTAAAAAACGTATAGTTGAATAACGGACTACTGGTGCGTACGTTTCCTTATAATCAATTCCGTTAATTTGCGAAAACCCTCGAACGACTAGTCGGGCTTTGTACTGTATATCACCGCTAGAGCCTTGCTTTAATCTAAAAACCCACTTACTGTCAATCTTGCGTTTACTCACTGGTAGATCGGTAAGGATCCAAGTTTTATTTTCGACGAGCGCCTCAATTTCCTTCTTCATTGCATGTTTCCACTTTTCGGCATCGGGTCCACTTAGTGCCTCTTCCACTGTTAACGGTTCGTACATGTTCATCACATCAGCAACGAAGGATTGATGATCTCCAGCTTGCTTTGCTGCAATTCGACTCGACCGTCGCAGAACATTGTCATCATCTTCCTCGCTAACATCACTGCTAATGTCGATCTGGCTAATGTGATCTTCCTTAAGTTGAACGCTATTACCCTCACTGAATTCAGTGCTCGTGGTAGCTTCGCTTGTAGATTCGCAATCCAATTGGCTAATGTCATCTTCCTTCTGTTGGGCGCTATTACCCTCACTGAACTCAGTGCTCGATTCGCCATCCTTCATGACAATTGGGTCTTCCTCCAGGTTAATAACTGTCTCACTGCTTGCGCCTGATAAAAGATCGACATTATTAGTAGATGACGCACCATTTACCTCATTTTTGCGACGCTCATCGAAAACAACATCACGGCTAACGAGAATTTTTCGACTTTTAGGATTGTACAATCGATACGCTTTGGCTTCAGCACTATACCCGATCATGATGCATTCCACCGACTTTGGATCTAGCTTCCTCCTCTTCTCTTTAGGTACATGAACGTATGCTTTACACCCAAAAACGCGTAGTAAACTCAGGTCCGGCTTTGTATTTGTCCACATCTCCTCAGGTGACTTGTCGTTCCCGCGGCATGGAATTCGATTAATTAAATAAGCTGCAGTTGATGCCGCTTCAGCCCAGAAGCTCTTACTCAAATCAGCATCGATCAAAAGACATCGAATCTTTTCAGTTATGGTTCGGTTGACCCGCTCTGCAACACCATTTTGTTCGGGGGTGTACGGTGCAGTCTTTTGATGTATAATTCCATGCTTCTTGACATAATCAACAAAACTGCGGCTACAATACTCGCCTCCATTATCAGTACGGATGATTTTAATCTTCTTGCCTTGTTGAGTCTCCACAAGCTGTTTGAATGAGACGAATACTTCAATTGCTTCTGTCTTGGCTCTCAGCATGTAAACAAATATTTTGCGGCTATAGTCGTCTACGAACGTTAAAATATATCTCGCACCGCCAAAAGATGTCGGATATATCGGTCCGCAAATATCACTGTGCATTATTAATGCCATGGACTCTGCATTATGGGCGTTGTAGGTAACTTCTTGCAACAGATGTGTCTTCACAGTATCTGACGACAAACCTTTCGTATTTTCTAACGCCATAACGAGAGGTTTGTATTCGTCCGGCAAACCAGCGAGCATTAGCGCGCCAATAACTTCGTCGTCAATTTTGTAGCCAGCCTTCTTCACTTTGAAAGCCGTAGAACTCATTTTATCGACGAAATCTTCCATTGAATCGCAATCTTGCAAACGCAATTGCACGAGCTGCTTCAAAAGTCCTACACGCCGACACACGCCGCTATCGTCGAACATCTTTCCCAAATGGTTCCAGGCTTCACGCGCTGACTGGTACTCATTCACGTATGAGTAGCAAACGGGATCTAATAGCAGAAAGATTTCCGAATACGCCTTCAGATCCTTCTCTGCATTCTCTTCAGCGCCATCGACCACTTTCCACAATCCTTTTAATACGAGATACGCCTTCACCGCCTGCTTCCACGTATCGAAGTTTTCGCGCCCTTTTAATTTCGGAATTTGTATCGCGTTCTGCGCCATCGTGACCACGTGAACTTTACAGCATAAACGTTTCCGAAATTTACCGCGAAAATACAACTCGGCGTAAATTACTTTTCTGTTTTATACACGTTTGAACTTTTCCGAAATCCTGGGCCCATAACCTGTTAGGATTTAATGGGTTTCGGCTGAAAATAAAGTCCGGATATAAAACACGACTGTTCTCTTTGACGTGACGGATCGAATAGAAAGATCTTTATTCAGTTCATACGGTAGTTCTACATAGAAAAGTGTTACCATGTTTGTAATTAAATTTCAATTCATAACAAATCTCCCATCTTTTATCCTTCCACAAAGTGGTTAGAAATGTCGCAGAAGATTTGGACGCAGAGATGGCGAGGTTTCGGCTTTGGAAAAATGCCTGTAATCGTCCTAGATAGCGAATAATTTAGAGGCGCATTTCTTCCTTATCATTCCCTGTGGCGAGTACGGTGCAATCGTCAGCATAGGAAATCACCTCGATTCCTTCAGGGGGTGTGGGAAGGCCGGACATGTAGATGTTGAACAGAGTGGGGGAGAGTACCCCTCCCTGTGGAACACCTAATTTGATTTTCCTAAGCTTAGAACGTTTGCCTCGAAACTCGGTGAAGGAGTGCCGACCAGCTAGATAATTGGCAATCCAACGGATCTCTTGTGCAGGAAGATGCATATTCAACAAGTTTGCTAGGAGCATTGAATGATTGACCTTGTGTTTTCAATAGACTTGAAATATTATATTTCAAGGAAGGTGGGTAGCTTCCTTGACTTCAAGTGAGGTTGACTATAGAAAATTTCAAGGTCTCCTTGAGTTTCTCCTTAAATGAAGTATGCACTGACTCGTGAATATAAGTGATTTCTATAAAAAAGTATGGAAAATGACATTTAATTTATTGAATTTCGACATCCTTGACTCCAGGTCTCCTTGAGTCATTTGGAATTGTTCCTTCAATTGTGTCTGACCCATTTAGGGTTAATAAAAACTAAACACCTTTACCAAGCATTGCTTTTACAATGATAAAGTGACCAGGAATCACAGATAGCTATAGGTATCAGGACCAGTCTCTGTATCAGTCACTATATAACTAAGAGTGCCATTTTTGGCTTTCACAACAGGATCAAACCGAGTGGAATTACAAGAATAAATCTACATGCCAAATTTTGCTAAAATTAACTCATCAGAATTCCTTGAAAAATCGATTTTTAAAACATATAAAAAGACTTAAGCGAGAAACTCTATGCATTTTTTTTTTTCACATTTTTCGCTGTATCTTTTTTGTTATTGCACGGGTCGGAGCAAATGATAGCCTATGGAAACCTTCAGGACAAACTCTATCAATGGAAAAAGAGAGCAAATCCCGAGACGCTCTCTACGAAGCTCTAGCCCTGTCAATAAACAACAAGAATAACGAGAACAAGATTTATGAAAAAATGCGATTTTCAAACTCCTATATCTCCGGTGCTTTTCATCGTATCTCCTTGAAATTTGCTACACTTCGTAAGACGGCGCGAGTGATAACCTCTATCAAATTTGAACACTCAAGGTCAACCAGGGTCCGCAGAAGGCGGCCCGTTCTTGGTCTCGAATTAAAGCTACCAGTCAGTCTCTTGAAATCTCCTGCTAACTCTCGAGACAGCAGACTGACTCATTCCAAGACGGCGAGCGATGGTTCGCTGACTAAGACCTTCAGACAATAGGGCTACAACTTGAGCCGCTTGATCAGGCGCCATATCCATGGATGACAAAACATTGATTGAAATTACCTTTCATTTAAGTAAGCTAACTTTACAGGTGCAACTGATAATGAAAAATCGATTACGGGCGCTTTTGTAGGGATAATTTACCTGACAGTTAGCCACCATAAATTTCAATTTTTCTGAGTTTAAAATTTAAATAATTTAAAAAGTGGGCAGCAAATATTGATAAAAAGGGTACCAACAGGTAGCTAAGATTTCATTGTTCACATACGAGTTTTATGGATAAATATCGTACTTTTCAAAAAATACGTACAAATATTCGCGATTATAGGTTGAGTCTGGCTGGTCTAGCGGTTAGTGCGCGCACCTTCGGTGCACAGGGTCATGAGTTCGAATCTCACCGTGGATCATGGTGTTTTTCGAACTCACGAGCTTGTGTTGTGACGGACTATGATCTCACTCAGATGTTAAACGAGTACCCATTTATGGGGATAAATAACACTGCTGAGCGTGATGCTGATCTCATTACCTCAACAAAAAGCAGATAAGATCTTGGAAATAGGATGTCACTAACACATCCTGCGGCCTTAGTCCAATGCTGGATTGTCGCGCCTGTTATTTATTTATTTTATAGGTTGAGTCGATACTTTTGTCCGTAAGTGTAGTAACATTTTTTGAAAGGGTTTTACTAATATCCATTGAAAAGATGGCAAAGCGGCACCTGAAACATGGTAGCTGTGTCATGGCTAACTTTGTTCCATTTCCGGTTTGAAGTAGAGGGTTTTCGACAGTTGCAAACTATCCGAAAAAAAATCAAAGTAATTCAGTTTATTTTTATAAAAATAATTAGGTATTAGCAATTTTATTGTCAAAAGAAATGAAAGAAACGAAATTTACCCATCAACATTAAATCTTTTATCAACCGACGAAAATATGGATGGATTTTGTTGATGCCCAAAAATGGGGCGTTGGGCGTCTATGGCTACATAAACATTCCAAAGGAAATTATAATGGTAAAACGGTACATCTACTCGTTGTGCGTTCTTCGCCTTTACTGTGTGCTGAAAGCTTGGAATTAGGGATGTTCGTTTAAGTCCTTTTGACATTCGCCCGTTGCAGCCATCCATTGCAGCCACGGAAGTCACGTGACCCCAATAAGGGCAGTTGAGTTGCTGAGAACTATTCAAGATAAACTTCACCGTACAACAATTGAGGAAAAAATATATACCTATTGGACTGAGTATCTAAGTACATGTTCCTGTGAAACCTCTCCAAACTGCTTAATTCAACCCCACCTGGCATACCTAACGTTCCCCAGTTCAAAATAATACATTTTTACCAAATAATAGCATAAAATTGACATATAGGTGTGTCTTCCCTTTATGGCTCAAGCAAATTTGTATGTAATGTATATGGAGCCCAACGTGCTCAACGCCCCATTACAAAACACAACAACAATTACAAAAAAAAATTTTTCGCAAATATGCTTTGGAGTATTGACGACTTATTATTTATACCAAGTGTAAGAATAGCTTAAAAATAGCTTAAATCATTTTTTTTTCTTGCGTTGTATTCGGCCAACCGATCTGCAAATATAAAGAAGACAGACCTGAGCACTACAATTATAAATAAAATGAAGCATTACAAACATATTGATCAAATGACATTCACTAACAATACAAAAGCCAGTTTTCCTACCCGGAAAACTGTCGATCACAGGTCTGGATTGAGATGATAACCTCCTCCCAACCACTATGAGGATAACCTCCTCACGACCCCGAAATGGCCAGGGAGTGCACGTCCCTACGAGGTTGTAACCCAACCTCGGACCTCACCCAATGATAACCTCCTTGGGGATCAGCCATCGCTATCACATGAACTGTCAAGGATAACCTCCTTGAAGTCCAATATTTTAAATTATTCTTTTATTAAACGTTGTCACTTGATCAATACTAATATTTCTACTATTACTACTAATTACATATCATAACACACCACACTTGCCCGTAAGTCTACTTACAATTATTACAGGAAACTATTCTTCTTCAAGCACAAATCACCACAAATTACCACACAAAGAAAAACACTTTTATATAAACAAAAACATCAACGAACTATGTATAAAAAAAAAACACATTTTATAAATAGAAAATATTAATTTTGAACTATCAAAATTTCCTACAAGCCTTCTATTCCAGCTTGTAGAAAATTTTATATGCATAAACATAATGCATTTCTTACATTCGGCCATCCGACAAACAACGCGTCCCGAGTTGTTGAAAACAATTGGCAACAAATACTTTAAATTAATTTCAATTTACCGTTCGGCGTCGTTATTATATTTTTAATATTTGCTTGCATTTATCAACAATTTGAAATCGAATCTAATTTCCAGCAATATTTTTTTTTATTAAAGGAAGCACAGTATTATTGTCGTAAAAATGAAATTCAAAAATAGAAATCTGATATTCTCAAACATCCACTTTCAAAAGATTTTTTTTTTTAATAGTCTAGTTCAGCAAAATTACCGTTAACATCACAATAATCATTCGTTCAATATTATAAATCCATCTTCTTTTACAAAAATTGGAACAATCCAATTATTTACCTTTTTTTTTCAAATTTAACCATCAGTCAGCTAATAATATTAAAAAAATATATGTTAACAATATTTTCGAAAACTAGTAAAAATCCAATACATTTGTTCAAAAGAATAATAACCACTTATTTGTGTTGGATTTCTTATGTCTTCTTCTTTGAATTTGAAATCGGTTTTTTTTTTAACTTATGTTGAAACTTTTCATTAGCAAGAATAAGTATTCTTAAAATAAATTCTTAACAAAAATATTCATATTATACAAGAATCTTCTTGTTTTCCAATACAATACAATTTCCATCCTGACTATTTTTTTTTTTGTTTATTTTAACTTAGCATGTAGGAAAACAACGTCTACATAGATAATATATTTTATTAACTTCAAAATATTTATTCATTAGTCCTTGAAATATGTTTTGCAAAAATATAATTATATTGTCATTATAGATTTTTTTTAAGTTAATACCATACAGCAATAACAATTTGTGTTTTTCAGTGTTACGCACAATAATTCGAAAATTATTTCAAATAATTTAATTAATTTGTAATATATATAATGTATAATTTCATCGTCGATTTAATTACAAATTGAACATCAAGATTTACGCACATATTAAATAAATTGAAAAGTTATATATGTTCTTATTGTAAAATAAGTACATATAACAATAAAGCAAGAACCAAGCATTTTTTTTTAATCGGCGCTGTCCGAATACAACTCTGTAGGCGAATTCAGGATAATCCCACTTCTGATATGTAAGAATAGCTTAAAAATAGCTTAAATCATTTTTTTTTCTTGCGTTGTATTCGGCCAACCGATCTGCAAATATAAAGAAGACAGACCTGAGCACTACAATTATAAATAAAATGAAGCATTACAAACATATTGATCAAATGACATTCACTAACAATACAAAAGCCAGTTTTCCTACCTGGAAAACTGTCGATCACAGGTCTGGATTGAGATGATAACCTCCTCCCAACCACTATGAGGATAACCTCCTCACGACCCCGAAATGGCCAGGGAGTGCACGTCCCTACGAGGTTGTAACCCAACCTCGGACCTCACCCAATGATAACCTCCTTGGGGATCAGCCATCGCTATCACATGAACTGTCAAGGATAACCTCCTTGAAGTCCAATATTTTAAATTATTCTTTTATCAAACGTTGTCACTTGATCAATACTAATATTTCTACTATTATTACTAATTACATATCATAACACACCACACTTGCCCGTAAGTCTACTTACAATTATTACAGGAAACTATTCTTCTTCAAGCACAAATCACCACAAATTACCACACAAAGAAAAATACTTTTATATAAACAAAAACATCAACGAACTATGTATAAAAAAAAACACATTTTATAAATAGAAAATATTAATTTTGAACTATCAAAATTTCCTACAAGCCTTCTATTCCAGCTTGTAGAAAATTTTATATGCATAAACATAATGCATTTCTTACACAAGAAAAGTTAAATATTCGAGAAAAAAATAATTTAGGCATATACGGGTTAAGATTGAAGCAAAAAATATTGTTTCAAAATAATAAAACACTAAAAAGAGAAGATTCAGATTGTGGCGTTGACCAATTACTATTATTGATCATCTCCAATACAACTTAGAACATTAGCATCATCTTGACCAATTACATTACATGTAGGTACACGCTTTAATTACAACATTCAATCCGTATAGGATAAGCTCGATTTTAACCAACTTAACGTTCGTCTTTGTAGGTGATTTGTTTTTCTCTTTTATTTTGCAAACTTGCGATTACAAGGTCTTTTTGATACTAATGTTCTTTTTCTAACCAACCCGGAAAAAGAACAAATCCAGCTATCTAGCCATGTTTATATCACTATGAATATCATTTAATATATTCACCAATTATAGTGATTGTTCTCTTCGTGTGGTCCATTGAGCTGGACATTGCATGATTTCATACAGTCATCGATCTGTCAGTCTCCCAATCTTGTCTATCTGTACCAATTTCTCAAGGTCCAGAATCAATCATGTGTGTACTGGACAGTGTTCATGTCCATTCTCTACGTTTCTATTAGAATAATAAATTAGTCAAAGAAAAATACGATATTTGGTCGGCAAAAATCCTACATCGCTGGATTTTTGCAGGATGGTTGGTGATGACCCTCCGATTATGGGAAAAAGTCCCCACTGATTGGCGGTCCGCAACCTTAAAAAAAGGGGGAAAGCGAGCGATTATTTTTAAAACGGCAAGAGGTGGAAAAATGGTCAGAGGACGAAAAAACTACATTAAATATTGTTGCATGTCAAGCTGAAACTCAGGCTGGTGTTGTTTTGCCGGAATCTTTGATGTTTATTTTGTGGTGTTGTAGTGCCTCCAGGATTCCCGAAAATAAAATGCAACTTTTTACTGCAGTAACCTATGTATATATTTCGAGCCGTGAGGCTCATCTTCAGGGTTGATATTCTATTAAAAATTATGCCGAACAAAGGTTGACGGTGTAACACGGTTTAACACCGTCAACCTTTGTTCGACATAATTTTTCAATAGAATATCAACCCTGAAGATGAGCCTCACGGCTCGAAATATATACATAGGTTACTGCAGTAAAAAGTTGCATTTTATTTTCGCGAATCCTGGATACACTACAACATCACCAAATATACATTAAATATCCTTTATGAAGATAAATAAAATCCCCAAATCAAAATCTCCGAAATCAAAATACCCAAAATCAAAATCCGCAAACGAAAATCCCCATTCCCCATTTGAGGTGTGAATAGGGATTTTCTTTAGGCTATTGTAGATAGTTAATGGTAGATGGATGGTGGATTATAAATGTGTTATGGGTGCTAGATGGCTGAATGCAGATAATAAATGGTAGATGGTAAATGGGGACTTTCTTTAGACCATTGTAATTGTAATAGTCCTACTACTATGCAACAACAAAATCACAAAAGTGGACTGATACACTCCCAATAAATAGGATAGTTCCACTTGAAAAATGGCTGTTTCTCGTGTGATAACGTGATAACGGTATTATCTTCAAACTTGGTGACAATATTTTCAGTAGCCTGCTTGTTATCTAAATAATAGAAGGTCTCAAATCCGGAGTCCCGTTAGGATTTTCTTACGAGAATTCTTAAAAACAGTACAAATGGTGAAGTCAATAGGATAGTTCCAGTGGAATAAAACATCAAATAACGGTACGAAAGGATAATTGTACTTCGAAAAATGTAGCTGGTAATAAGTAGAACTTTATTTAAGTAATTTGAGCTCAAAAAGTTAATCCGGGATAGAATTGTATAGGTTTTAACGGCAAATTAAGCTGATTTCGTCCAAAGCTCCTTTCAACATTCGCCAAAGAGCTTCAGTGTTCTTAAACTATCGTCTAACGGTATAGATCTTCCTTGTCATTCATTCCCACACATTTTTGATGATATTTAGATCTAGGAAGTATGAAAGTATTTCCATAACCTTGATTAGTTGGGCTTGAAATCAATCTTTTATCAGCCTTGCATCATAATTGGTGTCATAGATATTTTAAGTACACTCAAGATCTTGTGATAACGTTTAGAGGAACTTGGGGTGAAACTAATATAATTTACCGTTAAAACCTATACAATTATATCCCAGATTAACTTTTTGAGCTTAAATTACTTACAATCGGTTCCAACAATAAGTCGCCTAAGTTTTCCGCAAATATTGGTTCGGATAAGGATGGGGACATGTATCGATGATGTTAAGGAAAACGCAATATTTTGAGGACGATATATGCCAACCGTTTATTCAATATATGTACTGCAACATTATGTTTGTGTCAATCAAAAAGTAACCCTCTTAAATGGCGACCCTCTTAAATGGCATTTGGAACCATACAAACATCAAATTTTTACAGACTGCCTCCGGTATACGTTACCGTTAAGGAGATTTTCACGAAAATAACCAAAAATACCGAAATTGTAAGGTTTGAAGCCTCATAGCGCCCTTAGTACTGCACGTATTGATCTGAAATTTGAACATTTACTTAAGAGTTGTAAAAACTTCTAATTCGCCATATAACAGTTTTCGGTGCACATTACCGTTATAGATATATTTCCCAAAAACTGGTTATTTGGATGTTTGGCCCCTCATAACTTTGCTATGGCTATACTAACAGCCACACGAGCTGCCTCAGACGGTTTCCCTCTAGAGGTTACCGTTATTAAAATTTTTTCGAGAAGCGGCTTTTGGTTTAACTTTGACCCCTCATAACTTCCTTGGCGGTTTACGGGTAAATGAGTTGTTTTGGCATATTAATTTGAAACTACAGAAGCAACAAATTATTATAGGCTTCCATCCCGAATACGTTCCCGTTATAAAGCAATTCACGAAAATAACGATAAATACCGTTATTGTGCGTTTCGGACCCTCATAGCGCCCTTAGTATTACAGGCATCAATCTAAAATTCGGATATTTAAATAAGCGTTGTATAAGCTACAAACTCGCCATTTAACAGTTTTCGGAACACATGACCGTTATAGAGATATACCCAAAAAACTGAATTTTTGGATGTTTGGACCCTCATAACTTCCCTAGGGGGGCTTCCATCGTTGGGGACTTTTGGCCCGTTAGTAACAGCCACATGAGCTACAAATTTATTTCAGATTGGTTCTCTCAAGAGGCTACCGTTATTAAAAAATTTCCGAGAAGCGGTTTTTTGTTATCTTTTTGACCCCTCATAGCTTCGTTGGGGGTGCCCGCATAGATGAGTTGTTTTGGCATTTTAAGTTGAAGTTACAGAAGCAACAAATTGGTACAGGCCTCCCTCCCGAACGCGGTCCCGTTATGAAGATATTCACGAAAAACAGAGAAGTGCCGTTATTGTACTGTTCTGACCATCAGAGCGCCCTTAGCATTGCACGCATCGATCTGAAATTCGGATATTTAGTTAAGCGTTGCATAAGCTACAAATTAGCATTATAAGAGTTTTCGGTACACGTTACCGTTATAGAGATATTCCCCAAAAACAGTTTAATTGAATCTTTGGACCTCCATAACTTCGTTAGGGGGCTCTCATCTTTGGGGACTTTGGGCGTCTTACTAACAGCTACAGAAGCTACAAATTTCTCCGAGAAGACCATAGAGTACACTCCCCCGTCTTAGCGCCATTGACGAAAAACCCCAAAAAACACCTTTTTTTAAGGTTTGAACCCCCATAGTGCCCTTAAGGCTGCACGTATTGATATGAAATTTGACCGCTTTATTCAAAACTACATAGATTATAAATTTTCCATACAAAAGCTTTTAGTACGAGTTACCGTTATAGAGATTTTTGTGAAACATTGTTAAAAATACCGTTAGACCTCCTGGCACCGTTAGGAGTACCCGAACGTATTCGGTATTTCCATTGTTTATTGAAAAAGCACAAGAGCTTCAAATTTGCCATACACGACTTTTCTGTATATGCTACCGTTATCGAGATATTCAGAAAAACCTGTTTTCGAGGGTCTTTGACCCTCTAGCGGCACTCGTAGAGACCGGGACTTTTAGGGTCTTGTTTCGGTCCTCGAAAGGAAGGGTCATGCAAAAATCCAGCTTTCCCTTAATTTTTCCGAAGTGAAATGCCAATTTTCCTGGGGTAATAGGGGATGAGAATGACAAGCATGTTTGCGGAACACACGTAACTGTTTCGTTTTCGAACCCCACCCATTGTCTAAGTTTGGCAAGAGAAGGGAAACGCAAGCAATGTACTGATTGCTCTTTAAGGGTCCTAACACATTATTTGCATACATTTTGTATAAATAAATACCTAATAAAGCTTGTACAGCACAGCTACATACAAATTTGGAATATTTATGTTCAGTGCAGATTCATTCATATACCCGGAGGCGCCGATCGATTGCTCTTTACTAAGTCCTGGTTTTGATTCTTGAGCTTGATAAATACGGGGGCGTTTCAAATATGATCGAGACAAATGCTCTGACACGTTTATTTATTGTAGAAAAAAATTAAAAAAAATTACTGTTTTTCTAGGTACTGCCCGTCACTAGTTGAACATTTTTTCCACCTCTACGGAAGATTTTTGATGCCGGTATCGAAAAATTCCATGGGCAACTCGGACAGCCATGTGCGCACAAACTCCTCTACCTCGTCGTCTGGTCCAAAGATATGGTAGTCGCAGGTTGATAAGTCTTCACTGTAATGATATAGTGTTCCAGTACCTCCTATCCCTATTCCGATATTGTATCGAGCGTGAGACGCGTGCTATTCAGGGAAAGTTCAACAGATTTGGGAACCCATTGTGCCGTTATTTTGCGATATTGAAGATGTTCGTGGATGAGAGAATCTACACTACCAATACACTGATGCCGAGTTCAGCCGAAATGTCTCGAACATTGATCCTACGGTCCTCCAAAATGAGTTGTTCTTCGCGGCGACTGTTGTCGGGTGTGAAGCTGGTTCGCTGTCGACGATCATGTGGCTCATTCTATACAATTTTGAGCCATCCTTGAATGTTTTGGCACATTTAAACACAGCAGCCCTACTCAGGCACTCACTACCCAACTGATTTAGCAAACGCAGAAAAATTTCCGTACTTTTAATGCCTACCCTCAACTAAAAAACCAATGACAATACGTTGCGCAAAGGCGGTTGGCGGTTCACTCATAGTAATAGCACCAGCGTAAAACACCTCTTCGCAAAGAAAACTATACCACAAACCACACTGTTCGGAAGGGACCCATAGCTATCATATACTCAAGCCGCGACCTTCCAACACATACAAGCGCGTCATCTACAGCGTTTGTTTCGATCATATTTGAACTGCCCTCGTACTATCTATGGAACTGGAAGCATTGAAGGTAGATAGTTACCCTTGAAGGCATGTTGAGGGCCTTACATATGTAGGACATGTAGAGGCGTAATGTTGGTGCCCAAGTGATTGTCAGAAAAGCGAGGACTTTAAAAATATTATCATCTGATCAATTCACTAAAATAAGCGTTTGAGTTTGCAAAAAAATCCACACTTCACTTATTGCTGACAAATTCGAAAGGTACGCAAATATTAAAGTCCTTGGTTGTCCTTCTTTCTGACCAGTCTATTTACTAGCGTTGTCCCATCAAAGAGAGCTAAATTTTGGTTTATTGCTATTGTCAGAGCATCAAACCCCCCCACCAAAAATTAGCTCAATCGGATAAAAAATAAGGGTACCTCCAATACAAAGTAACCCAAGACAACTTTGTTCTACAGTTTATGAAATGAGTAGTGCGTAGAACAAACTCCTGTATGGGAGGTACCCTTAGTTTTTATCCGATTGAGCTGATTTTGCGAAAATCATCTTCATCTTGTTTTCGTCTTCAGACCATTTTTCTGTATCTCTTGCCGTTTTTAAAGTAATAGCTAAAACTAACAAAAACATCCCCCCTCTTTTTTAAGGTTGCGGACCCCCAATCGGTGGGGATTTTTTTCTCATAATCTGGGGCCATCACCAAAAAATCCAGCCATGTAGGATTTTTGCCTCGATGGCCATAAATTGGGTTATTTTTCTTCGGCTAAATGTGCATAGAGATTCATTTCAATGAGGAAGTTTCTTAATATGTGGAGTGGTATATGTACATGGCTAAGCATAATACTGCATGCATGCGGATAGTTTTTGCGCTATGAATTCCAAACTTTATCTATAAATTTTAATATTACATATATCTGAAATCAATCAAATCATCTTCGAAAGGATCTATGTATAGTTAGGTCTATTTCACATTGGACATTCTCTTTTGTTTTTGAATTTGCAAACACTTAAGTTTGTATGTAACAATCTGTGGAAAGAACGCATCTTGTAACTCTAATTTTTTTGAAAGGAAGTTATTCAGATCACGAGCATTAACAAACGAATAATTGCAACATTGTTGATAGCAATATCATTCTAAGAAAACATATGTACTCACTTACACTCTAAATGCAGGTACTTATTTTTTCTACTACTACTACTACTCGTATATTGGACTAAGGCCGCAGATGTGTTAGTGATATTCAATTTTCAAGATTTTAGATGCTTTTTTTGTTGAGGTGTGGACTGTGGAGATCAAGAGAAGTGTTTAACCTAAGGTGACCAGACTCCCGAGGGCCCAATGCTGTAGACGTTGCGCAATTTGGTTTTCAGACAAACTCTCAATCATACTATTTCTGGTGATGTAACTTCAGAAAGCAAGTTCCTGTTGATACTAAACAGGACCCATAAAAGAGGCTTGAAGCTCTCAATGTTCTCATTTACAAAACATCATTAGCATGTGAAGTAGAAAATGTAAGCTATAACAAGTAAGGGCTGCGTAGGGATCATGATCAGAAGGGGCAAGCCCAACATTTTTTAATTTTTAAGACCATGGGCCCGGAATTTTCTTGGGGAGTTGGGTAGATATGCAAGTGAAATCTAACACAACAATTAAGAATTCCCGTTAGTTTAAATTGGCGATCCAATTTTCTTAGAAAAGATTTTACACATTTTAAAACAATATTTCAAGAAAGGACAATTGAGAATGACATTTGTTACGTTTTAACGATAAATTACCTCTTGCACGTGTTTAGGCTTTACCTCATGATTATATCCAATTCGCCTACGATTTTAAGACAGTCGGTGCTCAATGCTTTTTCAAATTTGTATTTCAGTGTGTGAGACTGCAGTCTCAGCAGCCTTGCGCGGATGATGGTAACTCTTTCCCAGTCTCTGACTATCCGAGATCCGGATACAGAAATCATGTAGGCGTTTATTTAAAGTACGTACCGTGCTAGGAGTCCAACCCGCATTTTCTCGCTCTCTAATATCATAGTACAGGGATAGATGGTACAGAAGTAAAAAAAATGTCGTGATAAACAGCCAGGGGGGCGTAGGTGTTTAAGCATCCCTCCCTTTTGTACCTACTTATTTAAATACTTCGTTTCGTTTATTGCAGTAGATAAACTGATACCTCATTGAGCAGAGAATTCTTAAGCGGTTGGCGGCTTCCCCGGCACATCTACGGAGTGGAGTCCGTGGAGGACCTCCCAGTGGAAGGATGGCTTATCTTGGTTGCGATGTTTCAGGGGGAGAGTATGCTTTCCTCCATGGATATTTTAGTGATGCCATGCCGGTCCTCTGGGCTCTTATTGGATTTGGTGGACATATTGTGGGAAAAAACTTTATCTGGACATCCTGACAGAATCCTGTAGTATGCATTTTCCTATAAATGTTTATAGGGGAATCGGATAGAGTACAGTGGTTTCTCTATCGTTTTGTGAATAATTAAAATCGCATGTTTCCACCGCCTTCCACTTCTGGAACTTAGTAGCTCTACATGCTTCAACTTTCTACCTTGGGCAGTGCGGTGCTCTATACAAGTCTGACAAGTTTCAAAATTTTCCGCTCAAAAATTTTGCGAGTTAATGGCATTTTTGAATTATCGAAAATAAACGATTGCCAAATATAAAAGTACTATAATCTCGCAAAATATCTATCGTACAGGAGTCAAACTTTACCTTAAATTTCATCTCTTGACGGTTGAAACTTCTGAACCTTGACAGCTAGTGCCTTGATAATTTCAACAAATATGAACAGTGCCAAATTTCAAATTTTATGGACAATTTTTGATTAGAATAGACAAAAGTGCGATTTAGGCAGCTGTGACTGTCGAACGCCGATAGGTAGGACCTTCAAATATGAAGGAAATATGATCTCCAAGTACCTATAAGTGTGTAAGGTTTCAGAACGATCGATCAAAGAGTTTCCGAGTTGTTGAAAATGAACGTTTGCCAAAGGAAAGACTGACCACAGGCCTCACCGAGGAGCTTATTATGCAGTGATTTAGGTTTCTTTTGTGTGGCATTGGGAATGCTGTTCATATTGCTGTACATTTGCTAATGCTGTACGACAGGTCAAAATGCTGTACTGTACAGCAAAATGCTGTACGTCTCGTCAGCTTAGTTTAACCCGATAAAAAATCCATTCAAGAAACACAGAAAAAAAGAAGGAGAAAATGAACTGCCTTAACACGCTCTCTTCGTAATTTTTTTTAAAGAGGTATTCAGTTATTAAGGGCAAAAATCGTTCAGGGGAAGTGGCAGAGGTGATAATGCATATCTCCAAAAATAATGTTTGTTTTTAGATAAACATAATGCGCACCACACTGATCGGGGTACACCTAAACGCGCGGTACAAAATGCTTAAAGTAGTGGATAAGACACAACTTGGAGGGACAGAGGCGATAGGGCAATTAAACGAACTTCATTTTTTCGTAGAATTCTCCAATCGCATCTGTCTCTCCTAGGCGTGTGGTGCCCACCACTTTGATCTTGTGTATCGTGCGGTGCCTCGAACCCCGATTAGTGTGGTAGCAGTCGTATTTCAGATCGACACAGTTGTCATCATACATTTTTCGAGCACCTATAAAACCTATCCTTGTACAGGGTAAGCCAAAAGTCACCATGGGGCTTAAAAAATTCAATAACTCTTTCGTTAATTTCATTGGATGTTTTGTATTGCCTCCACTGGCGATCCTCAAAAAAAGAAATCAAGTCTTAGTTTTTTATAAGCGACCAATATATTTCGGACATAAGTCCATCATCACCATCGTTAATATTTGTTTATTATAATTTTTAAAATATACTAAATTGAAAGTTTTTTTATTTATGAAAAATATTGTCTCTTAATGCCCGTTGTCAGTTTTGCAACGATGGGCTCGTTTTAGAGCATTTTCCATAACATCTTCCAAATAATATTTTCAGATGTAATTCCTCACCATACGGGACCCCTAATGGAGTGCTATCGGCGTTGTTGAATGACTCTTGGATTTTCAGAAGCCCAAAATCTACAGTTCTGCATTTTGACAAAGGCATTCAAATGCCGACAATATGCACTTTAAGTTAAAATAAATTGATCACTGTTTTAAATAATAAAATTCTATTATTTTGGTTATTTGTTCAGTTGTGAATCCCTCCCAAATTTATACTTCAGGTGTTATTAATATAATCTGCAAAAAAAAATAAAAAATAAAAATTATAACCGAAATAGTTATTACATTTTTAAACCTCATGGTCCAGAAAGCCGATTTTTACTGTGAACTAAGTATTCTTTACAAGCCTTTGAGTTTTGCACAACGAGTTTGATTTTTACCGCGTTTTGCCAAGATATTGCTATCCGACCAAAAACAACAAAGTTGTAAAAGTTACCCCGCCAAAGAAAAATTCATCTGCCGCAAAAAGAATACATATCACTCCAATCCGCTGCTCATATTTTATTTTGTTTGCTGGATGTACTTTTGTTTTAGGTGTAAATGCTGGAGAAGTTTAAATGTACAGGACTACTTCTTAAAGTAATTTGGTGGGAGCTTTAACATTTTATTCAGTGCCACTTTGACGGCTCCCTCCAAATTACTTTAAGAAGTAGTCCTGTACATTTAAACTTCTCCAGCATTTACACCTAAAACAAAAGTACATCCAGCAAACAAAATAAAATATGAGCAGCGGATTGGAGTGATATGTATTCTTTTTGCGGCAGATGAATTTTTCTTTGGCGGGGTAACTTTTACAACTTTGTTGTTTTTGGTCGGATATCATATAGTTTTGCATACTTAAATAGCCAACTAATATTTTTGTTTTGGGAAAAGTTTCAATAGGTTTTTGTTCAGCATATTCCATAAATTTAATATCATAAGTTATATTCACAGGGTCTTCTTTAAAATAAATAGATACTGCAAACGCAATTGCAAACACGCCACAAATGGCTGTTGCTGAGCTTTTTTAAAAATAATTTTGGGATGAAATGGGTATAGTTTATTAATATGTATTTTGTGCAAAATAGATTTGTGTTATGGCTCTGCTAACATTCTGTTAGTAATCTGTTAATTTTTTGTTAACTCTGTTAATGCTCTATTAACGTTCTCTTAACACTCTATTATCTTTTCGTTAATGCTCTGTTAACGTTCTGTTCATGTTCTCTTAATTCTCTTTAATCTTTCGGCTAACGCTCTGTAAACGGTCTGTTACCTTTCTTTTATTACTCGATTTACGTTCTGTTAACGTTCTGTTAAGGCACTGTTAATTTTCTGTTAACACTCTGTTAACACTCTGTTAACGATCTGCCAACGCTCTGTTGTTGCCTTGCCAACGCTTTGTTAACGTTCTGTTACTGATCTGTCTTAATGCCCCCCTGACCCAGTGTCCCAATGTCACATTGTCCCAATGTCACAGTGTCCCAATGTCCTAATGCCCTAATGCCCTAAGGTCCATTGTCACAGTGTCCTCATGTCCCAATGTTCTAATATCCCAGTGTCCCAATGTCCTAATATCCTAATGTGCCAATGTCCCAATATCCTGATGTCCCAGTGTCCCAATTTACGTCCTATTGTCCAATGTGCAAATATCACAGTGCCCCAATGGTTTAATGTCCGAATGTCCCACTACCCTAGTGTCCCAATGTCCCAGTATCGGAATATCCCAATGTCCCAGTCTCCCACCTAATGTCCTAATATCCCAATGTCTAACTGTCCTAATGTCCCAAGGTCCTAATGCCCCAATTTCCTAATATCCCAGTACCCTAATGTCCCAAATGTCCCAGTATCCTAATGTGATAATATCCCAATGTCCTAATGTACCAGTGGTCAGTGTCCCAATGTCGCAGTATACCAAGTGTCCCAAGGTCCCAATAGCATAATGTCCTAATATCCCAGTGCCCAATGTCCCTGTATCTCAGTGCCCTAATGTCCCAGTATCCCAATGTTCCAATATCCCAATGTGCCAATATCCCAATGTTACAATGTCCCAATGTTCTAATATCCCGATGTCCCAGTGCCCCAATGTTCCCACGTCCCAGTTTCCCCAGTGTACCTAATGTCCCAATGACCTAATGTGTTGATGTCCTAATATCCCAATGTCCTAATGACCCAAGACCCTAATGTTCACATGTTCTTATATCCCAGTGCCCCTATGTGCGAATATCCCGATGTCCCAATGTCACAACATTCCGATGTCTCAGTGGTCCAATGCCCCTATGTACCAGTGTCCCAATGTCCGATTGTCCCAAGGTCATAATGTCCCAATGTCCTAATATCCCAGTGTCCTAATGTTACAGTCTCCCAGTGTCCCAATATCCCAATGTCCAATTGTCCCAATATCCTGATGTCCCAATGCCCCAATATCCCGATGTCCCAATGCCCCAATATGCCGATGTCCCCACGTCCCTGTTTCCCCATTGTGCCTAATGCCCCAATGTCCTAATGTCCCAAGACCCTAATGTCCCAATTTCCTAATATCCCACTACCCCAAGATCCTAGTCTCCCAGTCTCCCGGTGTCCCAATATCCAAATGTCCCAATGCCGCAGTGTGTTTTAAAAAATGGTCAATGCGATGAGCCGATAGACGCAATTGTTGGAAATCTTTTGTTAACTTTACCTATAAATTTACCGTTATTCCATCCACTTATCTAAATGGAAGACATTGATTCTTTAGAAGGACCACCAGAGGATCATTCGTTCCAAATTTCATAAAAATCCCATCACGAAGAGAGACAGTAGAAGCAAGTCTTTCTGCAACTGTAGTCTTCATTCTGAAATTGGGTTACTCGCTTAAGTCTGTGAGGGTGAAAATTTCACCGTTTATTGCATATATCTTACCCGTTATTGTGCCGATCGAAGATTTTATTTGGAAAGGCACTAGAACAGGATATGTGGAATATTTTGGTAAAAAAAATTTTTTGGGGGCTGTTGCCTGGAAGGCTGTAGCCTGATCAAACAAAAAAGCAAGTTGTCTCCGGTAATCATAGACTTGTTCGCTTTCGTTTTTCTTTTTCCTTTGGCGGGCGAGACGCTCTCGCGTCTCTTGATTTTGTAGGATTAGGGATTTGATGATCCACTATGAGCTTGTAAATTCTGGTCAAACTATTATATAAGAGGCTTATCAGTCAACAATTGATAATTTTAAAGTTAGCTTTAGCCGAAACCCCTCCAGGAGCGAATTCCTTTTATACGATCTGAGTAAAAAGAGTTACTCACATTCACTTTTCGTCGTTCTAAAACTCCAATAGTCACAAATAAGAAATAGCTATCGCTCCGAGTCAACTTTTGACGTTTAAAATTTCAAATGGTCCACTGTCGTTGACATCTATTCCACTAGCACTCTCGAGCTGAGCCACCGATAACTATGGAAAATGACCGTTGATAAAGTTAATATATGTGAGGTTATGTGGAGTTATGGAGTTATGTGGTTGCCAGTGTTATCATCAAATGTTACGATTATTAAGTACATACTTTTTACCATTTTCGACCATTAAATTTCCTTGAATAAGAACGCTAATTTTGAACGCCATCGAGATTGTTATCCCCAGTAATGTGACCAATTTCGGGTTTAGTGGCAGGATTTTTACACTTGTAGAGATTTACTATTCTTAGAATAGCTCCGAAAGAAATATAAGTTGAGCTAGTATATTATGGGCATTCGGAATATAATGGAATTGACTTCGACCAAAAATGCGTGCAATACGACCATAAGGACACACTTGCCCCGGTTATTAGAACTTTTAAAAATGACAATTTCATAACTCTCACCAAGTGGGTGGGGGAGGGAATCAAATTTGGCCCCATGACACCATCCACCAAAAATTAATTCAATCGGAAAAAACTAAGGGTACCTTCCGTAAAAAGTGTCCCAACGTATCTTGCTTCTATCTAGTATGTACCTACGTACACTGCGCGACAAATGCTTAGGTTCATGGATATTTTCCTTTAAAATTATATAATTTCTATGTACTCTGATCAGAAATAATTTTTAAATAATGCTCTCTCAATTAACGGTTATTTTAATAAATATTGCAACTCTATCAAGCAACTCGAATAGCTAACGGAATTTTCTAAAATGAAAATCGCAATTTCCACTGCGACAATTGTATAGGTTCACTTACTTTAACCCTTCTGTCGGCACACAGGTCTGGCCAGACCTTTGGCACTATATTTTGGTCAGAAAAGTATAGAAGATGAAATCGCAGCGACTTCAGATTTCATGATATCCTAGAACAATATGTTTAGAAGCATTTTGCAAAAATTTAAAAAAATCGGTTGAAGTTTTGAGCATGTTTTTGGTGATTTTCAATTTATAGTGCTTTTTGATACCCAATAGGTCTGGCCAGACCTATAGTTTTTCCCATTTTTGTCTTGAGGTAAAAAGTGAAAATATTAAATTCTCTTAAAAATCTCCTATTTATAATGTAATAAAGTCATTAAAATTCAATTTGTACGATAAACGATAAGATTTTCTGAGATTTTGCTTTAAAAAGCCGTAAAGTTCGCAAATTGGGTACGCCTAATTTTATCCCGTCTTATAACATCACCTAATCAACTGAGATTTGATTCTAGGAAAATCAAAAGAGTTTTATTTCCTTTGTAATAGTATGAACTAAGTATAAGTGACTTACGATGGTGTTTATTAATAGATTTAATTGAGATATTTACGGAAAATTTAGAATTTAATGATTTTTGGGGTTGAAAATTCCCTATTTCTTTCTATCTATTTTCCCAAATCTGCAGACTAATATCTTGGTAAAATCTACCAACAAAGTGCCAAATATTTCCCCAATGATATTGGAATTGGAAAATTTTATCAAACTTTCTGTGCGGATACGCAATGAAAAAAGAGAAGCAAAAATAGAAGAAAAAAAGGGAGAAACATGTTTGTACTAATACCACCTCAAAATATGTCTTCTTAAAAACGCCTCTAGCATATCTCCAAAAACGATTTTAATGCTTTTATTGTTTATAAATGGCTGTCAAGAATGGGTAGAATGATTATACCGATAAAAATTTCACTTTTTCTAAAAATTAAATTTTTTTTTCTCAGTAGGTCCAGCCAGACCTATTGGGTATAGAATATGCATATTGTAGTAGGTGCCGACAGAAGGGTTAAAGAGTTATCTGGTCCTGGTGAGAAGTGTTTCTGTAAACATTATTTTCGTGATATACTCTGTGAGTCGTATAGTGGATAATGCCAAAAGGAAAGCAACTTTCTGCCGAGGAAAAGGCGACAATTTCCATACTAAAGCAAGAAGGATATTCAAACGGACAAATGGCAATATGGATTCAGCGGAGCTCGAACGTTGCAAGTAATTTTATACGAGATAGTGAAAATTATGGCCGACGATACGCAGGAGGCAGAAAAAAAGCGATTTCCGGTGCATTACGGCGACGTCTCTTAAGATAAGCCTCGAATTCGTCCCTTACTGAGCGTAAGCATGGGGAGAATTTGGGGTTATCAACAATTGTGAGGACCATCCAACGAGTTCTTAGATCTTCTTCTTGTTTGAAACGTTTATGGTTAAAGAAAAAACCAGCCTTAACCCCGCAGCATCGCCTACAGCGCCTGGAATTCGCCTCAAGATTCATGAACTGGACATCGCAATGGAGAGGTAATATTTACGGATGAAAAACGGTTTTGTGTGGACGGTCCAGATGGGTTCTCTTACTATTATCATGATATTAGGAAGGAACCTATGTACCTGTCACGCCATCACTCCCAAATAGGTTCCGTTGTGGTATGGGGAGCCATATCTTATCATGGAACTATCGTCTTGGTCATCCTACGAGGTCGCCAAACGAGGTCATCTTATAAACCGCTCTTAGAAGAGGATATCCCTAAGATAAATGTCATGGACGAAGGCGAACCTTGGATATTGCAACATGATCTTGCCCCAATTCATACAGCGAGGGTTAGTTAAATCGTTTATTTTGGAGGGAAATGTGACTTTGTTAGACCGGGTGCCCAACTCCCCTGACATTAACACATTAGAAAATATTTGGGGATGGCTTGTTCGGGAGGTTTACAGTAGTGGTAAACAGTAAAACCCTAAAGAAGAGTTAATTCATGGAATTACGACAGCTCGGTCTATAATACCGCTATCCGTGCTGCATTCTTTACACAATTCCCTACCTTGAAGGCTTTATAAAATTATAAATAAAAATGGCGGAAATACACACTATTAAATAACAAAAAATTCTCTTGTTTTTTTTTGTATTTCTCCTGCTTGACACAGCTTTTCAAGAATTTTTGATAAAATCTTATAGGCCGTACAAACTAATGATATGCCTCTGTAATTCTCACACTTCAGCTTGTCACCCTTTTTGTGGATTGGGCAGATTATGCTTTTGCGCCAATCTTCGGGGATTACCTCGTCGTTCCATATTTTCAGCAGTAGCACATGTATAGCGTTGGTCAGGCACGTTCCACCATGATTCAGCAGTTCTGCTGGGATCTCGTCAGCGCCGGGCGCTTTATTATTTTGGAGCGACTGTATGGCAAGATTCACCTCCTCTACTATTGGGGGTAGAACGGGAGGGCCTGGTTCGGCTAACTGCTCAAGAGCTAGCTCCGCGGGGGATGTTGATGATGCATTGAGGAGCTCTTCAAAATGCGAGGCCCATCGTTTGTTGACGCTTTCGATGTCGCTGATGATGTTACCATCCTTGTCCTTACATAGGCTTGTCCTGGGTTTATATCCGTTCTTGATATTATTTATAAGTTTATACGCCTGTCTAATGTTCTTACTGGCTAATCTTTGGTTTATTTGCTGCAACTACTCGTCAAAATGTTTGCGTTTCTTACGTCTAATTAACCTATTAGATACTCGCTGAAGTTCGTTGTATCTTTCTTTCTTGGCTCGGGATGCGCGTTGTGTGTAATGGCGATAGGCTTCATTTTTCGCCTCAATCGAGGCCCTGCATTCGTCGTCGAACCAGTCTGCTCGTCTGTGCCGGCCTATATAGCCCACGACCTCTTCTGCGACCCCCTTGATGCTAGAACAGACTGATCCTTGGAAATTGAAAAAGAGCACAGTTATTCCACATTCTCAAATTAAAGGTATATTAAATAGACAACAAATTTCACTAAAATTTTCTTTTTATTTCAAACCGCTATTCTTTCATAAAGGAAAATCTAAGTTTCTGGTCCGTCATAACTATAGCCGCACTTGCAATTAGTATATGGCAAAAACTGATTCAAAAGCAGAAATTGAGGAAATTAATAAAGGGAAAAATGACTTTTAATTAAAATTGACTCTTAGGTATTTTGTTTATTTCTAAATAAATAATTATAACGGTTTTTCGAGTTTTATGCTTATTGACCTCTCAGTATCGATAACCGTTTTTAGGGTTTTATAGAATTTTTTTCAAAAAACCCCTATGAAATTGATTTCGTCCGTCCATCCGTCCGTCTGTCCGTCTGTTCACTAAATAAATCGTGAACGGCTCAACCGATTGTCATGAAATTTGGTAGGAATGTGTAGAATGGTTACAGTCTTTGGCACAAATTAAACCTTAGAAGTTGGTAGGAAGAAGATAACAGGGTGTCCCGAACGATTGAAAAAGTCGTATGGGTATTTAAATCAAAGATCTAAACGAGTACATTTCATATCAGCTAATTTTTTCAGTTTCGAGTAACGGTAAAAAAGTTAATGGCGTTTAAAGTTAAACTTCTTTTTGAGCTCCGTTTTTCGAAACCGTTATAGGGATTGATATGAAACTTTGCACAAAGATGGGTCAGTATGGCCTTATATACGTTAAATATTAAGACTGTTGACTTTTGCTAAGGAAAAGTAAATAACAGTAAATTTGTAAAATTTCAATTTATTCGTGTGTAGCCCCTCTTAAGTTTCCTAATATGAAAAATTCTGCTAAAGGTTTTTAGAAAATTACATAGGGAATATGTCTACGAATTTTCATTCGAATAACTGTATCCAAACCGGAAATATAGCCAAGTAAGTATTAAGTAAGGGGCTTTCACAATGCAAGGGAAGCCTCTTAAGCATTTCTTCAATGCATATCTTTTAACTTGATGAAACAATGAACATGAAATTTGGTGGAAATGCATAGAATGGTAATCTTTGGTCTTTGCCACAAATATTTTTGAAGTTTGTAGGACCAAGTTAACAGGGTGTCCCTGAATAGCTGCAAAAGTATACTTGTTCAATACTCATAGGAAAGCTTGCGTGGTCTCTTATGTCAAGGGACACAATAGAATCATTTCATATAAGTTGCTTTTCCTTGATTGAAAAAACAGTAATAGTAGATTTACAGCTAATAATTCAGTTCATATATAAAGCCAAGCCATCCTTACGTTAGTGACATCCTATTTCCAAGATCTTATCTGCTTTTTGTTGAGGTAATGAGATCAGCATCACGCTCAGCAGTGTTATTTATCCCCATAAATGGGTACTCGTTTAACATCTGAGTGAGATCATAGTCCGTCACAAGCTCGTGAGTTCGAAAAACACCAGGATCCACGGTGAGATTCGAACTTATGACCCTTTGCACCGAAGGTGCGCGCACTAACCGCTAGACCAGCCAGACTACTTTTGGATTGATTTAATTAAAAGTGGAACAGAGTGAAAGGCCCCTTAATTAAAAATAGATTTACAGGAAGCATTTTATTAATGTTGTGCACAATTCTCATTTATTGCTTATAAAATATATGTACAAAAAATATTCAATATGCAATAAAATAATTCTATAAAACCCTCGTATTGCGGGCGCAGCCCTCTGTACGCCGGTATTTTTTAAAATAAAAAACTCTTTGTAATTCTATTTATTTTTCTTGAATTTTACGAAATAATGTTTCTTAAAGATTTCCTGTCTAACATTCCCACAAAATGTTGTCCATTCTGATCCTATAACTGCGGTATTGCGGATCAGCAATAACTTTCAAAGCAACTTGAAGCGATAATAAATCGTAGTTACAATTTGCATACATCCGAACACGTCACGCATATGGAATATTGGGCCTAAGAGTTTCTAAAAGGCATCTTGTACTGCCTCCGTCTTTATCTTCCCTAATTTACATAATTAACTATTCTATAGTGTAGTGACGTTTGTTTTCCTGTGGTTTTGGTTTTTTTTCCTTCTCTTAATTTTCTCAAGGCTTCAATGTAGTTTACTAGAGCAAAAATAGAACAATACGCCAAACTGCCATCACCTACGTTCAAAGCACAATGTTCAGTTGGTAATCAAGTCCATGTAGTAGTAATTATTTATTGATTCTAAACATTCACTTGAAAATTAGACGTCCTCTTGGCGACTTGACGAAAGTCACCGTATTATCGTATAAATGAACATGGCGGATTAGAATAAGAGCAAAAATATGCAATATGGTCATTGTTGTGCACATACGATTGTCGCAATCAAGGGCAACTTTTAATTTATTGCGGTCAAACTTGAACTTTACTCATATCACACTATACCTTAGTACGATCGAGAATTATATATTATTGTCCAGGGGCCGGAACTGACGCGAAAACTGGCTTTTTAACGGCCTCACATTTTTATATGGTCACCATACCGGCCAATAGCCGACACATATCAAATGTAAAATTATACAGCTTGCAAATATATTATAAAGAAGAATTTTGCAGATTCGCATGAAAAATCCGATTGGCTTATAATGTAAATAAACTTTATTCTTGCACGTTTGGAAATTCCACAGCATTCGTATTTAAAATTGTATTCATAAAGTACGGAAGAAGTATAATGACCTTACTCGAACTTGGCATGGTACAACAATTTTATTTTCGTAGAATACTGTTTGTAACTGCTGAATGTTTGTGTTTTTGACACAAATTTTACTAGATGCACATCCCATATCGTATACAGTGCAAAAAACGCACTTCTGCATAATATTTGAAAGCGCAATGATTTTTCACATGGTTTTCATATAAAATTGTCTCTATAAGTGCAAAACGCATAAGTGCAAATTTCGCTCAAGTGCAACGAAACTGTATGAAAGATGATGCATACGCACACGTAAACTGCAACGGAGTGCAAGTTACGAATTTCGATGTCGTGCATTCGTTTTGCACTTAAGAATACGATTGTGTTTTTTTTTCTCACGAAAATTGATACAATTTTTTTCTGAAGGTGTTGTGCACTTAAGAGTGTAAAAATGCGGACCACTGTAAATTTAACAAGCATAATAAATTTAGGATGTAAATGCGCACATTATAGTGACTTTCGGCTAGATGAGACATGATACATACTATGAATGGCAAATTTATTGACACAAAGACACCCCTAAAACAACTAAATTCAAACGAGTAACAAGGAAATGGAAGAAAACGTGGTAAATAGTTATTTGTATACATATGTATATGCCTATTTGAAATGAAAATGTAAATATTGTCAAAGTTTAAGCAGCTGCTTTTGTTTTTAATTCTTCAGGTTTCAGTATGCGGCGCCAACTTTTCAAATTATCATTGATGATGGCAATTCATTGACTTAATTGGAAAGTGGGGCCTTTTCCGCCTAGATTTTGACATTGAATCAATTGCATTTTAATAAAAATTATGTTCTGGTTTTTTCAAATTTGCTTGGCTATTAAACTTAATTATTTGGGAAAAAACGGAATTTTATTGCATTACATCTTTTTACTAAATCAACAAAACTGAAATATCCTTATACACCGCAGCTGTCGAAACTGAAATAAGCCGAAAAACAAAGTTTAAAAACACACAATCTCCACTTATTTCAGTAAATTTTATTCCTATACATTTCGGCTTCCTACTATGGTGAAGTATTAGGCTGATGTTGGCTTCACCATTGTTGGAAGCCGAAATGCAAATATGAATAAAATTGACTGAAATAAGTGGAGATTGTGTGTTTTTAAACTTCGTTTTTTCGGCTTATTTCAGTGTTGAAAGTTGCGGTCTATAAGGATTAAAAAAAGACTATTTTCTGTGATCCAAGACCCCAAAACTTTTCCTCAAAATATTTAAGTGATTAAAAAATTAATGCCCCTTTCTATCTATGAAATATCTTTCTTTTCCAATCGAATTACTGAACATGGAAAAGTCAAAATTTGACACTGGATATCTGGATATGATATCGCTTAAAGAGATTGGTGATTCGATTGTTTCAGGATAACATTAATAAAATGACATGATCAACATTTGATGACTCTGGGAGGTATATTTCAAGGCATACTGATTTATTTCTATCGAAAGGTTTTAATCTACAAGGGTGATTTTCTCGGCGTCCTACTACGTTCTCTAGATGAAATTATTCCCGATAACTTCTGATTCGGTGCAGCATCACTTGTATTATAGGAGAATCTTACATGTGGATCTGTATGATATGCAATCACACAGTGTATCTTAACAATCTTTGCCTTTGCATACACAGTTAAATGTTTCGCATTATTTCTACCATTAAAAAAACGGTATTTGCAGAATGCGTTTCTCTCAAAGCTCAAGCAGTTACACCCGTACGAAGAACATGACTGAAAATTATTGATTTCTTTGAAATGTTCTTTTTAGTTTAGTAATCTAGCTTAGTTGTTGTTGTCTATCTTATATTGGGCGACGTATATCCTTTTTTGTTGTTGTTGGTTAGCATTCTTTGTAAGAATCTTTTAATTATCCTGTTGTTGAGCTCTACCAATATCTTCCATGCCTAATTTTAACATTGGCGACAAAAAGAGAATACTCCATTGTGTCGATAAATTTACCACTCATAGTAACTAATGTAATTAAGTTAAACTGGGACGCTGGGAGCAATTTAGATATTGAAAATGTTTGAAGAGAGCAATGTACTAACAGGGGTGTCAAACTCAAAACCTGTCGCGGGCCAAATAAGACTTTCCTCAGGTTTAGGGGGGCCGCAGAAGGAAAATTTCAAAAACTTTTATTACGAAAGTTGATTACAGAATATCACTTTCAAAATATAGCAGAGAGTCTAGATCACTATAGAGGCTTCGGGATTATTCGTGAGAACTTCGTCCTTTAAAAAATGTACTTCAAGATCATTAAAAAATTAAGGCAAGGAGCAAAAACGTGAAAATATGATTTATCTTCAAGTAACCACAATTACATGATTTGCGCCAAATTTTGAACAGATGATAAAAAATGTTTAGCACCAGTCATCCGAGGTCGCCAAAAATAACATTGGGAGGAAAATAGTCAGAATAAATTAATTTCAGCAGAAAGGTGGCAAAAAGAGACAAAAAGTTGTTTGTGATATGGTTTTAAGCAAACTCATGCATATATAGGTCTAAAAAGCAGGCACTTGGGCTCAAATTATTATGTTGGAATTTCACATCCAGGTGATTTAGTCACCAATTCCAAGATTTCCGTAGTTTTTAAAGCTTTGTAATTTGTTCAAATAAATCTCATGTTCGGTAAAGCCAACCAATTCTTTATTAACTGCAGAACAGTTTCATGAAAATACTTAGTATCGTCCTGTACAAAAAAGATGAGCTGTCTTATAAAATCAAATAACCAGCCTGAAATTGTTGGTCGTATTTGGAGAAAAAAAACCTAAAATAATCTTGCATAAGCCACTGACGAGTTTTAGTAATTTTTGTAGACTTGTGTTCAATTTCTTAATTTGTTCACCTTTCCAATTTCACAATTTTTGTGTTGATACAGATTGTGCTGCTTCGACATGGCCGCGGACCGCACAGAACTGTGAGGAAGGCCGCATGCGGCCCGCGGGCCGCGAGGTTGACACGTCTGTACTAAATGATTAAGAACTAGTCAGCCTAACACACACTTTAACACACTTTTCGCACTCTTAATATCCTTAAATCTTAAAAATTGTTTTTTTTTTTCTGAATTTGTCCGAAAACGGATAAGTGAAAAAACGGATAAGTGCAATTTTTCTTGCTGCCGGAGACGATTGCACTTATCCGTTCTCGACTGTATTACAGAAAGCTTTAGAGCCCAACAAAAAAAAAAGAAATTTTTATGCAAAATTGCTGAATACACTGCTCAATATACGCAGTAAAAAGTTAGACTAATTTGCCTTATTGGTTAAGGGGGGAAGAGGTGACAAAGGGGTGAACATTCTGTTTTTTTTTTGGAAATATCTGCAAAACTATCAGTCTGACCGCAAAATGTACTGAGGACGAAACAAACTACACAAAATTTGTAATGATATACAACACTCACATTTTCACTGAAAATTATACCCTAGACCCAAAAGATTATTATACTTTTGGGTCTAGGGTATAATTTACATTTTTTGGGTTTTACATTTCACTTACACTGTAAGTCTTGATGGAATAGACCTAGAGTCAAAAAATTTTGTCCATATAATGCTAACAAAATTTATTTGATTTGTACTAAAAATTGAAGTGCTCCAACCATTGACACTATCCCCTCATTCCTCAAAATTTCTCAAAAAGGCATGCATGTAGCTTCTTTTCGAATCGAGCTAGACAGAATTATTTCCATCCTATCAAAACTAAGGATACCCCCATAAAAAATGAACCCAAAATCTAACAAATTTAAAACTTTTTCACTTCAAAATTCTATCTAAAATAGAAAAAAAAAGTTTTAACACTGTATTTAACAATTTAGCATCAAATTTCAGATTGAAATGAGGTGGGGATTTTTTTTTGTTTCTTATGTTTTTGGGGTGCTCAGCTTGAATCGGGAGCATCCCACTAAAATTTCTTTGCAAAACAGGGTCAAAATCCGGAAAACACCTCAAAATTTTCGCTTTTCTTCCGTTTTTTTTTGGCTCCTGTTCATTTCTGCAAAAACTCTTCATGAATATGTTAGAGAGCACACGATTCGTGCTCAGCACTCCAAAAAACATAAGAATCAGAAAAAAAATTCTCCACCATATTTTGTGCAACAATAGGCGTGTTTTATTGTGCTCGGGTGTAGGTTAGTGTAGAGTAACTACATGGGGTTACAATAACAACATAACCCAGATAAACCCAATAATGTATCGGGGGTACGTACTCTGACCAAAGTTAACCCGGAAGAATTGTTACAGATGTGACAACCGCTCTAACACGAAAAAGCATGAGCTAATACCAAAACCATTGGTTAAATGTTACGGGTGGAAGGTTGAATGTTGCGATAAACCGACCGCAATGTTCATTGTTCATTGTTAAATAACCAGCAAATTAACATGGCTTACAAAAACAAAGATGAGCATTGCGGTCGGTTTATCGCAACATTCAACCTCCCACGAGTAACATTTAACCAATGGTTTTGGTATTAGCTCATGCTTTTTCGTGTTAGAGCGCCTCTCGTTGTCACATCTGTATCAATTCTTCCGGGTTAACTTTGGTCAGAGTACGTACCTCTGATACATTACTGGGTTTATCTGGGTTATGTTGTTATTGTAGTCCCATGTAGTTACCCTACACTAACCTACACCCGAGCACAATAAAACACGCCTAATATTATCGTAGAGTTTGGTAGTGGCGGCAAAATGTCAACAGCCTACTAGCTGCAAATGTGTAAATTCGCCACTGAATCAAGAACGTCATAAGAGGGAATTCACACTATGGACAGGATTTACTAAAACCACTTAATTAATCGAGTCCATATCCGCCAACTCAAAATGTATCGTAGAATGTACTTGCATTATTCAAATTGTAGTACAATATGGTACAACTGTCCACTAAATCTAGGATTTTGCTAATCTTGTCGATAGTCTGAATCGCCCCTAAGACCCATTGTTAATGCAAAATTTCAATTTTATAAGGGGCGATTCAGACTATCGACAAGATTTACTAAATCCTACATTTAGTTAACAGTTGTACCATATTGTACTGCAATTTGAATAATGCAAGTACATTCTACGATACATAGGCGGGTTTCGACTCGATTAATTTAGTGGTTTTAGTATGTATATCCTGTCCATAGTGTGAATCTCCTCTAACATTATGATGATTTACTTGGATAATCTTCATTATCGTTAGCTATTAAAAACATTTTGTCTATCATTACTAGGGCAACCAAAATATGCCATAAAAAACTTCATTTTAGGCGCCTAAAATATGCTCTTAAAATTGCAAAATATGCCCTTAAAATAGTAAAATATGACCTTAAAAAAAAAATCCATGCTCTTATAACTAACACTTTTTTCAATAAAAAAATATTTTTATTAACAGAATCTTCAATCAACAAGAACAAACTAAAATGTATTATTGCAAAAAATTACAAAAAATTTGGCTTGTTCTGCTATCCGTTCTCATAAGGAGTTCTGTTTCCGATATTGTTGTTGTTGCTACCGTTATGTCATGTTTAAGTCCTTTCTTTATACAGTATCCGCTCGAAAATTAGAACACATGAAAATTAGAGTAGCTTGGAAATTATAAAAGCCAGTTAGACACACTGGCCGCTTTAAAATTGGAATAAACTTACACAATTCTTATGTTTTAATCCCGTTACATAAGGTAAATAATGTCGTCGAAAATTTGCTACCAGAAAATCTCACTTTTGGTAAGCAATTCTACTACTCAAATTAGTCCAGGATTCCGTTTCTGAATCTGTATTGTGGTCCAGTTTGAATAATCTTTCCCTCTATCAGGAAAATAATAAATAAATGAATTTGCATAAAACCTCAACACGATCAGTCTTACAATATCCCACAGAGCACTTTTTGCCTCTACACTCAGAAAAATCTCATCACTTAAATTTGAAGTGAAACAATATAAAAACAAAATGGGAATTCATCAATAAATCATTCTAAAAACAAATATTTTTATATTAAATTTAATAGTATTCACTTTAATTATCTGTTCAAAATTGACAAAAACATCGATTTGAATATGTTACAACTTTGTCTTAAAGTTGTTTCATTTTCAATGCCGCTTTTATGTTCAGTGCAAAACTACGAAACGATAGGTGCCTGGTTCGATTCCCAGTAGAAGCAAAGTGTAAAAGGTAAAGTTTAAATAAGGTACAAAAAGGTTAAAAAAAATAAAAAAAGTAAACAACAGATAAAAAAATAAACAAAAGGAAAAAACATATTTTCCACTTTTTAATTTTTTTCTATTATTGCCAAGTTATCTTTTTGGCCATCGATTCTATAGCAACCACAGTTATCGTTTTTACATAAATTGGTGATAGTTCACATTAGTCGATTCTAAATAGTTTCGATTTGAATCTAACGTTTTAAAATTTAAGTGAAATCACTTTTAAAATGAAGTGATATTCTCTTTTGATTTGACATGCAGCAATTTCACTTTGATATTTCTTTGACTTTCCACTTCCAGGATCTTTGCTAGGATCTAGGAAGGACACCATTAGGATCGCATTCATTGTCGGACAGATTGTGTAATGGTCTCGAGGGCCAAGTGATACTGTGAGATGATACTTCTTTTTATTCGAAAAGACCATATAGCGTCATTCTTTATTACATGTCAAGTGCTCTCGAGTTTAATTTAAGCGGATTTTCCTTTAGTTTTAGTTTCTTTAGATGTGGAGCATTTTTGTATCACTATTTGAACAATAGGCTCACCTTAATGTCAAAATTTACCCTAATCCTTGCGACCGAGTCATGGGGACTGGATGCTTCTCTCAAAATTACTCTCTCATAGGGATTGACAAATACTCAATTTTTATCGCCTCTGTTATTTTTATCTCAACCCTTCTGTCGGCACCAACTTCAATATGCATATTTTATACCCAATAGGTCTGGCTGGACCTAATGAAATTTTTTTTTTATTTTTTCGGAAAAATGAAATTTTTGTCCGTAGAATCATTCTACCAATTCTGTACTAGCATTTTTAAACAATATAAGCATTTATATCATTTTTGTAGATAACACTGGAAACGTTTTTAGGTAGATATATTTTGAGGTGGTATTAGCACAAACATGTTTTTCCCTTATTTTCTTCTTATTTTGCTTTTCTATTTCATGGCGTATATCTAGGAGAAAGTTTGATCGCATTTTCCAATTACAATATCTTTGGAGAAATATTTGGCTCTTTGTTGGTAGATTTTACTCCGATATCAGTCTGCGTATTTAGGGAAACAGGTGGAAAGAAATTGGGAATTTTCAAGCATAAAAATAATTTCATTCTCAATTTTTCATAATTTTTTTTATCAAATCTATTTAGAAGAACGTTTGCAAGTGACTTATACTAAGTCCTTACTATTACGAAGGAAATAAAACTGGTTTGAATATCCTAGAATCCAATCTCAGTTGATTAGGTGATGTTACAAGACATAATAAAATTAGGCATAGCTATTTTCCGAACTTCATGGCTCCCAAAAGAAAAATCTCAGAATGTTTTATTGTTTATAGCTTAAACTGAATTTTAATGACATCATCACATCATAAATAGGGTATAATTTTAAGAGAATTAAATAATTTCTCTTTTCACCTCAAGACGAAATTGGGGGGAAAAACTATAGGTCTGGCCAGACCTATTGGGTATCAAAAAGCACTATAAATTGAAATTCGTCAAAAACATGCTCAAAACTTCAAACGATTTTTTCGATTTTTTGCAAAATGCTTCTAAACATATTCTTTTAGGATATCATGAAGTATGAAGTCGCTGCGATTTCATCTTCTATACTTTTTTCACCGAAATATAGTGCCAAAGGTCTGGCCAGACCTTTGTGCCGACAGAAGGGTTAACGCTACTTATTACACACGAATTCGGATTCAACTTATCGACTTTTATTAATTTTTTCTCGAAATTCCACTTTTTGACCACCTTGACTCCTTGTAAGCCTTAAATTTTGATCCCTCTTCCGCAGATAATGATTTTCCCTAATTCATATTAAAGTTAATATCTTACTCAAACAACCACAAAAAAATAGGAGTCCTACGTCTTTAATTGTGGCAGATAGACAAAAAAGAAATTGCATGTGCTATCCTGATGGCAAATTTTAAATGGCTATTTTGTGTGTTCTTTTTCGAAAAACAATTATAAATCAATAATAAAAAATGTAAACACAATTCTTTTTGTGTTAATTAACTCAGAATTGTAGTATAGTAGTAGTCTGGCTGGTCTAGCGGTTAGTGCGCGCACCTTCGGTGCACAGGGTCATGAGTTCGAATCTCACCGTGGATCTTGGTGTTTTTCGAACTCACGAGCTTGTGACGGACTATGATCTCACTCAGATGTTAAACGAGTACCCATTTATGGGGATAAATAACCTTGCTGAGCGAGATGCTGATCTCATTACCTCAACAAAAAGCAGATAAGATCTTGGAAATAGGATGTCACTAACACATCCTGCGGCCTTAGTCCAATGCTGGATTGTCGCGTCTGTTATTTATTTTAATTCAGAATTGAATAGACTATTAACAGTTATAATTTTGAAATTTTAGCTCTTTTAGTTTGGTTGGAAATCAGCCGAAACTATTCATGCAAAGAGGTGTGCTAATCTGATGACGAGCAGTGTATATCCTGTCCATAGTGTGAATCTCCTCTAACATTATGATGATTTACTTGGATAATCTTCATTATCGTTAGCTATTAAAAACATTTTGTCTATCATTTCATTACTATGTAACGAGGGAAACGATAGCGATTGCATGATCCAAGTCTGTTACTTAATGAGATTAGTAACGAATACAATGCATTACTGAACATTACTACAAGAAATCATGGCCAACCATTAATCATTTTATTCATAATGCATAATGTCATTATTTTACAGAAATTTCAGCGAAAAACTAAATCTACCATATTTATACTCATTTCTTTCAGAGAATTGTGGAAAACTGTAAACTTGAAGTACATGTAAAATTACCATTAATCATGTCTGCATATATTTTCTGTATAACTACACGGTAGAATATTTAAAACCATTTTTAGTGTACTGAAAATTCAATTTTACATTTTTATAGTGCATTCGACGATACGCGATGCAACTAAACTGATTGACCCTTGTAGCGACCGTTCAATGTCAATGACATCAAACCTGTTTGTCAATTGAACAGAGACTTAGTTAACATCTACTACACTAGTGCACACGGCACACCTCTTGATCACGGTACATTTAGTATGTATGTATCTCCTTAAGATCCAGCTTGAGGCCAGATGCAGATATGTAAAGCAAAGGAAAATAAACCAAAACCCATTGAGCGGTCCATACATATCTCTAGTTCAGACATTTCCGCATTTCAAAAAGTTCCCTTGCGTCGGTAAAACAATATTTGTGTGGGGGTTGTTTGGAATAAGTGGGTAAATAAAAATATATACTCAGAATTTCTTTTTGGGGATGCGGGAGCATGGCCCTATAGTAAGATTCCATTTGTTTTGACCTTTTTGTTGCTTTGTTTGGCACATTAACCCTCATCCAGCGGCAGATTTTTACAACGCTTGCCGGCGGCAAAGGTACACCTGTACCTTAGTACATTTTGTATGAAAATCTTCACTATTTGTACGAATTTTGACCGTAAAACCGTTATATTATGTTGACTAGTCACAAATTAGTAACTGTTTTTGTCGAAGTGAATGTTTTAGGAAGTTGGGTTTATGTGGATTTAATTTTTGGAGTGGGTAAATTTAGGGAATAGGCAAAATTTTAAAAAGAAAATTGAAAAAATGGGTTGCTTGGAATTTTAATTTGACGAAATCTAAAATTGATTTACAAATGAAAAGTAGAAAACGGTTCAAATTAAGTCATTAATGATTTTAGAAGAATTTTGTATGTTTGATTTGCGAATTGTGGAGTCTTAGGTTAAAATTTACCCCCCTGCCCCCAATATATTATTCTGTTACTAGAACCCGTTATCGCTAACGAAAAAAACGTCAATAATTATCACATTCTCGTTATTTTCCGTAAAACAACAATATTTGAAGCAATAAATATATATGAGTAAATGTGTTATTATACGAAAGAAAGGTCCTGTCAAGCAACAAGCAAGTAGAATCGGCTAGTATAATTTTCAGTCTCTAATCTTTGTAAATATAAACTCAGGCCAATTCCTATAGTAGAAAAATATCTAAAATTTTAATTGTGATTGTTGTTTGTTAATTGTAATATATTTGCTCGTATATGTAATTAAATCCAAGGATCGATTGAAAAATTAAAACAAGAAACCGAAAAAATGTGGCATATTCTATAGCAGTTATCGGTATCTATATATGGTACCGACGTACAATTCAACCAAGTACAGTACCACCCAAACATCCATTTAGAAATTTGGTTGGATGCTTCTGCTGGTTTTCAGCTGAAACTTCAAAAGGAACTCGGGTGGAGGTCCCAAATTATACAAATATAATAAATATTAGGTGATGGAATACAAATTATGGGAATTTATGGTAAAGAAAATCAACCGCTAAAATCCAAAATTTTAGCATTTGTTACAAACCTAATTTTCACTAGATGTTATGGGGGAAAGAAGGCGTAATACATTGTATTGGTTGCCCAAAGCCATTACTTCAAAAAGTTTGGTATGCCAGTAAAAGTCTTCAGATTGATGTAAAATAACCAAAAACCGCTGTATGAGTTAGCCTAGTCCTTATAGATCGATATCTCCAAAGACCTTGATCATTACAAATAAAATTCGTGAATCAAATACTTCTGTACATCACTCGATTCTCAACTTATTGATGCTATAATAAATCTCTCTAAGCATGAGCATTCACCAAAAATATTTTATTTTCGTTTTTTGTAAATTTTCTTTCATACAAAATATATGAAGGTACAAATGTACCTTTGCCGCCGTTAAAGGGTGTAAGATTAATTTTGCTCCCTAACTTGGGGATGGGTGGTCACACATTTCTAAAATTTGGAACACATATTTTAAACTAAAATCGTAGAGATGTCAGAAAATTTCAGCCCGATCGGACCCATAGCCAAAAAGTTACGGAGTTTTAAAAACGAAAAAGGTACACCTGTACCTATCCCGCTGGATGAGGGTTAATTCAAGCTTTTGTGAAATTGGTGTAAAAAATGTTTCTTAGAAGAAGCAAAAATGGGGGTTTGGGTTTGTATGGCAGCCCCATGACCCCACCGTCCGATTTGATCCATTCTTACATATGTTTTGTGTTATCGATAGAAATACATTTGTGTGAAATTTGGTTGAAATTGGTGCACAAATAAAAAAGTTTTTCTTAGAAGAACCTAATTTGGGGGGTTGGTGTTGTATGGCAGCCCCATAACCCCAGTGTCCGATTTAACCGATTCAAACATTCAAACTGCCTGCAGCAAAAAGAAGTATTTGTGCAAAATTTCACTCTACGAGCGAAGGGTATAAAAATTAGTTAATTTTTTCTATTTGGAGCCCCGAATTGGGGTATTTTTTACTGTACTAGTCTGGATTTTTGCAGAATTGTTGGAGACGGTCCCCTGATTATGGAAAAAAATGTCCGAACAGATAGATGGTTGCATGAAAAAAAAAACGGTAAAAATACAGAACGAGACCGAGGCTAATTTCTGGCGCGGCCGAAATTTGGATAATTCTTAGTTTCTTTCGGGCTAAAAATTTCTTCGGCGACTCTCTGACTTATGTTTCAATTCCGTCCGTTCTTAAAAAAAATTTCGTAGCTTGATTTTCCTGTGGCAGCTCCATAAACCTCCCATCTGATTCTTTCCATTTCTAAAGAAGTTTCGCGATGAGCGTCGGTAGAATAACTATTGTCTTTAAGGATTGGTATATTTAGGGGGGGGGGGGGGAGTAATTATTTTAAATACATTTTTATACCCTTCGCTCAAAGAGTGAAAGGGTATATCACCCGTTTTGTCCTACGGTTGCGTTTTCGTAACGCTTTACATTTTCATGTTTCACGCTTTTCTGGTTAAAAATATAAACTTTATCACTGAGGAATTATCTAATCGACCTGTTTTTGCTCAAGAATGTATTTTGACATTAGAGAGTTTTACACTGACGTATAAAAAACTGTATACGTAATTCCCGATTTCCAAAGAAAAATTCCCGCGCGAATTGTACGTAAAACTTATACGAGAGTTTTCAGCTAATTTCTCAACAGATAAAAATCGCGCCCGACAATTTTGACTTTTTAAAAAAATAAAAAATAAATAACAGGCGCGACAATCCAACATTGGATTAAGGCCGCAGGATGTGTTAGTGACATCCTATTTCCAAGATCTTATCTGCTTTTTGATGAGGTAATGAGATCAGCATTACGCTCAGCAGTGTTATTTATCCCCATAAATGGGTACTCGTTTAACATCTGAGTGAGATCATAGTCCGTCACAAGCTCGTGAGTTCGAAAAACACCATGGAACACGGTGAGATTCGAACTCATGACCCTGTGCACCGAAGGTGCGCGCACTAACCGCTAGACCAGCCAGACTACATTTTGACTGTTTAAAGACGTCAAATACACGGAAATATGTCCATGCCTCCTTAGGGCATGCTAAATTATGACAAACTGTTTCGTATACGGTAAGCAAGCGAATTTTTATATGGAATGTCAAATTATGTCGTATTATTTCCAACGACTTGCTAAAACTCTCTATTATCTATGATTTTTTAGGGTTTGAAAATTGTGAAAATTCCATATTTTTAGGTACGGATGCTAATTTATGTATAAAAATACTTAGATCAAATATTTTCCTGAAATCTTCGGAAATAACATAAGAAAGACTACAAGAGATGCGAAAATATACATAGTTCATGTAAAAGTCGTATTATGAGCGCAGAACATACGCTCAAAATTTAAGGTTGCGAAAACGCAACGCTGGACTATAACGATATCCTCTTTTCCCTATCCTATGGACAGAAAATTTATTTTTTTTTATTTAATTTTCGCTTTTATTGTTTGACTGTTTTTAACTTCTTGAGATAAAGCGGGCGAACATTGTTTGTACTTAAGCTTTCGACAAATTTAAGAAATATTAGTAAAAACTGGCTTCGCGAATGAAAATGTTTATTTACCTATTATCACCGGTATGATTATTTCCAAGTTTTACCCTATTCAACGGCAATATTCCTCAAAAAGCGTGCGAAGTTGGTAAAATATAATCTAGATATGTCCTTGGGAAGTTCGGTTTATCATAGTACCACCTGCTACAAATGGGAGGGCAAGGGGCAGTACTCCTGGAGGGAGGATCGCCAGCCTTATATCCAAACAACATTCTAAGGTGGAGTTCCACATATCTGATATGAGCGATCCGGTTTGGACATTGCATCTAGTACAGCTTGGTGACTCTAAAAAACCTGGAAAATTGAAGGTGCACAGAGAATGAGGGGGGTTATCCATCCCCATGCGGACTCCATCAGAATACTTGGCGACTATTTTCGAAGACTAAATTGATGGGGGCGATCCATAATAATGCTAATAATAGCTTTTGTTTCTAAATTTTAGGCTATTTTTATAAAAATAAGACGTTTTCAGTGTATACAAGAGACTTTTCTTTGACCAAAAAAAGTACACGTTAAGTCCTAGCGTTGCGTTTTCGCAACGTGCTCCACAGCCCAAAATACAAAAAATTAAAAATACATTTCTTCGAAATCTGCATACTCTTCCTATGCCAAACTACTGTGCGAATTTTCGTAACACTAGCACAACTCCTTCTTACCCCCGGACAATATGGATTAACTTTGTCATGAAGTTTGTAACGCATTGAAGGAAGCATCTCCGACCATATAAAAGTGTACACATAACTTGGGGAGTCGATTGGGCGATGTCCGTCTATCCGTCTGTCTGTTGCGACGCGTTTTACGCGGCCAATTTAAAAGCTATGAAGCTGAAATTTTGCACAAACGCTTCTTTTTGCTGCAGGCAGTTTGTATGTGTGAATCGGTTAAATCGGACAATGAGGTTATGGCCAACCGGGATACTAGGGAAGAAAATTCTGATAGCACTCGACAACCAATCGGTGATCAAGCGCATGCAGCAATCCAACATCAATTCAAAATTGGTACTGGAGTGTGTCCAGAAGCTCAATAAGTGTGCTTCAATCAACGAAGTTACGCTAATATGGGTTAAAGGACACGTAGGTACATTGGGGAATGAACTTGCCGATACCTTAGCAAAAGAGGGATCAGCAGAAAAGTTCCAAGGACCGGAACCCAAAATTGCTTTGGGAAACGGCATGAAGCCAGGATACATGGCTGGATTGATTCCATCCATCGGCAACGATGGCGAAGCCTATCCACTTGTAGACAGGCTCGTAACGCAATTACCAGTCCACTAGGGAGGAAAGCCAAACAAGTACTCAGTTACACACGGAGCAGCTTAAGTTGGATAACTGCCTTAGTAACAGGACATGGTAATTTTAAAGCTCATCTATCTAAGATGAAAATCGTGGAAGATGATGTATGCAGACTATGTCTGGAAGAGGCTGAGACGGCAGCACACATTGTATGTGAATGCCCAGCACTAGGTAGTAGGAGGCTAAGGATACTAGGCAAATCCACAATCGGTGTGGAATCCATGAGGGAACTTAGCTTCAAAGATATGCTACTCATCACACGGGACTCAGTGATGAAGGAAGAAGTCGATAATTATCAGTCGACTTCTGGAAATCACTGAGGACTGTAAGGGGACGAAAATGGACCCAAATAGTAGTGGTCTGCTTCGGGTAATCCCCAAATCACATATATATATATGGCCAACCAAACCCAACTCCCCAGATTAGGTTCATCTAAGAAACACTTTTTTATTTGTGAACGACCAAATTTCACACAAATGTGTTTCTATTGATAACGCAAAACATATGTAAGAATGGATCAAATCGGACCATAGGGTCATGGGGCTTCCATTCAAACACAGCCCCCCAAAATAGGTTTTTCAAAGAAAAACTTTTTTTATTTGAGCACCGATTTACCCTAAACCTCATGAAAATGAATTTCTATTGATGTCACAAAACAAATGCAAAAATTAATGAAATCGGATCATGGGGCTACCATACAATCACAATCTCCAAAATGAGGTTATCGGAAGACAAACTTACTTATTTGTTCACCAATTTCAACCAAACCTCACACAAATACATAATGTTACAATTGATGCCGCAAAATATACGTAAAACTTGATAGAAAGGTGTCATGCGATCATGGGGCTGCCATACAAACCCAACCCTCCATTTTGTAGTCTAGGAAAATTGGGCCAAAAGATGGCCATCGAACGGCAAAAATCCTACATCGGAAACTTTTTGTGATTATGGTTGGAGATGAGCCCCAGATGATGGCATAAAAAGCTGCAACCCATTTGGGGGCCGCAACCTTAGAAAGGGGGGCATTTTTTTTTTTTTTTGCGATTATTTCCAAAAAAGCAAGAGATACAGAAAAATGGTCTGAGGACGAAAAAAAAACTACGAAAAATTACCTTTCCAATGATAAACACATTAGAGTTTAATTAAATATTTCGGCGGTAGCCTAAAAAAATAAATTAGAATATTTTCATTTTAGACCTTTTTTAAAAGGTCCATAACTTTTGAAAAAAAAAATGCTAGTTCAGCCGTAAAATTTCAGTAGAAGTATTCACAATAAGTTCAAGATCATTTTAAGGTAAACATTGAGACGCTCCGGTGAAGAACTCCCATTATCCCTCAATTTAAATTTGTCAAAACGGCATGTCCAGTGGCGGAACAACTTCACTCGGGGCCCTTCCGCCAACTTTTTAAGTGGGCCCCCCTACACTGAGAAAAAAGCAGAGTAAAATCAATCGAAAGCACTCTTGAAGGTCTATCCACACTTTTCAGTCATCAGGCACATTTATTTTCCATACAAATTGACAGATTTTCAATTAATTGGTTGACTTACTATCTGTTTCGCGTTGCTCGGCCTCCGTTTTGGCGGTAATATCTCAGTATGATATAACTGTGACTAAAAAGTGTGAATCGACCTTAAACTAACACTTTTGAAACATGATTTTGACGTTATAGTGTTTCTACTAAAATTAAGAACGTCGCACTTAAAATAGTTTTGCTAAGAACTATACTTTCACTCTTTGCATTCTTATATTGAGAATAGCGTTCTTGTTTTAACGTTTATTAAATTAATGATCTCGTCAATCGTTTTTTTTTTATTATTTTGAAATAAAAACACTCACGCGGCGCAGTATTGCCCTCTATAGATGTTGCTAAGCATATAGTAATTTACCTGCGCCTACAATGGGATTCGATCCCGCGAACCTATGATTTGAAGACGAACGCCCTATCTACCCTAATGCTGCACACACACGGTCAATCCAAATCCATATTTTCGTTCTGTCAAAATCAAAGAAAATGTATGAATTTGACACAACGAAGAATCCAAAAAATGGATTTACTATATTACTTGTTTCAGCTTTAAATTTAAGTGTGCTCTAATTTAAATCTTTCAATTTTAAGAACGTTTATACATAATATCAAATTCAATACAGAATCTTGGCGAAACTCCTTTCAAACCAAATGTGGCCTCCGCACCACAGCCATAATCACCGTGTATATACCGCAAGCAATATAAAATATTTTAGTCTTCAACGACATATACAGGACGTACTAATTAGTTCTAACAAAGTTTTGTACCACTCTCAAACTATTTAGCTGTTGTTGTTGTTTTAGAGGCGCAAGAGAGGGGGGGGGGGAAACTTGAATCATCATTCATATATCGTAGGTATCCTCTCCTCAAGGTCAACACCTATGTGGTGTCTGTCCATGAGGGCTGTTAGTTCGGCGATTTTATGCTGGAGTCCATTGCAGTTTAGTTGGACTATCTTCGTGCTGGTGTAATTTGCATCGAGGGTACGTGAAGCTGGGGTCAAATTGAGTGGAGCGGGCCGTACAGCATTTGCCGGGGTAAAAGGTGATATTTGTTGGGAACTTAAGTTGAGCAGCTGGTGACTGGATGCGCTTTGCCCTCTGTTTCTACACCGGATCGCTGTGTATGATTGTGACCATTGATTGGTATTGGTGAGTCCCGAGCAGTTCTTGAGGTGAACCCATTCTCCGCAGCATGTGCACTCAACTGACGATTGGACATTGGACCAAATTCTATTGGCGCATACCGAGCAGATCCATGGACCTGGATTCGTTTTGACGCCGACACGTATTAGTAGTATAAGGAGCAACTGGGCCGGCCAGAACTGCTCCCCAAACAAAAAAACGGTGAATGAGATGATGATACGAAGTATCCGACCCCTTCTTGCGTCGAAGGGGGTCTTTGCGACTCTAACGAGGGAAACATGCCTGGGCATGGGTCGTTCCGGTATGTAGACCCGGTCGCAGTCCGAAAGTTTAGAAAAGGTACTATCACCAAAAATGTTTTAAGATTTTTGTTTTAAGAGTTTATATGCAGAGCAACCTAAAGAATCTTTTTGCGCATATCGTGCTTCGCAAGGAAAAGAGTGGGTCGGATTACAAACCGCTCCGGAACCTCAAATTAAAATTTGAGGAGTGTCTCATGAACTTTCAAAGATTTTAGGACAGTATTAAATTTCTTTCTCAAAGGAACCTGATGAGAGATTAACAATAAATTTAGCATTTGTTTTGACTTCGAAAAGTGTATATCCCTTCTTGTCTACCAAAAATATCTACGTCGAATAATTGTTTATTTCGTCGAATAATTGTTTTATGGTTCGACAAACTCTTCATGTGGCTTTGGGTCCCTAAATCTCGTGCCCCCCGCCACGCGGGCCCTTATGCGCCGCCCCTGGGCATGTCCATAACTCCCCCCAAAATTTGACTTCAATCGCAACAAACCAAAATTTAGCACTCTGCTCCAATGGGGGGTATGTAGTTTTTTTCGTCCTCAGATAACTTTTCTGTATCTCTTACCGTTTTTGAAATAATCGCCAAAAGCCGGAAAAATGACCACCTTTCCCCTAGTTTCTTAAGGTTGCGGACCCCCAATCGGTTGGGACTTTTACTGCCATAATCTGGGGACCAACCATAATCCAAAAAAGTTTGCCATGTAGGATTTTTGCCGACCAAATATGCTATTTTTCTTAGACTATTGGGTTTCTAAGAAACATTTTTCACACCAATTTTACAAAACCTTGAATTAATGTGTCTTTATCAAAGCAACTAAAATAGTCGAAACAAATGGAATTTTCTGAGTTAATATTTTTATTTGCCCACTTACTCCAACCAAACTCCTCACAAGTATTGTTTTGGCGACGCAACGGAACTTTTGTAAAGACAGAAGGAAAAGAATGGGGGCGGGGGGTTTAATACAAGTCGTAGGTACGCCCAAAAAAACTTTTAGCCCGAGGGGAGCGAAGGGTATCCAAATTTCGACAGCGCCCGAAATGAGCCTCGGTCTCGTTTTAATTTTACATCGGTAAACTAGACTAGCAGTTGATGCAAATAAACCAAAGACTAGTTAGTAGGAACAGTAGACAAGCGTACAAGCTGATTAATTCAATTAAAAGTGGATACCAACCGAGGACCAGCCTCTGTAAGGATAAGGATGGCAATATCATTAGCGACACCGATAGCGTTGATAAACGCTGGGCCTCACATTTTGAAGAGCTCCTCAATGTTCAACCGAACAACCCCACACAAGAAGCTCCGGAGCTGATGGCTGAACCAGGCCCTCCCGTTCAAACCCCAACAGTAGAAGAAGTTGATCTCGCCATGCAAGCACTAAAACATAATAAAGCCCCGGGCGCTGACGAGATTCCAGCTGAACTGCTGAAGCATGGTGGGGAGAGCCTTGTTAAGGCTATACACACACTTATCGTTAAAGTATGGAACGACGAAATAATCCCGGAAGATTGGCATAAAAGTATCATTTGCCCAATCCACAAAAAAGGGGATAAGTTGAAATGTGAGAACTACAGAGGCATCTCATTAGTTTGTACGACTTATAAGATGTTATCTAAGATTCTGGAAAATAGAATTAATCCGTACGCAGAAGAAATCATTGGCGAGTACCAAGGCGGCTTTAGACCTGGTCGTTCGACGACAGATCAGCTTTTTACAGTGAAGCTTTTACTCCAGAAGTGCTGGGAATACAACATCGACGTATACCAAATATTTGTTGACTTCAAGCAGGCATACGACAGTATCGATCGAAGCGTACTGTACAACATTTTGCTGCATTTTGGAATACCGGCTAAGCTAGTGCGACTCATAAGGATGACGATGACTAATACCGTCTCGCAGGTCAGAGTTCAGAACAGACTCACTGACCTATTTGAAACTCGTACTGGACTCAAGCAAGGCGACGGGCTGGCGCCGACGCTCTTCAACCTGGCTCTGGAGTATGTGATTCGAGCCATGAATTTGGACAGCAGCGGAACGCTACTAAATTGACTCAACTAGTAGCCTACGCCGACGACATCAACATCATGTCTTGAAGATTGGGTGATGCAGAAAGCCTTCTGCATAATCTCAATAACGCCGCCAAAGAAGTTGGGCTACATATCAACGAGTCTAAAGCCAAGGTCATGATGCAATCAAAAACTAGAACGCCAGTAAATTCAAGCATCAAAGTGGGGGACCTCAATATAGAATATGTAGACGACTTCACTTACCTGGGTTGCAATTTGTCAAAAGACGCCAACGAAACAGATGAGATAAAGCGACGGATACAACTAGCTAATAAGTGTTACTTTGCGGTCCTCCAAATTATGAATTCGAAGCTGGTGCACAGGAACACGAAGCTCCACGTGTATAAAACCATAATCCGACCTGTGCTATGCTATGGCTGCGAGGCATGGACCCTAACCCAAAACTCTGAACACCTGTTGGACACATTCGAGCGAAAGGTTCTCCGAAGAATCTTCGGGGCCGTTCGTGAACGAGGTGAATGGCGCATCCGATACAACCTTGAGTTGTATCAAGTGTATGATGAGCTACAGGTGTCGAAGATCGTGAAATTGCAGCGTTTGCAATGGGCGGGTCATGTACAAAGGATGAACGACGATCGCATGCCCAAAAAGGTGATGAACGCGCAACGAGTGGACGGAGCCAGATTGCGTGAACGACCGAGAGCCCGATGGGAGCATTCTGTATGTGAGGACGCCCACCAGATGCTAGGCTTTCGGAATTGGAGGACAAGGTCGCGTGACCGCGACAATTGGAGGTTTTCAATCCAGGCGGCCAAGGCCCGACGTCGGGCTATCGTGCCATAAAGAAGAAGAAGAAACTAGACTAGGGATGTCAAAAACCGGACGGTTAGTCCGAAAACCGGTGTTTTCAGAACGGTTAACCCGGTTATTTTCGTTTTTTTCCTCCTCCCGGTTTTAACCCGGACGGTTGTTTGTCCATCCGGTTAAAACCGGGAAAAAAATACTTTGAAATTCGTACAATTATTTAGTATTTTCTTGATTTTTCAGTCAGCAATTCTATTACTTGTCCCCTAAACCTAATAAACTTTAGTAAATTCTAGGTTTTATTCATAATGTACGAGTGCATTAGATTTTAAATAAATACCTATTTATGATTATTACTCGGCTCAGTGTGCTGTATCTTAACTCTCTATAAAAAGCAGTTTATGTCGCTAAAATATCAGATTAGGTTCAAATGTTTCCCCCAATAAAATTGCACTCCTGGCTCAAAGATTTATTTCATTTGGGTAATCTTGTTAATTCGGCACCTCTTCGAGCATTGTCATATCTGCATAATATTTTTGCGTATTTTGTAAATATGTATAACGCAAAACAGCTTTTTTGGACTCAGTCCAAATATACTACATATAGATAGGTTTCTGACATCAAAAAAAGAAGAAAAGACACAAAGTTTTCTTACAATGTATTATGTATGTATTTACAGTGACTATTTCCTTGATGTATAGTGTGAACGGCTGTCAATCAACATTCCTCATAAACTGATCGACAGCCATCAAACATGGCACAACCTTTTTGTAGTTAAAGTATTGATACAATGGATAATTAGCATTTTTAATGACACATTTCGAACTAATTGGTCATATCAATATTGCTACTTTCTGAAAATCTTTGTTCTGAACTGATGAATGAATACAATGCACGTACAGATACTGATACACTCTGCACAATATAATTCAGCTTACTTCCAGCTGTAGTGGTTGAGTCATTCGTATCAAATCAGCACTGATCGGAATTGCTTGTCAACGATACAATGTATTTGAAGTTTAGAATTTTAGATTGATTCTCAATTTGCTCCAGGACCAGGAAGCAATTGTGTACATATTTGATGCTTAATTCAAATTGATATTTTGTCACACCTCTCATTTATACAGCGATTATGGTAATGCTAGTATAGTCTAATTGTGCTGCTGATTCTGAACATAATTACAATGTAGCAGCTAGTTCATGTTTGCGCGATTCCAAAAACAGTCATTTCAAACATAATGTGATCTATCTCACTTTTCCCACCGGGGTGGCGATCACATGTGTGATCACCCAGCATTTAATTGAGTGATTGATTAGATCTATCTAATGAAAAGATCAACAATCGGTATATGGTACACACGGGGGCGATTACGTTCATAGTCGCCGGAGCATAGTAGCTATTTATACACATACTCGTATGTAAGTAATGCAAATGCAAATAGACATCTCCTCGCTACTCGATAGTCAATATAGACTGAAGCACATTCAGATACACGCACGGAACTGCTAGACACGTTCGAGCCAATGTCAGGTGTATGTACACAAATCCGATTGCTAGCTTGGTCTAGGTGTATTAGCCGATTCCAAATTCGATCGATGGTTTTGAATAGGCAGCTATCGGAGACGTCAAATAGTATGTCGACGGATTTTTGATAGACAGATAGGCAATAAATAGTTCATTGTGGATTTATTGATCAAACCCGAGTTCCGTACGCGCGTGTTTATTCAATACAGTGGAATTACAAAAATTTTTTGCTCTAGATAGGGTGACCTACTGCCTGCCTCCGATATACCGGTCACTAGCGTATAAAATTTTGGATTTTTTTTTTTACGGGGAAAAACTGTAAAAACTATTTTTATGCCGATATTTCATATATTTTTGAAACAATATTTCTTATTTGATGATACTACCTCAAATAACTCTTCATTTTGCAATTTAAAGTTATCAAAATCTTTACATGTCATCTAAAAATTGCATTTCATCTGAGGCTCAGCCTTTACTGTGTGAATATTTAGTCGGTTCCGGCTTTCTGTCCATGCGTTATCGCAAAGCGAGAATATTCTCTCGACCGGAGAGTTAAATGCCGGGATAGAAAAGACCAGTTGCAAAATTTGAATAATATTTTTGCTGGTATTATTGACAGCTGTAAATGCTTTTTTTGTCGATGTGTCAGGGATTCTCAAGTAACAATTCCAATGCTTTAAAGAAGAGCTTCACCCCTTCTTATAGAAGATTGGTCTTTGTGATTTTTGTAAGAATTGAAACTTATGAAGTGCTCTGGAATACCAAGTTTCTTTAATAGAATTCTTTGAAATCTTACATGAAACCAACATTTCCTCACTCATTGTAATATTCTGAACCAATTAACCCTTGCCTTCCACCTACTTCAATATGCATATTCTATACCCAATAGGTATGACTGGACCTACAGAGAAAAAATGTTTATTTTTTAGAAAAAGTGAAATTTTTATCCGTAGAATCATTCTGCTAATTCTAAACTAGCATTTTAAACAATAAAAGCATTTAAATAATTTTTGTAGATATACTGGGAACGTTTTAAAGTAGACATATTTTGAGGTGGTACATTAGTACAAAAATGTTTTCTCCTTATTTTCTTCGCTTTCGCCTGTTTATTTTCATGGCGTATTTCTGGTAGAAAGTTTCATCGTATTTTCAAATTCCATTATCTTTGGGGAAATATTTAGGGCCTTGTTGGTTGATTTTACCTCGATATTAGTCTGCAGAATTAGGGATTTAGGTGGTAAGAAATAGAGAGTTTTGAAGCGCGAAAATAATTTAATTCCAAATTTTTAGTGAATTTCTCGATCAAATCTATTTAGAATGACGCTAGCGCTAGACCTTACCATTACAATGCAAATAGAATTCGTTAGGTTTTCCTAAAAACAAATTTCAGTTGATTAGTACGCCAGGAAATTTGAACAAAAATTTAGCCACACTTCGGAAAAATTAAGGGAAAGCTGGATTTTTGCATGAGCCTTCCTTTCCAGGTCCTAAACAAGACCCTAAAAGTCCCCGTCTCTACGAGTGCCGCTAGCGGTGCTACAGAGGGTCAAAGACCCTCGAAAACAGGTTTTTCTGAATATCTCGATAACGGTAGTATACACAATAAAGTCGTGTATGGCAAATTTGAAGCTCTTGTGCTTTTTCAATAAACGATAGAAATACCGAATACGTTCGGGGACTCCTAACGGTGCCATGAGGTCTAACGGTATTTTTAACAATTTTTCAAGAAAATCTCTATAACGGTAACTCGTACTAAAAGCTTTTGTGTGAGAAATTTGTAGCCTATAGAGTTTTGAAGAAAGCGGTCAAATTTCATATCAATACGTGCAGCCTTAAGGGCGCTATGTGTGTTCAAACCTTAAAAAAAGGTGTTTTTTTGGGTTTTTCGTGAATGGCGCTAAGACGGGGGAGGGTGCTCTCTGGTCTTCTGGGAGAAGTTTGTACTTATGTAACTGTTAGTAAGACGCCAAAAGTCCCCAAAGATGGGGGCCCCCCTAACGAAGCTATGAGGGTCCAAAGATTTAATTAAGCAGTTTTTGGGGAATATCTCTATAACGGTAACGTCCACGGAAAACTGTTATATGGAAAATAAATATCCGAATTTCAGACCGATGCGTGCAATGCTAAGGGCACTATGAGGGTCTGAACCGTACAATAACGGTATTTTTCGGTTTTTCGTGAATTTCTTCAAAACGGGAACGAATTCGGGAGGGAGGCCTATAACAATTTGTTGCTTCTGTAACCTCAACTTAAAATGCCACAACAACTCGTCTATGCGAGCACCCCCAGCGAAGCTATGAGGGGTCAAAGTTAAACAAAAAACCGCTTCTCGGAATTTGTTTAATAACGGTAACCTCTTGAGAGAACCAATATTAGATAAATTTGTAGCTCATGTGGCTGTTAGTAAGGGGCCAAAAGTCCTCAACAATGCAAACAAGGGAAGTTATGCGGGTCCAAACATCCAAAAATGCAGTTTTTTGGGAATATCTCTATAACGGTAATGTGCACCGAAAACTATTATATGGCGAATTTGTAGCTCATATAACGCTTAATTAAATATTCGAATTTCAGATTGTTGCGCGCAATGCTAAGGGCGCTATGAGGGTCCGAACCATACAATTTCGGTATTTTTGGTTATTTTCCTGAAATTCTCTGTAACGGTAACGTATAACAGAGGCAGTCTGTAAAAATTTTTTGTTTGTATGATTCAAAATAAAATGCTCCACCGATTTGAATGCGCCTGAGGAAACCATACGTGCATTACAACGTTTAAACTAACTAATTTTTGAGGAAGGTATGTGTAGTATGTAGTGTATGTGTGCACGTATGGTTGCCTCAGGTGCATTCATATCGCTGGAGCATTTTATTTGGGACCATACAAACAACAAATTTTTACAGACTTCCTCCGGTATACGTTACCGTTAAGGAGATTTTCACGAAAATAACCAAAAATACCGAAATTTTAAGGTTTGGAGCCTCATAGCGCCCTTAGTACTGCACGTATTGATCTGAAAGTTGAACATTTACTTAAGAGTCGTAAAAACTTCTAATTCGCCATATAACAGTTTTCGGTGCACATTACCGTTATAGATATATTTCCAAAAAACTGCTTATTTGGATGTTTGGCCCCTCATAACTTTGCTAGGGGGGCTCCCATCGTTGGGGACTTTTGACGTCATACTAACAGCCACACGAGCTACAAATTTGCCTCAGACGGTTTCCTCTAGAGGTTACCGGTATTAAAAATTTTCCGAGAAGCGGCTTTTTGTTTAGCTTTGACCCCTCATAACTTCCTTGGCGGTTTACGGGTAAATGAGTTGTTTTGGCATAATAATTTGAAGTTACAGAAGCAACAAATTATTACAGGCTTCCATCCCGCATGCGTTCCCGTTATAAAGCATTTCACGAAAATATCGAAAAATACCGTTATTGTGCGTTTCGGACCCCCATAGTGCCCTTAGTATTGCAGGCATCAATCTGAAATTTGGATATTTTAATAAGCGTTGTATAAGCTACAAACTCGCCATATAAGAGTTTTCGGTGCACATTACCGTTATAGAGATATACCCAAAAAACTGCATTTTTGGATGTTTGGACCCTCATAACTTCCCTAGGGGGGCTTCCATCGTTGGGGACTTTTGGCCCGTTACTAACAGCCACATGAGCTACAAATTTATTTCAGATTGGTTCTCTGAAGAGGTTACCGTTATTAAAAAATTTCCGAGAAGCGGTTTTTTCTCATCTCTTTGACCCCTCATAGCTTGTTGGAGGTGCCCGCATAGATGAGTTGGTTTGGCATTTTAAGTTGAGGTTACAGAAGCAACAAATTGGTACAGGCCTCCCTCCCGAACGCGGTCCCGTTATGAAGATATTCACGAAAAACCGAGAAGTACCGTTATTGTACGGTTCTGACCATCAGAGCGCCCTTAGCATTGCACGCATCGATCTGAAATTCGGATATTTAGTTAAGCGTTTTATAAGCTACAAATTCGCCATATAACAGTTTTCGGTACACGTTACAATTATAGAGATATTCCCCAAAAACAGTTTAATTGAATCTTTGGACCCTCATAACTTCGTTAGGGGGGCTCCCATCTTTGGGGACTTTTGGCGTCTTACTAACAGCCACAGAAGCTTCAAATTTCTCTGAGAAGACAATAGAGTACACTCCCCCGTCTTAGCGCCATTCACGAAAAACCCCAAAAAACACCTTTTTTTAAGGTTTGAACCCCCATAGCGCCCTTAAGGCTGTACGTATTGATATGAAATTTGACCGCTTTATTCAAAACTACATAGACTACAAATTTTCCATACAAAAGCTTTTAGTACGAGTTACCGTTATAGAGATTTTGCGAAACATTGTTAAAAATACCGTTAGACCTCCTGGCACCGTTAGGAGTACCCGAACGTATTCGGTATTTCCATTGTTTATTGAAAAAGCACAAGAGCTTCAAATTTGCCATACACGACTTTTCTGTTTATGCTACCGTTATCGAGTTATTCAGAAAAACCTGTTTTCGAGGGTCTTTGACTCTCTGTAGCACCGCTAGCGGCACTCGTAGAGACGGGGACTTTTAGGGTCTTGTTAAGGACCTCGAAAGGAAGGCTCATGCAAAAATCCAGCTTTCCCTTAATTTTTCAGAAGTGAAATGCCAATTTTCCTGGGGTATAGGTGATGTTATAAAATACGATAAATTTTGGCATTCCCATTTTCCAAACATAGCGGATACTTAACGAAAATTACAGAAATGTTTACTGTTTAAAGTACAAATCGAATTTTATTAACGTTATTACATCGGAAGTAGGTGAAATTTAATATAATTTTAAATTTTCACATATTATTCTATAGGATATCATGAAGTTTGAAGTCGCTGCGATTTCATCTTCTATACTTTTTTGACCGAAATATAGTGCCAAAGGTCTGGCCAGAAGGGTTAAGATGATCTCTGCGCAGAAACTGACTGCATTTTATTGATGGATGTATGGAATTAATCAACGTCAACTGATTGATATAAAAAAAAATTATAAAGTAGAAGGTTCATTGCAGAAGATTCGATAAGGAACTGTTAACATTTCTATAGTGTTTACGAGTTCGAACATTATACATATAGTGTTTACGACCAATTTTGACTACATCTGAGATTGGCCGAGTGGTTAGCGCGCATAGGACGGGCAATACGATAGTCATGGGGTCGATGCTAGCTGAGGGATTTTTTTGCAAACGCGAGAAAATGGCAGAAAATGTATATAGTCTAAGAAAAATGGCATATTTGGTCGGCAAAAATGCTACATCGGAAATTTTTTTGGATTATGGTTGGGAATGGTCCCCAGATTATGGCATTAAAAATCCCAAACGATTGGGGGTCCGCAACCTAAAAAAAGGGGGGAAAGGGAGCATTTTTCCTTTTTTTTTTTGCGATTATTTTAAAAGCGGTAAGAGATGCAGAAAAATTGATAAAAACTAAGGGTACCTCCCATACAAAGTTACCCATCAGCATTTTGTTCTACATACTACTATTTTATAAACTGTAGAACAAAGTTGTCTTGGGTCACTTTGTATGGGAGGTACCCTTAATTTTTATCAGAATGAGCTGATTTTTGGTGGGTGGGGTGACTATGTCCTCCAATCGCAACCAACAACAAATTTAGCACTCTGCTCCAATTTTCGGAAGTAGTTATGGACATGCCATTTTGACATATTGAAATGGGGGGATAATGAGGGTCCTTGACTGGAGCGACTGAATGTTTACCTTAAAATGATCTTAAACTTATTGTGAAGACTTATACAAAATTTTACGGCTGAAAATAATGAAATGATAAAATTGTTACTTGGGTTATGACTTCATCGGTAGGTTTCTCATGAACATATTTATTAATTAGGGGCGAAAAGCACAAAATTCTTAAAGTTAACTTTAGCTATATTTAGACATTCGACTATTTTCTCCAATTGTTCAAATTTCAGTTCGTGCTGCAAATTACAGTACAGATAAGTGTGTTTGATAAAATCTAATCTTGATTCCAAATACAGCACCGCATTTATGTACCATGTTAACAGTGTTAGCTCGATTAAGTCACTTTTACGTACCGGAAAATACAAAAAAAATTGTATCTAATCCTTTGTTGTAGTTTTTTTCTTGAACCATCCATTGTTTGCCCCGTATTTTATATTTTGTATTTTCGGTGCCCGAAAAACGGAGTAACCCGTAAAATACGGGGCATCTGGCAACCCTAGCTCTAGATCTGGATTGATTAGAAAGCGATGGTGTTATGTACGTACTCGTAAAAAAGTGACACTTCCGAGTATCTGAGCTTGATGAGAATAAATTGTTTGAAATCCTTTTGCGCAAGAATTGTTGTTGTATTTGTGTGATCATATCATATCAACATACATAATACATATATGTATGGACTTAAATTCTAACCGACAAACAATTTATATTACCGGAATTGCTGGTGTACGTTATTACAATGTTGCAAATTGTGTTGAATGAAATGTTATAATTCCTATTTGGGATATGGTGTCCTCCACTTTTGGTACAGATACAAACAATAAAAGAAGGCTTATTTCTCACAATTAATGATTTTACTATTTCCCGGCTCGTGATCATAGTTATATCGTTTTCGTTAAAAGTCATAGCACAAAAAATATTTGCATTGGAGTCAAGTTAAAAAGTTGCAGATTTTCAATAGTCTTTCATGTATGTATGTAGTTAAGTGTACAGCTATAGTACCGGGTTCATTTAGAATAAATAAACGTAATAATGAGATTTAAGATTCGTTAAGAGACAAGGCCACTTTTAATGATGGATTTTGAAGTAAGTTGAAATATGTATCTCCAGTACCGAGATCTGTCTGCATTATAAATTCGGAAACATTCTAAAATGAATAACAATACTCGTATGATCGACAGATTTTTATTTCAATTTTATTTGCATAATATTCAATAAAAATCTCGACAATATGCTTTGTGTCAATGAACCAGGAAATAGTTTAGTCAAAATGGGATACGAATTGGAAAAATTAAAATTGCGAACTGACTGATTTTAGGTACATAACATTTACAAAAATGTATGTACATTTATGTATTTTAATAATCCTATGAGTTTCTCTCAGTTCTAGAAATTGTGCTATCCAAGGGGAAAGGGGATACTTTTTCGGTTTTTTATTACCTTTCATCAGTTGCGTAGATAGCTTTTCGGAGAGGGGGGTAATTTTGCAAGATTACTTATACTTTTACCAGTGGCGTAACGTTTCTGAAATATCTTGTGTTCGAAATCCAAGTGGAGGCCCCCACACAATGTAATTTATAATTAACCAAAATTGTTGATACATACTACTATTTTTGTCCGATGACTATATGTACACGCTAAGCTTCAAATCCCGGACTATATTTATAGGGGGATTCGGGCTATCGACAGGTAAACGGGTTTAAGTTAATTTATTTAGTTCAAATAGGCAATTAGGGTCGGGTAAAACGCGAAACAAGAACTAGAACGAAATCTAGGTTTAAATCTCAAATCCTGTTGACCTTATCGTCCTAATTTTGCTGCATAATTTGACAGTACAGTACACCTAACTCTAAATGTTCACTCTGACCATTTGATGCATTCCTAAAACGTGTTTTTTTGCAACAAGAATTGCCGTCTAACTTATAAATCTAAAAATCAAACACAAAGATTTGTGTTCATAAAAAGGTGCAAGAAATCGGACTTACAGGTTGATAACATAGACAGATCGGATAAACGAGCCGATTGTGGCCTAGAGGACCTCTAGTGTAAATGTGACATTTTCATATAGATGTGTATTGCATAAACTCAGGCAGAGTTCACCACACTTTACCACGATTTCGTGTTGATTTGGTTTGGAAATTTGTTTGAAATCGCGTTAAGAAATCCTTGAAAATATTTCGGGAGTTCGCTTTACTTTTTACGGAAAAGGTAGTGGACTTTTTCCGTTGAATCGATTTCAACTTGAGTACACTCAAAAAAATGGGCCCCGTAAACTTAAAAGTGTTTGTACCATTATTTTAATTGGATTTACCAGATTTCTTCACAAAAGTAAACAGACGCAGTAATTAATATAACTGGACGATTCCTATTGAGATATTTTGTATGGAATGAAATGTGTCCCGTAAATCCAATGGAACACCAGATTACATTTTAATCAGTTTGTCCCATTAAATTAACAAGATCTGATATGATTAACTAATAATAGGATGGATCCCATTTGTTTTATAGAACGCCATGGGATAGGCCTTTTAATTGAATTTCAAGCATATAGATGTATTTGTCAAGATAACCAACATCAGGCTCCGTAGCCGAGATTGTTCGGTTGCCTACCCGTGAGTTGGTAAGTTTTAAAGAGTACTAGCAAATCGGATGTTCAATACTCGGCCTGGCCAAATATCGTGATTCTAAAAAAAAACCACAATGACGTAGCGTTAAGGGCATAATAATATGGGACTTAAAAAAATATAGTTCGATCAGATTATGAGTGAAACGATTTTTTTTATTACATTGGATTGCTCCTATTAATTCAATAAGATATATCCTTAGAGAAAGCATGCGTTCGTCCGGAGTGGGCATCAGAAAATAAAAGTGGCACCGTTTTCACACAATTGCAGTTCATAGTATGTGTGAAAATTTTATTCAAATGTCAATTTTTTGTTTACAATTGAGAATATAAAATCCGCGTAATATTTACTCTCTCAAATTGCCAACGTGATAATTAACCCTTCGGTTGGCACATAGATCTAGACAGACCATTGGTTCTATATCTTGATGAAAAATATCGTTCAACAATATTTTCCAGCCCTTAGCCTTACCATATATATTTCAGTGGAACTGACGGCCACAAATGCGATCAAACGTCCGGCGAAATGTAAACTATGTCTAAAGAAACGAAAACGATAAACGTATCACCGTAAGATATAGTATGTAAGCTGTTTCTAGAACCAAAATTAGACTTCCTAAAAAAATAAGATTGATCTCACAGAAGATTCAGCCACACGTAAGGCATAATAGCTCGTAGGCGGCGACAAAAGGGTTAATAACTGTATCGACAATATTTTGACGTTTGAATTATTTCGTGGAGTGTAGTGTAATAAATTTGGAGTCAAACACATATGGGTTGTGTGATCACATAGCCACTCTGGACTAACGCATGGCATGGATTGCTATGCTTTCTCTAAGGATATATCCTATTGGAAAATAACTAGACAATGTGTTTATGTTTAAATGAGTCAACTAATAAAACAAACGGATGTTTATCGAGTGAAAGTAATGGTTCCTATATTTTTAAAGTAATCAGATTTTTCCCATTGACTAAAAAATATTGGGACAAAATGATTGGTTGAATGGGATTTTCCCATTGAAATTTTTCTGAGTGTATTAAAGCCGTTTGTTGATCGGTGCAGTCATTACTACTCGTAATAATATTATAAGATTTTAACAATTTCCAAAAAGATTAATGTAAATTATAACGGGACGGGCCCAGGACACGACATTGAGATGACAAAGAAGACTAAAACTTTCATCTCAATACCATACGGGAAAAAATATTTTCTAAAACAAAATGGTCACACATTTCTCAGATTTATAAGATTTGCTTTAAGTCCTGGCAATTCTTTGAGTGTAAAATAACGTAGTTCAATCAACTCATTAACCAAAATTTTTATGTGAATACAAAATAACAGTTAAGAAAGTATGTATTTTCATGGACTCTGTATACTTAATATAGAGTGGAATAACAAAGTCGCACTAAAAATAGGAGTGCTTCCAATAGGATTCAATCGGTCTTATTCCACCGGTGAAAACTCAAGGAGACCTTGAGTCAAGGATGCCGAAATTCAATACATTAAATGTCATTTCCCATACTTTTTCATAGAAATCATTTATATTCAGGAGTCAATGCATCCTTGATTTAAGGCGAAACTCAAGGAGACCTTAAGTTTTCAAAAGACTTGAAATATTATATTTCAAGGAAGGTTGGTAGCTAGCTACCTTGACTTCAAGTGAGGTTGACTATAGAAAATTTCAAAGTCTCCTTGAGTTTCGCCTTAAATCAAGGATGCATTGACTCCTGAATATAAATGAGTTCTATATGAAAAAGTATTCCTGATATTCCTACAATATCAGAAACGCAGTTCCTTGGCGCAATGATACAAAAAGTTATTTTTTGAAATCACAGGACAAAGTTTCCCTTGGTACTACGCGGGGGGCCCCGGTGGTTGGGAGCACGTGTTCGGCCGAACATATGTAACACCGTACGTTACGCCACTGACTACTACGGTTATCAAATGTTGAATTTCAGAATAACGATATCTGTACTTATTGCACTTCAAATTAGCAGTTTTTCGGATGTCGCCCGACCACCAGAGGTCCCAGCATAGTGACAAGAAGTGGAGAATTTTTTACTGTGATCTAAAAATATCTTTTGTAAATTTCTAGGTCATTGCGCCGAAGAAATGCATCCCTGTTACCAGGAAGGGCTATAAGTAAATCAATGATTGCACCTTTTTATGTCATTGATTTTCATCAGTTGTACTAAAGGCTGAGGGTAATTGCACAAGCCCGAAATTTTATATAAAACCATAGAACCCCAGCCTACCACCTAAGTTTTCATCAAAAGCCGTTCAATCGGTGCAATAAGAACGACTCCTTGTTCCTACTATTATTTTGTATTGTCACCAAGTTTTAGTTTTTTTTTGTCATCTCTAGGGCCTGGACCCGCCCCGTTTCAACATAATATTGAATACTGTTACAAATGCAGCGTTGGAAATTTTATAAAATTCCGCACAACAAAAAATGAAAATCATTTTGGAAATTGTTGAAATCTTAATAAAGCGAACAGATGAAAAGAAAGATCCATTAACAGAAGTAACAAGAAGAAGTAACAAACAGCTTTCGTGCAAAAGTTAAAATCCAATCAACAGAAAAAAATCCACGGATTTCCCATACATTTCTAACGATTTCATAACGTGATTTCAACCAAAATCCCAAACTGAATCGTGGTAAATCGTGGTGAGCTCCACTTGAGTGCATGCAATACACATCTTTGAAAAAAATGTCACGTAGAGTAGCACTTCTTGCTGCAAAGAAAACCGTTAAAGTAATGCATCAAATGGTCAGAGTGGAAATTTAAAGTATGGATTTTAACAACAGGATTTGTGATTTAATAATAAGGCTAGATTTCGTTGTTCAAAATTAAAAGTTTTCACTGTAAATTTGAATACAACTCAAACTTGTTTTCGTATTGAATTCCAAAAATTATATCTACTCGTTTTTTCCTTATCAGTTGTTATCAGTACAGTTGGCTACGAACCTCTCCCGCGTGCACATCAATATTAGTTATACCAAGATCGAATTAAAATAAAGTTGTTGATTTTAATTAATTTTGTTTGCTTGGAAAAATTGTGGCGACATAGGTCGCAGTCTTCGTTTATATACCAGAAAAGGAAAAAGGACTCAACGGTGGCGTCATCGGGCGCAGTAATTTACGATATTGCAATCAAATATTGTACATTTGGTCCGTCGAGCCGGATTAACAAATTTGATACCAAGTAAATGTTTCGATAAACTTGAACATACTCAATTAGCTAATATCAAACTTGCAGATCCATTGTATAATGTTCCAGGAAGAATTGACGCAATTTTTGGAGCTGAAATCTATGCAAAGCTCATGTTAAGTGGAACTAATCTATTGAATGATGTGTTGTTACAAAACACAAAGCTTGGCTGGATACTCTCAGGGAATGTAGAGCATAACAATTGTAGCAACAGCATTCAATCGCTGAAGATAGAGATTCGAGAAGAAGACGATATTAAACATCAACTTAAGAAGTTCTGGGAGCTCGAAGAGCCTGCACAGGCGAAATTTATGAATGCTGATGACAGACGTTGCGAAGAGATATTCAAGGAAACCTACTCTCGAGATGAAACAGGACGTTTCACGGTAAGATTGCCCTTCAAAAACAGCGACAGTATGAACCAGTTGGGAGACTCTCGCTACTCCGCACAGGCCAGCTTGAAATATTTGGAAACCAAATTTGAGAGAAATCCTGATTTGAAGCAAGATTACGTCGAATGCATACAAACCTACATTCGCTCCGGATTTCTAAGTCCTGTTGAATCTACGAAAATTGTCGACAACCGAGTTGTTCATTATTTGCCGCACCATGCAGTTCGAAAAGACAGTACCACCACCAAGACAAGAGTTGTTTTCGATGCGTCACGAAAGACATCGTCGGGTAAGTCCATTAATGAATTGTTGTTTTCTGGACCTCCTATACAAAATGATATAGTTTCGATTCTTTCTAACTGGAGATTTTTCAAATATGCGTTTGTGGCTGACATCGAAAAAATGTTTTTCCAAATAAATCTGCATCCCGATGATCGAGATTATCAACGAGTTCTTTGGCGTACCGATTCAAAGGAGAAGGTTCGAGAGTATAGGCTCAATACGGTTACGTTTGGTTTCACCTGTGCTCCATATTTGGCGATCCGTGCATTACATCAGTTGGCCGAGGACGGAAGATCATCACATCCAAAGGCAGCAGAAACTATTTTGAATGATTTCTACGTGGATGACGTCCTTTCTGGAGGTGACACTATTGGAGAGACGAAAGAAAAGCAAAAGCAACTGTGTGATCTATTGAAAAGCGCTGGATTTCATCTTCGCAAATGGGTAGTCAATGAGCCCAAATTATTAGAAGGCATTCCCATCGAAGACATCGAGTCAGTAGATGTTCTTGATTTGAAGCAAGACAAATCATACAAATCACTTGGAATTCAATGGCATCCTATCGCGGATACATTTTCATATAACTTTCGATTCGCATGCGACGGCACTATTTTCACCAAGCGAATGATCTTATCGGAGATCGCACGTTTGTATGACCCATTAGGATGGATTACCCCAGTGATCGTCAAGGCAAAGTGTATCATGCAAAATCTTTGGATTCACGGCATCGATTGGGATGAACTGCCAAATAAGGAAATAGCTGAAGAATGGAGTAAACTACAAAGTCAATTTGCAGCTCTCAACGAAATTCGAATTCCGCGTTGTATCAACACTAATAGCTGTGAAGTAGTAGAAATTCATGGGTTTTGCGACGCCTCACAAAATGCTTACGCCGCTGTTATTTACATCGTCGCACGCGGAAGAAATTCAGAAGTCAACCTAGCTATGGCAAAAACCAGAGTTGCCCCAGTTCGAACTATCACCATACCCCGTTTGGAACTATGCGGTGCCTTATTGCTTGCTAAGTTGATAAAACAGTTCACAGAATCATCGAAAGGAAAACTGAAAATCGAACGCACTTGGTTATGGACCGATTCTCGAATTGTTTTGGCGTGGCTTCAAGGCCATCCTAGTCGATGGAATATTTTCGTCGCAAATCGTACTACACAAATTACAGAAGCAGTCCCAAATGCTTCTTGGATGTATGTCCCATCAGGAATGAATCCCGCCGATGTTGCTTCTCGGGGGATATACCCTCAGCATTTGTCGAATAGTTCTATATGGTGGAATGGACCTCGTTTTCTAGCCCAAAACTCGTGCCATTGGCCCCGTCAAGAAGACATTCCACCCACACAATTGGAAGCTAAGAAAGAGGCTAATTTACTTTGTCATAATTTGCAAATTGAAGCTTCGGAGCTGGACTCACTTATTATGCGATTCTCCACTTTGACACGTTTGGTTAGAACTACTGCTTACTGCTTTCGTTTCATAAAAATCGCTTCAAGACGTTTAGACGAGACACATTTCTTAACAACTCGAGAGTTAGAAGCAGCTTTGAAATTTTGGATTGCATATTCTCAAAGGAAGCATTTTGCTGACGATATACATAAGCTACAGCGTGACAAGTCAATAAGTAGAAGCAGTAAGCTGCGTAATCTGAACCCGTTTATAGATCAAGAAGGCCTTTTGCGAGTTGGTGGACGGCTATCATACGCAAATATGTCATTTGATGAAATGCACCCAATAATTTTACCTAAGGAGGCAAGGCTTTCCGAACTGTTAATTGAACAAACTCACAAAGCAACGATGCACGGAGAAATTCAGTTGATGCTGGCGACAATACGTAAAAGATTCTGGATCATGAATGCTCGTAATCTTGTTGGAAAGTGTATTTTCAAATGCATACAATGCTTTCGCACTAAAGCAAAAACTTCATCGCAGCTAATGGGCACATTGCCCGCTCCCCGCGTTAATATCACCCGGCCTTTCACTCATGTCGGTGTCGATTATTGCGGTCCTATAGACATAAAGGACAGACGTGGACGTGGAGGCAGAATCTCAAAAGGATACATCTGCATCTTTATCTGCTTAGCCGTTAAAGCGATTCATATCGAGGTGGTTAACGACTTGACAACATCCGCATTCTTGGCCGCATTAAAACGCTTCGTATCCCGGCGTGGTTTATGTACCGACCTTTATAGTGACTGCGGCAGCAATTTTGTAGGAGCTGATTTGGAGCTGAAAAGAACTGTTATAGCGAATCGACGCGCATTTGAAGAATTAGCGAACCAAGGAATAAGATGGCATTTTAACCCCCCTGCCTCGCCTCATTTTGGAGGCCTTTGGGAGGCAGGAGTGAAATCGATAAAACAACATCTACGCCGCACTATTGGAAATGTTGTGCTTACTTACGAGGAGCTCTCTACTACATTGTCACAAATCGAGGCCTGCTTGAACTCCAGGCCATTGGGTCCCTTACATGACGATCCTACGGATGCAACAGCGATAACACCTGCCCATTTCTTAATTGGCGACACATTGCTAAACGTACCGGAAAAGTGCTGTTTGAACGATAAGCTTAGTTACCGTGATCGATGGCAACTGACTCAAAAGCTAGCGCAGTCGTTCTGGAGTAGATGGACGAAGGAATATCTATCAAGATTGCAGCAGCGACCAAAATGGCTTTCACAGGAACCAAGTCCGAAAATAGGAGATATATGCTTAGTCAAAGATGATCGCTCGCCTCCCTATAAATGGCCTATAGCCCGAATTATTGCTCTACACCCAGGAAGAGATAATCTAGTTCGAGTAGTTACGCTTAAAAGAGATGGCAATACCTTACAACGAAATATTACAAAGATAGCATTACTTCCAGTTAGCCACACTAACTCACAACAAGCCTAGCTACTACCATTACTATCCCTTCTTGTATTTTCCTCAAATTCCTAAATCCATTTTCATCCTTCCCATGTATCTCACCATACATCTACGCATCTTCATCGTCGTAGTTCATTAGGTCTAGGTAGAGGGGAACTGGCAACATAGTTGTGAGAACTTCCTCCTGCTGAACGCCCAATGACTTCTATTACCGGCCTACCTATGTTTCCTCGCTTAAGGACTTCAGCCATGTTCACATTGGATTTAATATTGCTGAGAATTTCAACACCACAATGGATTTTTCAACGAGAGCTTGAGAGAAGCGCAAGCTAGAAAGCCTAGATGTATTCAAACGAAGCTACTCATTTAAGGACAACGCTTCGGCAGATTTAATCAATTTACTATTAATTAATACAATTTCATTACTAATTATTCATTCACAATTTTATTGTTCATTGGCGGGGGAGGATGTTCAAAATTAAAAGTTTTCACTGTAAATTTGAATACAACTCAAACTTGTTTTCGTATTGAATTCCAAAAATTATATCTACTCGTTTTTTCCTTATCAGTTGTTATCAGTACAGTTGGCTACGAACCTCTCCCGCGTGCACATCAATATTAGTTATACCAAGATCGAATTAAAATAAAGTTGTTGATTTTAATTAATTTTGTTTGCTTGGAAAAATTGTGGCGACATAGGTCGCAGTCTTCGTTTATATACCAGAAAAGGAAAAAGGACTCAACGGTGGCGTCATCGGGCGCAGTAATTTACGATATTGCAATCAAATATTGTACATTCGTTGTCAATCGTACACAGGGCCGGCTCTACTATATGAGCAGACTGTGCACTTGAACAGGGCGCCAACCGAAAGGGGCGCCAAATTCACAAATTCAATATGCCTTTAAGATCAAGACTTTATATTGATTGATACACGTCGTCCACCTATTGTACATATTAAACGAACTAGAGCTGATTCAATTATAAGGGTGTGTTTTCCCAAAGATCCGCTGCTATCGCGACTCTAGAAATGACATAGAAACTCCGCTAACAACCAAACTCGCACGCTAATCGTATTCCATTCCATTTGACCGACCTATCGACGCAGTCGCAACTCGTGAAACCTTTAAAGACACATCTGCAAACTTTTCCGCATTGTATCTACGCGAGAGGAAGAGCGAGAGACGTCTTTCCATCCGTCCGCGCTCAAAAATGCTTCGCATATCTCGTACTTGTGCATCACTGCAAACATGCTCCAATTAATCCATACACTTCATATGCGGGATGGGCGCCCTATGGGCGCTAGTTTCATAGATTGTATGCTTGGCGGAAGTGATGAGTTGTGCGATGCAGAAACTTTGCACATAAGAAATTGTTGTAGAGCGTACACCCCTATATTCTGCAAAAGAGGGGAATAGGTGCTTTGCAGGCTCGTTGTAGGTGAGATGTGCGTATTCACTTGATGGCTCATTCCCGTAGTCTCAGCTCGTAGTACATGTTTCAATTGTATGAGACTGGGCGATAGAGGAGTTTTGTACAATGTATACTCTAGTTTGTAGGAAGAGATTTTACCGCATAAAATTTTCTTTGCAATCCATATTAAGCGCAGGATAGACCTCGAGAGTGAGATGTTTGTCCGCTGCGATTTTCTCAATGAAAATGAATGCTCGTGGTCGTGGAATATGTGGCAAATGCAGTGTAATTCCATACGCTACAATTATTTCATAACTTTTCTCGGCTATTTTATGTACTTTTTTCCATTTCCCGGTCATTTCATCGTGAAAAATATCTAATGACCGGGGAATCGAAAAATACTTTAAATGGCCGAGAAAAATTATGAGACCATTTTCGGATGTAGCTTATAGAATTTCCCAGCATTTCCTACATATTCCAGTGAGTAAGCATACATTTTCATTAAGAAAAGCCAACCTCTTCTCTTCTAAGTTTTATTTTTTTAAGGTAAACTTGTTGTCCCTAATAATCATCTTAGTTTGCTATTCTAGCTAGTCAGGCTTTCGATATATGTATTGACAGTGTTGCCAACTGGAAATTTAGAAAACGGCTAAATTTAGCCGGAAAACCGGCTATATTTTTTTCAAAAACGGCTAAAAATCCGGCTAAATAAATTTCAGCGAGAAAAACGGTCAAAAAACCGGCTAAATCATACAAAACAGTCACATTACGAAAAAAAATTGTAAAAACTGATTTTAATAAATGCGGAGCGTGTTTGCGTCACGATGGCAGCTGTTAAGAGTAAGATATCCACCTACTATCTAAGGGCTGCTAATTCCAACTGGCGAAATCTGAGGACCTGCGCTATATCAAGGAAGATGTGGCCCTCCTACGACTGGAAAAGAACTTCTGAGATTCTGACTAAACCGCATAGAGATATCGCCAAGCTTACTGCTGTTATCACGGGGCACTGGCCAATGGGGCTTCACGCAGCCAGGCTGGGCATCACCTACGCCCATTGCCGCAGCTGCGGTAATATAAATGAGAAGGACACCCTGTTTCATTTTCTGTGTGAATGCCCGGGTCTTGCCAGAACCCGGTATAGGACGCTCGGTAGGGCTTTTCTAGGTAGCTTGGGGGATGCAGCTAATGTGAAATTAGGGGAACTGCTGTATTTCCTAAATAACACTGGCTGGTTCAAGGCACCTCCCCACTCCTAAATTCATTACCTAACCCTCATCATATACACTAGTTAACCTTCACGGAGTTTGTGGTTTCAAAACGGCGCTTTATGCGCTAATTGGGCTTTTGGCTAGCCTCTGCCTAAGTCGCCACTTTTACCAACCAACCAACCCGTAAACTATGCTTTAGGCAGATTTCTTAGTTTACATATATGCTCCAATCGCTGGCATAACAGTCAACTACTTTGTTCGGAGTTAGAAAGCTCAACTAGTCAAAATTGTTATATACAGGTAGAATTTCTCGGTCACGTCCATAACCACATTAGGTTCGAAGTTGTGGAACATAAAATTCATAAAAGGAACGTCCAATGCGTAACTATGGGCAAGGACAACCGCATTTGTGTATGGATATCTTACCATCATCGCACCTAAACAATCTTATATTTTGATTAAAAGTTAACCATTTTAGGCCCAAGACACATATCCAAATCATCATGACGATAATCCATAATGATGATGAATGATCGAAATTGGAGTGACACATATGCTTTCGTCATTAGAATTCGTCATTTACTCTCGACGTTTGTAAATGGTGAAAATGTCCCTCACAATTGCGATATTTTGATGAATATTCAATTCAATAATTTGAGGACACACTTTTCTTAAAGAATTTGAATAGAAATGTGTAAAGATTGATAACAAATTTAATATTTTTGTAAACATTCTTGTTCTTAAATTTTACAACATAAGGCGTCATTATTGAGCAAAGATGGTGCAAATGCGTAATTTGGAACTCGTGCTAATGATGATTAATTTGTGTCATTCGAAAATATGTAGGTATGTCAAGCTTGTTATTTATTTTCGAATTTGAGCCCTCCAATTTTTATTTTATTTTCCTTTGTTCCTTGGCCGGCAAATGGTATAGATTTTTGCTAAATTTGTTGCTACAAACCCAACAACTAAATGTAATGCATCTACGAAAATGTGTAGTTTCTATGAATCGTCAGACGTTGTGCAAGTAACTTGCCCAGTAAACTACAAAAATTAGATTTAAGTGAGTATATATTTCGGGGGCAACTTACCCTCTTCTTCAGCACTTAGCTTTTGTGCTGATGAAGGTGGTAAGTTGCCCTGAAATATATACACACTTAAATTTAATTTTTGTAATTTAATCAAGCCCATTACGTTATCTGTAGTAAAGAATTGACAATTTGAAAAGTGGAAAAATGTTCAGGTACCCCCATGCTTCGAGAATTGCTCAACAAAGAATCTTATCTAAGAAACTGTCTTCCATTTTGCAAATTATTTAGCATATTGGTGGTTAGTAAATAACATACTTAGACTAGGTACTAATATCGTCAGTTTACGTGAAACCCATTACCCTAAATTTATTGAGAAAAGGCAAGTCTCCGCGGCAAATATTTCCCAGGAGACATAAAAAATGCAAGATTTCCTCTAGGTGGACATAGTAGGTATGTACTTACCCTAATACACGATAATATAAGTGTATGTAGAAATAATTTCACGGTGGTTAATTATTTCATTTGAAAAATTTCATATTGAAAAATTGTTTCTAGTTTCAAAGTAAAAAAAAATCATAAAATAATTTTAGCCGGAAAAACGGCCAAAGAAAATCAATTCCGGCTAAAAATCCGGCCGGCCGGAATTATAAATTTCTTCCGGCTAAACAGCACGGTTTCCGGCTAAATTTAGCCGGAAAACGGCTAAATTGGCAACACTGTGTATTGATGTTTTATTCGTATAAAAAATGATTTTTTAAAAAATCTTCAAATGCCTGTGGCACCTAATACTCCAATCAATAGAGACGAAATAATAGGGGTTAGCGTGCAAAAATTGGGGACTTCTCAAATTTTTGATATGTTATAAAGACAGGTGGGGTAAGTTAAAATCCAAGTTTTCGTCACTTTCCCCCCTGTGCTCCCGCCGCTATCTTCAAAAAACCATCTAAAATCGGCCCTTTCATCAGTGTTTGGCCTGTAACTTCTTTACAGTCCATTTGAGCACAAAATCTGCCAAGACAATTTTGTAGAAGAGAACATTTCCTACAATGACTCATAGCCTCCTCCGCATTTTAGTATAGAGTTCTCGAAGTATGTTTTGAAATTTGTTAGTAATGATTTTTGGAATTTTTAGCATATTCTTTGCGCTATAATTCTGCCAATTTTGATTGTAGAGTAAAACTTGTCAGAAGAAATTTATAGGAAATTCTGTGCTCTACAAGATTGTCTCGGCACATTTCGTGCTCAAATGGACTGGGAACGAGTTATAGACCGCAAACTGATAAAAGAGCAGATTTTAGATGGTTTTTTCAAGATAGCGGCGGGAGCACAGGGGGGAAAGTTACGTAAACTTGGATTTTAACTTACCCCACCTGTCTTTATAACATATCAAAAATTTGAGAAGTCCCCAATTTTTGCAAGTTAAAATCTCCCCGTTGATTGGAGTATAAAGGGTTGGGAATTGGGGGTACAACTTTTTTGCTGGAAATCACACAATCCGGTGCGTTTATGCGGCAGTTTCCAGACACCCTGTATAGAAGGGCGACTTTTCAGTATATGAACAGGGCGCCATAATACCTAGGACCGGCGCTGATCGTACAGCAGACCCTAAGACCTTAAGAACCTATTTGAACTAACTAAAATAACTTAAACCCGTTTACTCGATTGAATTGTGAGGTTTTAGTAAATCCTTTCGATAGTTTGAATCCAACTTCTCCTATAATTATAGTCCTGGATTTGCATAAAATTTCATAATTTACAGCGTCTACTAATCGGACAAAAATAGTTGTATCAATAATTTTGTTGTTATTATGAATTACATTGTGTGGGTCCCCAATTTGGATCACGAACACAAGATATTTTAGAAACGTTACGCCACTGCATGAACCGTATATTTGGGTGTTGGTTTGTATGATTGCCCTATTATATAATATTCCGATTCCATCTATTCCTAGGTATGTTTTAACGATTTGCTAGGAACACATTTGGGTGAAGTTTGATTAAGAATGGTTCATAAAGAAAAAAGTTTTTCTTAGAAGAAACTAATTTCTAGGGGTTTATTTGTATGACAGCCCTATGACGTAGTGTTCCGATTTCATCCGTTCCTAGATATGTTTCGAGGCTTTGCTAGGAACACATTTGGGTAAAGTTTGGTTAAGGTCGGATTCAAAAGAAAAAAGTTTTTCTTAGCAGAACTTAATTTTCAGAGGTTAGTTTGTATGGCAGCCCTATGACGTAATGTTCCGATTCCATCCGTTCCTAGATATGTTTTGAGACTTTACTATGAACACATTCCGTTGAAGGTTGGTTGAGATTGATACATAAAGGGAAAAGTTTTTCTTAGAATTCTCAGGGGTTGGTTTGTATGGCAGCCTCGTGACCCCATGGTCCGATTCCATTCGTTCCGACATATATACAGCGTACACTAAAAAGAAACTTTTATTTTACTGAGCTGAATAACGAGAAAGTCATGAATTTCTACACTAAAAAGCTAAATATTTTCAGTGCGAAATCTAATTTTAAATCCTTATTGGCTACAACCCAGTTACGCAAATTTAAGGAGTTTCTTAGCAGCTCAGGCAATTACTTCCGAGCTAGTTTTTTATCTTTGCGCCCCGAGCATAAATTATGAATACTATTACTATGCTATTTCCGAAACATACTGGTATCTGTGGTTTGGCATTTTTGACTGATATTAAGATAGATTAAAAATTTGCATACTTAACCTTCGTAAACAAACTTTACGATGAATGATACATAAATGAAACATCAAAATTAATCAAATAGAAGAAAAAACAATCCCTGATACATGCATAGTTTAATGGTATCAATATCTTTTTCGTAAAAATTTCCATTCTCAATATGTATGTAATACAAAAAATTAACTAGTGTCAGTCAGAAAGAAAAAAATAATCATCTAAAAGCTATTTCCGAGTTATATATGAATAACTTACAGTTATATGTATGTACAGGGTGGGCCAATTAAAAGTTCGTTTTTAAAAATGCAATAAAATGAACAAAATTAAGTTTTTTTTTCATGTTTTATGGCTTTATTAGAAATTAAGTAAGCTCCCATTTATGATGGAACACAACTTCATCCAATTGGCTGCCCCGGCTGGCGTCGCAGTAGCCCATTCTGTCACTCCAATTTTCCAAGACCCTCTTGATGGTTTCGGGCTGTAGCTCACGGATTGTTTGGATGATATTGGCCTTAAGTGCTTGAATCGTTTCGGGATTGTTGGCATAACATCGGTCCTTCACGGTTTCCCACAAAAAAAAGTCCAAAGGGGTCAAATCGCAGCTCCGAGGCGGCCAATTGACATCGCCAAGACGGCTGATAACACTATTTGGGAATTTGGTGAGTAAAAGATCGATTGTGGCATGGGCTGTGAGGCATGGCGCGCCATCCTGCATGAACCAGAGGCCGTCCAAATCCATGTTTTCAATTTCAGTAAAAAAAAAGTCGGATAACATGGCTCGGTAACGTGCGCCGTTGACCAAAACGTTGTTACCAGCCTCATTTTGAACAAAAAAAAAATGGTCCAAAGATGCCACCACCCCACAATCCGCACCAAACTGTCACTCTCTGTGGATGCATTGGCTTATCGACAACAACGTGCGAGTTTTCCGAGCCCCAGATGCGGCAATTGTGTCTATTCCTCTAAGGCCCAAACTGCGAAGCGATAACGAAGTGGATAGTGGTGCGACTTTAATTGCTGAGTCAATTGGACCTTGTAAGGGAATAATCCGAGATCATTGTGCAGAATTCTTCTCAGGCTAGTGCGTGAAATGTTTAACTGTTGAGATCGATGGCGTGTTGATGTTCGTGGATAGAGTCTCACACTCTGGGTTACATTTTCATCTGTGTGCACCGTACGACGCCGGGACCATGAGTGTTGTCCACTAGCATGTCAGTCCTACGAACTTTTTGCACAGACTTGCGTACGTGACGCTCGGTGGGTGCTTAATTTCGGTGAAAATTTCCTTTCAATAAACGCACTGTTTGGGCTAGACAGCACTCACTTTGAAAATAAGTTTTCAATATTTCGTTCCGCGGAGGTATGATACTGACTTCTATCCAGATTTTGAGCGAAAAACAGCTGTCAGTGTCAAATTAACCGATGATTTAAAAACGATGTAATTGGCCCACCCGTTATAAAGGCTGGAACTACTCAAACACTAATTTTTAATTTGTTGCAGTCGATAACGTGCCAAAAGCAGACTTTAATGATGCATATTCAATATAGTTCATAAAACCAATTCGACAGAAAACTGGTACGTCAAAAGGAATTTATAATTAAGTGACGTAAATTCACAGCTTACGTTTTTGATTAATTTTATGTTTCTAAATGAATGGGTAATTTGTGCAGATTTTATTGCTATAATTTAGGATAAAAATATATTTTTTTTGCTGGAAAAACCAGAGGTCATTATTTGGTGTATTTTTGTGTTTTGCGGCTTATATGCTAAAAAAAAACCAAATCAAACTGAGGTGAAACAATAATAATAATAAAAAAATAATTTAATTTATTTCCCCGCTTGAGTCGCCTCCCATCCCTTGGCATTGGCCCAATGATTTACCGGCCCCGAAATGTTTACATTCGGTCTCGTCTGGTCCTATCCAGAGTACGGTCTGCTCCCACTCCGTACTGCGAAAACATCCAACAAGAAGTAACATTTTATGTTAGAAGACATCACAAAAAGACAATTTTTGCCGAAGATAAATATATAAAAATCAGTGTTGCCAACTGAAAATTCAATTTATGGCTAAGGAGGTTTTCACACTTACGGCCTTATTACGTAATCTGTGCAAATTCCTTAATTTGAGCTGCCAAATTCCATACATTTTTAAACTCACCACACCGCAAATTACGTCATCTGGCCAGATTAAGTACAATTGTGAAACCTCCTAAATTAAGCCGAAAACCGGCTGAATGAGCTGCAGCAAAAAAAAACCGCTAAAAGCATTCAGAACAATGTCATTGCGAAATAAAATAGCACCCGTAAGCTCCGGCCTATGCTTTATCCAGGCCTGATGTTTTAGCAGTGGCGGAACGATCGAACTGCAACCGTTTTTGGCTAGTACTTTGTGCAGTGTTGCCGCTTTGGTAGTACTATTGACACTATCACAAAATTTTGGCCAGCTACGCCTTTTGGCGTCTCTGATCTTTTTGTTATATTCCGTGAGGGTGGAGCGGTACAGGACCCAGTCCCTGTTGCGCTGGGCCCTGTTAAAACGCTGCCTCACCTTTTTCCAGAGGCGTGCTAGCTCCCTATTCCACCACGGAACACACTTATTTTCCTTTATAACCCTTACAGGGCAATTTTCTTCATATGAGGACACAATTGCCCTGGTGGTTTCGTCTACGAGTCTTTTGAGACCGAGCCACCCAGTAACTTTCTTGTCGATCTGCTGCAGATGCTCCTCCAGTGTCTCGGTATATCCGGACCAGTTGGTGTTATGTGGAACTCTGCGCTCAACTGTTGCAGAATCTGTAAAGACTAGATTGAATCGTATATGCACGTGATCGGAGAACGAGGGTTCGTCCGATACGTGCCAACTGCGAATTCGTTCCGCTATTAGGATGTTACACAGAGTCAAGTCAAGTACTTCCTGCCTTGCTCTGGTTATGAAAGTGGGTTGACATCCCCTCTTGAGGATGTTGAGATCTAGAGACATTATAAGTTCTAAAAGGTACTCACCTCTTCTGTTTACGTCGGTGCTGCCCCAAATCACGTGATGAGCATTAGCATCGCATCCCAGCAATAGTGATTTGCAATGGAAAGCCAGTCTCTGTAGCTCCCCTGCCGATATCTCCGTATCGCCAGGTAGGTAAGCAGATGCTACGACCAGATTATGGTTGCCATCTCGGGTGGTACAAATTTCGATGGCCACTAGGTCACTATTAGTAAATTCTGAAAGACAAAGGTAGTTAATGCGTTTGCTGACTACGACACAGGCTCTGGGGCGAGTAGAGCCCCTGCCGTTCACCACATTCGCGTTACTGACGCTAAGTCCTTTGACGATCCCGTCATGCTGCCACGGTTCCTGGATCAGAGCAATGCTCAGCCCCTCGCTGATGAACCGCGCTGATAATATGTCCGAGGCTCTTATGGCGTGGTGCAGATTACACTGCACCACACCAATGCTCGGGTCATCCGTCGGCATCGAGGTCGTCTTTAGCAACCTCACTCCCAGGGTTGGAAGTGGGTAGGTCGTCTGCCTCCTCCATAGGTTCTGGTGAATCAGGGAGGGCGTTGAGGTGTGAGACTTGCATTGGCTCCGGTAAGTTCGAGAGCGGGTGGTGTGCAGATGCCTCTTCGCTGGAGCTTTCAGTGTTGGTCTCCTTGTTGGTTTCGGTTGAGCTATTTTTGCTCTCATTTGCTCTGTCAGTTGTCTTCACCGCGGTGTCTTCTTTGTGAGCGCACTTCCAATTTTTCGGGTGGACCTTGGTCTTCCCGAAACGGTACGACACTTGGAAGTGGCGCCGGGCGATGATTTGCATAGACATCGGGTCTACGGCAACGATTAATGTGAGACCTTCTCCCTCCGTCGTCGCGTTGCTCAGCCTCCACTCGCTGGTGCGCAGCCCCTCGTTTTAAAGGCCAAGCAGAGTAATCGCACTGGTAGCATCCGTGCTACGAGGCAGATAGAGCGTCACTATCGTGGAGCGGGGAATGTCGTCCCCTATAGCAGTGCGCAGCGTGGCTCCTTCCCAAGGGTTGAGAGTGGGGGCAGTGTTTCTTAGCCATTCGGCAGTGGCCTCGTTGTCGCATTCAACTAGAAGGAATCCGGGCCGAAAGCGGATACTGCCGAACTCCGGAAAAACGGTGGTGGGCGTCTTGCACCATGGACATCTGCTCTGCAGTTAGCAGGAAGTCCGGGTAGTTTGATGCCATAATTGCGACCCTCACTGATGATGCCACCTGTGAGTACGTACTGCTGCTCCTACTGGCTGTTGCCAGAGGGGTGACAGCTGGTGTTGAAGGACCCGCCGATGTCACCGGGTGTACGTTCTGGTCGCGTGTTGGGACAGCTGCCTTTGGATGGGTACTCCTGCTCCTTGAGTACCATAAATCAAGAGGAGCATTGAAGTCACCTAATAATAGGCGATATTGCCCGGTAAGTAGAGGGGAAATGTTGGCCTGGTAACCAGGGGGACAACTTGATGCTGGTGGTATATATATATATTGAGAATATCTATATCAACATTTCCCGACCTGATGGATATCGCTTGTAGTTCGGTGGTGGTATCGGCGGCAGTGATATCGATTAATGAGTATGGCAACGAATTATGTATCAGGAAAGCCAAGCCTGGTCCTGAGCCGGTGGGTCGATCTCGTCCGTTGATGTTGAAACCTCCGTAGAAATTGAGCGATGAATCGGCGTTTAGCTTAGTTTCTTGAACTGCAGCAACTAGGTTGTGATGTCTGTCCATGAAGCCAGCGATCTCAACAACTTTGTTTTGTAGACCATTACAATTTAATTGAACAATCTTCGTTGTGGAGTAGTTCACAACTGGCTGTGGTGGTGCTGGTGTTAGAGTATGTCGTGGTGCAGTGTGTTGGACGGAAACTATGGGGGTGACAGGTGATTACTGTGATGTTGCGGAGTCGATGATGACTGCTGTCCACAGAAAGTTACGCAACCACGGGAGGGGCTAAGGGGGCTAAAGCCCCTCCCAGACACAGAAATTGGGAAAAAAATTACAAAATGAAAATAATGTGTATAAAGCAAGCCTCACATCAGCATATTTTTGACAAAGTCTACTTTAGCTTTCACATCAGCGAATACATATTTGATAACGTGTAAGCCTCGCCCTGTGGCGCGGGTCAAGAATAGTGCCTCCGTCTTTCCCGACGTGTCGTAAGACGCGACTAAAGGGACAGGAGAGAATAAAACTCTCCTGAGTTTCGAACATATCTCTACAATTGTGCGCGCAGCGACTCTGTTGTGTGCGCTCAAGCCTCGCCCTGTGGCGCGGGTCAAGAATAGTGCCTCCGTCTTTCCCGACGTGTCGTAAGAGGCGACTAAAGGGACAGGAGAGAATAAAACTCTCCTGAGTTTCGAACATATCTCTACAATTGTGCGCGCAGCGACTCTGTTGTGTGCGCTCAAGGGTTCAGATATGTACGAAACTTAACAAAAAATTGACCCCTGTGGACTTTGGGGTAAGAATTATGCCACAGCGTTCCCGGCTTGTCGTAAAAGGCGACTTGAGGGATAGGGTACGTAGGCTTGTAACCTGCGTACTTGAAACTTTCTTTAAACTCGAAACATTAATCGAGCCTCGGATACCTCGGACTGACTCACCGGCAACGACTTTTGGCTATAAACAACGGACCACGATTGGGTTTTGGAACGTTCGAACGATGTGGGGCGAGTGTAACAACATGAGGCTTACTGAAGTCGAACGGGAAATGACCGCGTATAACATCGCTATATTAGGACTGAGCGAAACAAGATGGCTCGGATCAGGAGCGACTCTATCACCAAGCTCTAATACTGTTTTATTGTACTCTGGAAATGATGACCAAAATGCTCCTCGGCAGGCAGGAGTCGGAATCCTCTTGACTAGGGATGCACGTCGATCCCTTATCGATTGGAAACCAGTTTCCGACCGTATTATCACCGCCCGATTCAAATCCAGAGTACGAAATATCACGATAATTCAGTGTTACGCACCGACCGAACCAGCTGATCAAGCTGACAAATACGTTTTCTACCAAAGACTTGGCGACACCTTTGATAGGGCTCCCAGAGGTGACATTAAAATCATAATGGGGGATCTCAACGCTAAAGTCGGGTCAGATAACCAAGGATTGGAACACCTTATGGGAAATCATGGGTTAGGCGACAGAAACCAGAATGGCGAGATGTTTATAGAGTTTTGTAACTCTCGTCAGCTCGTCATTGGTGGAACTCTGTTTAACCCTTTCCCGGAGTCCAATTTTGAGCATTTGACATACAAATCGTGTCAAATTTTGGCGTTGTGTCCGGCAATGAGTTAAACACAAAGATTGCCACTTATCAACCTGGACCTCTCCGAATGGCAGAACTGAGAACCAGATTGACCATATTGCTGTTTCCAAAACGTAGAGAAACTGTGTCTTAGACGTTAGGGCGAAACGTGGTGCTGATATTGGCAGTGACCACCATCTTGTCATCGCAAAAATGCGCTTACGAACGGCAGCAATCCAGCGTCCTAACCGTGCAAATATTTGCCCTAAATATAATGTGCAGAAGCTCAAACTTCCATCAACCAAGCGTGCGTTCTCCACCGCTTTGCGCGAAAAAGCTAATGCACCACCACTAAATGAGAATCCGACAATTGACGATAGATGGAAAGTCGCTAAGAACTCATTTATTTCGTGTGGCGAAGAAATTTTAGGACAATTGGATCGCGGTAGGAGACCATTTATTAGCGACTCCACTTGGTCTCTTATCTCAGCACGCAAGAGAGTTAAAGAGCAGATCAACTCAGCTGCTGACGATTCAGCTAAGGAACGATACAGAGCTGAATACCGTTCGCTCCAAAAAGGCGTTCAAAGGAGTGTTAGGCGTGATAAGCGCAATAATATCAACGCGCTTGCGAAGGAGGCAGAGGATGCGGCTATCCGCGGTGACAGTGGAACACTCTTCAAGCATATCAAGCCATTAACTGGCAGATCTTTACTAACGGAACATCCTGTGAAATATAAGGAAGGCGTTCTGCTCGTTACCGAAGAACAACAGCTGCAAAGATGGAGAGAACACTTTTTAGAGGTCCTTAATAACACCTTCGGGCCTGCAAGTGCATCTTCATTGCCAGCAGAAGACGTCCCTCGAATAGACGGCATTAGTTCTGGTCCACCATCCAAAAAGGAACTAATAGACGCTATTAAATCAATGGACGCCGGTAAAGCCCCTGGGATTGATGGAATTCCGTCTGAATTCTTGAAAGCGGATATTATCGCTTCAGCGGATATTTTCCTTCCCTTAATCCAAGAGTGTTGGGAAACCGAAACTCTTCCCAGTGAGTGGAAAAAGGGCGTAATTATTAAAATTCCGAAGAAAGGTGACCTGAAGAATTGCAATAATTGGCGTGGGATCTGCCTACTTCCTGCTGTTTCCAAGCTGATGGCTAAGATTGTTTTAGGACGAATCAAGGACAAAATCGATGACACATTGAATGATGAACAAGCTGGCTTTCGCGAAGGGTTTTCCTGTAGCGACCACATTAACACACTCCGTATTATCATCGAGCAATCCGCGGAATGGAGATCCCCATTACATCTCATGTTCATCGATTTTGAGAAAGCCTTTGATAGCGTTGATCGTCTCTACATCTGGAATGCCTTACGGAGACGAAATATCCCAGATAAGATAATCTCCATCATCAAGGAATCCTACAATGGAGCCCAATGTCACGTCCTGCATAAGGGCAAGCTTTCAGATCCTTTTGAGGTGCACAGTGGAGTGAGGAAAGGCTGCATTTTGTCACCTATTCTCTTCCTTGTTGCCATTAGTGATGTACTCGGCTCCGCACTCCAATTACATCGTAACAAAGGTATCAGATGGAAATTGTTCGATCACCTTCAACATCTTGACTATGCTGACGACGCTCTAAATTGAGCAAGTAATGCGGGGCTGAAAGTCAATGCTGCCAAGATTAAGTTTTTGAGCACATGTTCAGGGGGCAAAGCGCAATTTTGATTTCGGGACAGGCAGTCAAAAAAGTTGATAAATTTTGCTACCTCGGAAGCGTAGTTACAGCAGATGGTGGAGCGGATGCTGATGTAAAATCACGAGCTAGGGTGGCTTGACTCCTTTCTTGCTAAACAACAATATTTCCAGACGCACCAAACTACGACGCTTCAATTCAAATGTGAAATCCGTGCTGCTATATGGCTGTTCAACCTGGAAAGTGATTAAAGAGATTACTGATAAGTTGCAAACTTTTGTAAATCAGTGTCTACGATGCATCCTACATACTCGTTGCCCGGAGCGTCTGATTCGTCGTGGCGGAGGTGTTTTGTCCATAAGTTCATTGTTCGGGTGATTAGTTCGATAACATCCGACCGACTAGATATTGCTTAGTAAGAAGTTCATTATGGCTTCTCAAAGTCATCATTTTTGTCTCCTGGTGCAGATGATCCACTGAGGACATCTTAACATAGCCGGTGATGGTGCGAAGTGCCGTGTTTTGGCAGGTTTGTATGTGAACCCCAATTTGTGTTGCAGAGACTATTTGTCCACGTCGGTGCTGCATAGTTGACTAGGGGGCGACCGATAGCTTTGTATGTAGCCAGAAGTGTTCCTTTATCAGTGCCCCAAGTACTACCGGCAAGAGCTTTAAGTATGTATTTTGTTTCTGCTCCTGAGTTTACAGTAGATGTTCTCAGCGTGGGTGTTAAATTTGCCGGAGTTGTCTATCGTGACACCAAGGATCTTGGGAGTCCGAATCGTTGGGATAACGTTCGTATCGATGTATATGGGAAGCTGCATGTTTTACTCTTGTTTGAAGCTGGTGAATAATTTGGCGGAGGACTTTGGCGCCGAGAGCTTCAAGCTTTTACTCACGAAGAAGTCGTTGAGCGCCAGCAGATATTCGTTGATACGGTCGCACATTTCGGGAATGTTATTGCCAGTCGCCATGATGGTACAGTCGTCGGCGTAAAAAGTGATTTCGGTTTCCATAGGTGGTGTGGGTAATCAGCCCTGTGTAACGTCTTGTTTGATTTTCCTGAGTTTGGACTTCGCGTTCCGAAACTCAGTGCAGGATTGTCGACCGGCAAGGTAATTTACGGTACATTTATGAATACATGGAGGAGTAGTGTTGCGGAGATCTATCAGAAGTACTGTGTGGTTCACAGTGTCAAACGTTTTTGACAAATAGAGAGCTACGAGGATAGTGCGCTTGCAGGGTTTCGGCTGATTGAGTCCATTGAATATGTTGCAGGTAATCTTAACAAGAGCGGTGGTGATGCTATGCATTTCCGAAAACCGTGTTGATGTTTGGCAAGCTGAACGTGCTCTAGGAGTTTTGGCAACACTAGTGCATCGAGTATTTTGGCCACGGGAGACAGTATCGTTATTGGACGGTATGATTCTGCTAGTGTATGATCTTTACCTGGCTTCGGAATGGAGGTGATACGGCCTTTTTTCCATAGCTTAGATATGATGAAGGTTTTCAGCGATAAGTTCATCGTAGCAGTGATATACTCAATGGCCGGAAAGTCAACGTGTTTGAGCATGATCATGGCAATACCGTCCGGTCCATACGCTTTGGAATTGTTCGCATTTTTTATTGCAAGCTTTACTTCATTTGAGGTAACCTGAAAGTGTTGCTCAGTAGTGCTGTTGCCGATAGCTGTGGTAATTATGCGCTTGAGCTTATCTTTTTCGGATGTTGGTTGAAATTGTGAGCGCAATGTCGTCGTTGTTGTAGGTCTTATCACCGAACTTTATGGCTACCTTACCTTTGGGTTTTGTAGGATTTGATAGAGCACGCACCGTTCTCCAAAGGTTGCTTACGTCGGATTTTAAGTGACAGGTTTTTAAATGCGTATTCCATAGCTGTCTCCTAGGGTCGTTGACTTGGTTATAGCGTTGTTAAGATCGCCGATGCGAGGATCATTTGGGTCTGCTGTTCGGAATTTATCTCTCGTTCTTGCCAATTCTACAGCGGAAGATGGGAAGTGTGGTCTCATGATAGGAATGCGGCTCGCTGGAATGTATCTTTTGGTTGCATTTAAGATAATCCGTCTCAGTTTCTTTTCAGTAGTACGTACGTCTATGGGGGTTGGAAGGGCAGAAAACGCTTCGTTGGTATAGGTTTTAAAGCCAATCCAATCGGCTTTGTTGAAGATTGTGTATGTTTTCTTCTATGTGTACGTAAACTGGGACGGTTTATCAACCGTGAGAACAATTGGCAAATAGTCTGAAGAGAAAGTGATTAAAGGTGCCCATGTGATGCTGTTGATGAGCCCTGGACTGACAATGGATATGTCAGGCGAGCTTCTGCATGGTCCAGTAATTCGGATTGGTGAGTCATCGTTCATCGGACATCAGATTCATCTATAGTTGTTTTGCGATATGGTTACCACTGGTGTCGTTGTTGAGGTTAGAGTGCCATAAATCATGATGAGCATTGAAGTCACCTAGTAATAGGCGATATTGCCCGGTAAGTAGAGGGGAAATGTTGGCTTGGTAACCAGGAGGATAACTCGATGCTGATGGTATATAGATATTGCAAAATTGCATGGGTGGTTCCGGGACAGAGACCCGGCCGCGATAGGAATTCAAATCTTAGATGGTCGCAGCTAGCGCCGTTGGCGCCGAACAGAACGAGGTGGAGAGTAGGCGTAGTTATTGCCCTATGCCCCACAAGGGGATGACAGGAGCTAGAGAGAGAAACCGTCTCTTTTCCAATTAAATTTAGCCTGAAAACGGTTAAATTGGCAACACTGAAGAATATTCGCTCGTACGTTTTAGTATCAAACATAAACTGTGAGGTTTCTCATCACGAATGAGTAGGCCCAATTTAAAAGCCTGGAAAATTTCCTGTAAATAAAACCACCGTCAACTAAAATTTTTTTTTTATTATTCTTTCAAAAAGTGAGAGGCCAGCTTTTATTGCGTCTGTCTTTTTACTGATTTTAAACCAGATTTTTTTCGTAAGTTTTAATACCGCTACACGTAAGTATGTATAGTTACATAAAAATCCACACGCGTCATTCTGATATTCTACGTTCTAATTAACCTGTTTTCGTGCGAAACAGGTCTCTCCCCAAAAAAATAACCAACATATAAAGTTATCCACGAAATGGTTTGAAAAATTCCAAATTTGTATATGCATGTAATGCGGATGAGAATGGATTGGACCAAAAAGACAAAAAAAAATGCAGTGACGTTTGACCGGAATTCTAATCAATCGATTGAATCATTAGCACAACAAGTAGGAATTCCATCTATTCAAATCAAACTGATAATTTTTTTTAGTATCTACTTGATTTGATTTTTTCTTATGGATAAATTAGATAGCTAGCTGTGGCTCAAAAAAAAACATTTTTGTCTGTACAATCTATCTTTCGCCAAGATATACTTAGGTACGTACGGCGAATGTCTGCTGGTGGACGGACGCACAATTTGGGAGATATCTTTCTCGCTGGCTCTGTTTATGTTTGTAAGAACATTTGCATGATGTTTTGGATCGTTTGGGGCACACGCTAGGAACAATAATATCGAATCGACATGCTGGCGAAATGGAGAACACGTTAAGGAAAAACTTATTCTGTATGCGATTTTTTGTATATATTGTAGACTATACGTATATGTATACAGCATTTTTTTTATTTAAATTTATTTATTTTTTTATATAAAAAAGAAAAGATTGGTGCGGCTTCCAACCACCAGCAGGTGGGGTCAGTCCAGTCCAGTCTGCCTGGTTCTGTTTTGTGCCATATTATCAAGATTGATATCTCTCTCTCGTGTGCGCGGCGCTCGAAAGTCGAAAGTCGCTCTACGGTCTTCTGAAAAAGACGCAATCGACCATGGAGTTGGAGATTAGCAACGCGAGATTTTAATGAAATCGTGAAACTTTTATATATAAAGCCAAGAGCATACAATATTCTTTTGTAACTAATCAGTTGACTATAATCGCGACTCGTCGATATCATACATTGGCCGGTCCCGGTAGTGTCGCGTTTCAGATACATACTCGTATGTACCTTTAGTTCTCAGTTCGCCAGATATGTACCGCGATCGCACGACAACTCCTCGAATTGTTTAATGAAGTTATAAGCCTAACACCTTATATCCATTTCAAAAGAATAATTATTATTCTCTGGCAACATACAAGTTTTGAATGCTAAACTCGCCCAACGGTTATATTTATGTATGTTGATATTTTATTGTTTTGTGTTCGGATAATCGTGAAATAATTAAATTAGAAAAAAAATTAAAATACATTTCGTGTCGAGCAGCTGGTTCTCGAATCGATCGGGACAAAATAGTGGGTTCGTTCCGTGAGGTGAAAGGCAAATATACGTTAGGTTGCCTATAATTACAATCATAATGCATAATTAATTACGAACGGGTGTGCATAATCAAATCGTTTACGTTTTGTATTCAAAGGACTTTTTTTTTAATGCACCTATAGTGTTGTTAGTTTTTTTTTATTGAAACATAGCCATTCCAATATCAATGGTCTTTCTATGCCCGTTGACAACATTTAAATAGCATTCACTTTATAATATTGTTGCATATCGGACCGATCATCCCACAATACGGTTCTGTGATTGATCTCAGGCGGTTTTCTTAGTTTTTTTGTGTTTTTAAAGAAATATTTTCATTAAGTCCGCAAAAATCTTTTCATTTATACGAAAATTTTTATAGATTTTGTTTTCAATTAAATACTAGTGATAATGAATTCCTCAAAATCCAAAATGGAGTATCAAACACACGCTACTATTCAGATCAAATCGAACAGATCTTTTGTTCGAAATGATGCCATCCTGGAACCACGATATACGGTAAGTTTGTTTCCGTCAAAATGTTCACTTAAGCATTTATAAACATTCATCATTACATATATTTTATGTGCATACATTGAATTTTTTTTTGCATGGCTTGGCTTCCTATTTTCTATACATAATGTACTTTGTTGTATGCTTTTATTGCTCTACACTTTTTTTTTGTCTAATTAATTTTTACGCATATGCCAAGTATTTATGCGAAATTTTAAAATATTTTTGCTTTTAGAATGCATTGGAATTTAATGATTATTTTGAATTAATTGATTGTTTTTTTTTTGTGTGTTTCTCCCAAAATAGCTTTCGGATTTGCAGCCGGTGGCGAGACTATCACAGAAAATGTCGAAATCATTGACGATCAAAGATGATTATCGGATTGAGTTGATAACAGAGAAGGATTCGAAGGAAGTTTTAGACTTTCTGAAGAGATTCTTCTTTAAGGTACATAATATTATGATTTGTCGTTTGTTGTCAAATTACATAACAAGTTTGGAATAGAGAATCTCGACTAGAATTTCTTTTATCCGCTGTTCTATTGTGTATGTGTTTTAAGACTGTTCTAAATTAACCCAGGAAATTTGAACAAAAATTTGGACAAACTTGGGGAAAATTAGAGGAAAGCTAAATTTTTGCATGAGCCTTCCTTTCGAGGTCCTACACAATACCCCAAAAGTCCCCGTCTGTACGAGTGCCGCTAGTGGTTGTACAGAGGGTCGAAAACCCTCAAAAACAGGTTTTTCTGAATATCTAGATAACGGTAATATTTGCTAAAAAGTGCTGTATGGAAAATGTATAGCTCTTGTGGTTTGTAAATAGAATGTCAAAGGTTGATTTTGATTCGACTAACGGTGCCAGGGGGTCTTAACGGAATTTTTGACAAGTTTCAGAAAAATCTTTATAACGGTAATTCCGGCTAAAAAAATTTGTATGACGAATTTTTAGCCCATACGGTTTCGAAGAAAGTGGCCAAATTTCTTATCTTATACGTACACACTCCAGGGTGCTAATTTTAAGGTATGATTGTAAGACTATGGGCCAATTTTTAAGAGAATCGTACATGCACCTCACCTTGGTAGAAGTTGGGGAAAATTGAGATGAAAAAAATCATTCGTTTTTGCGTCAAATCACAAACATTTTATTTTGCAGATCAGTAAAAACCAAACCACTCATCCGATTTTAATGCGGTTAGTTTTGTTGTTTAGATAAATTAGTTGGCTGTTATATTAAGCCTATTTCGGTATTCTTGCTAGTCTAGTTTTGGAGATATAAGGTTTAAGTCGCGTAAAAAAAATGAATTTTTCAAAAACCTTCGCATGCCTGTGGCAGCTAAAGGGTTAAGAACCGGAGTGTGTCCGATACACTTTTTTTGCTAGAAATCACATGAGGAATAATTTTTCGGTGCGTTTATGCGGTAATTTTCGGACACGACGAGTACAAGCTACCCCTAAAGATAGAACAGTTCCCGGGAACACGTTGTTTGTATAAGTTTGACCCCACGTTGCTCCCATTGGGGGCCAGTTACAGATCGGGCATTGGCATTGTATTTAGATACATATATTGAAGGAATATATTCATTGCAGACCACTTTCCCGCATAAGTTATTCATGAAATTAACAAACAATGGCTTATAGCTTAAACACCGCTTACGATGGTACGTATCGATCTACAATTTTTGGTATTAATTTAGGCGTTATAGAAGCTACAAATTCGTCATATAACACGTTTTAGTGGACATTACCGTTATAGAGATATTCCCAAAAACCGTAAATGTTGACTTTTCGCCTTGTAACTTCCTTGGGTGCTCACCCATAGATGGGGACTTTTGGCATTTTATTTCCAGCCACAGAAGCTATAAATATGTCATAGATGACTTTCCAACAGACACCACCGTCACAGAGGCATTCACGAAAAACCCAAAAATTCTCGTTTTTCTAAGATTTGAATCCCCATAGCACCCTCAAGGGTGTATATATTGATGAGAAATTTGGCCACTTTCTTCAGAACCGTATTTGCTACGAATTACCCATACAACATCTTTTAGCCAGATTTACCGTTATAGACATTTTCGTGAAACCTTGTTCAAAATACCGTTAGACCTCCTGGCACCGTCAGGAATGTTCGAATCAAAATTGATTTCTGACATATTATTCTGAAACCACAAGAGCTACAAATTCAATATACACCACTTTTCAGCACATATTACCGTTATCGAGATATTCGAAGAAAAAACTGTTTTTGATGGTATTTGACCCTCTGTAGCATCTCTAGCGGCAGTCGTATAGACGTGAACTTTTGGGGTCTTGTTTAGGACCTCGAAAGGATAGCTCATGCAAAAATCCAGCGTTCCCTCATTTTTCCGAAGTGGAATGCCAATTTTCCTGGGGTAAATGGAGACATTCGCAAACCAACATTTTTGGAAAAATAATATTTTCATCTGTACACTTGGACCAATTGGAACCATGTTCACTCATTGCAGATGATATCGCACTCTACTTCAGGGGTGTCAAACTCAAAACCTCGCCCTGGCAAAATATCAGTATATCCTTAGGTTTAAGCGAGCCGCAGGATAGAAAAAAGCCTATAAACAATTTATTTGAAATTTAATGAGAGAAAAATTGTTTTTAAATATTTGTATACAGGGTGTCCCGCAACTGGTTAGCCATAGACCAATGGTAGACTCTACAGGATGTTTTAGGAAAAATGTCGCCAAAATTATTTCTCTAGCTTTTACCGTTAAGGAGTAATTTCCTTTTTTGTGATTCTTGTCAAAAAACACGACTTTCTTTGAAAAACTCAAATTTTCTAGCTTCCACTTTAGCCAAATCAATGTTTTTCATATTCTTCTGAAAGAACACAAAATTTCCAATAAAAGGACATATCGAACGTTTCGAACGGTTTCGTATCTTCCGAGATACGACGTTTTGAATTTTGCAGAAATGTCAATTTCAATTTTTAATGTCAAAATTAAACCCAAATTTCGTAACGGTACATTGTAGTGGCAAATCTGCAAAGTTGACAAAAGTTGGCGTAGTATCTTAACTTTCGAACGGCATATAAGAATAAATCACAGAATCATACAGTTTGTGAATAATATGTGTAAAAGGGAAAAAAAAACATAGTCCGTAAGTGGAAGAAATCTTGCTTTTACTTGGAAATAGTTCAGTCACATAAGCATTTCCAATAGAAAAAAATACAGTAAGGCTATTTTTTCTTGGTCTTGAATCAGTGGGCTCCCAGGAGTCTAAAACTCATTTTACTAAAATAAATTTGATCGGAAAGGTCCCAAAAAGGACAAAAAAGGACACTATTTAATACTTGACTGGAGGTCGGCATGCGGGGTATCATATCAAAGGCGACGCCGAGTACATTACATATCCGGTGTTTGATTCCTATTTCAAGGACTCTAAACGGAGTAAATCGCGTTTGAATGGAAAAAATTTCGTGTTTCCCGTAATCATCTGTATCTTTCCAAAGCCGTAACTACGCGAATAATTCAAGTTGCCACTTCCTTTTTCATTTTTAGAATCTAAGATTCTATCATTAAATTTGCTAAGGAAAAACTGGATCGGAAAACTCTGAAAAGGGACATAAAAGGACACTAATTATTACCTGACAAATTAAAATGTTTATCCTTTTTTTAGACGATGAAAATGAAAAATACTCTCACAATATTAATGTGTACACAGCGAATCTTCGTACAAATAATTCAACACATAAAACAAATTTGTTTATACTTACCGTTATAATTAGCATCTACAACAGTAGCGAAAAGTATTTTTTCATAATGCATAACAACCAAGTCTATGCTTGATGTAAAAATTTTACTTCCTTTTCAAGATTGAAGTCGGTTTGGTACATTTGCATACTATGTTTTTTTTTCTTTTATACATATTATTCAGAAACTGGATGACTCTGTGCTTTATTCTTATATGCCGTTCGAAAGCTAAGATACTACGCCAACTTTTGTCAACTTTGCAGATTTGCCACTACAATGTCCCGTTACGAAATTCGGGTTTAATTTTGACATTAAAAATTGAAATGGACATTTCTGCAAAGTTCAAAACGTCGTATTTCGGAAGATACGAAACCGTTCGAAACGTTCGATATTGGAAATTTTATGTACTTTCAGAAGAATATGAAAAACATTGATTTGGCTAAAGTGGAAGCTAGAAAATAGGAGTTTTTCGAAAAAAGTCGTGTTTTTTTACAAGAATCACAAAATAGGCAATTACTCCTTAACGGTAAAAGCTAGAGAAATCATTTTGGCGACATTTTTCCTAAAACATCCTGTAGAGTCTACCATTGGTCTATGGCTAACCAGTTGCGGGACACCCTGTATACTCCAATCATTAGAGACGAAATAATAGGGGTTAGCGTGCAAAAATTGGGGATTTCTCAAATTTTTTATATGTTATAAATGACAGGTGGGGTAAGTCAAAAACCAAGTTTGCGTCACTTTCCACCCTGTGCTCCCGCCGCTATCTTCAAAAACCATCTAAAATCGGCCATTTCATCAGTTTTTGGCCTGCAACTTCTTTACAGTCCATTTGAGCACAAAATCTGCCAGGACAATTCCTACATTTCCTACAAATTTAATCTAAGATGTTGTACTCCACAATCAAAATTAACAGAGTTATAGCTCCAAGAAAATGGAGAAAATATCAAAAATCATACCATAGCCTCCTCTGCATTTTAGTATAGAGTTCTCGAAGTATGTTTTGAAATTTGTTAGTAATGATTTTTGGAATTTTTAGCATATTCTTTGCGCTATAACTCTGCCAATTTTGATTGAAGAGTATAACTTGTCAGATGAAATTTATAGGAAATTCTGTGCTCTACATTTTTGGTCTCGGCACATTTCGTGCTCAAATGGACTGAGAAGGAGTTATAGACCGCAAACTGATAAAAGAGCCGATTTTAGATGGTTTTTTTAAAAGATAGCGGCGGGAGCACAGGGGGGAAACTGACGCAAAGTTGGATTTTAACTTAGCCCACCTGCCTTTATAACATATCAAAAATTTGAGAAGTCCCCAATTTTTGCAGGGTAAAATCTCCCCGTTGATTGGAGTAATACACCAGAGTCACTAAACTCGGGGTATCCTTTAGAAATCCTATCTTTTGAAAATGTTCTTCAAACAAATTTAGAAACTCTACACAAGAAGTTAACACGAACGTTTAGTTGATCGATCAGTAACCACTATTTGTGAATAATTTTTCACCAATTTTTGGACACCTGATCAGAACAGTAGTGGAAAAAATCCAAAAAAATGTATACTATTGGAGAGCTTTTGTGAAATATTTCTCGCATAGTAGATATTTTGAAGTTTTTTTCTGCAAAAAAATTTAGGTTGATATATTTCATAGAAAGGACTCAGCGGCTCTCAAAGTGTAGATAATTTATTTAGCAGTTTATACAAATTTTTTCGTAATCAATTTTTCATGTAAATCTAGAAAATCGAGAAAAAAATATATAGGCGTAAAAAAAAAATCAATTTCCAATTCCAAGGGTCTTTTTATACTTCGTTATTCCAAAAAGTCTCAAGATTACTAACTTGTAACAATTTTTACCACACTTTTATGGACGATTTTGTTATGTCATGTTGACGGTTTTATATACGATAATTGAATATTTCCTGCAAAAAATGCTGTTTTTTGTATCAGAGGTAGGTACTCCAAGTTTTGATACTATTAAACTATTTTTTGGTGGAGAGTATAATGGTACTCTGATTTGACGCGCAGCAAAAATTTACCCCTTTCACCGTGGAGAAGTTATGGACGCGTCGACTTGAAAAGTTCCGATAGCCGATTCAGGCGTGCCCTACGTCGTAGCAACTAAATTTTTGGCAAACGTCAACTCCATTTTGTTAAGAATATTTCCCTAAAATATCCAGACTCATGAGGCATTACATTCAGTAATTACATACAAAAAAAAAGTAAGAGTAAAACAAAAATGCAAATACACCATTTTTATTTTTGTGTCTAGGGTATAATTTACCAAAATAAATTTATTGTGTTACATATTATTGCAAAGGCATTTTTATGTAGTTTAATTCGTGCTCAAACCATTTGTTGTATCTTTTATGGTTTTTGAATTAATAAATAAAACGAAAAATGACCTCTCATCCCCCCTTAAAGTCGCAATAACTTCAGATCGACTGATTCCATCTGTGTATAGGTTTCACACAGATGGAATCATGCGATTTAAGACGGCAAAATACGTAAAGATTGACTAGTTTTGTTAATTGTTTCCAAAATTCGAGGTTTTTTGCCCCACTGTGCGCCAGCGCCGGTCGTCCAGGTTAAAAAAACAACATTGGAAGCCAAAATTGTTCGACTGACATAAATTAATTTCGGACAGAAAGGTGGCAAAAGGGTAAAAAAAATCGGTTAATAGACTAAAACTGTTATCCATGCAGGTGATTTCCTCACCAAATACAAGATTTCGGGGCCTTTAAGGCTTGAAGGGGATTCCGACTATCAACAAGATTTAGTAAATCTTAGATTTAGTTATAAGTTGTACCATATTGTACTGCAATTTGAATAATGCAAGTACATTCGACGATGTATTTTGAATTTAATGACATACGATTTAATCTAGTAGACGGGTTTCGACTCGATTAATTTAGTGGTTTTAGCAAATCCTATCAGTAGTGCGAATCCCCTTAGTCTTCTTAAAAAAATCTGAATCCACGATGATCTTGTCCCATAACCTGAGACATGCGAACGCGAATTATAATGCAACCAAAGCAGATAATTATAAGGTTCGGCAAAGCCAAAATTTGTGAACCGAATTTGGAGACAATTCAAAAAATGCCGCCTTAGGGCTCCATTACACAGTCATATATGATAATAGATATTATCATATCCTTAAGCCTACTCGATTTCGTTTAGTGCACGTGTAAAAATTTACACCGAATGAATCGAGAAGGTTTAATGATATGATAATAGAAATATGACTGTGTAATGGAGTCGTTAAACAAATGTACCTCAAATATCCGTCAGATATTTGTTGACAGACCATAGAGGACGATTTCTAAAATACATAGTTTAAGCTTGCATAAGCCACTGACTTCTTGACAAGTTTTTAAGTGAATTTCTGGGATTTGAGTTTAACACCTTAAGGGCGGAATTTATAGTCGTCATTTAAGGAATAAGGATTCCCTTAAGGAATAACTATAAGGGAATGCTTATTCGCGCAAAACGTCACTTATAAAGGCATTGCCACATTCAATTAAATAATTTAATTCAGAAGCCCAATTATAGTAACTGACAAACATATTATAAAATAAATACATAGTAGTAGCAAACCTCAATTTTTTTTTTAAGTATGAGCTACTATGGGCGTAATTCAGAGTCCCCACTTAAGCAATAAGGATTTCCTTAAGGAATAAGCGTTTCGTTTATATAAGGGAACCCTTAAGGAAGCTTCGTATTCATATACATCACTAATTACGGCGTTGCCTCATTTAATAAACGATTCACTTATTGGGCAAATGTATGGAAAGTGACAAATAAAATATACACAAAAATCAGGTAGTTAAAAATTCAAAATTTTAAAAAAAAATCAAAGTGTTTCAATAATGATACGTCAAGAAATATATGAATTCATCCAAGGTTACTAGATATGTATACGTACCTTAACGAATAAGGGAACCCTTTAGGAAACTCTTAAGCGTTTGCTTATTGAGTGACTATTATTAGCGTCAGTCCCTTAAGTGTTCCCTTAAGTATAAGTGGGGACTATGAATTCCGCCCTATGAATCGCAAAATTAATAAGGATTCCCGTAAGGGTTCCCTTAAGTATAAGTGAGGACTATGAATTCCGTCCTAAATGTTTCATTTTTACGCTTTAGTGCTGATACATATTGTGTTTCTTCGACCGCACAAAACTGCGAGTTTGACATATGCCTACTCTACTATACTCCTCCAGGATTTTTAAACCTACTAAGACTACATGGAAGTCATACTCGTACACTGCCGGTCACCAGAACAGGGACACGAATTTTGTTTGTGGCTTGTAAATCATATCGTTCAGTGCAGTGTCTCTCTGGGAATCCAGGACAATAAAAGCGGATTGAGAAAAAGTGCTTAATATTCTTATGGATATTGATTGAAAAAAATAGGCTTGAAGAGAAAATTACCTCATTTATGGCCCATAAATGGTGGTGTGTTATTCAGTAAAATTTCACGGAAACCTTCAGAAAAAAATGAATGAACAGCACCACACTTTTTTCATAATAAAGTAATCGACGTAGCGAATTGAGAAGGACATTAAAAGCTTTTACAGTCACTACGAAAGATACAAAAAATTTCAGATAAGCCCCAAACTTCACCTGCACTTCTGCATTTTTGGTGCTACTAAAAAGCACCACAGACCTAGCGATTTATTGGTCAATCGATTGAGCAATCGATTACGAACAATCAATCTCACGCCCGTACAGCACACACACTATGCAATTTATTGCGCAATCTGACATGACAGTCTCACAGCCCACACAATACAACACGACATAGCGAATATTATCTATTTTGTGGCGATGGAAGATGGACATCCATTGCTACTTTAGATGGAGAATGCCCGCCACAACCACAGCATGAGGAATGAACACAGGTTTATGTCAAAAAATCAGCAACTGAAAACATATGATTGTCATGACAGATTATCCGTAAAATTGCATGGCAATATGTTCCACATGTCCAATCAAAAAATTGAATCTGATGGTCACATTCACCTTCCAATTTATCTCGCAATCAAACAACCTCTTCGATCGATCAGAGGGTATGTGGCGCCCATAAGAAGTAACGGTACATGTTAGAAATAAGAAGAAGATGAGAATGCAAGCCTGACCTTTCAAGGGCTACACATTCTAACAAAAACTTCCTTTTCAGGGGACTCGAGCGTATCTATTCTTGATGACAATACAAAGATTGAACAAATAAAAAAGTAACCTAAGACACTATGTACATAACGAGCTAAGCCGTAAAAAATCAACACCAATTTTGTCTTAAGCGGAAAGTAAGCCACAGAAACTACACACGAAATAATAATGTCATGCATGACCAACATAATTTGTTTGTTTGTCATAATTTGGAACGAGCTAAAAAGGGGCGAAATAAAATGCCGCAAGGAAGAAAACAATTGAAAATTAATTTCCCCCAAGAATTAAGAATTTTGATTGGCCCTGTGATTACATTATCCTCAAATCTTGCTAAAGAAAAGAGACACATAACTTTTAAATAGAGGACAAAATTATAGCACGTAACTATTATTGTATTTATGGAATATTTATTTTAATTTCCGGATGAAGTTTTAAAATTTTTGTTTAGTCTAGCGTCTGCCATTTGTGTTGAATTACAAGAGAAGCACGGCCACTAAATAAATATTGAGCTCCCGAAGAAATTCATATGAAATGAAAAAAAGGAAACACTCAGCATAAATGTAAAAGCGTTTAAACAAAACTCTCCTCCTCTCTCCTGTGAGAAATTGCATACGCAAAGACACCTTTTTCATCACTAATTTTCTGGAGTCGTTTTCGATAACTACCATCCGCAACTTTCGCAACCATTGAAATTCAATCTCTTCGCGGATGGATTCTTTCAGTTGATTCTAATTGCAATGAGAGACGTAATATAGCAGTCCTCCCTAATTTGTTTTTGGATTTGGCTTCTCCGATTTACCTAGCTCTAACTTGATTCTCTAAGAAATCTCGAGAAAGGTTAATATTAATTTAATACTAAGTTTAGATTCTGGAATTCCATATAAACTCTGTACAAAGCCTAGATGAACTATGGTGAATTGCGTTAAGGAGTCTGAATTAATACACTCAGAAAAAATCGTTATAAAATCAAAAATAATAGCTATGATTCAAAAATTCAAATATTATTTGGCACCATATAAATAAATAACAGGCGCGACAATCCAACATTGGACTAAGGCCGCAGGGTGTGTTAGTGACATCCTATTTTCAAGATCTTATCTGCTTTTTGTTGAGGTAATGAGATCAGCATCACGCTCAGCAGTGTTATTTATCCCCATAAATGGGTACTCGTTTAACATCTGAGTGAGATCATAGTCCGTCACAAACTCATGAATTCGAAAAACACCATGACCCACGGTGAGATTGGAACTCATGACCTTTGCACCGATGGTGCGCGCACTAACCGTTAGACCAGATGGCACCATATACGTTTACGTTTAATTCAAAAATGTTTCATTTTGAATCAATAGTGAAAATTTTAAGTGATTCTTGTACTTTTAAAATTGCTTCATGTCAAATCAAAAGGGAATATCACTTTATTTTCTAAGTTATTTCATTTTGTTTTAAAAGTGATTTCACTTTAAATTTAAAATGTTTTGATTGTAAGATTAAAAAAGTGAAAAAATATTTTTTTTACTTTTTTCAATTTTTTTTTATTTATTTTATACTTAATCTTTTTACCATATTTTAAAAACTTTATTTTTTCACTTTGCTTCTACTGGGAATCGAACCGGGATAGGTACCCGGTTTCGTAGTCCTACTTCCTACACCTAAGCTATCTGAGATTACTAGCACTGAACCAAATAGCCGCGTGATGGACACAGCGTTAAAAATTAAGCATCTTTAAAACAAAATTGAATATATTCAAATCGAGGTTTCAGTTAATTTTGAACAGATCATTAAAGTGAATCCTATTAAATTTAATAAAAAACTATTTGTTTTTAAAATGATTTATTGATGTATTCCAATTTTGCTTTTAATATGTTTCACTTCAAATGTAAGTGATGATTTTCTTCTGAGTGTAGGTTTCTACTACATGCTAACTGGGGTTTCAATAACTAGGTGGGCATGTATGTATTCTGTGAATTACCGTAGCGTTTCAATCCCTGTGTGACCATGCATTTTTGTGTTTGTCTTTATAAACAAAATTTGAGTCCGGTTGGTGTAAAGGTTAGTGCGTACAGGATCGATGCACAGGATCGTAGGTTCGAGCCTCACCTGTTTTTGAACTCACGATCCATGTGACGGACTATGACCTCACTCAGATGTTTTGGGTATAAATAACACTGTCGAGCGTGCTGTTGATTTCAACACCTTAACAAAAAATCAGTGAAGATCATGGAAATTACTAACATATCAGCTTTAGTCCAATGTTGGACTGTCGCGTCAGTTATTTTTCTTTATAAAAATACACCTAAGACATCCGATTCCAAAATATAAATTGTCTCGTCTCAAGAGAAAGAATCTCTTGAATAGCTTCTTCAACAGCAACGATACTGGGTGTTTCTTTTGTCGCAATAGAGCTTCAAATGTAAATAAAGCACGAAAATACGCTCTAAATGGGCACGAAATTACATTCATTTGAAAGAGGAGAATTTTCCATTTATGTTTGATCATGCTTTTTAAACAGGTGCTGCCACGGTATGCGGGTACATTACGTACCGTTATTTGGGGGTAGTGTTTTTCAAAAAATTGTCTTTGCAGTAAATTGTAAATGAAACTGCCAAAATTTGATCTTTCAAGTGCTCGGATGATCTTAGATTTATCCTCAAATCATTATTAAAGTAAGCTGACCATACGTACAGCATTTTTCTGTACAGTACAGCATTTTGACCTGGCGTACAGCATTGGGAAACGCACGGCCCATATTTGGTTCTAGCTGCAAAGGTTCAGAAGTTACAGTCCTCGAAAGATGAGATTTTCCCCTATGACAAAACGATGGAAAAATCAGCCACTCCATCCGATTTCTTTATCAACCTCTATAGGAAAATTCATACTATGTAATTCATACTCGGCATAGGTTTTAAATGAAATTTTTTCCCACTTTCCCTTAGAAAACTTGAAAACGGCGTTAAGAGCCCAAGGGACCGGCATAACATCATTAATGTAACTATGAAGAAAGGCGTAGTCTGCTCCAGAAATATTGCAACCAGGTTTAGATAAGATTTAATTCTGTCTGTCGTGCATTAGAAAATTCGCCAAAATTTTTGCGATGCAGGGCAGTTGCGAAATAGGATAAGGTGAAGTGCAAGTGCAGCGAGCGGTGAGCCAATGGAAGGCAATTCGTAAGATTTAGATCTCTGGTTCGTCTATACATTTGCTCAGATCCTGTGGCTCGCCCGTGGCTTCACTCAGAAATCACTCTGCCTGGCGCGCTTTTCATAATTCGCCACATCTTTACGATAAGCGCTGATGGGAAGTGGATAAGGCGAGGGGTAATCGAAGCGAGCGGTGAGCCAATAGAAGGTATGATTTAGACCTTTGGCTCGTCCTTAGCATTACTCAGATCCTATAGCTTGCCCGTCGCTCCGCTCAGACCTCGCAGTGAGCTAATGAAAGGCGATTCGTAGGACTTAGACATCTGGCTCGTCCATACGTGCACTCAGATCCTGTTATTCTTTCTTTGCTCCGCTCAGACCTCAGTCTGTCGCGCTATTCAGTATTCGCCAACAGTTTTGCGACGTCCAGCGAGCGATGAGTCGATGGAAGGCAATTGGTATGATTTAGTTATCTGGCTTGTCCTAAAGCCGGCCCCATACCGACCGGAGTGTGGCAAACGCCGCACAAAAGATTGATACGAAAAATCTTGCAGCAGCAGTGCAGCAGTGTGGTTGGGCGACTCCAAGGTATCATTCTTGGAACCGGTCTTTTGTGCGGTGTATGCCACACAATCTTAATGTATTTGGCCATTCTAAATCGAATGGAATTGGTTTCACGGAGATAGGATCAGCCGTTTTGAAGTTATTTCGATTTTAAGGGGGGAGAGGGGATCATTTTCAGTTTTTCCTAATTATTTGAAAAACTATAAAAGTTACAGCAAAATGGTTCGAGGACACATGAAACTACTCAAAATTACCTTTGCAATGACATATCATACAATTGACTTATTTTGATAAATTATACCCTAAACCAAAAAATTAAATTGGATATTATCATTTTTGGACATTTACATTTTTTACTTTAACTCTGCAAAAAATGCCAGTTGAGCCAGCATAATTTAGGGAAATATTGTTAGTAAAATGAAGTTGATTTTTGGCAAAAATTGAGTTGCTCCGACCAAGGACATGCCTGATTCGCCTATTAGAACTTTTCAAACCGACACGTCCATAGCTCCTCCCCGGGGGGAAGGGAGGGGGTAAATTTTGGCTGAACGCCAAGACAGAGTCCCTTTATACTCTATACTAAAAACTAGTTCAATAGGATGAAAACTACGGCTATCTCCGTTTCAAAGGACCCAACATATTTTACAGTAGATATTCAAAAATCGTGTCTAAAACAGCCAACATGACATAACACAATGGGTTATAAAAGTAGCCTGGGGTTCTATGGGGTTATGATTCTTACATATTAGTAATCTTGAGACTTTCTGGAATAATGGAGCATAAATAGACGCTTGGAGGCACGTGGAGGTAGTTGTTAAAACTCAATGTGAAAAATCCAGTTAGGGTCAATTTGACCTTCAATGATTAAAATTTAAAAAAAAATAAAAAAAAAATTTCTTACTGTGAGAGATATCGGTCCGAAATTTGTTGTAGAAAGAAACTTCAAAATGTTCACTATGCGATGAGTCATTCACAGAAGCTCTCCAATAGTATATTTTTTGAATTTCTGCCTCTACCGCCCCACTGTGGGCCGGCTTTAGATTTACTTAAATCCTTTGCCTCGCCATTCGCTTCCTCCAGACATTGCCATCTCTGTCGCGCTTTTCAGAATTCGCCAACATTTTTGCGACACAGTGCTGGTGCGATGAATGATAAAGCGAGATGTGAGCGAAGCAATCGGTGAGCCAATGGATGGCGATTCGTGAAATGTAGACCTAGGTATGAATAAACCAGCATTTTTGCGACATAGACCTCGGATTTGCCATGGACCATGGATTTGCTTGAGAACCAAATTCCGCAATTTATGTCTTTCAGAGTAATGATGGCTACAATGTTGCAGTCAGCTTTGCGTGTAATCATAATTTTTACCTTTTATCCATAATAAGTTTAAATCCTTTGAAACTGTGAACAGAATGTTTCTAACAATATGGTTTACGTTTCGACACAGCACATTACACATACACTTAATTGAAAAGATACCCAAGATGTGTGAAATCTGATCGTCTGATTTCACCCGGTTTAAGTAATTTTTTTGGATAAATGTAAGATAAAAGGCTAACACAGTTTAAACACCTCATGGCTTTAAAACCATAAATTGATACGCACACAGGACACAGCCTAATTTGGGCGTATTCTCGAAAGCCATGGCGGCCATACTCGACAAAAAATATGAACGTAATTTCGTGTGCATTAAGCGCGTTTCTCGGTTCTTTATATACCTATATACCTTATATACATTTGAAGTTCTATCACGTAAAAGTAAGTAGCATACATACTACATACTAATCAATTTGCCGATATAGTACTTAAAGGCGGTTCATAATTTTCATATTTATTAACGTTCCTTGAAACTAAAAATAATCCAGAAAGGATATTGTCTTTGGTAATTGGTTTATAACGTGAAGTTAAAACATAAGTGAGAGGGCACATCTTTTTGACGGGAACCTTAAAAATTAGTCTAAGAAAATTGGCCATCGAACGGCAAAAATCCTACATCGGAAATTTTTTTTGATTATGGTTGGGGATGGTCCCCAGATGATGGCATAAAAAGTCCCAACCGATTGGGGGTCCGCAACCTTAAAAAGGGGGGAAAGGGGTTTTCGGTTTTTTGCGATTATTTAAAGAATGGAGAGAGGTACAGAAAAATGCTCTGAGGACAAAAAAAAAAATACATAAAATTACATTTCCAATGATCTAAAACCCATTAGATTTTAATTAAATATTTCAGCGCTAGCATAAAAAATAAATTAGAATATTTTCCCTTTAGACCTTTTTTAAAAGCTCCATAACTTTTGAAAGAATGCTAGTTCAGCCGTGAAATTTTGTGTAAGTATTCTCAACAAGTTCAAGATTATTTTAAGGTAAACATTGACTCGTTCCGGTCAAGGACCCCCATTATCCCCCATTTAAATTTGTCAAAACGGTATGTCCATAACTCCCCCCAAAATTGGAGCAAAGTGCGAAATTTTGGTTTGCTGCGATTGGAGGTCATAGTCACCCCACCCACCAAAAATCAGCTCATTCGGATAAAAACTAAGGGTATCTCCCATACAAAGTGACCGAAGACAAAATTGTTCTCAGTTTATAAAATTAGTAGTACGTAGAACAAACTCCTGATGGGTCACTTTTTATGGGAGATACCCTTAGTTTTTATCCGAATGAGCTGATTAGCACTTTGCTCCAATTTTGGGGGAGTTATAGACATACCGTTTTGACAAATTGAAATGGGGGGATACTGGGGGTCCTTGACCGGAGCGACTCAATGTTTACCTTAAAATCATCTTGAACTTATTGAGAATACTTGCACAAAATTTCGCGGCTGAACTAGCACTAGTTATGGAGCTTTTAAAAAAGGTCTAAAGTGAAAATATTCTAATTTATTTTTTATGCTAGCGCTGAAATATTTAATTAAACTTTAATGTGTTTTATATCATTGGAAAGGTAATTTTATGTACAGTACAAGCTCGGAAATTTTAACATTCGCAAATTTGAATTGCTTGGAAATCTAAACAAGGAAAAGAATGTACACGACGCTCTAAAATTTGAACACGAAGTTCAAATTTCCAAGCGATGAAGAAATTCTCGTTTTTTCTTGAATTTCGTGCCACTTGTTCTAGACAGCGGTAACGGTTTAGTTAAATTTCTGCATGTGCACGTGTAACGTATGATAAGCAATATTTAATTCGTCGTGGGGATACGTATTAAGTAGTGTGAAAGTAAGATTTTTTAAAGTTTATGTTTGTGTTTGCTTAAGTGGTTTTTTGTTTAGATGTCTCCCAAGCAGTATAAGAAACAAATACGGTTGTCGCTTGAAAAAAAAAGCTGAGATCGTCGATCAACTGAAACGAGGCGTTCGTCCTGGTATTTTGTCAGCAAAGTATGGTGTTAGCAAATCCGCAATTTCATACATTAGGAAACAAGGCACTGCAGTTTTAAATGCAACAGCAAGCAGCTACTTGGGGTTAAAGAAGAAAACAACTCACAAATGTGAATTCCCGGAAATGGAAAAAAAACTTTACGATTGGTTCTTGACTCAGAGACAAAGAAATGTCAACGTGGATGGAAACATAGTAAAGACAAAGGCCCGACAAATCTTTCAAAATCTGCCAGGTAGAAGCGATGGTTCGGACTTTAACGCTAGTGATGGTTGGCTCCAAAACTTTAAACGTCGTTATGGCATCAGATGGCTAAAGGTCTCCGGGGAAAAGCTTTCTAGTAATGTAGACGCGGTAAGGCCATTTCAGCTTCAGCTGCAAAATAAGATGAAGGAAATGAAATTAACCGCCGAACAAGTTTATAATGCAGATGAAACCGGCCTATTTTACCGACTTTTACCTGAGAAGACATTGGTGTCAAAAGAGGAAAGAACAGCGCCTGGACTGGACGCCAAAAGAACGATTAACCGTGATGCTCTGTTCTAATTCTACTGGAACCCATAAGCTTGTTCCGTTGGTTATTGGCAAATCAAAACAACCACGTTGTATGAAGAATTTCGCTAACCCCTTGGAATATACTAATTCTAGGTCAGCTTGGATGACCAGCACTATCTTTAAAAACTCGTTCCATTTTTCCTTTATAAGACAAGTCAGCGAATTTATGGAAGAGCACAACTTACCGAAGAAAGCGTTACTTTTATTAGATAACGCCCCAAGTCATTGTCCGACTGACAAAATCGAAAGCGCTGACGGAAACATTGTTGTGTTATTTCTACCTGCCAATGTCACTGCACTGATCCAGCCTATGGATCAGAATGCAATAAGGCTTACAAAATTACTCTACAGAAAAAGTTTGATGTCGACAATTATTGCACATCCCGAAGAAGAAGTTTCAGCTCTTTTGAAGAAAATTAGTGTTAAAGATGCGATCATCAATTTGAAAATTGCTTAGGACCAGATTACCGTTGATGCTCTTCGTAATTGTTGGAATAAATTGTTTGACATCCCTAACATTGACGAAAATGAAGAAAACGATAGCCCCTCAATTGAAGTCAATGACTCCATTCAATCTGATGTGCAGGAAGCTATTTTGCTTCTTCAAAGGATAGGGTACGAGTCTATTCGTGAGACTGATGTTCTTGCTTGGAATTCAGACGAACTAGAATTGGATGACGGCGCTGGGACCTCATGCAATGAAGATTCAGACGAAGAAGAAGCGATTCCTCCCAGAAAATGTTGCCATACAAATGCAGTCTCCTATGCAAATGGACTACTTCAATGGGCTCAAGAAAATGAACTATCTTTTGCTGAGATTGCTGCTATACAAAGTGCCCGCGACAAAGCTGTACGATTAATGGTTGAAGAAGCGAATTGCAAAAAACAAAAGAACATTACAGATTATTTCCAACATAAATAATTATTCTAACATTCCATATCATGTTAATATGTAAACATCAATAAGAACGAAAACAATAAAAAAATAAAAAATTGGATATTTGTTTGTTTTATTATGTACTTTAGTGAGAAAAGTTGACGCTTGGAAATTTTAAAATCTTAGAAATTTGAACAGGTCAAAACTTTTTGTGTTAAAATTTCCGAGCTTGTACTATTTTTTTTTCGTCCTCAGACCATTTTTCTGTATCTCTCCGTTTTTGAAATAATCGCAGAAAAACGAAAACTCCTTTCCCCCTTTTTTAAGGTTGCGGACCTCCAATCGGTTGGGACTTTTTATGCCATCATCTGGTTACCATCCCCAACCATAATAAAAAAAAAATCCGATGTAGGATTTTCGCCAAACAAATATGTCATTTTTCTTAGACTAACTAATAAATAATTACCACGGTGAACTTATTGTGTACAGGGAATCGGTTTGATGTTTTGAGAAGCTCACCACGTTTGGTGGAGAATATGATGCTGAAACGATTCACTTTTATATTACAAATAATGTATTCAGAAAAAATGACTTTGAAGTAAAAATTTTAAGGAATTCGATAGCCCAAATTTTATCTTTTCGCGTGGTCTCGAATGTTACTCGACAAGCATCCTCATGCCGGCTCTGCTGCGTGTTGCACAGATCTTACTGGTTACTGCTGGTAGTATTGATGAATGAGACGCCTACATTATGTATCTGGATGGTTATTTCAGCACTGTTGTTTCTCATTCACTTATCCGAGAAACCTTGTTAAGCTTGTCGCCAATCATGTGCCAAAATCAAACAGCTTTCTAGCGTCTTAAAAGCCAAAAAACCCTTATCGATCTTTGCGTCTAAAACAGCTATAAAACCTTTTTCTACTCGTCCATTTGTGACGCTTTTCCAGTGGCTAAGTACTAAAATAAACCCTTGTTCATCTCTCTCCCTTTTAGTTTAGAAATTTGTAATGAACGTCTCAAATCTTGCGAAAATTGCTTAATTTTTACGTGATCGCCATATTTTAGGAGACTAGGCGTGACAACACAAGTATCAACTAACGATTGAAATGCACACAATACTAGACTGATAAGTGGGTAATACTTATTCTAAAATCGTCTAAAAAATATCTACGAGTCTAGACTTATCTCATCACTTTGACAAACGGATAATATTGCATATTTAGGAAATTAATAAATATTTATAGAGTGTGTATGTATGGATATGAATAGTATGCGTATCTGATTATAAAACGGAGAAATGTTTTGAATGCTAATAATAATTGTAGATGAATTGATATATTAAATGTCAATGCAATCGTATCATTTTTTTTATTTGCACCAGAACAGAATATGCATCACCTTAATTACAAATATTACTGAATGACAAAATACCATTGTGATTACTTTTTAAAAATCAGATTAAAATTATTTTGTGGGTGCTGATCGTACCTATCTATATACAGGGTGTCCCGCATTAGGTGGTCAATACTGTAAGGGTTGATAGCGCAACTTGTTTCAGCAAGGAAATTACCAATACAATGGATTTTTTTTTACCGTTACCTTGTTATCGCTCTTTTTGGGAAAGTCATCGAAAATCATGACTTGTCATGCAAAATCATAATTTGCAGCCCTCCTGATAACTTAATCTAAGATTTGATTTCAGTTTCAGAAACTACATAAAATTTCACAAAAACTGAAGTTTTTCCTGTTGTCAAGATTATCGCCACTTTCAAGATACAGTTACTCAAACTTAATAGAAATTTTAAAATAGATTTTTCATCGAAAATTCAAACAGTAATTTCATAACGGTGCTTTATACGTACAACTCTGAAAAGTTAACAAAAGTTGCTTCAACATGTTGGCTTTCCAACGGTATATCACTTTTCATATTTACATTGCAGGATTTTGGAATTACACATATTGGATGTAAAAAAAACAAGGTAATAATATTCTTATCGGATTATTCAAACTGAAATTTTATTCATTTATTTCTTATATTTTACTATCGCAATTTTGAAAATTTGTTAAATAAAAATGAAGATAAAGTTTTAAATGTGAGAAAGAACCAATAAACTAAAAATATTAACTAATGATTAAATGGGTCTGTTTTATGAATTTGAATAATGCTGCTGGAATCGGCCTCCTCCATTTCGGCGCATGGAAGAAACGGTCCGAACGATTTCAGGAGGGTTTTCCTTTATGTTGTCACAAGCATCATTAATTCGCTGCAGCAACTGTTCCTGGGAGATAAAATTTACAAAATGTTATCCTCCTCTGACAGTCGCTCTCGCTCGGTAGTCATTCCTGAACTTGCGTAAGGTGGTACGGATACCGGTTGTCCGACTGAAGAGTCTTTTGGATCGTCATCCGAGGAATATCCAGCTGAAGTTCTGCTCTACGCGTGCTCAATTTTGGGTTAGTATCGAAGATATTAAGAATCTCTCCTTCTCTTCTGACACTAGTACGGCGAGCTCCTTCTCTACCGGTGTCTCGACTTGTCTCTCCAAGAAGCCGATACGTTCTTTCGAAAGTACGTCTGCCTGGAATTCGTCGCTGTGGGAATCGTCGACTATACTCTCGAACTGCTTCAAGTCCATTTCCATCTTCAACTCCATACACAAACACCATATCGGCAAACTCTCTATCGGAGAATTGGTTCCACCATCGCGATTTTATTTAATTGGTCTAAAAATGAGGACTATATTCGAAAAATAAAATGTACTATTAACAAAATTATACCTGAATTTCAGAACCGCCAAAAAGTAACAAAACAATCATGCTTGCGAAGTGAAAACACAAGAAAAATAACAGCTTTTCGATTAAAAATAGCAAATATTAAATTTTAACTGTTATAAGTACCGTTGTATTTGCCAAACAATGTTCAATTACAAATATCTTACAGTTCTAGTCAAAAAAATGTTCCGAGACTCTATTCCGAATTATAATAGCCTTTGTCTTTTTTCGAGTAAAGGGAAAATTGTTAGCGATTCCACTGATGTCATGATTTTTACCATTAAATGCGTGTTGTCCTAAAATTCTGCAATGTAACTATGAAAAGTGATATACCGTTGGAAAGCCAACATGTTGAAGCAACTTTTATCAACTTTGCAGAGTTGTACGTATAAAGCACCGCTATGAAATTACTGTTTTAATTTTCGATGAAAAATCTATTTTAAAATTTCTATTAGATTTGAGTAACTGTATCTTGTCGTGCTCTGTGGCCGTGAACGTTCGGTCGCCACTCTGTGAAATAGAGACTCATAGAGAAACGAGTTTCCAAACTCGGCACGACTCGTCGCAAGTTTATTATTCAGAAGAAGATGATAAGAAATATTCTTATCGTAGAATAATAAGCTAACAATGCGACTAGGAAGTGGTATGGCTGATAACCATCATATCACACTCCGAATTCAGTTGTCTTTGTAACGTTGATGAGTACACACGGTAGTCGTCAACGCACCATGCTCGACTAGGAGTTACGGTAATCAAGAGAGAGAACTGTATCTTCAAAGTGGAAATAATGTTAGCAACAGGAAAAACTTTAGTTTTTGTGAAATTTTATGTAGTTTCTGAAATTGAAATCAAATCTTGGATTAAGTCATCAGGAGTGCTGCAAATTATAATTTAGCATGACAAGTCACGATTTTCGACGACTTTCACAAAAAGATGGATAACAAGGTAACGGTAAAAAAATTCAGATTGTATTGGTAATTTTATTCACAGAAGATAGTCTTTTTTATCCTTATAGACCGCAACTCTCGAAACTGAAATAAGCACGGAAAAACGAAGTTATTTAAACAAGAAAAAAAAAACGCACAAATTTCCACTTATTTCAGTAAATTTTATTCTGAATGCATTTCGGCTTCCAACTATGGAGAAGCCATCATCAGCATTAATGTTTGATGACAATGGGTATTGGTTTCCCGAATCGAAACGGAAACTATATGAAAAAATACGAACATAAATATTGCAACAGGGTGGTTTGTAAGAAAATTATTATAAAATAAAATTAAAGCTATAAAATTTGTAAAACAAAAAATTAATGTAAAGAACTCTAACAACAACAAAATTGAAAAAGAATGAAAAAGTCAAGATATAGAAAAACAAAGAAGGGTATACATTAAGAAAACATTAAAATTAATAAATTAAATAAATTAAAACATCGATATAAAATTAACAAATAGGAAAAATAGTAAAATTGAAAAACAAACAAAAACAAACGTTTCATTTTAACAAATTAAAAAGTGGAGATTCGATGTCGCCGTTGCATAGATTCATTAAGTTGCTCGATGTGCTTATGTATAGCGATTCGTACGCGTCCAGTTTTCGTACATTGGATATATTTTTCAAAATTTTTACGTTCTCTTCAAAAGAATTTATCTTGTGCAGCTCAGTATGATTTAAATCGTATACGTGACATGCTATGGCTGAGTGTGCATCTTTATTACGTACGCTTCGCATATGTTCGGAAAAACGAACTTGAACAGCTCGTTTTGTTTGACCAATGTATCGTTCATTACAAGTTGAGCAATTGATCTCGTAGATTCCACTCCGCTCTTTAACTGGAATTTGAATCTAGTTTTCTTTATCAAATTGTCCACTAAAGATTTTTTGAAACCATTAATGTCGGCTATTTTGGTTATGTAGTTATATTCCGTCATGTATTCGGAATTTGAAAGTGGTAGTCTAATTAGCCGAGTGATCATCGACCGGAGCGAAGCGATTTTATGAGCATATGTACAATAAGAATCGGACGTTACATATCGTTCAGTAGTTGTTGACTTTCTGAACACACCAAAGTCGATATTTTCACCAATACGTTTTAGTTTTAGATCGAGAAAGTTTAAAGTATGATTGGTCTCGTCCTCCAGTTCATACGTAAACTTGATGGATGCGTATCGATTGTTGAGGATACTCAGAAAGTTCGTAATTTGGTCTCTCTTTACGATGGCAAAAGTGTCGTCTACGTATCTCCACCAAATACGTGGTAGAAGGTTGTCATTCTTCAAATTCGTTTCAAAAAGACACATGAAAGCCTCTGCCACTAGTGGTGATAGGCTGTTTCCCATACTACAACCAACATCGTTTGAGTAAAAGTTTCCACGGAATTGGAAAGTGTTGTAATTTTATTGCTGAAACAAGTTGTGCTATCAACCCTTACAGTATTGACCACCTAATGCGGGACACCCTTATAATCCGGAGATAGTGAGAGTGATACGTGAAAAAATATTTTTAATATCCTCAGTATGTATTTTTAACATTGAATTATAAACCAGTGATCAGATGTAGTCGATTTGTAGAGAACCACCATCGTTCATTCAAGATGATTTTCAGACATTAATTTTGCGTTACTTGTAGTCGATCTTTACCCCATTGCAGTTTTTTTTAAGGAAAATTTTGTTATGTAAGCTCATTTTGGAACTCCTATCTATAAAAGGGTATAAGGAGGGAATGGTTTTATCCATCTTCAAATTTTTTCCCTTGTAAAATATAGAGAAAAATATATAGAGACCTGAAAACTCGGTCTCATTTGTTATTTGTTCAGCAGAGTCGAGCAGGCGGTGCTTGCGGCATCGTGAAGACCAGTCGGATTTGAAAATATTGTAAAAGGTGACACATAAGTACACATGCACATGAACGAGGATGACCAAGATCAAAACAATAACAAAAACACGTAAAGAGATAGGAGGAGTTCCATCTCTATCTCACACACTCAACAATGGGAGAAAATCCATCCCACATATTGTCCACAACCACCTACCCAGGAGATTACCTCCATCTCCGGTTTCAGTAGAAGTTCAGCCAATATTTATCAGAAATCTACCCAGGAGAGGATTTCCATCTCCGGATTCCGTAGATTCTCATTTCAAAGCCTTCTACCCAGGAGAGAAGTTCCAACTCCGGATTCCGTAGAGGCATAAACAAAACACATCACATGAAGGATATAAATAATAAATAACAAAGCTCATCCTTTAGTAATTTAAATAAAACACAAACACACGCATACATACACGTATTTAGTAAGTTAAAAAAACTTACCTCCAAAGCATAGTTCCCAAAAACGACAAAACTAAACACTAGAACAATTGACTACTTTATTCCACGCACGCACCCACCATGCATTTCTTATCAATTTTGGTCAGTATTATAAACAAATACAATCCAAAGTGATCGAACACTAAACAAAATGTATGTGCTGAGAAATAACCCTTTGTTACACACTCTATGTTGACTTTGTAAGTAAGTGTTTTGTCTAAACCTAGATATTTAAGAGTGAAACTACAAGCATTATCTTTACCCAAAAAGTTGATGCATCTATCCGGCAAATTTGTTCTTCTTATTTTCATTGTAAAGAACATGGATTTGGTTTTGGAGATTTCAATTCTCCATCTGTGCTAATATTGATTCAGTTGCTCAAGTTTTGATTCGAGCGTATCAATTGTAACGGATGATTCGGCTGACTTTGTGTAAATGAACAGATCGTCTGCGAATAAAGCGAATTAACAGCACAAGGAATATCTGAAATAAATTTATTGAATAGAATTGGGCTTAAGCACGCACCTTGGGGCACCCCTGCTGGAATATCATTTGGTTCGGATAAACTTTTATTAATTTTAACACAGAAGGATTTCCCAGACAAAAAGGAATGTTTGCTCATTTTAACCCTTCTGTCGGCACAAAGGTCTGGCCAGACCTTTGGCACTTTATTTTGGTCATAAAAGTATAGAAGATGAAATCGTAGCGACTTCATATTTCATGATATCCTAGAATAATATATTTAGAAGCATTTTGCAAAAATTTGAAAAAATCGGTTGAAGTTTTGAGTATGTTTTTGATGATTTTAAATTTATAGTGCTTTTTGATACCCAATAGGTCTGGCCAGACCTACAGTTTTTCCCCCCATTCTTCTCTGGAGGTAAAAGGTGCAAATATGAAACTCTCTTAAAATTCTCTTATTTATGATGTAAGAATGTCATTAAAATTCAATTTGTACTATAAACGATAAAAATTTCTGAGATTTTTCTTTGAAAAGCCGTGAAGCTCGGGAAATAAGTATGCCAATTTCTTCACGTTTTATAACATCACCTAATCAACTGAGATTTGATTCAAGGAAATTCAAACCAGTTTTTTTCCTTTGTAATAGTTAGGGCTAAGTATGAGAGACTTACGATCGTCTTTCTAAATAGATTTGATCAAGAAATTTACGAAAAATTTAGAATGAAATGATTTTTGTGCTTGAAAATTCCCTATTTCTTTCCACCTACTTCCCTAAATCTGCAGACTAATATCGAGGTAAAATCTACTAAAAAAGCGCCAAATATTTGCCCAAAGATATTGATATTGAAAAATGCGAACAAACTTTCTACTAGGTATATGCCATGAAAATAGAGAAGCAAAAAATATGAAAATAAGGGAAAAACATGTTTATAATAATACCACCTCAAAATATCTCCACTTAAAAACGTTGCTAGTGTATCTACAAAAATGATTTTAATACTTCTATTGTTTAAAAATGGCAGTAAGGAATTTATAAAATGATTCTACCGATAAAAATTTCACCTTTTCTAAAAAATAAAAAATTTTTCTCAGTAGGTCCAGCCAGACCTATTGGGTATATAATATGCATATTGTAGTAGGTGCCGACAGAAGGGTTAAATAGAAGACCCTCGTGCCAAGTATTATCAAAAGCCTTTTTGGTGTCAAGTAATACCATTCCGACAGAGTATTTTTCAGCGCAATAATTTGGTTTAGTACTCTGTAAAGTTGGCGCCTTGTTTAAAGCCCAATTGCATATAGCTAATTATAGGGTTGGTATGTAAAAAGCTTTGTATACAATTGAGCATTTTTTTTTTTCAAATCCGTTATTGATCGATGGCAGTAGACTGATAGGACGATAGTTACTAGGGGACTCTGCATCATTGCCTCACTTTGGAATAGGTATAGCTACCGCATTTTTCCAAACAGAAGGAAAGTAAGCTAATCCAAGCATGAGTTGAAGATAACATTTAAAGAAAGAACTAGTCTTTTTATAACTTCTTAAGGACGAGATTGGAAAGTTTGTCTAGTTCGGGCAATTTGCTGTTTTTTTTTAAATTTTTTAAGGATTTGTGATATTTCTTTGGGTCTACACATACAGTTTGTGGGAAGTTGAAAGTCGGTATCGGCAGTAGACAATTGCCTTGAGACAAAAGGTTCTTTTAAGTCCTCACGAATAAAATTGCCCATTTGTCGAATTAGGTTGTGAGTTCTAGCGAAAAGATTTGCCTTATCGCAGTTCTGTTACACTAGTCTTCCTTTGGTGTTTTGAGTGGACCCTGAATAACGAGTTTTCTTAAGGGACAATGCTTTTTTCAATTTCCACATATTTCGAGAACCATTTGAAAAGTTCTCTATTGTTCTGTTCCAGTTGTGATTTCGGTGGGTAATGATGTTTTGCTTTATCACTTTATCGAGATATGTATGTGATATGTGAGTTAATATTTGGATCACGAGTTCGTTGCCATTGTTTCTTTGCCGAAACATATCTCCGGTTGCTGAGTTTAAATTAGCCTAAATTTGTAAATCTGGTGTAAAAGTTTTATGCGTAGGATGGGACTGTGTTGATTGAGAAATAGCAGACCACAAATTATTATTGTTGAAAATACAGTAAAACTTCGTTATAACGCTCCCGGATATAACGCTCTTCTTTTCTCTGTCCCGGCCCCGTTAGCATTTATTACAGCGAATTTCGATTCGTTATAACGTTACTATTTCCCGGTTAAAACGCTCTTTTCCCAGTCTCATTTTCTTAAAACAATTTATATTGACAAATTCATTGAGCACGTAGTCTATCTTTACATTGTAATAATCACAAATAAAACCATGATGCACAAATTGTTCCGTTAATTCACATCAAAGTAAAATTTCCTGGAAAAGGGAAAGACAACAACAATTGAAAATATAATTGAAGATCTCGTAATTGCATCAGCATCCGTCGAAGAGAAAAAGAAAGAGGCGTCAAGCATGGCAAAAACATTTGCAGTCTTAAATGCAATAAAGAAGATTCCAGCAATTTTTACCTATAGCATGGACATAGAGGAAGGATCTTTCAATAAATTGAAAACCTCAGTATTACTGAAGTCTGTTGCCTGTATAAAACAAAAACAAATATCTGTTTTCTTTAAATCAGTAATCAATTGATAGCCATCTCCTTACTATCTCATTCCATGTATCAATCGAATATTAAATTTTGGCATCTAAAAGGTATATGCGTCTATGAAGTATATTTTTTTTTACTTCCCGGCTATACCGTTTTCCCGGTTATAGCGCGCTTTTTTGCCTTAGACCCCAAGAAGAGCGTTATAACGAAGTTTTACTGTATTTATCATCACATCAACTGGACTTGAGTTCTTGATCACTGCTAGAAAAAGTTGGATAAGCGATAGTAATTCGTTAAGAATTTGTCAAAATTGAGGCCAATTCGTGTTTTTGAAATTGAAACAATTTGTGTAGCGATAATGGCTTACCTTGACATAAACAGTATCTCTTTTCTTAAAGTAGTTCTTGCCGTGTTATTTCTGGTAATATGGAATATCATTGCGTTCTAAGAAGTAGAGTTGAAGTTTCTCACTGTTATCGTCACTTTACGTGATACCTTTCGATGCATCTTGATGCAAGTAGAGGAGTTCATGTGGCTTTGCCTATTCTGTTTGATTACTATCGTTTCTGACATCCGTGCGATCACTAAGACCATCAATGTGTTGCCTTAAATCGTCCAATCGCGGAATGTTCCCCCTAAATATGAAATAATTATAAATTAAACTAAAAAAATAAAATAAATAACAGGCGCGACAGCCCAAGATTCGACTAAGACCGCAGATGTGTTAGCGATCTTAACTGTTTTTTAGTTGAAGTGTTGAGATCAACAGCACGCTCAGCAGTGTTATTTATTCCTATAAATGGATACTCGTTTAACATCTGAGTGAGATCATCGTCCGTCACATGGACCGTGAGTTCGAAAAACACCATAAACTGAATTGGTTCATGGTGAGACTGGAACCCACGACCCTGGGCAACGAAGGTCTGCGCACTAACCACAACACCAACCAGACCACTAATTAGAAATTATTAATTATGAATTAATTTTTGTTTTTGTCATTTTCAGGACGAGCCACTCAACACCGCACTTGACTTGGGCGACTGTAAAGAGCTCGAAGTTTATTCGCTGAAATGTATCGCCGACGACTGTTCATTCAAGGCTGTGAATTCGGATAATAAAATCATTGGTCTCCTCCTAAACGGATTCATTAAAAAACCAGTAAGTTGCGGACAATCTGAAGCGCCGTTTACACGCTACAACGGCCCGTACTACCGTCGTATGAACCTTCCTCTCTAATTGGATAATCCAATGCTAGTCACGCCCCCAAACACCAATTTACACGGTGGTTCGTGCGACAGGCTCAATAATGTAAACGGCGCTTCATCATTGATTCATTCTCTAACCATTTCCCCTCATATTTTCCAGTCACCATCGGACGTTCCAAAGAAACTTGTCGACGGTTGCAATCACGAAAAATTCCGCAAAATTCTCGGTCTAATGGATTTCATTGATAGTAAATTTGATATTTTTGATTTATATCCGGACACCGATTTAGTGTTGGACGGTAAAATCATATCCGTTGACACCAACTATCGAGGATTGGGCATTGCCGGACGATTGATTGAAAGTACTTTGGACTATATGAAAGAGCATAATATTCCCGTTATCAATGTTCTATGTACGAGCCATTTTTCGGCTCGCGTTTTGGAAAAACTCAACTTCCGTGAAGTTTTCAAATTGCCATATGCCGACTATGTGAATGATGACGGTAAACAGATTTTGAATCCGGCTCAGCCACACGTGGCAGCCCGAATTTTAGTGAAAGAGGTCTAAAGTGCTGGTCACCAGGATCGATTGAAATGAAAAAAAAAAGTGATTTACGTACGTATAAATGTGAAAATGCGTTATTTAGACGATAAGTAAACGATCTTGTTCGATTGCAACATTCTGTTTAGACTATAGAAAAAAAAACTGTTCGTAGATCAATTATGATTATTAATATTATTGTAATGTAAATTTCACAAAGTCAATTATTGATAAATCAAAAAAACACGCAAATGTATAACGTAGATAAAACAGTTTTGACTTGCAAAAAAGACGAAACGTATTAAGTGTAATGCAGAACAAATGGTTGTACTCTGATTAAGTTATTGAATAAATATTTAAAAACAAATGATAAATAGAGAAGACATGTGTTTGTATTTATTATTTTCAAAAATATACGTTTTATTTTTCCTACATTAGGTACATCAATTTATTTCCAAGATAAAAAAGAAATCACCGACTATTACCTTGTAGAATTTTCTCAGCCATGCGTTCCAGTTGTTTTTTGTTGCCATACTTTTCGGCGTCGGCTCGAACATTTGCATGTTGTCGTCCGCATTCTTTTGAGTAATCGTCGAGTGTATCGCGACGTAATGTGAACGAATATCTGCAAAAGCACAATCTGTCAGTTAAGCTGGAAGCCAAAACAATGTTAACCTATAAAATACCGAATCAAGATGAATTGTATTACTGCGCCAAGCACAGCTATGCCGATGAGAAATCTTGCAATATTCATATTTGATATTTTCGGTACGCCTTTGACGCCATAGTATGGACCAGTGTTAGCATTTGGTGTTGGATGTAAATTACCATATCTGGAAGGAAAATAGAAATTTGGCATAAATTTGAAGAAGCCAATAGTAATAACTAATAATATTGCCCAGTTGACCAGAACATTCTAGATTGCAAGGGCTTTCCGAATGCCTAGAAGAACGAACTTTGCCGGAATCACGGAAAAGGCATGAAAAACCAATTAATAGTCTAAGAAAGATGGCATATTTGGTCGGCAAAAATCCTACATCGGAATTTTTTTCGGATTATGGTTGGGAATGGTCCCCAGATTATGGCGTTAAAAGTCCCAACCGATCGGGGGTCCGCAACCTTTTTTGCGATTCGGATAAAAACTAAGGGTATCTCCCATACAAAGTGACCCATCAGGAGTTTGTTCTACGTACTACTCATTTTATAAACTGTAGAACAAAGTTGTCATGGGTCACTTTGTATGGGAGGTACCCTTATTTTTTATCCGAATGAGCTGATTTTTGGTGGGTGGGGTGACTATGACCTCCAATCCCAACAAACCAAAATTTAGCACTCTGCTCCAATTTTGGGGGGAGTTATGGACATGCCGTTTTGACAAATTTAATTGGGGGGAATAATGGGGGTCCTTGACCGGAGCGACTCAGCGTTTACGTTAAAATTATCTGAAGCTTGTTGTTAATACTTGTACAAAATTTTGCGGCTGAACTAACATTCTTTCAAAAGTTATGGAGCTTTTAAAAAAGGTCTAAAATGAAAATATTCTAATTTATGTTCTATTCTAGCGCCGAAATATTCAATAAGACTCTAATGTGATAATTTTATGTAGTTTTTTTTGTCCTCAGAGCATTTTTCTGTATCTCTTACCGTTTTTGAAATAATCGCAAAAAACCGAAAAAAAAGGCCCTCCTTTTAAGGTTGCGGACCCCCGATCGGTTGGGACTTTCTATGCCATCATCTCGGGACCATCGCCAACCATAATCAAAAAAAAAATTCCGATGTAGGATTTTTGCCGTTCGATGGCCATATTTTGGTCCAATTTTCTTAGACTATAAGCCTGCTGGTGAGTCTAACTCGTATCTCCCAATTGGTTTTCGACGTAACGGGAAAAGTGCTCGAAAGAATTATACAGAGTGTCCGGAAACAGCCGCATAAACGCACAGGTTTGTGATTCCTCGTGTGATTTCCAGCAAAAAGTTGTGCGGAACTTATCCCCAATTCTTAACCCTTTAGCTGCCACAGGCATTTGACGGTTTTTGAAAAAAAAAACATTTTCTTGAAAGACAAACCTTAATATCTCTAAAGCTAGACATGCGAGAATAGGGAAATAAGATGATTGTTACAGCCAACAAATTTACCTAAAAAATAAAACTAACCGCACTAAAATCGGATAAGAAGTTTGGTTTTCACAGAACTTTAAAGTCAAATTATTGTGATTTGACCCAAAAACAATCTATTTTTTCATCTCAATTTTCTGTAAAAATCATCTTACATTGCTATTTTTGCTAGTCTAGCTTTTGAGATATTGAGGTTTTAGACGTACAAGAAAATCATTCTTTCAAAAATCTTCAAATGCCTGTGGCAGCTAAAGGGTTAAGAATTGGGACTATGTTCTATGCAACTTTTTCGCTGGAAATCACATGAGGAATCATAATCCGGGGCGTTTATGCGCCAGTTTCCGGACACCCTGTATATAACCGGTTGTCATAAGTAGTGGAGGAGCAGACGGTCAATACGGTTTTAGACGAGCGGTAGACGCAATAATCACGGTAACGACTATAGCGACGGAATCACTATGTGAAAGTACTTGTTGCGCTGTTGTGACCTTAGACGTCAAAAATGCATTCAAATCTGCCAACTGGGAGTATTCATACGCCGCTCTGCAAAAGATGAATGTACCCGACTATCTACCGGCGATAATTAGGAGCTACCTCTCATATCGCCTCTTAAGTTATGACACTAGTGAGGGACACAAGGAATACGTGGTTACCGCAGGGATCTGTTCTTGGCCCTCGCTATGCCGAAAAGAGTAATGAGTGGTAGGTTTTGCTGACAAGAGACCCGGAGTTGGTCGAAATGTTCACAAGCGGGGCGATTACAATAATCAAACTGTGACTGGAAACCGTTGGATTAGAGGTCGCCGATAAGAAAACTGAAGCAGTTTTGATAAGCAAGTGCAGAAAAAAGCGTTACTTCAAAATCAGAGTCTCCTCTAAGCTAAGGTGACCAGACTCCAGCAGCCCCAATGCTGTACATATACTTGCAGAATTCCTCCCTTTCACGCTGATTGGGAGAAAGAATAATATCTCACGAGGTAAATATGTGGTGAATCTTGGGAAGACAAGGTTCGGTTGATCCTAAACAGAGAGCCCTAAATGTCCTCAGTGGCGTAGGTATGGGGGGATCAAGGAGATTGATCCACCAGGTCACAAATATTTTACACTAAATTATATAGATTAAGTTCTTTTCTATTAATTGGATTTATTTCGTAAAAATGTCTACAAACTGCCATTCCCAGGAGGAATTCGGAACTAATCCTTTTTACAGTATTTTCAATTGCATAATTGTTACTGCCTTGTCTAGAATTTCAACAATTTGGCATATATGAGATATGGATTTCTCAAGCGTTGTTTTTTAGAAAGTGCGACTGCCACAAGAACAGCAGCTGAAATTTACTAATAAAATTTGGCAGTTTAGCGAAAATCAGTATTATAGGATATCTAGTGATACAATAGGGTTCTGAGCGGCATTACGGCACATGCAGGACTAACTTGCTTGAACAATACTGCATCACGCTAGCCGATTTTTCTCGAATAAAATCACAACCATTTTGTTCGCTCATATGCTAGACCATCTCTCGGAATTACTTCACAGGAGCGGCCTCAACGTCTTCCTAAGATGCTTTGTCGCCTATCGGGATTAAGCTCGCGCTTATCATTCAGGGGTTCCTAGTCCAACTTCGATTAAATAGGTACACCAACATTAAGGTGGGAATTATGAAACATCTGAACTCTAGTGCCGCGTTGAAACGACAGCATATTTTCCGATCTCATTACCACACCTCAAACGACTAAAAAAAAATTTTCTTCGGTAGAAAAGCATTGCAACAGAATTATTGTGATTATTCCTTGAATCCCTTATTCCCTGTTTTAACACGAAAAGCTAACAGGGAAGAGTACTCGAAATAAGATTATAGTACACATAAAATGGTATGGCTTTCCAGGCAGAATTTCAATGTAGCTACACTCAGAGAAAAAAACGCACATTCATATTAAAAGCTCCACATTTAAATTGAACGCAGTATTCGTTTAAAAAATATCGTTTGATTTGAACGAGTTCTCATTTACGCTAAGAGAATTTCTTTTAAAACAAAAGAGCAGCTAAACCGCAAACGACGGTCGTTTAAATCAAAAGATTCCGCATTACATAGTAATGTGGATACATTCCTTTACGTAACAAATACGCATACCTAAAGGACGCGATGCCAAAATATCATTTGTTTCAACGTAGCACAACAGGTAGTTAATACTTCTGGCTGGTCCGATGAGTCTCACGTGTTCATATTCGTTCCAAACAAATGTGTATAGTGTCTAACAACAAACGCGTATTAGAATCTTCGTAGATGTTAAGAGTGTTTTCAAGAATGTACTTTTGCATTTATCTGGAGGAATGGACGCTTGCACACGTGCAATTTAAGTTTAGCGGGTGTTTAAATAAAAGTGTATTGTATTAATCGTATTAATATTAGACCTAAATAAAAAATAAAGTGTTTTTCTGAAGTTTTCATAAGTTTTATTCTTTATTCATTTGTCAACACAGGTAACAGTAAGTATCTAATCGAATGGAGAATGGACAATCAAACGGAATGTATTATTTTATTTCAGCAGAGTTTGCCTTTAATTCCATGTAAAACTCAATTATTTTGAATGGCGCAATTTCTATGAAATGAAAACGGGGTGCGTTACTTTCGAAATACATACCGTTTCATTAAAAAGAATGCTTCGTTTAGTTTAAATAACAAAAATGTTCAATATAAAAACGAAGACGTTTGATACAGTTGCCTTTCATTTATTTAAAATGTTTTACCCGTTTACAATAAAAGAATAAGTGTTTATTTCAATGAAAAATACGTTTAAATCGACTGGCTCCTTCTTTCCAGGTAAACGTAAACTCTTTTGATTCAAACGCTTTTTTACAACTCATTATGCTTTTGAAAGAAACGCCACTCGTTAGAATTAAACGCATTTGCGTGTGGAGCCAAATCAAAAGCGGAAATCGTTTGAATTAAATATATTTCGTTCAATATTAGTGAATATTTCTCTGAGTGTATGGAGCGGAGTCTGAGAAGAACCTCCAGAGTGGTGGAAGGGTTACTTATCCTGGTTGCGATATATCTGATAGGAAAAAAAATCGCATCTTTCGACGTCTGCAGCTTTTAAACCTTGAAGTGTAAACCAAATATGGGCGCAAGTGCGGTGCTCTTCAAGTTTGCAAAATTTCAAAATTCCGCCCACGAATTTCTAAGCTATGGACAATTTTCGATATGAAAACTCATAATTGCGATTTGGGAAGCCGTAACTTCTGAACGCGGATAGTTAGGAACGTGTAATTTGGAGCAAATGTGAGCGCCAAGGAGCTATAAAAATATGCCGATTTGCAGAAAGTTGGAGAAGGGTTCCCGAAATGCCGAGAAGGAACGATTGCCAAACATAAAGCTGCGATTATCTCGCTAAATATTGATCGCACAGGATACAGGAGCAAAACTTTACACTTTAAAAGTAGACAAGACTGATCACAAGCCTCACCGAGGAGCTTATTATGTAGTGAATTAGGTCTCATTGTGTGGCATGGCGAATGCTGTACCGTTCCCAATGCTGTACGACAGGGCAAAATGCTGTACGTCTGGTCAGCTTACTCTAAGCTGGCCATTAGGTATTTGGGGGTTATGGTTGACTCGAAACTAAGTTTTGGATAGCACTTAAGGTTTGTGTTCATAGCGACGACTCATGTGATTATCTCTCAGCGATCGCAGTTAAACCACCGGTTCTGAGCACTATATATACATATATAGTATATTTTCTGTACAGGCATGTTCCTTTAAGTCATAGTCGACCTCAGGAAAGTAGCACCATTAAAAAAATATGCGGCGACCGCCACGGTGGCTCTAACAAGAATAATGCCAAACATAGGTGGCCCGAGAACAAGTAGGAGGCTGCTATTGTCGAGGGTGGAAACATCAATCATCATATATGACTCGCCAGTTTGGGCCAGTGCATTACGGTTTGCATAGGACTCAGAGTTCGCCTACACTAAAGGGAAATCCACTGTGACTGCTCTACACACACTTGTAAGCTCAATTGAAAGTACTCTCGAGGACAAGGAAATTGCTCTGGGTGCTTTTCTTGATATCGAGGGTGCTTTCGATAACACAGGCTATGACAATATATTTAGAGCCCTTACGGCTAGAAACATACCTTCGTCAACGATCACATGGGTTGGGAACATGTTACGTGGACGTGAAATTAGATCAACACTTAGCGGCTCTTCTGTTTGCGTTAACGCTGTCAGAAGCTGCCCACAGGGAGGTGTCCTCTCTCCGCTTCTGTGGTGTCTTGTCGTTGATGAACTCCTCCTTAGACTCTGCGAAAACGGTTTCGAGGCCATTGGTTATGCAGACGACATCACTATCATAGTCAAAGGCAAATTTGACTGCACAGTGAGTGAGGTAATGGGCTCGGCTCTAAACCTGGTTCAGCTTTGGTGTGCGGAAGTTGGTTTGAGTGTCAATCCTCAGAAAACTATACTAGTACCATTCACTAGAAGACGCAATCCGGACTTGGGGCCAATCACCCTAGCCGGTACGCTGATCAATTACTCTGAAGAGGTTAAATACCTAGGTGTAACACTAGATAAAAAGCTAAATTGGAACACCCACATAGAAAATGTGACAACAAAAGGGACTCGTATTTTATGGGCCTGTAGAAACCTACTTGATAAAACCTGGGGACTCTCCCCTAAAATTACGGACTAGCTCTATCGCCAGCTGGTACGTCCGATCATATCTTACGCTGCACTCGTATGGTGGCCCAAAACCACACAGATATCCACTGTAAAGAAGCTGAATAAATTACAACGCCTGGCCTGCATGGGCATTACTGATTCAACGCACACTTGCCCCACAGCTGCAATCGAAGCTATCATAGGCTTAACCCCGCTCCACCTACACATTCAGGAGTGTGCGGCTGTTCAGGCCCCCCGACTCAGCCTATCATCTGAGGGGCGCGTTCGCGAATCTGGTCATATGAAAATTCTGTTGCAGGTACCTAGCACGTCGTTCTGCAGTAGTTCAGATTACATGACAACGGTACTTTGCTTCAGTAGGAAGTTTTCGGTCCTCATCCCTGAACGTACGGAATGGGTAAATGGCAACCCTTGTTCGGAACCTGGAAGCTTAACGTGGTACACCGACGGTTCCAAAACAGAGCAAGGGACGGGTGCTGGGGTCTTTGGACCAAACACCCGGATCTCAATTGCCTTGGGTTCGTGGCCAAGCGTCTTCCAAGCCGAGATCCACGCCATTGAGGCCTGTGCCGAAAGAATTTTACTGAAAAAAATAAGAGGCGCCCACATCGCAATCTGTACGGATAGTCAAGCCGCCATCAAGGCACTTTCCTCCTACAGCATTTCATCGAAGTTGGTCCAAGAATGCTATGACACTCTACAGCACCTTGCCACTGGCAACAAAGTTACTCTCTACTGGGTACCCGGCCACCAAGGTGTCCACGGAAATGAAGTAGCAGATGAGCTGGCTAGGGAAGGCTCCTCTTCATCGTTCTACGGACCGGAACCCTTTTGCGGTCTTGGCTGGTCATCGGCTAAAGCCGTTATAAAGGAATGGATCACCGCCAAAAAGCTGCAGCTTTGGAATTGCCTTTCAGGACTGCGCCAATCCAAAGCGTTAATCAACCCCACCAGCGGCAACAATGTAATGCACCTTAGCAGAGCAAAGGCTGCTTGTAGGTTATCTCTCGGGTCATCACTGGGTAAGGTATCACCTGAACAAAATAGGTAGGTCAGCTGAGACAGACTGCCGCCTGTGTTTGGAGGACATTGACTCCTCTGTGCATCTTCTTTGCAACTGTCCAGCGGTTGCTCGCTCTCGCTATTCTCTTATTGGGAGCACCAGTGTAAGCTCTGCTGAGATTAGGAACATTCCTCTGGAAGATCTACTGGCCTTTATTTGACTAGTCGAGGGTCTTTTAGATTAAAAGGATTATGGCACAATAGACCACTATTGGTCGCAGTGCCCACCCCTTCCGGGTACTTAGTCCGACCCATTCATCACATTCATCATCATTCATTACGGTTTGCCTGTAACGCGAAACCATTAAACGCGATTTATCGTAGGTGTGCTTTGAGAGTGTGTTGTGCGTACCGCACCGTATCACATGAAGCGGCTTACGTGGTAGCTGGAATGATGCCTTTACCGATCCTAGTAGATCAGATCAGCAGGCTGTACAGCGTTCGCCAAGGCGTAACACCTGAGATGCACCCAGGGCGAAGAAACATTGAAAGGCTTGAATCTATGAGAAGGTGGCAGGTCTGATGGGATGAGGCCTCTACTGGTCGATGGACACATACCCTTTTCTCAGACATTGCCATATGGATTATCTATTGGATGGTGTTGATCAGCTGTGCGAGTGCGAGAATCGAAATGCTATATTTTCGTTCTTATCACTCGCACAGATCTAATCTGGATTGCCGAAAAAGGGTGTGACATTTCACCTGATGCAAAAGATGCATATGAATACATAGTCCATGCAAATTTTATGATTTGGATGGTGTGAGTAGGAACATAATGTATTCTTTTAAATTTTGCACGGATGGCGTGATCGGAAAAAGTCCAATGAACCTAGGAAATAGGTACAGTTCCTTTTTTTGTGAGCGGGACAAATTTTTGCGGTTTTTTGGTTTTTTAGAGGGATTCGTTTTCAGACCGCCGATAAGTCCGGACATCCGTATCCGCGTCCGAGATATTTAAAATTAACTTAAAATTAATCAGCAGGATTTAAAATCTAAGAATAGCGCTCAATTTTAAAGTAGGTAGTGCAATTATTTCGGCAATAATATAATAATAATAATTTCGAGTGGCGACGTTTCATGTGCGAGGTCGTGTCCTGTGCGATATATAACGTGCCGCCTCAAGTGATTGTGACGGAGGCCCTTCAACGGTCTGATCTTTTCTTGGGAGGCGAATTTGCAATGATTTCCTGCTCGGCATCTGGCCTTGGTTTTTGATCAATTCTTAAAGTGTGCCTAACGTCTATTTTTGATCACATCGTCGCGGTCAGCATATTGTGATGTAAAGTGCCCTCATCGCCATAAATTACATGCATGAGGAGTTGTTGCGAGTCCCCGAGCCACCTGGAGTGATTGTGTCGGAGGCCCTAGGTAGGTAGGTAAAAGTGGTTGCTTAGGCCAGATACGGCCCAAAGCACAATTAGCGCAAGAAGCGCCGTTTTGATACCACAAAAACAAAAAAAAATTGATCGATTTAGAGAATGGAGGTTACAAAAAGTTTAATTTCAATTTCAATCTATCTATTGCCAGCAAAATCGCCGGTCAGCATATTGTAGCGAAAAATGGCCTCGTCGCCTGAAATTCCTTCGCATGCCTGAGAAGGATATATTCAAGCTGGTGCTGATTCCCCGTTCTACCTCGAGTGATAGTGGCGAAGCCCTATTAACGGTTTTATCCTGGACTTTGTGGGCAACTTGGGCCACAATTTGCCGCTTTTAGTCAATTGAGGCATATTTTTGAAAAGGTGCGCCTGGCATCTAAATTACATCCACGGACGGTGGGAAGTGTCATTGCGGGCGGAGATTTTTTTTTTGCATGCCAGAAATATTCATGTCTGATACACACTATTATTTTGCAAATCGCAGTGCCTTATTGGAGCGACGACGTAGCCTTCCGGGAACTAAAATAATTGTGTTGATAATATTGATATTTGTGCCTATCAGTTTTCTTCTTTTTTTTTCTTTTTTCTTGTAATACTCGTATATGCTTTCAACGCGTACACCAACGTTTTCTGTTTAACGTCCTTTTCTCTTGCTGTGTATAATTAAACTTTGTTAGCGTAAAGATTTTTAGCCTCGTCGTGAATTCAACGGCCGTTCAGCTGCACGTAGGGGTGAGTACCACATTTTGAAATTATTGTATCTAGTATATATTTTTTTTATATTGATTTGCACTACTAGTTTCTATTGTGTATCTATATGTATGAACAAACAACAAAACAGAAAATCGCTAGCTTGTCAATAAAAATAATGGTTTGATAATCCCTTATAAACTGGGTCTTTTCCTGTGGAGAAGCTTTTTCCCTAGTGCGAGCAGATATGTAGGTGCACTTAATTTCAACCATTTAATTTCAGTTTAGGAAATCTTACACATTTGCGCCCGGAGATTTTTTTTGGTTTGTGGTGGGGCTAATTTGGGCGAAAATCTATAACATCTAGATTAGCACGCGCTGTTTTCAATGACAATCACTCCTCTTGCTTCCTTTTGTTTGATACCTCTTTGTTTCTGCACTCTTGATTTTGAAATCGGCATATGAAGAAAAAAAAATGTAATGGAAATCAGGCAATGGACCGGCAAGTACGCAGCCCTCTTTCCCGACTAGAGCTACAGTTACCATATGCCGCCGCCGGACCTGTTGTCCTCACCATCATGATAATTTACAATTTAAAGTTTCCAGCTCACTCCATTACAGGAGGTTGTGAAACATGTATTGTTTGTTTGTCCCAGATTTGGAGATATCTGCAGTCAACTCGAAGCGGAACTGGGAGAAAACATGGAGCTACAAAGGGAGGAGCGTAGACGCAAGTCTGCTTCTGCTACCCGTGGTGATGGCTGATTAACCCTGTGAAGTAATAGTGAAAGGTGGTCCCGCAGGGTCAAGCAGTGACGAAAGGTTTAGTCGGTTAGAATCCGACATAACTGCATGCTGGCGGTCTCTGCTACACGGCATGCAGTATCTATTAGGGATGAGCATCGAACATCGATGTTTCGAAAACATCGATGTTTTTGGTCCGATGGTCGATGTTTTCACCATCGATGGTTTTGCGTCGATGTTTTTCACCATCGATGGTTTGCGTTTCGATGGTCGATGGTTTTCAACTATCGATGTTTCTTTCTTCAACATATTTTTTTTTTACAACTCAACTTTGTCTTTATAAGAGTATGCGAATACCCTCAAACAGCCTAATCAGGAAAAAATGTGAATCCATCGTAACGTAGAACATGCAATCCATCTATTGTGAACACTGTACACAGATAAAAGAAATGTCTTTTCTTTATACGCTTGGTAAGGCACAATTTCCAAATGTGGTTTCGCCCTGAAATAGTTTCAACCTTTCCTCACGGTTTACGTTGAAATTTAAAGAGGTTCGGTAGGTGTTACAATTTCGTCGCGCATTTTTTATTTTCATGCACCGACCACTGTCCACTCGTCAAGATTAATGTACGAAGGACGGCCGAAGTATATCCAATTATCGTTCTTTCTCCCTCAGTGTTCAGAGACTATGGAGAAAGTGGAACAGCGGGTCCTGCAATTCCGTCGCGTACTTTTCCAAGTCGTCGTCACACGGCCATACCAGGGGTGTCAAACTCAAAGCCTGGCCTGGACCAAATATCAGTGTCCTAAGGTTTAAGCGGGCCGCAGAATAGAAAAATTACAAACGCGTATTGAAACCAATGTATTTTTGTAATTTAATCCCAGAATATTTCCTTTAAGATGTGACTATTAATCAGAAGTCAGCTTTCTAGGGATTACGTCCTATAGAAAATTTTCTTCAAATAAATGGAGTAACTTCGATAAGAAGTTAAAGTGCCAACACTATTTGTGAATTATTTTCCGTCAAATTTAGGACAGCTGATCCGAACATTGTAGAAACGGTCATAAACATCCAGGTAAAAATAGACAAAAATTTGTTCTGTGATGAGGTGTGAAACAAACACATGTACCGGTAAAGCTTAATAAGCTAAAAGGAAAAAGTTCTGTACTTGGGCTGAAATGGCCATATTTACAACATTTCACGATCAGGCAATTTCCTCAACAAATATACGATTTCGGGGCTTTAGAACTTTGGCCCTTCAAATAAATCTCAGCCCAAGATGTTCTTGTCCAATAACCTGAAGGATGCGAACGCGAGTTATAGTGCAACGTGGCAGATAGCTAGCAAGTTCGGCTAATACTAAAAAAATCTGGACCGAATTTCGGAACAAAACAATTTAATGTTTTCCTCCACAAAAAAGATTCCTGAATCAAATGTTACTCAAATAATCGGCGGCGATTTTTTTAAGCGTACATAATCTACCGACTTCTTGACGAGTTTTAGTAAATTGTTGAAATGAGTTCAATAGCTCGATTTCGTGCTGCCACATATATTTCCCCGCAGGGGGGTTTGTGTCCATGTGACACTCAGCTTGGAAGGCTGTTTGTAGTTGGACAGAGATCTTTGGTGGGTTGCGACACCACGTACCCGAGCAGCGCAGGGAGGCCCCTTGCATAGTTGATACGCCATGGCGTGGATCTGTGTAAATACCATTCGGGCGATGACGCTCCCGTGCTCCCGAGTCATGTATGGGTAGCTCACGACATGGCTGACCTTTTTCCCTATTCGTTCGGAAAGGCAGTCATACAAGTCGAACACGATACGCAGTGTCTCCTCGTAGGGGAGGAGTCCATTATAAGCGGTCGTGTAGAGCTTCGGAGTTGGCGGCTTCGCATAACCCAAGCCACGAAGGGACTAGTTAGGGAGAATGGCCTTGGCGAAAATGCCTACGCGCCTATATCTAACTAGTTTGTGGATTGATGGCCACACGTCCTGAGTCAAATTGCTGCTTAGTAAACGGACGGGAGCCATCCCCATGTGAACGGTAGCGCTACGAGTCTGCTTTAAGCAGACGAGTAGTCACAGGTCCAACGAACCTGGGATGTGCACATCTGAATTTAACGTTAGGCCTAACCATTAGGGGGCCGAAGGTTGATCACACCTGCTAAAGAGAAGTCTTTAGCGAATAGTGTACCTCGGGGATGGGTGAGCCCAGGGGACCATGGTCCCTTCCCATCTTGGAGTTGGTCTCGAGGGGGCTGTCGGTTGTTAAGCAAGACATCGAGCTGGTGATGCAGCCCCGGGGTTGGGTTCCTGATGGTGAGTGCATTCACCGGATGGAGAAATCCCCAACTGGCAACAAGATCCGTGTCAGTAAATAACTGGAGGTCCAAACCGCTTTCGCAAGGACCGGGGTATAAAGCCGTAAGGCTAGGTGGCCCTTAGACAGTAAACCCCGTAGATGGTATTCTTGCCACATATATTTCCCGCGTACCCAGTTATAGGCTAGCAGTCCTGGATTACAGGTAAATCCTACTGTAGCAGTGCCTAGCACTGTGAAATGTCGACCAAAGCATTATAAATTTGGTAGCACGGGTGTCGGGAGCCCTGGAGAATTCACACCCTCCACCCGACAGTTGAGGTAGGCCCCCTTGTGGGAGCATCGTGCTGGTTGTGGTTTAATGCCCATATCGCGGGAAGAGTGTTCTAACAACATCAGAGCATTCGGCGTGGAGTTGCGTTTTCAACCGGGAGCCGTGACCCCAGATCGGCAGAGGTTTGGAAAGTGCCTCGCATCCAACAGTATGAATGCCGGTTCCTGTAAACTGGTATAAAACTGTTACCCTTTGTGCTTGCACATTGGGGGGCGTCAATTGCGCATCGTACAATTCGTGTCTTAAGAAGACCGTGTGTTAAAGGCGTACCGCCAGGTGATGCACGTTAAATCTTGGATATCATCCTAGGGTGATATCCTCCAGGGACTTGCCACATATATTTTTAATAAGTTCTTCGACCTGGCCACGGGCCGCAAGTTTAACATGTCTGTTCTATGCGATGGGTTTTGGGTACGCTACAAATGCGTATTATGCAAAAAAAAAACGCAAGGAGAATAGTTACATTGGTGGGTGGGGGAGGCAATGCATGAAAGCCATAAACTAAACCATATATCTATTCAATCAGCTTAATTTTTGATATTAAAGTGATTATTTTTTGAGTACTCAAAAAACCTAAATATCGATGTTTTTGGCTCGATGTTTTCTTACCATCGATGGTTTGGTCTCGATGTTTTTTCGATGGTAACCATCGATGTTTTTGTTTCGATGCTCATCTCTCCCAAAAAAAAGGGGGTTCGGAATCAGCTGCCTGATTCTCCACATCACAGTCTTGCCTTCACAGGCTAATCAAAATAAGAAATGAGCACATCTTTGACAGACATATCGCTAAACTTGTGTAATCCCTCTGTAGGCAAAGGAGATAACAATTGGCAACAGTTGTGTTTTTCATTATTTCCAAAACAGTGGAAACAGGATCCGTAAACATTTCAAATTGAGGAATGTTTCTCAATTTGAAATGTTTCCAGATCCTGTTTGTTCTGTTTTGAAAATAGCGCAAATAACAAATGTCACCATATGGAACCTTAAACAAACTTCTTTTCTAAGACCTTAAAAACATTTTCAACATAAATGTTGACATATCATATTACATGAAAAGTCGTGACCATCGCGACGGAATTATAAGTGCAGAAATTATTATTATGTATTGCGATATTGTATGAATAACATGTACATAATTGATTTGTATTGTCATGCGATTACTCTAGATCAATAAATTCTTTAATAATTGAAATTTGCAAATTGGATTTGGACAATTGTCGTGTCTAGGAAGCAGTATTCTAGAGGTCGCGCATACAATGTGCGACTGTAAAGTGTGGTGCCTTATGGCCTTTCACTTCGCACACTAAATCAACATCAAACGGCACAGTGCTAATTTCAATCTAAGCGATCACATTATAGTTCAGTAATATCGTGTCGATTTAGTACCATTCCGTGAAAAAAATACAGAAGTTTTTTTCTCACTGTTTCTTTATGTATTATGGGGCGCTGATTCCGAATATGAACTTTGCACCCTAAAAAAAGTGCCGCAACCTTTAAAAAGGGGGGGGAAAGGGGGGCATTTTTTCGGTTTTTTGCGATTATTTCAAAAACGGTAAGAGATACAGAAAAATGGGATGAGGACGAAAAAAACTACATAAAATTATCTTTGCAATGATATATAACACATTAGAGTTTAATTGAATATTTCGGCGTTAGAATAGAACATAAATTAGAATATTTTCATTTTAGACCTTTTTTAAAAGCTCCATAACTTTTGAAAGAACGCTAGTTCAGCCGTTAAATTTTGTATAAGTACTCATAATAAGTTCAAGATCATTTTAAGGTAAACATTGAGTCGCTCCGGTCAAGGACCCCCATTATCCCCCCATTTAAATTTTTCAAAACGGCATGTCCATAACTCCCCCCAAAATTGGAGCAGAGTGCTAAATTTTGGTTTGCTGCGATTGGAGGTCATAGTCACCCCACCCACCAAAAATCAGCTCATTCGGATGAAAACTAACGGTACCTCCCATACAAAGTGACCCAAGACAACTTTGTTCTACAGTTTATAAAATGAGTAGTACCTACTCGTACGTAGAACAAATTCCTGATGGGTCACTTTGTATGGGAGGTACCCTTAGTTTTTATCCGAATGAGCTGATTTATGGTGGGTGGGGTCACTATGAGCTCCAATTTCAACAAACCAAAATTTAGCACTTTGCTCCAATTTTGGGGGGAGTTATGGATATGCCGTTTTGAAAAATTTAAATGGGGGGATACTGGGGGTCCTTGACCGGAGCGACTCAATGTTTACGTTAAAATTATCTTAAACTTGTTTTAAATACTTATACGAAACTTTACGGCTGAACTAACATTCTTTGAAAAGTTATGGAGCTTTTAAAAAAGGTCTAAAATGAAAATATTTTAATTTATGTGCTATTCTAACGCCGAAATATGCAATTAAACTCTAATGTGTTATATATCACTGCAAAGATAATTTTATGTAGTTTTTTCCGTTCTCAGACCATTTTTCTGCATCTTTTACCGTTTTGGAAATAATCGCAAAAAACCGAAAAAATGCCCCCCTTTCCCCCCTTTTTTAAAGGTTGCGGCACGTTTTTTAGGGTGCAAAGTTGATATTCGGAATCAGCGCCCCAAAATACATATAACAAAATTGAGAAATAAACTTCTGTATTTTTTTCCTGACGAAAATACGATATTATTGGACTATTAGTCATGATAGCTTGTTGCTCGTGTACTCATATTGTATTGCAATATATACACTTATTGCAAAAAAAAAGAACAAGATCAAAAGTAAAATGTAAATTTATACATTCAAGCTCAAGTCCATGTCGATCTATATCAGAGTGAGCGTTAATGCATAAAATTACCTTTTAAATGATATGTCATCGATTCGATAGCAAGCAAATAAAATTTGCATAATGACGCGCTACATGTTAAGCACACCTGTCCACACTTTCCGGCTTTTTTATGCTGCATATACTTTAACCCTCTCATGCACGAAACTTGCGCAATGAAGCTGGATTTTTTCAAAACGCCTTTTCTGGTAAAATGGACCTCAAATAACACAAACATATAATTTTTTACAAAACTGACCACGATTTGTAACTTTTAGAAACGTTGTGTGTACATAAATACAATGGAGTAGAAACGAGGTCGAGGCTATTTTCGGGTGAGACCAAAATTTTAATACCCGGCACAATTGCATGACACTTAAGTTTCCTTTGTGTTAATAATTTCTACACAGCCCTATCACGTGTTCCGATTCCATCTGTTCCTGGATGTGTTGAGGCTAAAGTAGAAATTTGGATGAAGTTTGGTTAAGAAAGACAAAAGTTTTTCTTAGAAGAACTCAATTTTGGATTTTGGGTTGGTTTCGATGGCAGCTCCATGACGGCATGGTCCGATTCCATTCGTTCCAACATAAATACAGCGTACACTAAAAAGAAACTTGTATACACAATTTCAGCCCGATAGCTTTAAAACTGAGGGACAACAATTATTGTATTAATTCTAGTTCCCAATTTCGTGGGTGCGGAAATGTCACATTGGAATGTTTGCATTGGTACCTCTAAGCGTCTATAGTTGAGTAGGTTGAGTGCTGACCTTGTTACTGAAGGTCGAAGGTTCGAGTCCCGATTGGGACGATACTTTCTTCCCTCGATTTCCTAAATTTTTAGGTATTTTTTCCCAAAGCTTTGTGGTTTGGTACAGATAGACACAGGTAGACATAGGTATTGCGTCTGTTGCCTATCTATGCACAAGACGAACACTTGAATTTTAGCGGGACAATTCTATGGAGATTCGATTTGCCGCGAAGGCGTTTTACCACCGTGAAGCTCGACCGTGCAGGTCTGGACCGGTGCTGAGTGCTCACATTGCTTTGGGAGTTGTGATGGTAGTTTAGATATTTTTTCCCTCTGGAATTTACAATTATGGTATTAATTCTAGTTCCCAATTTCGTGGGTGCGAGTATTAACTAATCTGGAAATCTTGACTTATAGTTCCAATAGAGCTGATAAGTTGCCAGGCCAAAATGCAACAGACATGCCAGGGGCGAACCCAAGGGGGGATTTGGGGGATAAAACACCCCCCGAAATTTTAAAATGAAATTTATAGGCATGAATAAAATTCACACAACATATCATTATCGATAAATCAAATACCTAAATGATGATTTTCCCTATTGCCGACGCACGTCAGACTATACTTTTATAGTGCCCATAGACCTTCCAATCAATTGAAGCAATTTTTTGATTGCCCGATAAATTCGAAGGTGTATGTGACCATCCAATCCATTTTTTAAATGGACGTGTGGAATATATTGCCATGCATTTTTTCATACAATCTGTCATGATAATCATGTGTTTTCAGTTGCTGATTTATTGACATAAACCATGTTCACGTTGTGGTTGTGGCGGTCATTAGCTATGTCCACACATGCGACTGCCATTTCAGATTGCACGATAAATTGCATACTGTATGCGATGTACGGGCATCAGATCGATTGTGTGCAATCGATTGCTCATTCGATTGATGCAATTTTTTGATTGGAAATTTTTACCATCCAATCCAATTTTTTTATAGGACGTGTGGAACATATTGTCATGCAATTTTTCATACAATCTGTCGTGATGACATGTGTTTTGAGTTGCTGATTTGTTGACATAAGTCAGTGGTAATTTTTCATGTTGCGGTTGTGGCGGTTATTCTCCATCGAAAGTAGCAATGGATGTCAATTTTCCATCGCCACAAAATATTTTCGCTATGTTGTGTTGTGTCGTGTGGACCGTGCCACTGTCATTTCAGACTGCACGATAAACTGCATAGTGTATGTGCTGTACGGGCATCAGATCGATTATGTGCAATCGATTGGTCAATCGATCGGACAGTATATGGGCACCCTTAAGCGTAAGGTCTAGGAACATTTAAAACGTTGTATTTCATGAGCCACTTTGCAAATACAAATCACCCCCCGAAATAAATTCCTGGGTTCGCCCCTGAGACATGCACCGCATTTGGTGTATAGAATGGAACGATAAGTCAAGACTTCCACAATTAGCTGAGGGACAAGTATTTTGAGAAATGCGGTAAATTGAAATTCAGGATGAATAGACAAAAAAAGAGAAAATTAGATGCCTTAATTTGACTCCTAACCGAATTTCCCGCTGAGTCTCTTTTATTGGGTGTAGAATTCATTCAGATGGGTGGTTGTAGAATTTCTAGAAATTCGTTAATCCGGCAAAAGGATTAGAAAACGAACAGCATTGATAATAATTTTCTGTTGGTCAATATTGCAGATATTTCAATAGCTATTCGGCTGGTTCTTATGCTAGTGGCGGACAGAATTACTGGAAACTGCTAGTCCGCTCAAGAGATATAGACGAATTGGGAAAATTAGGTACCCTAGTAATTTCCCAGATGTGCCAAAAGCAGCTTTGTTATTGCAAGGCACTAAGTTAGGTCTCTGCCATCTGTTCCGGGAATATGGGCAACTGGACCATGGATTCAGTGTAATTTACTGAAATACAGTAATCGGATCAAGAAATATAGCTATAGGAGCAATTGTCCTCATAATTTTCCTCATTGTGAATTTTCAGCATATTTCAATACTACTCATTTCGGTGTTTAGGGCAGAGAGCCATTAGGTGGAGCGAATTCACAGAAATTCTAAGCTAATTCCTTCAGGTGATGTAGGATATGCAATCTGGGTTTGGGAAATTCAGTAAACTGCACTCTTTGTGAATTTTCCACATGATTGAATGTTTATTTCGCTATTGAGGGCAGATTCCAATTATGTGGTGAACACTTAATACATAGGGTGCCTTTTATATTTCGGGATGGGACAACTAGTGTAGCAGATCTGGGAATATTTTGAAAAACAATAAAGCGATTTTCGATCATTCTCTAATCCCGAAATATAATCATTTTCAGCGGTATCCGGAGGATTAGCAAAAGAGGAAATTTGTTTCAATAGTTGTCCTGCTATAAACCAATGTGGAAGGACAAATTTATTGGAATCCACTTATTCGGTCAGGAGATATACACTGTAAAAACAAGGTTGAATTTTACATCGAAAATTCGTTGAATTTTACACCTTTTTTCTCGCAAAATTACAGTAAACGTTTATTTTTCAACCAAATTTCTAGTAAACCCACAAAATAGTGTAATATTACACAGATTCTTTAATATTTCTCTATTTTGGTGTAATTTTACACCACATTTGGTGTGAAGATGTGCCATTACTTTATTTTTGTGTAATTTTCATTTAATATTGCGATTTTGGTGTGAAAATTATACCTACATTTGTGTAAAACTGAGTGTGCTACAATACTTTTGTGAATTATTGCATTTTCCTGTATCTGTCAAGTGGCTTGTTCTGTGTGCAGTTAGTCTGTTCCGTCCGAAGTGCGTTCGTGTGAGCATCATATTATTGTTGTTGTTATAGCGTTTTTTGATGTTGAACCGAAGGGGGTGTGCCAGCTCTTGGCCGTTTCAATAACTACTAGCTCCAGGACGATTAAAATCGAAGAACCGGCTGCCGTAAATATTATTAATTAATTACATAAACCCAGATGTAAATTTACATTTTCGCCGGTGTAAATTTACATTTGTTCCAGTGCAAATTTGCTTATTTCTGATTTAAATTCACATAATTCTAAGAGTAAGTTTACTTATTTATGTAAGTAATTTTGTAGTAAATATTTACACCGTAAAGTGTAAAATTACTCTCGCTCATATCATGGTGTAAATTTACTACTATAATAGAAGGAAAAAAAGTTTCCTCCTATTATTGGAGTAATTTTTTTTAGAGTGTAGACAAAGATTTGTGAGAAAAACGTTGCCTCCCAAGGGGAGGGGGGGGGCATAAATTTGCTGAAATCAAAGGATAAGCGCAGACAATAAAAAAAGAGCCTTTCAAAAAATCTCATTTGGTTTATTCAAGCTGAAAATGAACTACCTCAACATTTTTCCCGGACAATTTTTCAAATGTGTCATGAGCGATTCGAGACGGTAGTCATTGAAGGAGTGAGGGAGGGGATGGAGGGTAAGTGGATATAATTTACTGAAGTACGTTCATTCGATCAATATACGTAAATTAAGAAAACAAACTGCCTTCACAATTTTTCTCCTAGTCAATGTTACAGATGTATCAAAAGGTATTTTGCTGTTGAGCGTGGAAGTCATGACGATGAAGGCAGAAATAAATCAGGCGAGAGATGGAATTCACTAAAATCCGCTTATCTGTTCTGCTGTTCGGGTTCGAGATCAATCTGGTGAAATCCACTTATCTGATCAGAAAATAAAGACAAAACTATGTGAAGAAAAACTGTTTTACCTATTTTGCTAATTTTAATTTTTCACTTGGTTCAATGGATGGGTATGGGTTGCATTCTACTCTCTACTGGGTAGAACCCAATGAAACTCGGTAACTCGTTTAAGAAATGTTCAGAAAAGAAAACAACTGTCTATATAATTATGTTGATTGTGAATTTTCCGAGGTCTTCAATCCTTATTCGGCCATTCGGGGTTAAGATCAATTCGAAAGGAAAAATCTTCGAAAATCCGCTAACGTTCCGCTCTTCATAATTTTGTTAATTGTGAATTGTTTCGATACTTATTATGCTAATCGGGGAAGATTGCAATCCGATGATGCAAATTTGTTTAAATCCGGGGATTCGCATTCGTCCAAGAAATATAGACAAACGTATTCATAGTTTTGATCATTGTGAATTTTTCGCATGTTTCAATATTTATTCAGGGTGTAGAACAATGCGGTGGAATCAATTTGCTGAAATCCGGCAAATCGTTCAGGACATACAGAAAGAAAGATGTGAAAGAGAACTGTTTTGTTCTTTTAATTCTGCTCATTGTTACTCTGCTATTAGTGGAGGAAGTCAATTTGACGGGAAAATCTTTCAATAATCCGTTAGACGTTCAAAAAATATAGGCAAAAGTATGGTAAAAAAAAAGGAATTGTGAATCTTTGCTCATTGTGAATTTTCTTCATATTTTAATGGTGATACTGCTATTCCGGCTGGAGCCTTGTGAAGACCAATCCATCGACCCTCTGAAATCTGGTAATTCATTCAAGAAATACATAAAGAAGTATGTGAAAAAGAATTGTCTTTATATTTGTGTCCATTGTGAATTTTTCATATTTCTCAATAGTTGCCCGGTTACTTTGGGTAGAGAACAATCCTGTCGAGCAAATTTACTAAAATCCACTGATACGTTACAGAAATACACGCAGAAATAGTCTGCAAAAGTTCCTGTTCTTCAATTTTGCAACAGACGGCGTCTCCTGTAATTATTGAGCAAATGATGGTCCAAATGTGTAATTTGTTATTCGTGATAATGATGGTAAATTTGCGTGATAATGACGTATTTGCGTCATTCAAAGATATATGTGTCACTATTATTAAATGCATAATGTACCAAATCTGAGACATATGCCAAAACTCCATTTTCTTAAAAACTACTTCTTCTCAGTGCCGTATAGTCCCATGTGGATCCACGGTGCGTTAACTCAGCCGTTTATAGGCAATTTCGAGTCAAAGTTATATTGCATATCATTTCGGAGCACTATATTTCCTATCCGCACATGTATTTTGGACCACGCCGAGATTCGATCTCCGGACCTCTAGATTACTAGCATCGTAGAGTGCGACTTAACGAAGTGAGCCTTAAAAACTACAATTTCAAAAATGATCAAAATAAAACCACTGAAAACAGTCTCACAATTAAAAAAAAATTGTTTAATAGATTTTATGGTATTGCGAAAAAAATATCAAAAAATGTAAGTAAAAACTGCTAAACATAGAGTTCCCTTCTGCGCCTACTTCAGGGAAAGCGAAATACTGTTATTTTGAATAAATTCTTTTTTTCATTTCAATTCAAAATACGAAAATGCTATGCACAAATTAAGCATTTTGATTGAGATTTTTCGATATATTTCATATTTGATACAAGACCATTTAAAGGGTTAAATTATGTCCCAACAGACGACCAAATATCACTCAATCGACTTAAGTTGTCATGCTGATCAAGAAATATATATATTGTATAGCCTCGCATGATTTTTTTCAAGGTAAATTTCCCTTTAACACCCAATGTGAAGGATATAAAATTATTTTTTTTTTAAATAAAAATTCGCCATTGTAAAGCCCACTAAATTTCCAACTTTTTCATTACCAAAAATTGGAATTGAACCACTTACTTGAAACTCATTATTTTAAAACTCAAACAGCTCAGTGAACTATAAAAAATATCTGGCATATACAGGGTGTCCGGAAACTGCCGCATAAACGCACCGGATTGTGATTCCTCATATGATTTCCAGCAAAAAAGTTGTACGGAACATACCATCTTAGCTTGACCCTTTAGCTGCCACAGGCATTTTAAGATTTTTGAAAAAATCATTTTCTTGCACGACTTAAAGCTCAATATCTCCAAAGCTAGAGCAGCTAGAATAGCGAAAGAAAATGATTCTTACAGCCAACAAATTTACCTGTTAAATAAAACTAACCAGACTTAAATTCGATAAGAGGTTTGGGAGCTTCAAAGTCAAATTTTTGTGATTTAACCCAAAAACAATATATTTTTTCATCTCAATTTTCTCCAACTTCTGCCAAGGAGAGGTGGTTGAACGACTCTTTTAAAAATTGGCGCATACTCTTAGGATCATATCATTCTTACACCATTTTATACTAGCTCCGTTATTTCTAACAGTTTTTTTACGTTAATTGTAGAAAACTGGGGTTAATTTTAGCTCGAATGCAATACAATTTAATTCACACTGCTCCTAAAGATCTGCAATTGGTAAAATCTATTCAAAGTATGTCGAAATCGAGCCAAAATTAACCCTAGTTTTTTGCATTTAAGGCATAAAAACTGTTAGAAATAACGAAGCTGGAACAAAACGATGTAAGAAAGAAATGATTAGACTATGCGCCAATTTTTAGAAGAACCGTTCGAGCTCCTCACCTTGGCAGAAGTTTGAGAAAAGTAAGATGGAAAAATAGAAGGTTTTTGGGTCAAATTGTTTCCCGATCATTTCATCTAATGACCGGGGAATCGAAAAATCATACATAAAATGGCCGTGGTGTATTAATATTAGGTGGTGTATTAATATAGGGTAATTTCCCAGTGCTTTGCTATTAGGGTCAAGGCTTGCAGCGGATTCTTGAAAGAAATGGTCCAAAGCAATCAGAGCAAAAATTATAAATGTACAACAAAAAATAGGAATTTAGGGTCAAACTAAAAACTAAATAAACAATGGGAGCCCTTAGAGGACTGTATCCTGCAAAGAAACAATTGGTTTCGAATGGGAATTAATAAGATAGCGACTGATCAAATGATGCAAAAATTGAATCCAGTTCAATTTTTAGGGTTTTTTAGAATTTTTTCAAAAAACCCTTATAAAATCGATTTTGTCCGTCCGTCCGTCCGTCCGTCCGTCTGTTCACTAAATAACTCGCGAACGGCTGAACCGATTGTCATGAAATTCGGTATGAATGTGTAGAATGGTTACAGTCTTTGGCACTAATACATTAGAAGTTGGTAGGAAGAAGATAACAGGGTGTCCCGAACGTTTGAAAAAAGTCGAATTTTTTAGTTTTTATCGGAGATTAACGTATGGGTATTTAAATCAAAGATCTAGATGAGTACATTTCATATCAGTTACAATTTTCCAGTTTCAAGTAACGGTAAAAAAGTTATTGGCGTTTAAAGTTAAACTTCCTTTTCGAGCTCCGTTTTTCTAAACCGTTATAGGGATCGATATGAAACTTTGCACAAAGATTGGTCAGTATGGCCTTATATACGTTAAATATTAAGACTGTTGACTTTTGCTAAGGAAAAGTAAATAACAGTAAATTTGTAAAATTCAAATTTGTTCGTGTGTAGCCCCTCTTAGGTTTCCAAATATGAAAATTCTGCTAAGGGTTTTTAGAAAATTACACAGGAAATATGTCTACGAATTTTCATTCGAATAACTGTATCCAAACCGAAAATAGAGCCAAGTAAGTATTTAGTAAGGGCCTTTTACAATACATGGGAAGCCTCTTAAGCATTTCTTCAATATATATCTTTTAACTTGATGAAACAATGTACATGAAATTTGGTGGAAATACATAGAACGGTAATAGTGTTTGCCACAAATATTTTTGAAGTTAGTAGGACCAAGTTAACAGTGTGTCCCGGAAAAGCTGCAAAAGTATACTTGTTCAATACTCATAGGAAAGCCTGCGTGGGCTCTAATGTCAGGGGGCACAATGGAATCATTTCATATAAGTTGTTTTTTCTTGATTTAAAAAACAGTAACAGTAGATTTACAGCTAATAATTCAGTTCATATATAATGCCAAGCCTTCCTTACGTTTGCCCGAGTTTGTTTTTGCTCAAAGGCCATCAGAAATCTGAAATCAAAAAAATTCCTGTAGATTTGCCTTGGAGTACTTTTATACAGACTGGGTAAATAGTAAATCTATTTTTGGATTGGTCTAATTAAAGGTGGAACAGAATGAAAGGCGCTAGCCTTTCATTCTGGAACGCGTTTATTTAGACCAATCCAAAAATAGATTTACAGAAAGCATTTCATTAATGTTGTGCACAATTCTTATCTATTGCTCATAAAATATATGTACAAAAAATATTCACTATGCATCAAAATTCTAAAAAACCCTCGTATTGCGGGCGCAGCCCTCTGTACGCCGGTATTTTTATTACTAAAAAATATTTGTGGGTTCAACAATTTAAATTTAAATATTTCTACGAAGTACCATACGCGATGCCTTCTTTTTTTTTCTTCTTCAATTGCAATGAACTATTTTAATTTTTAGTCGCTATGCCCCACACTATGCTTCAGCTAAGGGCTCAATATTAATATTTTCGAAGCTGGCGGATTTTTTTTTTTGCGAAAACATTCATTTTGAAGATATTTTTCCCTTTTTGCAAATATTACTTTAGACCAGTGTGTCTTCTAATTTGCTGAAAGTATATGGTGTGGATGTTGCAACCTGCACGGCCCACGTTTCATATTTTTTATAAAATTTCCAACGAAGTTCATTGTTTCAAATCTCATTTTGCAATTTTTCCTTTCCCAATTTACGGGTCTGGGAGGGGCCTTAGCCCCCTTAGCTCTCCCGTGGTTGCGCCACTGCCTACTCTACATTTCATCAATAAATTCAATGAAATGTTACAATAAGGCACTGACCAAAACTTCAGGTCACTTACGCGATATTCTGTCAATGGTTACATACGCGATCAAGTACTTAAAGGATTTCATTTGTACGGGAGGTAGGGGATTCTTAGATCCTATTTGGGTCATTTTCAATAGGGTGCAAAGTTGCGCACTAACAAACATCAGACCAAGATTTCAAAGCGCCAGCTTCAGTATTTCCTCTGATATTTTATATGGGTAAAAACATGAAATTTATGTAGCATTGTATACAAGTATACAAACAATACAAGCTACCCAGAAACATTTTTGAATATTTTTCTGCTTTTATTCATTATCTTAAAAGGTAAACTGAGGAAAAAATTATTGCTTATGAATGCTAAGAATTTAATAGAAATCCAGCAGTATTTTTTAAACGAAAATCATTTTTCAGAAATCGCCTAACCTTTTTAAACAAAAACTATTATAAAAGCCAATTTACTTTTCAGTCAAGAGAAAGGAGCATAACATCTAGAAGAGAACCCATTTAAGATCATTTTCAGTTATTTGTTTGTTATTTGAACCGCTGGTAACGAGAATTGGACATTTAAAAATTTTGTTGTACATTATGTATACCTAGGTACAACAAATGCATGAAAGGGTTAACATACGATAATAAATTTTACCATGCATACGATATTATTTAATAAATAAATTCGCTTGCACTTACCGCATATATTGGTCCGGTTGCTTCACATTAGCAGCATATGGTGCCGCGGTTCGATCGAATGTCAATAGATCCGAATCATATTGTGCTCGAGTGTCTTTCTTGCTTAGGATCCGATAGGCATGTAGTATATCAATGAACTTTTCATTTTCCGCTCGAGTTCCACCGTCTGCAGTGCCTTTCATGTCCGGATGATTCTAATCGGAAGGATAGACAGAGCATTGAGAAGTTAGTTTGTGCGTCAATAGTTATTGCATTGAATTACTTAATAGTGCTAATAGATTCAAAAGTAAAATATTTACAATTTTGTATGATTTAATTAATGGCGCTATGGGGATAAAATGTAAAAGGCACTGTACGAGTATAGTAGCTTGATATAGAAGTTGTTGGGTATTAATTAATTGGAGTCGATAGAAACTAAAACGAGGTGCGAATTCATTAGTAGAGGGCATGCGGCGATAAGATATGAGCTGGTCGTTTTTGTGATAAATCCGTTTGAAATATGTCAGGTCGGTGGGAGTTTAATGGATATTACATTACATATTATGTCGGAACTAATGTATTTATTAATTAATTGTACCGCCCCATAATTGATTAAGATACGTACACTTAATAATTTTTAACGAGAGAGTATTGGTAACAGGAGAAATGTATAGGCCAGTGGCCGGCAAAGAACTGATCGCGAGCCACATACTGTTCTTTGACTCATATATGTATTACGGCTTTTTAATGACCCAAGGTACAATCACATTATCGCACATTTAAAAATAATAATATTGACTGTTTTTTCTGCTTAAAATCTATATATCTTTGATTGGTTGAATGCGAACATTGCACAATCGAAGAACTCACAAAAGGGATTGCTTAAGTTTCATATTACCACCAATGATTATGATTTAAAAATAATTTAACAGCAGTTTTCCGTTTGGTTTTGTAAGGACATCCGGTGCACATTCGATTTAAAAAATGATCCACTAAATTTTGATGTTAAAGGAATTCAGCATAGCATCGAGGTTTGGTTGCTCTTGGCCGTTGTTCCAACGGATTGCTCGATACGATTTACATCGTACAACTGGCTGCCGTAGAAATATTTGTTAATACAACACAAAGATCCATAGGACTTGAATCCACGGTCCAGTCAAGTGATACTTCCGAAATGTACCCTTGAAATAACCCCCTAGCTGCTCTGCTAAGGTGAATGAGATGCTTGCTGCTGGTAGGATTGTTGTGTTCCATTACCGTTACTCTTTAAGGAGTATAGTGCGCTATCGTCAACCATATATTTCTTCGGCAACTAAATTCGAATCGTACTACACACTACTTGAGTTCCTTGAATTCGCGCCAATCTGGAAGGTTATTTCGGCGTTGTGTGGTGGATGATGTGGCAATGAAGGAGGTTGAATTTGCGGGTTCGGTCCTGCTTAACTTGAATTCGAACTAGGAAGTGGAGGAATCGACTGAGGTGGAGATGACGTAGCCGAGGGTGGTTTAATTGCTTGTTGCTCATGCGGCTGCATTTGAGTTTGAGGGAGCGAGCGTGAAGGTTGATTTTGCTGCTGTGGTAAAGTTTGAGGTGGTTGTTGCTGAGAAGCAAACTGCTCGTGCGTTAGTTATTAAATTAGATTAGATTAAATTAGTACCACTTTGAGCTTTTGTTTTGAGCGGGTTACGCGTCCGCTGATTTTTGGTGTGGTCCCTGTAACAGGACCGCTAGACCCAACAGCACCCACATCTACCACTTCAAAAACTTCCTTTTCCCTAAAATTGACTCGTGTCAAACCTCCTAGGTTGCAAAGACGATCGCAGACCGGACATTTATTATTTTGTTCGAGCCAATTCTGGATACATTCCCTATGAAATGTGTGTGTGCATTCAGCCAACAAAACCTCATCAGTAAAAATGTAGTCTTTATAGCATGCTGAACATTTAGTAGGATCTTCTTTATCCGCGCCTAAAAGGTTAAGATCCTCACTACTACGACTTACAAGAGGCATATTGATTCGAAAAAACGCAGGAAAAGTATAACCAGGAATAAAAGATACCAATATATAAGTGTGAATAAATAACGTAATAATAAAAATGATGACAAACCGGTATGTATATACGAGTAAACGATAATTAGTTTTAATACATAGATTAACTGTTTAAAGAGCAGAAACAACCGCTTTCGAATTCGAATCGACTAGATAGATACTCAATCCAAATATCAAAGTTGAATACGTACGATTTTGACAACAAAACAGTTTTCTTTTCTTTCGTTCGCGATTATTATGAATCTTTTCCTCTATGGAAACCCTTCCCTTCAGGACATGAAGGCGAACCAGTAAATGTAGTTAAAGTAACACCCGATATGAATTAAAATAAGAAAAATGTGCATGAAGTCTTGGACAATGATCCAGGATAAAATTTAAAAGAGAAAAGAAAAACGCAAAAATTATTACTAAGCTGCATTAGTATATCAGGCTATGAGCTTCAGCGAAAAATACTGGACGCAAATGCACAAAATATACTGCGCCAAATTAACGTAATTCACAATATGTTTTCCTGAATCTCATAGTCAAACCTAAAAATACAACTTGTAAGATTGACTTCATATTTAAGTGAAAAAAAAAGAAGGGCAGCTCTTTCACACAGAAAAGTACCAAAAAAAAAAAATTCGGCAAACTTGGATAGGCAACTCAAAAAATTCAATATCGCCAGTAAATCTCAAGGTAGCTGTATGTCATTTGGTACGTGGCGAGCCACGGGACAACACAACAAAAGAGCTGCCCTGTAGTTATTACTCTACTCTACAGGATAGTCTACTCTACAAGGAAGGAACGCGAAGGAGGGATGCTGCAAGGTAAACACTTATATCGTCAAAAACTCTAAGTCGAAGCTTAGAAGAAAGAGGACAAGTGTTGACTTTTGTTTGGAACCCAAAATAAATCTTCTTTGAAAGACGAACTTGGGCGCCATTAAATGAAATGAAGCCAGCTGTTGCTGGAGAGGAATGGAATCGGCGGCGGCATACGAGTGCAGGCAGCTCTGTTCGGGTAGTGGGGTGGGTCTTGGCTGGCCATTGCCTTCAATCCATCACATATAAATTTCGTATGCCATTAATCGTATAGCCACGAGGAACTGAAATTGGAAAAACAATCGCAAAGAGAAAAAAAAACGAAGAAGAGGATCACCATCGTTGACAACATCCACACTCGAATCCAGCTGGTCGGACTCTGGCCAATTCCCCACCACAAACGCGTTGGATCTTCGGGGCCAATGTTCGAAGACCCCCCTGAAAAAGAAACGACTTAGGATCCGGGTGCACCTATACATAAATGTCCTGAAAAGAAGAATTCCTTCAAGGAAAAGATTCAGGAGTACAGTTTAAAACATATTTATTGTTCTATACGAGGCTTTAAACAAAGATGTATGTACTCGTTCTGGGAAACGAAAAACATATGTAAATTCTAACGCGAATATCACAAAAACAACTTAGGCCGTGTTTTTTAATTAGCTAACCTACACTATCCGGGGTAATATTCATACAAACGCTAAGCTGTGACTTTATTCAGGTTAGAAATTATATTGCTATCCAGATTTAATGAGCTTTCCAAAACTCGCCTAAATGTATGCAATCCCAATTATTTTCTAGTACGTTTTCCAATGACTAGCAAAAATTAAATTTTGAAATGAAAAGCTCTAAGGTATAGTTTACATGCAACACACAAATGTGTGCAAAAAATATAGTTTTTGTTTGTAAATTCATGTTAAAAATGTTGTTCGTCGAATTCTTATTCTAACAAAATTATGATTCCTACATAAAAATATGTTTTCATTAAAAAAAATTACATGTTAACTTTTGCGTTTGTAAAGTGAAAACGGGGCTTTAATATTTTTGAGCAATGTTTTGAAATTAATGGCAATGCCTACGTGACAATTTGAAATTTAACCTGGATGCTACCCTCGATAGTTTTTTTTTTTGCGTGTCTGGGTTAGCAAACTTGCCCCCGATGTAAAAAAAAAACACGGCCACAATAAAACGTACCTAATGAGTTATACAACCTTATAACGTATGTAGGTACATACATACAAATTTATACAGGGTGTCCCGCGACTCTAGGTACATACATACGATAATGGGTGATAGTACAGCTCATTTGGGTACAATTAATGTTCTACATGACCCCTCTATCTTTAACCGTTATAAAGTTATAGCATTTTTTGTTACTAGTGTCAGAAACCTCGACCTACAGAGCAAAATCACTATTTGCCACACTCCCAAGTATTTGATCCGAGATTTGACTTTACTTTCTGAAACTCCACAAAATTCTACATAAAATAACTGTTTTGCCAATTAAATAATTTAAACCCCTACCCAGATACAACCATTCAAACTTTTAAGAAATTCGAAAATTGATTTTTCATTGAAAATTTAAATTGTAAAATCGTAACGGTACTTTGAACTGACAAATGTGCAAAAGTTGATAAAAGTTGCCTCATAATGTTAGCTTTCGAACGACATATAAAAATTAGGGTCTTAGGATTTGAAAAATCGCATATCTTACGTGTTAAAGAGAAAAAAAACGTGGTTCCAAGAGAAAACCAAAGTAAACATTTCCACAATTTTTATACGAGTTTTATTTAGTAAACAAGATTTTTTTTAGTACAAAACGAAAAAAAAACACGTAACCGAGGTTAATTTCGGGCGCGGCCGAAATTTTGATATCCTTCACTCTTCTCGGGCTAATATTTTTTTTCCGGTGTACTTATGACTTATGTTTAATCCCCCCACTCTTTCACTTCCGTTCTCACATAGTTTCGTTACCTCGATAAAACATATTTGCGTGAGGTTTGGTTGGAATAACTGCACAAACGGAAAAACAACTTTTTTCATGGGACGGGGGATGCCCCCATAGTACGAATATATTTGTTTTTACATATTTTTATACTTTCTATTTTATAAAGACACATTGCAAAAACAAATACATATATTCGTATTATGGGGCCATCCCCCCTCCCACCAAAAAAAGTCTTTTTTTTTTCGTTTGTGCAGTTATTCTAACCAAACGTCATGCAAATATGTTTTATCGAGGTAACGAAACTATGTGAAAACGGAAGTGAAAGAATGGGGGGATTAAGCATACAAATAGAGCGTCTGATGGCATTCATATTAGCTTAAAAACCGCTGAGTTGGCGATCGATCGTGTTTAAAAACCTCAGCTCCTGTTTGATGTTCTGTTTGGAATCCGTTGTCCGTGTACCACGGCAAGTCAGACTTCCAGGTTCTATAGGCATAGGTAGGTTGTTGTTCATTTGTTAAACGACATTATGATGAATGTTGAGGAATTTCAGCCCACCATTCAAGTTCAAAGTAAGATACATAGTGATCTGAAAAATCCTGATCACAACTCTCTTTTATTCAAAATTATCTTGTGAGAGATTTTCCTAATTTTCGCCTTCTGGCTAATAAGTTTGCCGATCATTGCTATTGCCTAAAGGTTACACCTCAATAACTGACCTAGTTTAGAGGCCAGCGAAAGGTCTTTTACCCGACCCGCGAGGTACTGCGAAAGAAATGAACATAATACAACATACAACAACATTATAAACAATTATATTTTAAAATGGCAGTTCAATTACCACTTTTTTATATCCACAGAAATTCTAAAAACACTCATGCCAATAAAAACAACCAATGAAATACAATTAGAATTGACAATTTTTAAAAGTATCACACGCCAACTTTCTATCTAAGAGTTTTTTGGAGGTTACAGAAAGGTTCAGAAATGAAAGCTCCGCCTAAATGCGGGTTAAAATGAGGTGAGCTTTCATAAACTCCAAACGATATATAACCTCCTTATAAACCGCTTATAAGCTCGTTTTTGGCTCATAAACTGCAATTGTTCGTAAACTCGTTTAGTTGTGTCATGTCATGACTATAAGATACTAAAGCCGGGGTTTTAGCCGAAACTAAAAAATTCACAAACAACGGGCAATGAACAAATACTAAGATCCAATCGCATCTGAGCACTTTTGAGCTTTAGGAATATTTCTTCGTCTTTGGCGTCGCATGCTAATACTAATAACACTTTGACTGTAATTCGGTCGATTTTCGCGATAGAAACGAACCGGTTCTCCATACCGCAACAATGAGAATATGCTCAACTGCATGAGTAAGTCAGAAAATTTTTGGTGGCTTATCACCACGAAATAATACGTATCCTAAATAACACTTATCTCAAACACAAATTAAAGTATTATTTAATTTTTAAAAATAAATTATATTACAATACCTTATTTTCCATTACAATGTATTATCGAATAAATAATATAAAATAAAAATATAATAAAATCTCATGTCCGTTTACGACGAACATTTCCCTTTGCTTTCCTACCTGTTCGTTTTCGTAATCCTTTGTTGCCTTTTGAACTACGTTTACGAATCGATCCGCCGCCTCCTCTATTAAAATTCAATCTGGAAAAACTCATTCTGATACGTTGCCCCGTCAAACCGCCCCCGCCATTGTTTCCGCCAGTTGCAGTTGCTCCACCTCCACCTGTATTACCTCCTGTTCCTCCGCCGGTTCCACCTCCAGTTCCTCCTCCTGTTCCAACTCCAGTTCCTCCTCCTGTTCCGACTCCAGTTCCTCCTCCTGTTCCACCTCCAGTCTGCGCTTCGACCAAAAGTGGAATAATTGTAGCAATAACAAACACTGACAGGATAACAGTTAATTTCATTTTAACTGATTAAGACTAATTTTCGTCAATATAGGAAGAATAATTTTATTTCTATTCTATTCTTTCTATTTTTAGTATTAAATGCTTCAACAGTTAAGGTAAACCAAGATCTGGTGGTTGCATTCCAACCGAACATTCATTTTATATTTTCCATTAAGTAAACTTTCATTTTCAACCCAATTTAGTGAACCAATTGTTTCCATGATCATACTTTTTAGATTGGTTTGTTCAAAATATTTGTTTATGATAATGAATTATTTCAGATCATTATATGCAACCAACCCAGATGGTATTTAGTACAAATGCAACGTGAATTCATATCAAACAATTGATATTACAAGTAATAACTGAAATGATCCAAACGAACAAAATTCTGGGAAATATGGCGAAATTGTTGATTCTTTCAAAGAAGAGCTTTATAATAAAACGAGACCGAGGCTTATTTCGGGCGCGGCCGAAATTTGAATAACCGTCACATTTAAATGAAACTTAAGTTTCTTTTGTGTTAATAATTTCCATCACAGCCCTATGACGTGTTCCGATTCCATCTGTTCCCGGAAGCGTTAAGGCTAATCCAGAAACACACCTGGATGAATTTTAGTTAAAATTCAAAAAGAACATTTTTTTTTACAAGAACCTAATATTTTGTGGTTGGTTTGTATGACAGCCCTGTGACGTAATGTTCCGATTCCATCAATTCCTAGATATGTTTTGAGGCGTTACTAGAAACACTTTTGGGTGAATTTCGGTTAGTAAATAAAGACAAATGTTTTTCTTAGAAGAACCTAATTTTCAGGAGTTGGTTTGTATGACAGCCCTATGACGTAGTGTTCTGATTTCATGCGTTCCTAGATATGTTTTGAGGCTTCACTAGTAACACATTTGGGTAAAGTTTGGTTAAGGTCGGATTAAAAAGGAAAATGGTTTTTCTTGGAAGAACTTAATTTTCAGCGGTTGGCTTGTATGGCAGCCCTATGACGTAATTCTCCGATTCCATCCGTTCCTAGAAATGTTTTAGGACTTTACTAGGAGCACATTTGGGTGAAGTTTGGTTAAGATGAGTACATAAAGAAAAACGTTTTTCTTAGGAGATCTTAATTTTCAGAGGTTGGTTTCTATGGCAGCCCCATTACCCCATGGTCCGATTCCATTCGTTCCGACATATATACAGCGTACACTTAAAAGAAACTTGTTCACAAAATTTCAGCCCGATAACTTCAAAACTGAGGGACTAGTTTGTATTGAAACAGACGGACAGACAGACGGACAGACGGACATCGCTCAATCGATTTCTCTCAGCACACTAATCAATAATATATATACTTTATATAGTCGGAGGTGCTTCCTTCTGTGCGTTGCAAACTTCATGACAAAGTTAATATACCCTTTCAAATAGTGACGGGTATAAAAACGTATGACACACCAACCAAAATGTTAGAAAAAATGTTCGGTCAAAGCGATTATCAAAACTTTTACTTGAATAGTTTTATAGTGACGAGATGCTGTGTGAACATACCTTTATGTATTCATTTTACCGATATTTTCAAGGATCTCTTTATATTAGTGTTTCCCAACCCGCAGATGTGTGCGGACTACATAGCCCCGAAGGGAATTGCTACGGACCACCTTTTTCTTTTTTTTTTTTGAGGTGGGGAAATCTTTTATAGATACTGCCATTGCAGTTATGCTGGACTCCTTTATACCAGCTAAAACCAGACCACCTTTCTCGCCACGACCTCTGCGGGACCACCTTTTAGTATTACTTCGCAGAGGTTAGGAACGGCTAATAAGCCTTATTACCGATTTGCAGACTTTCGTCTAGCTTCTTCTCTCTGAAGGTCTTTGTGGGTGTTACAAACAAACTCACTCACTGCATCCCAATTGGATTGGCACTTCAGCATATTGTCGACCACATTTTCTGGGGTTAGTATTTCTCCCACTATTTCATTCAGGTGCCTGCGTCCTGTTTCAAACCTAGGACATTCAAAGAACACATGTCTTACGTCTTCTACAACTCCCTTGCACCTGGGGCAATTAGGACAGTTGTCCAGTTTGAATCGATACAAGTACTGTCGGTATCCCCCGTGACCCGTGAGGAATTGAGTTAAAAAGTAGTTCACTTCTCCATGTTTGCGTTCAACCCAATTTGCGATGTTAGGGATGAGACAGTGTGTCCACCTGCCGGTTGCAGCCGCGTCCCATCGCATTTGCCACTGCCTCATGCTTTCCTGCCTTTCCAAACTTTTACGAAGTTTTAACTCCGCAGGGCTTTCATGACGACGACCAGAGTAAAGTCTGCTTGTCTCCTCGACCAGAATTTCCATTGGAATCATGCCAGCAACGACGTAAACGGCTTCATGCGAAGTGGTTCTGTATGCCGAGCATACTCTCAATGCGCACCTACGGTACACTGAGTTTAATTTCCGGGCATTCCCAGAGGAGTCTAGGGAGTTAGCCCAGACCGGAGAGGCGTACAATAGTATTGATGAAACAACCCCAGCCAACAGCCGTCTCCTGCTAGATCTTGGACCGCCTATGTTGGGCATAATCCTTGACAAAGCTACAGTAGCTATCGCCGCTTTTTCGGTTACAAATTTCAGATGCTCCCCGAATTTTAGTTTAGAATCGATCATAGCTCCCAAATACCTAATAGTCATTTTTGGAGTTATGGTTTCGTTTCCTACTCTAATATTCAGAGAGTACCTTCTTCTTCGCTTGCTGATAAAAACAGCTTCCGTTTTTTGTTCAGCAAGCTCCAGGCCAACTGCTAGTAACCAGAGCTTTATGGATGCTATGGATGAGGAAACGATGCATTCTGGTTTTTTTGCAACAACCACTACTGCGATGTCGTCTGCAAACCCCACTACAGTCACTCCTCTAGGCATTGGCAATTCCAGGATACCATTGTACATAATGAGCCACAGCAGCGGACCGAGGACTGACCCCTGAGGAACTCCTGCTGTAACCCTATACTCCTTGGGCCCGTCGTCCGTATCGTATTGGAGGACTCGGTTTGATAGGTAACTCCTGATTATAACTGCGAGATAGTCTGGTACATCTGCTCTTTGCAAGGAGGCGTGAATGCTAGCCCAGTTTGCGGAATTGAATGCGTTCTTGACATCCAGCGTCACTACCAAACAGCATGTGTCATTTTGAAGCGATTCCCTTGCTAAGCTAGTAACCCTCCCAATTGCATCGACTGTTGAACGCGCCCGTCTAAAGCCATACTGGTGGTCCGACAAGCTCCCTTTTTCTTCGACAACCGAAAGAAGTCTGTTGAAGATGATCCTTTCAAACAGTTTCCCCACCGTGTCGAGCAGGCAAATTGGCATGAGCTCGGCTCCCCAGCCGGCTTATTCGGTTTCGGGAGGAGCACCAGCTGTTGCCGTTTCCACAGCATTGGAAAGGTTCCTTCGGCCAAGCACGCATCGAATACTTCGATGAACTTTTGAGGAATCGCACGGATTGCCACTTTCAACGCCTTATTAGGGACTCCATCCGGTCCTGGAGCCTTACTTTCTTCCAATCTTGAAGACGCTTGCAAAAGTTCTTCCTGTGTTATCGCGGGAACTTGGGCCTGATCTACTGAACCTCGATCCACGGGCTGGTTCTCACGCTGAGGAAACAGAACCGAGACAATATTTCGGAGCATTGTTGGACACTTTATTTGTGGTGCTTTTGGCCCTATTTTCTTCATCACCACCCTATAGGCCGTTCCCCACGGGTTTATGTCTGCATCGTCGCAGAGTTGCCTGAAACAGTTTTTCTTGCTTTTTTGAATAGCCAGCTTTAGCGATCTTCGGGCACTTTTATAACTCTCTAGGAGGACGTCATGGGTGATTCCTTGAGTCGCTCGTTGGCACAGACGTCGCGCCTTCAGGCAATTTCGCCTGAGGCTCGCGATTTCGTCGGTCCACCAGAAATTTTCATTCCTTTGCCTTGCTGAGCTTTTCCGGGGCATAGAGGCGTCGCAAGCTGATGTCAACTGCTTCCTGATCTGAGCTGACCTCTGATCCACTGAACCTCCTATGGGGCCACTTTGAAGCAGTACCTCTTCGAAAAGTGCCTCATCAAATCTCTTTGTGGACCATCCAAGAGTGCGTGTTTTGTACTTTGTTCGGTGCACTCTGCCAGCAACAGCAAACACAATTGCGTGGTGATCGCTATGAGTATAGAGCTCACTAACTTGCCACTCCATAGTCGGCGCCAATGAGCTACTGACAAATGTGAGATCAATTATGGAGCCCACATTTCCCCTTGTGAAGGTATTAGTGGCCCCTGAATTCATGAGGACGATATCCAGTCGTGAAAACGCGTCCAGAAGTGCACGACCACGTCTGTTTGTCGTCCGGCTACCCCATTCGGTTGCCCACGCGTTGAAGTCTCCCCCAATTATCACCGGACTTCTTGTACTTGCGTCATGCACCAGCCCGTCAAGAAATTCCTCAAACTCAACATCGTTCCACCGTGGTGGAGCATAGCAACTGTACACATATATGCCATTGATCTGAGCTCTTACGACCCCTCTCAATTCTCCCGCCATCCCTTGCTGGAACGGATAGTCTCCGCACGTCCATATGGCCACTTGACCGTCCTTATCTGCCGTCCAAATTGATGTCTGCCAATTCTTATACTGGTCACAGATAATGGCGACATCAATTTTTTCCTCTTTTACGGTTTGCAGCAGAAGATCTTGCGCTGCCCGACAATGGTTTAGATTTAGCTGCAGAAATCTCATATAGGGATTTGCTTTAGTGCCTCCCGATATAGTGGACACTTGACTCCTCCCGTTTGGTGGTTCCAGTTCCCTTTCTCTGCCTCCTTACACAATATACAATTGGGGTCACCGTCACAGGATGCCGCCTTGTGGCCCTCTTTCCCACACCTAAAGCAGGTTTTTGACCTATCGTGCACGCTGCTGCAGTCCTTTGCGAAGTGGCCAAATGCGAAGCACTTGTAGCATCTCTTAGGAACTAATTGAGGTCTTAGTCGACAGCTAGTACAGTTAAAAAATACGTAATGGCTAAAATTTGCTGGAGATGTTAGGGGACATGTATTTTATCGAAAAGTGAGTTTTGGTATTCGTGGGGGTGGGGGAAGTTGGAGTATATTGCCCACATATAGGCGAATTTTGCATTTTTCGTTACTGTTGACCCTACAGTAAAGTGATGTATAGCAGTTTTGTTTCTAATCAAATTATCCATCCTACGGTACCTACATTAATTTCATCGATCAAGTAGTTCTGTTATAGTGACCAGTTAATGGTCAAAACAGTACCAATAATGGGAATATTTTGCTTAAATAAGACATGTAATGACTGAAATTCGGTGGAGTTGTTAAGGGATGCGTTGTAAATTTATACCTAAAGTTGCGTATATATCAGGGGGGCTAGTTATTGTAAATTGCCTACTTATAGGCTAAATAATGCTTAATATCAGTCTTATTGTTGACCCTACAGTAAAATGGTGTATAGAGGTTTCATTTCTTATCAAGTAATCTATCAAACGGTACTTAAATAAATGTCAATTATGGCCTCCGATATTGATATCATTGTGTTATTAACGGGACTAGGTAAAGGATATAAAAACGTGTTTTTTTTTAAACCAAGCTCAGGTCTCACTCCAATAAAATTATTTTCGACTTCGAGCTTCAGCTATGGAGAACAAAAAGCATGTGGGTGTCGGAAAGCAGGATTAAAGTGCTCTCCAATTTGTATGGTTTGTTGTGGAATCGCGTGTAGCAACATACCTGACTTTTCTACTCTTACCGAAAACGACGACTTCCTCCATAACGATGGGCTTTTTTCATCGAACCCAGAAGAATACGAAGCTGGTCACAATTGTAACGCAAGCAATAATGAATCCGAAAGATAGGAAGAAAATCAATCTAAGAAACCAAAATTGAGTTAGTCATATATTTTTGTTGTTAAATCAATAAAACTCCAGTGACTATGTGAAGAATTTCATTTTTCAAATTTTTCCGAACGATCCGTTCGACTGCGCTAATTGACCAAGCTTGATTTTGGTCTTGTTTAAGAGATAATAATTCAATCAGCAAGAACACACATTTATACAACTTGACATAGCGAAGTTTTTAGCAATCACTAAATACGCATTTAAATAGGCAATTTACCCCAACTTCCTCCATCCCCACTAATACGAAAACTCAGTTTTAGACAAAAGATTCGTCTCTTAACATCTACATCAAATTGGAGTCATTACGTTTTTTAAAGAAAATATCCATTTATTGTACTGTTTTAATCCTCGACCGGTAACTACAATGGGTCTACTTGACCTATGATATTGATTAAGGTACCGGTGAATAGATTATTTGATTGGAAAGAAAACCTGTACCATTTTACTGTAGGGTCAACAATAAGAGTGATGTTAAGCAAAAACGCAAATTTAACCTATAAGTAGGCAATTTACTATAACAACCCCCTCCCATAAATACGAAAACTCAGATATAAATTTAGGACGTACCCCTTAACATCTCCACCAAATTTCAGTCATCACGTGTTTTACTTAAGCAAAATATTCTTATTATTAGTGCTATTTTGCCCTTCAACCGGTCATTATAACGGAACTATTTGGCCTACGATATTGACTTAGGTACCGTTGAATATACAATTCGATTAGAAACAAAACTTCTATACATCACTTTACTGTAGGAATACCAGTAAGAATGATATTAAGGAAAAACGCAAAATTCGCCCGTAAGTAGGCAAATTACTATGACTTCCTCCACTCCCAAAAATACGAAATCTTAGATTTAGACTTAGGGCACCTTGCTTAACATCTTCACCAAATTTCAGCCATTACGTATTTTTTTTAAGTAAAATACACCCGTTTACTGTACTAACCGTTGAGTTGATGGATTAAAAGGTTTGGGTGGTTGGTTTCCTTACCCATCCAGTTGTTGTCACATTTTTGTAGTTATTTTTCAGCCCTTTCGGGTCGATGCCTTTTTTAGCTGTACTCTAGCTTTTTTAGACTTTGTAATAATGCGATGTTGAGGACAAAACAGTCGCACGCCATTAGCATAATACGGCGATTCGGTACCATTCAAACAAGTGAGCGTAGTTCTTTCGGATAGATAGACTGAAGCATAGTCGGTATGGAAGAGCATTTTCTTGAAGCAGTAAGCGTGGCCTACCTTTTAGAGCACCGAATTTGCCCAATAAATCACTTCAGTATTGTCTGTCAGCGTATTTCCTTTTGCAAAACAAAGTATGCGTCGCCTGCATGTCCCATAGATATGGCTTTCTTCTTAGAAAGTGATTCGATTTGAAAACATGTTCTGTCAATAAAAAAACTCCAAAGTAAGAAGGGCATATGCTAGATGTCTATTTGTTTCGGTACTATAACTATTTGGCGAACACGTCCCTAGTTGTAACCGTCTTTCACGCCGGCCGCGTATGGCTAATTCTTGATACTCTCACTTCCCAAAACTTCAATATTACCGCCTGGCGTCATTTTAAATCACAGCTTCATCATCATCAATATGGCACGATAGCTCGACGTCGGGCTTTGGCCGCCTGAATCGTTGGCCTCCAATTGTCGCGATTACGTGACCATGTCCTCCAGTGGCTCGAATTACATACTCCAGAGCAAGGTTGGAGAGCGTCGGCGCCAGCCCATTGCTTGAGTCCAGTAAGAGTTTCAAATAGGTCAGTGAGTCTGTTCTACACTCTGACCTGCGAGACGGTATTAGTCATCGTCATCCTTATGAGTAGCACTAACGTTGCCTGTATACCAAAATGCAGCAATATGCTGTACAGTACACTTCGATCAATACTGACCGTGTTTTTTAAACAGCTAACCTACACTATACGGGGTAATTTTCATACAAACGCTAACCTGTGACTTTATTCAGGTTAGAACTTATATTGCTATCCAGTTTTAATGAGCTTTCCAAAACTCGCCTAAATGTATGCAATCCCAATTATTTTCTAGTACGTTTTTCAATGACTAGCTAAAATTAAATTTTAAAAGCTCTAAGGTATAGTCTTAGAGAAAGCATAGCAACCCATGCCATGCGTTAGTCAAGAGTGACTATGTGATCACACAACCCATATGTGTTTGACTCCAAATTTATTACACTACACTCCACGAAATAATTCAAACGTCAAAATATTGTCGATGCAATTATTAACCCTTCTGTCGCCGCCTACGAGCTATTATGCCTTAGGTGTAGCTGAATCTTCTGTGAAATCAATCTTATTTTTTGAAGAGGTCTAATTTTGGTTCTAGAAACAGTTTACATACTATGTCTTACGATGATACGCCGTTTTTTCGTTTCTTTAGACATAGTTTATATTTCGCCGAACGTTTGATCGCATTTGTGGACGTCAGTTCCATTGAAATATATATAATAAGGGCTGGAAAATATTGTTGAACGATATTTTTCATCAATATATAGAACCAATGGTCTGTCTAGGTCTATGTGCCAACCGAAGGGTTAATTATCACGTTGGCATTTTGAGAGAGTAATAAATATTACGCGGATTTTATATTCTCAATTGTAAACAAAAAATTGACATTTGAATAAAATTTTCACACATACTATGAACTGCAATAGTGTGAAAACGGTGCCATTTTTATTTTCTGATGCCCACTCTGGACTAACGCATGCTTTCTCTAAGGGTATAGTTTACATGCAACACACAAGTGTGTGGAAAAAAATAGTTTTTGTTTGTAAATTCATGTTAAAAATGTTGAATTGAATTTTTGTGTTTGTAAAGTGAAAACGGGGCTTTAATATTTATGAGCAATGTTTTGAAATTAATGGCATCGCCTACGTGAAAATTTGAAATTTAACCTGGATGCTACCCTCGATAGTTTTTTTATGCGCGTCTGGGTCAGCAAACCTGCACCCGATGTGAAAAAACACGGCCACTGTCGTATGCCTGCTTGAAGTCAAAGATTTGGTATACGTCGATGTTATATTCCCAGCACTTCTGGAGCAATAGTTTCACGGTAAAAGGTGATCGGTCGGACCAGGTCTAAAGCCGCCTTGATACTCGCCAATGATTCGTTATGCGTACGGGTTAATTGGATTCTCTAGAATTTTAGATAAAATCTTATAAGTCGTACAAACTAATGATATGCCGCTGTAATTCTCACACTTGAGCTTGTCACCCTTTTTGTGGATTGAACAGATTATGCTTTATCGTCAATCTTCGGGGGTTACCTCATCGTTCCATATTTTCAACAGTAGCACATGTATAGCGTTGGTTAGGCACGTTTCACCGTGCTTTAGCAGTTCTCAGCTCTTCCGCTTAGTAAATTTTTTTGTTTTAAGGCGCGTTTAGATGGCATCAAACTTGTTTGCATCCAACTTTTCCCTCAAACTTATCCAAGTTGGAAGGCTGTTTACACGTACGATATTCTCTCAAACAAATCCTATCAAACAAATCCTATCCAACTTGTTGGCCGTGTAAACAGTAGTTGAAAGTTGGAGCGGTCGTAAAACGTTATCAGTTTTTGCAATACGTATTAGTTCAGGAAAAATATATTTGCTTTTTCTTTTATTTTTTCGTGAATAATTTAAACATTGAAGGAAACATGTCGGAATGAGTATACAGCGTGCTCCAAAAGTCAACGGAACGCCAGAATTGGATGATAGCGCAGAGATATTGGTAATCAGGCGCATTAATTCTTTATTATTAGAAAGTATATTTATATTTCGATTGGACTATAATCAATGCATCTCAAACAAGTTGTCCAACTTCTGTTTTCACGGTGGATTTGTTTGAATGCTCGTTCCACTTCAAACTTGTTGTCCAACTTCTGTTTACACGATGGATTTGGTGTCCAACTTGTTTGAATGCTCAAAAGTTGGACGACAAATCCATCGTGAAAACAGCGCTTTAGAACTACATATTTGAAAAATAACTTTTTGCTCGGAATTAAAAATGTGGTTGAAAATATCCCTAAGTCAGGGACTTCTAACAGCAAAACTCTTATCTGATTCAAAGCAAACCTTCTATAATTTTGTATCGAAAGATTGCCCATTATTGACTCTGAATAGTAACTAATTTCTTTCACGGACAACCTCCGGTGCGCGGACCATCAGTTGAGAAACAGTGCTGTAGATAGTTCCCCCGACCTATTTACAAATTTCACGCCATCAGAAAACCTAACTAAGCCAAGACTTTGTGGTAATTTTTCGGAAAAGCCGCCAAACTAAAGTTTTAATAAAAATGCTAGGAAAAAAATGGTAGAATAACTATCGACAAAGATTTCATTATTTCTAAAAACTAAAAAAACATTTCACGGTAGGTCCAGCGAGACCTATTCGGTATAGGATAAGCATATTGTGGTAGGTGGTGTGGTAGGGTTAGCAAAGCTCTACTAATTTTCTGGATGGCTGCAGTTTGCGACGGGTTTTGCGGACTTAAGACTAAAAATTTTTTTTTTCTCATTTGTTAAATTTTCAATTAAATTTATAGTTGAATTCTATGCAGCTGGTATTTACATATGTATTTGAACAGAAAAATATCGCCATAGTATTTTTAATATAATTATTTAGAAATTACAAACTTTGGAAGATTTGAAAATGTGATGTGACCGTGCCCAAGCAGCATTTTAAGTAACAAAAACCATAGCTTTTGGTTTCGCCACTTTATTAAGTTGCGGCTACTTTTTTGCTACCTAAATTGCTTCTTCATAGTACCAAATCCTGTAAAGTATTTCGTGGAACGTTGCGGCGTGGGAGCATTTGGAACTGCTTGGTGACAACTATTGCGGGAACCTCTTTGTGGTCCCAACCACGTAATTTGACACAACTTGGGACTTCACGAAAATGTGGCACTACATGGTATAAGTAAGATAGTGATTGCTTCGTCTTAGCTACTAGATTTTGGTACTATCTAGTGGGTAGACTATAAAGGACTTATTTCAAGTGGCAAAACCATAGCTTTTACCCCATCAATGCCACAATGAAAGTAGTAATTTTCGCAAGTAAAAAAATCATGTAATGGTTCTTTAGATGGTATTATATAGTTGCGATATCTATGACGGATAGTATCAAATGTCACCCTGTCGTCTCTGGCCACTTAACTGCTACTTGGTGTGGGAATTATCGCTAAAGGTAGGCAGTACTCAAGATCCGACTGTGACAGGCTTTGATTTTCTTATACCAGGAAAAATGAAAAGCCTTAAAATATTCGATTACTTTTTGCATAAAGTAAAAAAACGGAACGTTATGCTATCAGCTCTCGCAAGAAGAATTTTCATGTTCTTCTTATCGACACTAGCGACACTTATCTTACCGTCCGCCATATAGCGGACATGGAACATTACGCTATCAGCTCTCGTAAGAAGAATTTTCTTGTTCTTCTTATCGACACTAGCGACACTTATCTTACCGTCCACCATATAGCGGACACATAGCGGAAAATATCGGAAACACAAAAGTTCCCCCTATGAGAACGGATAACAGAACAAACATATAGCGGAAAATATCGGAAACACAAAAGTTCTCCCTATGTAAACGGATAGCAGAACAAGCCTGAAACTGCAATGTACCAAAAACAATGATTTTAACTTCATAGTAGCAGCTGGCACTACAAAATTGCCGGTGCTACTACAACGTCTCATTTGAAACTGCCTGGTGTCAAATGGTTCGTGATTGCCACTATACGGTTAAAAATTGATAGTAGCAAATTGAAACATGTCGTAACATTCTCTCTAAAGTTTCATTTGGAAGGGTCAAGCACTTCATAGTTCCCAAACTCATGATTCGCCATATTTTAGAATATCCGATGTAAATTTCTTTGAACAAGAAATTACGATTTTGATTATTTTGGATAAAGAACAACTTTTATCAATGAAAGCTACTGTTTTTTCAGTAAATAATTATTACTGAACACTTATCTAGCAAAATATAACGAAATTTGTATATAATCTTAAATTTGTTTTGGTAATGTTTTTCACATCTTTCTATTAAAACATTGAAAAAGATGAAGGGCATTGTTATTTTTCGAGGCACGACATACAACTTCACAATGAAATTTGCTTGGCAAGTAGGTTTCATAATTTCAGAAACATTTCAAACGATGATTACTATATCAAAATAAGTCATACATTTGACTTCCCAACTTTAATTCAAACTCATCGATACAAAGGTAAAACACAGATTTACACAGTTACTAACCAATGCCCAACACAGTTTATTATTAATTTGTGTGTCAAGTCAAGTTTTACGCATACAAGTTTATAAGTATGATTGTATGCGAGAAAACTCTAAAGGCGCGTACACATTTGAGCATTTGTGCGCCCACGAACGCTGTTCGCGCACAAATGCTCAAATGTGGACGGTTGGAGCATTCGTTCGCGTGCATTTTCATACGCACAACTTGCGATCCAACCATGAACGATGTTCGTGCGCGCACAATTTTTGCTTGCAATATGCATCATGCTGCGTCCACAATTGAGCATTTGCGCGCACGAACGGCTGCGCGCACAAATGCTCAAATGTGGACAGTTGCAGCATTCGTTCGCGAGCATTTTTTCGCCGCACAAATCCGATCCGTCGCTAGTGGATCGCCATGCGAGCAAATTTTTGTGCGTGGAATTTTGTATATATGTAGCTCTGTTCTATAAAGGTAATAACGAGTATAAAAAAATACGTTGAAAACCTGTGGTGTTTACACCATTTTTTGGTTGCAATTTTGCTAAATTAAAAAAAAATCCAACTCTTGATCCCTGTGTACCGAAGGCCAGTGTGCTACCGACTAAGCCAGTCGGACTAGTAAATTTGCATTCTTTTTTCCTACTATACCTTACTTTAGGGCTAATTTTAAAAGTTAAAAATGACAGATGATTTTTAACTTTTAAAATTAGTTTTTATTTTTTTGAACCCAACGGCCATTGTCGAAATATGGGGAAATGTGTAATTTTCGTAGCTGATTTCTTATATCGACCATTTTTTAATTAGAGATGAGCATCGAAAGAAAAACATCGATGGTTACCATCGAAAAAACATCGAGACGAAACCATCGATGGTAAGAAAACATCGAACCAAAAACATCGATGTTTTGAGTTTTTTTGTAGAATGGTAACAGTCTTTGGCATGAAATACTTAAAAATTTGTATGGCCAAGATAAAAGGGTGTCCCGGACATTTACAAATTTGTTCACTAACCGATCGTTATGAAATTTGGTTGGAATGTGTAGAATCGTAACAGTCTTTAGCACGAAATACTTAGACGTTGGTAGGACAAAGCAAACAGGGTGTCCCGGAGATTTGAAAGAGTCGACTTTTTTAGTTTTTATCAAATCAAAGAACTCGATGGGTACATTTCATATCAGTCGCTTTTTTCCAGTTTGGAGTCATGGTAACGGCGTTACAGCTAATAAATCCAGTTAATGTGTGGAGCCATGATACATAGTAAATCTATTTCTATAATCTATAACACTTTAGCGGTAAAAATAAAACATCTTTTGATTTTTTGCAGAATGGTTGGGGATGGCCCTCTGATTATGGAAAAAAAAATCCTCACTGATTGGAGGATTGACAAAAGATATAGACAAATGGTCTAAAACCCAAAAAAAAAATCCTTTACAACGATATATAATACATTCGAATTTGATGTGAAATTCGGCGCTAGACTAAAATATAATTCAGAATATTTTCATTTTTGAGATTTATAAAAAGGACCATAACTTTTGAAAAAAAAAAATGCAAATTCAGCCGTAAAATTTTGTGTAAGTATTACCATTTAGTTGATGATTTTCGTTAAAAATTTGAGTCACCTAAAATCGATGAGGATTTTTTTTTCATATAATAAGGGAGCCCTAACCATCCTGCAAAAATCCAAAGATGTTTGATTTATGCCGACCAAATATCGTATTCATCTTAGACTATAATCGGACATACTTCGGCCGTCCGTCATACGTTGTATCTTGACGGTGCATGAAAAGAAAAGATGGGCGACGAAATTCTAGCACACCTACCACATCTCTTTAAAATTTCAACGTAAGCAGTGAGGAAAGGTTAAAACTATTTAAGGGCGAAACCACATTTGGTGTGTACAGTGTTCACGATAGATGGATTGCATGTTGTAGTATGTTACGATGCAATCACTTCTTGTTTCTGATTGGACTGTTTTACGGTATGCGCATACATTTATAAAGAAAAAGTTGAGTTGTAAAAAAAAAATATGTTGAGGAAAAAAACATCGATAGTTTTCAACTATGGTGGTGGTGAAAACCATCGACCATAGAAACGTAAACCATCGATGGTGAAAAACATCGACACAAAACCATCGATGGTAAAAACATCGACCATCGGACCAAAAACATCGATGTTTTCGAAACATCGATGTTCGATGCTCATCCCTATTTTTAATACTGCCAACTCCCACTCGCATAGTTATCGTCGAATTTGCTCGACGGAGAGAAAATACATAGTTAATAACGGAATTTACTATTGCGAATTTTTTAACGGTGAGAGTTATGACATATAGAAAAAGTGAACGACAGTGATTATTTTTACACAAATCTCACTTTGGTTAGCTAGGACCTATAGCGTTTATCAAAAGTTCAAAATCACTATAGGACATTCTAATGAAATTGTTGAAAGGTCCATTACTTTCATTAAATCGTAGCTCGGCTAACAAACTCGCGCCACCACTTAAATCGCGATTTTTGAAGATTTTTGTTATCCACCAACGCCTATATTTAATTTTACGTTTTTTATTTTGTAATAATTGATGAATTAGTATATAAAAGCGGCAGTAGCAACTATATGTATATATCGGTTCGACGGCATCTTTTTAAAACGGAAATGAACACTTACAAATCAATCATAAAAATGTAACCGTCCAGGCTTGAGTATTTGTCCGCGCATAGATTTGCTCGCAGAAACGTTCGTGCGCGCAAAAAATATGTGCCGTCCACACTTGAATATTGGTGCGCGCACAAATTTTATTCGCAAAAAGCGTTCGTGCGCGCGCAAATTATAATTTTAAAATAAGCCGTCCACATTTGAGCATTTGTGCGCGTTCAAAATTTGCTCGCGTATAGCGTTCGTGCGCACACAAATGCTCAAATGTGTACATGCCTTAAGAGGTGGCCGTTACGTGTTTGGATATAAATATGCTACTAGATAGGCATGTTGGCGGCACGTTGCAGTTTTAGTGGCAAAACGGTATACAGAACTAAACATATCATTCCCCATTTTAGTGACATTCCATTGGCAAAAAGGGTCCCATTTCGTGAATGATCAACGGTGAATGCTACTTTGTAAGACTACATTGCAGTGGCATTTACGTTTTCGGTACTTAAAATGCTAGTTGGGTGATGTGTTAACGAAAAAAAATTTTACGCCACCCATTCTCCTTGAACATACCTTTTTGGACAACTTCAAAAATGCATTTCGAATATCCAGCTCACTGCAGTCCTGTTTTACATTCAGGACATCATATAGCGTCTTTTCCTTGACGTGATATGGACGAGAAGAACTAGCATAACGAAACGTACCCAAAAAAAAATGTTGACATAAAAATAGAAATAAAGCAACAAGTTATTGCGATGTAGATAAAATGCAACTACTATGTACTCACCTCAGCAGCAATGGAGTCCTGGCGGAGGCGATCCGAGCGATTAAATGAGCTCGGATCCCTTGCATAATCTTGTTGTTAATGCGTCCGCTTCAGTGCATTTTGCAAAAACGAAAATAAATACACAAATTTTAGCAGCGACTGATATGATGAACAAAACAAACACGAATGATGACAGTTTGCCGATTTGTTTGCGTCAGCTGTGTATGGAAATTGTGAGCCGCTGTAAGAAAGATACGGTTTATGTCACTGCTTTGGGACATGTGCGGATATCCGAGAATTTGCCTAGACTATGAAATGGTTTAAGTATGAAGTTCGACCGTTGAGATTTTCATGGATTTTTATAACGAATTGATTTTCGAAGATTAGGGATTTTTTCCTCATATTTGAAATTAAATTCCGAAAAACTAGATTTGAATTTAATAATAAAATAAATACATGAAAACAATTCTATTTAAATTCTTGTAAGTAATAGTGCTTTCACGAGTACTTTTACTATCGATAGTACGGCTTTTTTAAAGAGCACCACTGACCTAGCAATTTTTTGGTCAATCGATTGAGCAATCGATCTCACGCCCGTACCGCACACACACTAGGCAATTTATCGCTGAAATCACAGTCTCAGCTTGGCGGCACGGAAACTGTAATTTGGCTGTGTTCCCGCCAGACAGCAAATGTCTCACGGTCCACACAACACGGCATAGCAAAAATTATCTATTTTGTGGCGATGGTAGATGGACATCCCTTACTACTTTCGATGGAGAGTGACCGCCACAACCATAGCATGAAGAATGACCACCGGTTTTTGCACTGCCATCTTGATAGACGCAGGCCGGATTGTCTAAATTCGAAAATTTGGGTTCTTAGCGCCTATGGTTGTTTCTATTGCTATTTAGAATCACCAAATGGAGCCTGAAAATGACATAACGAAACTTTTATTTTGGAGATACATTTTTTTAATTTAATTATCAAAATCGGACTATGCGCATTCAAATTATTACTTATTATTACATCATTAGCGAGAATGTAGCGGCAATTAAGTGTTAAGGTCCATCTAATTTAGTCGCCAAATGGCTGCGTCTCCAAAAGCTGGCATCACGAACAGCCATTTAGCTGCTACTTAGCATTTACACTAGCAGCCAAATGGAGACAAAAAATGACAACCAAAATTTCTTTTTGGTGAGATTTTTAAATTTAATTATCAAAATCCGACTCTGCGCGTTTGAATTATTACACGGCCATTCAAGAATTATTCAATTTCACTCATAAAGCCTAGTACTGACCTCGAGAGTGAAATTTTTCGCCGCTGCGATTTTTCAATGAAAATGTATTCTTACTGTCGTGGAATATGTGGGGAATGCTGGGGAATTCCATAAGCTACAATCCGAAAACAGTTCCATAATTTTTTCTTATTTCATTGTGAAATGTCAAATGACCGGGGAATCGAAAAATAATACATAAAATGGAACCTGTCTCGGATTATAGCTTATGGAATTCCCCACCATTTGTGACATACTCCACGTCAGTAAGTATCCATTTTTATTGATAAAATCCCTGGGCGAAAAATTTCACTCTCGATCTTAATTCAGCCCTTAGAGTAGGTTAACATCGTCAGTTCACGTGAAATCCATGCAAATACTGTCAAAATTTTGATGATCGTGAAATCGAATTCGCTTGGCGGTACTCACTTCACATGAAAGTCTCCACACCGGTTTTTGACATTTCGCCAGCGAAAATAATGCAGTTTCACTTTATTTCACAGTAGGTGTGTTTTTTTGGTTATCCCGTGTAGGTTTGGGTAACGAAACTCCATATAAAAAAAATGCCAGCTGATCCTCCTGTCATTTTTTTTATATGAAGTTTCGCTACCCAAACCTACACGGGATAACCAAAAAAACACACCCAGTGAAAAGATGTCATCGACAATCAACCAAAATGCGAGTGAACATTTATCTTAAAGTAGGTACCAACATCGTCAGTTCACGTGAAATCCATGCAAATACTGTCAAAATTTTGATGATCGTGAAATCGAATTCGCTTGGTGGTACTTGGCGGTTGTCAAAGCGGTTGGTTGAGTTGCCATATTGAATATCAAAACTGGACGCACCCCCAAATGGCGATCAGTTTGGATGGAATGACAACAGCCATTTGGTTGCACGTGACGCAATTTGGCGACTAATCTAGATGGACCTTTGCTGATTTCGGCAGTTTTGCCCCACACGCTAACGTAATATAAACAGTATCCATATGTATATGACCAGCATGACTTGGGGAGTCGATTGGGCGATGTCCGTCTGTCTCCCCGCAGGGTGGTCTAGGTCCTTGTGACATCAGCCAAAAAGGCTGTTGTAGTGGGACAGAGATCTTTTTTGGTGAGTTGCGGGGGGGGGGGGGTGTTCACCATTACGGTTAATCGTGTGAGCCTCGGAGGTGGCGGCTTCGTATAACCCGAGCCTCGAAGGGGCTAGTTAGGGAGAATGGCCTTGGTGGAAGATGCCTACGCGCCTATAGGTACCTAACTAGTTTGTGGATTGATGACCACACGGCCCGAATCGCATTGCTGACTAGTATACTGAAGGGGCCGCCGGGATGTGAAAAGCAGCGCTACGAGTCTGCTTTAAGCAGACGAGTAGTCACAGGTTCAACGAGCCTGGGAGGTGCACATCTGAATTGTACGTGGGGGTTAACGAATAGGGGGCCGAAGGAAGATCACACCTGCTATAGAAGTCTTTAGCGAATAGTGTACCTCGGGGATGGGTGTGCCCAAGGGACCATGGTCCTTGCCCATCAAGGTGTTGGCCTCGAGGTGGCTGTAGGTTGTTACCCGAGTCATCAAGCTGGTGATGCAACCCCGGGGTTGGTTTCCTGAAGGTGAGTGCATTCGCCGGATGGAGAAATCCCTCTCTGGCAATAAGACCTTGCCAGTGAACACCGAAGGTCCAAATAGTCCGAAGTCCGAAGGACCGGGAAATAAGGCCGAAAGGCTAGGTGCTCCACTGACGGTATACCCGTAGATGGTAAACTTGTCCGTCTGTCTGTTTGTTGCGACGCGTTTTACTCGGCAAACCCGAAGGGGGTTCGTAGCACTGAATCCGATGGGCCTATTGTACTATTGAACTTTTAGGTGATACCTATAATATAGTCCTCAGACGTTTAAGAACCCTAGTCGGCTAAATTATTATTAATAATGGAAATTGTTTTTGGAATATATTTTGCTTATCAAGACGGGATTATATACTAACAATGAGTTAAAATGATTTTGCTGACAAGATTTTATTTTAGCAAATAAAAGGCACGGGACACAGTGATAAGGTATATCCTTTTAAAGGACAAATGACGAATGGATAGAAACAGGGCACTTTGGAAATATTGATAGACAAAATAGAAATAGATAGAAAATGACGAAAATCATAGGCTATGTCCACACATGTGCGCTTTCGTCTTCCCTATCGTCTTCAAGCTCCGTTTCCACTTTCAACATTGAACTTGTCATTGATTGCATCAAGTGAACAGAAGAGATGAATGTCACATTTGTTCATCATTCGTCGTAGGATATTTATCGCGACTCGTTCAGAACGCGTAAATAATTACTTCTTTTGTTAAAATTATGAAAAAATTTTGTGTTTTGTATGAAACGGAGTAGATTCCCCAAGACTTCTGTTCATTTTTCAAAATCGAAATTTAATGTTAACACATTTTAGCATTTATCCAATCGCTAAGAAATGAAAACACTCTTTTCTCAAGTCGCAGACACATAAATGCCGATCAAATCTTTGCACACAGCAAATTTTAAAAATGTTGAAAGTAAAAACGATAGCAAACCCGACCTCAGTGGGTTGCAATTTTCTATCCATTCCTTTTCGATTTTGACATAATCAACTTTTGTTACCACTGACAAGATTGAATTCTTCTTTTCAATAGCGCAGACATCCCAAGTTTCAATTGTCAAAATGACGAAGACGAACGAACATTGAAAATGTGTGGACAGGCACATACATACATATTGTGTATTGATTGACTTGATTTTGGCTACAATACACTCAGTAGACTGACTATATACAGAAAACTCGACGGAAACCATTAAGTCATAATGAAATGATAAATTTACGATTTGACACACTCGCATATCAAAAGTGCAATTGCGAGGTGAGCAAATGAAAAATTGTTCCATATACCTACTACACATCGAACATGTTTTCGTAAAGCTCCGATTCATCAACATTATCGATTCCCAACCTTTTTGGGGCCGCGACCCACTAAGATTAAAAAAAATAACATTCAAGTAGTTCGCGATCCCCCTTTTTGAATTTTGTCAATCTATACCCTTAAAGTTCATTACTTCTTGTAAATTGGCTGATAACAGGGAAAAAATGTAAAATGTAAAATGTAAATGTTAAAATGCAGATTGTGCCATTTCTATCGGAAAGATGATAAATTCAGAGAAAAATTATTATGGAACCATTTTCAGTCGGGGTAGTTTATGGAATTCCCACGACAGTAAGTAGCTATGCATTTTCATTTAAAAAATTGGAGATCCGAGGTGAATTTGGCTGGAGGTTCATCGGCACTACATTTCGGAAATGTCTCTCAGAGATCGGTTTGTCCATCGCTTGATTCTGGAAATCAGGAAATCCAGAATAAATTTTCTTGATCTCCTTGATTCACTATATAGGCCTATAACTAAGAGCTACGAAAAGGAAGAATGAAAAATCATGTAAATCCCGCGATGTCCAGAATTTCCTCTTAATATGGGTCGCCGCAGTCCAAGTTGGGGATGTTGCATTGCATCCATTGCGATACATATATCATCACATTGGTCACTTCGTAAATCGATTTAACTACCTATATTTTCAACGAATGGATCTATAAACTCACTATAGCACCAATGTGGCATATTCCGTCTAAGTAATCGGTTAACATAAGGTGATCAGACTTCCGAAGACCCAATGCTGTACTAATTTGTGGAATTCGGTTTTCAGGCAAATTATTATCAGCCATCCTACCCCTCCTCTCTATCCTTCACGCCGATTTGAAGAAAGAATAATATCTCTACCACCATGATTCTTCTTTTCATAAGTGATATCTTCGTGAAGATAACTGAGAAAGAATACTTATTAGCCGATATATTGGGAAATATGTGGTGAACCTTGCGACGGCAAGGTTCTGTTGATACTAAAAAGGGAACTCTAAAGTTCTCAATGTTCTCCTCAGTGGCGTAGATAAGGGGGGCGGGGGTTCAAGGGGATTGATCTACGTATTCACACATATTTGTTTATACTAAATTATATAAATTTAGTTCTTTGCTAATTATTGGGTACATTTCGTAACAATATTTACCAGCATCCACAGGGGGATTTCGGAATGAACCTTTTTTGTAGTATTTTCAATTGCATAATTGTTACTGCTTTGGCTAAAATTTTGACAATTCCTAGCATATACGCGCGTACATGAGTTTACGATTTAAGCGGTGTTTTTCAGTGTGACTGCCACAGGAACAGATCAGGTGGAATTTACTATGAAAATTTGGCATTTTAGCGGAAATCAGTATTGAGGATAACTAGTGATACAATAGCCTTCTAATTGAGGGCATTACGGCACATTCAGGACTAATTTGCTTGAACAATAATGTTCTGTAATAAATAAATAAACATCATAGGTTAGGTTAGGTAGTGGGGCCGGCGGAAGTGAGACCAGCGCACTTAGACCAGTGATAGGTCCATTGTGATACCGCCTATGAGGCCCTTAAAAATTCAAAAATTTGTATGGAACCAGCGTGTGCTGGCAATATATTTATTGATCTGTATTGGACTTACATCTCTGAGATCATCCAGATCGTAAAAGTACCTACAACCACGAAACCTTAAACTTTTCTCAGCCAAAGCCAAAGCACACTCTCCTCTTCCTCTTCATCCTCACAGCTTCTGCAGTAGTCGTTGTGAGGAATTTTGAGTCTCCTGGCGAGCTCCCCGATAGGACAATGCCCCGTTATAACCCCAACCACACTGCTAATATGCATCCAGTCCAATGACAATAGCTTGGTAGAGCGGATAAAATCCAATTTTTTGAAATAAACATCATACTACCCGATTTCTCTCGAATAAAATCACAACCATCTCGTTCACTCATACGCCGAGCCATCTTTCTGTTTCCTCGCTCTGCAGACCATTATTGTATGCTGCATGCAAACCACTACAACGATTCTTAACATTTGCGCTCGGTACCTTCAATGTTAAGTTCACCCCTATAAACTTCGAGGATATTTCAATTTGTAGAGCGTATTCTGCGCAATCATAATCTTTAGGCGATTCTATAATAATCTTCGCAGTTATTCCTAAGATGCGTCGTCGCTTTAGGAATTAAACTCCCGCAAATCATTCAGGAGTCGCTAGTCCAACAACCTCGATTAAGTATAGGTACACATTAAGGTGGGGATTATGAAAACTCTACATCTGGGGTCTAGTGATACGTTGGTCGACGTGCACTATTTGCTTCGCTGTGCCAAACCTATTATTCCGAAATCTCAGCCTTCAAACGACAGCCCAAAGTGTGTGTGTGTGTGTGCATAATTTCAGAAATGTCGGTTGGTTCCGAGTTGTGGAAAATTAACGATTGGAAAACATAAAAGTGCGATTATATAGCTTGAAAGAGCCTCAAAATTTCAATTAAATATGAACATTACGGTGCTAGTGGGATTAGCACAATAGGCCCACTGGCTTCAGTGCCGAATACGAACACGAACTTCTCCTCAACATTTCTCCTTCTCGGCACAAAAATAAACTTCCACGGTTTAATTATTTCAAGGCCAATTATGAAGTAATTAATGCTAAATTGAGTCGGATTAATTGGTCGAGCGTCCTTGCTGATCTCAACTGCGACTCTGGTGGATGCATTCTATAATATTTTGTACGAAGTCATTCAGGAAAACGTTCCGCTTTACTCCACTAAACCTCGCATTGGTCCTATATGGTTCACGCCTTATTTGCACAGGCTTATAAGGAAAAAGAACAAAATTCGTTTGCGTTATAGACGTTACAACAGAAACTTTGACCTAATTGCATTTCGTCGAATTAGAGCCAAAACGAAAAAAATGATAATGGCAGCACGTAATGCTTACATTATTAGCATAGAAAACAGCGTCAACAAAGGCGAAGGTAAACTGTTCTGGTCATATGTTCGAAATATGCGCTCGTCATCTTCACATCCTTCTAACCTTTCATTCGACCAGTTAACTGCAAGCAATCCAAAAGACATATGTGAATTGTTTGCCCGGTACTTTGCTAGCCATTTTAGTCAAACCTCTAACTCTTCTGCTTATACTACTTTTCATGAATCACATAATCACCTTCCTTTTTTCCCTAATATTCAAGAAGCTAATGTGGGCACAATTATTGCATCAACAATTCTTCTTCTGGTCCCGATGGAATCTCCAATTACTTCCTAAAGAAGTGCAGCCTGTCTTTATGCTTACCTCTTGCGATAATTTTCAATAAGAGTATTAGACAAGGGGTTTTCCCTTCCCTTTGGAAGCTATCCTATACCGTTCCCATTCCGAAAAAAGGTGATTCAAGCATTGCTTCAAATTATCGCCCCATTTCATTGCTGTCTTCCTACTCCAAAATTCTTGAGCGTATCATATTCAACCTCATTTGGGATTGTTTTAGCCATCTTATTGTCTCGAACCAACATGGTTTCTGTGCAGGCAAATCAACGGTCACAAATTTAGTTGAGTTTGTCGAGTATGTAGGAAAGTCCTTCAATAAACATTGCAATGTACATGTGATTTACACCGACTTTTCTAAAGCGTTTGACGCAGTGGATCATGGTATCCTTCTTCAAAAACTTGGCATTTCTGGTTTCCCTCCCATACTTCTAGGTTGGTTAGCTTCGTACCTTATGGATAGAAGCTCATCGGTCGCTTTTAAAGATTTGGTTTCTTTGCCGTTTTACCCGTGCTCTGGGGTACCTCAAGGGTCAATATTAGGCCCATTACTTTTTTTGTTCTTCATTAATGACCTGCCTCCACTTCTGAAAAACCATTCTTTATTATATGCTGATGATTGCAAGCTATTCATCAAGGCTGGATGATGCTATCTCGTTGCAAGCTGACCTGGATACCTTATCTGAATGGTGCCTTAGGAACGGTCTGCACCTAAATGTTTCTAAATGTGCTCAGATGATATATTCCCTTAAACCTTTTCCATTTTCCTATCGTTATCAAATTAATTCCCTTCATCTTAAATGTGTTTCAACAGTTGACGACCTGGGCGTAATCTTTGAAACTAAGCTGAAGTTCAACGTCCATATTGAAAAATTGGTTCTTAAAACATTTAAACTTTCTGGTTTCGTATTAAGATGTTCCAGTGATTTTCGGAACATTGGAACTGCTGTAAGACTATTCCTTTCGCTTGTACGCAGTTTACTGGAATATGCGTCTGTTATTTGGTCACAATCTGCAGAACAAAACAGAACAGACTTAGAATCAGTTCAACGTAGATTCACTAAATCTTTATTTTTTAAATATGGAATACCTTACCTACAGTATCCTCAACGTCTTATCTTTTTAAACATTATGTCCTTGGAGAAAAGAAGGTGTTTTCTTGACCTTTGTTTTCTTTACAAAATCTGCAAAGGGCTTATAATTACTTCTACAGTAGAGGATATTGTGTATAGACTTCCCAGTTAGAGGAATCGTAGTGTAGCCATTTTTAACCCCCCAACTGTTTGTCTTTCCACTTACATGAACTCGTCTATTATCAGAATGATGCGCAGTTACGACGATTTGGAGCTTGGTTTGCTGCCTTCTTCCATTTATGCATTCAGGCGCGCTCTGTTGTCTAAATTAAATTAATATTTTTTTCAGTGATTATAAATATATTCTAGTTTCCATACTCGATTTTGCATGTACAATTAATTTCTTGCATTTTGTAGCTTACCTATTTAAATTCTTGAATTTTATGTTTTTGCTTTCTTACTCCTACAATTAGTTTAATAATATTTTTCATTTTTCCTCTTCTTTTCTATAACTTTTGATAACAGTTCTATAGTTTCTTAAGGTGCTGTGTTATTAGAATTATTGTTGTTCTGTTCAGCTTGCCTATAATAATAAATAAATAAATACCTTCGGGTTCACGCCACTCTAGAATTAGAAAACTCAAAATTGCGATTTGGGCCGCCATAACTTCCGAACGAGGATAGGTAGGACCGTGCAATTTGGAGAAAATGTGAGCCCCAACTAGCTCTACAAGTGTGCCAAATTTCAGAGTGATCGAGAAGCGCTCCGAGTTTTCGAAATTGAAGGATTGCCAAAGATAAAAGAGCAATTCTATCGCTAAATATCGATCGTACAGGGTTCAATATAGTCCAACTTTACACCTTAAAATCAGACAAGACTGATGACAGGCCTCATCGAGGATCTTATTAGTGAATTAGGCTTCATTGAGTGGCATGGAGAATGCTGTACATTTTGCTGTACATCTCTCAATGCTGTACGACAGGTCAAAATGCTGTACTGTTCAGCAAAATGCTGTACGTCTGGTCAGCTTAGATTAACAAGAGATACAGTCAATTTCGTTTATAACGACCCCGTATATAACGACAATTCGGATATAACGACGTAAACTTTAATCCCCTTGATTTACGCATCATTTTTAATACAAATTGCGCCGGTTATAACGACTTCGGATATAAAGTCCGTTTCGGTTATAACGACTCATTTGTGGAAAAAATCCAGTTTAGATTTCGGTTATAACGACAAATTTTTACAAGAATTTGTATTTTTTTTTGCATAGAATATTAGGTCGTAGTATTAAATTCATGCTATGCTTTTTGTTTGACTAAAAAAGCGCTAACAACAACAACCTTTAAATTGACCGGTTCCGACAAAGATTCAACAAAGCATTTTTTATTCACGCGGACTAGTGTTTCCGAATCACATTTCTTTGATTCGTTGCGAATTTTTGAGATAGTAAAATTTCATGGCTATGTATGTACATAGTTTTTTTTTTGTAATTTCTGTTTCATTGTCGTGCAATTTCCCTACGAGTGCTGATTACCAAGATTTTTAAGCCGAAACCCTTAAAGCAAATTCACAAGTGAATATAAGCAATAGCTAAGGGCTAGATTCAGAAACTGTGAAACAAGAACATATTGCAGTTAGAGATTTATCAATTCTAAACATCAATAGACCATTTAAGCTACTACACTACCCTGTCTCTAAGTCAACACAATAATAATTTACAACCAACAATTTACAACAACAAAAACACGATAGTGAACATGGATAAGATTTTAGAAACGATCATTTCAGCTCAAACTGCTCGCTTAGTTGGGGTGTTTGCCGACAATTTTGAAACTGTCAGCTCAATTGACCAGAATCGCTCGATCATTTCTGAACATAGTGACTTCCTGGACGGCGAATAAAACTATTCCTTGGTTAGCGTATTGCTTAAAAAAAATATTAAATTTAAATGTTTTGGGAAACTGATACATTTTCACAGATTCTAGTGGATTTCACTAAGCGTTTTTCTTAGTAACAAACTTTAAAAAAATGTGTAATGCTTGGTAAGCATGAACTATCTTACTTTCTCTCCATGATTAACACATAGGACCAGTCTAGATCCATAGGCAAGCCTCATTTTGGTTATTGCACCCTACGAGAATTAACCAAAAAAGCTGAACGACTACTGATAAATTTTTTTTTTGATTTAAAAGTTGATAGACGAAATTTTCAACATTTCTGCGCTTTGGCACATTTTGTTAGAATGGAGAATAAATTTTAAGTGTTCGGGTTTGTATGATGGGTGTATTTTTTTAAGTGTTCTTAGACAGTGCAATAATAATGGATTGTTTTAATGTAGATGATTTTTTCCGCGCTTTTTAAATCTTACCGTTGTGCCTAACTGATGTAACATCGAATAAAATTTCATCAACAAAAACTTACAGAACCTGAACTCTGTTCTCTAATAGCAGAATTAAAACAGAAAACTCGAATAAATGTTTGCAATAGAGTAAAAGTAGAGTTTGACTCTACCGACTAGAAAACTTTCTGACCATTTACTCAACTCATGTATTCCGCATTTAAAAATGCAAAAAATTTGTTTTGTTAGTTAGTAAAAAATACAAACATTTTTTTGTCACCTTTGTCGGCTAGCTTTTCGTAAATTAGAATGAGTATAGACGCATTATTCACCAAGGCTGCAGATAAAAGCGAAGGATTAAACTTGTTTAAAAATGAAATCATTAAAAAAAAAGAATCCTCTTTATTAGTTTCATGACGTAATAAACTTTCCTTTGAAACTCCTCGAAACCTTATGCGTTATTACAAACTGAGCTAAATTAATTTTCTGGAAAACTCTACTGTACCAGAAAACAAATTTCCGGGTAGATAAACTATTTTTCTCAGATACCTTAAAACCTAATCGAGACTCATTCGGGTCAGCGCCCGCTCTAGCACTTACGCCGCCCCGGGCAAGTGGACAAATTGCCGCCCCTTAGGTATACTGTACCAAACCAGACAGATTGATTAGATATCCATACTATCTCAAGAGGTCTGCTGATCCTGATCATCGAAAGAAGTTCGAGTTAAAATGTTGGTATTGAAAGAAACCAAAACCTCCTTAGGGGGTCGCGCCTCCAGTTTGGCAATCACTGATCTATATGAATAAAATTGTTGTTGTAGAATTACATAGTCAAACAAGCTGATGTAAGAGCATTTTTTTGTAAAAAAACAACACAAAAATTCATGGTCACATTGGGATTTAAACCAACCGTTCAGCTATCATTCATACTCTTAAACGCAATTCACCGCAGTTCAGCAAGGCCTTATAGAGTTTGTTAGGAATTTCAAAATGTTAAAGCTTGATGTAAAAAATCGAAAATGAATGCGAAATTTAGTTTTCCACTAAAACACTAATACATTTTTAGAAAACTCTGCCCTCTAAAATGTTGGGCCAAAAAATTGTGCTCGCTTTCATTACTAACCTTCTGCAGTTGCTTTCGATAAATTCCTTAAAAACTTCAATTAGCCGGATTGCTTCAAGCATTTCAATGTGCATGGCTTATTTTCATAAATGCGTCATCTCGAGAATTTTTAAAGAGAATAAGGTCAGAGCTAGTTAAATCGATTCCGATATTAGCATGTTCGATCCCTCATCTTGCTAAAATCCAAACCACTTTGTTCGTAGTTTGCCCTCCAATTCCAGATGAATCAATCCAATCGGAACCAACTTAACTAATCCATTCACGCGAAGGTTTGGCACTCACAGAGGAGTCTGTTTTAAACGCCTCACTGTGCTCAGCGTTTATTCGACTCCCTATTTTTCATTTCATATGAATTTCTGCGGGAGTTCAATATTAATTTATTTAGTGGACTTGCTCTCCCGTTACTAAAGAGACTAAACAAAGATTTTAAATCTCATCTTCCGGAAATTAAATATAAATTAAACAACAAAATTTCGTGCTATAATTTCGCCCTCTGAAAATTAGGCAAAAATTGGGATTCATTCAAGGTCCTTAATTCTGGTGAAAAGAAGAGGAACTAAATCTTAATCGGAGGAGGAAACTAGCACATACGAGTGATTGTCCAATTTATATGTTTTCTTTTTTTTTCATAGAATAAATTAATCAGCACATAACTGAGCGAATAGTCCCACTTTGCTTTTCAAAAGTAGGGCGGGTGCTAGCATCACAGACGTAAAATTTGCGCTGCTCTTACTTAGCATTTTAGGATTCTAACTGCAGCACTTCGTATGAATTGTGGGCTCTTCATAGCCTGACAAAGAATATGCATCTTCAAAACAGAATTTTAACCTTAATAAACACGGTTTTACCCTTAGTCTTTATTTTATTTCGCCCCCTTTTTATTTCATCTGCAGAAAGGAAACCGCAGACCTTTCCACTAAATAAAAGTTGATATTGATTTTTTTCTTTCAGCTTTTTTCATCTTTTTTTTATTCAAGTGATAGCCAAAAAGCCGCTACTAAAATTTGGCGCCCCGGGCGACCGCCCGGCTTGCCCCCCCTTAGAGCGAGCGCTGATTCGGGTTATATTTCGCGTCTGTGCACTTTAATTCATGTTAGGGACAAAAGAATTAATAATATGCTTTACAAAAACATAAATCGAGCTCCAGTGAATTATTCTTTTTTATAATCATTTTACTAGCTATATATATATATAAAAGTTATACTGTCCGGATATAATGACATTCGGATATAACGACCATTATTCCCAGGTCACTTCGCCGTCTCTATAACCGAATTCTACTGTATTTTGCGACCCCCTCGAAAAGTCACGGCAGCCCCAAGGGGGTCGCGATACAAGTATGTATGTACACTGAAACAGAAATAAAACTCAGTGCTCGAATTATACTTTCAAATTATAACAAATATGCATTTATTCGATAAATTGGGTTGACAATAAATCAAATCGTTACAATCTTTAGAAATCTAACTTACAAATTAAAAACTCCCCTCTACAATATAATTATCCCAGCTTGAGTTAAAATATCTCAATGTTAAAATTTCTATTTTCAAAAATAATAAAAATTTTAACATTAATTAGAACAATCAACAAAAATAAAATGTTTATTTACATACAATACTCATACAGTAATTATAAATATAAAAAAAATACATTTAAAAGGTTTTTGATATGCTGATTTTTGTTTTAGAAAATAGAGCGTGTTAGAACGATTCCAATTTTTTTTTCCAAATCTTTCCTCATCTTTTCAATGATATGGCCAATTCATTTCTTTTTTGTCTTTCTCGCGCATACGACACACACAAACTTAACACAGTTTTACATATTTTTTACATATTAGTATGGTTAGTGAAAGAGGATTTTATGAGTTATTGGTGTCCGGGAAGTATTTTTCTTCAAAGGTCTGTCAAAGACATAGAAAAAGAAATAGATGAGTTGAATTTTGGAAATATTCGCAGGCGAATTATTCGAGAACTATATAGGGCTTAAAATCAAAGTGTAATGTTTTTTTTGTGAATATATATAATTTAAAAATCATATGATGATACTTGATCGTCGCCTTTTCGTGCTTTGAATAGAATCCTATAGATGAGTCCAGCAGCTGCACCGCCCGCTAGTGGTCCAACCCAGTAGACCTAAAAATGAAAGAAGAAACACGAAACGTTATTAATATTAAAAGCCGTGCGAGCTCAGTAATAATAACTGAAGATAGAAACACAAATTTCATAATAATCTTAAAACAAATAAATAACAGGCGCGACAATCCAGCATTGGACTAAGGCCGCAGGATGTGTTAGTGGCATCCTATTTCCAAGATCTTATCAGCTTTTTGTTGAGGTAATGAGATCAGCAGCACGCTCAGCAGTGTTATTTATCCCCATAAATGGGTACTCGTTTAACATCTGAGTGAGATCATAGTCCGTCACAAGCTCGTGAGTTCGAAAAACACGATGGAACACGGTGAGATTCGAACTCATGAGCCTGTGCACCGAAGGTGCGCGCACTAACCGCTAGGCCAGCCAGACTACAATAATAATCTTACCCAGTGATTAATCCAGAAATCCATGACAACAGCTGGGCCAAAACTTCTGGCCGGATTCATACTCGAGCCGGTGAATTTAAGCTGTTTTTCAAATAGTAAAAGAATTATAGAGATAAGGTGGCTCATCATTGGAAAAGGGCAAAACTCACCGCCGAGAAGTGACCACATGTAATGGATAGACCAATTGCCAGAGCAGCCGAGCCTTTAATGTCTCCACGTTTTTCGTCCGAAACGGCTTGTACGACGAATACAAGAATAAATGTGATGAGAGCTTCAATCAGAACTCCCTGTCCAGCCGTTACATCATCTCCAAGAGCAGTATTTCCGAGCGTTTCGACAAAGGTTGGTGGTCTTGCGGCCTGCGAAAGATAAAATAGCATTAATACGAGTATTTTGTATAATTAATTTAATATTCAGATTTCAGTTTTATTAGCAATGAAGGTATACAAACCTTTGCGACAGCTGCTCCGGCAATAGCACCTCCACACTGTACAATAACATAAAAGATTCCTTTGAGTATACTCATTTGGCATGTGATTACGAAACTGAGTGTAATTGCAGGATTTATGTGACATCCACTGATATGTCCAAGAGCCTATTGTAAGAAAGTATTAATAAGACTTGATTGTTACAACCGTGTGTAGGCATATTCAAAAACATTTATACCTGAGCCATTGTAGCGACTACCAAACCAAATGTAAAACCAATTTGAACCACACTAGGAGTATAGGTATCGCCAAACGCTGTCGTACTACCAACGCCAATAAATACCAAAAAGAAGGTACCGACAAATTCAGCGCACAGAGCTCGCCATATCGATCTACTCTCTGTGATGTCCTCAACACCAATCATTCGACGTATGCCTGAAAAATAAAAATGAAAATATTTATTACATATTTTTTTCGTGAAAATTTAGAGGGCTTTTCACAATTTCGGCAAGATTTACTAAGACCTGGATTTCATTAGCATTAGCATTAGATGTAGCAATTTCGTGGGTGCGAGTTTTAGCTAATTGTGGAAATCATAACTTATCGTTCCATTCTATACACAAACTGCGGTGCATGTCTGTACTATTGTGGTATGGCAACTGACAATAGCTTTATTGGAACTACGCGGAACTTTGAAAAATACGCAATTTCGGAAATGTCACATTGGAATGTTTTCATCGAGATCCCTAAGCGTCGTCTCTAGCTCAGTAGATTGAGTGCTGACGTTGAACATGAAGGTCGAAGGTTCGAATCCCGATTGAGACGAAACTTTTTTTTCCTTAATTTTTTCGTATTTTTTCTCAAAGCTTTGCGGTTTCGTACAGATAGACACATTCAGCTTTTGTGTCTGTTGTCTATCTGTACCGTGGAGGCGTTTACCACCATGAAACTCGGTCGTGCAGGTTGAATGTCAATCTTTATTTCAAGCGGACCTAAAATAAAAATGTCTAAGTTTAAATCGAAATGCTGATGAGGAGCCTACAAAATGTGGAATTTCCGAAAAAAAAACATACCGTTAGTCTTTTGAAAATTTTACTTAGAATTTGGTGAATCCTTGCAAACAAAACTTTTCAAAAAACTGAGTGTGCGACTTGGAAAATTAGAGCGAAAAAATAATGAAATTTAGGTATGCGCAAAAAACCACACCGTTGGAAATCTCGATTTTCAAATTCCCACAAAAGTGCTTGAAGTCCGTCAGAATTAAAAATGACACAATTACTTTGAAATTTATTAATCTAATGCTTGAAAGATTTCTTTCTTTTTAACATGAGGTGTTTTTGCCATTCTGCTGCTATTCGCACCGACCGACAGAGGCATTTCTCTGAAATCTAGCCCCTGATCGAAATGCTTATATGTAGATATTATCCTGAACTTCAGGGTAAACGAATTTATTGAAAGAGATTATAAAAAAAAACAAAGCTGAATTATGTAATAAATCATTTTAGCCAAACTCTGTCCTTACCAGTCAGCATCGCAAATAAATTCCCTTCTTGCCACGATAGCCCGCACAACGTGGACGACCCCATATTTGATTGTCCTGCTGCACCAACGCATTAAAGCTTTGGCGTTATGGGAAAAAGCCATCGACGCAGCATTTTTTCTAGGCTGGAAGATAGGATGCCTACAAATACAATTTATGAATAGCGATGGATGATACCTTAAATTTTTAACAACGCCTATTGTGAGATATACTTTGAGCTGGTGAAAAGTGGAGTAGATCTGACTACCCCTACCTCCCCTACAAAGTTATATATTTCTTTTGATAGAATATCGCGAAAAATTTGAAATTTTTGTCAAATGGTATCTGTCGGATGACTTTATATATTTAAGGTATGTCAAGACCTACTGTCTCAGTTATCTCTCGCACATACAATCGGCGGTCTGCCAATACGAGATCGTGGATTTTTGTCACGTTATCCTGCGTGCTAACCGTTTTCGGGGCACCTGGACGACGTGCGCACCACGTTGAAACTCGTTAAACCAATTTTCGATGGTCGCCATCGAGGGAGAAGTCACCGTACACAGCAATCAAACGCTTTTTGAATTCACTGCGGCACACGCAGCCAAACTAAAACTATACGAGTCCGATCCGGCTGAAATTTCGACAGTAGCCGTCTACGAGAATGTATACTATACGATAGTAAATTGCTCTTGCGATCAGGCGCGCACAGAGGATTTACGGGGCCCGGGGCATATAAATAAAAGTGCCCCCTTTGAGAAAAAGAACATTTGTCCTTGGAAACTCTATAAATGTTGTTCCTACTACAGGATGCTGGTACCTGAGAGAGCGGCATTAGGGTAGATAGACAGGGCGTTCGTCTTCGAATCATATGTTCGCGGGATCGAATCTCATTGTAGGCGCAGGTAATTTTCTATGCTTTAACACCACTAACACCTATGCTGCGCTGCATGAGCATTTTTATCAGAAAAAAAAAACAATTGATGAAATCATTAATTTAATAAACGTTACAACAAGAACGCTATTCTCAATGTAAGAATGCAAAGAGTCAAAGTAGTAGTTCTTAATTTTAGTAGAAAAACTGTAACGTCAAAATCATGTTTCAAAATACTTGGTTTAAGATCGATCCACACTTTTTAGTCATCAGTCGCAGTCACAGTAATTTCTCATTCAAATTGACAGATTGTCAGTCAATCAATTAACTTGAAGTGACTGTGACTGATGACTGAAAAGTGTGGATCGACCTTCAAGAGTGTTTTCGATTTATTTCACTCTACTTTTTTTTCTCAGTGTAGGGGGCCCACTCAAGAAGTTGGCGCAGGGCCCAGAATGAAGTTGTTCCGTCACTGCTGATTATATTGCAAAAATCTAAATTCTTGTCTCTTCAGAAACGTTACTAAGACCGAGTGTGCACTGATCCATAGGAGAACAAAAGTCTAAAGCCAAACCAGTAGAAAACGTTGAGAAATTTTGCTAGTTCGAGAGCATAGTTACAGATAAGACTACAATGAGTTAACAACAATCAGAGAGAGACTTGAATAAATATAAGTTTATGGAAACTAAATAAGCAATAGTCATTTGATCGTTTTCAGTTTCTTGGTTAGCACTTTCTCTATAAAACGCACATAATTCGAGGACACTCGGATTTTAAGAGCATACAGATTAATTAGATAAATTGCGGCAGAGTGTGCTGTTGATTTCAACACCTAAAATATATCAAGATCAGTGCCAATTTTAGATTTAGCAATTTTAATTGAAAAAAGTAGGTGAAGGGAAATCCTATAAGGTCCTAGAAATGCTTTGAATAACGCAAAACAAGATAAATCGAGATTTAAAGAAAATTTATCTGACATCAATTCGTGTAATAATTTTGCAGACGTATGCGCACTACGAGACCACTGTCCCTGCGGGGCCCTCTCCAACGCGGGGCCCGGGGCAAATTGCCCCTTTTGCCCCACCCTTTGTGCGCGCCTGCTTGCGATACTGACGCCATCAGGCGGTGAGGCTAAGTACTTATCGGACTACCTCCGTATTTGATAAAAGCAGTACCCAAGACTTGATTAAAGATATTATGGGCACAAACAAGGACCTGTCTTGTTCTATAGTGGGAACCACGATAGTTCACATTCCTGTACCGCCGCGCTGCCGCCTGTGAAAGAACAGCTTCAGACTTCCTGTGAAACCACGGCTAGTCAGACTAATGCCTTGGTTACACAGTGCGAGCTATCGTGCGAGTTGGCCTAGACAGCTACTGCAGAGTAGCTACTTGCACCATGTGACCGCATCATACGTGATGCGGTCACATGGTGCAAGTAGCTACTCTGCAGTAGCTGTCTAGGCCAACTCGCACGATAGCTCGCAATGTGTAACCAAGGCATAATTCTACTCGGACTGGCAAATGTTGAACTTCATAATGTGGCTCCAATTGTGAATAATTATGCCGGTGTTTCATCGAACCATGTGAATCTTTCCGACCGAAACATTGATACAAATACAACAAAAGCAACTTCCTCCACATCTGGCGGCGAATTTAATGTTAGCTACAACAATATTGAGGTAAGTGAATGTGATTGGTCATACTCATTTTCTAATCCTTCCGTGGAAACCAGTGGCGTAACGTACGGTGTTTCATATGTTCAGCGGAACACAGGCCCCCAAGCCAGAGGGGCTCTAAATTAGCAAACATAAAGGAATTTTTATTTGATAGAATCTTACGTAACTGTTCTTTTAAAGACATTAATTTTTATTATTTGCGGGGAAAACATGCAAGCTGTAGAATCTAATACAAAACATTCAATTTTGTGTACGGAGAAGGTTATGGACTTCGTAGTATTGCAATTTGCTTACACCACAGAGCCGCAACTGCAGATTGCAAACAGCCAATCATCACCAGAGCAATCTATTAATTTCGAAGAAAGCGTCCCCAAGCCTGTTAAGGTTGAAATACATTTCCCGCGTCAGCATCGGCATCAGCAGAAAAATTTCAATTTAGAACACACGCATTTGCCTTTGATGACCCACATTGACAGCAGAAGCAGAAAAAATGCTTCTGCCGCTGCTGCTGCTGTCAATGTGGGTCATCAAAGGCAAATGCGTGTGTTCTAAATTGAAATTTCTCTGCTGATGCCGATGCCTCTGCCGATGCTGATGCTGACGCGGGAAATGTATTTCAACCATTAAGTATAGATCTGTCTCAATATCAGTTTCTTGGGTTTTTGCTCATACGAATATTGAAGAGAATTAAAGCTTAAACTTGCTAAGAGGAGTGCTTAAGGCTGCTGGTCGTTTAACTTGCTCAGGATCGTCAAAACTCTACATATATGATCCAGAAGGAAGAAATTTTATTACCAACACAAAGAAATCGAGATTAAATCTGAATTTACATACCTTTGGCAGTACACTTTATCGAACTGGGAACTGGAGTAAAGAAATTAATAAAAAGAAGATATCATCAGCTGCCGCGATGGCCAACATCAACAACTTATGTATTAAACATGGGAAGACCAAATGAAACTACATATTTGATTCCATGATAGAAGCAGTTGCGTATGGAGAGTGGATGGATTTCAGAAGATTGAAAAAATTCAACAAAATTTCATAAAGAGTTTACTTTATTTACCAAGAAACACATCAGAGCATATAGTAAGAAAGGAAAGCGGGCAGGTACATCTGAAAGTCAAAATCATGATGAAAACACTCAGATGGTTGAGTAAAGTATCAAAACTACCAGACGAACGACATCCTAAATTATGTCTGAACCCGCAATAGAAGAAGGTAGAGAGAGGGAACATCGCCAATTAGCTTGCTAAACTGAAAGGTGAACTTGTGTCCGCAGATCTATAGGTCAATCACTTCTAGTCTAAGATCAGCGACTGCTACGAGCCGGTATGTGGGACCACTCCAAAATAGAGGTGGTATCTTTTTGCCGCTTCTCTTGGGTTTTGTGATAAATACAGGGTGGCCCATTAAACCCTTTCATTCCCATTGTAAACTGCAGTTTACATCAACTTTAAAATACTTTCTCTATGTTTTGGTTTACTTTAAATAAAAACGAGACCGAGGCTAAATTCGGGCGCGGCCGAAATTTGGATACCCTTCGCTACTCTCGGGCTAAAAGTTTTTTCGGGCGTACCTATGACTAGTGTTCAGTCCTCCCCGCTTCCATGCTTTTGAATCTTCTCATAAGTGGCGTGGCGAAGATTTATTGGGTGAAGCGGGGACGTGGGGTTCTTATAAGACCAAAAAGAGGGGAAAGGGGGTTTAACGGCAGCCCTATGGCCTTTCCATCAATTTTTACGTATGTTTGTGGCATCCATTAAAACACATTTGGTTCAGATTGGTGGATAAATAAAAAAGGTTTTCTTCGAAGAACCTAATTTGGGGGTTGGGTTTATATGCCAGCCCCATGACCGCATGGTCCGATATAATTCATTTTTGCATATGTTTTGTACCATCAATAAAAATACATTTCCATGAGGTTTAGTTGAAATTTGTGTCCAAATAAAAAAGTATTTTTTTAGAAGAACCTAATTTTGGGGGTCAAGTTTGTATGGCAGCCCCACGACCCCATAGTCCGATTTCATTTACTTTCACGTTTGTTATGTGGCATCAGTAGGAATATAATTTTCTGAGGTTTGATTGAAATTGGTGAGCAAATAAAAACGTTTTTCATAGAAAAATTTGATTTGGGGGGCTAGGTTTGTATGGTAGCCCCATGACCACATGGTCCGACTCCATCTATTTATACATATGTTTTGTGGCATCAATAGAAACACATTTGTGTGAAGTTTGGTTGAAATTGGTGTATAAATAAAAAAATTCTTAGAAGATCTTAATTTGGGGAGCTAGGTTTCTATGACAACCCCATGACCCCATGGTCTGATTTGGTCCATTTTCACATATGTTTTGTGGTATTACTAGAAACACATTCGTGCGAAAATTGATTGAAATTGATGAGAAAATAAAAAAGTTTTTCTTAGAACAACATAATTTGGGGGACTAGGTGTGTATGGCAGCCCCACGACCCCCTTGTCGGATTTTAGCGATTCAAACATACAAACTGCCTGCAACAAAAAGAAGCATATGTGCAAAATTTCAGCTCCATAGCTTCTAAACTGGCCGAGCAAAACGCGTCGCAACAGACAGACAGACGGACAGACGGACATCGTCCAATCGACTCAGCTCGTCACGCTGATCATATATGTATATACATATTTTATATGGTCGGAGATGCTTCCTTCAATGCGTTACAAACTTCATGACAAAGTTAATATACCCTTTACGCTTAATAAGCGAAGGGTATAATGAGTGACATACACTGAAACTTACATATAACAGCATTCGAATAGTAAACATTTAGTTATTGCATATGGATTGAAATTTTTATGAACGCATTTAGAATTAAGGCCGTCAGGGTGTTTTCGTCGATTGTGACAAGTGTTGAATTGCTCCCCTCCTTCATTCGCCAGAATTTTCTGTGACAAAAATTTAATAGGGCGGCATTGGGGGACGTTGAAAGCTATGTAAACTGTGGTTTACATTGGGCATTTATGGAATGATATTGTTGCCGGTATTGGAATGAATCCGATATGAAAAAGATGAACTAGGCGGAAAAAGTAGCATAAAACCTTTCAGATGGTAAAAATTGAGCGATTTTGACATATTGGGGTATATTCCGGATTAATTGGGACCAATGCCCGGATTATCGAATTGTCCGGATTTCCAAAATGCACCGATAAAGACTCCAGCCTCGTCAATAATATATCATTTATGCTAAAATTCTAACTAATTTTAATAAATTTAGCACCAGTAGATTCGATCAGAGAAACGTGTAGTTTCGCCAGTTTTTATAAATTTATTTTAATTTAAAAACTCTAATTTAATTTTGAACTTTACTGATAAATGGCCCTAAATCCGGATTATCAAACAAATAATCCGGATGTTGAGGTCCGGATTGGCCGGATTTTACACTATTGTTTTGTAAACATGGCTCCAGTAAATGGGTGGGACCTTAGTATTACTCATCGAGAAAATTTCTTTCAGAGTTTTCGTAATAAAAACCTAAATAACTCATATTGCCGTTTATCTATTTGTATTTGAAAAAGTTTCCACTCAATCCCAATGTAAACTGCAGTTTACATACTATTATTTCCCAAACCCATAATTTTTTTTCCTTGTTTTCATTGAAAATGTATTATTAGACACAAATAAAGACGAAATAACAACAATGTTATTTTTTTGCCCGAAGGAATTTAATTTGGGAATGAAAGGGTTAAAAGTGAGCTAGTGTAAACTATAAATAACTTTTTTATTTACAACCCGATTTTTTTTTAATTTTCACATAAAAAAATATACACTTGGGAGATATGTGTACACTATGTTCGAAAAATGATATCCTTTAGATTACCGCCCCGGGCGGCTTCGCAAAAACGGCATCATTCTACGGTATGTTCCATTACCTTTCGGAATATTTCTGGCTGCAAACCTCGGATCTCCGCTATAATATTTTGCTTCAATTCCTGAATTGTCCTTGGTTTATCATTGTAGACTCTCTCCTTATCCCCACAGAAAAAAAAAATCTAGTGGAGTTAAGTCTGGAGATCTAGCCGGCCTCTGGAAATTACTATTTCACCGAAAACGTTCGTTAAAATCTCCATTGTGGCTGCAGCGGTATGGCTAGGTGCTCCATCTTGCTGAAACCACATATCTGGTCGGTTTTGGACAAAAGGACGAATAACATTGTTCGTGATATCCCCAATTGAAAGGACCTTCTTCGGGTTGATGTTGTTGCATCTGATTCGACGCTGGCTTCCACCCGCTCAATGATTTCGTCCGTGCTCGCACGTCGTCTCCGTGCTTGTCGAGGGCTATTAACGGTTTCTTTACCTCAAAAACGGCGAACAACTCTGCGAATCGTTGATCTCGAGGAAGCAACTCTTACATGAAGCGTTCGTCGATACTCGCGCTGTGCCTCGACAATCGAATTATTATTCCGTGTGTAAATTTGTATTATTTGAACTCGTTGCTCAACCGTATCTTCCCATGTTGTTTTTTTCAATACTAACGCATATGAGTCCTTTCCATTTTATTTTATCAATGTAATTCTACAAAAACTTGATAAATTTGAGCAAAGAGACAAGCATTCATTACCATTCATTCATTTTTTGTTATTATGGTGTCATTACCTGACTCATTTTTACGACTTAATTTCTAAATAAATTGTCTAATAATGGTAATTTTGGCAGCAATTACCTTTTAAACATTGAGTTAATGAATCGTTTGCAAAATTCCATTCTACCTATCCGCATACGTACCTACTTTTTGTGAATGAAATGGTTCAAAAATAAACTCTTTCATAAAACCTACCTAAATCGACCCTTTCTCAACGCGTATTTGCCTGGAAAGTAGTGTAAACATATCTCCCATATGTCTAGTTTATTCTTACCAAATTTCAGGAAAAAAATATTTAAAAAAAAAGTTATGCATGATTTACACTAGTTCACTTTTAATGGGCCACCCTGTAGATGATCGTACAATTTCTTCTTCTTTCAATTTTCTCTCAATAAATTAAAAAAATATTTGGACCTTTTGCTAAAACTGAAGATATTCGTTATTCTTGCTCCTTTGATGACTTTTGGGTTATGTTGGGTAATTTTTTTCTGGTATAAAAATGCGGATGTGAAGGGCCCCCATTTCGATTTCGAACACAAGAAACTTGGGAAACGTAACGCCACCGGTGGATGACATTTTTTTACATCTGATTTTTTTTTCGAAGGCTGGGCAGGAATGCTGAGTTTTCCACCAGAGTTTTGAGAAAAAAATTTCACTGTTCTTCCCTGTTTTGACCCCTAGTTCACAAACTGTTCCTTTTTGCGAAAACGAATAATGTGAGAGACATGACAATATTTCAGTAACCCGGAGTCCCGTTAGGGTTTTCTTACGAGAATTTCTTAAAACAGAGAAAACACCAAATAACGGTAAAAAATAATTTTATTCCGGAAAATGCGACTAATAATGACTATAACTTTCTTTAAGTAATTTGATCTCAAAAGGTCAATTTGGGAAAGAATTATACAACTTTTGGAGGTAATTTAAGCTAATATCATCTCAAGTTTTCTTAATCGTGTGCAGAAGCCTTTTTGGTTTTTTTTTTCGTTGTCATTGCGAATTGATTTTCTTTGATAACCCTTTCCCGGAATGAACGTCTATAGACGTCCAATTTTGAGCATTTGACATACAAATCGTGTCAAATTTTGGCGTTGTGTCCGGCAATGAGTTAAGGGTAGGTTCCTGTACGGTAAAGGCAATAATTTTGCTTTATACATATATGTAGTTGCTTTTTGTGCGATTTATAGTTTTTGCCGAAAGGCAGCCGAATGTATCTAATACATCGCATTACATTGCACTCGTGTTACTATTTTGAATTCACGAATTTCCAAGACACAGAATGAAAGGTAATTTTGTTTAGAAACTATCTAACACCTTTATTGCACCGGAAACATTCATTTTCGTAACAAAATCTCCTTCGGAAGCTCCAAAAGTTATTTTGTGTATAATTATTTCATGCATTTTTTTTATAGTATGCCATTCAAAATTATAAAAATCCTTGTTATCAAGACGATTTTTATTTCTATGACAGACAGATCGCTTCACAATGTCTTTCATAAATTGAAAAAAGAAAATTCTAAAAAATTTTCTATTCTATTGTTTTTGTGTCTTCATATTCATTGCGATTATTCGTGTTACATTTCCTATTGCAACTGTATGAAGCCCCTATTAGCAGTGGCGGAACAACTTCACTCGGGGCCCGCCCTCCCGCCAACTTCTTGAGTGGGCCCCCCTACACTGAGAAAAAAGCAGAGTGAAATCAATCGAAAACACTGTTGAAGGTCGATCGACACTTTTCAGTCATCAGTCACAGTCATTTTCCGTACTAGTTGACAGATTGTCAGTTAATTTATTGACTGACAATCTGTCAATTTGTATGGGTAATGACTCTGACTGACGACTAACAAGTGTTGATCGACCTTAAACCATCTTTATTGAAATTTTATTTTGAAGTTACAATGTTTCTACTAAAATTAAGCGATGTACACTTAAAATAACTTCGCAAAGAGGTACTTTGACTCTTTGCATTCTTTTATTGAGAATAGCGTTCTTGTTGTAAGGTTTATTAAATTAATGATTTCATCAATGTTTTTTTTTTATATTAAAATAAACAACGCTCACGCACCGCAGCATTGACATCTATAGGTGTTGGTGGTATTTAAGCATAGTAAATTACCTGCGCCTTCAATGGGATTCGATCGCGCGAACCTATGATTTTAACACGAGCGTCCTATCTACTTTAATGCCGTACACACACAGTCAATCCTAATCCATTTTTTTGTTTAATTTTCGTTCTTTCAAAATCCAAGAAAATGTATAAATTTGACAGAACGAAGAATCCATAAAATGAATTCGCTTCGTGTATGGGCGGCCTAAACAATTAAAAAAAGCGACACGTTATTAATTTAACTATATTCCTTGTTTCAGCTTTAAATTTAAATCTGCTCTAATTTAAATCCTTCAATTTTAGGAACGTTTGTGCTTAGGAATAATTTTATGAAGGATTGTACTTAATATTAAATTCAATACATACAGCAAGCTTGGCAAGGCTCCTTTCAAACCAAACGTGGCCTCTGCACCGCAGCGCTAATGACCGTGTATATACCGCAAGCAAGATAAAATATTTTAGACTTCAACGACATATGTATATAGGCCGTGCCGTACTAACTAGTTTGAACTAAGTTTAGTACCACTCTGAAAGTATTTTGTTCGTGTTTCACAGTTCATGACAAAGCGGATTTGAATTTAGTCTAAATGTTTTAAGATAGTTTATTTTCAAAGGGACCTAAAGAATCTTTTTGCCCATATGGTACTTGGCAAGGAAAAGGGTGGGTGGAATTACAAACCGCGGCTACAGTTACTGCATGCAGTGATGCCAGGAGCAAATTTTTTTTTTGTGAAAATTTGAGGATCCGGATTTGTCTCGTGAACTTTTAAAACATATTATGACAATACTAAATTTGTTTATCTAAGGGACCTGGTGAAAGAGAAACAATAAATTTATTTTGACTTCCAAAAGTGTATATATCTTCTTGTACGAGAGTGGCTCAAATATGATCGAGACAAACGCTGTAAATGGCGCGCATGTATGTTTTGAAGGTCGTGGCTTGAGTATATGATAGCTTAGTCCCTTACGAACAGAGTGGCATAGATTTCGTCACGAAGGGCTATTTTACGCTTGTGCTACGACCATGAGTGAACATCAAGTGCCGACCGCCATTGCGCAACGTATTGTCATTCGTATACAAAAATATCTACGTCGGAGTATTATTTGTCGGTCGTGGTTTTGTTTTCATCGTTCGAGAAATCTTTCATGTGGCTTTTGGGCCCCTAAATCTTGTGGGCCCCCCGCCACGCGGGCCCTGCGGGCCCTTATGCGCCGCCCCTGCCTATTAGTTAAGCCAGTTTTTGGCGAGATTTTCTCAAACATATAATTTTAATCACTTTAGTTGATTGGAAACGGTGTAACTTAATGGTAACCCGACATAATTTGCTGATTTATCAATTGGTATGCGCTACACACCTTCCTGTATTAATAATTGAACGAACGACATAATTAAAACTATATTGATAAAATACCCATAATTTTTCAGGGATTTACATCTAACGTTCCGCAATCAAATCAACAAGCTGTAATTATATTCTGGTAAGCGCACAACTATAGCTTTAATATTCTCAATTAAAGGCTAGAAATTGTAATAAGCACAGATTAAAAAAAAAAGAAACAACTTACAGAACTATAACGAAATCATAATCAATTTTCGAATATGTACTCGTATAAATTGGTATCTAACGCCTCCTCCTATTAATCATTTCGATTGACATTAAGGATAAAGTGGTATTTTCTGTCGTCGCGTTAAAACTTCTAATTCTACCATTATTCACATACAACCGGCACCAGGTACATCATATTATTCGATTAATTATCATTCATTTTGCACCGAACATTAATAAATGTCTTATCAAATTCAAAAAAATTTAAACGAGTTGTCTAACGTATTGTCACACACGCATGGCGTTGTTTTAATTTTGTGTACATATTCGAATACGCGCTAGAACTATTTATTACGTGCTGCTTGGCGCAATTTTGATTCATTCTATGAAATGATTTGCAGATATTATGTACATATGTAATGTATGGGTCAAATGATCGATTGGAGAGAGGGCGGAAATGTGATTTAGAACATATTAAAAATTGAAATGATAAATTAAAATGAATACAAACACAATGTTTAAAGTGTGTGAATGAAATGGTGTAGATTTGCTTTTTGGTAAAATCAGAAAGTTTGAAAAAAAAAAATTATAAAATTGTCAAAAGTCTAAAATATTGCTTAGGAATCAATTTTATGTAAATTCTATATGCACATGGTTATAAGCTGAAGATTATATGTTAATGCTATAGGCTGTGGCATGGAACACGAATGATGCCACCGCTTTCCCCGGCGTGTCTCGCAGAAGGCGACAAAAAAGGGACAGGAGAGATGAGAACTCTTACAGTGACAAAAAATCCCTAATCCAAAATCCAAGGTGGATCAGCATGCGCCGAGGGATGCATGGTCAAGAAGGTGCTTGGCCCTAGTATGCGAAGGTAGCAGGCAACCATTACATCTGAAGTCTGAGGCACATTTTAACACCAACAAGATTTCCTATATAGTCTAAGAAAAATGGCATATTTGGTCGGCAAAAATCCTACATCGGACATTTTTTTGGATTATGGTTGGGAATGGTCCCCAGATTATTGCATTAAAAATTCCAAGCGATTGGGGGTCCGCAACATTAAAAAAAGGGGGAAAGGGGGGAATTTTTTGTTTTTTTTTTTGCGACTATTTCAAAAACAGTAAGATATACAGAAAAATGGGCTTAGGACGAAACAAACTACATAAAATTATCTTTGCAATGATATATAACAAATTAGAGTTTAATGGAATATTTCGGCGTAAAATTTTGTATAAGTATTCACAATAAGTCCAAGATCATTATAAGGTAAACATTGAGTCGCTCCGGTCAAGGACCCCCATTATCCCACCATTTAAATTTTTCAAAACGGCATATCCATAACTCCCCCCAAAATTGGAGTAGAGTGCTAAATTTTGGTCTGTTGAGATTGGAGGTCATAATGACCCCACCCACCAAAAATCAGCTAATTCGGATAAAAACTAAGGGTATCTCTCATACAAAGTGACCCATCAGGAGTTTGTTCTACGTACATACTACTCATTTTATTAACTGTAGACCAAAGTTGTCTTGGGTCACTTTATATGGGAGGTACCCTTAGTTTTTATTCGAATGAGCTCATTTTTAGTGGGTGGGGTGACTATGACCTCCAATCGCAACAAACCAAAATTTGTCACTCTGCTCCAATTTGGGGGGAGTTATGGACATGCCATTTCAACAAATTTAAATGGGGGGGGGGGGTAATGGGGGTCCTTGACCGGAGCGACTCAGTGTTTACCCTAACATGATCTTGAACTTATTGTGAATACTTGTACATATACATTACGGCTGAACTAGCATTCTTTCAAAAGATATGGAGCTTTTCAGAAAGGTCTAAAATGAAAATATCCTAATTTGTTTTGTTAGGCTAGCGCCGAAGTATTTAAATAAACTCTAATGGGTTTTATATCATTGCAAACGTAATTTTATGTAGTTTTTCCGTCCTCAGACCATTTTTGTGTATCTCTTGCTGTTGCTGTATATAATCACAAAAAAAACGAAAAATTCCATTTTTTCCCTTTTTTTAAGGTTGCGGACCCCCAATCGGTTGGGACTTTTTATGCCATCATTTCGGGACCATCCCCAACCATAATCAAAAAAAAAATTCCGATGTAGGATTTTTGCCGTTCGATGGCCATATTTTGGTCCAATTTTCTTGGACTAATAGATTAGTGTGTGTGTATGGGTTATGGAAATTCAAGTAAAGGAACATTACGCTATCAGCCCTCACAAGAAGAATTTTCTTGTTATCGACACTAGCGACACTTATCTTAACGTCCGCCATATAGCGGACACATATAGCAGAAAATATCTGAAACACAAAAGTTCCCCCTATGAGAACGGATAGCAGAACAAGCCAACTCATTGACATCTTTTATATTTCATTATAAATTGCATAATAAATTACCTACCTACAGTGGGATTCGATCCCGAGACCCTATGATTTGGAGACCAACGCCCTACCTACTAGACCAACCAGACTCTATGAGTGATGAAGTTTGCAATTTATACCATACATTGTGAGACATCGCATAAAAGAAATAGCACAGCTAATATTCAAAACCAACTATGACGTAGTTGTTTTCACTTGTGGAAGATATGACAAGTAAACGATCATCTAATTGGTTGAAAGAACTAATTCTTAGTACAAATCAACCATGTTCATGGTAAATTTGAAATAGCAGTATTAACTTGGTTGCATAGTTAATGAGTGCATTCAGCGAGCACATATTGGAAAGAGCTACTGGAAAGTGTTCTCTCCCCGCGTCCCACTCACCCGCTAATCGGTCCACATGCGATGTATCGAAAATTTCCCCTATTTAGCGTTGAATTGGAATGCTACATTTAGATGTGTAGCTGCTACTTGGACTGCTCGATCAACTGTCACGCACAGCTGCTCGACCATCAATACTGGAAATTGTTTATTCACAGTTCAGCAGAAAAATGTCATTTCTGAGCCAGGTTTTAGTGAACGTTATAATATTGTGCGATGAGAGTACGTATTTTTAAAGAAAAGTTGCAGTTTTAGATTTTTTGAATTTTTGATTGCCGCAATGTCTGCGGATGTATCAGCTGGTTAGAGAAAACTGACGTTTCATGTAGCAAGTCCATTCAGCGAACACAAACTTAGCAGTTTTCCAATTTCTTGTGGTGGGAATATGTAGTACATCACAATATGTGCTCGCTGAATGCACTCAATGTTACAATAAGTTTTCTCTGAGTGTAAATATAAGCACTACCCCGCCAGACACTACTTCTGCTATGCAGTTGAGTTGAGTGATCCCGGGGCGAACTTAGTTCGCGCCAGAGCTCGACGGTTTCCGGGGGCGAGCAATATAAGGCAGTCCAACTACACTGTGGAGAAGCTGAGGGTTGCAAGCTCGAATGTAGGTTCCATGACGTCGAAGAGCGAGGAGATTGAGGATATCATGAAGCGGAGGAGGATAGATATTATGTGCGTGCAGGAGACGAAGAGGCGAAATACCCATATCGACAGAGCCCGGTTACTAACGGATTCCAAGAAGTACAAATTGTAATACTATGGAATCACAAATCAAAGAAACGGAGTTGGCATTATTCTGGCGTCGTCTTTACTTGGCAGCATAATAAGTGTCGCGAAGAGAAGTGATCGCTTGATCAGCATCAAATTGGTTATCTGTGGAAGGGTGTGGAACGTAATAAGTGCCTACGTGGCCCAATTGGGACTGTCACCAGAAGAAAAAGAGGCCTTTTGGAACGACGTTGACACCCTGATTCAGACCATTCCAGATACCGAATTGGTGTTCTTGGGAGGCGATCTAAATGGCTATGTGGGTGAATCAAATTATGATTACGAGGATTGCCATGGTGGTAAGGGTAGCCCTTCAACCGTCAGAAATGACGAAGGTGAAGATCGCACGGTTTGGTCATCCTAAGCATATGGTTTGTGAAAAACGAGAGACACCTGATCACCTACAGTCAGTGGCGCAACCAGGATCTTATCCTGGAGGGGGCTAAGGACCAGCGCCCGCTCTAAGGGAAGGGAGGCAAGCTGGGCGGTCGCCCGGGCGCCAAATTTTAGGGGCGGCTTTTTGGCTAAAACACGATTTAGTGTAGGTAAAGGAAACCATGGAAACTACAGATGAAATAAAACAGGGCGAAACAAAATAAGGAATATAGTTTTGTTTAAGTAAAGAAAGCACAACAATTGCTTCTTTGAGAAACGCGTTAGTTTTTAAATTTATCAACTGTATCATTAGTTTTCTTTTAAAAGTTGTGTTTTAAAGATGCAAAGTCCTTGCTAGGCTTTGAAGAATCCGCACAATTGATACGAAGTATTGCATTTAGAATCTTAAAATGTTTAGTGAGATTTGCGATTTACGTCTGTGATGCTGGCAAAGTTATGTGTTAATTAAGTTCTTCTTTAAAAATAAACTTATTGGTGAATGGTGTGTTGATTTCGTCCTCCAAATGAAAATAAGTTCCTCTTCTTTTCTTCAGAATTAAGGATTTGCCTGCATTATCCCTAATTCTTGTCAAAGCGAAGGGCTTCCTGATTTTTAAATAGCTTGATCTGGTATCCATTGTCATAAGGAGAACTTTTGTGTTTCTGATATTTTCCATTACATGTTCGTTATGCGGATGATGCAGAAAGTGTCGCTGGTGGCGATAAAAAGAAAGAAAAATTCTTCTTTCTAGAGCTAATAGCGAAATGTTCCAAAGATCGGTCCAAGATCGGATTGGATTCCTCCAACCACACTGCTAGCAGTTAACCGAAACGAACAAATGACAAAATTGTCTCTGTTCCTCCCATGCGTGTGTTGTCCACAACTTGGATGTTTTGTGCGCGGTTTTGCAAACCCCGATTAGTGCGGTTGCGGCCTAATATTTTTGTATAGTCTGTTGAGTCATAGGATATCACGTCCACTAAGTAAATATTGAAACCACAAGAAATAAGTTGTGCAAAAACACTCAGCACATAAAAGCGTTAAAATATCGATGAGAAATTTCTTGCCCATTTTCAACACAATTTCGTTTCAGCCATTTTAGAAAACATCTATCCACATTTAGCAGCAATTCAACTTCAATTTGGAAGATCTCCCCATTTATTGATTCATCTAGCATTGAGTGGGCAAATTTCGGACAAGGTATAATTTGGATTTGGAAATGGAAACACTGTACACATTGCAAGAGCCGCAATAGCAGTCCTCCCTAATATGTATGTTTCCAGACCAACTAGTAATATCGGGAATTAACCAGGCTCCCCAGATTTAACTAGCTCTAACCTTATTCTCTATAACAACCCGCGAAATGATGCAATTATGAAAATAAGCAACCCAAGTTTAAACCACTGAAGAAACATTTTTTTTTTTCATATCATTTACGAGAGCGGAGTTTTCTAAAATGTATTGAGTGTTTTTGTGGAAAACAAATGTTCGCATTAATTTTCAATCTCTTACGTCATTCTAAATTCCGCAAGGTTTCCGTATGACAAATGTATTTTTTTTACAGGTGGTGAATAATATGTGGCACGGTAAATTTAATACGTAGCTTTAATTTTGCGATTTCAAATAAACTCCCTAGAAGGCCTTGCTAAACTGAGGTGAATTGCGCTTAAGAGCATGAATTATGGCGGAACAGGTTTCTAATACATACGAAACTATTTGGGCTTTATCAGTGGGTAAACATTCTATTCTCTGAATTACTTAGCGTTGGTTCGAAACCCACTCTGACTATGCATTTTTGTGTTGATATGTGATTCTACGGCAGTCATCGTGGAACCGATCTGTTACAACGACCAAGAGCCGCCAACGTCACTCGATTCAAGGATAAAAAGTCTCTTAAATCGCTTCTCGCCCGGGGCTGCGTAAGTGCTAGAGCGGGCGCTGCTAAGGACATCCATATTACTGGACTATGAATTTGCCTCAGAAGGATGGGTGATGGATGGTGCTATGAGGATTTTCCAGTTCTGACGCTATACGGGTGGTGTTTTAAGCTCTCTTCTTAAATGTGCTCGTAACTTAGTGGCGTAAAAATTCGAGTGATATGTCCTTGTTCTCATAAAACCCAATTTCGAATCACTGTTTAAAGCACTAACTAGCTTATAAATCAGATAACCGATTCTGTTACGAAATGCAGTAATGCATGTTCCATTTTACAATTATCACTTTCCCAATTTTTAGGTCTGGGAGGGGCTTTAGCCCCCTTAGCCCCTCCCGTGGTTGCGCCACTGCCTACAGTAGTGGACACGGAGATAGGAAACACGAAACGCCGATCGATTACCACCTCTGCTTCGATTTTATGAGAAGGTGGGTAAAAGACTGCAAGGTGATCTTGGGTGAATCTGTAGTTAGTTAACATCGTTTAGATTAGATTAGATTACATGAGGGCATCGGCATATTTGCCATAAGCACTGCGACCGGTGGCGCCGAAGCATTCCTCCCGTCGCATCGCCAGTCTTTCACACTCGCAAAGTATGTGAGTGGATGTTTCGTCATCCGCCTCGCAGAAACGGCAGGTCGCGTCTGCGACTAAGCGAATGGTTCTTAAATGCCCGTTCAGACGGGAGTGGCCTGTAAGGAGGCCACTTATGATTCTGACCCTGTTCCTGCTGAGCTTAACTAACTCCAGAGTGCGTTTCTTAGAGTAGGTTGCTACAAAAAGCTTCGACTGCCTTAGTCCTGGAAGGGCCTCCCAGCATACGGTGGCTGTCGTCTTTTCCCACTCAGTGATTTCGTTTCTGCATAGACACAGTGGAATACCGCAAAAGGGTTCCGGGCCGCAGAAGGGGCTAGCAGAGGCTACCCTAGCGAGTTCGTCCGCGAGCTCATTCCCTTCTATTCCAGAGTGTCCGGGAAACCATAGGAGTGTAAGATCATTGCGAGATCCTACCGATTGAAGTATTTCCTGACATAGCCCCACTAGTTTTGAAGTAAAGGTATGTTTTGTAAGAGCTTTGATTGCCGCCTGACTGTCGGTAACACTGTGGTCGACATTGTGTGTATTAGCATTGGTTTCTCCATGGATCTTAATACCTTAATCTTTACAAATCTGTGAAAATGTTTCGAAGGTCTTATTATACCCTATACCTACCCATAAGATGGTATAGGGTATATTGTTTTTGTTACAACGATTTATGTAACACCTCAAAGGAGCCACCAGAGGTATGGCAAAGGATATATATAAATGATCAGGGTCGGTCCCTGATTCGAATAAGCCATGTCCGTTTGTCTGTCTGTCTGTCTGTCCGTCCGCGTGTCTGTCAGTTTCAGTTCGCACGATAACTGCCGAAATAATGAAGCTAGCGTTTTTAAATTATCATCAATGCCTAATTGCGACATATGCTGAAGGTTGGCGGAAAATGGAGAAGGTGTGACTACCCCTACCTCTACATACCCTACAAAGCAATATTCCGACATATGTTTTGATAGAATGTCGCGAAAAACTACAAATTTATAGCAAATGATAGCTGCTGGATGCCGTTATAAGATATTATAGATTCGATCCATTTACCCCTTCCCCCCTTAAAAAAATGAAATTGAATATTTTCGGTTTTACGCGCATTCTAGGTCTGTACATGGGTATAGGGTATACACTCATCGTGCTATTCGCACGATTAGAACTCGGTCTCGTTAGTGTTATCGTATTGCTACAATGATTCGATGAAATTCTTCATTTGCCTGATATTAAACAAGTTTTTGTTTAGTGTTTATCGACAATAATATTCGCGATTAAATGTACAAACATTAACATCGAAATTCTTTCTACAAAGCTATTCTCTGATGATTATTTGCGACTTTCATTGATAGATATGTGCCAATTAGCAATTCTAATTTGTATAAAGCTGATTCAATAAACAAACCAATTAAGCTACTTGTGAATCGTATATTAACCGAGGCAAGGTATTACACATATTACACATTTGCATTTATCAAATCATTTATTGCCATAGTTAAAGACTATAATTGTTTTACTAAGTAACGAAACTGTAATTAAGTATTTACAATAAGGGTCGATCACTTCACTTGATATTCAACGACGATAAATTTATTCTTTTCAATAAGGCCCAGTGTCCAGTTTGGAATAATAAGATGAGATAGTATTCTTTGAGGAAGCATCTCAGTGGATTTTGACAAGATTGATTGGTATAATTATATGTATGCAATGCAGTCATCCCATTTTCCGTCGCGAAACATGATTCATAATTTGCAACAATTATATTATAATAATAAATGCAATTCTATTACAAATTAAGGCCTTCATGACATATAGTCATATATTATCATAATAGATATTATAATATGCTTAAGCCTATTTGCTTTCGTTTACTGGACGTCTGAAAATTGAAACCGAACGAATCGAGTAGGCTTAAGGATATGGCATACATATTATATATTATGATAGAAATATGACTGTGTAGAGCCCGTAAGGGATAAAGGTTGAAAGGATCCGGCTAATTCCTATATCTTCTTCAGTTGTGGCATAACTGCGGACCCTTAGCTATGCAGGCGGAGTTTCATAGGGTGAACGGCTTCGGCCAATTCCTATGTCTCTCTACGGGGCGTCACTTTCCCGCAATATCCGAGTAACAGCTGCGACTGAGTGCTGTATTAACATCTGCAGCGTCTCAGGTTACTGAACGTGATAGGTGACAGAAAACATTTAATTCAACCACTAAAGCCGCATCTTCGAGGCATGGCCATGATGGCCTCTACTCAAATAAATACAGTGAAATCTCCCATAACGGACATCTCCTATTAACGGACACCTCTAATTAACGGCCACTTTTAGATTCCCCGAACATTTGGTGTTGAAACCAATAGATTTCTACCTCTAATTAGCGGACTCTCTTCGAAACGGACGCGGACACACATCATACATTCCCATTGTAGGGAATGCACACAGTTTTACCTCTTTTTAGCGGACAGACGATTTGTATAAGTTTTCTGAATAATGGTACATTCATGTTCTCTTGTTTACTCTTAACAATATTGCGGTAACCAGAAACTTGGTGCATTGAGGAATAGCATTTTCGGTTAGGGAGAAGTTTATTCTTTAAGAAGCGCGTGCTTACATCAGTTTTTAGTTTATTTTAAAGAAATGTCGCAAACCCTTAAATGGTTAACTCTTAAGGAAAAGGTCGATATTTTGCGATTTTTTGAATCTACTAAGACTAGTGCACGCGAATTGGCGAAAAAGGAAAAAAGAAATTCGTTTAAAAAGGGGAGAAGGCGTTAAAATTGACGAAATTTGTTACGAATGGTTTGTCGTACCCATGCGAACAGGATTCCTTTGTCAGGTGTTTCCAAATTTTAAAATTTCCAAAATTTAAAAATCCTTTACAGACAACTCGTAGTGAAAGAATTACTTTCCCGGATTGATACACCTTCTTTTAAAACTGAAGTATCTGGATGCCACCTTTTGGGTGCGATCAGCCGTAAGGTCCATTAAAAATTGCCACTGTCGAAAAGGTTTTCTCAAAGCGGGCGGGAAAATACATCAGAGTCTGTAGAACAAATTGACTTGGAATGAGAAATTACCATCTTAGAGTCGCCATAGACACACACTTTAATACCCGACGACCAAATACCACAAGATTATTCATTGATTGATAATTTATTAGCGACTGAAGATACTGCAATATCTTTAGAAGCTATTAATCAGGAAAAAACAATTCCGATGATGCGATGGATATTGACGACGATTCCTCTGATATTCAAGTAGATGCAGAACAAGTTACTCGAATTGAAGCGGAAAAATCTGAAATCCATTAACACACTGAAAAATTATTTTATTTATTTAATTTAATTTCATACGGCAAACTGTTCATTATTAAACACCAACATTGAATTATAGAAATTAAATAGAAAACTATTCACTGCATCACAAAACCAGATGTCAATGTTGAAAATTTACCGAAAAATCTTCCTAATATTTATGGATAATGCCCTAATGAAACCAAAGGATATTATGAATATGGAGAATATACCATCGGAGGCACAGATAACAGCAACCACCTTCGGCCCAAAACTAAAAAAACGCAAATTGCATGCGTACGCCGATAAAGTAAAACCAAGGAAATATAAAAAAGGCTTTAAAAGCAAACTTCTTTTACTAAGTAAAAAGTTCAAGCCACTGTAACTTTGGAAAAAATATTTTGAGCTAATATTCGTTCATTTTATGGAGGCTCCGTCATGATGTAGGGATATATTGCTCAGAATGGCCTAGGCTGCTTAAGTTCAAATCTTTGTTTCCATTGCCAAAGCTTCTTTTGGCTGTCATTGAATCGTCGGAAGTCATATTTGATTTTTTTAGGCACAATTTGGTTTAAATATCACTTATTTCTTAGAATTCTCAATCGTGGGCCGCTCAACTACTCGGTGCTGATATTCGCTTTCTTTCAGACAGCGCCAAAATTCATCTTTTTTTTATTTTATAAAATTGTTATGTTTGATAATGAACAGTTTACCGTATGACATAAAATTAAATAGCAGTGTATTCAATCTTTTAACCATGACTAGGGGCTGCCTCCATCGATACTCAAACCAAACTTCTAATTTCTGATTTTTTGTTTATGTTTTGAGCCACTAATGATATTTTTTACTTGAAATTTAAAACGAAGAACTCAAAATTAATAAGAATGTGTTTTGTCCATCAATTCCTTCGAAAAATAGTTGTCCAATCAACGAGGTAAATATTGTCAAAATACTTAAGCCGCACCATAATTACGCCTCCATCTTTTCTTTTCTTATTGCATGAGAGTCCGAGAGAAGACAGGGAAAATATTGAGCATATTTACTGCAGTTGACATGTACTTTAATTTCTTTAATAGAAAATTACCATTATTCGCTGTCGGGGCTCCAGAGTACGAGATGCCAAAATTAAATTCTAGATTCACTTGAACGATATCTCCAAATAGCGGACATCTCCAAGTAACGGACGAATGCTGTGGTCCCGTGAGTGTCCGCTACTGAGAGATTTCACTGTACATGTAGGAAAATTTCCCTCTTTAAAACTATGATTTCTCGAATTAGATAAGCCCAAAGGCTGAGCGATGGATCCTAACTAAACAAAAACCGGTTATGTATTTGGAATGGAATTTGGAATGCACTAATCAAGACATTTTATGGGAAAAAGTTTAGGTTAGGGTAAAATATTGAAAGTGTCCCGCTTTTTAAATAAAATATTTTACTTTTTGGGGCGTGTTTCTTAATTTTTTTTCCATATTTTACCTACGTCCTTTTTTCCAAAGCGTAAGCGTCTAAAAGCCTAAAATAAAACAATGAAAATTGCAATTTTTCATATTGCACGCAAAACGCACATTCGGGCATTTATATTGCACGATTTTGCACGTTTCGGGATTTTTACTGCACGTTTTTCAATTTTTACTGCACGAAAATCCGGGATCTAACGATGACTAATACCGTCTCGCAGGTCAGAGTGCAGAATCACCGACTCACTGACCTATTTAAAACTCGTACTGAACTCAAGCAGGGCGACGGGCTGGCGCCGACGCGATGCTCTTCAACCTTGCTTTGGAGTATGTAATTCGAGCCATGAATATGGACAGCAGCGGAACGCTACTCATCAAGTCGACTCAATTAGTAGCGTACGCCGACGATATCAACATCATGTCTCGCAGATTGGGTGATGCAGAAAGCCTTCTGCATAACCTCAATAACGCCGCAAAGGAAGCTGGACTACATATCAACGAAAGCAAAAAAGGCCATGATGCAATCGAAACCAACGACGCCAGAAAATTCAAGCATCACAGTGGGGGACCTTAATATCGAGTTTGTAGACAACTTCAACTATCTGGGTTGTAACTTATCAAAGGACGCCAACGAAACTGACGAAATTAAGCACCGGATACAACTAGCCAATGAGACATATTTCTCGGTCCTCCCTATAATTAATTCGAAACTTGCGCACAGGAACACGAAGCTCCACGTGTACAAATCATCCGACCCGTGCTATGTTATGGCTGCGAAGCATGGACCCTTACCCAAGCATCCGAAATGTTGCTAGACCGGTTCGAACGAAAGGTACTTCGGCGAATTTTCGGGGCCGTTCGCGAACGAGATCAATGGCGTATCCAGTACAACCATGAGTTGTATCAATTGTACTATGAGCTGGAAGTATAGAAAATCGTGAAGCTTCAACGCTTGCAATGGGCTGGGCATGTACAACGGATGGAAGATAATCGCATGCCAAAGAATGTGATGAACGCACAACGAATTGACGGAGCGAGGTTGCGTGGACGACCGAGAGCTCGCTGGGAGAACTCCGTAGGTGAAGACGCCCACTAGCTGCTGGGCTTCCGAAACTGGAGGACAAGGTCACATAACCGCGACAATTGGAGGTCAACGATTCAGGCGGCCAAGGCCCGACGTCGGGCTATCGTGCCTCATTGATGATGATGATGAATGGAGCCCTAAGAATTATGTATTGCAAGAAGAGCCAAGAAACACTTTTAACCTTCAAGTACACGCGCAATTTTTGGTAACGTTAAATCACGCGTGGGGTCCAGAGAGACCCCAATAATGTTTTTCGCATATTTTCAATATTTCTTGACAATTGCTTAAATATGAATTCAGATTATAAGAAAAGACATATTAGAAATTACGAAAAATATATATTTTCATCAAAACATTAAGTCAATACAGAATTAGGATCATTTTAAGAAAAAAACCTCTCATATACTGAATATTTTTAAGGAGCTTCACTAATATACTAAAATTGAACAAAACTTTCAACTCCAAGCTAAACTAATTATATTTTCTGATAATACAGGAACGAGAAACATGTAATAAAAGAGGAAATAACGAATAATCAGCATAACAAGAAAAATGACAATGTCTCAATTTGGGTTCGTGCACAAAAATAAAAAAAAAATAAAAAATCCTTAAGTTGACATGACAAACAATACACAATTTCCATTGAGTGAGACTGGCAAATCATTTTATTACTGCCTTTACAAATAATAATTCTTGCCCTTATAATTTTGGGCAAATATCGCATCTTCGGTTAATTTTCGGGACATTCTCGACAGTCTCGCCTGATCTAGCCAAAGGCTGCTATATATATTTTGAATTTCTCTTTCTCGCTGTCAGAGTCATAAAAATCTTGTAAGATGAGTGCTCTGGCATGATCCGAGAGTCCACCACTCATTTTTGATGATTTGGAACGCTATTTTTAACAAAAATCGCAAAAAGAATCCTGAGGAAATAGAAAATAGTTGCTACGTAGAATCACGGGCGGGGTCTACAGAGACCCCACATAACTAAAATGCGAACTATAATAAGCAGCAGAGTAACGTACGTCAACCTGTCGAAAGCCTCTATATGGGAATGAGATTAGCCGAAAGCACGAGCTCGTAGCTGGTCCATTCGAAAAAATATACATAGTTAAGAAAAACTCGTTGGGGTCTGGCCAGACCCCGCCCGTGACGTTAAAGGATAACAAGAATATATATTACAGTAGAGTCTTGATAATCTGATTTGATTGAGACCGGGCCCCATCCAATTATAGATTGAAGATTTTTTTTTTTTTGTAAAAATGTATCTTTCGTATAATGTGTGTCCGTTACACACCTTTTTTGTAAAAATGTATCTCTCTAAAACGAGAGATTGCAGGTGTCCGTTCATACGGGTTTCACTGTATATAGTCATATCACGAGTTCTGTTTTTCATAATCTTTTGGGTTTATTTATAAAACAAAGTAATGTGACAGAGAATTTGCCAATATTATTTTTAAATAATACTGGATAGGCATTTTATCTTCTTTCAAATGTCTAGATCAACAAGAATATCGGAATTTCCTTTTTTCCGTTTCCTTTTCATTTTGGAGCCCCCACATAGAATTGTCAAGATAAAGTCCTCAACCTATTGACATTACACACATATCAGTAGCGCTATTGGAAGCACTTTAGCAAATGCCCTCCTTTAATAAACGAACCGCTAAGCGGGATAATCAAATGATAAGCTGATGCAATCTACATTATATAGACACCATCTATGGGTATGATATAAATGCAATGTTTTTGACATATTGATAAATGGATGGGCTAAAAACAAAACATACCTAAAGTATTTTTAGTTTATTATTTGTGCCGATAGAAAAACGATGAAAGCTTATAGTGATATTTTTATCGTAGTAAATTGAATACAATTTATTTGTAGTATGTAGATAATGAAATTACGAGTATGCATATTTTGGGTAAATTAAAGATAACACCAGTGGCGGATTTATCAATTTTTCGCCAGTAGGCTTTACACATTTTGCCGCATCCACCGAACTGTACAAATATTGCTTGGGAGATGTTTAGCTTGGAATCAAGTTATGCACCAATTGTGCGAAGTCATGTTACAATATTTTTGTTTGTCGATAACGAATATTCAGGAGGGGTTATACTTTATTTATCTCCAATATTTTGAATTAACCTTCAATACGTACGTGATCTTTAATCTTTCCACTTCGTGGGTCCTGCGTATTCTTACATCTTCATCACAAATGAAAAGCGAAAATTAGCAGTGTCAATGGAACGATTTGTTGGAGCAAAAACCCCAACAATAGTAGTTTGAGTTTCAGTTTTTCCGGTTTAAAACATCAAGTGTAGTTTACAGACATAAAAAGTAAACACATTAATTTTCTGCTCAAAATACAACAATATTTTCAAAACGGTACTTTAAACTGATAAATTTTGAAAGTTGACAAAAATTAATTTAGATTTTAAAATTTATAAAAAAAAATCTTTTAGAATTTTCTCCCGAAACCAAGAGTTTATATATGAAAGGAACCTTGCAAATTTTAATTTCAGTAGAATGACAAGTTCATAACTTTTAAAGTAAAAAAAAACAAAATATTTATAAATATGTTTGTATTGTTATATGTTTCGAAACTCAAGCAATGTTTCTTTAGAAGATTTTAACTTTTCATTTATTCATAAAATGAAAAATGTTATTCTTTCAATCAAACATCACTTAAGGACCAACAAATAAAAAAATGTATTCCCTTTCCTTAGGTCATTCAGCTAAGTGATGTCGTTTCCGTGCTTGAAACCTCCCTGAAACTCGACCGTCTAAATTATACCTTTGACGCACGATACGTCCGAATCTTGATTGTAATGCAAATCTGGTTTCGATATGTGTCATCACCCAATCTACACTCTAAAAAAAGATTGTAAATTTCTAGCAGATTCTGTGTAAAATGTGTGTAAAAGCATTGTAAAATTAAGCAAACAGTGCAAAAATTACACATTCTTTTTGTATCGCAATATTTTTGAGCATTATTACATGTTTTAAAGTAAACTTACACAAATATGAGTGTTTATATAAAATTATATACTTTTCCATCAAGTTCTGCGTAAAATTTACGACGAAATATTCACATTCAGCCGCTGCACTAAAATTTGTGTAAAACTTGCTGATGATTTTCGAATTTTATGATGATTTTTTCCGCACGATATGCCAGGTAATATATGGTGTACGTTAGAAACGTAATCCCGTATAGTCTGCGTGGTGTAGTGAGTAGGGCGTTAGTCTTTAAATCATAGGGTCGCGGGATCGAGTTCCACTGGCAGGTAATTTATAATGCATTTTAGAACATAAAGAGGTAAATGGAATGTCGCCAACACCTATAGAGAGGTAAATGCTATAGTTATACAAAACTCATTAATGAGTTATATTTATGTGAAAATTATGTTTTTTTTTATCCCAAAAATATCAAGAGTTAGATTAGATTAGATTAGATTGTGGGGGGCGCGAACCCGAAGTCGAAGCCGAAGGGCCTATTGTACTATCGCCCTGGTCATGTGTGGGCAGGACTAGTCCTGACGATCGAGCTTGATCGTGCTAAGAAATGAGCTGAGTTTGCTGATTGACTTCGACGCTATGTCGTCCGTGTCTGGATAGGCCACTCCAAATTGTGTCCAGCGGCGTTGGGCCAGAGCATCACATTCGCATAGGAGGTGGGTCGAGGTCTCGTCATCCTCTTCGCAGAATCGGCAGCTCGCGTCTTGTACGAGCCTCATTGTGCGCAGATGTGATCTTAGGCAGGAGTGGCCTGTAAGAATTCCACATATGATACGTACTCTATTTCTGGTTAGCTGAAGTAGCTCAGCCGTTCTTTTATGGGAGTATCCTGCTATGAATAGTTTGGATTGCCTGAGCCCGGGTAGATTATCCCAGCGCTCAGATGCTTTAATTTGTTCCTGGTTCTTGATTAGTCTTTTTACTACGCATGTAGAGATGCTACTAAAGGGTTCTGGGCCGCATAAATGGGTTGCTGCGGCTGTGCGTGCTAGCTCATCCGCCTGCTCGTTCCCCGTGATGCCTATGTGACCTGGGACCCAGAAGAGTGTTAATCTATTGTTTGCGCCTAGTTTGTTCAGTGCATTCAGACAACACTGAACCAGCCTTGACGTAACGGTGTACTTGGTGAGTGACTTGATAGCCGCTTCGCTGTCTGAGAAGATCGCTATTCGTTTATTTACATAGTTAGCACGCAAACATAGATCGGCGCAGGTTGCAATTGCATGCACCTCCGCTTGAAAGACAGTAGTATGTTGTCCCATAGGTATAGAAACCGTGTGAGCTGGACCCACCACACCTGCTCCTGAACCTTCGGTTGTTTTGGAACCGTCAGTAAACCACTTTATGGTCTGTGGGTGCAGCTTAGCGAAATTAGACTGCCACTCCTCTCTGCTCCATGTTTCAGCCCGGAAACGGCGACCACATGAGATCTCCTTTGGAAGAGTTACTCCTTTTGTGTGATTTTACACTTCTTATTTGTAATAATTACACAGAGTTGCACGATTCTGAGTCAGAATTGAAAGATAAATACTTCTTTAAATACGCAAAATTACAACAATTTAGAAGTAGTATATTACAACATTAGCTATGTAAACTTTTGAAATACACTTCGTTGTAATTTTACCCTGTAGATAGATGGTTTTCATGTGCCATTTACAATCAGGGTAAATTTACATGAAATTTTTTTAGAGTGTAGGCTCAATCTGTCCGAAACACATTTCATGAATCAGGTTATTACATTGGAAATGTTAATAGTATGCGCCTATAGGTTTACGATTTGAGGCACTTCCAATAGTTTCGAGGAAATAAAAAAATTGTTTTTTGCAACAGTTTGAATAACGAACGAACGGTGGGAGTGGCGAGCGTAGCGAGCACGGGACGAAGCCCCTAGTGTTCATAAGAAAAAACATTATTCACATTTTTCGCAAAGGTGTGCAACATTTGAGAGCTCAGAGTTCGTGAATGCACTCATTGTACCGATACCATGGGGCAATGATTTTCTTTCGATTGAAACCATCATTTTTAGGGAACCAATTACCGATGGTTATGTAATTACTCGTCGGCCTCATATTCCTAGCCCATAGATTAGCCGCTGGGATTCGAGTTATTTCATTTTAGTTATGCAGTCTATAACCAATCGTCTTCAGGGAATGTGTCCCCGAGAATCGAAAAGGATGCATATCTATGCTTTACAGTGTGAGGAGATCATTGCACAACGTCTTGTACCAAGTTCAAGTACCTTGGCTCGATGGTGAACAGCGGAGCTACATGCGATGATGATATCAAACATCGCACAAAGGTTGGGTGGATGAGGTGGCGAGAAAACTCAGGAGTTTTCTGCGATAAGAAAATGCCACTGAAGCTAAAGGGCAAGTTGTACAAAACGGTTGTACGTCCCGCACTCATGTATGGATCAGAATGCTGGAACATGTATGAAGGTTACGCGAAAGAAATGACAGCGATTGAAATGAAAATATTACGCATGTCAGTTGGTGTAACCAAAAGGGACCACATCAAGAGTAGCTACATCCGAGGCAGCTTGTCCATAGACCAACCAATCACCGAAAAGCTCGAAGACCGACGAATGGATTGGTATTGCCATGTTCAAAGGCGTCCGCCTGAGAACTCCGCAAAGAGAGCGATATCAATGGAAGTTCCACTTGATGGACCCAAGGCCAGAGGCAGACCGAAGAACACCTGGATGTGTCAAATGAAAAAGCAACAACAACGCATTGGTCTCGGCGATGACACGATCCAAGATAGAGCTGCCTGTAGAAATATGCTGAGAAATTATCGCCAAAACGGGCGATGTGCCTACACCGCAGGTCGAGCAGCGCGGAACCATGGAGCGGAATAAAGAACGAGGCAAGGAAGAAGAAGATTCAGTTTTGACAAATATAAACGTCAATAATTGAAAATTCGTCGAATAAAACTGTGAGATTTGACGTGTTGGGAAAAATACAAATTAGACCAAAACAAAATCCAAATGTTGGGACACTTTTTAATTGTTCTAACCGTATTCAATAGCCTAGATCTTAGAAGTTCTATGGTTGCCCCTCATACAATTGTCTTATCGATTAGCATACGTCGATTTAATGAGCAATTCCACAATACTTTTTTTCGGGAGCAACATACAAATATTAATCATTAGTTGTTACTACTCTACTATAGTAAAACAATATTTTTGCAAAAAAAAATATTTTTTAATTATATCTCACATTAGGTATTTTATTTAAATCTACATAATTCTATTATAATCCATTGAAATAACCATTTCTTTTATTTTCTACGTTATCAGTGCAAACAAAGGCTCACCGAAAAATGTTTGCTTTGCTCTATCAGCTACCATTAAAAATGTACTATGTATGTACTCATAATTAGAATAATAAAAAAGGAAATTAAACATCAACGTGATTTTATGTGCCATCGCACTGATAAAATACTCTTGTACATTTGGACTACCAACAAAAATATAATATTGTTTATGATTATGATAGTAAAAAAAAGTGTGTTATAGCTGCTAAGTTAAATAAATTTATAAATCTCATATATAAACTACTTTTCAATATTTATCTTCTAATCTTTGGCGTATTTACAAGCTTAGCACCTGTTTTTTTTTTCTTACGACTTGAAGAAGCAAAATATTTATAAAGCCGTGCGAAAAAATCTGACCGTTGCAACGAGCGGACATTTTGAAAATAATGGAGCTTGAATTTATATTCATACGCTATTATTAAGATTATCATCATCAAAATGTCATAAAAGTTTTCGATTGTAATGAATTGCAAATTTTACGATAGGATTTAATGGGATAATGATTATTTTCCAGTGTGTCGTAAATAATAAGTTAAAAGCTATATAATACTTGAGGTAAAATAAATCAAAAATATATGAATAGATTTTACTTGTAAAGTAAACTTGCTTATTCAATATTATTTTTTTCAGCTAGGGAATATCAGAAAAAATGCAAATAAGTTCCGGCCAGTAGAACTTTAATCACCCTTGCATTGAGATTACATAGTATGACCACATGGGCGTAGCCAGGGGGGGGGGGCAGGGAGGGGCGGTCGCCCCCTCTGGTCGATGAAGATGGTAAAAAAATCCTTATCGATGTACATAGTAAAAAAGTCGCTGAACTATACAACATTTTCAAAAATTTTCTGCTGCTGGCGCATGCTTTTTTCCCACTCCAATCTCCAAGTGCCGCCGGAGAAGCCATGATCGGGACAGTTTGCGGTTAGGAGGCACATGCAAATAGATGACAGCGAGTGGCCTCTCGTAACTGACGGAGGCTGCGTACCCACACACATTTCACTTGTGAGTGTGCTTCTGTGGCTGCGTGGATTCCATATTTCCGGTTTCATTTCATGGCTTCTGAGCTGGAGTACACAATTTCAACCGTTAGGTCCCTTCGGGAAGTTAGTGGAATTCAACTTATTTTCATCTGAAAGGGTGACAAATGGTATAGAGCTTTGCCTTGTTAGCCCCTGGAAGGTCATGCTTTGTCAATCGACTACGCATCATCAAATTAATCCCATTTTTCGTGACAATTCTCATTATTTGGAGCTGAGTTTTCGTACAGCACTTACCGTGCCGATGTACTTGCCGGGTACATTGCGGCTAGACGAAGTAAGCAGGGTAAGTTGGATTTTTGGAAATTGCCGAAACGACGAAGGATGAACTTTGTGTAACTCTTAGAACTCCAGTATCTCTTATGGCTGGTTGTCGATTCGACGATAAGTCTGTGTTTATTTTTGAAATGTGGGACCTATTTTGTCAAAAATTATGGAAAAAAAATTTACTAGGACAAAAATAGGACAAAACAGGAAAATGTCTCAAAATTCTTCCTCATTTTAGGAAGATTGCACTTCGAACTCATAAAAATCGGCTCCAAAATCGATGTTTTTCCATTCTAAATAAACTAACGATTGAAAATCTGTCAAATTTTATAATTATGTTGAGAAAGGGTGAATTGTACCAGGCGTCAAAGTTGAGCGAATGCGTACTAAAAATAAGCATGACCTTCCATGGTTAAGGACCTTGTAAAGAAACGGGTCTCATATTTCAGTGTCTTTCAAGTTCTTCTTTTTCTTCTCAGTACCATATAGCCCCTTATGGGGCCATGGTGCGTTAACTTAGCTGTTTATAGGCAATTTCGAGTCAATGTTACATTGCATATCATTTCGGAGTGTATATAATGTTGTAAGCACTATATATTTCCATTCACATGTACGGAAATTTTGGACCACGCCGAGATTCGATCTTCGGACCTCTAGATTACTAGCATCGTAGAGTGCGACTCAACCTAGTGAGCCACAGAGCGGCTCTTTCAAGTTATTAAATCAAAATTTATTTTCTAATCATACCAGCAAAAAAATTTAGCCACTGTTAATACTTTGATAAATTTAGAGGAAATCTTATCAAAACCGTCAACCATATGTCAATCAATAAAGGACTTATAAATATTCTGACGATGCTACTTTGCTAAGATGAAAGTGACAGACAAAACAAACTGATTTCGCAAGTGGAATATGCAGTCCAAAATGCTAAAAATGCACTGAAAATAGACAAACTACGCTCTAAAAGGCAGATATGTAATCAGAATGCAGAAGAAAATCATTCTCATCTCAATTTTAAAAATTTGACTCTAAAATTAGGAAAAAAAAAGAAACAACATGCGTGGCAGTCCACCAGTAAACTAGGGCCGCAGATGTGTGAGTGAAATCCAATTTCCAGGATCTAAACTGTTGTTTTGTTGAGGTGTTGAGATCAACAGCACGCCCAGCAATGTTATTTATCGCCATAAATGGATACTTGTTTACAATCTGAGCGACATCATAGTCCGTCACGTAGGTCGTGAGTTCGAAAAACACCATAAAATGAATTCATTCACGGTGAGTCTGGAATCCATGACCCTCCCTGTGCATCAATCCAACCACAAGCCAGGCTACTCTAAAATTGGCTAACAATATTTCTGCGATCGGAAATTTATGCTCCTAAGAAAATCATGATTTTGAAAAAATGTTGGGCGTGCTGAAATGTGCTAGGAGATCCCGATTTACACGACCGGCCGAAAGCACAAAGCTCGTTAGGTTAAGTGTTGCGGAGGCTGACGAAACATCCTATAAAGTGTGGCTCGATGCGCCAGATTTAAAAAAAAAAAGGAATTACGTCTCTAATTCTACAAAACTTAGTTTACCCATAAGTTCATTTCTGAGCCTGCTATTCTCGAATTGTGGCCTAGTCGTCGCGATTGTCTTATCTAAAGCACTGTTTCCCAACAGGTGGTCCGCGGACCGAAGGTGGTCCGCGAGGTACTATGGGGACTACTTCTGAAAAAGGAGTTTTAATCGTGATTAATTGAAATAACAGGCATGAGCTTTGAAAAATTGTATAGTATAAATAAAGAACTGAATACTTTCGCTACTAGGTATGTGGTTGATCTGAAAATGCGATGTGCAGACCTTAAGATAAGTTGCAAAAAGTTTGGTGGTCTCACTCTACCTTGTACCGGTGATTTTCGGGAACCAGTGAATTTTTCCTCGCATAATGTGACAATATTGTCTGCACCTAATTGTTTTTACTTCTTACAGTGGCAGCACAGTGTCCAAATTTTGCCACAGTATCATTTGAAGACAAACCATGTTAGAGTAATCAACCACTTCAATCCTCCTTAATCCGGTAAAACCGCATCCAATGAATTATTATCGGACAAAGTTAGACGCCTTTTACTCTGAAAGTTAGGTGTCTCTGTCCTGCTCTGATGAACCTAAAGAACTGCCGATGTTACTGCCTGTGCCTATACTTTAATTTTGGTAGTTACTAGTAAACTCTTCACCCATATTCATTTTGTCGAAGGTATAAGAGTGCTCATGAAAGATGGACAAAAGTCGGTACTTAGTTACTCGATGAAATGTTACATTGCAGTTTTTCAGTTTTTTTTTAAAGCCGGTCCAACTTAGCGCAATGTTCGCCGTACCACAAAAAAGAAAAACAGAGGAATTGAATTTCATCGTCATTTGGGTGGTTCAGTGAATTCAACCCGCTGACGGTGCGTTGATATCTTGAGTGTGGTTCGACTGAACTGTTGCGCGTGGTTCGGACGAACTTTTTTGTGTATGTTTCGACAAAGCCTATGTAGTGTCTGCTTCAAATTATTTCAATACGAGGCGGTTACAGAGGAGGAATGTGGTGTTTTTCTCCGATGTTTCGAGCCATTTTTGTCAGAAGGTGTCAAAACCAATAAAAGTCTAAAACCTTGTGAAAAAATCGCGAAATTCCCTTTATTAAAAAATATGGTGGTCCGTAGTGACTCATGTTCAAGCAAAGTGGTCCGCAGTCACTTGCGAGTTGGGGACCACTGATCTAAAGGATTAACTTGTGGGAAAAGGTGGAATTATAAAGGATGGTCCAACGTGAATGCACGAAGTTAGTTGTTAATAAAATAATTTTTTTTTAGAGAATTATTTAATTTTTTTTTTATTATGGGAAGGATCTATGGCAATTACATATATGTGAAACAAAATATCGGCCAAATGCTCGCCATGGCTACCGTGGCATACTTCTATCCGATGGTCCATATTTTCAATGACTCTGAGACAAATTTGAGGTTGAATATCGTTAATGTGCTGAATTATCTCATCCTTTAGCTTTTGAATTGTTTTTCGCGCATTGACGTAACCTTTTTTTTAATATCCCCAAGAGAAAGAAGTCCAACGGGGTCAAATCACATGATCGTGGCGGGCCAGTTAACATCGCCAAGACGTGTTATCGGCCATTGAATTTCTCGTGCAAAAGAGCCATTAAGCGTGTTTTTTTGTAAAAAAGGTGCAGGTTAGGGTATATAAGCACAAAAAAACGATTTGGGTTAAAAGCTGTTTAGATCTATTGCACCAACCATGAACTTTGTAAAAAGCTGAAGGTTCAAAGTTGTGATAAATAAATAACCAGTAAATTAACATGTCTTACAAAAACAACAATGAACATTTAACCAATGGTTTTGGTATTAGCTCATGCTTTTTCGTGTTAGAGCGCCTCTGGTTGTCACATCTGTAACAATTCTTCCGGGTTAACTTTGGTCAGAGTACGTACCCTCGATACAATACTGGGTTTATCTGGGTTATGTTGTTATTGTAACCCCATGTAGTTACCCTAAACTAACCTACACCCGAGCACAAAAAAACACGCCTATTGTTTCGTTGGCTGTGTGGCAACTGGCGCATTTGGTCGATTATGTTGACCAAAAAAATCACGAAGTGCTCGTAAAGCAATTTTATTTGAACGGCCATTTTCGTAAAAGGCTTCAACAACCTTAACGCGCTGCTCAATTGTGTACTTCTCCATGGTTGAATTTGCCAAACACTGAAGCAAAGAAATGTCTAATAGTTGGGCGGAAAACTTACCGTTAAAAGTAGGTACTAACATCGCCAGTTCACGTGAAATCCATGCAAATACTGTCAATTGATGATCGTGAAATCGAATTCGCTCGGTGGTACTCACTTCACACGAAAGTCTCCACATTTGTTTTTGACATTTCGCCGGCGAAACAAATGCAGTTGCACTTTATTTCGCAGTGGAAAGATGTCATCGACAATCAATCAGAACTCGAGTGAACATTTACCTTAAATTGAGTGAATAACAAGCAAGTCTCCACGGCACCGTTTTCACGGGAGACATATATGCAAGTTTTTCGCTAGGTGAACTCAGTACTTAGGTATGTGAAATAAAGTGCAACTGCATTTATTTTCGCTGGCGAAATGTCAAAAACCGGTGTGGAGACTTTCATGTGAAGTGAGTGCCACCAAGCGAATTCGATTTCACGATCATCAAAATTTTGACAGTATTTGCATGGATTTCACGTGAACTGACGATGTTAGTACCTACTCTAAGGTGTGACACTCAATTAATATCGTGCATTCTAGTTGGACCACCCGTTAGGCCACCGCGACACTTAAAAATGCAAGCTAAAGGTACGTTGTCCTCGACGCGGCCGCACGACAGCGACTCGCTCATTCCATATAAAAACTCGTTTTTCTCTCATTTTAAAAGCGAGTTTTTATATGGACTGAGCGAGTCGCTGTCGTGCAGTCGTGTCGAGGAAAATGTACCTTAAAGGTCCGTTGTCCTCGACGCGGCCGCACGACGGCGACTCGCTCATTCCATATAAAAACTCGTTTTCCTCTCATTTTAAAAACCAGTTTTTATATGGAATGAGCGAGTCGCTGTCGTGCGGCAGTGTCGAGGACAACGTACCTTAAAGGTGCATTTTCTTCGGCACGACCCCAGCACTAGAGCGCTAGAGCCGCTGGGCTCGTGCCGAGGAAAATGTACCTTAACACTCCGAAAAAAATCGAATGCGTATTTCTATTATAAAAGTTATTTTTTAATTTCTGTGTTTTGCTAATTGTCAGCTTTAGACATTTCATCTTACTAACTGACAGGTTCCCAGTATACTTCCCTAAATTTTTATAGAAGTATCAAGCCGGGTGGTCGCCATGGGGCGTAAAAAAAACGAAAGGAAAAACGTATCAATTTCGATTTAATGGAAAGGAAAGTAAGTTATAGGAGCTACACATGAAATAAAAAGGGGCAACATAAAATGCCGAAAAGCTGGAAACAAATCACCATCGTTTTCGTTACTCACAGCACGGAACTAGAATTTGTTTATGCGCTAGTTGGAATCTCGTGACATACAATTTTGCATAAGTACGAAGAGTGAGAAAGAAGAGTACATTGTCTATGTATTAGCGACAATGCTTGCATTAGCGAGAATATAGCGGCAACCGTTTGTTATGGCTTTTATTTTGCATTAGTTAGAAAGAGAAGTAATGTCACGGTCACGAGAGTCCAACTCGCACATAAATAAATTCTAGTTCCGGGCTGTGAGTAACGATGGTTTTAAAACAAACTGACACACAAGAACCATTTTGGATATGATACGATTGTCAGCCATACCACTTCCTAGTCCCATTGTTACTTTATTATTCTACGATAAGAATATTTCTTATCATCTTCTTCTGAATAATAAACTTGCGAAGAATCGTGCCGAGTTTGGAAACTCGTTTCTCTATGAGTGTCTATTTCACAGAGTGGCGACCGAACGATCACGGCCACAGAGCACGACCATAATGGATTGGTCTACTAAATATCCTTTGTGGAAATTTACAGTGCGTACCCGTACCCCCAAAAAAGAGCGGTATTCGGATTTAACAGTTGTGGTTGAATCTATGAATGGGTCAAAGAAGTAAGATTTGTGGTAATATGCAGTGCAGCACAACCCGGTTTGTGGCGTACGCTTACGTATAAGAAAATTTCGTACAGCACATGTACTTGCAATGAATTATTGAAGGTAGTGGTAGATAGGTCAGTTGTGGGAACCTACAATGAAGAGAAAACCGGGGTCCCGAATTTTTTTTTTCTTGTTTTTGACATCGAATTTGGAATTAGCGACAAATTTACCCTAGTGTTTCTGCCACGCCGATTGGATGAGTATTTCCCCGAGAAAACAGGAGTATCATTTTGGGGACTGGCAACCCGAAAATTTTTTTCTTGTTTTTGACCTCAAATTCGGAATCAGCGACCCGAATTTACTTTAGTGTTTCTGCCACGCCGATTGGACGAGTATTTCCCCGAGAAAACTGGGGTATCATTTTGGGGGCGAGCAACCCCAACATTTTTTTCTTGTTTTTAACCTCAAATTCGGAGTCAGCGACCCAAATCTACCTTAGTGTTTCTGCCACGCCGATTAGACGTGTATTTCCCCGAGAAACGGGGATGCCATTTTTTGGCCGACACGCTCATAAGTGTGCGCGTACGCTAGAAACTGGCTTTCATTGCACTGCATGTTTCCAAAAAATACCTATTTCACTCATTCATACATATTTGAACAACAATTAACACCAAATCTAAATGCCGCCCGAGAACTGTTTTGAAACGCGTAAGCTAACACTGCAAATTTCTAGAAAAGTTACCCACCTCTTTCAGTCATTCATCATTACATTACCTACCTACAATCTATCTATAACACTACATAGACATACCGACAAGTACGTATGTATATAGAAAATACCAATGGTACTACATTACATTATTACCGACGACAATCCGTTCATTAATACCCACAATTATCTACAACACTAAATATTTCGACACTACATAAATATCAATGGTAGAACACTCGAAGCGCTATGTCACGAAGTCGATCTGAAATCATAGCCATATTAGCAGCAAATCGTACGAGCCAGCGCCGTATGAAATCCCCTTGAAAAATCCGGTTTTCTTACCATAGAAAGAAATCGCGTCGGCTCGCAACAAATCGCATCACATCACCCGGCCCGACATCGCGATGAGTGTGCACCCATCGCATCGCATCGCCAGGCCCGGAAAAGCTCGGCGTCGCACTGTATGTGTAAGCTCGAGAGTGAAATTTATTCCGCTGCGATTTTATCAATAAAAATGCATACTTACTATCGTAGAACATGCCACAAACGATGGCTTCAATCCGAAAATGGTTTCATAACTTTTCTTTTGGTTTTTTTCGATTCCCCGCGCTAAAAATGACACTACGATTAACATTTCGATAAATTAATGCAACACACAAAAGTAACATTTAAAATTGTTATTAGAATGGTGTACCTGTACAACTTATATCTGATCAAATTTATCATAGGCACGCATTCGTTGCATATTGTATAGATGGTATCCAAATTTTTATTTTTGTTATATGGCAGAGAGTGAGATATAATGGTCGCGTACGTACTCTAGGTCGTTTATCTTATCACATGATTCGATTGTGTTCCTCTTTATAATTTTTGCTTGGTATATTAGTGCAATATTCTATGGTTTTGTTCAAGAAAATTTAGTAAACACACATATAGTTGAGATATAAAATATTAGTAGGATTAGATTTAATCAGTTCAATGGCATGTATTTAATTATTGATTTTTGAAGTGGTTTTTTCCTTTCAAGTGCATCACTTATGTACATATCATAAAATTTCATGTTATTTATTGAGAGAGTTCTTAAGAAAATATTTACGGTTGCATAAAGTCATTAGGTTTTGCAATTACAAACCTATAAAAAGTGCGGTTTTTATAATCCTCTGTAGTTTTAGGTAAAGAGAGTTTATATGAAATTATAACAATATACCGCACTGTAATTATTGTATATGTATATGAAGTTTCGTTACCCGAAACGGGACAACAACAAAAAAAACGCACTTAAAGTTGACAAAAGATGCCTCATTATTTGACCGTTCTAATGGCATGTAAAAATAATTATGTCTAAAAAGTTTAGGAATCTATGGGGTTACAAAATTCAAAAAATAATTTTAAAAAGAAAAAAAAAATCTCAAACGAGGCAAGTTCAGTGGCGGATTTACCAGTGGGCTGAATAGGCTGGAGCCTAGGGCGGTAGATTTTAGGGGGGGTGGGGCAAATATTGTTTTTGAGTGCCGGGTATTCGAGTAAGAAAATCCGATAGGATAAAAAAGCAAAATTATTTCGGAGTATGCTCAAAATAACACCTCCATCAGGGGTTTTATTCGAAAAGAATTCGAAACGGACGAAACTCCTAAATTAAAACCTTTTCGGACACATTGCAAAGAATATCCTATTTGGTATTGAGAATTACACCTATCGGATCAATTCCGTAACATGTTCAATCAAGTTATAGTGCTGGGGCTATATTTCATCCGATTTGGTATTTTGTATTCACCGATCGGAGTGAATTTGGTGGTAGAGCGACGTCACATGTTGTACAAACTCAATCAGTTAGTTAGGCGTTCGTCTACAAATCATAGGGTTCCGGGATTGAAACCCACTGTAGGTAGGTAAATTTATTATGCATTTTAGAGCGTAAAGACGGAAATGATCACCTATAGAGAGGTTATACATTTCTCATTTATGAGTTACATGTTCCTTCACTGTAAAAACTGTGTTTTTTTATTCCAAATATATCGAGAATCACTCCTTTTGGTGTTAATGGAAGTATTCTTTTGAGTTCAAATTATTACACCACAAGAATAACATCATTACATTCGTTCAGAGTCTTTAGCAATACCTTACTTCGTTTTATGCCAATATTATCCGATTCGGATGGAGACTATTCGACACCGATTCGGAGTGAAAATCACTCCGATTTTTTTTGCAGTGCATTGAATACCGCGGATAACCGAATTCCGAATGCGAATTTCAACGACAGCTATAGCACTAATCCTTCTCATGAGATACGTTTCGGGAGCAATGTGTGAAGTGTGTTTGTGCACCTCAGTGAGACACATAAGTGAAGAACTGTTTGTCAACGTACTCTCAGAGCTTCAAACACTAGGATAACGATTTATTATTGAAGACAAATCTGTGAAAAGGATTCTCATAGTAAATTGCTTGCACACTAAAATTCCAAACCATGCACTTTTTTTTTTGGGCCAACATTTTTTAATAAAAATCACAGTTTATTCTTTCACTGAACATCCCGGTTTTTTGTCAGTTCCATAAGAAGTGTGAAGGGCAAATCAATGTTTAAAATCCAAGTAAAACGCTTACAATTTTGTACTCAAGTTAAAGTTTACAGTTAGTTAATTTAATTTAACGCGAGACACTATGAAGAAGAAGAGCATACCCTTCAAACCGAAACCAAGGAATTGTTGTATCGATTTTTCTTTTTATTTATCTATCACATAAAGATTGAAGAATGCTCAGGAACCACGAAATGGAAAGCACTCACCTATTAAAGTGCAAAGGGGAAAGTTGAGAATAAATGAAGGTCAATCAAAGAAATTCATCCAGGAGTATTCATTTTCGACACAAAATACCAATAGTGTTCCGCACATTTTTGCACAACTTGATTTAGTGGGAAACGATGAAGAACCTAAACACCTTGATTTTGGTTACGTCCCTCTAGCAATATTCTCGTAGGTTGGTAGGGGCGGCAAAATTTCAACAGCCTACTAGCGGCAAATGTGTAGATCAGCCACTGGGACAAATTGAGAATATGCTATCAAAGCAAATATCGAATATTTCCGCTGTTTTCTCGCTTTTTGTCTCAGGCACCGAGAACACAGGATGATTTTATGCTCCCCAGGTGGATTTGCGTTACATAGAAGTGGGTTTAATTTTGGCATACAGAGTTGATTTTAAATTGTCTAGCCATTTTACAACGGTAACATCTCAGTATACACGAAAAAGTAAAAAACACAAAAAGTTCGAGGTATAATTTTATTAGAAATTGTACGAGCTTTCAGAACACGGTATAAAAATAAATATTTTTCACCGGAACCGATTGAGGAGCACCTTGATTTCTTTGTCACGTAAAAGTCCAAGGACCGATTTGAATGATTCATTTTTGTTTAAACCCTCTTAAGTATCCGCTTTCACCACTAAACTTTTAGAACCGTTTTGGATAATTTACTTTCACTATCCGCAGCAAATCAAATTCAATTCGCCCGATCTCTTCTAGATTCCAATGTTTCAGCGTATGCGTGGTTTTATTTTTTGAATGGATAATTTCAGAAACTCAAAGAAAATACAGAAAGTCAAACCTGGTTAAGTAGACGGATCGATTGGGACGTGGAAGAATATTCATATGTTTGACGCTGTCGTGTGGCTATTTACGGAGGACTGGTATTGAGGCTGTCGCAGTGTGTACTGTTACTGTGGTCTCATTCTGCCGAAACTGCACCTTGTTAGAAGTTTTTTCAGTTGAAGCATGGTTTTACGCGGAAGATCAGATGCATTCCAATGAACGCGAACGGTCGGCGAAACTCTCACTGTAATCAAGTAATCAACGCATCATATGCATAACTTATTAAATGCATAACGTCCCATATATGGTACATTGCTAAATTCTTGTTTAAGGAGCGGTTTCTCGTCAATCTTATCTAGTGGTTAGTCTTATCGTATAGACAAGACGCACAATATTTTCTGAAAGCTTTTACATTATACTAAATTCTGCAATGATTTTCTTAATTGCAGATGATGGCGCAACCAAATAAAATATGGCATAACTATGCACAATAGACAAAAATTCAATTTAATATGATGTAAAAAATTTCAGAAAAAGTGTGCGTCTTGTCTATTACGATAAGACTAACCACTAGATAAGATGTACGAGAAACGGGGCTTTAATGCTAACTTCACTATTTCTGGTTGTTACTACCAACTTACAACACATTAAGTACATTAAGATTCGCGCTTTTCGCGTCTATTCGTTTGTATGGCTATATGAGTTTCGTGTATCTGGCATACGTGTTTTCATTTTCCCGGCGAAGAAAGCGGTTTTAGTGTTTGTTGGTTTTATAATAGACTACCTGAGAGAGATCGCTTCGCTTGCGTTGTTCGCTTCGCTCACAATTTGACACAACTTTAAATTAATGAACGATTTTGACTCCCAATCAACCTCCTAACTATACCCATAAATATTCGCCTCGCCCAAATTCAACGCCTTCAAATAAACTCTACAGTGGTAATAAAACACAGATAGTTCAATTTTCAGTGTGAACTATTTGAATGGAATCAACATCAGTAAAGAGCGATATTATAAACAATGTTTTTCGTTTTATTTTCTGGCGAAAAAAACAAACAACGAAGACGGTTTGCCAACACGCGAACAGGCAATATACAGCTGACCGTGCGAAAAACAGGGAAATTCGAGATTAATCCCACAGACTTCCAACGATTGGCCTTGCGATTTATTGATTGTCATTGCAAAAGCCAATCGAACGGGGAACTGAATTCGCTTGTATTGGAATGGAAGATCAGTTGGAATAATCAGAATTCGTGGGATAAGTTCTTCCTCTCCTTTTGAATTTTCCCTTGATGGTCGTCGCGTCGCTTGAATCACCTTGTTCATCAGTTTCTTGACGGACAACCGCGAACCGTTGCACAATTTCGGATGATTCAGATTCCGTAACATGTTTATGATCGATCCCATAGCTTCAGCTGTAAATTATGTGGCGGGGCTCCTGGCACATCAAGCGAGTTCAAAAACTCCGTCGAATAGTTGGCGTTTCATCCTCGTCGATCACGATGTCAACGGATTTGTACGAATTTTTGAAAATTCAGCAGCCGATGGGTCGTTCAGCAATGCGACTCTCATGTTCGTAGTCAATTTCAACTTCCTGACATGCCACGACAAAGATGACAATTGCGGGCATGCATTAAGCTCATCCGCAGCAGTAGATTTCGGGATGACGGGAAGCGTTTGACGAAAATCTCCGGAGAGTAAAATCAGAGCCCCACCAAATCGTCTTAAATCACCTCGTAAGTCCTTCATCGTTCGGTCAACTGCCTCCAAAGCTCGTTTATGCGCCATTGTACATTCATCCCAAATGATGATTTTGCATTCTCGCATCAATTTCGCTGTTGCCGAACTCTTGGTGATTGTGCACGTTGGCTTCTCAACCAAGAGTAGATTCATCGGCTTTAAAGCGGAATGTGCAGTTCGACCGCCTTCCAACAATGTAGCAGCAATGCCAGAGGATGAAAAAGACATCGCAATTTGGCATCTTGACCGAATTGTTGCCAGAATCAACGAAATGATGAATGTCTTGCCTGTCCCACCAGGAGCATCGAGAAAGTAAATGCCTCCTATTCCATCGTCAACAACCTTCATAAGCGAATTGTATACGGCCAGCTCTTCTCGATCATATTCTTGCTCCCGTTGCAAGTCGCGATTAATTGCATCGTCGATCAAACCGACTTGGCGCTGGCATTCCCAATTTCGACAGTAGACTGCCGCACATGAGCACGGTCATGTCTTCGATCAGAACTAACGCTTCGTTGCGCATCTCGTTAATTTCAAGATCGAAACTCGAAGTTGTTATGCGAACTCTATGCAAAATGTCGTCAGCCATCTCATCCTTCTAGCTGGTCTAGCTTTGGAGATATTGTGCTTTAAGTCGTGAGAAAATGATTTTTTCAAAAATCTTCAAATGCCTGTTGCAGCTAAAGGGTTAAGAATAGAGAGTATATTACGTACAACTTTTTTGCTGGAAATCAGCTGAGGAATCATAATCCAGTGCGTTTATGCGGCAGTTTCCGGACACCCTGTATAAATGATCAGTGTCGGTCCCTGATTCGAATAAGCCATGTATGTCTGTCTGTCCGTCCGTGTCTATCTGCGTGCAAGATGACTTCGGAAATAATGAAGCTGGCGATTTGAAATTTTGGTCATATATTCATTTATTTATAAAAATAAGCCAAATCAGACGAAAGGTTCCCCTATCTCCCAAACAAATTGCCCCTCCATTTTATTTTAATTCGGCCAGAACTTTCGACAAAATACATATCGCTAGCGACCTCAAATTTTTGATAAATGCCTATTTGTGACATATCCTTGAACCTGATGGAAAGGGGAACAGGTGTGACTACGGCTACCCCTACAAAACTATATGCAGCCACATCTTTTATTAAAATGTTGCGAACAACTTCAAATTTGTGTCAAATAGTAGCTGATGAATGTTCTTATAAAATACGAAAGGTGCTTCAGATGCGACCTATCTACCTCTTCGTCCCCGACAAAAAACTTTCAATTGAGTATTTTAGGTTTTGCGTGCCTTCTAGGTCTTTACATGGGTATTAGGTGCTATTCGCACGATCAGAACTGTGTCTTGTTTTCCATTAAGTAGAATCTTAACGTTTTCCGAAATTGCAAACACTTGTCACTCATTTTAGGACATTATGCCTGCCACCTAACGCTGTAACCACAGGGGGTCGCGATTGGCAACCGATGCACATAGGTATTCCTCAAATTCAAATCAACAGTAAAATGTCTGAATATTCTAATTTTTATACCCTTCGCTCATAGAGCGAAAGGATATATTCACTTTGTCATGAAGTTTTTAACGCATTGAAGGAAGCATCACCGACCCGCTCTGTGGCTCACTTGGTTGAGCCGCACTCTACGATGCTACTAATCCAGAGGTCCGGAGATCGAATTTCGGGGTGGTCCAGGAAATATATATAGTATTTCCCAATTGAAAAAATCCTTATCCCAAATGAAAAAATCCTTATCCCAAATGAAAAAATCCTTATCCCAAATGAAAAACTCCTTATCCCAAAAGAAAAAAAACCTTATCCAAAATGAAAAATCCTTGTGTGTGAATTAAAATAAAACGAATGGTGTTTTAAGTTGTTTCTTGTATTGAATTATGAGATGGTGTTGATGTTATTGATGATATGAATAGGATTGGCTTCGTGGGATTGGCTAAGGCAATTGCCGTGGTTGGACATTTACGCAATTTTCTACTCGTACGTTAAGTTCCTTGTGTGGCTGGCTTTTGATATTCATCACATACGCATACCGATCGTAATCAAATTTGGTAGGAATGTAGAATGGCACGAAATAATGAGAAGTTGGTAGGACAACGATAACAGGGTGTCCCGGAGATTAGAAATTTTTTTCACTAAATAACTCGCCAACGGATCGTCATGAAATTTGGTAGGAATGTATAGAATGGTAGCAGTCTTTGGCAGGAAATACTACCAAGTGTGTAGGACAAAGATAACAAGGTGTCCCGGAGATTTGAAAATTTTTTTCACTAAATAAGTCGCGACCGGCTAAACCGATCGTCACGAAATTTGGTTGGAATTTGTAGAATGGTAACAGTCTTTGGCATGAAATACTTAGAAGGTGGTAGGGTAAAGATAATAAGGTGTCCCGGAGACTTGAAAATTTATTCACTAAATAAGTTACGAACGGCTGAACCGATCGTCATGAAATTTGGTAGGAATGTGTAGAATTGTATTAATCTTTGGCACGAAATACATAGAAGTTGGTAGGGCAAGGATAACAGGGTGCCCCGAAGATTTGAAGTCGAAGTTGACTTTTTTAGTTTTTATCGGACATGGACGCATGGGTAGTCAAATCAAAGAACTCGAGTACATTTCATTTGAGTTGCTTCTTTTCAGTTTAAAGTAACGGTAACGGAGTTATGGGGGTTTGAAGCTAATATTTATTTTTCAGCTCGTTTTTTTTCTAAACCGTTATTGGTTCCGATATGAAACTTTGCACAAAAATAGGTAAGCATGAGCTTATATGCGCTAAATAATAAGACTGTTGATGTTTGGTAAGAAAAAGTAAATATAAGTAAATTTGCAAAATTTATATTTGTGCATGTGTAGCCCAGGTCTGCAGATTAGAAAATTATGATGAGTGTTTTTAGACAATTACGCAAGGAATATGCCTGAAAATTTTAATTCGAATAACTTTATCTTAACCGACAATATAGCGAATCAAATATTTAGCAAAGGCGTTTCACAATACCAGGGCAGCGTCTGAACAATGAACATGAAATTTGGTGGGAATACCATAGAATAGTGTTTGTCGCAAACACCTATGAAGTTTGTAGTACCAAAGTAACAGTGTCCCTCAATAGCTTCAAATGTCTACTTTTTCAAAACTTAAGAAAGCCTTGTGTGGGCAACGGGCCATTTCATATAAGTTCTTTTTTCTTGATTCGGAGAAACGGTAATTGCATCTAATAAATGTAGTTAATATGTGTAGCCATCATACATAGTAAATCAATTTTTGGATGTGCAAAGTTTCATATCGGAACCTATAACGGTTTAGAAAAAAAGAACTGAAAAAGAAATATTAGCTTCAAACCCCCATAACTCCGTTACAGTTACTTTAAACTGAAAAGAAGCAACTGAAATGAAATGTACTCGAGTTCTTTGATTCGACTACCCATGCGTCCATGTCCGATAAAAACTAAAAAAAATCTACTTCGACTTCAAATCTTCGGGGCACCCTGTTATCTTTGCCCTACCAACTTCTAAGTATTTCGTACCAAAGACTGTTACCATTCTACACATTCCTACCAAATTCTGCCCTTCGCTACTTATTTAGTGACGAAATTTTCAAATCTCCGGGACACCTTGTTTTCTTTGCCCTACACACTTGTTAGTATTTCGCGCCAAAGACTGATACCATTCAAAACATTCCTACCAAATTTCATGACGATCGGTAGGCCCGTTTGCGAGTTTTTTAGTGAATAAATTTTCTAATCTCCGGGACACCCTGTTATCCTTGTCCTACCAACTTCTTAGTATTTCGTGCCAAAGACTGTTACCATTCTACATTCCTACCAAATTTGATGACGATCGGTATGCCTATGTGAACAATATCAAAAGCCAGCCACACACAAGGAACTTTACGTACGAGTAGAAAATTGCATAAATGTCCAACCACGGCAATGGCATTAGCCAACCCCACGAAGCCAATCTTATTCATATCATCAATAACATCAACCACACCTCATAATTCAATGCAAGAAACAACTTAAAACACCCCTAAATTCATTTTATTTTAATTCACACACAAGGATTTTTCATTTGGAATAAGGATTTTTTCTTTTGGGATAAGGAGTTTTTCATTTGGGATATGGATTTTTTCATTTGGGATATGGATTTTTTCATTTGGGATATGGATTTTGTCATTTGGGATAGGGATTTTTTCATTTGGGATAAGGATTCTTTCAATTGGGAAATACTATAACAATCTTAACCAAATTTCATATTAATGTCACTAAAGATATGTAAAAATGGATAGAATCAAACGTTAGGGTCATGGGGCTGCCATAGAAACCCAACCCATCAAATTAGGTTTTTCTAACAATAACTTTTTTACTTGAGCACCGATTTCAACCAAACATAATGAAAATGTAGTTTTATTGATGTCAAAACCATATGCAAAAATGAATGGAATCGGACCATGGGATCATGGGGCTGTAATACAAATCCAACCGCCCAAATTAGGTTCTTAGAATCATTTTTTTACACCAGTTTCACAAAACCTTTTATTAATATGTCGTAATCGAGACAACAAAAACAAAAAGAAACGTCCTACGGGACCATGCCCACCGCCTCTCCCAATAAAGTATTCTAGCACAATGATTTTTATTTCCCCACATATTCCAACCAAACCTCACAAATATTGTTTTATCGACGCCATGGAACTTATGTGAAAACGGAAGATAATGAATGGGGGGAGGGGTGGCTTAACCACAAATCATAGGTACGCCCAGAAAAAACTTTTAGCCCGAGGATAGTGAAGGGTATCCAAATTTCAGCCGCGCCCGAAACTATCCTCGGTCTCGTTTATATTGCAATAACTTAAAAGCATTATCTTAATTCGACGATCGTGAAAAGAGCCGCCAGTTTGACACGTCCTTTTCAGACCATTAAGCTGCTCTAATTAATTTAAATACTAAAGGTAAGTGTTCGTAGAGACGACTCATACGACGTTCGCTCAGCGATCGCAGTTAAACCTCCGGTTTTGAGCATATATGCGTATATTTTCTACACAGACATGTTCCTTTAGATCAGTGGTTCCCAACTCAGAAACGTCTGCGGACCACTTAGCCTGAAAATTCATCTCGACGGACCACCATTCAATAATAATGAAACAAATTAAGGTCTCGATTTTTCGTCGAGGTATTGTATTCAAAAGCTTACGCTCTATTTTCTTCGCATAAACCGATTGTCATTGGGGTTAAATTTTTATACTAACACCATTGTTTAAGAATTTACATGGACTAAATTGTAAAATTGCATATATAAAATACCGCCATCTATATTGGAGTATTAATTATTAAAATTAACCGGAAATGCATTTATTGAACTGAAATTATGTATTATTGAACTTAAATTATGTATTATTTACTTGTACGCGCTCTTATGTATGTATGTATATGTGAAGAGAAAATAAATCACTTGAAGTCAAACCATCAAGCCGAACACATCGGCTCATCATTTTCAGTCTTGTTGTACAGAGCAATTTCAGACCATCAGTCGGAGTTAGAAATTCTTCGATCCTCATAAATCAACGCCGGAACAGGCAACGCAAAGGTCCCGAAACAGACCACTCGGTGGATTGGAAATATCGAAGGTTTTTTCATACAACCATTTTGTAGAAAGCATGATTTAAGATTTGCCAGGTTGAGAGAAGGGAGAAAAACTGTGCATGCAGGCTCACGCCAAATACTTCAATGCACACCATTGCACCTTCCTACTCACTAAAACTTCAAAATTTATTTAATAAATTTAATAAATCATATGTATTAGCGGTAATGTATAGGTATACAACTTGAGCGCCATCCATTTTAAGGGCTAGTTGAAAACACTTGCCTCACCAACTGAGATTTTTCTAGCACAGGAAGCGCTAACTTCGAATTAAAGTTATTCAGTAAAGGTTATAACTCGGTCTTTAGACTGGGATTCGTGACAATGTATAGCGCAGAAAATGTTTGGAATTTTTGCAAGCAAGTTTGAATTTTAATAATTAGAATAATTTGGGAATTGAGCTATAGAAACGATCCTAAGCAGCCCATCGCCTACCAATAATCACAGACCTAGTAGCAAAGTATTTACTGGATAATCTGTTACATGAAAATGAGAGCGCGTGTTTGGCATGAAACTTTAATTAGTCACAAGAAAATATAATTTTTATTTAAGAAGTAACCAGAGTCTCTCCGCGGACCACCTACGGGTGTCTCACGGACCACCCCCGGTCCGCGGACCACCTATTGGGAAACAGTGCTTTAGATAATAGTCGACTTTAAGAAAGTATCACCATTCAAAAAATATGCAAATACGGATTGGATTTGGATGTAAAAGTATCGTCACATGAGTCGTCTCTACGAACACGTACCTTAAGAATGGTTTTGGTGTTCTTTTTTGAATTCACCTCGTGTTGTTGAATTCGACATTGAGTTCCTCTAGGCATATTTTCGATTTATCATTTGACATTACATTGTACATAAGTTCATAATAATTAATATGTCTATGCTTATCACCTAGTTACATTTCTGACGTACATTTCTACATATATGATGAAGGCTACCCATGGGATTTACATCTTACGGACAAGGACTTCCTCAATTATTTAACTTTCACACGAAAATCACTAAAATCACATGACCAATTACTATGCAAACATGCACCTATACTGTTTTCCTTCCTTGTCTTCTTTTATTTTGTTAACAATAAAAATGTCTTTGCTATTTTTGGAAAATTTCAGATTTCATTCAATAACCGCGCACCGCACCGTATACAATATGCATTCAAGGAGCTAGCAAAGTCCAATATGCCACTTGAAGAAATCACTGCACTATTATTAACACTTTCTCAAGTGGGACTATCAAAAAATGAAGGTTAGACCGTGCTCAAAGGGTTATGCGCGCGGTTAACCTTTTCATGACACATGTACTCAACTGGCGTTTTGTTTTGGGCCACATTTTTGATTGATGGGTCCAAAATAATCAGACAATGGGTTGACTTTTTCACATATTGTGTATTGTACGAGTATATGACCGCATTGTCGAGCTATTATCTAAAATTACCCTGACACTGGACGATTTGAGTGATTCGATATCGTTACTTGTCTCAAAATAAAAATGTGAAATGTAAGTATGATTTGTATTTTTATAGCGCTTTTGGCGACCTACCCAAATCAGGCAAAACGTGTGCACGCGAGATACTTCGCGGGTGCAGCTCTTTTGTATGAAACACCGGCTGCTGTTGGAAAACGTGATCGCAAATGCTTTCAATAAAAATTTTGTATTAAAGTGTAACAAAATATTGAGTCAATATCAAAAAGGCCGTAACCGCACCAAAATGATATGTAAGTGCTGATGATTATGCATGAAGGCGCACCAGACTTGTAGTGTATCGCGCAGTTTTCGCGAACAAAAAAGCGCGGCGACATGATCTTTCAATTCACCACGCATGCATGTAGGCATGGAGCTAAAATCTCGAATCTAATTCATTCTTGAATCCGCGATAGAGTCTTGGCGATATCTTCAAGTTATTGAGCCTTAGTCAGCCAATAGGTCTTTGGGGGATCTTGCGATCACTCTTGAGTCTAGTGCCCACTCTACGTACACTCGATAAGTGTATCTAATGCGAGTATATCTCATGTATGATGTGAGTGTCAGTAACTGAACCGTATGTGTTGTACACACTATTTATGTACCTATATGACTTCAATTTCAATAGCCTCAGAGCCGCTCTATCATATTTTCGGCTTGTCGTCTATCGAGGCGAGTCATTCAGCCGTAGGCATTCTTCACAAAAGTGATGTTGTTAATTGGTCGTCGTCACTGGTATGCCAATGTGCTCCGGCACAATATGTACTAGGTGGCATTTTCAATGTCTTTTGTTTTTCATATTTTTTCATACAAACGTTTTTGATATTTTATTTCTAGATTTGATTTTTTCTTTCTATTTTTTTTTGCAAATATTAACCTTGACCAAATTTCCTAAGGCTAATTTAGTCAGATTTATTTTCTTTTTCGAGATCAATTTTTACTGATACGGGACTTAGTCTCACGCTTTCTGGTAAAACCGTAACCGACACATAGTACACATATGTTTGATTTGTTTATTATTTTATTATATATGTACTTACATTATATATTTTTTGTTGTCATTGTAGGAATGCCAGGGAAATGATCGAGGATTCCGAAGAAGCCTATTGTCTGCGGGTTTTTGCGTACTCCATAGAGCACGATTATTATTATGGAGAGATACACTCAAGTACCGACAATGACAGCCCACATTGAAATGTTAAGAGATAATGTCAAGCTACCATTGCTATAAAATGTATGTAACTTATTTTACAGTATTAGCCTCATTATAGTCGACGATCTCGATTAGAAGATGCAGCGTAATGCAAAAGATGTGTAGACTGTATCGTAAGAAGGTGTAGGACCTTGGGGGCAGATTAGACATAATTGTGAAAGTAGATCTAACATGAGCAATTAATTATATTCTTAAGATGATTACTTCTATTTATTGAACGAGGTGACGTACAAACTATGTATTACATATAATAAATTGTCTTGTCAACTAGGTACCTGCACTTAAATCATTGTATGCGGCCTAGTTTTGATATGAGCTGTGATTATATTTGAATCCAGAAAACGGCAGGATAATCTATCTTACCGTGCGAATCATGTCGCCCTGTGGCGCGGGTCAAGAATAGTGCCTCCGTCTTTCCCGACGTGTCGTAAGAGGCGATTAAAGGGACAGGAGAGAATAAAACTCTCCTGAGTTTCGAACATATCTCTACAATTGTGCGCGCAGCGACTCTGTTTTGTGTGCTCAAGGGTTCAGATATGTACGAAACTTAACAAAAAATTGACCCCTGTGGTTTTTGGGGTTAGAATTATGCCACAGCGTTCCCGGCTTGTCGTAAAAGGCGACTTGAGGGATAGGGTACGTAGGCTTGTAACTACACGGTAACAAATTTTGGGATAAAAGATAAAATTATTTATACCATTTTTAATATAAAGTTATATATGCCAATTTTAGAATACATTTTTATAACGTTGAAAGTATAAAGTCAGTGTATACCAAAAATGGTATAAATTTTATCAAAGTTCTTATGAACTTTTCTTTTCGTTGCGTTTTATACCAAAACACAGATAAATTTTATACAAAATGGTTTAGAAAGGCTCATCTATACTAAGTTCATATTTATTTTATGCTTTTCTACGATAAAATTTTGTGCGTGCTTTCGGTCAATGTATGGTATAAATTACAAACTTCATCACTCATAGAGTCTGGTTGGTCTAGTAGGTAAGGCGTTGGTCTCCAAATCATAGGATCTCGGGATCGAATCCCACTGTAGGTAGGTAATTTATTATGCAATTTAGAGCGTAAAGAGGTTAATAAAATATAGAAGAGGTCAATGAGATATAAGATTTATGAGTTACTAGGGGGCTTCGCCCCCTGCTCGCTACGCTCACCAACCCGGCGTTCGCGCTCTGCGCGCTCGCGAATTTTTTTTTTTATTTTTTATTTTGCAATCAAGTGAAAAATCAACTAGGTTTCATACTTGTACTGACTATGACATGATAGGCTGAGAATCATGGGGTAAAATAGTTAGTATTCTTCGATTTATACCTGTTCTCTTATAATTTGTATAATCTGTCCTATAACCAGGATCTATCGATTCTTTATAATTTTTATACCAAATTCATATAAAACACTTCTAAATGATTTCCTATAAAAAATAAACCATTGGTATTGTTGGATTTACACTATAACTCCTATTAATTTTATCGTTTATAGAATAAATATAATTTATAAGATTGAAACTTATAAATTTAATACAAATTTTCCTATGGACCTATATAGATAAGAAAATTTATAAAATTTATACCAAATTTTTTTAGTGTGTAGAGATGAGCATCGAAAAAAAACATCGATGGTTACCATCGAAAAAACATCGATACGAAACCATCGATGGTATGAAAACATCGAACCAAAAACATCGATGTTTTGGGTTTTTTAAGTACATACTCAAAAAAAATAATCACAAAAAAAATTAAGCTGATTGAATAGATATATGGTTTAGTTTATGGTTTTCATTCATTGCCTCTACCACCCACCAGAACGCAACTCTTCTCCTTGCGTTTTTTGCATAATACGCATTCGTATCGTACCCACAATCCAACGCATAGAGCAGATATGTCAAACTCGCAGCCCGCGGCCAGGTCGAATGCTTGAAATACATTTCACGCAGAAGCAGCAGCATCGCGAAATGTCAAGCGCAATGCATCTTACATTACTGACAAAAATGCTGAGCAGAAAGCTTGGCATTCAGTATATTTGTCTATATAAAATTCTGCTGATGCTTCTGCCGCTGCGCGATATGTATTTCAAGCATACTTACAAACTTTATTTAAAAAAAAGTGTGGCACCACAAATTCGAGATGTTGAACTCATTTCCACAATTTACTAAAACTCATCAAGAAGTCGGTGGCTAATGCACGCTTAAAAAAATCGCCGATGAATATTTGAGTTACATTTGCTTAAGGCATCTTTTTTTGTGGAGGAAAATATTAAGCCTTTTTGTGAAATTGTTTTATCCCAAAATTCGGTCCAGATTTATGTTAGTATGTATTAGGCAAACTTGCTAGCTATCCGCCACGTTGTACTATAATGCTTGAAATACATATCACGCAGTAGCAGTGCAATCAGCATCGCGAAATGTCAAGCGCAATGTATTTTACATTGCTGACAAAAATGCCAGGCAGTAAGCTCGGCATTCACCATATTTATCAGCTATGAAATTCTGCCTGCTTCTGCGCGATATGTATTTCAAGCATGACTCGCGGTCGCATCCTTCAGGTTATTGGAGAGGAACATCTTGGGCTGAGAGATTATTTGAGGGACAAAGTTCTAAATCCCCGAAATCGTATATTTAGTGAGCAAATCACCTGGATGTGAAATGTCCACAAATAATGTTGCCGTTTTAACTTCTTATCTAAGGTTCTCAATTTATTCTAAGAACATTTTCAAAAGATGTAATTTCTATAGGACGTAATCTAGGAAGCTACTGACTTAGATTAATAGTCACGCATCTTAAAGGAAATTTTCTGGGATTAAATTACAAATATACATAGGTTTCAATACGCGTTTTATTTTTATTTTTTTGGCCCGCTTAAACCTTAAGACACTGATATTTGGTCCAGGCCAGGCTTTAAGTTTGGCATAGAGCAATCAGCGGTACCGCGCGGGAATCTGACCGTGTGACCACCTTTTTGTGTGTACAGTGTTCACGACAGATGGATTGCATGTTGTAAGTTACGATGGATTTACATTTTTCTCTGATTGGGCTGTTTCACGGTATTCACATACACTTATAAAGACAAAGTTGAGTTGTAAAAAAAAAATATGTTGAGCAAAGAAACATCGATAGTTGAAAACCATCGATGGTGAAAACCATCGACCATCGAAACGCAAACCATCGATGGTGAAAAACATCGACGCAAAACCATCGATGGTAAAAACATCGACCATCGGACCAAAAACATCGATGTTTTCGAAACATCGATGTTCGATGCTCATCCCTACTTGTAACCCGCGTATTTGAAATTTTCTTTACACTCGAAACATTTAACGAGCCTCGGATACCTCGGACTGATTCATCGGCAACGACTTTTGGCTACAAACAACGGACTACGATTGGTTTTTGGAACGTTCGAACGATGTGGGGTATAACATCGCTATATTAGGACTGAGCGAAACAAGATGGCTCGGATCAGGAGCGACTTTATCACCAAGCTCTCATACTGTTTTATTGTACTCTGGAAATGATGACCAAAATGCTCCTCGGCAGGCAGGCGTCGGAATCCTCTTGACAAGGGATGCACGTCGATCCCTTATCGATTGGAAACCAGTTTCCGACCGTATTATCACCGCCCGATTCAAATCCAGAGTACGAAATATCACGATAATTCAGTGTTACGCACCAACGGAACCAGCTGATCAAGCTGATAAAGACGTCTTCTACCAACGACTTGGCGACACCTTTGATAGGGCTCCCAGAGGTGACATTAAAATCATAATGGGGGATCTCAACGCTAAAGTCGGGTCAGATAACCAAGGATTGCAACATCTTATGGGAAATCATGGGTTAGGCGACAGAAACCAGAATGGCGAGGTGTTTATAGAGTTTTGTAACTCCCGTCAGCTCGTCATTGGTGGGACTCTGTTTAAACACAAAGATTGCCACTTATCAACCTGGACTTCTCCAAATGGCAGAACTGAGAACCAGATAGACCATATTGCTGTTTCCAAAACGTGGAAAAACTGTGTCCTGGACGTTAAGGCGAAGCGTGGTGCTGATATTGGCAGTGACCACCATCTTGTCATCGCAAAAATGCGCTTACGAACGGCAGCAATCCAGCGTCCTAACCGTGCAAATATTTGCTCTAGGTATAATGTGCAGAAGCTCAAAATTCCATCAACCAAGCGTGCGTTCTCCACCGCTTTGCACGAAAAAGCTAATGCACCACCACCAAATGAGAATCCGACAATTGAAGAAAGATGGAAAGTCGTTAAGGATTCATTTATTTCATGTGGCGAAGAAATTTTAGGACGATTGGATCGCGGTAGGAGACCATTTATTAGCGACTCTACTTGGTCTCTTATCTCAGCACGCAAGAGAGTTAAGGAGCAGATTAACTCAGCTGCTGACGACTCAGCTAAAGAACGATACAGAGCTGAATACCGTTCGCTCCAAAAAGGCGTTCAGAGGAGTGACGGACGGATGGAGAGAACACTTTTTAGAGGTCCTGATTAACACTTTCGGGCCTGCAAGTGTATCTTCGTTGCCAGCAGAAGACGTCCCTCAAATAGACGGCATTAGTTCCGGTCCACCATCCAAAAAGGAACTAACAGACGCTATCAAATCAATGGACGCCGGTAAAGACCCGGGGATTGATGGAATTCCGTCTGAATTTTTGAAAGCGGATATTATCGCTTCAGCGGATATTCTTCTTCCCTTAATCCGAGAGTGTTGGGAAACTGAAACTCTTCCCAGTGAGTGGAAAAAGGGCCTAATTATTAAAATTCCGAAGAAAGGTGACCTGAAGAATTGTAATAATTGGCGTGGGATCTGTCTACTTCCTGCAATTTCCAAGATTGTTTTAGGGCGAATCAAGGAAAAAGTCGATAGTACATTGAACGATGAACAGGCTGGCTTTCGCGAAGGGTTCTCCTGTAGCGACCACATTAACACCCTCCGTATTATCATCGAGCAATCCGCGGAGTGGAGATCCCCATTACATCTCATGTTCATCGACTTTGAAAAAGCCTTCGATAGTGTTGATCGTCAGTACATCTGGGATGCCTTACGAAGACGAAATATTCCAGATAAGATAATCTCCATCATTAAGGAATCCTACAATGGAGCCCAATGTCACGTCTTGCATAAGGGCAAGCTCTCAGATCCTTTTGAGGTGCACAGTGGAGTGAGACAAGGCTGCATTTTGTCACCTATTCTCTTCCTTATTGTCATTAGTGATGTACTCGGCTCCGCACTTCAATTACATCGTAAGAAAGATATCAGATGGAAATTGTTTGATCACCTTCAACATCTTGACTACGCTGACGACATTTGTCTTCTATCAACTAATACGGATGATGTCGCTCAATTGACAGAAGCTCTAAAGTGCGCAAGTCGTAATGCGGGGCTGAAAATCAATGCTGCCAAGACTAAGTTCTTGAGCACATATCCAGGGGGGGGGGGGCAAAGCGGAATTTGTATCTCGGGACAGGCGGTCGAAAAGGTTGATGCATTTTGCTATCTCGGAAGCGTAGTTACAGCAGATGGTGGAGCGGATGCTGATGTAAAATCACGGATAAACAAGGCTAGGGCGGCTTTCTTCAATTTGACTCCTTTCTGGCTAAACAACAATATTTCCAGACGCACCAAACTTCGAGTCTTCAATTCCAATGTGAAATCCGTGCTGCTATATGGCTGTTCCACCTGAAAGGTGACTAAAGAGATTACTGATAAGTTGCAAACTTTTGTAAATCAGTGTCTACGGTGCATCCTACATATTCGTTGGGCGGAGATCACTTCGAACGAGGATCTCCTCACTATAACTGGCCAAGAAAGGATAGGCACTTCGATGAAAAGACTTAAGTGGCAATGGATAGGTCACACCTTCCGAAGAGGGCCCAATAACATCGCAAAAAAGGCCCTGAACTGGAATCCACAGGATTCCGGAGCAAGACGCCGTGTTGGACGGCCAAGGAACACATGGAGAAGATCGGTAACAAGCGAGGCGAAAACGCTAAATCTTATATGGTCACAGCTAGCGCCGTTGGCGCAAAACAGAACGAGGTGGAGAGTAGGCGTAGTTAATGCCCTATGCCCCACAAGGGGTTGACAGGAACTAGAGAGAGAGGTATAGGAGAGAGCAAGGTTCCGGGCGGCAGAGTTTACAGCAAATCAGGGATGCCATTAATCAGCAATTTGCAAGAAAGTCAACTGAAAAGAAGATCCACTAATTTTTTTATTAATGCAGTTGATACGTTGCTGCATTTTGGAATACCGGCTAAGCTAGTCGCGACTCATAAGGATGACGATGACTAATACCGTCTCGCAGGTCAGAGTTTAGAACAGACTCACTGACCTATTTGGAACTCGTACTGGACTCAAGCAAGGCGACACGGGCTGACGCCGACGCTCTTCAACCTAGCTCTGGAGTATGTGATTCGATCTATGAATTTGGACAGCAGCGGAACGCCAATCATTAAATCGACTCAATAGTAGCCTACGCCGACGACATCAACATCTTGTCTCGATGGGTGATGCAGAAAGCCTTCTGCATAATCTCAATAACGCCGCCAAAGAAGTTGGGCTACATATCAACGAATCTAAAACCAAGGTCATGATGCAATCAAAAACTAGAACGCCAGTAAATTCAAGTATCACAGTGGGTGACCTCAATATAGGGTATGTAGACAACTTCACTTACCTGGGTTGCAATTTGTCAAAGGACGCCAACGAAACAGATGAGATAAAGCGACGGATACAACTAGCTAATAAGTGTTATTTGGCGGTCCTCCAAATTATGAATTCGAAGCTGGTGCACAGGAACACGAAGCTCCACGTGTATAAAACCATAATCCGACCTTTGCTATGCTATGGCTGCGAGGCATGGACCCTAACCCAAAACTCTGAACACCTGTTGGACACATTCGAGCGAAATGTTCTCCGAAGAAGCTTCGGGGCCGTTCGTGAACGAGGTGAATGGCGCATCCGGTACAACCTTGAGTTGTATCAGCTGTATGATGAGCTACAGGTGTCGAAGATCGTGAAATTGCAGCGATTGCAATGGGCGGGACATGTACAAAGGATGAACGACAATCGCATGCCCAAAAAGGTGATGAACGCGCAACGCGTGGACGGAGCCAGATTGCGTGGACGACCGAGAGCACGATGGGAGCATTCTGTATGTGAGGACGCTCACTAGATGCTAGGCTTTCGGAACTGGAGGACAAGGTGGCGTGACCGCGACAATTGGAAGTTTTCAATCCAGGCGGCCAAGGGCCGACTTCGGGCTATCGTGCCATAAAGCAGAAGAAGAAGAAGTTCACCAGACGTATAGCATTTCGCTATACCTGCCGTACAACATCCAGAAGCGTACAGCAAAATCTAAAGCATTCTCGATTTCACGCAAGGAGCAATCCAACGATTTTCTACTTCGAATTGTTTTTCACTACACTAAATCAGATCGATGAGCGTCAGGCAACAGTTACTTTCATTTTTTGGGTATATATTGGAATGACTGCGCATATCGTCGAAGCTTTAGGTTATAAAAGTAATGCTATTTTATGAAAAAGAATAAAGAAAGAAGGACAACCAATTTTTTTCTGTAACTAAAACACTCAAGACAGTTGCTTAATTTAAATTACACCCTTTAAAAAAAAAACATGCGACAAAATGGTGTTCATTTTCATCACTAAACTTTAGAGTGGTTTTCGGTAATTTTCTTTCACTTTCCGCAGCGGATCAACTTAAATTTGTCCCATTTCTTCGCGGGTGGATTCAGTTGTTTCAACGCATGAGTGCTTTATTCAAAAAAAATGCGTAATTTCAGGAACCCAAAGAAAGTAAAGTCAGGCCTGTTAAGGTCGAGGGAGCGATTGGGAGTTCGAAAATTAAGTGACCCTATCTAGAAGCCATTTGCAGAGGACTGGTATCGAAGCTATCGCATTCTGTACTGTGGTCTAATTCTTTCGAAACCACTTGGTCAAAGTTTTTTCAGTCAATGGAATAAGGGTTTACGCAAAGCGTCACAGGGAAGATGGCAAAAATCTTTGCCTCTAATCCGCGGAGGTCACCACAAAATGGTTGATTTGCGTGCAAAGCTTATCTATCCAAATTATTGCAACGGAAAATGAAAGGACGGTTAAAATTGCATTTATTCCACAATTTTGCCACTAGTTTCAGATTGGGACTGAGAACCTCAGTAATTCTACAAGATACTCCTGGGATCCTTTAACATAAATAGGGGAAAAGAAACCAAGCACTGACTTTAAGTTCCAGAGAATGATAAGGCACTATCTAGCTAGGAGCGGTTTTGATTTAATGCAACAGGTGGCGCGGCGCGGCGATGCTTTGTAATCGAATATTACAAAATAGTTTTCCAATACAAAGTCCACGCTCTGTGGCTCACTTGGTTGAGTCGCACTCTACGGTACTAGTAATTTAGAGGTCCGGAGATCGAGTCTCGGCGTGGTCCAAAATTTCCGTACATGTGCGGATAGGAAATATATAATTCTTGCAATATTATATACACTCCGAAATTATATGCAATGCAACGTTGACTCGAAATAGCCTATAAATGACTGAGTGAACGCACCATGCCCCACAACGGGTTACGGTACAGAGAAGAAGAAGAAATCTGCTTTCATTTCAAGGGCATGAGTGACTTCAATTAATAGGTCTAAGGTAAATAATAAAGATATCCTCATTTCAGAACCAAAGGATACTAAAATAATGACACAGGATAAGTAAAAATATATATTTTACTTTGGTTAAGAAAACGAGACCGAGGCTAATTTCAGGCGCAGTCGAAATTTGAATACCCGTCACATTTGAATGCAAAATTAACTCTTCTGTCGGCACCTATTACAATATGCATATTCTATACCCAATTGGTCTGGCTGGACCTATTGAGCAAAAAATTTCTTTTTCAGGAAAAAGTATTATTTTTACCCGTAGAGTCATTCTGCCAATTCTAAACTAGCATTTTTAAACAATAAAAGCATTTATACCGCTTTTGTAGATACTGCGAGCGTTGTAAACGTATTTTAAGGCGGTATTAGTGCAAAAATGTTTTTCCCTTATTTTCTTATTTCTTAGCTATTGTATTTTCCTGGCGTATATCTATCAGAAAGTTTGATCGCATTTTCCAATTCCAATATCTTTTGGGGAAATATTTGGCGCTTTGTTGGTATATTTTACCCCGATATTTCACCATTTCATTCTATTTTTTTTTTGTAAATTTCATGGTAAAGTCTATTTAGAAAGACGTTCGCAAGTCACTCATACTTAGTCCTTACTTTTACAAAGGAAATAAATTAAATCTAAACTAAACTAATTAAAATCTCAGTTCATTAGGTGATGTTATAAAACATGATAAAATTAGGTATACCTATTTTTCGCACTTTGCGGCTTCTGAAAGAAAAATCTCAGATTTCTTTATTGTTTACAGTACAAAATGAATGTAATAATGACATTATTACATCATAGCTAAGAGAATTTTGAGAAAATTTTATATTTTCACTTTTTACCGGCAAGCAAAAATGGGGTGAACAACTATAGGTCTGGCCAGACCAATGGGGTATTGAAAATCACTAGAAATTCAATTTCGCCAAAAAAATGCTCAAAACTTCAAACAATTTTTTCAATTTTTTTTTTAAATGCTTCTAAACATATTATTTTAGGATATCATGAAGTATGAAGTCACTGCGATCTCATCTTTTATACTTTTTTCACCGAAATATAGTGCCAAAGGGCTGACCAGACCAGTGGCGTAGATGGCTTTTCGGTGAGGGGGGATCATGTTGCAAGATTGCTTATACTTTTAAGGTTATCAAATGTTGCATTTCAAAATAACAATTTCTGTATTTATTGTACTTCAAATTAGCCGTTTTTTCAGCACATTTTGGTGCAAAATAGACAGCAATTTTGCCATATACGAAAAAACTGAGTCCTGAAATAATTTTGCCTTTTTTACTACGGTGAGTGAATCCACAGTATTTCAATTTTCATACAAATTATCGATACTGTGCTTGGAGTACCAGAGCTTTATATTGGGTTAGATCAGTGGTTTCCAAACTTTTCGGAGTCACGGAAGACCTAGCATCGCCGCTTTTCTGGCCGGAACACCTCAACACAATTATATGTCCAGAAAAGGGACATTGTGAAGACGGGAGCTCGTTGGGAATGCCCAGTATATGTGCATAAAGCAAAATCGAAATTTTCCGATAACTCAGAAATTCGTGAGTATGTATTTCTAAAAATTCCAAACTTTTAGGACACCGTAGTAGCTAGCTATATGTATTTGCTATAAATTTGGTGGCCATGCGTAAATTTCACATATGTGATGTTAGCATTCGCCCTACTTTCGAAAAGTAAATGTGCTAATTGGGTTATTCACCAGAAGGACATTTCATGATCCCTCATTTTTGCCAAAGAATTTTCAAATAGAGGACGAAACATGCAATTTTTTGTTTCATTTATATGCGATATGCCGTGCTTTGATTTCCGGAAGATGAGATCTTAAGTTTTTGTTTAGGTCCGATGAGTGCCAGGAATAAATATTGAGCTCCCGAAGAAGAAATTCATATGAAATGAGAAATAGGGAGCATAAACACTGACCGCGTAACGGCGTTTTGTGAGAAATGTTATGTCCAAAGGCATTATTTTTTTTTAAGTCGTTTTCCATAATTTCCATGAAACTTCAATTTGCCAAATCCTTGCATGGATGGATTTCTTCAGTTGGTTCCGATTGCATTGGTTCAACTAGTATTGGAGGGCAAACTACGAACAAGGTGGTTTGGATTTCAGCAAGATGAGGGATCGAACGACATAACACAATGCCAGAGCTCCATCCTTCGGAAAGGCTAATATTGGAATTTGGCTAGGTTCCGCTGATTTAACTAGCTCTGACCCTATTCTCTATAAAAACTGTCGAGATGGTGCGTTTATAAAAATAAGCCATATACGTTGAAAACCCTGCAGAAATCCGGCTAATTTAAGTTTTGCGACTGCCCAGTTTTTAATGAAAACAACTGCAGGAGGTTAGTAATCAAAGTCAGCACAATTTGTTGACTTAACATTTTTGAGGGCAGTGTTTTCTAAAATGTGTTGAGTGTTTTAGGGAATTTTACGCATTAATTTACGATTTCTTACATCAAGCTTTAAATTTGAAGTTCCAAACAAACTCTATAATGTCTTGCTGAATTGTGGTGAATTGCGTTTAAGACTATGAATGATAGCTGAACGTTAGTTTGAATCCCATTATGAGCATGAATTTTTGTGTTGTTTCTATATCAGCTGGTTCCATTATGTAAATCGTTTCGGAGCCACGACCATCAGGGACCATTCACTCGATTTATGACAAAAAAATTCTTTGAATCGATTCTACAACAAAGACGTCCATCGGTAGTATCATACCATCAATCTGCCTGGTACAGTACCTAAGGGGCGGCAATTTGTTATCTTACCCGGGACCACGTAAATGCTAGAGCGGCCGCTGTCTAGATTACTGCAGTAGGGCTTGCCTGTGCAAAACTCCAATGTGAAAAAGTAAATAAACGTAAAGCCCTGTGCTATAGTGTTACTATTCTGCCGATTCGATTCTATAGGTATAATTGAAATTTGAGGAAGTGCTAAATTTGCTATTACTGTTCTGAAAATAGTTTCACGTTTTTATGAAACACTACACACGTTTGCTTTGTTTTACGTACCTAAGTAATAATAAAAGATGTGTGACGGAAGGGGGGGATTGATCCCCTTGATCCCCCCTTATCTACGCCACTGGAGCAGACTTTTGTGCCGACAGAAGGGTTAAGTTTCTTTTACGCTAACAATTTCTACCGCAGCCCTATGCCGTGTTCCGATTCCATCTGTTCCTGGATGCGTTGAGGCTAATCCAGGAACACACTAGGATGAATTTTGGTAAAGATTCAAAAAGAAAAAAGTTTTTCTTACAAGAACCTAACTTGCAAGGGTTCATTTGTATGACAGCCCCATGACGTAGTGTTCCGATTTCAGCCGTTCCTAAATATCTTTTGAAAGCTTTCCTAGGAACATATTTGGGTAAAGTTTGGTTAAGGTCGCTTTAAAATAGAACAAGTTTTTCTTATAAGAACTTAATTTTCACGAGTTGTTTGTATGGCAGCCCTATGACGTAATGTTCCTATTCCATCCGTTCCTAGATATGTTTTAAGGCTTTATTAGGAACGCACTTGTGTGAAGTTTGGTTAAGATTGGTACATAAAGAAAAGATTTTTTCTTAGAAGAGCCTAATTTTCAGGGGCAGCCCCATGACCCCATGGTTCCATTCCATTCGTTCCGACATGTATGCAGCACTAAAAGGAAACATGTATACAAAATTTCAGCCCGATAGCTTCAAAACTGAAGGACTATAGTTTGCGTTGCAACATACGGACAGACAGACGGACAGACAAACAGACAGACAGACGGACATCGCTCAATCGATTTCTCTCGTCACACTGATCAATAATATATATACTTTGTATAGTCGCAGGTGCTTCCTTCTGTGCGTTGCAAACTTCATGACAAAGTTAATATGCCCTTTCACATAGTGACGGGTATAAAAATCGTTTTTGAAAAAACCGATTGCATTGACAAATGAAGGTACTAGGTACTCATAAACAGCAATATGAATGCGAGTATTTATATCTGCATTAGTTTTCGGATACGCTTTATTACTCGTATTATTAACCAAGGTTCCAGTGTACATGTAGTACTCCGAATATGAATACCTTATTGCGACGTGCCTTAGAAAATGATCCACGAAAATTTGCAGTTTGGTCGTTCTGCTACTGGTTACCTTCCACTTTACGTATAAGAATATTGTGAAGCTTTCGAAGAAGCAGAATATGGGTTTTGGAGCGATGTTATTTTACCAGTCAAAAATGTTTAACCTTAAGTTTATTATTCAAGCGAACCCTTCAACTGTGACTACCCTTTCAAGGTAGCAAAAATGTTTGACTTGCTCATTGTTTGCTAGCTGAGTTGGAACCAAATTAGTTGATCCTAAGCTCTCAGCCGGAAATACAGAAAACTAAACAAATTTTCCAGGACTGCGTCAGACTCTTCATACTTAGCAAAGGGAGCGCGGTCTAAAAAAAGGTTGGGACCAATTAACTTAGACTAGTTACAACTTACTTACACCATTGAATCTTCATGGTATACATTATATTTGCCCGACAACGACTTTGATCTCCTGGAACGAGTGTATCTCAGGACCATTCTATGTTTGAAGAATTTTGGTAGCATTTCCGTTATATCGGCTTCTGACCATCCTGGCATTTTTTCAAACCAACGACGAACGCGGTAGGTGGTATCAAACCTTTTCTAAAACGAACCCGAGAATCACATATGTATAACCAAAATGCCATTTGAAATAAATCTATCCAGTTCGATGCTTAATGGCAATTAAGTTGTCACCTTTTTAGGAGAAAATCAATTACAGAATCAATTCGTTTTGGGTTTATTAAACATTCCATCACCCGTGCGGTCGTCAAATAATAAATCGCTTTATAGATTTTATTACCAATTTTATTGATTTGTGTACAATATTGTTTATTTAGTATTTGCCAGTGGTGACACTTGAGTGCTTTTATAATTCATTTTATTGCAATAAAGAAGTCAAAGATACGAGCGGACAACGAGGCATAATGCAGTGCTGACAGTGATGTATTCATAAGTATAATGAATTTCGCTCATTTTGTCATCATCATGCATACCATACGTCCGAAATTAAATTGAATGATTTCACGGAGAAATGGAATATTTTGTATTTTAATCTTGCTAAGAATTTTATTCGCACTATTCGTTTCCTTTCATATAATTTAAATTTAAATTGCAGGTATAATAAGATAGTCATGAAGTGATTTCAGATTGTAAAATATGGTGGCGCCAATCCGCTTCCCACCAAAATTTTGTTACGAATCAGGGTCAAAATGGCGAAAAAACCCAAATCTAGCATTTTTTAAGGGACCAAAATGTGCCCATCTAGTTCTACTGCAGATTGCAAATAGTCAATCGTAGATATATTCTTTAATAGTATATAAGAATATATCAGAAAAGTCATAATTTTAAATGTCAATTAACAAAAAAATGTACTTGTTCAAAAAATCGAATGCTATGCACTTTATGTACATATTATCCACATTTTATCTGTCTCATCAATCATTGAGCATTTCTTTCGATTACGTGTGACTATTGATTGGATTTTCATTCATACGAAAATATTTTGTGTACTTGACTTTTTCTTTCTTTATTATGTATCGTTTCCCTGTCGATTGAGCAAAGACGAAATTGCCAAAAGTTGGCATACTAATGGTGATCAATTGCAAATACTTATAATCCCCAGAATAAATATCGGGTCAATGACAAACATTTTTTTCTAAATATCTTATAATTTTTCATAATTGTACATGTAATATCAATATAATTGATCAATACTAATCACTTATCAAAAAAAAAGCAAAATCTCAACATATTGGTGTGACAAATTCTGTATAATATTGTTCGGGTGATGTATTGAAATATATATATTTTATATTGATTGTGAGGAGGAATTTTGAGTTATGTAAGGTTATGTTGGCGTGAAAGAAGTTATTTAAATTGGCACGATAGAAAGTTATGTAGAATGTCGAATTCAATTGATGTTGGTTCGCGTTCTTATTATTTCGATGCCTTATTTTTTCAAATATGTACTAAACAATAATACGGTCAAAGAGGCATATAAACCAGTGCATAGAAGATATGACCCGTCTGGAATTATAAATGTTTCTATGCAAACTAATCCATCAGTTTTGAAGCTATCGCTGAAATGTTCTGTATAACAAGTTTCTTTCATTTGTATGCCATATTTATGGCGACCAATTTTCAAGAAAAGGTTTTAAAGAAAACTTTTCTCTCTATGAATCAATCCTTACGAAACTACACCAAGTGTGTAAATACAATCCAGGAACGGGTGAATTTGGAGCACTACGTCATAGGACTACCATGGCAACCAATCCTCCTAAATTGGGTTCTCTAAGAAAAACTTTTTCTTTATTAATCAATTTTCCAAACTTCACCCCAGTGTGTTCCTAGTAAAACCTTAAGACATATCCAGGAAAGGACGGAATCGGAGCACTACGTCATAGGGTTGTTGAATAAACCAACACTTCAAAATTAGGTCCTTCTAAGAATAACTTTTTTGGAATTGAATTTCATTGTCATATACATAAATCAAAATAATTTTTTTCAGTAATATATGTTTCCATCGTTTGAATAGACATAGATGATGGGTTGAAGCAGTTCGAAACTTTCTGTTGTCGAACTTATCTGCAAAAAGAATTATTTAAAATAATTGAAATCAGCAAAAGTGATTAGCATCAGTAAGTGCTCACTGCTAATTATACCTCTCTTAGTTGTTGGCGTCTTTTAGCTATGGGGGTGGGTAGTTCATGATAAGGGAGGAAGGGGCGCTTGCAAAAAAAAAATTCTTATATTGCTCGGAATTGAACTCAAAACTACGAACCCTGAGCGATCATCATATGAGTCATCTCTACGAACACGTACACCCAGAAAAATAACGTCCCTTAAATTTCAATCGATATCACTTTGAAATCCAGTTACATTCCTATTAAATATAATCCTTTCCTTTTAAATATATATCGCTTTAATTCAAATTCATTCTTTTGAAATTAGTGGGAAATCCTTTAAATCCAAATTTTCAATGGGAAATCTTTTTAAAAAGAGTCAATCAATGTATGTTCCAACGCGAAATCGCTTTGTTTACAATTGTCATTTTTTTTGGTTTACACTCCCAGTCGGTCGGCAGTAAGTGGTAGAGCGATGTCACAATTTATGGTATAAATTACAAACGTCGTCCCGTATAGTTTGTGTAGGTAGGGGTGTTAGTCTTCAAATCATAGGGTCGCGGGATCGAATCCCACTGTAGGTAGGTAATTTATTATGCATTTTAGAGCGTAAAGAGATAAATGAAATGTCGCCAACACCTATAACGAGGTCAGTTGTACAAAACTCATTTATGAGTAATACAGTGCTTGTCATCTGATTAGCACACCGCTTCGCATGAATAGTTTCGGCTGATTTCCAACCAAACTAAAAGAGCTAAAATTTCAAAATGATAACTATTAATAGTCTATTCAATTCTGAGTTAGTTAACACAAAAAGAATTGTGTTTAGATTTTTTAATATTGATTTATAATTGTTTTTCGAAAAATAACACACAAAATAGCCATTTAAAATTTGTCATCAGGATAGCACATGCAATTTCTTTTTTGTCTATCTTCCACAATTAAAGACGTAGGACCCCCAATTTTTTGTGGCTGTTTCAGTAAGATATTGACTTTAATATGAATAAGGAAAAATCATTATCTGCGGAAGTTTCTTTAGACGTGGAGCATTTTTGTATCACTATTTAAACAATAGGCTCACCTTACTGTCAAAATTTACCATAATCCTTGCGACCGAGTCATGAGGACTGGATGCTTCTCTCAAAATTACTCTCTCATAGGGATTGACAAATACTCAATTTTTATCGCCTCTGTTATTTTTATCTTAACGCTACTTATTAGACACGAATTCGGATTCAACTTATCGACTTTTATTAATTTTTTCTCGAAATTTCACTTTTTGACCGCCTTAACTCCTTGTAAGCCTTAAATTTTGATCCCTCTTGCGCAGATAATAATTTTCTCTTATTCATATTAAAGTGAATATCTTACTCAAACAACCACAACAAAATAGGGGTCCTACGTCTTAAATTGTGGAAGATAGACGAAAAAGAAATTACATGTGCTATTCTGATGACAAATTTTAAATGACTATTTTGTGTGTTCTTTTTCGAAAAACAATTATAAAACAATGTTAAAAAATTAAAACCCAATACTTTTTGTTTCAATTAATTTAGAATTGAATATACTATTAACCGTTATAATTTTGAAATTTTAGCAATTTAAGTTTGGTTGGAAATCAGCCGAAACTATTCATGCGAAGGGGTGTGCTAATCTGATGACGAGCAGTGTATGTTCTTTCCCTGTGAAAATTACTACTTTTGGTGTAATTTAAAGTATTCTTTTGAGTTCATGCATTTGGATAAACAATAAGAATAATCCTTTAATTTTAAATAAAATTATATCCCTTTAAAACAAAGAGTCCATTCTATTAAATTAAAAGGAAATCTTTTCGATTTATTGTTGTGACCTGATTAAATTGACACTGCATCACTTTAATTTAAAGTGATTATAGATAGACTTTGAAAAGAAATATCTTATTAGTTCAAAGGGAAATCCGTTTGAATTAAAAAGTCTATGAAATAAAGGGATTATACAATGATTCAAAGGGAAACAAATATGAAGCAAACTCATATTTGAATCTCTTTGAATCATATGCATATTTTTTGAATTTACAGGATTTTTTTTCTGAGTGTACCTTTATGAAATATGCCGGAAATTACCGCACGACTTTCTGCGGTCCATCTGCTAATTTTCTTTTAGAGTAGGTACTACCATCGTCAGTTCACGTGAAATCCATGCAAATACTGTCAAAATTTGTATGATCGTGAAATCGAGTTCGCTTGGTGGTACTCACTTCACACTAAAGTCTCCATTTCTGTTTTTTACATTTCGCCAGCGAAAACAATGCAGTTGCACTTTATTTCATAGTGAAACGATGTCATCGACAATAAATCAGACCGCGAGTACACATTTATCTTAAATTTAGCGAATAAAAGGCATGTCTCCACGGCACAATTTTCACGAGAGACATAAATACAAGTTTTTCGCACGGTGAACATAGTACATACCCAGGGCCGGCCCTAGGGGTAGGCGAACTGGGCGGTTGCCCAGGGCCACCACATTTAAGGGGCCACCACTCTCAAGGAACCTTCACTTTCAAGGGGCCACCACTCGGAAAGAGCATCACTTAAAAGGGGCCTCCATGCGACACTCGTTTGAGATATATACTTGAAATAAATTAAAGTTAATATAAAGAGAAATAATTATGATGTGACTTTACTTATAAAAAAAACCTGCCACAACATTTTCGAATTACGGTATTCGGATCCTTGAATTTGTGCTCTCTTAACAGACCACGTGAAAGCTAAGCATTGCTGCCATACAAAAATTTTAAAATCGAGATTAATGACTGGAAATCTCATACTTCTTCTTTACAAGACGTGACACCTTTAGGTCACAAGAAGTTTGAATTGGTGTTAATCATGAATAACGTAACTGCACAGACGTTACCGACGTTAGACCCATAAATGAGGATTGGAGTTTCCTACATAGAAAACCGTCGGAAGCATTATTTAGAAACAAAATGCACCGCCTGTACACAATTATCGTCTAATGCAGTGCTTCCCAAACGGGGCTTCGTAGAACACTAGGGTTCCGCGACGACTTCTCAAATATCGGAAATGAGTAGGTATTGTAGAAATTACAATTAATTGAAAATACAAGGAATGCATAGAAAAATTCCACAAAATATTTAGACTGCCAATAATTAACGTAACTTGCGCAAACTCATGAAACTCACAAGAACAGTCAGATGGATTATATTTTGAATGTTTGGCGTGTGAAAAGCAGTTATACAGTTGCCAAAAATTTGCAAAATGTCAGTTTTGTTTCCAATTGGAAGAAATGGTTGGAAACCATTAAAGATATGCGTATAGGTAACCCAAAATACAATTGTAAAAATTTGCGATTTTTTAAATGCTAGAAACATGATCAAGAAGAAGATTGGAATTCCACAGAAAAGGAGGTGATTGAAAAACAGCCAGTGACAGCAGCTCCCAATATTTTAATAAAACGCTAAAGAGTTTTTATAAAGCATCAGTCAAAGAATTAAAGGGAAAATCAAGATCGGATACTTCTTTTTTTGTGTATTAGAATGAAGTAGGGGCCACTATCATCCATTTGGCCCAGGGCCACCATAGTACTAAGGCCGGCCCTGTACATACCTTTACGCTAAAAAAATATGTAACTGCTGATCCCTCCCTCTCCAAAAAACTTTCTGCGCCACTTATGATAGGAGGTACTATTGGGGAGAAATGTTTGCGAGTATTAAGCCCTATCCAAAGCAGTTGGCTTAAAAAGGTTTTAACCTTTACTATATAAATATTAAGTTATTGAACCTAGCGATGAATTTATTTAAATTTATTGGAATCAACAAATTAAAAACATTATAGACAGGGTGGCCCGAAACTACCGCATAAAGGCACCGGAGAATGATTTCACATATGAATGCCGGCAAAAAAATGTGTCCGGGCATATCTCGAACTCTTAACCCTTTAACTGCCACAACTTAAACCTCAAAATTTGCAAAACTAGACCAGCTAGAATAGCGGAAAAAATCGTAAGATGCACGCAGCAGCTAAAAGTTGAAAATTTCGGGTATACGACACTTTTTTGTTTGAAATCAGATGGGAAATAATATTTTGCGTTTATCTGGACACACTGTATAAAAAGTGTATCACTCAATTGACGCTGAGACATTACCGCGAGAATTGGCGACTTCCTCACACCTCAGAACGAGCAACGCCATGGAGCAAGGAAGAAGAAAGAATTATAAAGAATAAGAATCAAATTATAATAAAGCGCGGAGAAACGCCCCTGATAAACACGAAGTTACATTTATTAAAAGAAATAGGCTTGCCATTTATGTTTAATCATGTTTTTTTGGAAAGTGGTCGCCAACGGTCCCTGCCGGAATGATTTCAATGTGCTTTGGCAATGCAATTTGCAATGGCTCGGAGTAGACATTGTTTTTTAAGTTACCTCATAAGTAAAAATCTAGGGGAGTAAGGTCGGGACTTCTCGCAGGCCACGCAACAACTGTCCGATATCTGCCAATCCGCTTTCCGGGAAATTCGTTTTCCAAATATTCTTTAATACGTCTCGCGTGTTGAGCGGGGCACCCGTCCATCTGCCACCAGTTTAAACCACACTGAGGCATCTGATTTATTATGGGCAATATTTCGTTTTATAATAATTCGAGAAAGCTTCTGGAATTTAGTCGAGGGGGAAGGATCAAAGGGCCCATAAGTTTATCACCCACAAGACCTTCCCAAACATTCTCACGAAAATCATATTGAAATCGAGATTGCCGAGTTTCATGAGGTTTGCTTTAATCCCAAATGCGACTATTCCGGGTGTTGAAAACGCCACTGGGAAGGGAAAATTGTTAGCGATTCCGCTGAAGCCTTGATGTTTACCATTCAATGCGTGTTTCCCTAAAATTCTGCAACGTAAATATAAAAAGTGATATACCGTTAGAGAGCCAACATGTTGAAGCAACTTTTATCAAGTTTGCAGAGTTGTACGTATAAAGGACCGTTATAAAATAACTGTTTGAATTTTCGATGAAAAATCTATTTTAACATTTCTATTAAGTTTGAGTAACTGTATCTTGAAAGTGGCAACAGGAAATACTTCAGTTTTTGTGAAATTTTATCAAGTTTCTGAAATTGAAATCAAATATTGGATTAGGTCATCAGGAGGGTTGCAAATTATGCTTTTGGATGACACGTCACGATTTTCGATGACTTTCACAAAAAGAGCGATAACAAGGTAACGGTGAAAAAATTCCGATTGTATTGGTAATTTTCTTGCGTTTTGTAAATTTGTGAGCTCTCACATCTTGTATTTAATAAAGCTCATTTGTGAAAAGGCAGTGTGATTTGATACCCCCCTTTGCAGAAATGATCAAAAGCACATATTCGTTTGTCCTCAGGATATTTTATTTACCAACTGGGCCTGTCTACACGCGAACAAGAACAAGATGAAAAACCGGTTTTTTAAGAAGAGATTTGTAAGGTGCAATTTTCATAAAAAAATTCAATTTTCATAAAAAATCGGGTTTGTTCTCGCGTTTTTGTTCCCGTGTAGTTTCACTCAATGGAATGAAAACCGAAGAAAGTTTATCTTTTATCTGTCAACAACCTTTCATTCACTCACGATGCGAGTCCGGTAGCTATGTGCTTTTATCGGCCTGGGCAGAAATGAGGACAGTTTCTGCAATTGGGTCCAAGTACCTACATTGAAGAGAAAATAAATAGCATCGCTCGGATACAATTTTCGAGATTTTACGCATTTTTGAAATATTAATTTCGTTTTCCAAACAGTACAAGAGTTATCGCATTCTCATACAGACGTGACATAATATTGTGGTGATAAAATCCAAATGAATTCAGGTGGCTATGATTTTTTTGCATGATTTACAAAAGAATGTAATAAAAGAAAATAAATCTTCGCAATCATATAAATCAATTGGTTTGAAATTTCCAGAATGCTATCAACATTTTATACAAAGGTTTTATCCGTGTCCCAGCCGTTTTTTCCATTCGGAATTAGAACTCGATGTACCTATACCCGATATTAAGCCTGTAGAAAAAACAAGACCTTATGTTTCGTCTGTTGGCTTGCCCTTTATCAATCCTATCACGAATATTAAAGCTTTCTATTGGATAAGTGACAATTTTCAAGGAATTTTACCAGTATGAATACGTACATTTTTATCACTTTGGTAAGAAAAAGTGTCCGTTCAAAAGAGGTTAAATCCTACGTAAAATTGTCTCCGGGGATTAAAATTTGCTGTCCGCGCCTGTAAGAGGGGTGTTCGTTACATAGAGGTTTCATTTGGGAACATTACGCTATCAGCTCTTGCAAGAAGAATTTTCTTGTTCTTCTTATCGACTCTAGAGACACTTATCTTTCCGTCCGCCATATGGCGGAGACATAGCGGAAAATATTGGAAACACAAAAGTTCTCCCTATGAGAACGGATAGCAGAACAAGCCTTCATTTGCACTGACATAGTATAAATAAAAATCGGGACTTTTTGAAAATGTCCTTTTCGAGGGGTGTCCGCTCTAGAGAGGTGTCCATTAAGAGAGCTTTCACTGTACCATGCTTTGAGGGTTTCTCAGGCGGAAGGTGTCTGCTGCCCTGTTTTGGTTGAAATGAAGGAAGGCACTCAATGTTCGCGAAACGATTCTTAATGAAGCCGCATACCCGGAGTTTGATTTAATTCCAGGGTTTAAAACTACAGTCAGACCGTGCTAGTACTAGCTACTAGTGCATGCATACAAGAAATCTCCACGGTGACGACGACGTCAACAACGAAACAGTGTCATATAAATGGGTGACTACGCGTTGTTACGACGTTCGTTACCGAGAGTGTGTGCAACTAGACGCGTGAATAGTCACCCTATCTACCTAGGAATTAGTTGTATGCGCGAAATTACCACGGTGACGACGCGACGTCGTAAACAATCAAAAAAGTGTTATGCAATTTTACTAGTAAGTAGTAAAATGTATTTAATAGTGGAATAGGACATGTTCAATTATTCTACTGGGAAGTGAATATACACTACAATTATTTCTCGGTGGATTTCGAATTAACGGCTCAACGGATCCACACGAAATTCAGTGGGAATGTGTATAATGGTAGGGTATTTGCTACGAATACCTTTGAAGTAGGAAAATGTTAACAGGGTGTCCCAAAGGAGGTGCAAAAGTAGATCATTTTATTTGTCATCGGAAAAGGGTGTATATCGACATGAAATTCAGTGTAAATTTGCAGAATGGTAGGCTATTTGCTACAAACACCTTTGAGATTACGAAATATCAACAGGGTGTCCTAACAAAGGTGCAAAAGCTGATTATAATCGGCAATAAATTTAGTGTGAATATGTAAAATGATAGGGTATTTGCTACGAATACCTTCGAGATTACGAAATGGTAGCAGGGTGTCCGAGACGAGGTGCAAAAGTAGATAATACAGTACAGTCGCGATAATTTCAACCTGCGATACTTTCAACCTTTGATAATTTCAACTAAGTAAATTTTACATTATATACTCTGTAATTTCAACACACTGTTGAACGGACTATTCGATAGTATCAACTTTGCCAGTAATGATGATTTTATACACATACCGTTATTGAATTTTGCTTGAACAGTTGTTCAGTCTGGCTTTAAGTTCGTTTCGTGTGTGTTCTTGTTAGTAATGGCGCCCAGGAAATTTCACAAGTTTTTATCTATAAAGGATAAAATTGTCATACTTAATCAACTTGCAAAGTGCGTGAGTGGGAAAACGCTAGCGTTGAAATACGGAGTCGACAAATCGACTATCAGTCAAATAAAAAGAAATGAACGGAAAATTCGGCAATTCGCAGCTAGGTCTGAAAGTGGTCCCGGTAAGAGAAAAACTCTAAAAACAACAGAATTACCAAAAATGGAAAAAGCGTTATACCGCTGGTTTTTAAAGCAAAGAAAACGGCACGCTCCAATATCCGCTGCCATTTTAGCAGAAAAGGCCAGGCAATTCAATAACAAATTGAAAGAGTGCCCCAATTTTACAGCTAGTTCGGGGTGGATTGACAATTTCAAAAAACGTCATGGAATACGCCTTCTGAAAATTTGTGGCGAAAAGTTATCCAATAAGCCAGATAACGTAGGAGAATTTCTTGAACGTTACAACGAAAAAATTGCCGAAATGAATCTAACTCTAGAACAGTGCTACAATGCTGACGAATCGGGATTGTTCTGGAAACTACTCCCTGAAAAAACGCTCGTTCATTTCAACGAACGCCCCCGGCCGAAAAACCAGCAAAGAGCGCATAACTTTCATGGCATGCGCTAATGCTTCCGGCAGCCACAAGCTCAAAGTTTTAGTTATCGGAAAAGCCCAGAATCCGCGCGCTTTCAAAAATATGGATGTTAATCCCGTAGAGTACCGACACTCAAAAAATGCTTGGATGACAACGGAAATTTTCAAATCTTGGTTCCATAACAGCTTTGTACCCCAAGTAAGCGCTGGTTTAATTTCACAAATTCCAAGTTATATTAAATTTATGTTCTCTCAGGTGCGCATATTCATGAGATCGCGAGGATTACCAGAAACAGCTCTACTGTTGCTTGATAACGCCCCAGCTCATCCAAAAGCAGAAGAACTTCAAACAGATGATGGTTTCATTGTTACAATGTTTTTGCCTCCGAATTGTACGGCACTAATCCAGCCAATGGACCAAAATGCTATCAATTTGGTCAAATTGAATTACAGGAAAATGCTTTTGTTGCGCATAATTGAAAGTGATTCTGATATCGAAACATCTGTTAAGAAATTGAACTTAAAGGATGCGGTTTTGCTTCTTTCAAAGGCATGGAACCAACTCTCTTCCGATAATATAAAGAAATGTTGGAAAAATCTTACCATTACAACGGACGACTATTCGTCCGAAGATGATTTACCATTGCAGACTCTCCAATTGCGAGCGCTATCAGAAAGAAATAGAACTGAGTCCATAAATGGCATGTTAACACGTATAACACCAGAAGCAACTTATAGTAACACTGACATCGAAAATTGGTTACTAGATAGGAATGTTGTTAGCTTGGATAGTTCCTCCGAAGAAGAGATTCTGAATCAACAAAACGAAAACATCATCGAGACACCAAAAGTAAAAGATGATGATGCTGTTCGATGCCTTGATGTTGTCGTAAACTGGGCAGTTCAAAACACAATCCCTATTGACAAAATTGAAATACTTCATGATCTACGGAACATGGCAATAAATAGGTGCTCGCAGCGTTTTTTCAAGCAGCCCAAAATCAGTGATTTTTTCCAATTATAAATTGATATAATTTTTGTAAACATGTTGTAATAATGTATACCTGAATTGAGTTTATTAAATATGTTAACAACGAATTTTTGCGAGTTCCGATAATTTCACCATACCGATAGTTTCAATCACTCCGGTTCTTATTAGTTGAAATTATCGCGATTGTACTGTAATCAGCAATAAATTTAGTATGAATGTATCGAGTGGTAGGGTATTTTCTACGAATACCTTTGAGAATCAGAAATGTTAACAGGGTGTCCCAAACGAGGTGCAAAAGTAGATCATTTTGTTAATAATGGTTAAATGGATTTACCAGATGACCAGTGTTTGTATATGCCGGTTCATTTTATTTGTCATCGGAAAATGGTGTATATCGACATGAATAATCAGCAATAAATTTAGTATGAATGTGTAGAATGGTAGGATATTTGCTACGAATACCTTTGTAGTCGGGAAATGTTATTAGGGTCTCTCAAACGAGGTGCAAAAGTGGTTGTCATAATCAGCATATCCAACAAACAATGGCTAACAACAGAATACAAAAATTCGAAAAACCTGCGGTTACAGAAAACATTCACAAAAAGTGACTGTTTGCTGTGCATTTTCGTCGAAGGGTCGCTACCCCTATTTTTTCTATAGTCTTTATCTGCGACTAGCCCGATTTTAGTATTTCAAATAAAAAAGATAAAGCAAGTCTTTTTCATATAATTTTTTTCTGACCCCATCCTCTCCAATGTGGTTGTTTTAAACAGGAAACTAGTAATTAATATGCAATGTATTCCATCTCTTTTTATGTGTTTTCTTCTTCTTTATATGCCAGTCACAATTATAAATAAATATGATAAACATGTTTTTTTTTACCAAAAACAGTTTTTAGACACCTGGCCCTCTACTGATTCCAAAACACTAAAAGTAGCCTGGCTCTGCCTTGTCTATTTGAAATGCTAAAATGACACTAGTCGCAGATACAGACTATAGAAAAAATAGGGGTAGCGACCCTTCGACGAAAATGCACAGCAAACAGTCACTTTTTGTGAATGTTTTCTGTAACCGCAGGTTTTTCGAATTTTTGTATTGTGTTGTTAGCCATTGTTTGTTGGGTATGCTGATTATGACAACCACTTTTGCACCTCGTTTGAGAGACCCTGATAACATTTCCCGACTACAAAGGTATTCGTAGCAAATATCCTACCATTCTACACATTCATACTAAATTTATTGCTGATTATTATCTGCTTTTGCACCTCGTCTCGGACACCCTGTTACCATTTCGTAATCTCGAAGGTATTCGTAGCAAATACCCTATCATTTTACATATTCACACTAAATTTATTGCCGATTATAATCAGCTTTTGCACCTTTGTTAGGACACCCTGTTGATATTTCGTAATCTCAAAGGCGTTTGTAGCAAATAGCCTACCATTCTGCAAATTTACACTGAATTTCATGTCGATATACGAGCCGATACACCCTTTTCCGATGACAAATAAAATAATCGACTTTCGCACCTCGTCTCGGACACCCTGTTACCATTTCGTAATCTCGAAGGCATTCGTAGCAAATACCCTACCATTCTACACATTCAAACAAAATTTATTCCCGATTATAATCAGCTTTTGCACCTTTGTTAGGACACCCTGTTGATATTTCGTAATCTCAAAGGTGTTTGTAGCAAATAGCCTACCATTCTGCAAATTTACACTGAATTTCATGTCGATATACGAGCCGATACACCCTTTTCCGATGACAAATAGAATAATCGACTTTCGCACCTCGTCTCGGACACCCTGTTACCATTTCGTAATCTCGAAGGCATTCGTAGCAAATACCCTACCATTTTACACATTGACACTGAATTTCGTGTCGATCGGTTGAGCAGTTAATTCGAAATCCACCGAAAAATAATTTTAGCGTATATTCACTCGCTGGCTGGGTGCTAGTCGAATTGAACATGTCCTATTCCACTAGTATCTAGGAAATGTGTCTGTTGACTAGCTACTAGTCAAATTGCACAACAGTTTGTTGATTGTTTACGACGTCGTCACCGTAGTAATTTCACGTTTGCAACTAACTCCTGTATATAGGGTGACTAGTTGCGCGTCTAGTTGCATCACACTTTCGGTGACGACGTCGTAACAACGCATAGTCACCCATTTACATGACACTGTTTTCGTTGTTTATTACGTGTCGTCGCCTATGGTGATTTCTCGAATGTAACTTTACTAGTACTAGTAGCTCGCCAAATGTGACTGTGGCTTAAGAGTTTTCTTGATAAGGATGCATAGATTTTGTCTGGCGTCTGTTTTTTTGTTTTTGGTGCGACTCGATTTTATTCGATTTTTGTAAGTTACTTAGTTGCTCTTGCTGTATAGGTTCGCGATCGCCCGTCAAAATCGACTTACCAACGAAAGGTTCTAGAGCTCGAGACGATCAGTAAACAATATGTGATAAATATATCATGATACATATTGCTAAATCGATCGAGAATTTTTTCCACTGGATAATTTTATTAAACGTCAATTGAACGTTTTTGAAAACCTATTGCGAACCTTGAGCGAATACGCATTTACGCGATTGGAAGCCGACAACACTATGTTTATCTCGTATACAAGGCACACTTAGCATTTGCGATCATATTTTCAGGGCCATAGTACCTTTCGCACCTTCGACGATAATGTAAACTTCAACCTTTTTTTTTCAGAAACGAACATCGGGTCGTACCAACGACCAACTCTCCACCTTCACAAGATTGTTTTCATCTATTCTCTGAAAAGTCACCGCAGAGACCTCAAGGCGTCTTATTATTGAGTAAATTTCCTATTTCTGTCGGTTCAGAAGATAAGGACTATAGCACAAAGCAAGTCCTTTCAGAAAGTAAAGGCCAAGCTAAGCAATGAGTCAATTGCAAGTGGTGTAGATAGGAATAGCTTTTTTTCAGATTCTAACTCCCGGAATGCAACTAATATTGGAACTATCATTGATTGAATTTAACGTTCAAAAGTCTTCGACAAAATCACGCCATTCCGTATCATAAAAAAAATTTAAAGTGCAGGGATATAAATGCGAACCATGCAATGTGCTCGATGAAGCAGCATATGAAAAGCGTTCGGCAGATTTAAATGAGACAATCAGAACCAGAAGAATCGACTGGTCTTAGCACTCCTTCATTCATTTCGGCCGAAGAGAACAGGCTGCAATCTCTGGAAAGCCTTCTGTTCTCATCGAACCTGAACCTATTTCGATCTGGCTGCATTTGTGTATCAATTACAGGATATGCATAGAATTTATAATGTTAAAGTTTAATATCACTAAAATTTTGGCCCATACCGGTATTAGATCAAAGGATATCTCTATTCCATTTAGTTACTAGCATTACGCCCTTCAAAACAGTAGTACATATAATTGTGTGTACCCAAACTTATCACTGAGAAAAAAAATCCTGTAAATTCAAAAAATACGCATTGATTTAAAAGGGATTCAAATATGATTTTCAATCATTGTATAATCCCTTTATTTCAAACGGATTTCCCTTTGAACTAATAAGATATTCCTTTTGAAAGTCTATAATCTATAATCACTTTAAATTAAAGTGATGCAGTGTCAATTTAATCAGGTCACAACCATAAATCGAAAGGATTTCCTTTTAATTTAAAAGAATGGACTCTTTGTTTTAAAGGGATATCATTTTATTTAAAATTAAAGGATTTTTCTTATTGTTTATCCAAATGCATGAACTCAAAAGAATACTTTAAATTACACCAAAAGGAGTAATTTTCACAGGGTGTTCTTTCCCTGTGAAAATTACTCATACTTAAATGAGTTTTGTATAACTGACCTCGCTATAGGTGTTGGCGACATTTCATTTACCTTTTTACGCTCTAAAATGAATAATAAATTACCTACCTACAGTTGGATTCGATCCCGCGACCCTATGATTTGAAGACTAACGCCCCTACCTACTACACCACACAGACTATGCGGGAGGACGTTTTTAATTTATACCATACATTCTGACATCACTCTACCACTTACTGCCGAGCCGACCGACTGCGAGTGTAAACCGAAAAAAATGACAATTTTCTATGTAAACAAAGCGATTTCATTTCATTTTAAAAATATTTCCCATTAATTTAAAAAGAATGAATTTGAATTAAACTGATATCTATTTAAAAGGAAAGGATTATATTTAATAGGAATGTAACTCGATTTCAAAGTGATATCGATTTAATTTTAAGGGACGTTATTCTTCTGGGTGTAGCTTTCCATAACATAACTCTTAACGAGACCGAGTTCTAGTCGTGCGAACACCACGATAAGGCAGGTAAACCTTAAAATATTCAATTTTAAGTTTTTTTTTTGTATCGGAGGTCAGATATGGTTCTCCTTTATAATTTATAAGGACATCAAACAGCTTCAATATGACACCGAATTGAAGTTTTTCGTGTCATTCCATAGAAAGATAGGGCTGGATATAGCTTTGTAGGGGAGTTAGGATATCCTTGCGTTAGACATATTCCACTCTGCATCAATTCGCACGACATTTTTCAGAACCAATGTCTTTAAGGCAGAGTTTCCGAAATTAATTCGTCTTATTACATACATAAATCCTTGAATTTAGCATTTTCAGCTCCTCGTACAATTAATTCATTTGAAATGCTTAAAAAAAATATCGAAAAAAAAACGAAATAAAATAATTTTGGAATTTGCGTCATATTTTGCACCTGTTTTGATGGATTTAACGACTTTGGAAACCATAATATTGACTTGGATGTGAAGTACTTTGCAACTGTACAGCTAGTGGATTTAACGAGTTTTGCAACTGTTTGCAGTTCTTAACGCCTTAGTTAGAATATTTTTAATCCTTCCTATAGAGCAGTACTTCCGAACCGGTGGGGCGCGCCCCCTAGTGGGGCGTGACGGTTGGCAAAGGGGGGCGTGGTCTCAAGTCGAGTGTTTATGTAATGGATTATATTACAACGGCCATGAGCTGGTAAAATTCTTCAAATCATGAACAAAATTTCGAAATCGCTGCAACCACAATATATGTATTAGTGAGAAGCCTCTGACAAAAGTCTGTTTGATGATGATCCCTGAAGTTGTTTTAGGAATAAAGACCGAGGGAAAACCTGGAGTGCCATACCTGTTAAACTTGAATGAAGTTGAAATGATGCTTAATAAAATACATGTAGTCACTCAATGATTTGATTTCAAGTTTGCTTGGTGACGCACCGTTGAGCCAAAAAAATGGACCTTGCCAGGGAAAATGAGTTTTTGGTCTAAAACCGGATCTTCAGGTAACATTTTCAGCGCGCAATAATGTAGGGCCAAATCTAGCTCTCCGGCAATATCCAATTCAGCTGTGGCCGCTACGGTTGCTACGTTTTCTTCACTTCGTATCAGTAAAACTCAAACGTTGCCATGGTGTGACAAATCACCCGCTTGATCGCCTTGATATATATAACCATTTTCAGGACAAAAACACAATTTCCTCAACACACAACACAAATTAACTATATGTACATACATCAAATAAAATTTACGATTTCGCAAATGAAATTAACGCTTTTACAAGTCAAATTCATCATTCAGCAAATCACTTCTCATTATCAAATCGTTAATTTGTCTTGTTAAAGCGTGAATTTCATTTGAGTGATCGTTAATTTGACTTGTTAAAGCGTTAATTTCATATGTAAAAACGGTAATTTCATTTGATGTATAGTTAATTTGTTTTGAGCAAATGGTGAATTTGTCTTGAAAATGGTATAGTTTAATTGTGGAATCAATTCAATATTCAAATGAGCTAAATGTAAGCTTTGGAACTGCTAATAAATTTAAATTGCGAAAATAGTATCCAAGCTGATCTGATTAGTCCAAAGTCTGTATGAGATTTGTCCAATGATACAAATGTCTCTTATTATTTGTCAACGTGGCGAATTCTTAACAAAAGAAAAAGAATGAGCTGAAAATGCCTTCTTCCGTTTTTGAGCGAAATTTTCGTTGGGGGCGCCAGATTCTGCTAACCTTGCAAGGGGGCATGTACTGAAAAAGTTTGGGAACCCCTGCTATAGAGCATTAAAAGTGAAATAAAATGACATTATTAGAGAGTTTTATTTTAGCATATCGTTCAGAAAATTACGATAGGACGAATAGGCTTTGACATTTTCTATGAAAAATTCGCTTTCCTATCGTTCGCAAAACAGTATACAAAAAGTTTGTATGTTCGAAGTAGGCATAGCCGACAAATAAAATATCATGAACCCACAATTCATTGAATTTCTAGTACATGGAATGCGCGCATACAATATGAATATGTCATCAAAAAGTGGCTCCCACATCTGGGTAAACTTTTTGAATATTCAGATCAGATTTTCAAATGTATACTAGTTGGCGAGTTGTTTAATGTCACTATCAGAAATTCGTCAGATTTAATGTCATTTGTCATATTAGCGTCATTTCTAGCATTCACTTTTAAAATAGTGGTTTTATGGACTATTTTATGTATGATATGTAAAAAAGTTTTATTCAGCATTTAGGCACGGGACTGGCAAGTTCCCGAAGGAGATTACTCAACAGCAATTTTGGCCTGTAGGCCAATCTGTTATGGCGTGACATAATTTGTTTCCGTTTTACGAGATTAGGTACAAATGGAGTCTTCTTAGCGCCCCACCACCCCTATCGCCTGAGGAGACTAGGCTCCCGACTCCTGAGAGCCCCAAGAGCGACATTAGTCCGAAACTTAGGTCGAAATTTTGTTCGTGCCTTAATTTCTACCTATCTCTAATAGACCCGGAAATTCAGAACATTTGTCCGGGCTGCGGTGGTGCGCCCCGCGAAGTGGACCACCTATTCCGGTGCCCCGCAGCACCCACTATCCGCACTCCGAGGGCGTTTTGGGACTATTGCAGCTGCTACGTTCTTGTCACTTGAGACTATAAAGATGAATAGACCTCACGTGTGAAATTTTTGTCCACAGCGATTTTGTAAATGAAAATGTATACTTACTGTCGTAGCTCGTAGAATATGTGGCAAATGCTGAGGAATCGGAATTTCAGAAGCTACCATCCGAAAACGTTTAACGTCATCGTTGAAAATATCTTATGACCGGGGAATCAAAAATACGGAACCGTTTTCGAATTGATGCTTATGGAGTTTCCCAGCAATTGATACATATTCCACGACACTAAGTATACTTTTTCGTTGCGCAAATCGCAGCGGACAAAAATTTCACTCGCGAGGTCTATCCATCCCTTATAGGCGAGAATGACGACGAAACGTGAGCCGCGACTACGTCCAAAACCAAAAAGAAATCACTGACAGCCCAGAATTGTCAATCTGAAATCTTGGATATTTAGACTAGTAAATGACATAGTTTCATTTTTCATTGAACTTTCATCGATTGGACATTGCACTGTAGAATTTAGACCAAAAAAGTTTAGCCAGATGTTGGGTCCCTTTTTAATTGGTCTAAGCGTATTCCATGTTCTATAAATTCAATGCCACAATTCCAGCTGTTTATAGTCAGCCAAATTCACGGAAATAACCTTATGCCTACTTGGAACATAAAAAATTGTGGTATACTGTTTTGCTACGATAGGCAAGCGAATTTTTCATAGAAAATGTCAAAGCCTATTCGTCCTATCGTAATATTTTGAACGATATGCTAAAACTCTCTATTAACTCAATTATGTAATGTAAATCCTAGGTGGAAAATTTTTAGTACATATTACTTTCTGCTATACGAGTTATACGGCCTTAATCCAATGTTGGATTGTCGCGCCTGTTATTTTATATACGAGTTTACTTTAATCCTAGTGGTTCCCATTGAATACCTAAATAGTACCTGGAAAATATTTTTCATTACCAAGTTCATACACTATAAATACGTTATAGTATATTCTGTATGCAGGCGGCATGCTCTGAATTTATATCTATTACTGACTTAGATTCTATCTAGTGTATGTTTTCAAGAACAATGCAAAACAAAATGCAATTATACCAAGTACCAGATAAGTATGTAATAGCCTCTAAAGTTAACCAGAACCACTATTTAATGTCATCATGAATCTTGAGTAGATAAATTGGCTGGATTCCACCATGCTAATAATAATGTGTTTAGTGGTTTTTGTTAGATTTTCCCATTACGTGACAATAATACCTTCAATTTATGTAGTATTCTTTATTTTTTTGTCGTGCACGGAAAATATCAAAGCATTTCCTTGTATATCCGTAGACAGTTTTAATTTCGCTTCAAAAATTAACGATATTAACAATAACAACAACAACAAGAATCTCGTGTTGATAAAGTCAACATGACTATGGGGTAGGTATATGAACATCTATCTATTATTTTAAAATGACACCAAAACTGAATTTAATACGAAGAATAATAGATGTAATACACACATCACGTTATCAGTACACGACATCGCCGCGGATAAAAGGATTGATATCTTGGGACATACATTTTGCATGACAACCCTCCCCGTAGTAATGTGCATGACCTCACCCTATTTCATGAATTTACAATTAAACAGACAATGTCAACGACTAAAATCAACAATCAACGCGTTCCAATAACAACCATTGCGAAAATGTTGCTACAATTTCTATCTTTTTTCTTAACTATTTTTTTTTAATTAATGTCGCATGATCTTCGAGATTGTTTGTAATTGCAGTTGTTCTACGCGTTTTTAAGTCGTTTAGTAAATATTTTTTCGACAAATAAAGACTGTCATCGAATCCATTTCTACACATAATAAATAATTTCTTGAACAAAAATATCTTTTGTTTATAAATGTTGGTAAAAATTCGTGTTTTAACGAAATATGAGATACAAAAGTAAATATGTATAGATATTTGCTTCATTTGAATTTGGACAGGTGAAAAGATACAAGTATATAATGTATGGAGTTTACGTCTGCTTTAATTAAAATATCACGTAAAATTAGGAGTATGTAATTTAATTTGCAAGCATTTCGCATATATACCTATGTAGGTTAATTTAGGAATGTAGCGCTAATTTAGTATTTAGTTATTAGAAAATATAAAAAAAATATAAACCTTTCAACTGCATTCTGTTTTTCGTGTGTATTCGGCCTGTTTGCAAACACTACCACTGCTAGATATTATCACAGAACACTGTTAGGCACTAGAACAAACTTTTATTTTTATTCTTATAAAAAATAAATAAAAGAGGCACAAAACTCCGTAAATTCAAGACAACTGAACAAACATCTTTTTTTTTTATCGTAACCGATTTGCTTCAATTTCAATACAATTTATTTATGCAGAAAATTGCAATCTCAAGCGGCAAACGGACAAACGATTAATTGGGGTAACTGCTGCTGCTCTTGTTGCTTGTGCTTATTGAATGGGTGTTGAGTACACGCAGGTGAGTATGTAACGTAACGTACTAATATGTCGTTTAGATTTATGTTTAGGCCAAAACGGATTCGGATACACTCACACGATAAATTTTTTTTACGTATATTGTAACGAAACGCGTGCAGGCTGCTCAGGAGTTCAAGTTGGAATAAACGTTCACCTGATATACATCGCAGATACTATACAGCCGTAGAAAAACAAAAAAGATAGTTACGCTACACGTATCTGAGCAAGAGCATTAGAAGCGCAAATTGTATGTGCGCGCAGCAGTCTTATGCGACGATATTCCATCAGAAGAAAATTCAATTAAAAAGTACGAAAAAAAATTGAAAGTGAAAAAAGATAATCGCTTTTGCTATATCGTGCGTACTGATTTCAAATGTTTCTTGGGTGGGTTCTAGAGCTTTTCTTCTGACTGATTTTTTTTTCCATTTACATATGTAGTTGATTTTGTATGCTTCAGCTTTATCTAGAGATCGAATTGTCGTCACCTGAGTTTAAATGGATGCCCGTAAGGTTTTATGGTTGTTGTAAGCATAACGCGTAATTATAATCAATTAAGTCAAAGGTAAGTGTGCAAATTTGTTTTTCAGAGGTTTTTATAAAGAATGTGTCCCCTGGATATATTTGCGGTGAAACCGGTAATTATTGGAATTTGTTGATGAATATTCTGGAATATGTAGTCGTACATTTTGTGAATATTTTTCTTTAGAGAAAGATTGAGGTCAAGGTCATTATGTATTATTTTGTAGGTACATACGTATTTTTGCATTTACATAAAGGGGTTTGCGTATATAATCCCGAAGTTTGGTATGTATGTAGTCAGCTGTTGTTGGGAACAAGCATTCCCTTTCACTTTTGGCACAACATCTATTATTATTTTTTAACAATATCAAATATAAATTTAAATTCATAAGCATTGCAGAGTTTTGCAAAAATGGTTTTATATTCAATATATGTAGGCGGATTAATGTAGAAATAAGAAATTCCCCCACTTTGTTAAACATTTTGACTGTCCAAAAAAATGTCGAAAATAATTTGAATTTAAATTTTTTTTTTATTGTACTTCACTTAATTTTCTTCGAAGATGGGAAATTTTCGTTTTTTGAAAATATCTGGAAAAATATTACCCCGATCGCAAAATGTTCTAGAAGCGACAACAAACTACATTTAATTTCCTTTGCAATGATATACATGTGTACATTATATCTGACCAAAAACAACAAAGTTGTAAAAGTTACCCCGCCAAAAAAAAATTCATCTGCCGCAAAAAGAATACATATCACTCAGTGCCGGATTAAGGCCCTTTGGGGCTCCTAGGCACAAAACAATTAAGGGCCCTTTTGTCTTCAAATAAACCCCTTACTTTATTTCGCAAAATTTTTAAAGTATTGTTATATTTCTTGTGTTTGACAGAACGAAGCAAAGTTAAATATATCATTAAGGCTATCGCTACATTAGGAAAGCAGTTTCCCAATAATATTTCCTTTAAACAGTTGAACATTTCACTCTAATTTTTGTCCTGTAATTCCAATCTTAGATGCTCATGGCGATTAATTATTTCGTTTTCAAATTCGTCCTGAAGATCATAATGATATTTTTTTCATGTAAAGAGTTTGTATACGAAAGTTGTAGATAAGGTGGAAGCCAAAAACCAAAGTAAGACCAAACATCCCAAAAGTAGCATTAAAAACTTTTCAGGGGGTGGAAATTTAAATTTAAGCTTTCTGACAAAGCCTCTATCGATTTCTTATATAATATCAGACAGTGCAGGGCATACTCTCTTCAGCCACTTTTCACAACCATTCGCCTGGCGTAAGTGGGAACATGGTTTTCTGAGAAAATTTTTGAATGTGAATCTTCAAATTTCACATTTTTCAGTCGTACCATTTCTGAGACCACATTTCCGAATTTGGTCTGAATTGGCCATCTACATATATCATGTCGTAGAAATTATTTCACATTCAAGTACATACCCAATTTTAACTAAAATCAGTTTACAACTTGCAATTGGAACGAACATTTTTACTATTCTCAAGGTGGCAATGCAGAAAGGATAAAAATATCTATCAGGTGAAGGGTATCATACCTTCGGTTTAGCTTGTTTTACTTTCCTTTTTCGTTGCGAGAGCCTATAGAAGAACAAAAGACTTAAATAAATGAGTACGGGGCCTCTGTGAGTGCGGGGCCTCTAGGCACGTGCCTTATGTGCCTTAAGGATAATCCGGTACTGATATCACTCCAATCCGCTGCTCATATCTAATTTTGTTTGCTGGATGTACTTTTGTTTAAGGTGTAAATGCTGGAGAAGTTTAAATGTACAGGACTACTTCTTAAAGTAATTTGGTGGGAGCTTTAACATTTTATTCAGTGCCACTTTGACGGCTCCCTCCAAATTACTTTAAGAAGTAGTCCTGTACATTTAAACTTCTCCAGCATTTACACCTAAAACAAAAGTACATCCAGCAAACAAAATTAGATATGAGCAGCGGATTGGAGTGATATGTATTATTTTTGCGGCAGATGCATTTTTCTTTGGCGGGGTAACTTTTACAACTTTGTTGTTTTTGGTCAGATATCATATATTTTTGCATACTTAAATAGCCAACTAATATTTTTGTTTTGGGAAAAGTTTCAATAGGTTTTTGTTCAGCATATTCAATAAATTTAATATCGTAAGGGTCTTCTTTAAAATAAATAGATACTGCAAACGCAATTGCAAATACGCCACAAATGGCTGTTGCTGAGCTTTTTTAAAAATAATTTTGGGATGAAATGGGTACAGTTTATTAATATGTATTTTGTGCAAAATAGATTTGTGTTATCTTTGTGTTATGGCTCTGCTAACATTCTGTTAGTAATCTGTTAATTTTTTGTTAACTCTGTGTCTGTTAATGCTCTATTAACGTTCTCTTAACACTCTATTATCTTTTCGTTAATGCTTTGTTAACGTTCTGTTAATGTTCTCTTAATTCTCTTTAATCATTCGGCTAACGCTCTGTAAACGGTCTGTTACCTTTCTTTTATTACTCGATTTACGTTCTGTTAACGTTCTGTTAAGGCTCTGTTAATGTTCTGTTAACACTCTGTTAACGATCTGCTAACGCTCTGTTGTTGCCTTACCAACGCTTTGTTAACGTTCTGTTACTGATCTGTCTTAATGCCCCCCTGACCCAGTGTCCCAATGTCACAGTGTCCCAATGTTCCAATGTCCTAATGCCCTAATTCCCTAAGGTCCATTGTCACAGTGTCCTCATGTCCCAATGTTCTAATATCCCAGTGTCCCAATGTCCTAATATCCTAATGTGCCAATGTCCCAATATCCTGATGTCCCAGTGTCCCAATTTAGGTCCTATTGCCCCAATGGTTTAATGTCCGAATGTCCCACTACCCTAGTGTCCCAATGTCCCAGTATCGGAATATCCCAATGTCCCAGTCTCCCAGCTAATGTCCTAATATCCCAATGTCTAACTGACCTAATGTCCCAAGGTCCTAATGCCCCAATTTCCTAATATCCCAGTACCCCAATGTCCCAAATGTCCCAGTATCCTAATGTGATAATATCCCAATGGCCCAATGTCCTAATGTACCAGTGGTCAGTGTCCAAATGCCGCAGTATACCAAGTGTCCCAAGGTCCCAATAGCCTAATGTCCTAATATCCCAGTGCCCCAATGTCCCTGTATCTCAGTGCCCTAATGTCCCAGTATCCCAATGTTCCAATATCCCAATGTGCCAATATCCCAATGTTACAATGTCCCAATGTTCTAATATCCCGATGTCCCAGTGCCCCAATGTTCCCACGTCCCAGTTTCCCCAGTGTACCTAATGTCCCAATGTCCTAATGTGTTGATGTCGTAATATCCCAATGCCCTAATGACCCAAGACCCTAATGTTCACATGGTCTTATATCCCAGTGCCCCTATGTGCGAATATCCCGATGTCCCAATGTCACAACAATTCGATGTCTCAGTGGTACAATGCCCCTATGTACCAGTGTCCCAATGTCCGATTGTCCCAACGTCATAATGTCCCAATGTCCTAATATCCCAGTGTCCTAATGTCCCAGTCTCCCAGTGTCCTAATGTCCCAATATCCCAATGTCCCAATGTCCCATTGTCCCAATATCCTGATGTCCCATTGCCCCAATATCCCGATGTCCCAATGCCCCAATATGCCGATGTCCCCACGTCCCTGTTTCCCCATTGTGCCTAATGCCCCAATGTCCTAATGTCCCAAGACCCTAATGTCCCAATTTCCTAATATCCCACTACCCCAAGATCCTAGTCTCCCAGTCTCCCGGTGTCCCAATATCCAAATGTCCCAATGCCGCAGTGTGTTTTAAAAAATGGTCAATGCGATGAGCCGATAGACGAAATTGTTGGAAATCTTTTGTTAACTTTACCTATTAATTTACCGTTATTCCATCCACTTATCTAAATGGAAGACATTGATTCTTTAGAAGGACCACCAGAGAATCATTCGTTCCAAATTTGATAAAAATTCCATCACGAAGAGAGACAGTAGAAGCAAGTCTTTCTGCAACTGTAGACTTCATTCTGAAATTGGGTTACTCGCTTAAGTCTGTGAGGGTGAAAATTTCACCGTTTATTGCATATATCCAGGGCCGGATTTCCCATATGGGCAACCTGGGCTACTGCCCGGGGCGGCAGAATTTGGGGGGCGGCAAATTCTTAATTTTTTTCATTGGTCTCAAATTATGGGAGAGATGGATTTTGAAAACTGAAACATAATTGTAGAAAATAATTTTTTTTTTAATTTATTCTAGTTTAATTTTAATTAATTAATTAATTAATTAATTTTATTCGTTTTAATCCAAAGCACCTAATCGCAACCTCAATTCAAATTTTAATGTGATTCCGCCGAATTTTTACGCTTAAATTTTCGAATTTGCAATTTTTTGTTCAGAGAAAAACGGGAAATTCCACCGAAAATAAAAAATAATTTAAAATATGTAGTTGAAATCAGGAAAATCTAGACCTTTTTAGGCACCGAATGATTTTTCCTTAATAACATCAGTAAGTGCTTTCCCAATTCGTTTTCGTTATCTTTATCACCGAAAACAAATTAGAACAAGGTGTGTTCAAAATTTACCCTAAGATTTCCTAATTTTGGGTTTATTCGGTATGACGTTTTCTGGTTAAATATGATGCTAATATAGGAAATTTTATTTGTTGGGGTAATTCGCAAATTATTTTCAAAACGATTGACAAAGAAAAAAATTTAGAAAACATGAACGCATTTCTAAAGAAATGTAATAAGAATTGTACAGTTTTCTATGTTATCCCAGCGGCGTAACGTACGGTGTTCCATGTGTTCAGTGGAACATGTGCCCCCAAGTCACAAGGGCCCCCGAGGCCGAAAATATAAAGAATATTTTTTTTTAGAACTTTTGAATAACTGTTCTTTTCAAGATATTTATTTTGATTAGTTTGTATGACACAAACCAGCTGCAGAATCTAATATATACAGACAAGACATTCCGAAGAGTAGCGTAACGTTTTTGAAAATCTTTGTGGTCAAACTTAAATCGGGATTCCTTTCTTTGTGCAGTCACATTTTCGATTTCCATAGTTGAAATCCCCACTGTCACCATGAATGTTTGTGTTGTCTTGATAAAGAAACCCCTCCTGCGACATCCTGATCAAATTGACGAATTCCTAAATCAAATTTACGAGCTTCCATGTTCAATTGACGAATTTAAAAGTTGTGCTAACGAATTTCAATTACAAATTGATAAATTTCCAGATTAAATTGACGAATTTTCATTTTAAATTGTTTTACTTCAACATCATGTTGACAAATTTTCATGTAAACTTTACGAATTGTCAAATCATTTTGACGAATTTCCATGTCAACTTTTTAAATTGTCAAATCATATTGACGAACTTCCAGATAAAATTGACGGATTCATATTTCAAATTAGTCTTGATTTCTCAAGATATTTGTCAATATGGGATGGTCAACTTGTATCGGAAATTCCTTCACAATATTTTGAAATTTATCAATTTAACATAGAACATCGTCACTAGGACACGAAAACTGGTCAATTTATAATAGAAATTCGTCAACATCATTTTTGAGTTTGCCAATTCGTCATGGAAATTCGTCTATTTGGAGCATATTTGTGTTGTGTTAATACTGAAAGCATAAATATTAAATTTACCTTAAGGCAAAAATCGGCGAAAATACTTCGGCACTTTTGTTCCTGCGGCTTTGTGATCTTGACACTAATGAGCATTTGAAGCAATTCGAAACAAATATGGATTTCGGCCTTTGGGGACCTGTGCTCCAATGAACACATGGGGCACCTGGCACTGGCATAATTTTGCAATAAAACTATGAAGAAAGTGTCAAGCTTATTGATTGAGGATTTATCAGCTTTTTTGGGTTTTGGTCAGGAAAATATTGATGAGATATAAAGGTTTGACTTGTAAAAAGGAGTGTTTACCTTAAAGGCCCATGCTTCAAATTGAGCCCTTGTGATCCAGTTCGTTGAGTTCTTGAATACTGAAATATGTTCACAATGTTGTGGATCCACTTGTCGAAAGATCGTTCTTTAAGTTTTTTTTTTATCCCGGAGTCATAAAATCAAGAAATATATGCATGCCGCTAAAACCTTCTGACCAGATAACGGAACAGTCGTTTCTCCTACTGTACACATTTTTTTTGGAGGAACTCTACCATGAATCGATGAGATTCGCCATGGATACGCCAACTTAGCCATGGTTGTCAGAGCAGTATGCCAGATGGCTTGATCCTCAGATTTAGGGTAAAAAGTTCTAGACTAGACAAGGCGCACGTCTTGAGATAGTGTTTTTTAGTAGCTTCTATTTAGGTTAGTGATAAATATTCAAATAGGACATGTAGATCTTTACAAGTTCTCCAGTTTATTTATTCAAATTTAATTTGTTGTCTCAAATTATAAAATGTTGGAACATGTTGCTTTAACAGAAGATTGCTTTTTCTCATTTGTTGACTGCTGTAAATGCGATTTCTCTCAATATTTCCTGCGTCTGAAAAGTCGTATGTGGGGGGCCCAACTCCAATTTTGAACACAAGAAATCCAGAAAACTTTACGCCACTGATGTTATCATTGTAGTTTCAATCATTCCTAAAACAATTTTGGGAGGTGCTCGGAACACCTGGATTCCTCCCTTGGGAAGCAACATAAAAAAATTTCAAGCAATCAAAATACGCTTAGTATTAGTAAAAAATATGAAATTTTCAATTTTTCACATACTCCCGCTAGCGTTTTGCCTACATTTCCTTTGTGAGGTGACAACTGCCACCTTCAAGCTTACCTAGTGGCGGAGGGCGGCAAATTCGTTACTGCCCAGGGGCGCCATAAAACCTAAATCCGGCCCTGCATATATCTTACCCGTTATTGTGCCGATCGAAGATTTTATTTGGAAAGGCACTAGAACAGGATATGTGGAATATTTTGGTAAACAGATTTTTTTGGGGGCTGTTGCCTGGAAGGCTGTAGCCTGATCAAACAGAAAAGCAAGTTGTCTCCGGTAATCATAGACTTGTTCGCTTTCGTTTTTCTTTTTCCTTTGGCGGGCGAGACGCTCTTGCGTCTCTTGATACCGATTCTTGGAAATTATACCCTAGACCCAAAAGTAGCGTAAAGGTAGAGTGATAATAAATTGGTGCTGATGCTACCAATTAAATGTATGTGTTAAAATGAGCTTGTTCCGGCCGCGAACATCTTCCACGCTTCTTTTAACATATCTCAAGAATTCATGCCTGTAATTATTCTCTAAATTACGCCAAGCAATGAAAATTTGGTTAAGTCCCTAGAGCAAGCCCCAGCCCCCCCCCCCCCCCCATACAAAGTGATCACGAAATCTGCCAAATTGCACAATTTCTTCTCTACAGAAGCTCTCTAAGATAGAAAAAATACCGGCGTACAGAGGGCTGCGCCCGCAATACGAAGTTTTTTTAGATTTTGGATACATACATAGTGAATAATTTTGCACATATATTTTATAGGTAATAATGAAATGCTTCTTGCTTGTAAATCTATTTTTGGATTGGCCTAAATAAACACGTTCGAATTTTTTTTTTTAAGGCGTTAGCCTTTCATTCTGTAACATTTTTAAATAGACCAATCCAAAAATAGATTTACTATGTATCATGGCATATTAACTGAATTTATCAGCTGTATCTCCGTTAACATTGCTCCAAACTGGAAAAAAAGCAACTAGTGTGAAATGTACCCATCAAGTTCTTTGATTTGAGCACCCATACGTCCATGTCCGATAAAAACTAAAAAAATCGATTTTTTTTAATCTACGGGACACCCTGTTAGCTTTGTCCTACCAATGTCTAAGTATTTCGTGCTAAAGACTTTTAGGATTCTACACTTTCCTACCAAATTTAATTACGATCGGTAAAGCCGTTCGCGGATTATTTAGTGAACAAATTTTCAAATGTCCGGGACATCCGGTTATTTTTGTCCTACCAACTTTTAAGTATTTCGTGCCAAAGACTGTTACCATTCTACACATTCCTACCAAATTTCATGACGATCGGTTAAGCCGTTCGTGAGTTTTTTAGTGAACAGACGGACAGACAGACGGACGGACGGACAAAATCGATTTCATAAGGGTTTTTTGAAAGATCTAAAAAACCCTAAAAACGAGACCTAGGCTATTTTGGATACCATTCGCTCGGGCTTAAAGTTTTTTTCAGGCATACCTATGACTTGTATTTAACCCCCCCCCCCCCCCTCCCATTCTTTTCCTTCTGTCTTCACAAAAGTTCCGTTGAGTCGACAAAACAATATATTTGTGTGGGGTTTGGTTCGAATAAGTGGGCAAATAAAAACATTTACTCAGGAAGATTTATTGGGGGATACGGGAGCATGGCACTGTAGTACAATTCTATTTGCTTTGACCTTTTTAGTGGCTTTGATAAAGACACATTAATACAAGGTTTTGTGAAATTGGTGTAAATAATGTTTCTTCGAAGAACCAAAATGGGGGGTTGGGTTTGTATGGCAGCCCCATGACCCCATGGTCCGATTTCATTCTTGCATATGTTTTGTTTTATCAATACAAAAACATTTGTGTGAAGTTGAAATTGGTGCACAAATAAAAAAGTTTTGCGTAGAAGAACCTAATTTGGAGGTTGGGTTTGTATAGCAGCCGCATGATCCCACTGTCCAATTTGATCCATTCTTACGTTTGTTTTGTGTCATCAATAGAAACGCATTTGTGTGAAATTGGTACACGAATAAAAAAGTTTCTTTTAGAAGAACCTAATTTGGGGAGTTGGGTTTGTATGGCAGCCCCATGACCCCAATGTCCGATTTTACCGATTCAAACATACAAACTGCCTGCTGTAAGAAGAAGCATTCGTGCAAAATTTCAGGTTCATAGCTTTTAAATTGGCCAAGTAAAACGCGCCGCAACAGACAGACAGACAGACTAACATGGCCCCAAGTCATGCTGATCATATATACATATATACTTTTTACATGGTCGGAGATGCTTCCCTCGATGCGTTACAAACTTCATGACAAAGTTAATTCACCCTTTCACTATATGAGCGAAGGGTATAAAAAACAAGACCGAGGCTAATTTCGGGCGCGGCCGAAATTTGGATAACCTTCGCTCCGCTCGGGCTAAAAGTTTTTCGGATGTACCTACGACTTGTATTTAAATTTTAAATAAAAATATTTACTGAGAAAATTTTATAGGGGATGCAGGAGTATTCCATTTGTACGATTCCATTTGTTTTGACCTTTTTAGTTGCATTGATAAAGACACATTAATTCAAGGTTTCGTGAAATTTTTGTAAAAAAAATGTTTCTTAGAACAACCAAAATGGGGGTTTGGGTTTGTATGGCAGCCCCATGACCCCATGACCCCATGGTCAGATTTGATCCAGTCTTACATATGTTTTGTGTCATCAATAGAAATACATTTGCGTGAAATTTGGTTGATTTTGGTACACGAATAAAATGTTTTTCTTAGAAGAACCTAATTTGGGGGGTTGGATTTGTATGGCAGCCCCATGACCCCATGGTCCGACTTGATCCATTTTTACAAATGTTTTGTGTCAACAATAGAAATACATTTGGTTGAAATTGGTGCAAAAATAAAAAAGTTTTTCTTATAAGAACCTAATTTGGGGGGTTAAGTTTGTATGGCAGCCCCTGACCCCATGGTCAGATTTTATCCATTCTTGCATATATTTTGTGTTATCAATAGAAACACATTTGTGTGAATTTTAGTTGAAATTGGTACACAAATAAAAAGTTTTTCTTTGAAGAACTCAAATTGGGGGGCTAGGTTTGTATGGCAGCCCCATGACCCAGTGATCCAATTTGGGTGAATCAAACATACAAACAGCCTGCAAGTTATGCTGATCATATATGTATACTTTTTACATGGTTCGAGATGCTTCCTTTAATGCGTTACAAACTTCATGACAAAGTTATGACGTTATGAGCGAAGGGTATAAAGAAATAACATGGGTGGCAGTCCACCAGTAAACTAGGGCCGCAGATGTGTGAGTGACATCCAATTTCCAAGATCTTAACTGCTGTTTTGTTGAGGTGTTGAGATCAACAGCACGCCCAGCAATATTATTTATCCCCTTAAATGGATATTTGTTTACAATCTGAGCGACATTAACATCATAGTCCGTCACGTAGGTCGTGAGTTCGAAAAACACCATAAAAAGATTTCGTTCAATCCATGACCCTGTGCACCAATCCAACCACAAGCCAGGCTACTAAAATTTGCTAACAATATTTCTGCGACCGGAAATTTCAATTCCTAAGAAAATAATGATGTTGAAAAAATGTTGGGCTTGCCCCCCCCCCACAGAGAAAAATCGACCACATAAAATAGAAGAAAAACAATAAGATATCTCTATGGTTTTCATCCAAGAAGACTATCTTATTGAAATCATAGAGAAAATCTTATTGAATTCTTGTCAGACAAATTATAAGAAATCCTTATAAAAGTAATAGGAATCTTATTATTATAATAAGGGAATTCTTATTGAAACAATCGGTAAAACTGGTAGAAATTAGCTGAACGTCTCATTGATTTAATAAGTCGAGTAATTTAAAACAATAAGAATACTGTTTCACTTAATAAGATTTCATATCAAATATTCTGCAATTGAGTATACCATTTTCCAGTCATAATTACAACTTTGGACCATCAAATTTGTCATTCTGATATGTAATTATAAGTTTGATATTCCGAAGTTATAAATTTGACTGACGAAAATGGTATGTACTATTAAACAAAAAGTCTTAGTTCTGCAAAAAATATGTTTTATTGATAATCATTTTTGTAATTTTATTTAAGCTAATATCTAGGTACATTTATGAAACATAACAAATGAAAGAAATTATTAGACAACATAATTAACGAAACATCTTCAAATAGTCTTGCCTACTGGGCAAGTTTGACTTAAATTCTTAGCACAAACTTTCGATTTTTTTCTTAGAAAAGAGCAATGAATACCTCGCATATAACGCTTGAAATCTGACGTTCAACGACGATAATCCGGGTTTAAGGAATCAGAACTCCTTCCGCAGCCGTCGGTAGTTTGATGACAGGCGCTCAAAAAAAATATTGTCGGTTTTCCTTCCATTGGCAAAAGTATTATAAAATCTGAAAAACATTAAAATCCTTAACAATTTTCATATAGGAAATGCGATTAGGATCACTGTGGCGGAAACAAGATGAGCTCTATCGAAACCATTCTGGATCTTAAGAGCAGAAATATCACGAAAAAATACGAAAAAGTAAGCTTACCTTGTATCTCCGATTGCTGAAAGGAGAAATTCAAATGGATCTTCCTCTTTCGATACATATGCACTATATAGGGAACTAAAACACTCGCGAAACAATTTACAAATAACACGTGTCATTATTACTGTTTATGAGATGACATTAAAAAGGTATTCTTTTTGATATAAAAAGTTGTTCTTATTGATTTTTAATAGAAGCAAATTTTTATGAGAAAATGTATAAGATGTTCTCATCGAAATTGCTAAATAATGTGGAAGTCATATCAAATGCTAGGATTAATATGAAAAATCATATGGAAATAATACGAAAATCTGTTAAAAATAATAATAAGATTTTTCTTTTCGATTCAATAAGATTTCTCTATGGAAAAAGCATATTGTTTACCGTATTTAATCAGAATTCATAGTAAAATGTCTCAATAAGGCATTCTTATTAATTTTACTTAGAACTTTTTTTCTCTGTGCCCCTGGCCGGAATCCTGGCTACGCCCATGACTGTTGCATATTTTGGGAAAACTACCTAATTATGTTAAGTAACCGTCTACCAGAGAAAAGAACTGTGCAGACATCTAAAGATATGAACATAAGACCATATCAAAAATGGCAAATAACCATTGAACAGGCCTCATATTTTTATAAAATTTAAAAAGAAATATACAGTGTATTGATTTTTCACGTTCTTCCTTTCTCAGTTTTCTGTGCTTTAGAGGGGAAAGGAATTTATTTCCCTTTGTCCCTCCCGTGGTTCCACCAGTGTACATAAATAAAACTTAAAGGCCAATCCTTTTCATGTTTTTATTTCACATCCGCCTAGCGCTGTGCCGGCCGTAACGCGAAAACATCCGCAGTTAATTAACTCGTCAAATACGCAAAACAGCTAAAACATTATTATCCTCGAAACTGCCTCTTTTCGCGTGTTTTCACCACATTTTCTTATCTTTTGAATTCAAGAGACTGTACATCGTTATTTTTTTCTACTCAGATGAGGAGTGGCCATTACTCCATTTATTTAAATTTATTGGATTTTATATGTATTTATGTACGTATAGCGCGGATGTTAGCGACCATGAACATTCACTCATGGGTTGAGTATAGAAGGATTATTGTCAGGCTACAACATATGCAGGGTGTCCCTTATTGTTTTCAAAGAAATTTTCTCTGTTCCGCAAAGAAGGTAAATAGACTTGCTTTTAAGAGAACATTTCGTTACAGTTACAGTTCCAAAATTATTTTTTTCTCGATGTGAATGAGTAACAATGGAAGAGACTACAGCAAATTAATTTTTAATTTTATTCTTGTCATTAGGCCGTATGCTTTAAATTATTTCGGTTAAACCTTTAAAAAAATCAGGGCAGTATACATACATACAAAGAATCATACCCACAAAGAATCAATTTTATCAGATGAAGATTTGTACATATCTGAAATCAGATAAAATTGATTCTTTGTGGGTATATTTTCTTCGTTTCAGGTCCTGATGTTGTAAGGGCGATATTCTCCCCGGACGGACCACAGGCGATAGGCTGAACATATCCACAGGCGATAGACTGAACACAAGGAGTAAGGATACTAAAGGATATTTATAAAACGTTGATTCATATTTTCCTATCATATTTTCATGATCCTACTATTCAACTTTAAGCAAATTGTGATGGAATTTTTCATTTCCATCCTTTCATCTTGTCGTGCTCTGTGGCCGTGATCGTTCGGTCGCCACTCTGGATCTGGATATTGAGATTCATAGAGAAACGAGTTTCTAAACTCGGTAACACACGGTAGTCGTCAAGGAACCATGCTCCATTAAGAGTTAAGGTAATCAAGAGATATTTCTTGTCATCTTCCTTGCTTCGTTAGTTATGCCGCTCCATGGCGTCTCGGCGCTCAGTCGTCAGCGTAGGCAAGGCACGTTGCCCATTCTGGCGGTAATGTCTCAGCCTGTATCTACAGGCAGCTCAGCTCTATCTTGGATCATGTCATCGACGAGATCAATGCGTTGCTTTTTTATTTGACCCTGGCCTTGGGTCCATCACGTGGACCTTTCATTAATATCGCCTTCTAAGCGGGGTTCTCAGGCGGACTCTTCGAACATGCCAATATCGAGCTATTCGATGATTGGGTGGTCTATGGACTAGCTGCCGTGGATGTATAGCCGCTTTTAAAGTGTTCCCTTTTGGCTACACCGACTGACATGCGTTATATTTTTTATTTCCGTTAGTAAAGATTTTGTAGCTGTGTTTGGGTAGTCCCGCAAAAAAATTTTCAAAAAGGGGATTCAAATCCAAAAGATGTTAAACTCTTGGATTGACTCATTTCAACAAAAGTTTAATATTGACCAGTTTCGATTACTGAAGCCTTGTCCCCGCCGCTTCGCATCTGATTGTTTTATGTACACTCGCACAGTTGCCTTTTAAGAACTTCTAAATTGGCAAATTTTAAAAAAATAGGTTTCATTTTGATAGCCTTGATGGTGGTAGATTTCGGCATATTTTAAACTTCTAGTGGTAGAGTGGCAGATTTTAAAATATTGGGAAAAAAACGGTAGATCTACCACAATGGTAGTAAAGTTGAAACACTGCCCAGCAAACAATTTCTATCGCCCGCGATACGAATTTGATTCGCCTGCTAGAAAACTTTTCTCAAATTTAATATCAAATTCATGTTATAAGCGCCAGCCCCATCGTGAAGGTATAATATATATTCACTAATCAAGTGAAACAAAATGTTTTTTTTTTGTTTATTTTATTTTCCTTTTACACTTCTTTTCTTCTATTTAATTATTAACTTTTTTACCTTGTTTCCACTGGGAATCGAACTGGGAACTTCTCGTTTCGTAGTCCTACACGTCGGCTCCTCAGTTGAAGTAGATGAAGGGCCCCTTCACCTCTTCAGTGCCCTATAAATACACAGTATTAAATTAAACGAGACCGAGTTCTAATCGTGCGAATAGCACGATGAGTGTATACCATATACCCATGTACAGACCTAGAATGCGCGTAAAACCGAAAATATTCAATTTATTTTTTTTTTTAAGGGGGAAGGGGTAGATGGGTCGAATCTCGCACATCTTCAACTCATTGCCGGACAAAACGCCAAAATTTGACACGATTTGTATGTCAAATGCTCAAAATTGGACGTCTATAGACGTTCTGTCCGGGAAAGGGTTAATATCTTATTACGGCATCCAGCAGCTATCATGTGATATAAATTTCAAGTTTTTGGGGACATTCTATCAAAAGATATGACGGAATATTGCTTTGTAGGGGATGTAGGGGTAGGGATAGTCGGACCTTCTCCACTTTCCACTAACTTCAAGAACGTATTGCCATGCAATTTTCCATACAAACTGTCATAACAATCATGTGTTCTCAGTTGCTGATATTTAGACATAAACCTATGGTCGCTCTTCATGCTGTGGTTGTGGCGGTCATTCTCCATCAAAAGTGGCAATGGATGTCCATCTTCCATCGCCCAAAATAGTATAATTTTCGCTATTTTGTGTTGTGTCTTGTGGATCGCGAGACTGTCAATTCCAGATTGCCCGATTACTGTGTGTGCAGTACGGGCGGCAGATCGATTGTGGCAGTCGATCCACCAATTAATTGGTAGGTATGTGGCGTCCTATAGAATGATCCATAGGTCGTGTCACAGCTCCACGTCAGCACTTTAGATTAGATACACGACTCTACTGTAACAATAGTTATTCGACTCACTGGATCATTTCCAGATTTATTGGAAATCCCATACAAAATGATGATCCTGGAAAATGATCCAGGGTATGACTTGGATCATCTGCGAAACTAATCCCCCAGATGTCTCCGCGAACAATTTCCCTGAAATTTCCCGTATGTCATTTTGTTATTTAGTATTTTTGATTTGTAAACTTTATTCAGAGTTAATCATTTTAATATTTCTTGAGACTTTTCCTTTTAATTGTATCTCGAACGGTGTATAATTATAAATGCAATTTGTAATTCAGAATATCGCATTGGGGACAGATGTCACGATAGTCAGCTGTTACCGATTTGGGAAATTTTGATCCGATTTCATTCGACTTCTTCTTCTTCTTTTAGCGGTACAGAAAGGTGTGAACCGCTGTGTATCTATATGGACTCGTTTTATAGTTCGTCATCGTTTTCGTCCGCAATCTCCAGGGACAAAAACGTGGCAGCTGCAATGGGGTTTTCCCATAGTGAGAGGGGGGTGAGATTTGTGAGTGCAGCTGGGCATTGAAACAAATGGGCTACATCGTGTGGCGTGCCAGCGCAGTTAGGGCATACGTTTAGTATATTTGGGTCTATGCGAGATAGATAGGAATTGAGGCGTGAGCAGAAGCCTGACCGAAGTTGGGCTAAAGTCACTCTGGTGGCTCTCGGGAGCCTAATCTCCTCAGGCGAAGTAGGTGGTGGGAGCGCTGAGAGGACTCTGTTCGTACCTAAACTTGCAATAGACCTACTCACTTCCTCAGTGTGAATCATTGCAATGGCAGCCCGGTATGAATCTTCATCGAAAGGATCCCTTTTGTAACCCTGGACTTCTCTCTCAAGATCACGAGGGCCACGTTTGATGTTGCGTGGAGGGGGAATTTTGTCCATGAGGTTACGATTAGGATGATCCTCTCGATAACAACCTACTAAATATTGTTTTGTAAGTAGTCGATTGTGGTCACGTATTGGCATCAAATGTGTCTCCTGATGTAGGTGGTCCTGGGCTTACATCAGAAGGCATCCTGTAGCTGTGCGTAGAGCAGCATTTTGGCAGACTTGGATTTTGTTCCAGCTTGTGTTACAGAGACCTTGCGACCAAACTGGCGCCGCAAAATCAGCCGCTGCTCGACCCACCGCTTTGTAAGTGGCTAGCATTGTCTCTTTATCTTTGCCCCAGGTGCTACAAGCCAGTGCTTTAAGAATTTTGTTCCTACTGCGCATCTTTTCACATACCGCTTCCGCGTGATGACCTGAAGTCATCATTTTCTCAAAGTGAAGCCCGAGAATTTTTGGATTTGCAACAGCAGGAACTGGTTTGTTGCCAATACGTACCGCAACCGGCCACTTACAATCACCTGACCAAGTGGTAAGGAAGGTCGCAGACGATTTGGACGCTGAGATGGTTAGGTTTCTGCTATGGAAAAAGGCTTCTAGTCGCGCTAAATATCTATTGATATCTTCACGCATGACATCCCTATCCGCTCCCGTGGCGAGTACAGTGCAGTCATCGGCATAAGAAATAACTTCAATGCCTTCCGGAGGTGTTGGAAGACCGGCCATGTAGATGTTAAACAAGGTGGGAGAGAGAACCCCACCTTGAGGAACACCCAATTTGATCTTTCTAAGTTTGGAACGACCGCCTCGAAACTCGTTGAAGGATTGCCTACCAGCTAGATAGTTGGCAATCCATCTTATCTCTTGAGTCGGAACATGCATATTGAGGAGGTTTGCCAGAAGCATGGAGTGATTAATCTTATCAAACGCATTTGATAGGTCAATCGCCACCATGATGGTTCTATGGCAAGGTGTACTGTGGTTTAGTCCGTCTCTTACACGTGTAGTGATCGCGTCCAGAGCGGTGGTTGTACTATGCATGCGTCTGAATCCGTGCTGATGGGGATCTAGCCTTGCATGTGAAACGAGTGTGGGGTGGATGAGGGCTTCCAGCGTTCTTGCTACAGGTGATAGGATCGTAATCGGTCTGTAGGATGTTCCTAGTTTGGCACTTTTCCCTGGTTTAAGGCATGGGACTATACGACCTTGTTTCCAGATGTCGGGGATGGCGAGCGTAGACATTGACAAGTTAAAGACTGCCGTGAGATACTCAATGGCAGGAAGATCAAGATGTTTGAGCATGGCCATTGAAATGCCATCTGGTCCAAGGGCCTTAGAATTTTTTGCATTCTCAATGACTGTTTTAACCTGGTCCGGAGTATAAATTGGTACGGAGTCAACAATTCGGCTGCGAATCCGTCTTCTAATTTTGCGCTTGAGGCCATCGGACTTGGGCTGTTCAATAAATTGTTTATTGAACTGGCTCGCACACTGAAGAGGATTGCTTGTTTCTTTTTTGCCGAAGGTTATGGCTATATTGCCCTTATCTTTTGTGGGGTTCGAAAGGGCACGGACAGTGGACCATAACTTACTGGCACCTTCATTAAGGTTACAGTCATTGAGGTGCTCGTACCATTTGGCCTTCTTGTAGTCTTTAACTTGTCGTTGTATTTGGGTATTGAGCTCCCGAATTCTGGGGTCACCAGGGTTAGCGCGCCTAATGTTGTCACGTTCATCAGCTAACCTTGCGGCACTTGTTGGAAAGTTTGGACGAACCTTTGGAATGCGCCCTGCAGGGATGAACCGTGCCGCAGCTTTGGCAATGACGCTCCTAATGTTCCGTTCGGCCTTGTGTATATTGGTGGGAGGGGGAAGCGCGAAGAACTTCGATGACGTGAATGTTTTGAAACCTTCCCAATCGGCTTTTTTGTGATTGACAAAAGTTCGCTTCTCTGACTTGGTCAGGTCAGCTGGTTTGTCAATTCTGACTATGATTGGGAGGTGATCAGAGGGAAGACCAGTAAGTGTTTCCCAGGAGGTCTCACTAATTGGGCTAGCGCTGACAATTGTAATGTCTGGTGAGCTAATACAATTGTTTGCATCACGGGTTGGAGAGTTTTCATTGACGGTACAGAAACCTGATGCGTCCAGAGATTCGGCGATAGCTTGACCCCTGGCATCGTTGTGAAGCGCGGAATGCCAGAGTTCATGATGGGCATTGAAGTCACCAAGAATGATCCTGTGCTCTCCATTAAGAAGAGGACCAATATCGAAATGGTAGTTTGTACAGCTAGAATGTGGTGGTATGTAGATATTAAAAATGTCAATATTGGTGCTCCCTGATGAAACTGAGATGGCTTGCAATTCCACCGTACCGTCTGAAACTACATCTAATACACGGTAATGTACGGACCTGTGTATTAGGAAGGCAAGTCCACCCCCAGGGTGAGAATCATTCGTGGCGCCTTCTCTGTCCTTGCGTATGATGATATATTCACCTTCAGCGTTGAATGGTGAATTCGCGTGGAGTTTTGTCTCTTGGATGGCTGCAATCAGGATTCTGTACTTTCTCAAGAAGCTTGTGATTTCAGGAAATTTCCCTAGGATGCCATTACAGTTGAACTGCAATATGGACACCGGTGTAAAAATTGCTGGCGGAGGGGCGGGAGTTAAGCTGTGTCTTACATTCAAGGCAACATTATTGGGGGAGTAAGGGGCGTTGGTGGAGGGGAGGGGCCTGGTATTACCCGAGGCTGCCCAGTATTCCTACAGCCTGGAGCAACAGATGTACCTTCTATGTAATGACCCATCCTTCTCAAACCGGAGCATCTGAAATGCACCCACTCCGAACAGCAACTACACTGAAGTGACCTGGCATTAGAACCGATACGTCGGTTGCAGACACTACACATCCATACCAAGACAGGGCCTGGATTTGCTTCAATGCCGGCGCGTAAGAGGAGAATTGAGAGCAGCCGCGCCGAGATGTGATGCTCCCAATATGACGAAAAAACATATATAACGAGTCCATACATATACACAGACATACACAACCTTCCTGCATCGAGACCTTCGAGGCTCTTGCCAGGGAGGCGTTTTGGCAACTCTTGGCCGTTTGTTGTAGCAAACGGGTGTGTTCCGCCCCGAAGAGGCGTATTGCAACTGCAAAATAATGCAATAAACAATGGTTGCCAGTAGGACCACATTTCATTCGACTTGGACAGGATCAATGTCCGTTTCACTCGAATCCCACTAATGCATTCACGAAATGTGTACACTTGATTTAGTCCAGTCATATTAGCATTTCAAATAGAAAAAAAAGTGTAAGGCTAATTTTTAAATCAGTGGGCTCTGATAGGAATCTAAAACTTATTTTGCTAAAAAAAATTGATCGGAAAGGTCCCAAAAAGGACAAAAAAGGATACTGTTTAATCCTTGAGGTCGGCATGCGGGGTATCGTATCAAAGGGGACGCCAAGTCAATTACATATCCGGTGTTTGTTTCCTGCTTCAAGGACCCTCAACGGAATAAATTGATCTTACATGGAAAATTATCTTGCTTTCCGTGTATCTTTCTAAAGCGATAAATACGAGAATAAATTTAGGTTGTCACTACTCTTTCACTTTTCAGAATCTATAATAGCTGGAGATTCTACGATTAAATTTGTTAAAAAAATTGTTCGAAAAGCTCTGAAAAAGGACATAAAAGGATACTTACACACTTTGATCAAATGTGGGCATGCGTGATGTCATATCAAAGAGGACGTTTAGTACATTCCATATCCGGCGTTTGTTACTTGTTTAAAGGTCCCTCAAAAGAGAAAATTGGGCTCAAATTAAAAATTTTCCTGTTTCCCGTATCAGTATCTTTTCAAAGCTTTAATTTTATCTATTTATTTAAGGCCGAATTATTCCATTTAGTTTCCTTGAAACAGGAAACGAACACCGAATATGCAATGCGCTCGATGTTCTGTTTGATATGACACCTCGCATGCCCACGTTCAATCAAGGTTTGTAATTAGTGTCCTTTTTCAGAGCTTTCCAATAATTTTTTTCTTAGCAAATTCAATCGTAGAATGTTCTGCTTCTATAGATTCTGAAAAGTTGTGAGAACTTGAATTATTCTCGTAGCTATGGCTTTGGAAAGATACACGGAAAACACGATAATTTTCCATTTAAGCTCGATTTATTCCGTTGAGGGACCTTGAAACAGGAAACAAACATCGGATATGTAATGTACTCGGCGTCCCCTTTGATATGAAACCCCGGATGGGTTTCTTGTCCTTTTTGAGATCAGATTTTTTTAGCAAAATGATTTTTAAATTCTTGGGAGCCCACTGATTGAAAAACAACAAAAATTAGATTAACTTTATTTTTTTTTCTATTTTGAGGCCTAAATTGGAATATTTTGACTGGAACAATTTTCTTGGCAAGTGAAGAGCATTTTGTCTGCTATGAGGTATGTACCTGATCTTCACCTGCGTATCTATAAAGGGATTTTTTTCATTTGTGATACTTTTTTGGATTTATAGTTAATGCAGAATTTTATTCCTGGAAAATTTGAAAATTGATATAGGTATGTATTTATTTTGGATTACATGCATTACATTCGTTTTGTTTGTTTAAGGTCCATCGAGACTGATCGCCAAATGGTTGCACGTGCAACCAACTGGCAGTTGTCATTGCATCCAAACTGATCGCCATTTGGGTGTGCGTCCAGTTTTGATGTTCAATATGGCAACTCAACCAACCGATTTGACAAATTCAAAGTGACCACTTTGCAACTTTTTTTCGTCTTTTGTATGAAATTGAATTGAGAATTTTAGCATATCGTTTTAAATTAAACGAGATAATTTGACATTCCATATGACGATTCGCTTGCTTACCGTATACGAAACAATATATCTTAATTTTGCATGTTATAAGTAGGCATAGGTGTAAAGTCACGACAAATTATTTCGCCAATTTCGACTGTTATCAGAGCATCAAATATACGGAAATACACCCATGCCTACTTGGGACGTACAAAATTAAGATATATTAGAGAGTTTTAGCATGTTGTTGGAAATAGTACGATATAATTTGACATTCCATATAAAAATTGCGTACCGTATACGTAACAGTATATCATAATTTTGCATGTCCCAAGTAGGCATGGGTATATTTTCGAATAGTTGATGTTCTCTAAACAATCGAAATTGTCAGGTCGCGATTTTTAGTTGTCATAAAATTAGTTAAAAACTCTCGTGTAACTTTCACGTGCTATTCGCGCGGGTGTTTTTGCTTGGAAATTTTGAATTACGTATACGGTGGTATTTACGTCAGTGTAAAACTCTCTCTCTCTCTCTTGTTGCGTATACGGTAATCAAGCGAATTTTTTATGTCGTTTTATTTCAAACGTTATACTAACACTCTCTACACGGAGAAAAAATGTGCAATGAATTCAACAAAATCATACAATGAAATTCACAACATACAATTTCACTAAATTTGTAGTGAAAGTTATTAAAATGTAGTGAAATTGATTACAATTCAGTTGTTTTTACTGGTGCTGGCCTATTGTAAAAATGATTGCAGTGTAATGACAAAAATCATTGCATGATATTTGTATGGATAGTAACATTTATTGTGTTTACGGTAATTTTCACCACTGTCTGTAATAATAATTATTGCATGGTGTAATAGTTTTCATCCTTTCATACATGAAATTAACAAGAGCGCGTAATAATTATGAAACTGTCAAAAAATAAGACGACTAATTTATTCACATAACTTGTAATCTCAGATAGCTTAGGTGTAGGACGTAGGACTACGAAACGATAGGTCCCCGGTTCCCAATAGGGAAAAAGAAGTTAAGGATAAAATAGAAGTAAAAAAAAGGTAAAAATAAAATAAAAATAAAAATTAAAATAACTTTTTGTATTTTTTTCTATTATCGCCAAATTATCTTCCTGGCAAATTTTATTACCAACTAATTGTTAATTTTATTACAGCGCAATGATATTTTTCATTATAAAAAAAATAAATAACAGGCGCGACAATCCAACATTGGACTAAGGCCGCAGGATGTGTTAGTGACATCCTATTTCCAAGATCTTATCTGCTTTTTGATGAGGTAATGAGATCAGCATCACGCTCAGCAGTGTTATTTATGCCCATAAATGGGTACTCGTTTAACATCTGAGTGAGATCATAGTCCGTCACAAGCTCGTGAGTTCGAAAAACACCATGGAACACGGTGAGATTCGAACTCATGACCCTGTGCACCGAAGGTGCGCGCACTAACCGCTAGACCAGCCAGACTACTAACATTTTTCATTACAGATGTAATAACTTTTACATCAGTTGCAATAGGGTCAAAAATCATTACAAATGCAATAGTTTTTATTACAGTTTTGATACCTTTCACTACGTTTTTTTTCTCTCCGTGTATTAATTCTTGAATGGCCGTGTAATAATTCAAACGCGCGGAGTCCGATTTTGATAATTAAATTAAAAAAAAAATCACCAAAATGAAATTTCGGTTGTCATTTACTTTCTCCATTTGGTAGCTAGTGTAGATGCTAAGTAGCAACCAAATGGTGGTTCGTGATGCCAATTTTTGGACGCGCGTCCATTTAGCTTTACATATTAACATTAGTAAAATATATTCATATTTAGTTCACCCTTAGTTACAAAGCGAAAAAAGCGCTTTTACGCTAAAATTACGCTTTACGTGCGAAATTACGTAAATCCGCCTTACGTATGTAGTGCAGTTACTGTATGTACATAATCGATCCTTGTTATCAATAGGGTGAAGTCTTCACTTACTTCTAAAGCCACGAGCCGCCACTGATTCCTGACATATTGATGATTAGAAATCGTTTTTGTGATTTTTTGACGAAAATTGGCTAGAACGTGATGAGCTAGTCTAAATTTGCAATATTACAAATTGTATTTAGCCCAGTCAACAAACCGAAATATAAGGCGTTAGGTCGCCAAAAACAGCTCGGCTCTGGTTTTTTGGGATATTGTTAGGGTAGATACCAGAAGTGTACCACCAAGTTTGCAACTTCGAAAAGCTTGTTCGCTAACCCCGTGACCCTCAAAAAACCTAAAAATTTTCGGACGGACTCCATCCATTCGTAGATATGTTTTAAGGCTTTACTAGGACCACATTTGGGTGAGGTTTGGTTAAGATCGGTTCATAAAGAAAAAAGTTTTTCTTAAAAGAACCTAATTTCTACGGGTTTGTTTGTATGACAGCCCTATGACGTAGTGTTCCGATTTCATCCGTTCCTAGATATTTTTTTAGGCTTAACCAGGAACACACTTGGGTGAAGTTTAGTTAATATTGCTACATAAAACAAAAAATTTTCTTAGAAGAACCCAATTTTCAGGAGCAGCCCTATAACACCATGGTTCGATTCCATTCGTTCCGACATATATACAGCTAAGTAACTGGTTTATAACTTCGTGTTACATGACTTTCTCCGTAGAATGCGTATTTAAGCCGATATTTAGTTCGGAAGATGACTAAAATTACAATTTCGAACTTTTTTACAAAAAACAATGTTTAAAGTGTTGTATCTTGGGATCCTTTGCACGTACAAAGCTAATGGTGGACTCAAATTAAAGAAAATTTTGTTAGCTTTAAAAATCCAGTAGACGACTTTCTTCTATGAAGCATTTTTTGGAAATTACAAACCAAAATATTAAAAAAAGTCAGAAAATTTTGAGGTTTTTTGAGGGTCACGAGGTTAGCACAGGTTTTTTGAGGTTGCGAACTTGGTGGTACACTTCTAGTATCTACCCTAACAATTTCCCAAAAAACCAGAGCCGAGCTATGTTTCGCCTTTCGCGACCTACAATCATAAAATGACTGGCCTAAACATAGGACAAATTTTATTAAATAATTAAAATTCGCATTTTATGATGATGTAGTCACATCGAAATAATCTCAGTTCATGAATGAAATCACTTGGATTTATGTCTGTTCTGTGGTGCATGTTTCATGACGTTATGGACCATAAAACCGTCTTTTTACGATATACCACATGCGTAGTAAAAATTGCGAGTTGGAGTGTGGAGCTTTCATATGTATGTACCCTGTAATTTTTAATATGATATGGGCCGATTACTAGTACATATTATTAAGTGCCAGTCGTCGGCTGGTTAGTCTTATCGTATAGACAAGACGCACATCATTCTTCTAAAGATTGTACATTGTATTGAATTAAATGTTTGTTTTCTTTGCATAGTTGCGCTATATTTTGTATGAAATTGCGTAATGATTCTACATTATATACAAACTAGAAAAAATCATGGCGTGTGTCTTGTCTCTACGATAAGACTAACCAGTCAATGGGTACTAGATAAGATGTACGAGTAATCGGCCCTAAGCCAAGCCCAGGCTATACCAAGGTAAATACTATCCTTCCATATGGATAAAAATTTACGTGTTAAAAATCCTGTTTACAGGATAACAGCGTTTTATAATATGTTCAGCCGTTATAATGAATACATACATAACATAACATTAAGTTGAAAGACCCGAAAATATTTTAGCTTAGGAACATAATTATCATAATTTCAATAATTTGAAAACGCAATGCATTAGTCAATGTTAAGTACCTATTACTTAACATATTTCTACCCTGTCATCGTCCATTCAGCACTATTACCAACTGCACTCAGCACTGACACTAAATAATTTTTCTAAATTAATTACTTATTTATTATGTACTCCTTTATTCTTCCTACGTGTCATAATAGATTTTAAACGAACTGCTAAGTTCATGCGATTAAATAACAATAATAAAACAATTTAACAGATTTGTAATCATCGTGTGCTACCAAGAATACACTCATTGAACGTGTCTTTTTTGCGAATTATGATCGCAAGAATGTGAATCTTTTGCAAAACAAACGTCGTCAATATGTGCTAATGTGCACTCGAATGTTATTAAACTAATGTATTTCAGACGATTCATCCTAGAATTTTCCGGATAATATACAACTACCGGCAGAATAAATTAATTGTTTACAAGTTAATATGGCATTACTACACACAAATCGTTTTTTTACTTGTTATTCGAGATGAGAAAATTGAACAATTGTAATGTTTGTTTTTATTATTTATTTTAAATACCAATATGTATTTAAAAAAATGTATAAATTTTAATGTTATCGTATATGCGATTCTTGAATACACGTATATGTGATGTGGTATGTAGATGGTGTCCGGAACGAACCTCATCTTGGTAGAAGTTTGTGAAAATCAAGATGTAAAAAGACCTAATTTGTTTTAGGGATGGAATAACAAAAAAATACTCTTAAACTCTGTGGAAAATAAATGGCTTATCTGATTTCATTGGGGTTCGTTCTATTTTTAGGAAAATTTTTCAGCTGCGATAAACATTTTATTTCAATATTCCAGATAGTGTAGTAATAGAGATATTGAAGTCTTAGAACTGTGAGGGAATTTCTAACATCTTCAGCCGCCTGTGGTAACTAAGGAGTTAAATATTCGGGGTGTACTGTAAACATTTTCGAATAATTATTTTATTTTATTTCAGGACACCCTGTGTTAACATTATTATACATATGTGCATATTGTACCTGTATGCTTCTAAAATTGACACGCATTTTGAACCGAAATTGTGTGCAGTCAATTGTATAAATAATGACCTTCAGTTAGCACACCTAAATATAAAAATTGTAATAAGATTAAAAAGATGACTATAATGGGATAAACAATATTAGGCGTGTTTTATTGTGCTCGGGTGTAGGTTAGTTTAGGGTAACTACATGGGGTTACAATGGGTGAGGTTATAAAACACAACGTTGCGCAACGTTTCGCGCAACGTTTCAAATCAACCGGCCGTTACGGATCAGAAACTTCTCCCTACAAACAGATCCTCTAAGCGCCCCCTTGCGAGGCATCTTGATTGATTGGCAGAAATTTACAATCTGCCGTCGAACCGTGCATTTCCGCCCTCATTTATTTATTTAACTATTTATAATCAATGTAAAATGTATCTGCATCTCGTTTAAAACTGGAAATTTTAATTTTCGAGCAAAACGTATCAGCTGTGATGTGTCAATTGTCACATTTGTCACTTTCCGAGAGATGGCGATGGGAACACCAAGTCTGATCCGGATCTATGCGTTTACAGAACACAATAGGAAACGTTTCGGAAAACGCGAAACGTTACGCGAACGTTGTGTTTTATAACCTCACCCAATAACAACATAACCCAGATAAACCCAGTAATGTATCGGGGGTACGTACTCTGACCAAAGTTAACCCGGAAGAATTGTTACAGATGTGACAACCAGAGGCGCTCTAACACGCAAAAGCATGAGCTAATACCAAAACCATTGGTTAAAGTTGACTGTGGGAGGTTAGGCCTATTCTCTCGTAGATCTTAATAGGCCGGGTTTCTGATAGCTCTTATTCAGTACCTGTCGGCTGATTAGTCTTATCGCGTAGAGAAGACACAAACCATATTCCGAAAGCTTTTCCATTTTATTGAATGGAATTTTTGTTTATTTTGCATAGCTACGCCATATTTTGCTTGGTTAAACCATCATCTTAGATTGAGAAAATCATTGCGCACTTTCATCCAACAGCGTAAATAAGCAAAAGATAACATAACTATGCAAAATTAACAAAAAATAAAATACGGGGCAAACAATGGATAATTTAAGAAAAAAAAATCCACCAAAGGGTTACAGACAATTTTTATTGTATTAAAGTCAACCAAATACATTGAAATTTGACGGGACGCGAAAGTGACGTAATCAAGCTAACACTTTTTAAATTGTTAATGAATGCGTTGCAGTATTTGAAATCAGGACTCGATTTTGCCGAACCCACTTACCTGTACTGTTTGTAACCCTTAAATTTGCAGCATGAACTGAAATTTAGCAACTGAAGAGAGTAGTCGGATGTCTAATCATAACTACAGTAAATATGAATGAACTTTATGCGGAATTTTGTGTAATTTCGCCCCTAATTAATAAATATGTACAAGAGATGAAGAGATGCCAATGAAGTAATAAGCCCTAATACGTACAAAATTATTTAAAGCTGTCAATAATAGCAGCAAAATATGATTCGAATTTTAAAACGACTCTTTCCAATCCTGGTAGTGTATTTAGGAGTTGTTGTTGTTGTTGTTCAGTTCGTCCCCACGCAGCTGACGAAATCGATCATCTTTTATAGTGGCTAAGTAAACTTCCGTATCTTCCTTACCCTTACCCAGAAAGACTTGATTTCCTTAAAATCCTTTCCCTAGAGAAGCGAAGAACTTTCCTTGAGCAATGTTTTTTATACGAAATTTGCCGAGGATTTATACACTCAAGTTTAGCGGATAAAATTGATTATAGAGTTCCATTATACAATTATACTCGATCTAACGCCATATTTAACCCTCCTATAACTGATCTAGCTCTATATGCCAATTATCCTTTGATTCGAATGATTAGAACATATGATTCTATGGAAATTTGACCTCTACCCTCTTCTCTTGCATCATTCAAAAGTATTATTTCGTCCAAAATTTCTAACTAATAACTAATTCATCATACTTTTGTTTTGCTCGTTTGTTTAATTTTTTTTCAATATTTTGCATAATGATTTTTGCTTTTTGTAATATTATATTTTTCTTCTTTGAAATGGATTTTTTTTTCTTTTTGAACTCCGATATTAATATCTAATGTTACTGATGTAATTGGATTATTTCTGTTCAGTAAGTAAATAAATGAATAAATAAAAGTACCAAAAAACTCTTACACAAAAAAACCTTTGTTCATCTCGAACGAGTTTTTCGCTGTTTTCGACGTAGAATGTACTCGAAACCCTATGCGAGCTCGTCCACTATCAGGGGACGGAATCGATAAGGGTTTTGGGTAGTTTTGGCACTAGAGAAGCTAATCGACGACGTCCAGGTGAAGAACTGTACAAGGTTTCCTAAATACACGTCCCGACAATTAATTCTCCGGCCGAGAGAATATTCTCGCTTTGCGATAACGCATAGACAGATACAGCCGGAACCGACTAAATACACACTGTAAAGGCTGAGCCTCGAAAGAAATGCAGTTTAAACTGACATGTAAAGATTTTTGTAACTTTATATTGCAAAATGAGGAGTTTTTGGAGGCTGTGTCATCAAATAAGAAATATTGTTACACACAATAAAGGACATATCGGCATAGGAACATTTTTTTTATTTTTGCCCCGTAAAAAAATCTGAAACCCGTATTTGAAATGCCAGTGACCCGTAAATCGAAGGCAGGCAGGTGGTCACCCTATATGCGTTAGTCCAGAGTGGGCATCAACAAAAAATAATGGCACAATTTTTTGACACTATCGCGATTCACAGATACTAAATAAAAACACAAAGGCGTAGGTACGCAAATTTTTCTAGGGGACTTGCTTACCTTTCCCCGTAAATTTAAATAAAACTATTAGTAATGAAAATATAAAAGAACGCGTAGTAAATGTACGGCATGGAAGCGTGTTTTATTATACCCTCCACACTAAATGTGAACAAACATATTAGCTTAGTTAAAACGTTTGCTCACCATAAAAGGAGGCTTCTTCAATTTTAAAATACCAACTTATTTACCTTCTCTTCTCGCACCAACGCACTCTTGACGGAGATTAAAGAATGTGATCTAACAATCAAAAAAAAACTCAGATTCGTTCCATTTTTGGAACCAATTTTGATTCACAACTTTCATAAATTTGATAAAATTAAATTAAAACTTTACAGTACAGTATAATTCTAATATTATAAACTTGCAAATAAATTGCCCCCAAAATATATATTTTCCCCCATACCAATGGCGTTTTTTAGTCAACATTAAATTTGCTACAATATTCAAACGAATGAACATAAATTGCTTTAGAAAATACATTGCGTTTGAAATTAAATAAATAGAAAAGATGTCCATACATTGACACGTTTCCCATAAGAAAACTATTTCATAAATCGTTCCAATATGATAAATATTTGCGATTGTGAGTGCTGCATTCGGAATAATAGCACAGTTATTGAATTGTCTCATCATAAGACTGGAAAAGACTTACCGGATGTGCCCTCACGTTTTTAAACGGCATGATTTCCTGACGGAAAGTGTCTCAATGTATGGGGAGCTTTATAAATTGTTTGACATATGAAACAATTCGAATGAAACAAAGTAATGACAAATACGAATAGATTTTGTGTGCACGTAGCCAGTCTAGACTAACTATTTGGGTTAAGATGATTTCCCTAATGCTTGACAATGATATGATCCAGGAGCAGCAAATAAATGGCCTTTTCTGCCACCATGCCAACGTTACGTCACTCATTTAAAATGCATTGGGCCGCTGCTGCTTTTGCTGCATTATAGCTATTTCCACCATAAGACATGGTCGTAGCCAGGGGGGGGGGGGGGGGGCGGTCGTTAAGTCCCTTCTGGAAGTTAGTGGAATTCAACTTATTTTCATCTGACCTTGTAAAGAACGGGTCTCATATTTCAGTGTCTTTCAAGTTATTTTATCAAAATTTCTTTTCTAGCTGAATCATACCAGCAATAAAATTTAGCCACTGTTAATACTTTGATAAATTTAGAGGAAATCTTATTAAAACCGTTAACCATATTTCAATCAATAAAGGAATTCTAAATATTCTGACTTTGCTAAGATGAAAGTAACAGACGAAACAAACTGATTTCAAGTGGAATATGCAGTCCGAGATACATTTGATTTAATTAGATTTGATACATTCTTACATATGTTTTGTGTCATCAATAGAAACACATTTATGTGAAATTTGGTTGAAATTGGTGCACAAATAACAAAGTTTTTCTTAGAAGAACCTAACTTGGGGAGTTGGCTTTGTATGGCAGCCCCATGACCCCATTGTGCGATTTTACCGATTCAAACATAAAAACTGCCTGCAGCAAAAAGAAGCATTTGTGCAAAATTTCAGGTTCACAGCTTTTAAATTGGTCGAGTATAACGCGTCGCAGACAGACAGACGGACAGACTGACATGGCCCAATTGACTCCCCAAGTCATGCTGATCATATATGTATACTTTTTTATACGGTCGGAGGCTTCCTTCAATGCGTTACAAACTTCATGACAAAGTTAATAATACCCTTACACTCTATGAGCGAAGGGTGTAAAAAAAGAAAAAACATGGGTGGCAGTCCACCAGTAAACTAGCGCCGCAGTGACATCCAATTCCCAAGATCTAAACTGCTGTTTTGTTGAAGTGTTGAGATCAACAGCACGCCCAGCAATGTTATTTATTCCCATAAATGGATGGATTGTTTACAATCTGAGCGACATCATAGTCCGTCACGTTGGTAGTGAGTTCGAAAAACACCATAAAATGAATTCGCTCACGGTGAGTCTCGAATCCATGACCCTGTGCACCAATCCAACCACAAGCCAGGCTAATCTAAAATTTGCTAGCAATATTTCTGCGACCGGAAATTTCAACTCCTAAGAAAAACATGATGTTGAAAAAATTTTGGGCATACTTTTTCGCATTGCTACTTACCTACTTAGGGTCTGGATAGACATCGGACCCGGACGGAATGAAAATGAAATTTTTTTACGCTAACTTTACATTGAAAGAAGTAAAATTACAAATTAGTTTTTGGCTGATTCGGAAAAAGTGAATTTTTTGAGTTGTGACACTGTTCCTATTCAAATGTTTCTCGAAATTTAACAAAATACTGATCAAATCAAAATATCGTTTTCTGAGTGTCGCTTTTACCTTACACACAAACGTCAAAATTAAATGACGAATTTTAGTGGCGGAAACATATACACTCGTCGGCATATGTATTTTGACATATCTTACTCTCGAACTCCGATAAAATCACTATCGGAGCTCGAGAGTGACAACAAAATCAGTGTTTAGCTAGAGCGCAATAACGGTAAATTTCTTATAAGGAAATCAAACTACATTCAGCAATATATATGTATATACATGCTTCATATTTTTTCCATTCCCTTTTTGGGACTCTATTGCTATGCTATTAAGAAGAAAAATAGACCGAGGCTAATTTCGCACACGGCTGAAATTTGAGTACCCGTCACATTTGAATGAAACTTAAGCTCCTAACACTCCTTTTGTGTTAACTATTTCTATCGTAGCCCTATGACATGTTCCGATTCCATCTGTTCCTGTGTGCTATGATGCTAATCCAGGAGCACACTTGGATGAATTTTGGTTAAGATTCAAAGAGGAAAAAAACTTTTTCTTACAAGAACCTAATATTTCGGCGTTGGTTTGTATTACAGTTCTATGACGTAATGTGTCGATTTCATCCGTTTCCAGATATTTGGTGAAGTTTGGTTAAGATTGGTTCATAAAGAAAAAAGTTTTTCTTCGGAGCACCTAATTTTCAGGGGCAGCCTCATGACCCCATGGTCCGATTCCATTCGTTCCGACATATATACAGCGTACACTAAAAAGAAACTTGTATACAAAATTTAAGCCCGATAGCTTCATAATTGGGCGACTAGTTTGTGTTGCAACAGACGGACAGACACACAGACTGACAGATGGACATACGGACAGACAGACGGACATCGCTCAATCGATTACTCTCGCCATACTGATCAATAATATATGCACTTTATACATATAGTCGGAGGTGCTTCCTTTTGTGCGTTGCAAACTTCATAATAAATAACAGGCGCGACAATCCAGCATTGGACTAAGGCCGCAGGATGTGTTAGTGACATCCTATTTCCAAGATCTTATCTGCTTTTTGTTGCAAACTTCATGACAAAGTTAATACCCTTTCACATAGTGACGGGTATCAAAATGGGGCGTGATTCTGGTGTGGCATAAGTATTTTTACTATATATTTAAATCTTTCATTGTATACCAATTTATCGGAAAAAAATGGATAAAAGGTGTTTGCTTTAATTTTTGAGTTCATATTTTTAATTCTCTAAATACTTTCGCTTAGAAATAAGTTCAAGTCACCGTAACTTTCGGAAAACATTTTTATCGTTTTTCATATCCTTCTTACGAATAAACCAGTGAATATTTTAAAAAAACATGCTTGTTGTGTTAAAACGAATATCTGATTATTAAAATGAAAGCCGCAGTAAAGGCTCTGTCATGATGTAGGGATATATTGCTTATCTACAGTGGCGCAACCACGGGAGGGGCTAAGGGGGCTAAAGCTCCTCCCAAACCCAGAAATTGAGAAAGGAAAAATTACATGATGCGATTCAATTCGCTGCAGATTTTATGAAAATATATGAATTTTTCTTTTAACATAAATTATTTACCAGCTTCGATGGCCTGTACAAGATGAAGCATCCTTACCAGAAGCTAAATATTTTACATGTGTGAGACAAACATTTAAATGTTTCATTACAATTAAAATTGTGGAAGAATGTGAAATTAATGCTGGTGCTCCCTGCCACGCTTTCATGCTTTATATAAAAGGAAGGAGCCATCGATAAAACATATTTCTGTCCAACATTTAGTAAAAATATTTTAAGCTGAGAATATAATTAATAAATCAAATTTTCTTGAGCCATTAGATTATTAGAATGACGTTAGTTTATCTTCGGTCCGGGTTCAGTTTGTGCCTAAACTCCCACTTTTTTCGTATAGTGCGGGCATTCACAAATTATTCTCTAATTGCGGTGTGACATTTGTTTCACAATATCCATCTGCAGCTCTTGATCTTACTTGTGAAACCATGCCCTAACGTTTTGGTTTAATAGAGAAGTGTGGTTGCAATGGGAGCTTAGAACAGCGCCGTATAGCTATTCCATTAGTGGAAAATAGCAACATGACTCAATCAGTAATATAGATGGCCTTAGCCCCCTCCAGGACAAGATCTTGGTTGCGCCACTGCTTATCTATATATGTATTATATTTTATTATTACCTAGGCTGCTTACGTTCCAATTAATGGTTCTTTGGCCAAAGCTTCGTTCGGTTTCGAAATCGTATTTGATTTGATTCTTAAAGTTCTCCATCTTAGTCCGTCCGTCCAGTTTCCCTAATCGACACTGCTTGCCATCCGAAAATGAGTGGATCCAGGAGGTAGTTGGTAAATTTGAGAAATATTAAGATTTACAGTGAAAGTACATGGACAATCACAACAATGCGTGAATTTTTTCTTTTGATTGAGTTTACCAGTAAAAATTGGGGACTGAAGTTTTTAAAATATTTTTCTTGTATCCTAGCAGACACTATATGGGCTATCATCCAATTCTGATTTGACGTAGAGTTTCGGGACACCCTGTATGCATGTACCAGTTTCAGAAACACAATAACATAACATACGTGCATACTATTTTGGAAAGAGTATTATCATGACAAGATACAAGTAAAATGATATCATCTCTTCTTAAACTATCTATTAATGCCAACTATACTATACACAACTATGACAGAATTGATTATGGTGGTGATGCACTACTTTTATTCTAAGACAAGGCCATGTCGCATGCCATAGTGTTTTTTAAGGCGAATTTAATCATTACGGTGACATAATCGAAAACAAGTGGTATCTTAAAAATTAGCTTTAATTTCTTCACATTTTGCTCAACTGAGCCTTTATGTTAAGGAATGAATTAATAATGTACAAGTACCTACACATGTATTTATTGGTGACATGATGCGACATCTGATCAACCTATATTGATAAGTACAGGGTGCTTTTTAGAATGATAAAACTTCAAATTATATATCAATAGGGGAACTTCTTTAATGTACACCAAATAAGATTCACGAAAAAGATTGTTCTGTCATTTACGCTAGGTCCTAATTTGTTGTTAGATGCCGCCACCTCTGATCCCGTTACCTATGTAGTATTTAAGGTTAATTTTTCGAAAGTTAGTTTATCAAGAAATCCTGAGTGAAAATGCTTAAGGCTTGTGTTCGTAGAGACGACGCATGGGATCATCGCTCAGCGATCGTAGTTTTGCATCCAATTTCGAGCCGTATTTAATTACAGTCGAACTTCCCTAAACGGACCCTTCTAATAACCGGACATTTCTTATAAACGGACACTTTTATTTTCCCCAACGTTTTTTCACATATTTTGCTAGGAAAACACCTTCTGATAGCCGAACACTCTCATAACCGGACGCGGACACTACTTTCATACACATCCTGAACAAGCGAGTCTCTAATAAACGGACAGTTCCAAGAAAAAAAAGCACAAATTCTTACATTGCAGAATTGTATTTAGGGCAAAGAGTCTTGCGATTACCAGAAAATGGATCTTACGCGTATTAGCAAGACCCAATGTACGGGAAATGTAAAATTATATATCAACGACTGCAGTTCTTTGTTATCCCTCGGCTGGCGCTCGCAACTTTTGTAGAAATTGCATAAATTCAATTTATGCTGCGGCGTTTAATCGTGCAATTCTCTATTCAATTTAAATAAGTGTACAACAATATTTTGCGAATTGAAGAAAAATTGAAGATCACATAACAATTCAGATGAAAAATAAGTGTGCTCGCTCTCGAAAAAAAATCGTTGGAAAAACATGTGGAAACGACGAAACCTTCATTAAAAATAAAAGTTATTTTGAAAAAGTGGAAAGAGAGTGGGAATGAAATGACTAAAAATTATACCCTAATCCGTCGGGAATACAAATTTTTATAGCGGTTTTTGAATGGAATTGCAGATTGTAGTGAAAGTCTATTTTATAAAATGTTACACCTCCGTGAAATATTCTCATAAGCGGACACTTCCAATAAGCGGACAAAATCTCATTCTCCAATGGTGTCCGCTTATGGGAAGTTTCACTGTATTTTTTGAATAGTTCTACTTTCCTAGTATCGACTATGGACTAAAGGAACATGTCTGTATAGAAAATATACCCATATAGTGCTCAAAACCGGTGGTTTCACTTCGATCGCTGAGCGATGATCCCATGAGTCGTCTCTACGAACACAAACCTTTAGAAATTCTAAGTACTCGGTTGGTTTCGTACTGAACTTATAATTATTTCTGAAGGACAATAACTGATATTAACTCCAGGTTAGTTTTCCTTCCCAACTAACAATGCGTATACTATAAAGCACTTCAGCCTGTAGCAATCCTATAGTAACACTAAATACACTTTAATGTGCGACATCGATTGAAGGAGTATTTATATATATATGTATATAAATAAATCCTCCATCCGGTAAATAATCCTTAAAACATTTTCCGGGAAACTTCTAACATCCATATAGAATCAATTCACGGTTTTCCAACAATCATTGAATATAAGCACTTAGTACTGTAAGAATTCGATAACACTTTCTCTAAACGTGAACCTCATATGATACTCCATTAAATACTTCTCTATTGTGTTTATTGGATGACATACACACACATGTAATATTAGTCATTGTACGTCTTGAAATAGGTACATCTAATTCTTCTGCCCAGTGGCGTAACGTACGGTGTTTCATGTGTGCAGTGGAACACGGGCCCCCAAGCCAAAGGGGCCCCCAAATCCGAAATCATAACGAAATTTTGTTTGATAGATCCTCGGGTAACTGTTCTTTCAAAAGACATGAATTTTTACTAATATGTCAGAAAAATGTGTAAGTGAGCTATAGAATTTTGGGTATGGTGAAGCTTGGATCTCTAAGTATTATACTCTGTTTGCACCGGAGAGGCGCAACTTAATTCAACAGTCATTAGAACAATCCATAAATTATAAAGGTTTTGGCTCATAATAATATTGAAAATTAATAAAGGTTCAACTTCAGGCGGAGTGCCTCTCTTTGAAGGTTCTTGCGTAAAATTGGGCCAATAATCAGCGCCCCTCTGAGGAGGGGCGGTATTTTGAGTAGTACTTCATAGACGGAAAACTACATGAAAGCTGAAACTTATTTCAGGTAAAAAAACCTAAAACACTAGTAAATTAATGGTAATTAGCTCGAAGGCGTTACTGACAAAGGACTGCAACTCTATAAATTGCAGGAATAAAACCGTTATTTAATTTTATATTCCATGATAATAAAATTGCTCTTTAATCGGTGTTTTTGCTGTTGCAACAACAAATTATTAGGTGCACAGGTTTTTTTTTTAAAGTTGTGTTTAATGGCCTACGAAAAATTTACCAAAACCAAAAATCAGCACCAAACGTTTTTAGTAAAGCAAATAAAGCACACGAAGGAAGTAACTGTGTGACATACCCTCGTTTCTCGTCTCAGTTCATTTCACTCAGTAGTATTCCGTGAGTTTACCGATATTGAGGCACTATAGGGGGATCAACTTAACATTACTGAAACCTTAGGGACGTAAGCTGTCCTTACATTACCTTTTGTATTTGTCAGTAATATAGTGTTTCCGTTAAATCTTTTAAGGCGCATTTCTTAACGACTACTACATCACCAATACGTCTTCCTCGGGAAATTGCAGTCTATAGATTGACGTGCTCAAGTTCATAATGATAAAAAAGGCTACATTCAGCACTCAGCATGAACATTTTCGAACAAAAATCTTAGGTGCGGCGTAAGTGCTAGAGCGGGCGCTGCCCATAATCCAGTTATTGGAGAGTATTAAAATATCGATTGATTGCTCAGCTAAGAAAAATATGTTCACAATGTTGGAAAAAGGTTATAAGATGACGTAATGATCGGAATGGCTAACCACAATTACTAAGAGCATTCAAAATGGTTTAAGTGAGAAAACCTTTACTTTTTTAACTCAGACTCAAGAAATCAAGTAACAGATGTCTGTCGACAAACTAGCGAGTCAAGATACGTAAATTATTTGCCTTTGGAGCATCTCTACCATGAATTTTATTTCAGTCGCTTTAGTTTTCCTTGGTTATGGATGTGATCCATTATCTATAGTAATCAGTTTTAGTCTAGGAGCAGCTACTCTTACGAGGTAGAAGGGCACTCCTAAATCGTACGTGAGGGGCCCCCATTTCGATTGGGAAACGTTACGCCACTGCTTCTGCCTAAAATGAAGCAAAACTCACGGTATTCTACGATACGCCAGCAGCAATGAAATATTTCAAATTATTATTAAACTTTGTTTTTGAAATGATTTTTCGCAAATTTCAAATTATATTTTACGTTTTTGGCGTTTATACGCCTTGCTAAAACTCTCTAATAATTCCTAAAGTGCAGTAGATCGTCCCACATTCCTAGGGGTGACAATTGAAAGATTCGAACATTTCTTCGTTTTTAAGGTGCCATTCTGATTAGATGATGTAGATGTATGAAATGTTGCTGAGCAACAAATTAACAAAGACTAATACGAAAATTTGTAGTCTAGTTGGAGCGCGCTCAACTTCGGGTCGTGGGTTCGAGGCTAACTGCGAGCGAATCCATTTTCGGATGGTTTTGAATTCACGACCCACGTGACGGACTATGATATCACTTAAACGAGTACCCATTAATGTTTATAAATAACTCGACTGAGCATGTGCTGTTGGTCTCAACACCTTTACAAAAGAAGGCGGCTAAGACATTTTTGAAATTGGATGTTACTAACGCATCTGCGGCCTTGGTTCAATATTATACTGTCACGCCTGTTATTTATTTATTTTTATACGAAAACTTCGACTAGTTGAGAGACTAGAATAAAAAATGTTGATTTTAATGCATATACATTAAAGCATAATGTAATGCGACTAAGAAATTATTCCTGCACAAAGCACAGGGGTAGTACTTCAAAGAAGAAACAAATCTATACTATAGTTTTTTGCAATGTAATTGTTTTGTATGTTTTTATCCAGATTTGTCCCTTTTTCGAACTGCAACCTATATGATTGTTAAACATTTCGCGACTATCAATTAAAAAAAAAAATCTTTTCTCCAATGAATATAATTTCGTGCGCATTAAGGTCATTTTTCAATGCTTTATTTCGATTTGAAGTTCTATGACTCTAAAAAGCACCCTGTTCATACAATTTGTTGCCTATATGTAATTGAACTTGTAATCATAACTATGAAATGAATTTATTACAAAATCTAACCTTGTCATTCAACCAAAAAGTAATCAATCATACAAAAGGAATTTCATGTCCAGAAAAACCCATGACTCAATTCTAGAAATGTCTTCCAGAAGTATGGAAGTCCCTCCCCTCCCTGTACGCTTATTTATTTTTAAGCACAGACATAGTTGAAAATAGTTATCAGAACAGCTAGATACGAGATGATTGCAATTAATTATTGCATTATGACTTTCACAAATCATTATGAAATATATGAGCTATATGATGCTTTGCTATTTGCAACTCTTCTAAATCCCCTGCTATTACGTTCAATAATAATAATTATTACGCCAGAATGTGTTCCTGGATAAAGGCAAATAGACGTCGTTGTCGATATGTTGTTTTTTTTTTTATTAAATTAAAAAGTACCTATACCGGCAAAAGACGTTAAAAGAGTGTCTGTCAAACACAAATTGACGTCATTAAAATTGTTAAGCGATTGGCAACAATTATTATTGCTGTTGCACTATGAATTGCTTTTTTATTTCAGAGTCAATAACTTCATTTATCATAATAAAAATTTGATTCCGTAAGTATTTGAATATATACAGATTTTCTGTTTTTATTTGGATATAATTGTGTGACAAATGACACAGATTGTCTTCATATCACACACGGAAATTGTTTTGGAAGTATGTACAATGTACTCTCTAAATTTATACCAGTATATATTTTGTCGGCGTGTATTTTTTGATGAACTTTATTTTATGAACTCTGCTATAATCAGTTGTATCTACATGTATGTATACAACCGAAATCCCCAATTCGGATATTGTTTGCGAAATCGCTAATATAAACGTTGATTGTTGTTATAAAAGTCAATGACGTTTTAACGTCATTTATTGGGATTGCCCCTAAATATGCCTTGTCACCTAAACATTATATTTATGCTTTGGATTGTTAAAGACAAAATCGGTATTCTACAAAATTTTCCACGAGTAAAAATTGATTTACAAAATATAAGGAAAATAATTTAATATTTTTATGATTTGTTTGTCATAAAGCCGACAAGAGGTAATCTTCGTTGTGATACCAATATTGAAATATGAACATATTTTCGCTGAATCGATTTATGCCTACAATTAAATTTATAAGAACTGGAGTGGAAAATTACCACCATTATGTACATAGGTTGTGATGACGGATATAATCTGAGTTGCTATACAGTTTATCTGTTCTTCCCAGGGATATTTGATGTCTGTTTTGGTCAGTTTTATTTCGGATTTGGATATTCACAACGCCCACGAGCTATAGCCAAAACGGAGCTCATACCTTATATTCTGATTCAGAGAATTTATTTTAAATTGGAATCGGAAAAAAATGCGGCGAAGCAATATTTAACAACTTATTTGGCAGGACAAATAATTTCCTTGTACATATATCGGAAATTCACAATTAATTTTGCATCGTGTTGCGTTGCGTTTTCTAGCAACCACTCACGGACGCAAACCGAAGCACCTCACCTTGACACAGAGAAAATTGAGATGGAACGAGACCGAGGCTAATTTCGGGCGCGGCCGAAATTTGAATACCCTTCACTCTCCTCGGGGTAAAAGTTATTTGGGGCGAACCAGTTTTGTTTAACACTTTCCCGGACACAACGTCTATAGACGTCCAATTTTGAGCATTTGACATAGAAATCGTGTCAAATTTTGGCGTTGTGTCCGGGAAAGTGTTAATCCATTAATGCCTGATGTTTCATATATGTAACAGTAAAACATCCTTCGTTTCAAACGGCTGCTAAAGGAATAGGATATCAATTCGGCACTAAAAAGTGTTTTATCCTGTACTGGACACTATACTATTAGCAATGCGTAGAAATCAATTTAGCTGAATTTGATTGACTATTGTGGAAGTTATAGAGGTTTCTTTCTGATGATTTTTTCGATGTTGACGAAAATCGTCACAATGGCAAAAGTAGTAGAGGAATTTTATTTTTATATTTAATTGTATGAAAAAAATTGGGTAAAAATTAATCGTATGTCATTACATGGTCTTTTTGAAACAATACAAAAAATAAATGAAATAAATATTGTCCGTAGTTTACGTTTTATAAGTACTTTTATAACACTGTTACATATATGTAACATTCGTCCTGATATGGGGAAAGTGCACTCTTCGTATACGAGGTGTATGAGTATGTACTTTTTTAGGGTTTTTTTTTATGGATTTTTTACACTATTGACGCGATAGTCCGGATAAATAAAAAAAAAGGAGTCCAGATTCTCAAAAAATCCGGATTAACGAAAATTCCGGATTTTAACAAGACATTTTTATCTATAGGAAAATAGCATAAATAGTCTTTATAAATGTTAAAATTTAAAAGAAAAAAAATGCTATTATTTAGGTTTTTCCTTAAAATTAGTCATGTCACATGATTTTCTAGACCCTTGTGTCTTCTTGACTGGCAAATTGAGCGGCCATATTTGGCATAACATACCAAAAATATTAAGAGTCGGAATTAGAATTGCTCTAGAAATCCGGAATATGGATACAATAGCTGTCCTATGTGGATTAAAATGATAGCCGTATTCAAGGGTATCCGAAGCAAGTAGTCAAGGCTTTATTTTCATGAGGCCAAGGATTAGTTATTCTATTAAATTCTGCTAATATAATATTTAAAAGGATATATTTTGAGCTACGAAAGAAGAAATGGTTTCTAATGTAGACCAAATTATAGACAAGGAGGAATTATAGGCTCTTTATTTAGTCCTTTTTAGACAATTTGGGCGGATGGACAAATTGATAAAAAAAAATTGAAACAATAATTTTATATTTTACTGGCAAATCTTCCATAATCCTCAAAATCTGTATTGTTAACAACTGTAGTTCTATAAACTTTTCTCCTATTCACAAACTGTCAAATCTATTAGTTCTGTGGGTGTTCAAGAAACTTCTCAATAAAACAACAACAACTCCATATGCAAAAACACATATATAATAAAATACGAGACCGAGTTCTAATCGTGCGAATAGCACGATGAGTGTATACCCTATACCCATGTACAGACCTAGAATGCACGTAAAACCGAAAATATTCAATTTCATTTTTTTTAAGGGGGAAGGGGTAGATGGGTCGAATCTCGCACATATTCAATATTTTATAGCGGCAGCCAGCAGTTATCATTTGCTATAAATTTTAAGTTTTTCGCGACATTCTATCAAAAGATATGGCGGAATATTGCTTTGTAGGGGATGTAGGAGTACGGGTAGGCAGACCTTCTCCACTTTCCACCAACTTCAAGCATATGTCACAATTAGACATTGATGAAAATTTCAGGTCCGTAGCGATATTCTGTCGAAAAATATGGCCGAATTACACTATCACGGAGGGGTCATTTGTGTGGGAGGTAGGGGAACCCCTGGTCCGATTTGGCCCATTTTCAATACCATCTAAGCTTTTATCAAAACAATCATCTGACCAAAATTTCAAAACGCTAGCTTCATTATTTCGGGAGTTATCGTGCGAACTGACAGACACACGGACGGACAGACAGACAGACAGACAGACAGACAGACAGACGGACACGGCTAATTCGAATCAGGGACCGACCCTGATCATTTATATATATACTTTGCCATACCTCCGGTGACTCCTTTGAGGTGTTACATAAATCATCGTAACAAAAACAATATACCCTATACCATCTTATGGGTATAGGGTATAAAAATAATACAATATTTGACATAATATTTTTGTAAGGCTGCTCGCACACATTTCGTATTATTTCTACGTTATTGTTGCATTATCTACATTCCAAACTTCATGTAAAATATCGGCTTTCATATATTTTTCGTTTTATTAAAAAAAATTTACTAAAATGTTTTCTTTTTGAAAAAAAAAATCAAAAATATATTTTGAATACACTTTCCCCTTATCATGCCTGATGTTACATATATGTAACAGTGCCGGGAGCCTGAACCCGGCATCCGGGGAAAAAAATCTTTTCTACTAAATGTGTTTTTACCCATTTTAAGCCGACGTAGAAAATTTCAGCTCAATCGGTAAGATTTTAGGGTCTCGTCGTTAATGGGTTAATCCTTCCCCATTTTTTTCTTCTGTTTTCACATAATATTTGATATTGACAAATTCTGTGGCGTCGATAAGACTTAAGGTGTGTTTTTTTGGTTATCCCGTGAAGGTTTGGGTAACGAAACTTCATATAAAAAAAATGACAGGTGCACGGAGAGAAAAATGTGCAATGAATTCAACAAAATCATACAATGAAATTCACAACATACAATTTTCAATTCAATTCAATTTATTTCATGCAGTAATATAGTTTGACATTTCAGTTAGCATATAGGTTAGATGCCGGCGATGGCCTTAATTCTATAATATTATAAATAAAATATTTCATATGCTAGGTTCAGTTCTCTAGAACTAAATGGTACATACATAATTGAGGAAAAGAGAAATAACTAAAACCTCGTGAATACAAAAATTAAAAATAAACTAAAACTATTACTTAATCTAAGCTTAAATGTCTACATCATAATATAATTAAAAGTTCGCATTAATTACTAAGTGCTCTAATGAGGATGTTATTACTAATAGTGCAAATTGCCAAAAATTTATTTGTGGTATTGTTTACAATTTCATTTAGGGTCAAAACTTTTGTCTCTTGGTGTAGTATATTTGTTGAGTAAAAGAATGGTTTGTTACTAATAAATTTTAAAAATTTGTTTTGTGTGACTTGAATTTTCTTTTTTGTTGTTTTACTGTATTGGCCCCATACAGGTTACCCATAAGATGCGATAGGCTGGATGACCATTTTATATATCAATATTTTATTATCAAGTGATAAGTCAGATTTCTTATTTAAAAGTGGATATAAGGAAAAGTATGATTTCATCATTTTTTCACTTGTTATTTCCATTTGAGAATACCCTGAGAGTTTGTTATCAAAAACTAATCCTAGATAGGTGAGCTCTTTTTTCCAAGGAATGTATTCGCCAAGGAAATTCAGGGGTGAATTGGGAAGGTTTGACCTTTTCCTCTTTTTCGTGAAAAAAGTTGCCTGCATCTTCGAGGTACATATTTATTTTCCATCGAAAATAGTACTGGTACAGAGTCTCAAGTTGATGTTCTAAATTAGTTGAAATGAATGTGGGATCATCACTGGCGCAGAATATGCATACATCGTCTGCAAAACATGCTATCTCGCAATTGCTATTTATAGGGATATCCGCGGTGAATATATTAAAGAGAAGTGGACTCAAACACGAACCCTGTGGAACACCTGCCGAAATTGATTTTGTTGTAGAGTTTGATGTACCAACTCTAACAGAAAATGTTCGGTTTGAAAGGAAGGATTGTATGATCTTAATCAAATAAATAGGGATGTTGAAATGAATCAATTTGGATATGAGACCATCATGCCAAACCGAATCAAAGGCCTTTTGAATGTCTAGTGCTACTACACCTACGGATTTTTTTATCATTGAAAGACTCTTGGATATATTTCCTAAGTCGAAAAGCTTGTTGGACAGTCGAGTGTTTTCGCCTAAATCCAAACTGAAAATCTGGAACTATTTTCAGACTTTCCACGATTTCACTTAAGCGGGATAGCAAAATTTTTTCCAATACTTTGCTTGTTGCAGGTAACAGACTGATTGGACGGTAGCTGTCTGGTTTTCTGTGGTCTTTGTCAGGTTTGGGTATCGGTATTACCGTCGCATGTTTCCAAGCTGTAAGGAAATAAGATGTCATCATGGATGCATTAATTATAAAATTTAATCTGATAATTGCCTTCCTTGGAATATTTTTCAATATTACATTTGAAATTTTGTCAAATCCAGCGGATTTTTCAATTTTGGTAGATTTAAGAATTTTTCGGATTTCGCCTGGGAATGACAAGTAGACAGTATTTCGATCAAAGGTGGAGACAGATAAATCATGAATTTTATTCTTAACTATTTGATTCAGAATAGAGCCCCCCAAATGTAACGACATTTTATGCGCCTTTTCAAACACTTCGGAAATCCTTTCAGCTTTGTCTGAACTATCAAACACTAGATTTCCGTCGTTGGCACGCAAGGGTGGCATTATTTTTCATCGGCGGAACACTATATTTAATCTCCATATATTTTTGCTGTTTTTCGGAAGGCGTTTCAGCATAGTGTTCCACTTTTCGTTACGATTAGTAAATATTCGAGTTTTTATTTCTCGGGAAAGTTTGTTTATAGTCGTTTTTAAAACGGGGTCTCGATTTCTTTGCCATCTGACTCGGAGAGAATAGCGAATATGTATAAGACTTTTAGTTTGGTTGTCTATGACGTTAATTTGAGTAGACGGTTTTTGGATAGTCGTAGTTGAGTAATCTAGCGCATTGTTAATTTTGCTATAAAATTCACTGAGCAAGGAATCAACTTGGGAAGGAAATTCTATTGTTGACAAGTCTTGGGAGCGCAAATCAATGTTTGTGTTGAGGAACTTTCTGAATTTCAGCCAGTTAATCCTCTTAATGTTGTGATTCTCATCGATTGAACTGGAGCTAGAACGAGTTACTTCAATTTGGAACGAAATAGGAAAATGAGGCGAAGATAAGTTTTTTAAAGTGATTGGAGTGGATATATTATTTGAGCATTTACTCAATACTAAATCAAGAGTCGAATCAACTCCCCTTGGGTTTTGAAAGGTGGGCTCGGAAGGAATATCTATAACAAGGTTAGCTAAATCATATAATCGGTATCCAGCTCTGTTGGCGTTGGCACAATTCCAATACCTATGTTTGGCATTGAAGTCGCCACACAAAACAACATTTTCACCTAAGGAAATTAAATACTTAATATCATTATCAAAATCATTAAGCTTATCAATAGTCAATTTTGTACCCGGAAAATAACACTATCAAAGTAATTCGAGGATATTCTAAGTTAATGGCAATTGCTTCAATAATTTTGGTCTTAAGTTCTCGGAGCGCATAATGCTTTAAATTCTTTTTGAGACATATAGCTACCCCACCGCCTCTAGCGCCTAATCTATCAAGTCTATAAGTACAATAGTTTGATATTGAAAATTTATCTTGTTTTTTGAGCCACGTCTCTGTTAATGCTACAATATCTGCTTTGACATCTTGTACAAAGTCGGCTAATTCTATTGTTTTTGCTTTACTTTTAACACTTTGTGCGTTCCATACAATTACTATTAGAGAGTTCATGAGTATACAAACTTAAGAGCTACGGCAATAAGTGCTTGGCATTGTTCTAATTTAGTACTACAACTAGACATGCCTGTAACTTATCTCCAAATCACAGCAGGCTGGAAAAAAATTGGCAAACGTTAAGGCTCTGTCCCATTAGACCTTCCACCAAATCTTACTTTGATCTGATTATAACAAAGGGTACCTTCCACTTCCATACAAAATGACCCGAAAATTACTTACGAGCAAAACTTTAATTTTGGTTGACTTGTTCCCTTATTTCTTAATAAACTAGTAGCGTTGAATTTGAATAATTTGAAAGGGAGAATTTTGTGTAGTTTAAATTGTTCCCCGAACTTTTTGCTGTAAATATTACACCTAACAAGATATTTGCGAAAAATCATAATTTCACACCTTTGCCACCCCCTCCCCCGAAATGTGACGCGCAAAAGAGTCTAACTTTTTACTGCGTAATGCGGTCAGACCATAGAACAATTTGGCATCAAAAGTCAGCTCTTTTTTGATGTTTGGGTTTCATCATTTTTTCAACTAAAATCACTATAGTATTAAGGTTTTTAGGGTTTTTTAGAAAGTTTTTTTTTTTCAAAAAACCCTTATGAAATCGATTTTGTCCGTCCGTCCGTTTGTTCACTAAATAACTCGCGAACGGCTCAACCGATTGTCATGAAATTTGATTGGAATGTGTAGAATGGCTACAGTCTTTGGCACAAATACCTTAGTTGGTAAGAAGAAGACAACAGGGTGTCCCGAACGTTTGCTGATTTTTTTAGTTTTTATCGGAGATTGACGTATGGGTATTTAAATCAAAGATCTAAACGAGTACATCTCATATCAGTTAAAATTTTCCAGTTTCGAGTAATGGTAAAAAACTTCCTTTTTGACCTGCGTTTTTCTAAACCGTTATACGGATATGAAACTTTGCACAAAGATTGGTCAGAATGGCCTTATATACGTTAAATATTAAGACTGTTGACTTTTTCTAAGGAAAAGTAAATCACAGTAAATTTGTAAAATTTCAATTTGTTCGTGTGTATAGCCCCTCTTAGGTTTCCAAATTTGTCAATTCTGCTAAGGGTTTATAGAAAATTACATAGGGAATATGTCCATTTGAATAACTATATCCAAACCGGAAATATAGCCAAGTAAGTATTTAGTAAGGGCCTTTCACAATGCAAGGGAAGCCTCTTAAGCATTTCTTCAATGCATACATATCTTTTAACTTGATGAAACAATGAACATGAAATTTGGTGGAAATGCATAGAATGGTAATAGTGTTTGCCATAAATATTTTTGAAGTTTGTAGGACTAAGTTAACAGGGTGTTCCTGAATAGCTGCAAAAGTATACTTGTTCGAAGGCCATCAGAAATCTTAAATCGAAAAATGCCTGTAGATTTGCCTTGGACATGGGCGTAGCCAGTTGGGGCGGTCGCCCCCCTCCTGGTCGATGAAGATGGTAAACAAATCGTTATCGATGTAGTAAAAAAATCGCTGCACTATACAACATTTTCAAAAATTTTCTGCTGCTGGCGCAGAAGTTGCATTTTCTGCCACTCCAAGTGCTGCCAGAGAAGCCATGATCGGGACCGTTTGCAGTCAGGAGGCGCATACAAATAGATGACAGCGCGTGGCCTCTCGTAACTGACGGAGGCTGCGTACCAGCACACACATTTCACTTGTGAGCGTGCTACTGTGACTGCGTGATCCATATTTCCTGTTTCATTTCTTTGTTTCTGAGCTGGAGTACACAATTTCAACCATTAGGTCCCTTCGGGAAGTTAGTGGAATTCAACTTATTTTCATCTGAAAGGGTGACAAATGGTATACAGCCCTGGAAGGTCATGCCGGTCATGTCGACTACGCATCATCAAATTTATCCCATATTTCGTGACAATTCTCATTATTTGGAGCGGAGTTTTCGTACAGCACTTACCGTGCCTATGTACTTTCCGGGTACATTGCGGCTAGACGAAGTAAGCAGGGTAAGTTGGATTTTTGGAAATTGGCGTCGTCGAAACGACGAAGGATGAACTTTGTGTTACTTTTAGAACTCCAGTATTTCTTATGGCTGGTTGTCGATTCGACGATAAGTCTGTGTTCATACAACTAGCTCGTAACAAATATGTTTATTTTTGAAATGTGGCACCTATTTTTTCAAAAATTATGGAAAAAATATTTACTAGGACAAAACTAGGACAAATCAGGAAAATGGCTCAAGATTCTCATTTTAGGAAAATTGCATTTCGAACTCATAAAAATCGGCTCCATGGTATTCAATGTCAAAATTAAGAAGATATTCCAAAATTTACTGTAAATAATTCTACAATCCACTGTAAAAACCGCAATAAGTGAAGTGAAAGAAAACACGTGTTGGGACCCCAAAATTGATCGCTGTGCCTCTTGTATATACATGAGCTTCTCATTCAACCCAATTTCCTAGTACGTTTAGAATATGTGTTTTATGATTCGAGCACATTTTTTTAATTTTATCAATGTTAAGTTTTTATTTATCTCAGTTTTAAATTTAATGTTTTCTATTTCAGGCCAAATAACATTGAATTAAAAAAAATTGATTTGTAAATCAATTCTCTTACAAAATTACTCAAAATCGATGTTTTTCCATTCTAAATAAACTAACGATTGAAAATCTGTCAAATTTTATAAATATTTTGAGAAAGGGTGATTTGTACGAGGCGTCAAAGTAGAGCGTCGTCGAATCGACGAAGCACCTTTCCGTACTAAAAATAAGCATGACCTTCCATGGTTAAGGACCTGTCTCATATTTCAGTGTCTTTCAAGTTCTTCTTTTCCTTCTCAGTACCGTATAGCCCATTGTGGGGTGCGTTAACTCAACCGTTTATAGGCAATTTCGAGTCAACGTTACATTGCATATCATTTCGGAGTGTATAAATATAATATATTTCCATTCACATGTACGGAAATTTTGGACCACGCCGAGATTCGATTTCCGGACCTCTAGATTACTAGCATCGTAGAGTGCGACTCAACCAAGTGAGCCAGAGAGCGGGTTTTTCAAGCCATTGATACTTTGACAAATTTAGAAGAAATCTTATTAAAACCGGTAACAATATTTCAATCAATATTTATAAATATTCTTACGATGATACTTTGCTAAGATGAAAGTGACAGACGAAACAAACTGGTTTCGCAAGTGGAATATGCAGTCCGACATACAAAAAATGCACTGAAAATAGACAAACTACGCTCTAAAAGGCAGATATTGGAAGCCAGTTTAATGTAATCAGAATGCAGAAGAAAATCATTTTCATCTCCATTTTAATAATTTTACTCCGAAATTAGAAAAAAAAAGGAAATAACATGCGTGGCAGTCCACCAATAAACTAGGGCCGCAGATGTGTGAGTGACATCCAATTTCCAAGATCTAAACTGCTGTTTTGTTGAGGTGTTGAGATCAACAGCACGCCCAGCAATGTTATTTATCCCCATAAATGGATACTTGTTTACAATATGAGCTACATCATAGTCCGTCACGTAGGTCGTGAGTTCGAAAAACACCATAAAATGAATTCGCTCACGGTGAGTCTGGAATCCATGACCCTCTGCACAAATCCAACCACAAGCCAGGCTACGCTAAAATTTGCTAACAATATTTCTGCGACCGGAAATTTCAACTCCTAAGAAAATCATGATGGTGAAAAAATTTTGGGCTTGCCCCCCCCCCCTGACCGAAATCCTGGCTACACCCATGGCCTTGAAGTACTTTTATACAAACTGGGTAAATATTAAATCTATTTTTGGATTGGTCTTTTTAAGGGGGAACGCGTTTATTTAGACCAATCCAAAAATAGATTTACAGGAAGCATTTCATTAATGCTGTGCACAATTCTTATATATTGCTTATAAAATACGGTATATGTACAAAAAATATTCACTATGCATCAAAATTCTAAAAAACCCTCGTATCGCGGGCGCGGCCCTCTGTACGTCGGTATTTTTTGAAATCGGTGTAGAAAAAATGTTTCTTAGAAGATCCGAAATGGGGGAGGGGGGTTTGGGGGTTGGGTTTGTATTGTAGCCCCATGACCTTATAGTCCGATTCCATTAATTTTTACATATGTCTTATGGCATCAATAGAAATGCACTTTTACGAGTTTTGGTTGAAAGTGGTGCACAAATAAAAAAGTTTTTAGTAGAAGAACTCAGTTTGGGGGGTTGAGCTTGTATGACAGCCCCATGACCCCATTGTCCGATTACATTCATTTTTACATATGTTTTGTGGCATCATTGAGGTTTGATTGAAATTAGTGCACAAACAAAAAAGTTTTTCTTAGAAGAACCTAATCTGGGGAGTTGGGTTTGTATGGCAGCCCCATGACCACGGTCCGATTTGATACATTCTTACATATGTTTTGTGTCATCAATAGAAACACATTTGTGTGGAATTTGGTTGAAATTGGTGCACAGATGAAAAAGGTGTTCGTATAGAAAATCCAAATAGGGGGGGGGGGCTTGGGTTTGTATGGCAGCTCCATGACCCCACGGTTCGATTTGAGCGATGAAAACATACAAACTGCCTGCAATAAAAAGAAGCATGTGTGCAAAATTTCAGTTCGATAGGTTTTAAACTGACCTAGTAAAACGCGTAGCAACAGACGGACGGACATCGCCCAATCGACTCAGCTCGTCATGTTGATAATCTCTCTTCATTACCGTAACTCCTAGTGGAGCATGGTGCGTTGATGACTACCGTGTGTAGTCATCAACGTTACAAAGACAACTGAATTTGGAGTGTGATATGGTTGTCAGCCATACCACTTCCTAGTCGCATTGTTAGTTTATTATTCTACGATAAGAATATTTCTTATCATCTTCTACTGAATAATAAACTTGCGACGAGTCGTGCCGAGTTTGGAAACTCGTTTCTCTATGAGTGTCTATTTCACAGAGTGGCGACCGAACGATCACGGCCACAGAGCACGTTGATCATATTATATACATATTGTATATGGTCGGAGATGCTTCCTTCAATACGTTACAAACTTCATGACAAAGTTAACATACCCTTTACTTTACGAGTGAATGGTATAAAAATAGATGTTTTTGGGTCAAATAAAACAATTTGACTTTGAAGCTCTGTAAAACCAAATCTCTTATCCGTTTTAGTGTGGTTAGTTTTATTACTTTGGTAAATTTGTTGGCTGTAATAATCATCTAATTTCGCAACTGTAGTTTAGCTTTGGAGATATTGATCTTTAAGTCGTGCAAGAAAATTATTTGATTTGGCAGTTAAAGGTTAGGGGTATGCTCCGTACAACTTTTTTGCTGGAAATCACATGAGGAATCACAAATCGGTGCGTTTATGCGGTAGTTTCCGGACAGCCTGTATATTTTCTATCCGCACATGCACTAACATTTTGTACCACGCCGATATTCGATCTCCGGACCTCTAGAATAGTAGCATCGTAGAATGCGACTCATCCAAGTGAGCTTATACCTCCCAAGAAAACAACGGACCATGCTACAAGTATGCTTTAAGCTTAAATTATTGAAAAATATGCATGAGTAACCGCCCGACTTTATTCCGATAGCCGGAATTATCCATACTTTAAATTTGAATCTAATTCAGAAATATGTATTCCGTTCCTAAGATGAAATACGCAAACTGCTAAGAGACCGAAAAATAAACCACGAAAGCAAGGACTCTGATATTTGCAGTAAAATATGCACCCCAACGTCCTCTACAACGGCTACTTCATCCCCACTGGCCACTGTATAAAAACAAATCGAAAAATAAACCTCCATTGGCCTTGGTATCCCTATAGATTTTTGTGGTCTTCAGGGGCGAACCCAAGGGGGGGATTTGGGGAATGAAACACTGAAATTTTAAAATGAAAATTATGGGTATGAATAAAATTCACACAACATATCTTTATTGATAAATCACAAATACCTAAGTGATGATTTTCACTATGTCCGACGTCAGACTATCGTTTTAGAGGGCCCATAGACCTTCCAATCGATTGAAGTAATTTTTTAATTGCCCGATAAGTTGCCATCATTTATGCAACGCAGAACTCGGACGTGGAACCTGGAAGTATGACTGAGGATTTGGTTGAAAAACGAATTCCGCAAGAATGTGTACAGCTGTACAGCATTGGGCCTTCGGGAGTCTGGTCACCTTGAACTATCCTATTACATAATTGAAAGTGTATGAAAATACCTTAGAGAAAGCTTAGCAACCCATGTGCACGCGTTAGTCCAGAGTGGGCATCAGAAAATAAAAATGGCACCGTTTTCACACTTTTGCAGTTCATAGTATGTGTGAACATTTAATTCAAACATTTATGTCAAATGTTTTTAGTTGACAATTGAGAATATAAAATCCGCGTAATATTTATTACTCTCTTAAATTGTCGACGTGATAATTAACCCTTCTGTTGGCGTATATATATAAATATATCGTTCAACAATATTTTCCACTCATTTCCATATATTTCAAAGGGACTGACGGCCACAAATGCGATCAAAAGTTCGGCGAAATATAAACTATATCTAAAGAAACGAAAAAAAAACCGGCGTTTAATCGTAAGACTGTGTCTAGAACTAAAATTAGACCTCTTCAAAAAATAAAATTAATTTTACAGAAGATTTAGCTAAACTTCAGGCATAATAGCTTGTAGGCGGCGACAGAAGGGTTAATTATTGCATCGACAATATTTTGACATTTGAAATAATTTGTGGAGTGTAGTGTAATGAATTTGGAGTCAAACACATACAGGTATGGGTTGTGTGATCACATAGCCACTCTGGACTAAAGCATGCAATGCTTTCTATGCTTTCTCTAAGGAAAATACATACATACAAACTTAAATACAGTGTACAGTGTTCAACAAGAAAATTGTCTTCAATTCCTCTCAAAGTATACCCGTCGCTATTATTATAATTAGTACATAATCTAGTGCTAAAACTTCCAACAATCAATTTGTATGTATTTGCATATAGAATAAAAATTGTAATTTGGCCCCTTCCTACGGCAACACTATTCAGCGCGGCAAAACTCAAAAAGGGTGAAACTTTATAACGCGACTCACGCTTAATAAAATCCCAACAACAAAAAGACAAAAGAACCATCATAATCTTAATCGCAAAAGCTTTAATGCCAACAATTTGAAATCCAGACGATCTGAATTGCGAATGAAGTAATACCTGCCTACTTTTATTTAAACGCACATTTATACGTCCATTCGTTAAATACAAAACAATCTATCTTTTCCTCTTCTAATGTACATAATATGTATCTTCATACTACTTATTACGTGCAGCGAAACAAACTTTTATTGTGGATAGAATCCGCGTAGCTTTTTGTTCATTCTTTTCGGTTCCGATCCGATTCAAAAAATTGGCCAAATGCGGACGCATCACAATTCCCCAAAAAAAGCCTACATATGCCGGTCTAGCTTTTGCAGTACAACAGCAAACGAGTATGTTGTGCGATTCGGCTAGGGGGCTCAATGAAGCAGACTTTACCTCCGTCCGGTCAACATCGCGCGTACTAAGTGGAGGGAGTCTTAACAGTGCGTTTATCTATATCTCCATAACATTCAGGCGATCTAGACAGACTTCAGCATAAGTCTTTGGCAATCTCATTCCAAGTTGAGTTCTTACTGTTAAGCAACCGGTTAAGTGGAAGTGCTCGCGGTCTAGAGAGTATCTTTTCTTTTAACGTTAAGTGCATTCGAAGTTCTAATTCAAATTAACCAACTGTGTGTTCTTATTAGTTGCACAAAAAAACCGAAAAAGTGAGTGCCAGTACCTCGAAAAAATTAACAGGTAATTAGAATGTTTCTAATTAGAGGATATTATTGACGAAGTGAATATAAAATTGGTTTCGGGTTGGTAATTTGTATGTCCCCGCGGGACCAGATGTGGTTCAACAATAAATTAAAACGATGAGATCATGACACTTTTATGGGGAGCTCACCCAATTCGCCCAATATGGTGGACCAGCAAAAGTATGATACACGCATACTATTGGACTAGGACTTCCATTGATAGCCTTCAAGTCAATTACATCATCATCGTGTTTGGTTCTTTTTATATTTTGATGCTGTATGAAGTAATCGTGCAAAATATCAACAGTATGGACTCTAAAAAAAACAAACAAGTAATAGTGAATAGTGTAATTTTTTTACAGAAGCTACATATATTAACAAACAAATTTTAATTCCATTATAATTAAATTAAATATAGGTGAGAACTTATCCTTTATTTGCCATTAGAACATTCTACTCAGCCATATGGTACATTTTGTTCTAAATAAATTATTCGTGTGTGAAATTTAACACAGTTTTGCAAATTCAATTAGAATTAATATGTTTTTTAATTGCAAGTGATAATAGGTAACGGCTTGTGATGTGCCGTGCAAGGAAAAAAGAAATATTTTTCTTTTAATTAATACAATTTTATGATATACGTATTAATAAAAGAAAATAAAACTTGGAAAACAGCAGTTCAAAAACTACACAATTTTCTTCCTTAAATGGATAAAAATAAAGTTATTAACGTGCCAACATTTTCGATTATATTCTATTACGATGGAGATTGTTTTTTGTTGTTTTAAATGCAAGGCTATACGAGTAATAGAATGAGCACGTACTATTATGCTGTCAATTGAAACAAATATTTTTTTCTTGATTAAGTAATTGCAAACCGAATAACCTAGCTATGGAGATAATGCATAATAATAATGGTTTTAGCATATTTTCATGTGACTCTTTTTTCAATGTTTGTTTTTATTACATTCGAGATGCATAAGTATAGACAAGCAACGATAATAATTATAAGCGCATACTTTCTCAACTCACATTAAAACAACAAAAAAATAGAAAGATAATTCTTAAAAAAAAATTATAGATTGTGGATATTGGCGCTTCAATCATCCTAATCAATAAGTCATTTTCATGTTCGAGTGGGGTGGTGGTAATTGGGGTAATTGTTTATCAGGCGTTCTTGTTTTTAACGTTTTGAACAACGTATTGATCAAATAGTTGTATTAACATTTATGATGGCGAATTTTTATGTCAGAATTAAGAGGTGCGGGCGTGGCTAGAATAAGTTAAAATGATACACTCCCAGGCCAGGCAATTGATTAGTTTTTTCTGCCATCTTGTATCTAATGCAATGTAATATGTAGGGGAGACTGGGACTGGTTCTAACAAATTTTAAACAAAACTTCTTAGCTACCCAACCTTTTGCGTTAGAGACATGACTTTCTGCCATATAATTCGTAATTAATAGGACTTTAAATATCAAAATTATTGTAAACGTATTATATTCAGAATAATAAGGTTTTTTTCCTAAGAAACTCACAAGTTAAAACTTACCCCAGCCTGGGGTTGGTTCTAACAGCCCTCGGGTAAGTTTTAACAGGAAGGGTAATCGTCGAATTTGAACTTTTTGCAAATAATTAAACACCAGTTAATCTACAAAATCAATCTGTATTTTTTTTCAGTCTCATATTAATTAAATACAACGATCAGTATCATCATATTCAGTACTGAGGCCTGTATTTATGAACATTCCTTAACTCAAGGAGACCATGAGTCAAGGATGCCGAAATTCAATAAATTAAATGCCATTTCCCATACTTTTTCGTAGAAATCATTTATATTCAGGAGTCAATGCATCCTTGATTTAAGGCGAAACTCAAGGAGACCTTAAGTTTTCAATAGACTTGAAATATTATATTTCAAGGAAGGTGGGTAGCTACCTTGACTTCAAGTGAGATTGACTATAGAAAATTTTAGGGTCTCCTTGAGTTTCTCCTTAAATCGAGGATGCATTGACTCGTGAATATAAGTGATTTCTATGAAAAAGTATGGTAAATGACATTTAATTTATGGAATTTCGGCATCCTTAACTCAAGGTCTCCTTGAGTTAAGGAATGTTCATAAATACGGGCCTTAGTGATATTTTAATGCTAAAGATAATTAAATAACAAACCTTTAGCCTTTAAAGCAGTTTTCTTAAACTCAATAAATCAAATAAACATCTTCTTTGAAAAAAATCACAGGTAATTAAAAAAAATGGAACTCCAGCCTTAATATCCCAACACAGGAACTTAACTGGCGATTGGGGTAAGTGTTAACATGTTAGAACTTACCCCGTGTGTTCTGTTAAAACTAACCCCAAGGCCCAATTTTTTAGAAATCGCATTGCACTATAATAAGTACGTAATTTAGCAGCAAGAAATTAGAGTGCATCTATAGCTGAATAAACACTTTTATATAAATTAAAGTTTCACATCTTTGAAATTTATATTAAGATTGCAAGTCAAGAAAATAAAAACACAAAAAAGATCGTTTACCTGTTCATATGGGCACACCACACACAACTCGTTACTGCGACGGCGCAGACTAAATTGACGAGTCTCGACACGTTTAGCATTGTGTACAAACAGGACATTCATGATTTGTTTGTCTCTCAGCCTGATAGTTTAGCGTCTATCAGCCTGTTAATACCTGCCCCTCTTAGAACCAGCCCCAGTGTCCCCTACCTATATCATTCTGCTTGTAATTTTCAGGTCGTGGTAATCTTTAAAGAATCAACTGTGTTAACAGTCTAACATTGAATTATGGTCTTATTTACTTCATTCTGCCAGGGTTTTGTAGGTAGCTTGATCGAGAGCACACTCTGCCGAGCTAAATACACTTGGAAGCAAAGAAACTCAGGGTTAAGGTAAGCTGACATTTGCTGCGCATTACAACATGTTTACCTGTCGTACAGGTACAGCATTGGGAAATGTACAGCAAAATGTGTACGATACAATTCCCCATTTCACACACGTCTGTCAAGTTAGCACTACCACTTTAAAATTTCGACAAACGCTATAGCGCATTACATGTCGCGTTTTTGTCGTAATTTAATGGAAAAAGAAAAAACAAATGTCGCGCCCTTAAGTGCATTTGAACCTCACCCTCAGTTAACCAAATTCGAATTCCAAGAATCGCCCCAATACTGAAAGTGTCCAGTAAATTCTCACAGCGACTGCTTAAGACATTTTCACCCTGAAAAAATTTGTCGCGCCCCTCCTTCCCTTAAAAACTACCCCCGTCAAGTTAGCACTACCACCCCGGTAGCGGCAAATTCAAGGATTTCCGTAAAACAAACAGTATCCAATTAATTGTCACAAAAACGGAAAGGCATATTGCACCCTTCGAAAAAATTGTCACGCCCCTTCTACCTCTTACAAACTACCCCTAAGTGCATTTGAGTCTCAGTTCGCCAAACTCGAGCTCCAATAATCGCCCGAATACTAAAAGTGTCCAGTAAATTCTCACAACGGCTGCTTAAGAGATTTCCACCATGAAATTTTTTTTTTAATGGCGCAATATGCCTTTTAAGGAGGAGGAGGGACGCGACAAATTTTTTCATGGTGGAAATCTCTTAAGCAGCCGTTTTGAGAATTTACTGGACACTTTTAGTATTGGGGCGATTCTTGGAACTCGAGTTTGGCAAACTGAGGCTCAAATGCACTTAAGGGTAGTTTTTAAGGGGTAGCAGTGGCGCGACAAATTTTTTCAAGGGTGTAATATGCCTTTCCGTTCCTGCGACAGTTAATTGGATACATTTGTTTTACGGAAATGCTTGAATTGGCCGCTAACGGGGTGGGGTGGTAGTGCTAACTTGACGGGGGTAGTTTTTAAGGGAAGGAGGGGCGCGACAATTTTTTTCAGGGTGGAAATCTCTTAAGCAGCCGTTGTGAGAATTTACACTCAGAGAAATATTCACTAATATTGAACGAAATATATTTAATTCAAACGATTTGCGCTTTTGATTTGGCTCCACACCCAAATGCGTTTAATTCTAACGAGTGGCGTTTCTTTCAAAAGCATAATGTGTTGTAAAAAAGCGTTTGAATTAAAAGAATTTACGTTTACCTGGAAAGAAGGAGCCAGTCGATTTAAACGTATTCTTCATTGAAATAAACACTTATTCTTTTATTATAAACGGGTAAAACATTTTAAATAAATGAAAGGCAATTGTATCCAACGTCTTCGTTTTTATATTGAACATTTTTGTTATTTAAAATAAACGAAGCATTCTTTTTAATGAAGCGGTATGTATTTCGAAAGTAACGCATCGCGTTTTCATTTCATATAAATTACCTCATTCAAAATAATTGAGTTTTACATGGAATTAAAAGCAAACTCTGCTGAAATAAAATAATACATTCCGTTTGATTGTCCATTTTCCATTCGATTAGATACTTAATGTTACCTGGGTTGACAAATCAATAAAGAATAAAACTTATGAAAACTTTAGAAAAACACTTTATTTTTTATTTAGGTCTAATTTTAATATGGTTAATACATTACACTTTTATTCTAACACCCGCTAAACTTAAATTGCACGTGTGCAAGTGTCCATTCCTCCAGATGAATGCAAAAGTAAATTATCGAAAACACTCTTAACATCGACGAAGATTCTAACAGGCCAAATACACCTGCAACTTGGTTGCCAACCTAGGTTGCAGGTACGTTACTACACACTTGCAACATTCCGGCAACCACGCCATTCACGTTCTTGCAACCTGGTACTGCAACCTGCAACATGCCTACAAATTACTTAATTTCCGTTTTTTTTTGCGTGTTGCCAACTTAGGTTGGAAACCAAGTTGCAGGTGTATTTGGCCTGTAATACGCGTTTGTTGTTAGACACTACACATTTGTTTGGAATGAACATGAACACGCGAGACTCATCGGACCGGCCGGAAGTATTTAACTACCTGTTGTGCTACGTTGAAACAAATGACATTTTGGCATCGCGTCCTTTAGGTATGTGTATTTGTTACGTAAAGGAATGTATACACATTACTATGTAATGCGGAATCTTTTGATTTAAACGACCGTCGTTTGCGGTTTGGCTGCTCTTTTGTTTTAAAAGAAATTCTCTTAGCGTAAATGAGAATTCGTTCAAATCAAACGAGATTTTTCAAACGAATACTGCGTTCAATTTAAATGTGGAGCTTTTAATATGAATGTGCATTTTTTTCTCTGAGTGTACTATCTCTTCAGTATTGGGGCGATTCTTGGAACTCGAATTTGGTTAACTGAGGCTCAAATGTACTTAAGGGTGGTTTTTAAGGGGAAGAAGGGGCACGACCATTTTTTTCGTTTTCCATTGAATTACGACAAAATCGCGACATTTAATGCGCTATAGTGTTAGTCGAAATTTTAAAGTGGTAGTGCTAAATTGTCAGACGTATTTCACACACATGAACCGTCTTGTTTGGTTTTAAGGTGTAAAGTTTGACCCTTGCACCCTGAGATGATCGCAATTTTATTTTGGCAATCGTTTATTTGCGATAACTCGGAAACGCTTCTCGATCTTTCTGGAATTGGGCACACTTATATAGAGCTGCTTGGCATTGGCACTCACCTGTTCTCCAAATTACACGGTTGTTGTTGTAGCGGTGTCGAAGGGGGTCTTTGCGACTCTTGGCCATGCCAGTGGCATGGGTCGTTCTGGTACGTAGACCCGGTCGCACTAGGAAAAATTTGTCCATAACTTGTCTTGAGAGGAATTCGTAAATTTGGCAGATTGGTAGAAGCACCGCTTTGTCCATATTTGGCTCCAGCTGCCAAGGTTCAAAAGATGCATCCGTCGAAAGATGGGATCTTAATTTATTTTTCCCGTAACAAAACGTTTAAAAAATCAGCCATTGTAACTCTTTCCGATTCCCCTAACAACCTATATAGGAAAATGCTTACTAAAAACGGGGTTTTCAGATAAAGTTTTTTCTAACAATATATCTTTCAAATCCGATAAAATCGGTTAAGAGCTCAGTGGACCGACAAAGCATCGCTAATGTAACCATGTATATATGAATAAACTACACTTCCAGCACTCTGGAGGTTCTCCTCAAATTCCCCTCCATACTCCATACCTCCTCCTCTACATTGAAACTGTGCCTGGAAAGATACTACCAGATTAAGAATTTTGGCCGAATATTCATCTATTGCAATAAACGAAACGAAGCTTTTAAATAATAGTATAGTACAATTAGTTCAAAAAAGCCCCAAACCAACAAAAAAAAAACAAAAAAATTGTTTTGATGTCAAATTGTTAAATACATTGCTCAATACGCAGTAAAAAGTTACACTAATTTGTGCTATAGGTTAAGGAAGGAGAGGATGGCAAAAGGGTGAGAATTCAGTTTTTTTTTTGCAAATATCTGGAAAACTATTAGTCTGACCGCAAAATGTCCTGAGGACGAAACAAACTACATAAAATTATTTGTGTAATGTTATATAACACTCTAGACTATGTTTTCCCAACTTTTTTCAGTGCATGTCCCTCTGGCAAGGTTAGACAAATCTAGTAACAATTCCCCTCATCAAACAGATTTGGGAATAGATAACAAGCTTCTGTTAGCAAGCGATTAGGGGAACTTGGCAAGAAATTAGCTTAAATTACCTTCAAAATCAATACAGTTCTATCCCTGATAAAATGTATTAGCTGATATCACTTAACAGAATGTCAACTTATTATTAGCCACCTTTCACAAAATCAAATATTTTTTTTATACCGTAATTTTGTGTTTTATGTCACCTGGAACTATCCTAATGACTTGCACTTTGGACTGTTTTTAACAATTCTCGTTATAAAATCCTAACGGGATTCTAGATCTGAAACCTTGTGTTATTAAAAGAACAGGCAGGCTACTGAAGACATTGTCACCAAGTTTGAAGAAAATACCGTTATCACTTACCGACATACAGCCATTTTTCAAGTGGAACTATCCTATCGAATGGGAGTTTACTTTAACAGTAAGTCAAACATCGTTTCATTAATTAATTTCGGAGCGGATTTGGTGGACCCCCCCCCCCTCTAAACATTTACTTAAGATCGCCGAAGGCACTGTGTTTATCCTGCAGAATAATGCTAAAATGGGCGACCCAACAAAGACTTCTGAGGCGTGTATTTCGGTCTGATTTTTTTTAACGTGTCGCATTTACAAAGTTGGTGATAATAACGTTGGTTTTTCAAAAACTAAGTTTGAGTAACACTACCCTTCTAAAACGAAAACGACCAGAGGCAGAAGCCATGTACTTGTGAACTTACACACTGACTTAATCTGACCTCCACTGAACCATAACAAAATATCAAAACAACTGTAGGAGGAAGCATACAACATCAGAGTCAGAACAAAATCACTAACTTTAGGCAGCAAAAAAAAACTAAGAAAAGATACGAATTGTTATTTTCTGTAGATAGAATAGAATAAACGAGAGTTGTAGTATAGAATCATCCATTATTTCGTTAAGTTGATGTTGGCATTTCCTTGGGGGGAATTTAATGGCCGTTAAAAGCAACACCGTGAACTTGTACGAGTATAGTAAAATGCGAGTAACGACAGCCGGACAACAACCATAATACGTACATACAAATCTAATTTTTTGTGCTTCATAAAATAAAATGACGTAAGAAATTTCAGTGGAAAACATTTCTATAATGTCTACCTGTTAGCCATTATTATTTAGTGCTGATCATGCGATGCGATTTTAGCATTTCTAACGTATCTTACAGTCACGGTATCTACACGGCTGGAAATTATGGTGTAATTTTAAAAAACAAAAAATATTTCATCCAAAAAAATTTTTTTTTTTCAAATCATTTTTTGCAGACATAGTAAAACGTGTGTAAATTAATTGTATCAGAATTTATAAGTATCCTTGATGAAAATTGAAGTTTTACTCATTTTTTGTAGCGTGCTCTCCAGTTGTCATACTTCAATCGGCTGGACTTAGCACAGTGTACCATATTTTTCCAAAAATTCTCTGCATTTAGAACTCATGTGTACACGCTCTGTCGCTCACTTGGTTGAGTCGCACTCTACGATGCTAGTAATCTAGAGGTCTCGAGATCGAATCTCGGCGTGGTCCAAAATTTCCGTACATGTGTGGATAAGAAATATTTAGTGCTTGCAACATTACACTCCGAAATGATATGCAATGTAACGTTGACTGGAAATTACCTATAAACGGCTGAGTTACGGTACTGAAAAGAAGAATAAGTGTACAGATCGCACAAAAAAGACCATATTGCAACCTCCCATATAGACGAAAAACTGATCAGCAAAACTCGACCGATACTTGTTTATATTTTATATAGCCTTAAATAGTTTTATTGATAACTATATTAGGTGTGTTTTTTTTTTTTGTTATTCCGTGTAGGTTTGGGTAACGAAACTCCATATAAAAAAATGCCAGCTGATCCACCTGTCATTTTTTTTATATGGAGTTTCGTTACCCAAACCTACACGGAATAACAAAAAAAAAAACACACCTATTATTTATAAAGGTTCGCCACTTAAATCTTTACAACGAAAAAAGAGTGAAACCGCATTATATTCCTATTATTACGGAGTGTTTTTACACATAGCGCGGTGTAAATTTGCTAATATATTGGAGTACTTTTTTAAACATTTTTTATGTAAAATTACACTTGATTTGCAAATTTAGATTGCAGAGTAATTTCACTATTATAATAGAAGGAAACAAAGTTTCCTTCTATTATAAGAGTAAAAATTTCATAGAGTGTAGTTTTAAATTGATAAACAACTGGACCAACAGATTTCGAAGTTGAATGCATTTCTTGAGCTGCCAACATGGATTTGACAATAGAGTCGGATAGATTTTGCCCTTTCATGTCATAAAAACTTTTTTTATTCTATTCATTCTATTACAGGACTGTGTGTAATGTAATTGTAAAATTGTTGCTATCGTTCTTGGAAAGCTTTTTTCTTAGTTGTAAATTGTATACTACGAAAAGAGTACATATTTGAATAATTTCACTCTGCAGCGGGTACCTATAACAAATATACTTTTGGAATAAAGGTCGGTCCACACTTTTCACCCATCAGTCTTAGTCAGTCATTATCCATGCAATTTGGCAGAATGTTAATTAATTTTAAGTGGAAAGGGGTTAAAATTTATTTCCATTTTCGAATAAATACAAGTTAGACTATTCGATTTATAAAATTGACTCCCGGCTTACACACAATTTCCAACCGTGTACATTCTACACATAAAAAACATAGAGTAAGCTGGATCATAGAAGTTAGAAGAACTAGATACTAGTACTCGCAATATTTGAGCAATATTCTCTGTCTCCTAAACGATTTGCAATGAAATTAATGTAAGAAAAAACGAGACCGAGGCTAATTTCGGGCGCGGCCGAAATTTGGATACCCTTCGCTCCCCTCGGGCTAAAAGTTTTTTCGGGCGTACCTATGACTTGTGTTCAGTCCTCCCCGCTTCCATGCTTTTGAATTTTCACATAAGTGCCGTGTCGAAGATTTATTGGGAGAAGCGGGGGACGTGGGTTTCTTATAAGAACCAGAAAGAGGAAGGGGGGGGGGTTGTATGCCAGCCCTATGAACGCATGGCCTTTCCATCAATTTTTACGAATGTTTGTGGCATCAATTAAAACACATTTCTATGAGATTTGGTTGAAATTGGTGGACAAATAAAAAAGTTTTTCTTCGAAGAACCTAATTTGGGGGTTGGGTTTATATGCCAGCCCCATGATCCCATAACTCATTTTTGCATATGTTTTGTAACATCAATCAAAATACATTTCCATGAGGTTTGGTTGAAATTTGTGTATACAAATAAAAAAGTATTTATTGAAGAACCCAATTTTGGGGGTTAAGTTTGTGTGGTAGCCCCACGACCCCATAGTCCAATTTCATTTATTTTCACGTTTGTTATGTGGCATCAATAGAAATATAATTTTCTGAGGTTTGATTGAAATTGGTGTGCAAATAAAAAAGTTTTTCTTAGGAAAATTTGTTTTGGGGGGCTAGGTTTGTATGGTAGCCCCATGACCACATGGTCCGACTCCATCTGTTTATACATATGTTTTGTGTCATCAATAGAAACACATTTGTGTGAAGTTTGGTTGAAATTGGTGTGTAAAAAAAAAATTCTTAGAAGAACTTAATTTGGGGAGCTAGGTTTGTATGACAGCCCCATGACCCCATGGTCGGATTTGGTCCGTTTTTACATATGTTTTGTGGTATCATTAGAAACACATTTGTGCGAAATTTTATTGAAATCTATGAGAAAATAAAAAAGTTTTTCTTAGAAAAACCTAATTTGGGGGGCTAGGTTTGTATGGCAGCCCCACGACCCCATTGTTCGATTTGATCGATTTTTACATATGTCGTGTGTCACCAATTAAAACACATTTGTGTGAAATTAGATTGAAATTGGTGGATAAATAAAAAAGTTTTTCTAAGAAGAACCTAATTTTGGGGAGTAGGTTTGTATGGCAGCCCCACGACCCCCTTGTCAGATTTTAGCGATTCAAACATAATGCAAACTGCCTGCAGCAAAAAGAAGCATGTGTGCAAAATTTCAGCTCCATAGCTTTTAAACTGGCCGAGTAAAACGCGTCGCAACAGACAGACAGACGGACAGACGGACAGACGGACATCGTCCAATCGACTCAGCTCGTCACGCTGATCATATATATACATATTTTATATGGTCGGAGATGCTTCCTTCAATGCGTTACAAACTTCATGACAAAGTTAATATACCCTTTTCGCCTAATAAGCGAAGGGTATAAAAAAACACCTGAATGTATAAATAAGTAAACACTATAGACGGTCATTGTCCCGAAAATTGAAATTAAAGTTCGAAACGCAAAACAGACGGGTAGTTTCTTTTTTGACGTATGCTGCCAAATACTTTAGTAACGTACATATATGTCTATATGTATCTATGTATGTATTAATAAAATCAAAATGATTGGCGTATGATAAGTGAGATGATATCCAGTTCAGCCAATTACAAACTTATTGAGTTGGGAATCAGTCGCAAATGGAGTGTAGTGTTTTTGCTTATAAAAAAAAGATGTGATCATAAGCAAAACTTTGAAATTCAGTTTCTGTTAATTGTTTGACAATCCATCAATCACTCGTAATAAATCGATAGATATGTACATATACTTACATATACATATGTACATACATATATGATTTTTTTTGTCTAAATATTTTTATTCTCATCAACCTCATACTACATGCAGACCGAGAATATCGCAATGTTCTGATTTTAATGATTAAAAATTGTCAATTACAATTTACACTTTTTTCGTAGTCATACACTGGTCGGCATTTATGTATTTTGGCATCTGGTACTCTCTAGCCCAGACACTGATTTTGTTTAACTAGAGCGATTAACGGTAAATTTCTTATAGGTAAATCAAAATACAGTCGAACTTCCCTAAACGGACACTTCTAATAACCGGACATTCCTCATAAACGGACACTTTTATTTTCCCCAACGTTTTTCCTTACATTTTACTAGAAAAATAACTTCCAATAGTCGGACACTCTCATAACCGGACACGGACAGTACTTTTATACCCTTTCTGAACAAGCAAGTCTCTAATAAACGGACAGTTCCCCGAATAAAATTCGAAATTCTTCCATTACAGAATTGTATTTCGAGCAAAGAAGTTTTGAAATTACCGGATAATCGCTCTTTTGCGTAAAGCAAAACTCACTTTCCGGACATCGCTGTACAAATTTTGTTTATCTCTGCGTGTAGGTGGAATTAGTTCGAGATTTAGGAGTTCAATTTATGTCGCGACATATTATCGAGCGGTTTTCTATTCTTTTGAAATATGAAAAAAAATTTTTTTTTTAAATTTTAGCCGTTAGAAGAAAAAGGCAAGCACAAGTCACTTTAGAATTCACGAAAAAATAGTGTTCTCGATTTCGAAAAAAATTGTATTGGAAAAACACGTTTGAAATGAGACATCGTGGTTTTGAATTTATCCGCAGCGCAGTCCAAATTAGTTTTATAAAATGTTATAGCTTTGTGAAATATTCTCATAAGCGGACACTTCCAACAAGCGGACAACATCTCATTCCCCAGTGAAGACTGGACACAAAACTTTAATAAATTAGTGGACATAATAATGCAAATTGACAGCAGCAATATTATTATAATGGGAGACGCAAATGCCAGAGTGGGAGCAGAAATGCCGCATGCGAATATGATCGAAGGTGCGACACGAAAAACGAAAAATGCAACCATTAATGCATGTGGACGAAAAATGCTCGAGTTGATGGACTCGTTCAACTATCGGAGGGTGATAGTAATGGTGAGTGTACGTATATAGGATATAACGGGCATACAGTAATTGATCTTTGCCTGGCCGGAGAGGACTGGTTGCCTCTCATCGCGGACTTCAGGGTGGATGAAAAAACCTTCTCCGATCATCTCCCAATTATAACAACGATTGGGCTAGATAGCATCGGTAGAACGAATACCAGACCAATGAGGCTACTACCAAAAATTGTGTGGAAGAAGGAATATGATGCGTTTTTTTTGCTTTTAAGAAGCATAACAGTGAGTTTACACGGCGAATGTATGTTCATGCCAACAAAGAATATAAAGTAGCATGCAGGGAGAGGAAACGAAGGTTTTATCAACAACAAGCAGAATCTCTATCTCTGGTTCCTGTTAACCCCTTGTGGGGCATAGGGCATCAACTACGCCTACTTTCCACCTCGTTCTGTTCTGTGCCATCGTCTTTAGGTCTGACCACTGTTTGTTTAATGAAGCAGCCTCGCTATTAACCGATCTTCTCCACGTGTTTCTTGGCCGTCCAACACGGCGTCTAGCATTGGCTCCCTGAGGGTTCCAATCCAGGGCCTGCTTTGCAATATTTGTTGGCCCTCTTCGGAGAGTATGACCTATCCATTGCCACTTTCGCCTTTTGACAGAAGTGCCTATCCAATCCAGGCCTGTGATACTCAGGAGATCATCATTGGAAATAATCTCCGGCCAGCGGATTTGTAGGATGCGCCGTAGGCACTGGTTTACGAAAGTTTGCAGCTTAGTTGTTATCTCGTTGGTCACCTTCCAAGTTGAACAGCCATAAAGAAGCACAGATATTACAATAGAATTGAAGATTCGGATTTTGGTGCGCCTTTAAATGTTGTTATTTTGCCAGAAAGGAGTCAAAGTGAAGAAGGCTGCCCTAGCCTTATTGATACGCGATTGTACATCAGCGTCCGCGCCGCCATCTGCTGTGACTATGCTTCCGAGGTAGCAGAATTCGTCAACTTTTTCGACTGCCTGGCCCGAAACACAAATTCCGCTTTGTCCACCAGGATGGGAGCTCAAGTACTTGGTCTTGGCAGCGTTTATCTTGAGCCCGGCATTACGGCTTTCGCAATGCAGAGCATCGGCCATTTGAGCTACATCCTCCTTTTTATTTGAAAGCAGACAAATATCGTCAGCATAGTCCAGGTGTTGCAGGTAATCAAACATTTTCCATCTGATACCTTTCCTCTGGTTTTGAAGCGCGCTCACTAGTACATCGTTAATGGCTATGAGGAAAAGAATAGGTGATAAAATGCAACCTTGTCTAACTCCACTGTGCACCTCAAAAGGATCTGAAAACTTACCCTTGTGCAAAACGTGACATTGGGCTCCCTGATAAGATTCCTTGATGATGGAAATTATTTTATCTGGTATGCCCCTCCTACGAAGAGCTCTCCAAATATACTCCCGATCAACACTATCGAACGCCTTCTCGAAATCAATGAACATGAGGTGTAATGGGGATCTCCATTCGGCGGATTGCTCAATAATAATTCGGAGAGTGTTTATATGGTCGCTACATGAAAAACCCTCACGAAAGCCAGCCTGTTCATTGCTTAAAGTGCGATCAACTTCATCCTTGATCCGGTTCAAAATAATTTTAGCCATCAGCTTGGATACAGCTGGAAGTAGGCAAATACCGCGCCAATTATTACAATCCTTAAGGTTACCCTTCTTGGGAATTTTAATAATTACGCCCTTTTTCCATTCTACTGGAAGAGTTTCGGTTTCCCAACACTCTCTGATGAGGGGAAGCAGAATATCCGCTGTAGCATTCGAATCCGCTTTAAATAGTTCGACCGGAATTCCATCTATCCCCGGGGCCTTACCGGCGTCCATAGATTCGATAACCCGCTTTAATTCCGTCTTAGATGGTGGTCTGGAATTAATACTGGCTACTGGAGGGACGTCTTCTTCTGCCGATGAAGATGCACTTGCAGGCCCGAAACGGTTGTTAAGGACCTCAAAAAAGTGCTCTTTCCATCTCTGAAGCTGCTGTTCTTCAGTAACAAGCAGTAACCCTTCTTTATCTTTCACAGGATGGTCCGTTGTGAACGACTTGCCAATTAGTGGTTTAATTAGCTTAAATAGGGTACCGCTTTCACCACGGTAAGCCGCATCATTTGCCTCCTTTGCTAAAGCGTTGATGTAAGTACGCTTATCACGCCTCACACTTCTCTGCACGCCTTTTTGTAGTGAACGGTATTCAGCACGAAGTTGATTTTTAGCTGAATCATCAGCAGCAGAGTTAATCTGTTCCTTAACTCTTTTGCGTGCTGAGATAAGAGACCAAGTAGCATCACTGATAAATGGTCTCCTACCACGATCCAATCTTCCCACAGTCGCTTCGCCACATGAAATAAAAGAATCCTTTGCAAAATTCCATCTATCTTCAATTGTAGGATTCTGAAGAGATGTTGCTGCACAAGCTTTTTCGTGCAAGGCGGTCGAATATGCACGTCTAGTTGAGGAATTTTTTAGCTTTTGCACATTAAATCGTGGCAAGATTCGCGTGTTGTGAGATCGTTGAATCGCTGCCGTTCGTAAGCGAAATTTCGCGATAACAAGGTGGTGGTCGCTGCCAACATCAGCCCCACGCTTCGACCTGACGTCTAAGAGGCAGTTTCTCCATGTGTTAGAAACAGCAATATGGTCAATTTGGTTCTCTGTTCTGCCATCAGGAGAAATCCAAGTTGTTAGGTGGCAGGGTTTATGCTTGAACAACGTTCCGCCAATGACTAGTTGCCTAGAGTTACAGAACTCCACGAACATTTCGCCATTGTTGTTCCTGTCGCCAAGCCCGTGATTGCCCATAAGATGTTCCAAGCCTAAATTATCAGTACCGACTTTGGCGTTGAGATCCCCCATTATAATTTTGATGTCACCCCTGGGAGCCATATCAAAGGTGTCGCCTAGTCGCTGATAAAAAACGTCCTTTGCGGATTGGTCTGCAGGTTCAGTCGGTGCGTAGCACTGAATAATTGTGATGTTTCGTACTCTGGATTTGAATCTGGCTGTGATGATACGGTCGGAGATAGGTTTCCAGTCGATAAGGGATCGGCGTGCATTCCTAGTCAACAGGATTCCGACGCCCGCTTGCCGAGGTGAATTATCGTCTTCACTTCCAGAGTAGAGCAATACAGTGCGAGAGCTTGGTGATAAAGTCGCCCCCGATCCGAGCCATCTTGTTTCGCTCAGTCCTAGTATAGCGATGTTGTATGCGGCCATTTCCTGTTCGACTTCTGTGAGCCTTGTGTTATTACACTCACCCCACATCGTCTGAACGTTCCAAAAACCGATCGTAGTCCGTTGTTTATAGCCAAAAGTCGTTGCCGTTGAATCAGTCCGAGGTATCCGAGGCTCGTTTGATGTTTCGAGTGTAAAGTAAATTTCAGGTACGCAGGATACAAGCCTACATACCCTATCCCTCAAGTCGCCTTTTACGACAAGCCGGAATCGCTGTGGTATAATTCTAACCCCAAAACCACAGGGGTCAATTTTTTGTTAAGTTTCGTACATATCTAAACCCTTGAGCGCAAAACAGATTTGCTGCGCGCACAATTGTGGAGATATGTTCGAAACTCAGGAGAGTTTTATTCTCTCCTGTCCCTTAAGTCGCCTCTTACGACACGTCGGGAAAGGCGGTAGCACTATTCTTAACCCGTGCCACAGGGCGAGAATCTCTATCGCATTGTACAAATCAAAAGGATTTTTGGAAACTAGCGAAGCAGTTGAAGGGAGAAAATACGTTCACGATTGGAAACAAAATTAACATCAATTTACTACAAATTCACTTCAGCAGAATCCTACAAAGTGGTAACAGCGAGACTTCGATACAATATGCTAAACCCAATTGGAATGAGCCAATACTGGATGAAGGCATAACTGCCGATGAAGTACTCCAAGCTTTGCAAATGTGCAAAGACGGTAAAGCACCTGAATATGATCGCGTTCCAGTTGAATTTTTTAAATATGCTACGCAGAACCTAATAGAGATTCTCACCAGGGAATTTAATCGAATTTTTAACAACGTACAACAACGTACCTAATGAATTCAAAGAGTCTGTAATATTCCCTGTTTTTAAAAAAGGCGACGCGAATGATCCAGAATGCTACAGAGCGATTTCTTTTCTGAATGCAAAATTTTCGCAACTCTTCTACAAAAAAGGTTTGCTACATGGCTAAATGCGAAATACATCATATCGGACAATCAAGCTGGCTTCGGAAAGGGATTTTCAACGAATGATCATATCTTCGTACTTCACAACTGGGCTAAGCATTTCATGGAAAACCAACGCAAACTCTACGTACTGTTTGTAGACTTCAAAGCGGCATTCGACACAGTGGATCGACAGAGGCTCATCTATAAGCTATAAAATAGTGGAATGTCTTATAAATTTGGAAGGATTTTTGAAAAATTGTATCACGGCACAAAAGCGATGATATGGAATGGGAATCAACTCTCTAAGACATTCGATACAAATGTTGGAGTGCGGCAAGGCTGCAAGCTAAGCCCTGATGCTTTCTCAGTATACATAAATGACATCCTAGACGATATACCTGGCGGTGCGCAAGCATATGATATCACCTTAAAAGGCTTACTTTACGCAGACGACGTTGCATTATTTGCACAGTCACCAAAAGATCTCCAAAAAATGATTGATCATCTGGAAATGTATTGCAGAACGTGGAAGTTGACCATAAATCTGGACAAAACGAAAATAATGGTGTTTAAAAAGCGTTTTATTCTTGCGCAAGACGAAAAGTGGTTATACGCTGGACGGAATATTGAAGTGGTGAAAACTTATAAGTATGTACCTTGGGATACATTTTGCAAGTAATCTGTCAATGGAACCCCACCTCAAGGAAAAGCTCAAAGAGGCTAAAAGGGCAATGAATGTGATTTGGAAGGGCTGCTTTAATAACGAACATATATGTCACACGTCGAAATATAACATATGCAGAGCAATATCCAAATCAATATTATTGTACGGTGCAGAAATCTGGGGAGGAAAGGAGTACGAAGACGTTGAAAAATTACTGCGTTTTTACTTAAAGAGAGTTTTTTATCTACCAAACACAACCCCGAACTATATGCTCCTACAGGAAACAAGCTTGGCGCCCTTATTTGCGGACACACTACAAACGCACGTAAATTACTTGCAACGGGTGGCGAATATGAGCAACGATAAGCTGCTGAAAAGACTTCTACTCCACGCTGTGGCGAAAAGGCATGTATTCTACAACGACTTACACACACTGGCAGGCGAGCACGGGACCTCTTGTAGCTGGAATGGTACACCTGAATCAGTGCACGTGTTGCACAGGATCAGCGCCGGATTTAGCCTCTATGGCGCCCCTGGGCAGTAACGAATTTGCCACCCTCCGCTACTAGATAAGCTCGAAAGAGGCAGTTGTCACCTCACAAAGGAAATGTAGGCAAAACGCTAGCGGGTATGTGAAAAATTGGGAATTTTATATTTTTTACTAGTAAGCGTATTTTGATTGCTTGAAAAATTTTTTATGTTGCTTCCCAGGGGAGGAATCCAGGTGTTCCGTGCACATCCCGAAATTGTTTTAGTAATGATTAACTCGAATGATAACATAGAAAACTGTACAATTCTTATTACATTCGGCTTTTCACTTTCTTTAGAAATGCGTTCATGTTTTCTAAATTTTTTCTTTTGTCAATCGTAATGGAAATAATTTGCGAATTACCCCAGCAAATAAAATTTCCTATTTTAGGATCATATTTAACCAGAAAACGTCATACTGAAAAAAAAACAAAATTAAGAAAGCTTACGGTAAGTTTTGAACTCACCTTCACCTTATTTATTTTCGGTGATAAAGATAGCGAAAACGAATTGGGAAAGCACTTACTGATGTTTTTCAGAAAAAATCATTCGGTGCCTAAATAGTTCTAGATTTTCCTGATTTCAACTATTTTAAATTATTTTTTATTTTCGGTGGAATTTCCCGTTTTTCTCTGAACAAAAAATTGCAAATTCGAAAATTTAAGCGTAAAAGTTCTTAAAAATTTCGTTAAACCTATTCACCCTATAGAAACTCAGAAATTTGATAGCCAATGCCGCATTTCTAGTATCGAGACTTGGATCTCTCCCGGAACCAAATCCTTGCTTCCCAGCGAATTTGATGTGGGGACAAATTTAAGAAGTAATTGAACACACGAAAATGTGTGGTCAGATGAGTTACTTGCTTGGGGGCGTTTTGAACTTTCCTAAGGATCGCTAGCACCGAAAATATTTTTAGTTTTTTTTTTTCTTCAAGTCTAGGGCAATTTTAGAAGCTTGAAAATAGAAGCCAAGTACTCGCGTATTTATATCATTTAATATAGCTTCAGGCATAATGTTTAAAGTGAAGCCAAAGATGATTTATACTCCTTCTTTAATTGAACTAAAGGCCGCCACGCCATATAGAGTGAATGATTGTATGCTTCAAGCAAAATTTTGCGTAGTCCCAATTTTTGAAGGTGGAATCACATGAAAATTTAAGTTGACGTTGCGATTAGGTGCTTTGGATTAAGACTAATAAGTACACCTAACTAGAATAAATAAAAAAAAGCTAAATATTTTCTACAATTATGTTTGAGTTTTCGAAATCCATCTTTCCCATATCTTAGACCCATGAAAAAATTTAAGAATTTGCCGCCCTCAAATTCTGCCGCCCCGGGCAGTAGCCCAGGTTGCCCATATGGGAAATCCGGCCCTGCACAGGATGGCTGCCGATATTAAACAAACATTAGCGCAAAAAACAGCTGAAAGTGCCTTGGCGTCGCAACACCGAGTTACCTATCCACGACTGAATCACAACCTGCAGAGAAATACATATTTCCAGAATCAATATAGTGCCAAGAAAATATCTTTAATTTTTCATGCCCGTGGAGAATTATTACCATTGAATTATGTGCCACATCGTCCGGATCTGCCATCGACATGCGCTTTGTGCAACATGATGGCTCGAGAGGATACCCGTCATTTCATTGGTACGTGTCCGGTTTTGAAGGAGACTAGGAGAAGCTGCTTTGGAAAGGATGCCCTCACCGACATAGAAGTAGTACATATTCTAAATGGATCCAACTGGGACGACCTATACTATTGTGAACCAGCATTGAAATATCGCCAACGTATAATTGATTGTAATTTCTAAATGATCGAAAAGGTGGGACTGCTGGCTAGATGAACATGCAGAATCGGCGGTGGCCCCCCTTATCGATGTAGTAAAAAAAATCGCTAAACTATACAACATTTTCAAACATTTTCTTCTTCTGGCGCAGCGATGCTTTTTTAACACTCCAAGTGCCGCCGGAGAAGCCATGATCGGGACAGTTTGCAGTCAGGAGGCACATGCAAATAGATGACAGCGAGTGGCCCCTCGTAACTGACGGAGGCTGCGTACCAGCACACACATTTCACTTGTGAGTGTGCTTCTGTGGCTGCGTGGATCCCATATTTCCTGTTTCATTTCATGGCTTCCGAGCGGGAGTACACAATTTCAACCATAAGGTCCCTTCGGGAAGTTAGTGAAGTTCAACTTCATCTGAAAGGGTGACAAATGGTATACAGCTTTGCTTTGTTAACCCTGGAAGGTCATGCTTCGTCGAATCGACTACGCATCACCAAATTTATCCCATTTTTCGTGACAATTCTCATAATTTGCAGCTTAGTTTTCGTACAGCACTTACCGTGCCGATGTACTTGCCGAGTACATTGCGGCTAGACGAAGTAAGCAGGGTAAGTTGGATTTTTGGAAATTGCCCTCGTCGAAACGACGAAGGATGAACTTTGTGTAACTTTTAGATCTCCAGTATCTCTTATGGCTGGTTTTCGCAACAAACAAACAATTGATGAATTCCCCCATCGTCTCTGTCTCTTCCAAGCGCGTGTTGTCCACAACTTTGATCTTTTTCATCGGACGGCTTGGCAAACCCCAGACAGTGTGGGCCGGCATTGCATAGCTGTTAGTAAACGGAATTGGGTACCCTTTCTGATTTTTTCAAACGCATCCCTATTGTTAAATGTCACCGCACGCCACTGCCGGCTAGTGTATGCTTAGAATACATACATATATTTAATACAATATACAGCAGAAAAAAGCTGGACACTTTTCCATAAATTTCCATAATACCTAATTAAATCTTATCCATCCATTATCTTATCTTTTGAAGAACATAGTAAGAGCATTCAAAAGAGCACGAGGGTCCTTTTGTACTTGTATAGACATTAGTTCATCATAGAAATTTCTATAGGCACCTGCCAGTCTCATAACTTCATTGAGTGTTCAATACTGATAGATAGATAGAGCAATTTGTTTGACTTGCCAAGTTTTTGCCGTAATCGTGCTATCGTGTATCGTGTGTGTTTATTTTTAAGTTAACAAAAATCACTACTTGTACTGTTAAATTAAAATTGTTCACACCACTCATCAATTAATAAAAAATTTGACTTCAGTTTCTGAAACTACATATAATTTTACATTAGCTCATTTTTTGAAATAATAACGTTTCTACCAGGATACAAATATCCAAACTTTAGAGAAAATTTAAAATTCCTTTTTATTTATTAAATTTGAATACGGCTCTTTGAACTCTCAAATCTGCAAAGTTGATAGAAGTTTCTAACTATCTATCAGTATACGTAGTAGCAGCGCCCGCTCTAAGGGGGGGCGAGCCGGGCGGTCGCCCGGGGCGCCAAATTTTGGGGGCGGCTTTTTGGCTCGTAAGAAAAAAGTGGAAAAGGCCGAAAAGAAAATATTAATATCAACTTCGATTTAATGGAATTAAAACCATAAAAACTACAGATAATATACAAAAAAAGGAAAGTTGTGTTTAAAAAAAAAATTCTTGCAAGGTTTTAATAACCCACAATTGATACGGAGTACTGCATTCGGAATCAAAAAGGGTCAGGAAAAATTGCCAAAATTGTACGTCCTTGATTCTAGCAAGCGTCTTACTTCCGAAAAGCAAAGTGGGACAGCATATGAAATGAGAAATAAGGAGCCACATCGCATAACACTCACCACATAAAAGCGTTACAATCAACCTCTACTGTGAGAAATTGTATGCCCGAAACCTTGTATGCCTGAGATGACAAATTTTGAACAGGTTGGTTTAGATTTCAGCAAGTTGAGGGATGGAACCACAGTACATATTGTCAGAGCTGCAACCAATCTTCCCTAATATTTTTCTAGACATGCTCATATCGAGATATTGCTAGGTTCTCCCGATTTAACTAGCTAGCTACCCAATTCTCTATAAAAATTATCAAGATGACGCATTTATGAAATTAAACCACTGAAGAAATCAGTTTGCGAAGAGATCCGACTAATTGAAGTTTATCTGCTGCGCAGTGTATAAAGATGTTATCAAAAACTTCTCCAAAACATTAGTAATGAAAACGAGCACCATTGCAAATTTCCAAAATGTTCCCAAGCAGTGTTTTACAAAATGTGTTGAGTCTTTTAGTGAACAAAATAATTTTGCATTGATTTTCAATATTTCTGACGTCGGTGTGAAAGCCTCCAGGTTTCCGTGTGCCCTCTGCCTATTTTTTGACGGTGGTGAAAAAAATGTCGTTCGGGGAATTCAATACTAACCTAAATTTTTGGAACTCCAAATAAACTCTATATCAAGCCTTGCTGAACTGTGGCGAATTTCGCTTAGGAGTCTGAACGAAAACGGAACAGTTTTTTAGTGCATACTTTCTGGGCCTTTTCAGTGGATCAAGATTATATTTTCTGAATTATTAGGGCGTTGGTTCGAGTCCTACTGTCACCATCAATTTTTCTGTTGTCTTTCAAAAAATGCTTCCACCCAACTAACAATTATAGTTCTATATTACTTCGTAGAATATTCTCTTCCAATACTATTAGAAACAGATTTCATGATATGAAAACAGAAAAGTGACATTTGCCGCCGTTTTTTCTAAACCAATAGAACCTTGTATTTTATATCTTATATCATCAGTACTTTCGTGTCCCGTGCATTACCTCCGATAACCAATGTGAACAGATTAAGTATTAATGCCATCTATAGGAAGCTTATAGAATGACACTGATATCTGATGGAAAAAGTAGCGCGCAGCTAGCATTGAACCCATGCCCACTGTATCGCCCGTCCTACGCCTTAACCACTCGACTAATCTGAGCATTGCTCGTAAGCAGTTGGAGTTGCTTCTATTGAAATATTTAACACATTTCTATAAAATCTGTTATGCAATTAATCTTCTCTCATGTGGTTTTACCAATAGTGGCAATAGAAAAACTGACAATCATTCGTTTGCAGTGAGAAGATTTTACAGTTTACAGTTTGTTTCAATCCACATATTTATCAATAAAATGTGCTTAGTTTATTGTGTAGAGATTTTCTTAGCGGCTTCAGAAACTGACAATAATTCAAGACTTCAAAGCATTCAATTGAAGATAGTTGGTTTCCATTTTGGTATTTCAAAGTACTTCATCACTCTCAACTCTTCCAAAAATTACGAAGCCCTTACTCCTACAAAAATGCGATAAACAATTTATCGGATGACAATTTGATGTCATAGTATTAGGATATACAGTAGAACCTCGAAAATTAGAAGACAAAAGTTTCTGCCAATTCAAATTTTCATTTCCAATTCCCAAGTACATAATTTTTTATTCCAAAATAAGTTAGTCACGCACTTTTTCGCACACACTATGTATTATGTACATAAGCGAAACTTTTCGTTCCAACAACTGTACTGTAACGGAAAATTTTACAAAGGTTTCTGAGAAGCTATTCTTCCTTTCACTTTTTTCATTAGAAAATATAAATAACAATTCCAATTTCAGAGGTACCAAGTGAATTAAAAATACGAATTCTAATTTCGGAGTTACCTCTTAAATTAGAAATAGAAATTCCTATTTCGGAGGTACCTCGTAAATTAGAAATATGAATTCCAATTTCAGAGTTAGGTACCTCATGAATTAGAAATTTCCAATTCCAATTCCAGAGTTATGCTAATAGAAAAAAATGTGTACTAATTTCCAAGCAATTCTAATTTTAGCGGATTCTAATTTTCGAGTTTCTACTGTAATCAGTAGTTTATCTGCTATAGGAGAATATTGCATGTGTGTGTTAATTTGTGAGTGATTGATTACATATTTGCTAACACGATTACCCCTGTGTCAAGCCATCCAATAAAAACAATAAAAAAGTATTAATGGAGTACCTATATTTTTTAGCTAAATATTAAGAGCAAGTATTACAGAAGCTTTACAGCACCATCTTTGAATTGCTCATATAATCTACATTTAATTTGCCTTGAATAGTACCTGAGGGGCGGCAATTTGTGCTCTTGCCCGGGGCGGCGTAAGTGCTAGAGCGGGCGCTGATGTATTACTGTTGACATTTAGATTCCAACATTTTAAAAACACCCTTTCAAAGTAAAATATCTTGGTATGTTACCTAAACTCTAATTTGAGCAAATTAGATAATTTTTGAAATTAGTTCTAAACAATAGTCTGCATAATTTAGATATTGGAATCTTTAAATTAAATTAATTTTGTACATCAATTTTCATAGGCAATAAATAATAATTGTACACAATATTAATTAATATTAATGCTTCTTGAAAATCTATTTTTGTATTGGTCTAATTAAACGCATTCCAGAATCGAAGGCGTTAACACTTTTTATTATAGCAATCCAAAAATATATTTACTATGTATCCAGTTTGGATACAAGTATTAAACGGCGGATATACAGGCATTTTTATACCCTTCGGTCATAGAGTGAAAGGATATATTAACTTTGCCATGAAGTTTGTAACGCATTGAAGGCAGCATCTCCGACCATATAAAAAGTATACATACACTGAGAAAAAAAATCCTGTAAATTCAAAAAATACGCATATGATTCAAAGAGATTCAAATATGATTTTGCTTCGTATTTGTTTACCTTTGAATCATTGTATAATCCCTTTATTTCAAACGGATTTCCCTTTGAACTAATAAGATATTCCTTTTGAAAGTCTATCTATAATCACTTTAAATTAAAGTGATGCAGTGTCAATTTAATCAGGTCACAACCATAAATCGAAAGGATTTCCTTTTAATTTAAAAGGATGGACTCTTTGTTTTAAATGCATGAACTCAAAAGAATACTTTAAATTACACCAAAAGAAGTAATTTTCACAGGGTGTTCTTTCCCTGTGAAAATTACAAATTAAATGAGTTTCATTTCATTTACCTCTTTACGCTCTAAAATGCATAATAAATTACCTGCCTAGAGTGGGATTCGATCCCGCGACCATATGATTTGAACACTAACGCCCCTACCTACTACACCACACAGACTATACGGGACGACGTTTATAATTTACACCATACATTGTGACATCGCTCTACCACACTGCCGACCAACTGCGAGTGTAAACAAAAAAAAAATCCTATTGAAAATTTGGATTTAAAGGATTTCCCATTAATTTAAAATGATTTCCTATTGGAAATTTGGATTTAAAGTATTTCCCATTAATTAAAAAAAAATGAATTTGAATTAAAGCGATATATATTTAAAAGGAAAGGATTATATTTAATAGGAATGTAACTCGATTTGAAAAGGATATCGAGTTAATTTTAAGGGACGTTATTTTTCTCGGTGTATATGATCAGTCGATTGGGCGATGTCAGTCTATCCGTCAGTTGCCACGCGTTTTACTCGGCCAATTTAAAAGCTTCTTTTTTTGCTGCAGGCAGTTTGTATATTTGGAATCGGTAAAATCGGACAATGGGGTCATGGGGCTGCCATACAAACCCTACTCCTCAAATTAGATTCTTCTAAGAAAAACTTTTTTATTTTTATACCAATTTCAGCCAAATTTCACACAAATGTGTTTCTATTGTAACATATGTAAGAATGGATCAAATCCGACCATGGGGTCGTGGGACTGCCATACAAACCCAACCCCCATTTTGGTTCTTCTAAGAAAAATTTATTTCCCCGCTCTATGGCTCACTTGGTTAAGTCGCACTCTACGATGCTAGTAATCTAGAGGTCCGGAGATCGAATGTATCTGCAATGTAACGTTGACTCGAAGTAGCCTATAAACGGCGGAGTGAACGCATCATGTCCTACAAGGGGTTACGATACAGAGAAGAAGAAGCATTTTTTACACCAAAACCTTCAATTAATGTGTCTTTATCAAAGCAACTAAAAAGATAAAAACAAATAGAACCGTGCTATGGGGCCATGCTCCCGCATCCCCCTATAACATTTTCTGAGTAAATATTTTTTATTTCACCACGTATTCCAACCCAACCCCACAAAAATATTGTTTTGTCAACGAACTTTTGTGAAGGCAGAAGGGAAAGAATGGAGGGGGGTGGTTAAATACAAGTCGTAGGTATGCCCGAAAAAACTTTTAGCCCGAGGGGAGCGAAGGGTATCCAAATTTTTGCCGCGCCCGAAATTAGCCTCGGTCTCGTTCGATGAGTTCTCAACAAAAGGAAACACAGGCAAACGTAAGGATGGATATACACATATCAACTGAATTTATAAGCGTTATCGTTTCTCCGGATCAAGAAAAAGGAACTTATATGAACCTACAAAATCAATTTTATATGGGTTTTTTGAAAATAAGAAAATTTCTAAAAAACCTTAAAAAGTAGAGATTTTTTTCTTTTCCTCGTTGTTTTAACTGCTCTTAAATTGCGCCACTTAACTTAATTCGCTCATTTTGAAGACCTTGATTACCCTAGGCCTAGATCGATTTCGAAAGCAATTATTTCTCGTCTACTGATTGGAATAAGTTGAAAACTTTTATGTAAACAATAGCTTTTCATGTGAATAATTTATTCAAAAGTCGAGTAAATTGGAGGAATATTATCTAGCCGCGAAAGATAGCATGTTTGTGTCGCATGATTGATAGCTACAAATCTTATATGTATATGGGGGTGATTCGGGGACACAGAGTTGCGTTTTAATTTAATTTTAAACAAATAAAATTAAAGAATAAGACTAATATGTACTCGTACATGCGATTTTATTATTGTTACTCGTAAAATTACATAGCAGAGACGTACACAGAAAATATTTGGTCAGGGAGTCCAGCGCAAAAGCATATCCCAAAGTTGCCAATCGCTACCAAATCACTATATGATTGCTAAAGAAGATGACAATTTATTTTAAAGCTTAAAACAATCAATTTTTGAATCAAAATGAATGAACTGTACGATACTAGATTCTTGAACAAAAATTATACAATACGAAAATATAAGCCTTAATCACCTCTATTCTATATTTTTATTGCGGTAATGCGAAATGCGACTAGAGAAACTTCTTTTCACTACTATCCAGGAGCCTTATTTTATTATAAGGACTCATGTCCGTTTATATTTAATAAAAAATAAGTAAATATTCTCTCTAAAAGTAGTGTGACCAATTCTTGATCTACATTATGCTTCGTACTTTAGAGGTGCGAACTCTGAGTCTTGTGTTTTATTATTATTATAATTATTACTCTTCTTTTTAGTAGTCTGGCTGGTCTAGCGATTAATGCGCGCATCTTCGGTGAACAGGGTCATGAGTTCGAATCTCACCGTGGATCATGGTGTTTTTCGAACTCACGAGCTTGTGACGGACTATGATCTCACTCAGATGTTAAACGAGTACCCATTTATGGGGATAAATAACACGTCAGCGTGAGCGTGATGCTGATCTCATTACCTCAACAAAAAGCAGATAAGATCTTGGAAAAAGGATGTCACTAACACATCCTGCGGCCTTAGTCCAATGCTGGATTGTCGCGCCTGTTATTTTTTACGACTCTTCTCTTTTGGAGATTTAATGAATTTTAATAAATTGTCATCCTGATTTTTTTTTTAAATTTTAATGACATTTCATATTTACTTTTTTTCCTGACTCGCCAGTTTTCGAAATGACGGTAACTAACAATTTTAAATTATTTGTCTAAAAATTCTTCTTCTTTTAATATAATAAGTGTAATATTCGGCAGTCCATCTCCTTATAGGCATCTCAAAAATCAGTTATCAAGAACGTTTTTTGCCTTATTTAATGAATCTTCTATCTTATCTATTACTTCTATTAACGAGCAATACTGGTAGCTACACTGGAAATTATGCGTGCAAGTGTGAAGTCAGAAGTTCAGGTTGAGTAACCTGAAAAAAGAATAAATGCTAAAAAAAGCGAATTCTATCAAACCGATCTCACAAGTATGTACCGCAATCTGTTCATCTTTTTTATGACAGATGACTTATCTTTTGATGTCTTTTTGCATGTAGTTTACCATCAATGAAAATATTAAATGTATGCATTTATAATTTATTCATGTACATATGTATTGACTTTTTAAGGGTTACATTTCTTGAGATCTTGTTTTGTACATACATATTACAGTCTCCGTCATACACTTTACATAAGTTCACGGCCGGCATTTTAAACAGGTTCACTATTGCTTTACTTTGTAGCGAAAACAGCCCAGATAAGTAAAAATTCAGTTAAATAAATGCGAAATGAGATCTTATTTCTGTATTATATTTGCTCATTAAATTTATTATATTTTCAAGTTCACGCAAAAGAAGCTTTTTTCTTTCGATAAGCGCATACGATCATGTATGTACATATGTAGGTATATGTAATTTTTTTTTTTTGAGCTAACTTCTCTTGAATTCTATTTTTAACGACATAACGGTAAATCGGTTTATTCTACAACGAAATCTATGTTTTAACCCTCGTCCAGTGGCAGATTTTTACAACGCTTGTAGGCGGCAAAGGTACATTTGTACCTTAGTACTTCAATCTTCGGTTCAAATCGAATCATTAATGATTTTAGAAGAGCTTGGAATGTTTGATTTGCAAGTTGTGGAGCCTTTGGTCATTACGTGATTTGAAATTACAAAATGAGGTTTTGTTTTGTTTCTAATGTTTTTTAGGGGGGCTAAGCTCGAATCCGGAGCTTTCACCAAAATGTTGTTCCGCATAAAAAAAAACAAATTTTCGGAGTTTTTCCATTTTTCTGGCCTAAAACTCCGAAACTGTACATTTCTGCGAAAACCTGTCTATGAACACGTTAGTAGAGAAAACATGATGGGTCCAATGCGACATTAATTTTCAAAATGCGTTAAGCGGTATCGACTTAAGTGAAGTTATCCAGCCCACATCTACAAATTACGCTCGTAACCGTTTGTTCGGCAGCAGCTATGTTTGTTCGTGAGTGTTCGTCAATTAAAATCGTTTGTTCATCTCTAATTATTTAACAACTTTCAAATAAGGAGTTTGAACATAGCCCGCCATCTGTAAATATGTTCGGGTAGGTATAAATTTGGTATCAATCGACGTTTGTTCGTTGTTTTGTGCGTTTGTTCGTCCTGGAAACGCAAGGTAAGGTAAGGTTATTAGGAAAAAAACAGAATACCAGACACAAACCGTTGCGTGTTTTTTATATTCCAATTCAACTGATTTAAATATTCCAATTCAACTGCTTTGAATATTAAAAACAAGCAATGGTTTGTGTCTCGTCTTCTGTTTTTCCTTAATTGATCCTGAATCCTTGCGTTTCCAGGACGAACCAACGTCGATTGATACGAAATTTATATTTATCCGACCATATCTAACGATGGCGGGCTAAGTTAACACTCAGGATTTTAAACTTGCTTTAATTAAATAATTAGAGACGAACAAACGATTTTAATTGACGAAAAATCGCGAACAAACGTAGCCGACCCCGAACAAACGTTTCCGAGCGTGATTTGAAGATGTGGGAGGGCTAACTTCACAACTTCAATTGAAAATCATTTCTTTGACGTTTGTTTGCGATGTTGACCCTGTTTCGCAACTAAATTTTGGTGGGAAGCTACGGATTCGGGCTCAGTACCCCAAAACAACATAAGAGCAAACAAATCATTACATTTTGCAATCTCAATTACTAGGTTTATCACGTGCTTACTACACTAAATTGCAGTAGTGGAAAAATTTATAAAATAGTAATTGTGATTGATTGTTGTTGGGAAATTGTGAATCATTCTAGCAGAAACCTACATCTAGGGATCGCTGGAAAAAAAAAGAAAAAAAAAAACAAAGACATGTGGAACATTCTATAGCAGATACCGACGACATACAATTCATTCAAGTTTATACGACCCCCGAACAATTTTGGAAAATTGGTTGTATGCTCCTGCTCTCTTCAAGCGAAAATTTCACAAGGAACTCATTTAACAAATAAGAAATAATACGTGATGAATAAAAATTATTTGTGATGAAGGAAATCAAGCTTTAAAATCCAAAATTTTAGCTATTTTTTTTACAAACCTAATTACCACTAGGTGTTATAGAAAAGGAATTCGAAAACCTTGTATTGGTTGCCCCAAGTCTCCAATATTTCAAAAAGTTTGCTATGTCGGTAAAAGTGGTTAGATTGAAATCAAACAACCGGAAATCGCTTTATGATTTGACCTGGTCGTTATAAATTGATACATCCAAGGAGCTTGATCAGTACTAGTAAAATTCCTAAATGAAATACTTACACTCCCAGTCACTTGAATAGGGACAGCCTTTTCGAGAGTTGTTTATCTCAAAATATCCTCTTCCTTGCAGCAGAGAGCATAACTCAGTATTAGTTTACAAAGGCTATTATGTTGCTCATAGTTTGCGAGAAAAAAAAATTAAACATTTAATAACAACAGTTAAGTTTCATTAACATTATGCTGATGCACTAATAAATTCGATGTTCAAAATTGCGGGTCACTTGAATAGGGACAGTTGCGATTCCGTCGTGATTTCGTCACATCTTAACATTTTTTGCTTTAATCCGCTCATATTGTGTTTTGACTTTAATTTTTGCAAGTTTCGGTAATCATGGGTAGAGCAAAAGCATTAAATACTGCGCAAATGGCTCAAATCGATGTTTTGAGAAATGAACAATACAGTTTACGCGAAATTTCGAAAATAGTGAAAAAAAAGTAAATTGGCTGTGTTTAACTATTTAAAAAATGAAAGTGGATATGGACGAAACATGAAAGGGCGCACGCGAGGAGCCCTAACCACCAAAGAGAAAAGGTCAATTCTGCGAGCCGCCTCTAATTCTGCACTATCAGTGGCTAGAATTGGAACTTAAGTCGGCGTTACAGCTAGTTTATCAACAGTGCAACGTGTAATAAGGAATTCCTCACATCTAAAACGAAAAAAATTTCAGAAAAAACACCATTAGACTCATAGAGGAAAAGCCATCGTTAGGATTTTGCTTGCCTTGACAGAAACCGTTCGTTTTTACACAGATCGTGGAAAAAGAAATGGTACCCGTCTGGGCCATCCGGGTTCAATTTCTTTTCATCCGAAAAAAACTACCTTGTTCCACCCTGTCGCCATGACATATTTTGGCGAGCAAAATCCTGACGATGGCTTTTCCTCTTTGCGTTTAACGGTGGGTTTTTTTGAATTTTCTTCCGTTTTAGGTGTGAGGAATTCCTTATTACACGTTGCACTCTTGATAAACTAGCTAACGCTGACTTTAGCCCCAATTCTACCCACTGATAGTACAGAATCGGAGTCGGCTCGCAGAATTGCCCTTTTCTCTTTGGCGGTTAGGGCCCCTCGCTGGCGCTCTTTTATCTTTCGTCCATATCCACTTTTATTTGTTAAATAGTTAAACACAGCTTATTTACTTTTTTTCACTATTTTCGAAATTTCGCGTAAGCTGTGTTGTTCATTTCTCAAAACACGATTTGAGCCATTTGCACGATATTTAATGCTTTTGCTCTACCCATGATTACCGAAACTTGCAAAAATTAAAGTCAAAACACAATATGAGCGGATTAAAACAAAAAAAGTTAGGATGTGACGCTAGCACTTTCGAAATCACGACGGAATCGCACTTGTCCCTATTCAAGTGACCCAATTTTAAACATAAAATTTATTAGTGCATCAGCATAATGTTGATGAAACAAAACTGTTGTTATTAAATGTTTAATTTTTTTCTCGCAAACTATGAGCAACATAATAGCCTTTGTAAACAAATACTGAGTTATACTCTCTGCTACAAGGAAGAGGATATTTTGAGATAAACACCTCTCGAAAGGGCTGTCCCTATTCAACTGACCGGGAGTGTATGTACTGCACTTGATTCTCAACCTATTGATGATATCATATGTCTGTCTAAGCATAAGCATTTACAAAAAATATTTTAATTGCGTCTTATGTATATTTTCTGTCATACAAACAGGGCCGGATTTAGCCTCTATGGCGCCCCTGGGCAGTAACGAATTTGTCGCCCTCCGCCACCACATAACGTAAGCTTGAAGGTATAGCAGTTGTCAGCTCAAAAAGGAAATGTAGGCAAAACGTTAGCGGGCGTATGTGACAAAATTAAAAATTTAATATTTTTTACCAGTAAACGTATTTTGTTCGCTTGAAAATTTTTTATGTCGCTTCCCAGGGGAGGAATCCAGGTGTGTGTGCACCTCCCAAAATTGTTTTAGGAATGATTGAAACTCCAATGATAACAATGAAAACTGTACAATTCTTATTACATTCGGTTTTCACATTTTTAGAAATGCGTTCATGTTTCTAAATTTTTTCTTTTGATCGTTTTGGAAATAATTTGCGAATTACCCCAACAAATGAAATTTCCTATATTAGCATAATATTTAACTAGAAAACGTCATACCGAAAACACCCAAAATTAAGAAAGCTTACGGTAAATTTTGAACACACCTTGACCTAATTTGTTTTCGGTGATAAAGATAACGAAAACGAATTTGGAAAGCATTTACTGATCAGGGTTGCCGTTTTCAGATTTCTAAGTGTAACATTTATATGATAAAATTGTAACATTTTTAGGTTGAGTGTAACAAATTTGAAGATCTTGTTGTTAATGAACAATTTTAGCAATAAATGTGCGCAAGTCCGAATTGAATGATTGCTTCACAAATAGTAGAGAGCTATAAATTAAAATAAAGGAGTTTTAAAATATCTGACTTTTTCCGAAAATGTTATCTGTTTTGTTCCATAAACATTTTTGACTAAGTTGGTTTATAGGAGAAACGATATGTCAAAATTTCCTCAATTCGAACCCACTATTTCATAACAGATTTAATACAAAAAACTATTGGTTACAAATCTCACAATTAATAATGACACTACTCGGGACAGTAGCTTAATTTCCAAATGACTGAAGGGGCAGATCATTTCTTAATGTTGGCGCAAAATGAGATGCTTCCTTCAGTACATCATTACATATACAATATAATCGAACTTAATTAATATTACATGACCAAACTAAAGGATACATATAATGAACCGAAATACATACAGTAACATTATTATCTGTCCTTGAGCTAGACTTATTCCGTTCCGAAATCAACTTCGATATTGCGTGTTGTACTCTAACCTACTCCAAAAACCTAAATTTTGTATGCAGATACGCGGGTCAGTAGGTTGATTGAATCCAAAAACACCAGCACGTACAACTCGCGCCAACTTATGATGTGCTCTAAAATGGAGTCAGCAAAAAATCCGGCAGCAAAAAAAAATGCACTCGCTAGTGTTTCGGGTAAACAATTTAAATTTAATAAATTTGAATTAAATTATCACGTTCCCTTTTAAATGCTACTTTAATTTAAACTGAATTTCGTGCCCTTACATTCCAAATTTTTTGAAAAATTTGAGCTACCGAAAGTTTTAATTTGCGTCAATGTAGAACTCAACTCTTTTACTGAACTAACTCGAAGGCTTGGTGCAGTTTGCTGCTATAATTGAATGATGAACGCTGATTCTAAATCAACAAGGGAGTTGATGCCTCCACTCTTGCCGATTGTAACAAAATTGGTCGGGGTGTAACATTGTAACAAGAAATCGAAAATTGTAACAAAATGTTACAATTGTAACACGAGTGGTAACGCTGTTACTGATGCTATTCAGCAAAAGTCATTCGGTGCCTAAAGAGTTCTAGATTTTCCTGATTTCAACTATTTTAAATTATTTTTTATTTTCGGTGGAATTTCCCGTTTTTCTCTGAAAAAAATTTCAAATCCGAAAATTTAAGCGTAAAAATTCTTAAAAATTTAGTTAAACCCGATAGAAGGTAAAAAATTGATAGCCAATGCCGCATTTCTAATATCGAGACCTCTCCCGAAACAAAATCCGTGCTTCCCAGCGAATTTGATGTGTGGACAAATTTAAGAAGTAATTGAACACACGAAAATGTGTGGTTAGATGAGTTACTTGCTTGGGTGTTTTTTTAACTTTCCAAAGGATCGCTATCACCAAAAATATTTTTCGTTTTTTTTTTCTTCAAGTCTGGGGCAATTTTAGAGGCTGAAAACAGGAGCTGGCAGCCAAGTGCTAGCGTACTTATACATATAATTTAATGTGGCTTCAGGCATAATGTTTAAAGTGAAGCCAAATATGATGTATACTCCTACTCTAAATATACTCATGAACTAAAGGCCGCCACGCCATTCAGAGTGAGTGAGTGTACGCTTCAAGCAAAACTTTTCAGTAGTCCTAATTTTTGGAGGCGGAATCACATTATAATTTGAGTTGAGGTTGCGATTAGGTGCTTTGAATTAAGACGAATATGTACCTACATCTAACTAGAATAAATTAAAAAACCAAACCATTTTCTAAAATTATGTTTGAATTTTCAAAATCCATTTTTCCCATAATTTGAGACCAATGAAAAAATTTAAGAATTTGCCGCCCCTCAAATTCTGCCGCCCCGGGCAGTAGCCCAGGTTGCCCATATGGGAAATCCGGCCCTGCATACAAAATATTATATGAAGGTACACTTGTACCTTTGCCGATGCGAAAGGGTATAAAATGAATTAAGTGCGGGACGTACAACCGTTTTGTACAACTTGCCCTTTAGCTTCAGTGGCATTTTCTTATCGCAGAAAACTCCAGAGTTATCTCGCCACGTCATCCACCCAACCTTTGTGCGATGTTTGATGTCATCACCGCATGTAGCTCCGTTGTTCACCATCGAGCCAAGGTACTTGAACTTGGTACAAGACTTAAGCTGCTCTCCTTTGACGTACATATCTGGTATCGGTGCATCTGGGTCTGAGAATGGGCAGCATAAGAACTCAGTCTTTGTTATACTTACCCTCAGTCCATGCTCCTCCAGAATGTCACACCATTTTGTAAGGGCAGCTTGCAAGGGAACGATGTTTGGGCTACTGAGGACTATTTCATCGGCAAAAAGAAGAGATATTTCTAGGCCGTCGGATATACGTGTTAATAACTAGCACATGATGATGTTGAAGAGCAACGGACTCAATACACTGCCCTGGTGTAATTCGACATTCACCGGAAATTCTTCTGATTCACCGGCTGTGCATCTAACCTTAGTCGTAGCTCTATCATACATGTCTCGTATCATCCTGAAGTATGCCTCAGGGACATTAAGTGCTCTCAAGGCCAACCATATCAGATCACGAGGTACTCTATCGAATGCCTTTTCCAAATCAATGAACACAAAGTGCAAGTCCTTTCGTGAAATTTGGAATACATATTGTAGAATAAATACGTAGAGATGTCAGATAATTTCAGACAGATCGGACCCATAGAAAAAAAATTACGTTTTTTTTTAACGAAAAAGGAACATTTGTACCTATTCCGCTGGATGGGGTTTAAAATGCCCTAGATCGACACCGCTCGACTAACCATGGTACGGTAAAATTGACTGGTCAGTCCGATTCTAATGAAATTAATGGTGACAGGAGCTTATGTAAAATCCTTAAATTTTGTACAACAAGCTAAGCCAAGTTTTTTTTATTTGATATTTCGGATCTCTGGCGATTTGTCTTAAGAATGCTCAAAAGTTTTAGGACACACGGAAATGCACTGAAGGTACAGGGTTAGCTAGGTAGACGAACAATAAATTCAGCATTTGTTGTTACATCGGAAAGTGTGTTATAAAAATTACATACCCTGTTTTTTTTTATTTTTCATTGTTGTGATCTTTTGATGGTTCGAGTAATCTTTCATGTGGCGCCTAAATCTCGTGAGCCCAACCGCAACGCGGGCCCTAATGCGCCGCCCTTGATCAGTACGATAGATATTTCAATGTGTGTTTTGAAGCGGTCTTCTGCTCATTCTGGTGCATTTTGAAATGTAAGTTCTGAGCTAAATTTGTGGGTTTCCAGAAAAATATGAAGTGTACTTATTGTAGAACAATAATAAAAAAACGGATACCGGCAAAACCACTTGCCAAAAAAAAAACTGACCGAAAACTGAATGCAATCGTGAAGCATACTAAACACAGAATGAAAAACGGATAAATATTATGTCTTTTTGGGGTTGGGTTGGCTGTATACTTCAACACTTGTATGGGCTTAATTTTTTTTGGCCCAAAGTACATTTTGAAGGCAATTTGAGAGTGGATTGGCGAATTTTAAATAACTACAAAAGCCAAAATCAATTATTAATATGGTTCATTTGTTTTACGTGCATTTTTTGTTTAACAAAAGGGTCAACGGGTCAACTTTCTTGTATGAATTTTCGTTACTAAAATCTGCCCGTGCTGGAAAAACTTTTTTATTGAATGGTCGTGGGCTCTACACATGCTACGCATAAAACGATGGTGGTAGTCTTCTAACATTTAGTTTTCCTAGGAAAAAAAAATTGATTCCCTCGTCCCAACGAAATCATTTAGAAAACTTCTATTCTATTGGTGAAGTGAGATGCCAACCTACACTGCCTGTCATAACAATAGCCGCACCATAAGACGGACTGATCCTTGGAAATTTAAAGAGAGCACAGTTATTCCACACACTATAAACAAAAGGGATACTTCAAACACAAATAATTTCACAAAAAGTTTCCTTCAATTTCAAACCGATATTTTTTCTATAAAGGATAAACTAAATTTCCGGTCTGTCATAACTATAGCCGCACTTGGAATTATTATAGCAAAAACTGATTAAAAAGCAGAGATTGAGGAAATAAATAACGGGAGAGATCCTTTTGGAATAAAATAGACTCTGAGAGATTGTTTTGTTTATGTTTCACGAAATCATTTTAACAGTTTTTCGAGTTTTCGGCTTATTAGCTTGTAAGCATCGCCAGCCGCTGCTTTTACATAGAAAACTTTCTGAACTCGTGTTTTTTTTTAAGAAATTTTACGTTATAATGTTTCTCGAAGGTTTCCTGTCTAATTTGGGTCAATGGGAGGTTCCTCTCCAACATTTGAAACATTGCAACCAACTTTAAGTACTACGACTGGTAAGAGATGATGCAATCTCTTCCGTTATGTGTCCATTCCGCTGTATTAAATGGAATCAGTTTATCGTCAGGACAAGGAAGGAACTCTGTCCAAAATGGAAAATCTGGAAAGTGCACATTAAAAGTATTGGACAGGATAATCTGCCTATAGAATATGTACTTGATTTCGTCACTTCCAGCATAGGAAAAACTTCTAAACTTCAATACTTTTAATCTCAATTCAAATTTTGGACAGAGTTCATTAATAGTGTTAAGCAGCGTTGATTATCGTGTTTAAAAGTTGATGTAACAACCTCTAATACAGTAAAAATTTCTCTGGAATATCCTAACGATAAACTGTTTTCGTTTTAATACAGAAGACATGGCACATAACGTATTTTCTAGCCAGAGATTGCATCATCTCTCGCCAATCATTGCACTTAAAGAAGGTTCCGATGTAACAAATGCTACGGAGGTCGCCCCTCCTTCGTCAAAATTAGACAGGACATTTTTAGGAAACATTATTACGGTAAATTCATAAAAAAAATACATTTCAAAGAGTTTTCTATGTAAAAGAAATGGTTATCGATACTGACAAGTCAATAAGCGAAAATCTTGAAAAACCGTTATAATGATTTATTGAGGAATAACCAAAATAATTCCTCGGAGTCAATTTTATCTAAAAAGGAAAGGAAAGGATAGCCTGAGCGACGCAGAAGTAATCGGTCTCCTAAATGGATCTAATTGGGATTTGCTCTACGAATTTTGCAAGGTGGCGTTGAATTACCGCAAATGCATTAGAAATGGAGACTTTTAAATCATAAATAAAATACTAACGCAGTAACATCGGTCGTGGAAGTTAGATGTGGGTAGGTGAACATGCAGAATACGGAGTTGGGTGAACTTCACCACCCACTTCTAACATTTCACATATAAAACTAAATTACAATAAAATATGAAACAAAGTGAATTTAAACCAAAAAAAAATATATAAAAAAAAACTAATGAAAGCCCATAACAAATGAATAATATTAATATAATATATAGCTATGTAAACAAATAGTAAATAATGCAATTATATACATTAATCAATCCTGGCAGACGGCTGCATGCCACGCCATTCTATGTTTTGCAATTTACTTTTATAAAATACCTGTATTTGAATTTGAAAATTTAATAAAACATCTATCTATCTATCTAAAAAGATTTTTCCCGTTATTGATTTCCTCAATTTAGGCTTTACAGTTTTTACCATACTGACTCCAAGTGCGGCTATAGATTTAGATTTTGCTTTATAGCAGAATAACGCTTTGAAATAAAAGATTTTTTTTTGTGGAAGTTTTTGTCTTTGTAATATTCCCTAAGTATATAATATGTGGAATAACTGTGCTCTCTTTTAAATTCCAAAAGTCAGTCTGTCTTATGGTGCGGCTATAGTTATGACAGACAGTGTATATTCGATTTTTTCCCATACATAATAATCTATAAAGAGAAATTTCCGAAATGGAAAGCTGCTTATTTGAACAGTGTCTCTAGAGTTGCTTTCATTTGGTATAGTTGAATCCATCAATTTAAGTAGTTTTAACTCTCCTCCCATATACTGCCGGAATATACAGTGCTTACCTCAAAAAAGAAAAACAAATGCCGGAATACAAGAGGTTGATTCTAAGAGTCTACAATTCGCCAATTTGTGGGTGATCCGAAAAGGGTGTGCAAAACGATTGCCGGATTATTGCGATTATAATGTATGTATCAAAATTTCATTATTGAGAATTCATACCTTTTTTTGTTCGTGCTCAATTTCGAATTGAGAATCTCTTTTCGTCAGTTTTGTCAAAATGATGTATGATTTTTAGCAAACCAGTTAAACCAGTTCTTGTTTGTTGATAGAATTCTTGTATGTCATTACTGATGACAATTTTAACAGTGTGCATCCCAGTTAACTTTATTTTTTTAGTCACCTGCATCAATCGCTTAATTTTTATGTTTAATTAAAACTATATGATCTTTTTCCAGTAAATCAAATCAACACAATCAATTACTATGGCTGGCTCATTCCGTTATAAGCTGGGAATAAACGAAATCAAAACACAAAAAACGGAATTTTGGCGTGCGCTTACCGGTGAATTTGTTGGTAAGTTATCATGTCCATCAACATCAATTTGTGTCATTTATGGACACACGTTGTCCCCTCTTAATTCAACATCATCATCAGACATCAATCATCATAACAATGGACACAATAAGGAGCCATGCTAACGAATTGTCATATTTGCATAAATGATTAGAATTGTTATTGTCGTGTTTAAGTTTCAGTTTAGCACAGAAGCCACACACACAGCATATAGGCGGAAAATTGATGTTTAAACAAAATATTCAATTTTCTATTAACTCTGTTACTCGTCTATTATGTATTAGTATTCTTACTGGAGCAACTACATTACAGACTAATTAACATGTAATTTTACTGTGCTTTCTTTTGAATCTTCTAGGCATCTTTTTGTTGAACTTCTTCGGATGCGCAGCATGTACGCAAGCACCCAATACAACATACATTGCTTTGGCGTTTGGCTTGGCCGTTTTCGTAGCGATTATGGTGGGTAACTCTTTTGTTAATTAAAAAAAAACAGTAACGTTGGTTTTTATTCGTTTTAAAGAAGTTCGTAATGACATAATGTAAATTTTTAATGAGCCATTGTGTTTCGATTGTGATACGGTTTATACGGCAGGAAATGTCAAATAATTTAATGTCTTTGAATACGCCTGTTTTATATCAATTTCTATAATATTCATTGGAATATTCAGAAGTTCGACATTTTTACCGGAAGGGAGTTGAAAATAGCTATGCTATGAATTTTGTTCGAATACAGAGACGATTGACAATTAATTCAAAAAAATAGATATCTAATTAAATTTTGATTTTACAGGTGGTCGGTCACGCCAGTGGAGGACATGTCAATCCGGCCGTTACAGTCGGTATGCTTGTTGCTGGAAAAATTAGCATAGCGAAAGCAATATGTTATATTATAGTACAATGTGCGGGCGCTATTGCAGGGACGGCGGCAATAAAGGTATTCCGATGCATACTTAAAATAAATTGATTTTGGTGACATTCATTTGATTTTTTAGGCGTTGTTAGATGAAAAGCATCTAAACGGTCTTGGTCATACCGATCTAGCTGAAAATGTTACTCAACTTCAAGGACTCGGTATGGAATTCTTTTTGGGATTCGTACTCATCATTACTGTCTTCGGAGTTTGTGATGAAAATAAGCCCGGTAGGTATACATTTTCAAACTTATTCACATCTACAGGGTGGCCCATATAAAAGTATTTGATTTGTTGGCATATCGTACCATAAGAACATAATAATTGCATCAGCGCGTGGTTTACATTTTGAGAAATGCTCTGTTTAGTTCGGGATCACATAATAGGAGATAATTAGACCCGTCCGTGCGGTGCTTTCTGAAAATGCGACTGGCGAAGCGCTGACAGTTAATGGAGAATGGTATCGAGAAATGTTGGAAAGTTTTTTTGCCTTTATTCAAAGGCCAAACATGTGGTTTCAGACAGACGGAACATCTTGCAATAACGTTCAAGCGACAATAAACATTTTTTTCTGAACTGTTCGAGACAAGAATTATTTCTAGAGGAGCATCAATAAACTGGTCGGTCTGCAGATTTTGGGTTACTTAACATAAAGAGTTTACGCAAATAATCCAGTGGTTCTTAACCTTTTGCACATAGTGACCATTTGATAAAATTCGTTAGTTGTCGCGGACAATTTAAAATGTGTAAGGAGCCATTAAAATTATGAAGTCTTGTTCTGAATACCATGTCTTGCGGTGATCGTGATTGCATACCTCGGTTATATCAATAGGAAAACTAAAGGAACTAATTCAGTTTAAGAGTATTCTGCTATACTTTTTACGTCACCATGCAAAATATGGCATAACTAAGCAAAGTTAACAAAAATTCAATTCAATATACTGTAAATGCTTTTAGAAAATAGCATCTTGTCTATACAATAAGACTAACCACTAGATAAGATGTCGAGAAATCGGCCCCCAGAGATAGCTCATAATTTTTAAGCCCGAATTTTATTTTATCACATGGTAAAGCTCTTCGTTACAGTTCTTACTGGAAGAAAAATGTTTTTTCAGATAAATTCTTAAAAATATAGAATAAGGATTGCATGTCCACGTTGAACCAAAAGACACATTTCGAAAAGTTTTCAGCAGTGTCACTGAAGATCAATAATAGCTCATCTATCTTAATTCAGCAATGTAAAATACCAGAGCCTATGGCCACAAAAGAATGTAAACTGCATAAAGTAACGAGACCGAGTTCTAATCGTGCGAATAGCACGATGAGTGTATACCATTTCTCAGTCAAGTTGATAACTATGGAACATCAAATTCGTAACTTTGGAACATCAAATTCGTAACTTTGGAACATCAAATTCGTAACTTTGGAACATCAAATTCGTAACTATGGAACATCAAATTCGTAACTTTGGAACATCAAATTCGTAACTATGGAACATCAAATTCGTAACTTTGGAACATCAAATTCGTAACTTTGGAACATCAAATTCGTAACTTTGGAACATCAAATTCGTAACTTTGGAACATCAAATTCGTAACTATGGAACATCAAATTCGTAACTTTGGAACATCAAATTCGTAACTATGGAACATCAAATTCGTAACTTTGGAACATCAAATTCGTAACTGTGGAACATCAAATTCGTAACTATGGAAAATCAAATTCATATGTAATTTATTAGGTCCATATTCTCGATCGTTTTAAATTTTATTTTAATTTGATATGTGTACATATATATTTATACATATATTTTCTAATAGAATTTCCTCAACAACTGTTTTCATCGGAAAATGAAATATTTCCTATTTCGCAGTAGCTAGAAGGTTTAAAATGCTAAAGGTCATAAATCAAACATAATATATTTTCTAACTATGTAAATTCTCAATTTTTTTATTATAACCCTATTATCTAAACTAAAATACTATTTATTAATAAAATCTAACGACGAACACCTGAAAATAGAATAGAATTAACGATCAACATCCTTTGAGCGAATTAATGGTTATACCTTGAAATATATTTATTCTTCGTTTAATCGTATGGTCGTTTGGTTTTCTCGTTATGTAAGTCTGAAATTCAGATAACTAGCCACCACAATTCCTTTGCTAAAACGGTCCTTACCGTGTACAAGTTTTCTGGATCTAATAAATCTGGATATTTAGCTCGCGCGAAATATTCAATCTGACACTAATCAATTAGCAAGCAAAATTCATTATAGAAGTATGGCGCTTACCAGGTTATATGAATAAGGCGCAAATTATAATTAAATCAATGCAGCTCCTCTCCTGCAGCGGCAAGTGGCAATATGGACAGCATTTGTTGCACCCAATTTGCGCAGTCCGTAACGGTAACTTCATTCATTCCCTCAGTGATAAGATCTGTTAGAACATAGTCTCTCAAAACGTCCGCCATTATGCTTCTAACATGAATTTTGATTTTTGAGAATGCCTTTTCCACCGGATTCAACATCGGAGAGTACGGTGGTAAGAATTTAATAAAATAATTTAAACAATATAGTAATGTAAAGAATTTAATAGTTAATCCATTTTGCTCTAAAATTTCTTTGGCTTGAGCACTTTTGTGAATCCCACAGTTAGGGGAAGGAACGTGTGCCTATTAATTGCCTTGACCGAAGATGGTATCCTTGATAGTAAAATTCGACCTGCTTCCATGAGTACCTCGGAAGAATTTTGCGACTTTTTACGAGGATTGGTGGAAAAAGTGGATTCTTCATGGACAGGTGCTCTAATTATTATGGATAACGCAGCAATCCAGAAAAGCGCCGAAGTTAGAGAAATTGTGGAACAAAATCAGCGGCGCATCAAATGTTTACCATTAAACTCGCCGATGTTAAATCCAGTCAGGAAAATCTTCTCGAATGTTAAAAGCATCGTTCGAAGTATAATGGCCGATGTCTCGAAAGATTTTGTTCTAACCGAACTTATTGCCGAGGGAGTAAATGGGGTTGCTGCTGCGGACTGCGAAAGTTCAGTCAAGGAAATGTTGTCCATATTGCGACTAGCCGCTGGGGAAGAGGAGGTCCATTAGTTTGAATATGTAAAATTATACGGTAAGCAACCTTTTTGCAAAGGAATTGTGATAGCTAATTATCTGAATTTCAGACTTACATAACGAGAAAACCAAACGACCATACGATTAAACGAAGAATAGGTAAATATATTTCAAGGTATAACAATTAATACGCTCAAAGGATGTTGATCGTTAATTCTAATTCTATTTTCAGGTGTTCGTCGATAGATTTTATTAATAAATACATAGTATTTTAGTTTAGATAATAGGGTTATAATAAACAAATTGAGAATTTACATAGTTAGAAAATATATTATGTTTGATTTATGACCTTTAGCGTTTTAAACCTTCGAAATAGGAAATATTTCATTTTCCGATGAAAACAGTTGTTGAGGAAATTCTATTAGAAAATATATGTATAAATATATATACATATATATATATATATATATATATATATATATATATATATATATATATATATATATATATATATGTATATATATATAATTAAAATAAAATTTAAAACGATCGAGAATATGGACCTAATAAATTACATACGAATTTGATTTTCCATAGTTACGAATTTGATGTTCCATAGTTACGAATTTGATGTTCCACAGTTACGAATTTGATGTTCCAAAGTTACGAATTTGATGTTCCATAGTTACGAATTTGATGTTTCATAGTTACGAATTTGATGTTCCAAAGTTCCGAATTTGATGTTCCATAGTTACGAATTTGATGTTCCAAAGTTACGAATTTGATGTTCCAAAGTTACGAATTTGATGTTCCAAAGTTACGAATTTGATGTTCCATAGTTACGAATTTGATGTTCCAAAATTACGAATTTGATGTTCCAAAGTTACGAATTTGATGTTCCATAGTTACGAATTTGATGTTCCAAAGTTACGAATTTGATGTTCCAAAGTTACGAATTTGATGTTCCATAGTTACGAATTTGATGTTCCAAAATTACGAATTTGATGTTCCAAAGTTATCAACTTGACTGAGAAATGGTATATACCCTACACCCATGTACAGACCTAGAAGGAACGCAAAACCCAAAAATTCAATTTCATCTTTTTTGTAGGAATGGGAGGGGTATATGGTTCGGACCTGGCACATATTTAATATTATATGAAGGCATCCAACAGCTACCGTTTCATACTTATTAGAAGTTTTTCGTAACATTCTAGCAAAAGATATGGCTGAATATAACTTTGTAGGGGAGGTAGGGGTAGGGGTAGTCGGACGTTCTCCACTTTCCACCAACTTCAAGCATATGCCACAATTAGGCATTCATGAAAATTTCAGGTCGCTAGCGATATTCTGTTAGAAAATATGGGCGAATTAAACTATCACGGAGGTGTAATTTGTATGGGAGGTAGGGGAACCCTTGGTCCGATTTGGCCCATTTTCAATACCATCCAAGCTTTTATCGAAGCAATCATCTGACCTAAATTTCAAAACGCTAGCTTCATTATTTCGGGGGTTATCGTGCGAACTGACAGACACACGGACGGACAGACAGACAGACAGACGGACATGGCTTATTCGAATCAGGGACCGACCCTGATCATTTATATATATACTTTGCCATACCTCCGGTGGCTCCTTTGAGGTGTTACATAAATCGTCGTAACAAAAACAATATACCCTATACCATCTTATGGGTATAGGGTATAAAAACTAGGTTTTTTCCTTATACTGCAAGTGTTACTTTATTGTTCGGCATACGACCGTTTCGGAAGCAACGTACTTCCTTCTTCAGTGCTAACCTAATTGGCTTATCTTACAAATGTCCTAATTTTATATACTGCGCAATTTCAAAGACCTAATGAACTACCTGGTACTTTTATGAGGGTTGATGCACAGTTCCCTTCGTCGTGATTAAGTCGAAACTTTTTATGGTGTTTTATTATGTGGAAGCTTTCCGCCGCATCTAGCAGGTAGTTTCTCCTCACTTGTTTTATTACCTCGAGATTGTTGAAACCGATTTCGTGTTTTTCCTCCAGCATGTGTCGCGCCACCATTGACTTTATGTGTCGTATGTTGAGTTTTTTCATATTCACGGTAATGCTGTTGTAACCAATCTTTTAGTTTGTCCGATGTATATCATGGGGCATTCGGGGCAGCTGATTTTGTATATGCCGCTCTTCTCGTTGATGTTGAGCTTGTCCTTTGGTGATCGTAGCCTGGTTCGTAGCTGGTGATTTCGGCTGGTGCTTATTATTTGAATGTTGTGTTTTGCAAGTGTTTTGGTGATGCTGCTCGAGAGGGTTGAGTGTATGCAACTTGCTCGAATTGGGGGATTTTCCTGGCTGTGCTGATCGAATAGCGTGCTTAGTGAGTTTCGCTCCGTTCTCTTAGTTTTCTTCCTCAGTAGATCGTGTCTTTGCTGTATCCGTTAACTTCCGCCATGTGCTTGATGTAGTTGAGTTTTCTTCCTCAGTAGATCGTGTCTTTGCTGTATCCGTTAACTTCCGCCATGTGCTTGATGTAGTTGAGTTCCTTCCTGTAGCGCTAGTCCGTTAGGGGTATCGTTATCAGCCTGTGGATCATGCTCCGGAATGCTGCCATTTTGTGTGTGTGTGTGCATGGTTCGACGTGCGTGGTATCGTTCGCATGGTGTTCGTTTTCTTCCTGAAAATGTCAAATTCCAATTTCTGTTGGTTACGGATGACTTGTATGTCTAGGAAGGCGATGCGCTGTTCGTTTTCCTGTTCCATCGTGAATTTTATGTTCTTGTGAACCTCGTTTATGCCGCTAAATATTTGCTCCACTTCGTTTCTCGGTACTATGGCTAGAACATCATCTACATACCTCGCCCAGAACTTTGGCATGATGCCCCGTTGCTGTATTTCGTTCTCGATTGTGGCCATGAATACCTCGCTGATGAGCGGGGAGAGCGGGTTGCCCATCGCTGTTCCTGCGGTTGCTTTATAGTACTTACCCCTCCAAGTAAAATGGTTTTCGTTCATGCACGTTGCTGCTAGCTTTGCGAGGGCTTTCGATTTGTTGATGTCCTTCGGTTTGCTGCTATTTTTCGAGAGCCACTCCTCGAATTTCCAGATAGCTTCCTTGACCGGTATGCTCGGGTACAGTGCCTTTACGTCGAATGAGATCAGGCAGTCGTCTTCTCCTAAGTCGTTGAATGCGGCAAGTTTACCTACTACCTGCTAGATGCGGCGGAAAGCCTCCACATAATAAAACACCATAAAAAGTTTCGACTTAATCACGACGAAGGGAACTGTGCATCAACCCTCATAAAAGCAGCAGGTAGTTCATTAGGTCTTTGAAATTGCGCAGTATATAAAATTAGGACATTTGTAAGATAAGCCAATTAGGTTAGCACTGAAGTAGGAAGTACGTTGCTTCCGAAACGGTCGTATGCCGAACAATAAAGTAACACTTGCAGTATAAGGAAAAAACCTAGTTTTCACTTTTTTATAAGAGTGAACCAACTGCAAGAACCACGGACACAGTGAACATTTTTTTGCATAAACATTCCTATTAAGCTCACGGTCGCCGGTCTTCATTTTCTTGGTTCGCTCAATTATCTGATATTATTAACTACGCTATTATAGCGTTATTTCGTTAAAACTATAAAGCTTTTACCACTGTGCTTACGGAGTGCTACAGCCTAGAAAACTCCGATGTTTTGCCGAAGCCGGAAGATGTTTTTTTACATCCAGAGTTTCGTGGTTCCGTGGAAAATGCATTACTGAGGGGATTAACATGACGGTATTTCATCAATCGTCCAAAATCCTTATACCATCAATAGAGCACATATTCCTACAATAATATATTCTTCAAAAACTATATTCGTAAAAAATCTCAATAAAAACAGTCTAGAACGATTTTTATAATGGTTAAATGGATTTACCAATAACCATGTTTTGTGAGTAGCGGGATGCCATGAGGTCTAAAAAAACTTGCTCTGCCAAAAACTAACTCCGCTCTGCTACTAACCTTGAGTTTTTTTTGAGAAAAGAAAGATTGAGTCGCGTAATATCGAAGTTTCTCCTTAACGCATTATGTGAGAGCCAGAGCGAAGGCTTCGCGGACCACCTAGGGTAGCCTCAGGGACCACCAGTCCGCGGTTAAGAATCATTGCAATAAACCCATAACCACAGCGGCATTCAAAGAAAATATTTATACGATCGAAAATCAGGGCTATAGCCACAATCATCGCGGAAAGTACGAACCAAGGATAAAATCATTCATAAATTAATTTTTAGAGACTATAGATATCCTTTGAAAAATATGTTCAACTAAATATCAGGGTGTCCTAAACCGCAACGATAACCCGGTTACCGGTGATAGCGCATTTCATGTCCGTTACGGGAAAATTATTTTACAAAAAATCTGTCGCACCGGGACCTTTCGGCAAGTAATTTTAAAGTTGGCGCATAGTCTCCAGTATGTCTAACGGTATAACGTTTGCTTCATTATTTCCGATTGGAGTCAGAATATTTTTTCAAAGACCTGAATCCCTGGCATTTTTTTACCCAAAAATTGCAACACTCAAAATATTAAAAGACCTCTAGAAGCCTGTAAAGTTCAGAATAAGTCAAATACCGTCCATTTCCATTCAAAATTGAACTTTACAGGTCTTTTGATATTTTTAGTGATTGCAATTTATTGGTAAAAGATGCCACTGGATTCAGGTCTTTGAAAAAATACTGTGACTCCAATCGGGAATAATAAATCAAACGTCATATCGTTAGGAAAACTAGAACCTATCCGCCAACTGGGTTTTTTCGATTTTTCCTTAATTGCAAATAATTGTAACAAATACTTTTCAAAAACCCCTTATGAAATCGATTTTGTCCGTCCATCCGTCTGTTCACTAAATAACGGCTCAACCGATTGTCATGAAATTTGGTAGGAGTGTGTAGAATGGTTACAGTCTTTGACACAAATATTTTAGAAGTTGGTAGGTAGGGTGTCCGAACGTTTGGAAAAAGGAGACTTTTTTAGTTTTTATCGAAGATTGACGTATCTAAACGAGTACATCTCATATCAGTTAAAATTTTCCAGTTTCGAGTAACGGTAAAAAAGTTATTGAATTTTAAAGTTAAACTTCCTTTTCGACCTCCGTTTTTCTAAACCCTTATAGGGATCGATATGAAACTTTGCACAAAGATTGGTCAGTATGGCCTTATATACGTTAAATATTAAGACAGTTGACTTTTGCTAAGGAATAGTAAATAACAGTAAAATTTCAATTTGTTCGTGTGTAGCCCCTCTTAGGTCTCCAAATATTAAAATTCTGCTAAGGGTTTTTAGGAAATATGTCTACGAATTTTCATTCGAATAACTGTATCCAAACCGGAAATATAGCCAAGTAAGTATTTAGTAAGGGCCTTCCACAATGCAAGGGAAGCCTCTTAAGCATTCCTTCAATGCATAAGTTTTAACTTGATGAAACAATGGACATGGAATTTGGTGGAAATGCATAGAATGGTAATAGTGTTTGCCACAAATATTTTTGAAGTTTGTAGGACCAAGTTAACAGGGTGTCCCTGAATAGCTGCAAAAGCATACTTGTTTAATACTCATAGGAAAGCTTGCGTGGGCTCTTATGTCAGGGGACACAATGGAATCATTTCATATAAGTTGCTTTTCCTTGATTAAAAAACAGCTAATATAATTAAGTTGTTACATAAAGCCAAGCAATCCTTACGTTTGCCTGAGTTTCTTTTTGGTCAAAGGCCATCAGAAATCTTAAATCGAAAAATGCCTGTAGATTTGCCTTGGAGTACTTTTATATAAACTGGGTAAATAGTAAATCTATTTACGGCTAGCGCCTTTCATTCTGGAACGCTACTTCTGTTCGACCTTTAATTAGACCAATCCAAAAATAGATTTACAGGAAGCATTTCATTGATATTGTGCACAATTCTTATTTATTGCTTATAAAATATATCTACAAAAAATATTAACTATGCATTAAAATTCTAAAAAACCCTCGAATTGCGGGCGCAGCCCTCTGTACACCGGTATTTTTATTCTTAAGTATAGTAATCAGTTCGACGATTCGCGCGAGTTTCAATACAAAACCTGTCAAAAAACTCGTGCGAGAGAGAATAGCTCGCATCTAGGTATTCAGTTTTTCGGACGAGTACCCAATGCTCAAACCAGTGTTATACACAAAGTCTCCACATAGATTCGGACGAATATAATGTCCTTACATTTATTTTCGTGCGAGCGTGATAGGAAAAGACAAAAATTCAATTAAATGGAATTTTCAAAGGGTCATTTTTGATGATGTTTGATGATTATATTTATTTTCATCGGAGGAACTGAAAAAATATCCTTTAAAAAAATGATAAGATGGTATAATAGCATACACTCAGAAAAATTTCAATGGGAAATCCCATTAAACTAATCATTTTGGAACATTATTTTTAGTCAATAGGAAAAATCAGATTACTTTAAAAATATAGGAACCATTACTTTAACTCGATAAATATCCGTTTCTTTTAATAGTTGACTCATTTTTAAATAAACACATGGTCTAGTTATTTTCCAATAGGATATATCTTATTGATTTAATAGGATCAATCCTATGTAATAAAAAAAAATTGTTTCACTCGTAATCTTATCGAACTATATTTTTTATAAGTCCCATATTATTATACCTCCACGCTGCGTCATTGTGAATTTTTTTAAGAATCACGATATTTGGCCAGGCCGAGTATTGAACATCCGATTTGCTAGTACAGTGCGTACTCGGTAATCCGGACTATTGAAAACCAGGGTCGATCCGGACTACAGAGGAATTCGGACTAGTGGAAGCCTTTAATTTGCTCTAAATTTCGAGGAAATGGACGAATTTAATCAAATTGTTCGAAGAATCTATTTTCTATTTTCGAATAATTTCACTCTGTTATTCTAGATTTTGTTTTTCGAAGAACAAAGAAAACTGTTGTTTTATTTCGGACGATAATATCACTGTTATTATGAGAAAAAAGTCAGATTCGGATTAGAGAAGCTCTTGAAATTCGGACTACAGAGTGTACAATGTAATCTTTGAGGTGATCCGGATTACTGGAAATTCGAGGTTTCGAGGCTTTGGATTATCGAGTACGCACTGTACTCTTAAAAACTTACCAAGTCACGGGTAGGCAACCGAAAGACCTCGGCTACGGAGCATGATGTTGGTTATGTTGCAAAAAACATATGCTTGCAATTCAACTAAAAGGCCTATCCCATTAATGCAATAGGACGTCATATAAAACAAATGGGATCCATCCTATTATTAGTTAATCATATCAGATCTTGTAAATTTAATAAGACAAACTGATTGAAATATAATCTGATGTCCCATTGGATTTACGGGACACATTTCATTCCATACAAAATATCTCAATAGGATTCTTCCAGCTATATTAATTATTGCATCTGTTTACTTTTGTGAAGAAATCTGGTAAATTGCCGTCTAATTAAAATAACGGTACAAAAACTTTTAAATTTACGGGGCCCATTTTTCTGAGTGTATGTAAGTGCATGAGTGCATGTTCAGAAGAATGGCTCACTAATGGAAAATAAGTCAAATAACATCTTTCAGCGAAATGACAATGGTTAATATTTATTTATTTATTATATATTTATTTATATTTATTATTATAAAAACAAAACAGAAATAGAAAGAAAACTTCGCGTCGTAGAGTATGATTGCTTCTTTTCGTCATTCGTGTGAATTTTGAAAAATCGTCCGTCCATAATTAATGGAGGTACCTAACAGTCGCCTGCAAGAACAATGTTTAAATTGTCATATAAAAAAAAAAAACAGAATTGTTGCTACCTCCATCGTCTTCAATAATGGCTCTGTTCTTAATTTCACCTCACCTTTTTTCTCGGCGGCGATTCCAATGCCTTTTTCATGCTGGAGTTTTCGATTTCTATAATTTGATCTAATTCAGCCAACAACTTCGAAACAATTACATAAATACATAATATGTACATATCTTACTTATGTATGCTCAGTTATATGACAACTACGACACTATAAATTGCTAATCGTTTTCAAAATTTTCCACTGTTTTAAATACAAATATGTATTCGCGCGAGAAACTGATTACTAGCCTTTAGCAAGAATCTAATTGCCAACTGACATTTTTTTAATAATAAATATAATTTTGGAGCCCGTGATGTATTTTACTTACTGATGTTTTATGTGTTGTTTTTTTTTTTTCAGATTCAAGATATTTGGCTCCCCTAGCCATTGGATTGGCCGTTACACTTGGACATTTGGGCGCTATTAGTTACACCGGATCCAGTATGAATCCGGCTCGTACTTTTGGGCCGGCCGTTATTGAGAATAAATGGGAAAATCATTGGGTATGTTTGGTTAAAATGAATGAAATTATAATATATAATAGCTGCGTTTCTTTCTATCGGATACATGATATGTATGGAAGTTGTGCTGCACTCTCCTGTATCCGATTGAAAAAATAAACGCATCAAATGTCTTTTCGATTCAATTCACATGAAATGCCAATATTTTCTATAGATCTACTGGGTTGGTCCGATTCTGGGAGGAATCGCCGCTTCATTGTTGTACACTCTAGCACTGAAAGCTCCAAATCCCGATTCAAATGATTCACGAAAATATGCCGGTGTAGCGTTAGACGAACGTGAGGTAACTGTTCTAAGATTCACCAAATAGGAAATAAGCCAAACACTAAAATTATAAGTGCTGAAAATCATGAAAAGTTGATTATACGCGTGTAACAAAAAAAAAACTCACGCAAAAATAACAATCACATGCATATGCATATTATACGATTAATCACAGCATTTAATGCGTTCTTATGTTGTTCACCTTTTAACATAGGTACTATGTATTAACCCACATTATTAAGGAGATTTAACCATTTTTATTTATTTTTATTTTGTTGTAATTTTCTGGATTATTTTTTTTTTTAATTTAAAAAAATACTTTAATACTATATAACAGTTTCCTACTTTTTGTTTAGGTAATCAAAATAGTTTCAATAAATTAACCTAATTCGGTCAATTTTATTAACTTTTTTTTTTCACTTTGTAGATGCGGAAAATGGATGTTTAAAACCGGAAATTATTTTCCTATCGTGTGTCAAACTCCAGCGATTACTAATATCAGTACTAGTTCTTACATTCGTACTGTGTTTAATAAACATTTAAGATTAATACCTGCAAATTCCCAAAATGCCAATAATATTCATTTATAGAATCACATTAAATTAACTATTATATCCTGTTAACTATAATTTTTTTTTACCTTATATCGAGAGTAGCGTAACAGAGAATAATACATATACTACGTATAGCTCTAATAAAAAAATTCATATCTAAGTCTACCTACGGATTTCACCATTCGGTTAACGACAACAACAATAATACTGTCATGTACATTAACATTTTCCTTAGCACTATTATATTTTATTTATTTTAATACTCGCGATAGTTTTGATATAGCGCTGTAACCATTCGACACTAACAAAATGTTAATATGTTAGTGCTCAAAATGAATCACACACAGCAATTATGTCGAAGCATACTAAACATGTTAAACATTAAGAATTTTTAAAACGTGTGGAATATTTTTTTTATACCAATATACATTTAAATTGAATCTTAAGTTGCTTTTGCACATAATAGTGCAATATTGTTCTTCATTACGCGTATAAATTTATATTATTATGAATTGTAACATAATGATGTTAAATTAAAGAAATTTGTTTTTGGATTAATGTTTGTTGTTTTTTTGCCATAGAGTAAAGTAGCGACAAAGTTGCTTAGGTGATAGGAAAAGAAAAATTCCAAATTCCATTATGGTCATTGAATTTGTTTTACCTTTCCTTTGAAAATTCACCTACAAATTAATGAAACTAGTTTAGTTAAAACAAAAATACAATAGCGAAAAGAAACTTATTTAGAAAGAAAGAAAATCTATCTATGGTTTATGCGCATCCCGTGTAGTTTTGTCATTTGTTCTATATGAAGTTGAAATTGGGCCTAAAAATTACATCATTAACAGGGCGAACTTAAAGCTACAGTCACATTTGGCGAGCTACTAGTACTAGTAAAGTTGCATTCGAGAAATCACCATAGGCGACGACACGTAATAAACAACGAAAACAGTGTCATGTAAATGGGTGACTATGCGTTGTTACGACGTCGTCACCGAAAGTGTGATGCAACTAGACGCGCAACTAGTCACCCTATATACAGGAGTTAGTTGCAAACGTGAAATTACTACGGTGACGACGTCGTAAACAATCAACAAACTGTTGTGCAATTTGACTAGTAGCTAGTCAACAGACACATTTCCTAGATACTAGTGGAATAGGACATGTTCAATTCGACTAGCACCCAGCCAGCGAGTGAATATACGCTAAAATTATTTTTCGGTGGATTTTGAATTAACTGCTCAACCGATCGACACGAAATTCAGTGTGAATGTATAAAATGGTAGGATATTTGCTACGAATGCCTTCGAGATTACGAAATGGTAACAGGGTGTCCGAGACGAGGTGCGAAAGTCGATTATTCTATTTGTCATCGGAAAAGGGTGTATCGGCACGTATATCGACATGAAATTCAGTGTAAAATATGTAGAATGGTAGGCTATTTGCTACAAACCCTTTTGAGATTACGAAATATCAACAGGGTGTCCTAAAAAAGGTGCAAAAGCTGATTATAATCGGGAATAAATTTTGTTTGAATGAGTAGAATGGTAGGGTATTTGCTACGAATGCCTTCGAGATTACGAAATGGTAACAGGGTGTCCGAGACGAGGTGCGAAAGTCGATTATTTTATTTGTCATCGGAAAAGGGTGTATCGGCACGTATATCGACATGAAATTCAGTGTAAATTTGCAGAATGGTAGGTTATTTGCTACAAACACCTTTGAGATTACGAAATATCAACAGGGTGTCCTAACAAAGGTGCAAAAGCTGATTATAATCGGCAATCGCGCTTTTCAGAATTCGCCAGCATTTTTGGTAAGTAGTGCTGCTGGGAAATAGGATGAGGGAACCTGGAAGTATGACTGAGGATTTGCTTGAAAAACGAATTCCGCAAGAATGTGTACAGCATTGGGCCTTCGGGAGTCTGGTCAACTTAAGCTAGAGGATCAGAATGGACAACATGTTTTCGGAACATATGCGACCGGTGCGTTTCGGAACCGTACCCAATATAATATCTCTCTCTCTCTCTCTCTCTGGTTCCTTTTAACCCCTAGTGGGGCATAGGGCATTGACTACGCCTCTTTTCCACCACTGCCTATTAGCAGCCATCGCCTTTAGCTGGTCCCACGATTTGCCTATAGATTTTCCTTCTGCCTCAACAGATCTTCTCAATGTATTTTTGGGTCGTCCCACACGACGTCTAGCATTGGTTCCCTGAGGATTCCAATCTAGAGCCTGTTTAGCAATGTTTTTTGGCTCTTTTCGAAGTGTGTGACCTATTCACTGCCACTTTCGCCTTTTGATGTCGATGCCTATCCTATTTTGGCGAGTAATTTTGAGGAGGTCGTCATTAGATATAACCTCAGGCCAGCGAATTTGTAGGATGCGTCGTAGGCACTGATTCACGAAAGTTTGCAGTTTGGTGGTAATGTTACTGGTCACCTTCCACGTGGAACACCCATATAAAAGCACAGATTTTACATTGCTTTCGAAGATCCGGAGTTTGGTATTTCTGGAGATGTTGTGGTTTTGCCAGAGAGGAGTCAGGCTGAAAAATACTGCTCGGGCTTTATTTATACGCGACTCTACATCGGCATCAGCTCCACCATCCGCGGTCACTACGCTTCCAAGGTAAGTAAAGTCCTCGACTTTTTCTATCGGTTGTCCGGAGATAGAAATTGTGTTTTGCCCTCCTGATGACAAGCTCATGTATTTAGTCTTAGCGGCATTAATTTTTAAGGCAGCACTTCGACTTTCGGGGGGCAAAAGACTTCTCCATGTGTCCTCCGCGCGGGCGCCCCCTGGTAACGTGAACGGCTAGGTCAAATCATCTGATGCGACATTTGGAAGAAGCACCGCTGCGCCTGAGTGCTGTATTTACATCTGCAGCGTCTCAGGTTACTTAACGTGATAGGTGACAGAAAACGTCTAAATCAACCACTAAAGCAGCATCTTCGAGGCATGCCCATGATGGCCTTTACTAAACGATTAAACCCTATCATGGTTTAGCGATGTGCCGACAACTCATCCTAAGATAAACTTCAAGTCAAGAAACCTGAAACAAAAGCCTCGGATTGGACGGATACAAAACAACGACGACCCCGCAAACGAACAACTGATTACTCGTTCGGATCCTGGAATGTACGCTCCCTGAATAGACCGGGGGCCTTAAGGGCCCTCCTGGATCAGGTAGAACAATACAACCTGAGCATAGTTGCAATCCAGGAAACTAAATTGCTCAAAAGCGAGATTAACGACCTCAATTCGCACACTACTTTTACGAGTGGTAAAGAGGAGGGCAACAAGGAGTTTGGAGTAGCTTTCATCGTGAATAAGCAGCTCAAGGACCACGTTATCGGCTTCAAACCCACCAACGAGCGGCTATGTGCGATCCGCATTAAGACCCGTTTCGCTAATCTCTGGCTCATTAATGCGCATGCCCCTACAGAAGTAAAAGAAGACGCGATTAAGGACGAGTTCTACAACGACCTAGAAACACTCTTCGACTCACTTCCATCAAACGACGTCAAGCTGCTGCTAGGAGACTTTAACGCCAAAGTTGGAAACGAAAGATGGCATAGGGGAACTACTGGTGGTCGTAGCCTCCACGACGAAAACAACAACAACGGTCAGCGACTTATCGACTTCGCGAGCGGCAGAAACTTGGTCATAAGCTCTACATGCTTCCCTCATCGACGAATCCATAAGCAGACCTGGAAGTCTCCGGATGAATACACCGTTAACCAGATCGACCACGTACTGATCAGCAACAGATGGGCATCTAATGTCCTAGATGTTCGATCCTATCGAGGAGCCAACTGCGACACCGATCACTATTTGGTGAAGACGACAGGTGCAGAATCTCTTCGGTGCACCTAACGAGAATCAACCCTGCCAAGATCTTCCAGGTTGACAATTTGATTGATGATGCCACGGCGACTGCGTATACTACAGCACTTGAAGAAAAACTGTCGCCCATGCTTGATAACATCAATAATCTAGGCATCCATGAGTTGTGGGAGGAGCTCAAAGACAGCATCAAGGGGGTCGCAGAAGAGGTCGTGGGCTATAAATTCCGGCGCAGACGAGCAGACTGGTTCGACGACGAATGCTGGGCCTCGATTGAGGCGAAAAATGAAGCCTATCGCCAATACACACAACGCGCATCCCGAGCCAAGAAAGAAAGATATAACGAACTTCGGCGAGTATCTAATAGGTTAATTAGACGTAAGAAACGCAAACATTTTGACGAGCAGTTGCAGCAGCATAAACCAAAGATTAGCCAGTAAGAACATTAGACAGGCGTACAAACTTATACCTAAATAATATCAAGAACGGATATCAACCCAGGACTAGCCTATGTAAGGACAAGGATGGTAACATCATCAGCGACATCGAAATCGTCAACAAACGATGGGCCTCGCATTTTGAAGAGCTCCTCAATGCATCATCAACATCCCCCGCGGAGCCAGCTCTTGAGCAGTTAGCCGAACCAGGCCCTCCTGTTCTACCCCCAACAGTAGAGGAGGTGAGTCTTGCCATACAGTCGCTCCAAAATAATAAAGCGCCCGGCGCTGACGAGATCCCAGCAGAACTGCTGAAGCATGGTGGAACGTGCCTGATCAACGCTGTACATGTGCTACTGATGAAAATATGGAACGACGAGATAATCCCCGAAGATTGGCGCAAAAGCATAATCTACCCAATCCACAAAAAGGGTGACATGCTGAAGTGTGAGAATTACAGGGGCATATCGTTAGTTTGTACGGCCTATAAGATTTTATCAAAAATTCTTGAAAAGAGAATCAATCCGTACGCAGAACAAATCATTGGCGAGTATCAAGGCGGCTTCAGACCTGGTCGTTCAACGATCGATCAGCTTTACACAGTGAAGCTACTACTCCAAAAGTGCTGGGAATACAACATCGACGTATATCAAATCTTTGTCGACTTCAAGCAGGCATACGACAGTATCGACCGAAGTGTATTGTACAACATTATGCTGAATTTTGGTATACCGGCAAAGTTAGTGCGACTCGCAAGGATGACGATGACTAATACCGTCTCGCAGGTCAAAGTGCAGAACCGACTCACTGACCTATTTGAAACTCGTACTGGACTCAAGCAGGGCGACGGGCTGGCGCCGACGCTCCTCAACCTGGCTTTGGAGTATGTAATTCGAGCCATGAATATAGACAGCAGCGGAACGCTACTCATCAAGTCGACTCAATTAGTAGCGTACGCCGACGATATCAACATCATGTCCCGAAGGTTGGGTGATGCAGAAAGCCTCCTGCATAACCTCAATAACGCTGCAAAGGAAGTTGGACTACATATCAACGAAAGCAAAACAAAGGCCATGATGCAATCGAAAACAAGGACGCCAGCAAACTCGAATTAATATCGAGTATGTAGACAACTTAAACTATCTGGGTTGTAACTTATCAAAGGACGCCAACGAAACCGACGAAATTAAGCGACGGATACAACTAGCCAATAAGACATATTTGTCGGTCCTCCCCATAATTAATTCGAAACTTGCGCACAGGAACACGAAGCTCCGCGTGTACAAAACGATCATCCGACCTGCGCTATGTTATGGCTGCGAAACATGGACCCTTACCCAAGCCTCCGAAATTTTGCTAGACCGATTCGAACGAAAGGTCCTTCGGCGAATTTTCGGGGCCGTTCGCGAGCGAGACCAATGGCGTATCTGATACAACCATGAGTTGCATCAATTGTACGATGCGCTGGAAGTATCGAAAATCGTGAAGCTTCAACGTCTGCAATGGGCGGGGCATGTACAACGGATGGACGACAATCGCATGCCAAAGAAAGTTATGAACGCACAATGAATTGACGGAGCGAGGTTGCGTGGACGACCGAGAGCTCGCTGGGAGAACTCCGTAGGTGAAGACGCCCACCAGCTGCTGAGCTTCCGAAACTGGAGGACAAGGTCACGTAACCGCGACAATTGGAGGTCAACGATTCAGGCGGCCAAGGCCCGACGTCGGGCTATCGTGCCACATTGATGATGAGAAAAGCACGTTCACTCATCGAATCTCCGCCTAAAATCTTGGTCGGTTTGGGAAGTTGATATACATATATTCTCTCATTAACGGGAATCTTAAAAAAAATCAATCAGAGATTAAAAAATATCTTCCATAATTAATTTGTTTTATAGAAAAGTGTAATTGGGGTCTTTGATCGGGGCAACTCAGCCAGGACCGGCCCTAGGGGTGGGCGAACTGGGCGGTCGCCCAGGGCCACCACATTTAAGGGGCCACCACTATCAAGGAACCATTGCTTTCAAGGGGCCACCACTCGAAAAGAGGATCACTTAAAGGGGCCACGCGACACCCGTTTGAAATATGTACAGCAATACCCCGATTTAAGTCGCTTGGCACTTAAGTCGTTGAATGATTCACACCTTGCAACTCGATGCACGACAATTTTGCTTCGAACTTACGTCATTTCGTTTTTTTTATGAAAAATGGAAAATTTTTGGCATAATAGAAAATACAGGGTGGCCCATTTAAAGTGAACTAGTGTAAACATGCATAACTTTTTTACTTTTTAATATTTTTTTTTCTGAAATTCGGTAAAAATAAACTAAACACATGAGAGATATGTTTACGCTACTTTTCAGGTAGGTACGCGTTGAGGAAGGGTCGATTTAGGTAGGGTTTATAAAAGAGTTTATTTTTGAACCATTTCATTCACAAAAAGTACGTATGCGGACAGTTAGAATTGAATTTTCCTAACGATTCATTAACTCAATGTTTAAAAGGTAATTACTGCCAAAATTACCAATATTGGACAATTTATTTAGAAATTAAGTCGTAAAAATGCGTCAGGTAATGAAACCATGATAACAAAAAACGAGACCGAGTTCTAATCGTGCGAATAGCACGATGAGTGTATACCCTATAGCCTATACCCATGTACAGACCTAGAAGGCACGCAAAACCCAAAAATTCAATTTCATCTTTTTTGTAGGGGAGCGAGGGGTAGATTGTTGGGACCTGGCACATATTTAATATTATATCAAGGCATCTAACAGCTACCATTTGATACTAATTAGAAGTTTTTCGCGAAATTCTAGCAAAATATATGGCTGAATATAACTTGTAGTTGAGGTAGGGGTAGGGGTAGTCGGACGTTCTCCACTTTCCACCAACTTCAAGCATATGTCACAGTTAGGCATTGATGAAAATTTCAGGTCGCTAGCGATATTCTGTTGAAAAATATGTGTGAACTATCACGGAGGGGTCATTTGTATGGGAGGTAGGGGAGCCCTTTGTCCGATTTGGCCCGTTTTCAATAACATCCAAACTTTTATCAAAACATCTGACACCTGACCTAAATTTCAAATCGCTAGCTTCATTATTTCGGGAGGTATCGTGCGAACTGACAGGCACACGGACGGACAGACAGACAGACGGACATGGCTTATTCGAATCAGGGACCGATCCTGATCATTTATATATATATTTTGCCATACCTCCGGTGGCTCCTTTGAGGTGTTACATAAATCGTCGTAACAAAAACAATATACCCTATATACCATCTTATGGGTATAGGGTATAATGAATGAATGGTAATGAATGCTTGTTTCGTTGCTCAAATTTATCAAGTTTTTATAAAATTACATTGATAAATAAAATGGAAAGGATCCATATCCTTTAGTATTGAAAGAAAAACACAACATGAAAAGATATACGGTTGAGCAACGAGTCCAAATAATACAAATTTACACGCGAAATAAATTCGATTGTCGAGACAGAGCGCGAGTATCAATGAACGCTCCATGTAAGAGTTGCTCCCTCGTTATCAACGATTCGCAGAATTGTTCGCCGTTTTCGAGAATAAGGAACTGTTAATAGCCCTCGACGAGCCCAGAGACAAAGTGCGAGGACGGACGAAATTATTGAGCGGGTGGAAGCCAGCGTCGAATCAGATGCAACAACATCAACCCGAAGAAGGTTGTTTTAATTGGGGCTATCGTGAGATGATAAACAATGTTAAAAAAATCGGTTAAGAAATAAAAAAAGTTATTCATGGTTAACACTAGTTCACTTTAAATGGGCCACCCTGTATATTGAAGAAACAAGCACATTCGTTAGGAAAAAATGTATTACATTACAAATTAAACTTTTCGATAGATAGAGTCGGAGAGTGTGCGCAAGAAGTTGTTACAGGAAAAGGAAAAACGCTACTTAACGGGTAGATTAATCGTAATTTATCTAGTTTTGTTATCATAGATCAATTGTGGATTGATCTTAATGATCTGTAAATACTAGAAGCTATACTTTTCAAAATCTTGAGTAAAGGTGTCATCCGCAAAACCTGGCTTGGGCCAAATAATTGATACATACGGTCTTCTGGTTTGAATCCAGAATGGAAACTTCGAAAACATCTACAGAAACTCATTTTCGGATTTTAAATGTATTCCCAATCCCTACACTGGAAAAATCATTTGCTAAAAACAAGAAAAAAAAATACAATAAAAAACAGCCAAGAAATTTTTTTTTCTGATTTAAGATGTATTTTCTTGTTCCTAGAAAAGTTTTTCTGATTTAAGATGGTTTTTCTTGTTCCAAGAAAAGTCTTTGCTTAAAATAAATAAATAAGCATTATTTTAAGCAAAAACTTTTCTTGGAACAAGAAAATACATCTTAAATCAGGAAAAATTATTCCCAGGCTGTTTTTATTGTATTTTTTCTTGTTTTAAGCAAATGATTTTTTTCAGTGTGTGAATATAAATCACAAATGATTTCGGGCTTATTCCGAATTTCACATTTCCATCTTTTGAGAGTGGATGTACTTCAACCAATTTGTAGAAACATTTGACATGAAGTCGATTTTGAAAGAGTGCATGTAACTGATTTTAGTGGAAACGCGAAGAAAGATGAAAACTATTTGCATTTATTCGACGCTCAAAATGTCCTGATATACACTGAAAAAAAAAACATCATAATATTAATGAACTAGGAGCATAGACTTTTTTTCATTACCATGATAAATTAGTTCATAGTAAGAAAACCTTCTCTTTCTTAAAATAATACAGAGTTCATCTATTTTACGAAACACCGGTCGTTAGTATAACGAAAACAAAATTTCAACTTAATGTAAAGCGATCATGAACACAGTGAACTTCCAGTAGAATCTTATGCATTGTACATTCCAGCTATGAACCCATACATTAGCTGCGATAGTACCTAAAAGAAAATAATTGATGATATTGTTCATTAATTACATGACATCGATCATAGTAGTACATCAATGAATGTCGTCAGCGCCCGCTCTAAGGGGGGGCAAGCCGGGCGGTCGCCCGGGGCGCCAAATTTTAGGGGCGGCTTTTTGGGCCAGCACCGAATAAAAAAAGGTTAAAAAAGCCGAAAGAAAAAAATCAATATCAACTTCGATTAAGTGGTGCATTTAGAATCCTAAAATGCTGAGTAAGCCGCTCTAATTTTACGTCTGTGATGCTAGCACCCGCCCTACTTTCGAAAAGCAAAGTGGGACTATTCGCTCAGTTGTGCGCTGACTACGTTATTCTTTGGAAAAAAACATACTAACTAGAGAATTACTTGTATGTGTAAATTTCGTCCTCCGATTTAACATTCATTTCATCTTCTTTTCACCAGAATTAAGGACCTTGCATGAATCCTAATTTTTGCCTAATTTTCAGAGGACGAAATTATAGGACGAAATTCATTATTGTTTCATTTATATGGGATTTGATTTCCGCAGGATGATATCTAAAGTTTTTGTTTATTATATTGAGTAACAGGAGAGCAAGTCCACTAAATAAATATTGAACTCCCGAAAAAATTCATATGATATGAGAAATAGGGAGTCGAATAAACGGTGAAAATATTTAAAACGGACTCCTCTGCGAGAAATGTTATTCACAATAATTTTTTGCAGTGGTTTTCCATAATTTCCATCGACACTTCGCGCATTTTGCAATTCAACTTCAATTCGCCAAACCTTCGCATGAATCGATTACTTAAGTTGGTTCCCATTGCATTGATTCATCTAGCAAACTAGGGCAAACTACGAACAAGGTGATTTGAATTTTAGCAAGACGAGGGATCGAACCAGAGAACACATTGCCAGAGCTCCCTAATATGTGTTTGGACATGCTATTATCGGAATTTGGCTATAGACTCAGCCGATTTAACTAGCTCTGACCTTATTCTCTTTAAAAATTCTCCAAATGACGCATTTATGAAAATAAGCCATGCACATTGAAAAGCCTAAAGCAATCCGGCTAATAGAAGTTTTTAAGGAATTTATAGAAAACAACCAGCACAATTTTCGGCCTAACATTTTTGAGGGCAGAGTTTCCTCATAATGTATTGAGTATTTTACTCGAAAGTGAAATTTCGCATGCATTCTCGATTTCTTACATCAAGCTTTAACTTAAGCGCACCACCACAGTTAAGAGTATGAATGATTGCTGAACGGTGGTTTGAGCCCCAATGCGATCATGAATTTTTGTGTTGTTTTTTAAAACAATGTTCTTAGGTTAATAGGTTCCACTAAGTAAATTGTTTTGGAGCAACAACCATGAGTACAAGTACTTGCTTCAAAATGAAAACCTCTTTGTATCGATTCTACAACAACCATTCTATACATCCAGTAATTTTTTTTTTTAAACAAATATTTGCTCTCCAACGTCATGTTTGATAAAAATACCAGTAACGGTAGTATGGTATGAAAGTAGTTTAATTTTTAGAACTTATCGAACAAAATTACCAATATCCAAGCTCGAGAAGGTACATAATAATAATAATAAAAAAGCTTTATTGAATTATGAAGATTAACATAGTAATTACAGGAAGAGGTTAATGCAGTGATTAGGCAAAGCCTTTACATCTGTTTTAGAATTGAATTGAGTTACCAAAAATTTGAAATATATTCATTATAGAGTATTAAGAGTTATATTAGGAAAAACAAGCTTAAAACCTAATGTGCTGCGACTTAAACTAACTTAACTAAACAGGGTACATAATAAGTCATGAAAATACTCGTAGGCGCAAGGCGATAGTGATGACACAGGAGGTCACTGCTTTATATTAGGTGTGTTTTTTTGGTTATCCCGTGCAGGTTTGGGTAACGAAACTCCATATAAAAAAAAATGCCAGCTGATCCACCAAATTTTTTATATGAAGTTTCGATACCCAAACCTACACGGGATAACCAAAAAAACACAACTATTATTATATACTTTGGTATAATAAGGGAAGAAAGAAAAAACCCTAACCCAGATAAAAATTTTCGAATTACGGCATTCGGATCCATGAATTTATACTATCTTAACAAACCACACCACATCGAATGCTGAGCATTTCTGCCATACAAAAATCTTAAAATCGAGATTGTGTGATAGTGACTGGAAATCGCATAATTTTTCTTTACAAGACGTGACATCTTCAGGTCACAAGAAGTTTGAATTAGTGTTTATCTGTTTATCATGAATAACGAAACCACACTCACGTTACCGACGTCAGACCCATAAATGAGGATTGGAGTTTCCCGCATAGAAAAGCGGCCGAAGCATTATTTATAGAAATACGATGCAACGCGTGTACACAATTATCGTCTTACGCAGTGCTTCCCAAATGGGATTCCGTAGAACACTAGCGAAACCAGTTACACAGCTGACAAAAATTCGAAAAATGTCAGTTTTGTTTCCAATTGAAACAAATGGTTGGAAACATTTTCTTTAAGATATGATACCCAAAATAAATAAATATAAATTTTCCTGATTTTTTAATGAATGCTATAGGCTCTGAGGTCATCAAAAAACAACTGCCAGTGGCCGCAGCTCCCAATATTTGCATAAAACACCGAAGAGTTTTTATGAAGCGCTCATCATTCGCATAAATTTATAGCGTGAAAACCACTGATCTAACGTAAGGAGAAAACAATCAGCCATTTTTAAACCTTCGCTCATAGAGTGAAAGAGTATATTAACTTTGTCATGAAGTTTGTAACGCATTGAAGGAAGCATCTCCGACCATATAAAAAGTATACATATATGATCAGCATGACGAGATGAGTCGATTGGGCGATGTCCGTCTGTCTGTCTGTCTGTCTGTCTGTCTGTCTGTCCGTCTGTCCGTCTGTTTCAGCGCGTTTTTCTTGGCCACTATAATAGCTACGGAGCTGAAATTTTGCACACGTGCTCTTCTGTTGCAGGCTGTTTGTATGTTTGATTTACCCAAATTGGATCACTGGGTCATGGGGCTGCCATACAAACCTAGCTCCCCAATTTGAGTTCTTCTAAGAAAAACTTTTTTATTTTTGTACCAATTTCAACCAAATTTCACACAAAAGTGTTTCTATAGATAACACAAAATATATATAAGAATGGATCAAATCGGACCATGGGGTCATGGGGCTGCCATACAAACTTAACCCCCCAAATTAGGTTCTTCTAAGAAAAACTTTTTTATTTGTTCACCAATTTCCACCAAATTTCACACAAATGTATTTCTATTGTTGACACAAAACAATGTAAGAATGGATAAAATCGGAGCATGGGATCATGGGGCTGCCATACAAACCCAACTCCCATTTTGGTTCTTCTAAGAAACACTTTTTGCACCAATTTCACAAAACCTTGAATTAATGTGTCTTTACCAAAGCAAGAAAAAAATTCAAAACGAATGGAATCGCACTGTGGGGTCATGCTCCCGCAACCCCAATAAAATTTTCTGAGTAAATATTTTTATTTGCCCACTTATTTCAACCAAGCCCAAAACTTTTGTCAAGAAGGAAGAAAAAGAATGAGGAGGGGGATTAAATACAAGTTGTTGTATAAGAAATATTATACCTAAGCCTAATAACATAATATGTCCTAATTGGGAATCCAATGAATTGAACGAACTCATTATGCCAATTGTAACATAACTGTAGCGAATATTAGTTTAGTGATAAGATCAAATGTCAAATACTTTATTGTGAATAAACAGTTCTATAACACAACACAAGTCATAGGTACGCCCGAAGCCCAAGGAGAGTGAAGGGTATCCAAATTTCGGTCGCGCTCGAAATTAGCCTCGCCCTTGGGGGTTGGCGAGCGTAGCGAACAGGGGGCGAAGCCCCCTTGTTTTTATTATCATTCTTCGTTAGATATTTGTCCCGGCTGTTGGATATTTACGATATTTATGATCGTAAAAATAATGCATCCACAGCCACTTAAGATTCTAAACAAAAATTAAATCGTTCTTTCTTTTAGCATTAATCATTCATCTTCATACCATAGATGTAAAGACTTTGTCTAAACTCTTAATTTAGTCCATCCTGTATATAGACATAGGTATAACTAATGCTACCAACTATACTGTTTTTAAAAGGAGACTCCTTTTTTTTTTCTATTCTGATCCTTTTAGAATTCTGTCCTTTTTTTGATACTTTATCCGACCTTGTTTTACAAAGAAAAAAAAAAGTTCATTACTATTGAATTGAGATTATAATTTTAATCGAAACACCGACCTGCATCAAACGCACTATAGCAATTGTCGCGAATGTTCTATCTACTTATGCAATGACTGTTCTAAAAAACGAATTGTCGGAAAGGAATTTTCTTTGCATTACAACGGATGCATCCAATCACGGAAATATTAAGTCCGATATTTTATTCCCACAATCGGAGTACGTGTGAAGATGTTGGAGCTTGAAAAGGTGAGATACGTATAGTACAGATCATTTCCGAATTGATAAAACGTACTGCCGAGTAAAACGGAATCGCCGAAAAAGTTGTTGGATTCTGTAGCGGCATGCTGTCCGATTATTTTCGGCTCACGTGACCGTGGTGGAAGCAACAATGTTTTTAATATTTTGAAACCATGGAAACTACGCACTGAAGTCGGCCTGTGACCGACTGCCAATGGACTTGAAATGCGTGGTCGTGAAAATTTACTCGCATTTTTACATAAATACAGTTCGTGTTGAAAGGTTGAAATCAATTAAAACTGCGATTCTGAAAATGCAGAATATTTCAAACTGCTGGGTTATGCCAAGACGCGTTTTTTGGCTTTGGGACCTGCCATAGCCTCGATTTTAAAAATCTTCGAACTAGTAAAGGCATATTTTTTGGATCTCAAGATGTGTCCAAAAATAATCGAGGACTTTTTTCATTCGCCCTTTTCTAAACTTTGGCTGCTTTTCGTGAAAGACACTTAAATCCATGTCGACAGTCAAGATCAATACTCGTTTCGTGTGTTGACTTCTATAACTTCATTAAAACACAGCCAGAACTATTGCGAAAAATTTCCGGTCAGGCGAACACGATTTCAAGCACCCAGAATCGAGTCCGGGTGCAATGTCAATTGATATTTTCTCTAACGACGAGGCTGACTAAGGCGCGTCTAAGGTAACGATAAGTTGGACGAACATAGTCGTGAAACTTTTACAAACGATACAAATTTCACATGTTGTCCAAGTCATCGCTACGGGCCCGATTTAGCTAAGTTAGCCAACTTGTAAAATTGTTACGTGTTTGCAAAAGTTGACTTCCAATATTGTCCACCTTATCGTTCATTGGAGACGTACCTCAACAAAATTTCATTATTTTCATTTATTTCGATTTGATTTTTACATTAATCGTATTATATTATACGCCAGTAAAACTTTACAAAAAAAAGGCCTAACCTCGGGTTTCAGAGTATTATTAACTATATAAATCCAAATTTGCAACCCTGGGGACCCTGTGGTAATTTTTTGGCGAGCTCTTTTTTTACATTTTCAACAAATTTTTTTTTAAATAATTGTCATGGATAAAAACTGTGTTTGGCATTTGAAAGTAGACAGAATTTCCAATCCAATGATATCCTAACCAATTTTCTAGGTCAAATATTGACGAAATTACAGGTTTTTAAGAATAGGGTATTTTTTACCAAAAAATTGCGAATTTCAAGTAAATGTCGTTTCGGCAAACAACATAAGCTTAGAATTCGCCTTTTTTTTGTGGAAAATACCCTATTTTTGATAACCTTTATCTCCGTCAATATTTGACTTACAAAAGTGGTTAGGATATCATTGGATTGGGAATTGTCTACTTTCAAAATGCAGATCATCGTTTTTTTCTAAGATAATTTTTTTTTAAATATTGTTGGAAATGTAAAAAAAGAGCAAAAAAATCGCTCTTTTTCGCTCGCCAAAAAATTAGCACAGGGTCCCCAAGGTTGCAAATCTGGATTTATATAGCCAGTAATACTCTGAAACTGATAAGCGAAAAAACGGTAGTATTCCATTTATTCCGAAGTTAATGTCGATTTTGACAGTTCGCGCACAGCATCCATGGTTTCCGGAACAACAACTGATTTTGGACGACCTTCACGAAATTCGTCTTAAGCTATTCGTTGCTATTTAAGACTATAGGGCTGTTCATTGCTATTTCAAGCTATTCATAGCTATTTATAACTATTTTAAGCTACTCATTGCTATTTCAAGCTAATTATAGCTATTTATAACTATTTTAAGCTATTCATAGCTATTTATAACTATTTTAAGCTACTCAATGCTATTTTAAGTGATGTTAATTTATTTATTTAATTTTCATTGCTATTTTAAGCTACTTATTGCTATTTTAAGCTATCCATAGCTATTTTAAGCTATTCTCATTGCTATTCAGCTATTCAAATCTGTTCGCTGATATTTTATTTATTTAGTATTCATTGCTATTTAAGACTATTCATTGTGATTTTAAGCTATTCATTGCTATTTTAAGCTATTCATATTTGACCGCTGATATTTTAATTTATATATTTAATATTCATTGCTATTTTGGAATATTCATTGCTATTTTAAGCTATTCATTGCTATTTTATGCTACTCGTTGCTATTTTAAGCTACTCGTTGCTATTTTAACACTAGAATGGTCAGGAATTTTGTATACCTAATAGGGTCACAGCCGTCAATTTGACGGCAAGGTGTTTATAGCTGAATTGGTACTCCCAGAAATATAAAAATCAATCAAGGATTGGGAATTTTGTCTACTTTCAAAATGCAGATCACTGTTTTTTCTAAGATATTTTTTTTTTAAATATTGTTGGAAATGTAAATAAATCAATCGCTCTTTTTCGCTCGCCAAAAAATTACTACAGGGTCACCAGGGTTACAAATCTGGATTTATATAGCCAGTAATACTCTAAAACAGATAAGCGAAAGAACGGTAGTATTCCATTTATTCCGAGGTTAATGTCGATTTTGACAGTTCGCGCACAGCATCAGTGGTTTCCGGAACAACAACTGATTTTGGACGACTTTCACGAAATTCATCTTAAGCTATTCGTTGCAATTTCTGGCTATTCATTGCTATTTAAGACTATAAGGTTATTCATTGCTATTTCAAGCTATTCATAGCTATTTATAACTATTTTAAGCTATTTATTGCTATTTCAAACTATTCATAGCTATTTAAAACTATTTTAAGCTACTCATTGCTATTTCAAGCTATTCATAGCTATTTATAACTATTTTAAGCTACTCATTGCTATTTCAAGCTATTCATAGCTATTTATAACTATTTTAAGCTACTCATTGCTATTTTAGATGATGTTAATTTATTTATTTAATTTTCATTGCTATTTTAAGCTACTCATTGCTATTTAATATTATTCATAGCTATTTTAAGCTATCCATAGCTATTTTAAGCTATTCTCATTGCTATCAAGCTTTTCAAATCTGTTCGCTGATATTTTATTTTATTTATTTAGTATTCATTGCTATTTAAAACTATTCATTGCGATTTTAAGCTATTCATTGCTATTTTAAGCTATTCCTTGCTATTTTGAGCTATTCATATTTGACCGCTGATATTTTAATTAATTTATTTAATATTCATTGCTATTTTGGACTATTCATTGCTATTTTAAGCTATTCATTGCTATTTTATGCTACTCTTTGCTATTTTAAGCTACTCGTTGCTATTTTAACACTAGAAGGGTCAGGAATTTTGTATACCTAATAGGGTCACAGCCGTCAATTTATTATTATTATTATTATTATTATTATTATTATGTTTATAGCTGAATTGGTACTCCCAGAAATATAAAAATCAATCAAGGATTGGGAATTTTGTCTACTTTCAAAATGCAGATCATCGTTTTTTTTCTAAGATAATTTTTTTTTAAATATTGTTGGAAATGTAAAAAAAGAGCACAAAAATCGCTCTTTTTCGCTCGCCAAAAAATTAGCACAGGGTCACCAGGGTTACAAATCTGGATTTATACTATAGCCAGTAATACTCTAAAACAGATAAGCGAAAGAACGGTAGTATTCCATTTATTCCGAGGTTAATGTCGATTTTGACAGTTCGCGCACAGCATCAGTGGTTTCCGGAACAACAACTGAGTTTGGACGACTTTCACGAAATTCATCTTAAGCTATTCGTTGCTATTTCTGGCTATTCATTGCTATTTAAGACTATAAGGCTATTCATTGCTATTTCAAGCTATTCATAGCTATTTATAACTATTTTAAGCTACTCATTGCTATTTCAAACTATTCATAACTATTTAAAACTATTTTAAGCTACTCATTGCTATTTCAAGCTATTCATAACTATTTATAACTAATTTAAGCTACTCATTGCTAATTAAAACTATTCATAGCTATTTAAAACTATTTTGAGCTACTCATTGCTATTTCAAGCTATTCCATAGCTATCTATTACTATTTTAAGCTACTCATTGCTATTTCAAGCTATTCATAGCTATTTATAACTAATTTAAGCTACACATTGCTATTTAAAACTATTCATAGCTATTTATAACTATTGTAAGCTACTCATTGCTATTTCAAGCTATTCATAGCTATTTATAACTATTTTAGGCTACTCATTGCTATTTTAGGTGATGTTAATTTAAGACTATAAGGCTATTCATTGCTATTTCAAGCTATTCATAGCTATTTATAACTATTTTAAGCTACTCATTGCTATTTGAAATTATTCATAGCTATTTATAACAATTTTAAGCTACTCATTGCTATTTCAAGCTATTCATAGCTATTTATAACTATTTTAAGCTATTAATTGCTATTTTATGCTACTCTTTGCTATTTTAAGCTACTCGTTGCTATTTTAACACTAGAAGGATCAGGAATTTTGTATACCTAATAGGGTCACAGCCGTCAATTTGACAGCAAGGTGTTTATAGCTGAATTGGTACTCCCAGAAATATAAAAATCAATCAAGGATTGGCAATTTTGTTTAATTTCAAAATGCAGATCATCGTTTTTTTTTCTAAGATAATTTTTTTTTTAAATATTGTTGAAAATGTAAAAAAAAGAGCACAAAAATCGCTCTTATTCGCTCGACAAAAAATTAGCACAGGGTCCCCAGGGTTGCAAATCTGGATTTATACAGGGTGTCCCGCAACCGGTGGTACATAGGATAATGGGAGATAGTACAGCTCATTTGAGGACAATAAATGTTCTACACGACCCCTCTATCTTTAACCGTTAGAAAGTTATAGCATTTTTTGATAAAAGTGTCAGAAACCCCGACTTGCCGAGCAAAATCACTATTTGCCACGCTCCCAAATATTGGATCCGAAATTTGACTTCACTTTCTGAAACTGCACAAAATTCTACATAAAATAACGGTTTTGCCAATTAAATTATTTAAAAACCTACCCAGATACAACCACTCAAACTTTAAAGAAATTTGGAAATTGATATTTTCTTGTAAATTCAAATTGCAAAATCGTAACGGTACTTTGAACTGACAAATGTGCAAAGTTTACAAAAGTTGCATCATTATGTCAGCTTTCGAACGACATATAAAAAATAGGGTCTTAAGGACTGAAAAATTGAAAATATTACGTGTAAAAGAAAAAAAAACGCGAAACTAAAGCAGAACAAATCTAATTAAAATACATACATACTTCAATTATTATTAATGGTTTTAAAAAAATAGTGAAATTAAGGTGTCAACGAACTTTGCCTTGAAGATGTTTCATTCTGGAAAAATGTGAAAATGTACTTGTTGAGAAAACGGTATTATTAACGGTTAATCCTTGTTATTTTAAAGTCATTTGCTTCAGTTCGTTATTCCACCAGTTTAATTCAACTGATTAGCATTGATTATCACACAATTGATCTGTTGCTAGAACGTTAATATTAAAACAGGTATTATTATTAGTAGTATTTATTAAAATCGTTATTAGTGTGATGTTTTATTAGATGGCGACAAAATATTCGGATATCGAGTACGCTGATATGGTGTTGGTGTATGGTATAGCTGGATGTAACGGACGCGAAGCAGTTCGCGAGTATGGTCGTCGCTTCCCCCAAAGACAGGTTCCGGACAGCCGAACGTTTGTTAGGGCGTTTAACACACTGCGACAAACTGGTAGAACACCGAACCATTACACGTTAGAGCGAAGTCAACGTACTACGGCACGGCTGCAAGAAGAAATTCTTCGTCACTTCAGGACGAACTCGGATTCAAGCACGAGAAGGGCGGCTATTCAAATGGGTGTGCCTCGTATGACAATTCACCGAACACTACAAGAGGATAGTCAATATCCATATCATTTAACGGAAGTGCAAGATCTACTGCCTTCCGACTTTGAAAGAAGAAGGACTTTCTGTAGTTGGTTCATACAAAGATTGGCAGCGGATCGGCACTTCCAAAGAAAAATAATATGGACAGATGAGGCTACTTTTACTCGGAGTGGTGTATTCAATACCCGCAACACCCATTTCTGGTCTCATCTGAACCCCCGCGAAACTCGTACTTCGAGATACCAGCACGAGTTTAGTGCAAATATCTGGATCGGTGTTCTTGGAGATGAACTACTACCTGAAATTATTCTTCCTCAAAGACTCAATTCATCCGCGTTCCACCAGATTCTCGAAACAGAAGTCGTGCCGAAGGTCGTAGATGAAATTCCATTAGCTAGATTATCAGAAATATGGTGGCAAATGGACGGATGTCCGGCTCACAGCGGAAGAATTGTTACGGAATTTTTGAATAGTGAGTTCCATGAAAAATGGATTGGACGATACGGGCCTGTCGCTTGGCCTCCTAGAAGTCCCGACTTAACGCCGCTTGATTTCCATGTATGGGGTAGACTCAAAAATGAAGTTTACGATGAGCCAATAGTGTCCCGGGAACATCTTTTGCAAAAAATTAAAATGGCTTGCAATAATTTGCGCGAAAAAAGGGAAGAGATGCTTAAGGCGGTCTCTTCTGTTGGTAGAAGGTGCCGAATTTGTGTCCGATATGGAGGAGGACACTTTGAACAGCATTTATAATATAAAAGTTCCTATTCTCAATAATCTTTCTTTTTAGTTTTTATAAAAAAAATATTGTTTACTTAATAAAATGTATACTTTGAATTTCTCTTGAGACCATGTTTTTTTCTGTTAAACACGTAATATTTTCAATTTTTCAGTCCTTAAGACCCTATTTTTTATATGTCGTTCGAAAGCTGACATAATGATGCAACTTTTGTAAACTTTGCACATTTGTCAGTTCAAAGTACCGTTACGATTTTGCAATTTGAATTTACAAGAAAATATCAATTTCCAAATTTCTTTAAAGTTTGAGTGGTTGTATCTGGGTAGGTTTTTAAATAATTTAATTGGCAAAACCGTTATTTTATGTAGAATTTTGTGCAGTTTCAGAAAGTGAAGTCAAATTTCGGATCCAATATTTGGGAGCGTGGCAAATAGTGATTTTGCTCGGCAAGTCGGGGTTTCTGACACTTTTATCAAAAAATGCTATAACTTTCTAACGGTTAAAGATAGAGGGGTCGTGTAGAACATTTATTGTCCTCAAATGAGCTGTACTATCTCCCATTATCCTATGTACCACCGGTTGCGGGACACCCTGTATAGCCAGTAATACTCTAAAACAGATAAGCGAAAGAACGGTAGTATTCCATTTATTCCGAGGTTAATGTCGATTTTGACTGGCCTATTATATATGTATATCTATTATTATTACAAAATGTTTAATGAAACAAAATAAAAAATGGACGAATACACGTACTTTCGAACCCTTTTTTATTCCTTACATGTATATACTTTTTTATCCTTTTATCTGGAAGGGTCACATCCTTTAAATTCGGTAATACTAGTTGGTAGCATTAGGTATAACACTTCTTTATTTCAATAAAGCTACTTTTATCTTATCTTAAATCGTTCTTTGTATGATTGTACGTATTAAGATACAATGCAACGTATTGATTGAAATGTTTGTTTACAATTCTAGTCGTAAACTGTATTGCATAGTTTGAGATGCATACTATATGCATACTTAGATATTTTCCTGCATGGTTATAAGTTTATGAAAGAGCTATAGTTTAGTTCTTGAGCTGAGCTTCGAGAAGAAAGAATAAAGTTTTGAGATTAACATAAAACAAAATAAAGTGTTTCATTTGAATTTAAGAAGTGTACTAGATTTTCTAACACCGGCTGCCCCAATTTTAACATTTTAAAAATTTCAACCTGCTTAATACATATTCAACAATTCTTACTCTAAAATTACATATTTTATTACATAATAATTGATGCTATGGGAATGGCCAATTCACTAATCCGTAGAATCTCAGTATGTAATATTCGTTAACATAGCTTATAATCCGTTACCGAAAGATGGCTCTTGCTCTTTTCACTGACTTTTATCTGATATCTAATCCACTTTCGTTAAGCACTTAATCCAACTAAGGTTGGCAAGCGTGCAAGCTAGTAACAGTGAGAGGAGACCCAAGACCCACCTACCTAAGCGACTTGCGAGATACAAAGATAGTTCTTGCGCTAGTGTGTACGGCAGCCAACAACAACAAATGCTATAGTAGTCACTGATTTGAATTGAAATCTCTGAGAGGCGCTTATTAAAGCTAGAGGGTCTTCTAGCGGAGATACACATGTGCGCACACCTATGAATGAAACTGATTGCAAGTATGGCTAGTGTACAGGTGAGATAGTCACCGTGAATGCTCCACTCACCTCACCTGCCCATGTTGGGTTCGGTATCTTGTATAGTGGGGTGCGAACGAAATACTCGTATACCTGTGGAGATAAACATACTTGACGACGTCATTAATTTCCTTAGTATGCTGAGCTCTGAGCTAGCTGGTCTGGTGGAGAGTATGCAACGACTTGAGTGTCGTTTCAAAGTGACTCGGTTTCTCATTCAGATTACATACATACTAGTCGTCGTTAGCAGTTGGCTGACTCGGCGAGGTTTTCGTCAATAGTAATTCTAAATAAATCGCTGACTTTTGTAAATATGTAAAGTTGCTGTGTACGAATAAGTTGTGTCGTAAAGTGTTTTTGTGTACATAGAATAGTGTCCTAGAGCCTAGTCCTGTCGTGTGTTTTGCATCCGTATCTGCCCAGAGTTATACTAGTGAAGTGAAGCTCCTCCGAGTGCCACACAGATCGACGACAATTTTGGTAATTTTTCCTGGGCGATTTCTTTTGACGAGTATACTTTATGGTGGTCATAGTGACCAAAGCAGGTTGGGTGAAGTCATGACACTTGTTGTAGGTTAAACCTGCTTGTTCAATGTTGTGTGCCTCAGGGCTAACTTCTGGGTGCAGTGTGGCAAGTGGCTGATTGCAATTATCATTATTGTAGGTACTCGCGGTATGTACGTACGTGCTTGTTGTTGTTGTTTCGAGGTGATCGTGTGGAAGCGAAATTTACGCTGCTAATTAGCCCACATTCCAGTGCGGGTGCATCGTCTAATCTCCAATGGATATTGAAAAAGCCACTGACCATAACGATATTTCAGCTAATTATCCCGTCATTAGGCCACAGTGTGGTCTACAGAAAACGCATAGTCGTAATAATTGCTTCCATGTGTAGGTGCGTGTGTGGCGGCTGTCGGAGTTAGTGGAATTATCTCCACTTTTTCTTAAAGTCGCTATAAGCTCGCGCTTAGCCAGCGTGATTCATTATCCAAGTGCTTGTTGTTGTTGTTGTCGTCTCCATATAACCTCTTTTTTTGCTCCCTCATTATCCGAAGATTTTTTTTATAATTTACTTGATAGATTTATCGTTGGAATATTCCAATAAAAATATTATAGTTGCGGCAAGCTTGATTGCGCTACGCTTTTTACTAATATGTATTCAAATTCTTTCACGTACATTTATGCAGCGACGTTAGCTGTTCGCGGGCACTAGGAGGGGTCTTTGTTGTTGACGAACCAAGAATAATATGGAGGAGCCTTATCAGAAATTCAATGTGCCACCCAGCTATGGACTTCCATAAGAAAGTAAATTAACAATTACGTATTCCGTCGTTAACGCTTTTTAATGGTTTGTCTTAAGTGTGCCACCACGCAGCCAGTATGTGAGAATGAGAAGTGATTTGCAAGTGCAAGCTCGGCGAGTCTATTATAACCGTCATTTTGTTCCGCACCGAATACAATAATTATTGCGTTACGAACGTTATTTGGATTCATTTTTCCGCGTTTAGTGTACTCGTACTCGTTTTGGGTTACAAGTATAGTGTACATAGTTCGACCCAAGGAAGTTTACAACAAAAACTAATGTGAATACGTGTGATAAGCGAAAAACGAACTGCGCTTTCGTAAGTGTGTACAATAGGATTATGATGGCCGTTATCAGAGCAAATGCTCGCTCGGAGACAATACCGTTTATGGTATTGACAAGTGTTCTTTTTTTTTAGGAATTTAAAACAAAGACCCATAATGTTACGTACAGTGTATCTCTCCTTGAAAGCAAATGTAGTTTACGACCTGTTTCACCTTCTATTCATAATCTATCGATATTTCGCGTGTAATGTTTATGGAGCGTTTAATCTTCGCGGTCTATGACTCATTTTGTGTATCAAAATAAATAACACTGCGGTATTAATTATGCCGCATCCGCAGGCATTCATTTAATTAAAGATTATTTGGAAATTTGTAACAAAGATTCATTCTCAAGGTGAATCTTTTTACTTTCAGTGATTTATTATTGAAATGTTGATGCAATGCGATTTTGTATTATGGCCTTTTCTTAGACGAATCCCTTTTGCCTTTATAGTGTTCGGACTCTTTATGTGTGTCATTAGAGGAGCCCAATTTCAAAAGCCGCCACCTCCATTCTTTTTTTTTATAAATTTTGAGTTAATGATGCTAGTCGATAGGCATCTACGAATTATCTATAAACTTCTGGGATGAGAATGCTTGATTTTCAACCCCTCTAAATTTCTCTCTCTCTCTCTGGTTCCTGTTAACTCCTTGTGGGGCATAGGACACTAACTGTGGTCTTACGGCAACTGCCTCTACGGGGCGGACCACACCCGTTTTGTCATTTCAAAACGGCCAAAAGCTGCCAATATGCCTTCCTGGCAAGAGCCCCGGCAGGAGCCCTGAAGGTTCGATGCAAGAAGGTTGTGTTTGTCTGTGTATATGTGAGGGTACGATCAGGGCCGTCCCTAGAGGGGGCGAGTGGGGCGGTCGCCCCCGTCCCCGCGCTTGCATAGGCCCCGCGCCTGATCTGAACCCTTATTTAACAATTTGCTCCTATATATACAAATTTATCGATCAAAACCATTAGAGAAATAAATCGTACATACGCACAATCGTATGCACAAATTTACAGCATGTCCCATTTCTTATTTACTGCCATGGAAGCAAATGAAAACTTTTTGTTGGAAACAGTAAAATTAATAATTAATAGATATGAGTTGTCGGGATAGAAACATTGGCCGAAGTACGAAAGCGGTGCCGCCAAGGCTCGGAAAAGAAAAGTTCGAGAGGAATTTCAGCACTCACAGGAGGGTGCCATACTGAAATGTACTCGGTCTTCCGAGCAAAACGCTAACGAAAGTCTGAAAGAACATCCAGCGCATGAAAACGCTGCGGGAATCTGGACCCAGCGGTTTTCGTGGTTGAAACGGATGAAATATCTGAAACACCACCTCAAAAGCACCTAGTCATGGTATGATCCGTTCATTTTGCGGAGCGGAGCGGACCTAATCCGGTCCGATGTCGGACCTAGGTCCGAAAACCTAGGTTCGTGGACCTACCCCATGGCCCCTGCTAGTCTCGTTTTTTTTCTCGAAAGACTATCATTGGCTATTGTTGACATTGATCTAGTATTCGGTTATTTGTTTGTCACTCACTACAGTTGAAAAAAAAAACAACGGTTGATTAGAAAGACCTAAGCCACATGGCTAGGCACATTTAACCTGAAAATACAACCTAATATTGGTTAGCCAACCGTTCGATACAAGGAGCCCCACTTGTGGACTTCTGTTCGGCAGAGGTGACATCAGGATACCAAACCCTTGTTCGGACAAAGGAGAAAGAAGAAGAATAAGATTATTATTTGTTCATTTGCAGCTTTTATTTTTTTTTCTTCATTATCAGGCCCTTAAATTTAGTTAACAATTTTGGTTTAGTGATTAATAAGTTCATATAATAAAAAAATAACGGGCGCGACAGTGCAACATTAAACTAAGACCACAGATGTGTTACTGACATCCAATCTCCAAGAACTTAATTGCTTTTTTGTTGAGGTGTTGGGATGAACATCACGCTCAGTAGTGTTATTTATCGCCACAAATGGGTAATCGTTTAACATCTGAGTGATATCATATGTGACAGACATTGGTCATGAGTTCGAAAAACACCATGATTCGCGGTGCGATTCCAAGTCATGACCCAGTGAAACGAAGGTGCGCGCACTAATCACTGCATATTTATTTACTAGGTTTAGTTTAAATGCGAGTATAGTAATATATACCTACTATTTAAATAAGGACTAATGTTTCGACTTGCAGTTTTTATTGACATTGTCCATTTCTGATTTAAGGTTCTCTGGTTTTATATTTTTGTGATTGTGCTTCTGGCCGCTTCATACATAAAAATGTGAGCGTACAGAGGGCTGCGACCGCAATACGAGGGTTTTGTAAATATCTTTTTGGATTAGTCTAAATAAACGCTTCCAAGAATGGAAGGCTTTAGAACTTTAACACCTTTAATTAAACCAATCCAAAAATAGATTTACTATGAATCCAGTTTAGATAAAAGAACTCAACGGCAAATCTACAAACATTTTTCGATTTATGATTTCAACAAAAAAGAACTTAGCCAAATATAAGCATGGCTAAACATATAAACGGAATTTATTAGCTGTAAATTCTTTTCCGTTTCTCCGTGCCAAACACTATTACCATTCTTAGCATAAATATTTGATTCGCTATATTGCCGGTTTGGATAAAGTAATTCGAGTGAAATTTTGTCATATGACATACGTAATTTCCTAAAAATCTTTCATGATGATCGCTTGAGCCGTTCGCGAGTTCTTTAGTTCTTTCTGACCAGACGGATGAACAGACAAAGTAAATTTCATAAAGGTTGGTTGAAAAAAAAAATGTCTAAAAAACCCTAAAAATGAAATCCGTGCAGAGACTAACGGTCATAAAAAGTGATACTTTTCAAATGTATTCCCTTTCTCTAATCCATATAGATTTTTGTCCATTCATAGGCAACTCAAAATCATGGGCGCGGTCGCCACGCTATCATGCCAATTTTGGATAAACGTATCTCGCCCATATTCCACACTTTGGTGCTCAAAATCCATTCTATAAACTTCTCGTTCTTACTTGGTGTGGGGCGGAGGAGGGGCGATGAGATTTGTTGCCAGACAATGCGATTTGTTTTCATGGGAAGAAAACCTGATTTTTCAATGGATTTTATACCGGCGCTGCCTCATGCGGTTTGGCGCTGTTTAAATTGTTGTAAGGGTGAAATAGTCCAATGAAACCTAGTTTGATGCGTTCGCGCTTCCGAAAATGGTCTGTTTTCTCGGGGAAATACTCATCCAATCGGTGTGGGAAGAAACACTAAAAGAAACAGAAAAAAAATCGGGTTTGCACGCCCCAAAATGGCACCCCTGTTTTCTCGGGGAAATACTCATCCAATCGGTGTGGGAAGAAACACTAAAAGAATTATCGGCAACTGATTCCGAATTTGAGGTCAAAAACAGAAAAAAAATAGTTTGGAGTTGCCCACCCAGAACAGCGCACCTGTTTTCTCTGGGAAATACTCGTCCAATCGGCGTGGCAGAAACACTTGGTAAATTTGGGGCGCTGATTCCGAATTTGAGGTCAAAAACCAGAAATTTTTTTTAGGGTTGCCCACCCCAAAATGGCACCCCTGTTTCCTCGGGAAAATACTCGTCCAATCGGCGTGGCAGAACACTAGGTAAATTTGGGTCGCTAATTCCGAATTTAAAGTCAACAACAAAAAAAAAATGTTAGGGCTATGCTCGTTCCAAAATGGTACCCCGGTTTTCTCATCATCGTATGTTCCCACAAGTGACCTATCCGCTACCTTCAATAATTCATTGCAAATATATGCGCTGTCCGAAACTTTCCTATACGTAAGCGTACGCTACAGACCGGGTTGTGCTGCACTGCGTATTTCCACGATTTTTACTCCATTGCGACCCATTCATAGATTTGTATAAAAACAATTCTTGCCAAATCCAAATTTCGCCCTTTTTTGTGGTTACTCATACGCTACGAACTTGGTTGGACAGCACTGTAAATTTAGTAGACGAATCCCTTATTACATTTCATACGACTATCCATTCATTTAATAAATATGCAAATCTATAACACACTATATACATGATCATCGACACGTATGTATGTGTATGCCACTACGAACCCGATCCAAACACAAATCGACCGGTCCCCAGGTCCGGACCGGTCCCTAGGTCCAGACCGGTCCCTAGGTCCGGACCGATCCATAGGTCCGGACCGGTCCCTAGGTCCGGACCGGTCCCTAGGTCCGGCGGTCCCTAGGTCCGGACCGGTCACTAGGTCCGGACCGGTCACTAGGTTCGGACCGGTCACTAGGTTCGGACCGGTCACTAGGTCCGGACCGGTCACTAGGTCCGGACCGGTCACTAGGTCCGGACCGGTCGCTAGGTCCGGACCGGTCGCTAGGTCCGGACCGGTCACTAGGTCCGGACCGGTCACTAGGTCCGGACCGGCCCCAGGTCCGACTGGACCTAGGTTTTTCCAAAACCGGAACTACCGCACCTACACAGAGAAAAAAAAATTAGAATGGTTATCTAAAGAAATAGTCGAATTCATCTAAAGTTCGCGTTGATTTTCAGCTTGTGATTCTATGTAGTTGAAACAGTTACGAAGATATGGATAATTTTTGTATTCGTCATTAGTTGAAACATCTACTATATTTGCAAATTCAATTGATTCAATTGTAAAGACAGCTATTCATTATCTATAAATTGTTAAATGTTGGATAGCTAAATTGTGTTGAAGAAAAAAGAACGATTGTTTGTAGTTAAATTTTATATTTGAATAGTACAATCAACAACTTTTGTGGAAGAATTGACTAATCTTTTTCTTCTAATCTTGCGTGGTTAAATGAACGAACTTAATATTATTTTCAGCTACGAAGATTAGAGAAATCAGCTATTTCTTTGGTAAAACTATCTAAATTTAAGTCAACTACTTCACTTTAGATAAAAAGTCTAAACCATTTTTTTCAGTGTAGGTGCAGTTGCCGGACCTAGGTTCAAAAGATTAGGTCCGGTTCGGAGCAACCATGACTAAAAGCACCTGAAAGTACGAGTGCCTTGAATATTTTAACTCGAGTAACCCCGGAACGTGGCCAAAATTTATTAACAACCAAACAAGGCAGAATGCACAAGAGAAACTTAGAGTACATGAAAGGTCCACTGACCATAAAAAAACATTACACAGAATTCTTCGAATTGAAAACACGGCTAACTAAAAACACCACTATAGATAAAAGTATCGAGGGCCAGATAAATACAGAACGAGAACATTAGGTACGCTTCCGAAACGCGCCGGTTGCATATGTTCCGACAACATGTTGTCCATTCTGAATAAAAAATGATCTCCGAAACTATTCGTTTACATATTCCACATAAACAGACATACGGAAAACACCGAAAGTTATTGCTGATCCTCAAAACCGCAATTATAGGATCAGAATGGACAACATGTTGTGGGAACATATGCGACCAGTGCGTTTCAGAGCCACACCCGTTGTTAAAATGTTCTTGCTCGATTCGTTGCGGTGGTTCAATATTTGGCGGAAACGAATTCCGCCTTTCGTGGACCCTCGTCCGCAATTTACGAAAAAAATAATGGCAATTTCCTCAAACTAAAAGAAATTCTGGGCTCTTTTGATACCCCCATAAAAGAAAATTTGCGGCGCATCATTGACATTGGCATTGATTTAATTTCTGAAACAGTGGCTTCAGAAGAAAGAAGTTTCTCAAAATTAAAAATTATTAAAAATTACCTGCGATCGACAATTAAAAATTACCTTGCGACCATTTCCATAGATAGTGGCACGGCAAAAACATTGAACAAACATTATAATAATAATATTTTTCACATTATTTGAAAACGAAAAATAGGCTAAAACACACATGTTTTCAGAAAGCATTATTTTTTTTAATTCCAATTTTGATCAAAATACTTATGGGTTTAAAAAACAACCAGAAGGAACTACCTATAATTATGTACTGAATTTCGAAGAAATTTGATTTTGTTTTCATCTTATTTCGTATATAAAGTTATGGTTTCGAAAACATATTATGTACATTATGTATTTCGGAAAAAAGGGGCCCCGCATCGTGATTTTGCCACGGGCCCCGCGAATCCTCGGGACGGCCCTGGGTACGATATATGTGTTTTTTCGTCATATTGGGAGCATTACATCTCGGCGCGGCTGCTCTCAATTTTAGTAATTCGCGCCGGTGTTGAAACAAATCCAGGCCCAGAGGTATGGATTTGTAGTGTCTGCAACCAACGAATCGGCTCGAATGCCAGATCAGTGCAGTGTAATTGCTGCAGGGAATGGGTTCACTTTAGGTGTTCGGGGTTACGAAGACAAGGTCAGCACTCCTTAGCATATGTTGCGGCAGGTTGTATAAATTCCGGGCAACCCAGGGCTGCTCCCAGCCCACCTTCTCCACCACTGCCCCCTACACCGCCAAACAATATGATAAGGAATGCCAGACCCAGTCTTACGCCTGGCCCTCCTCCTCCAGCAGTTTTCACTGCACTATCTATATTACAGTTTAACTGTAATGGCATCCACTGAAAAATCGCTGAGATCACACACTTCTTGAGTTCCAACAGAATTCTCATCGCCGCCATCCAAGAGACGTTGCTTCACGCAAACTCGTCTCTAAGCGTCCATAGCGAATATGTTATGCTACGGAAAGATCGACCGGCCGCCACGGATGATTCTCACCCTGGAGGTGGACTTGCTTCCTAATACACAAGTCCGTAAATTACTGTGTATTAGATGTAGTTGCTGACGGTACGGCGGAAATTCAAGCCATCTCAGTTCCATCAGGGAGTACTAATATCGAAATTTTTAATATATATGTACCACCTCATTCAAGTTGCCCTTCAGGCTACCGTTTCGATATTGGTCCTCTCCTTTCTGGAGAGCACAGGGTCATCCTTGGCGACTTTAATGCGCACCATGAGCTCTGGCATTCGGACCTCAACAACAATGCCAGGGTTATAACTATCGCCGAATCACTTGACGCCTCAGAATTCTGTTCACTCAATGAAGACTCGCCGACTAGAGTCGTGGGCACTTGCAGTAGTACTCCTGGCATAACTATTGTCAGTGCCAGCCTAATTGCTGCTTCCCGATGGGAAGTACGTACCACCCTTAGATCAGATCACCTCCCAATCATTATAAAAATTGACAAACCAGCGAACATGACTAAGTCTGAGAAGCGAACGTTTGTCAATCACAAGAAAGCCGATTGGGATGGTTTCAAAGCTTACTCTTCGGCGAAGTTCATCGAGCTACCATCACCTACCAACATTCATAAGGCCGAGAAAAATATTAGGAACGTCATTACCACAGCCGCGGCACGTTTTATTCCGGCAGGACGTATCCCGAAAGTTCGGCCTAACTTCCCCACTAGTGCCGCCAGATTAGCCGATGAACGTGATCAGATCAGAAGCGCTCACCCTGATGATCCCAGAATTCAAGAGCTTAACTCCGAAATTGACCGACAAGTTAAAGACTATAGGAGAGCGAAATGGAATCAGCACCTCGATGAATGTAACCTCAATGAAGGTGTCAGCAAATTATGGTCTACCGTCCGCGCCCTTTCCAATCTGTAATATTTCACATTGTACATCGCATTACATTTTATTAATTTTGCTACTGTGTCGTTGCCGACGGCAAAATTGCAAGTGACACAAATTCAAAACACGTAGATTTGCATGCAAGCCGCTGCACAAGATTTCTGCACAGTCTCTTGCCATATTCTCTTATCTAGTATTCAGATCCGATCAGCTGAGTAGTTATCAATACTACACGGTATATTTGATCTTATCACTCCAACGGATCTATACAATCATATGATCTGCTGCTAGAAGAGAGAATATGGCATGAGAAGTGCAGAAAAGGGTGTGTCGCTGCTGTACTGCTGTACTATCGTACTGCATGTACTGCAAGTAATATATGCACGTAATGTAATGCGTGTACGCAAATCTGAAATTTGTGGTGGGTGTGGGAAATTGATGGGCAGTGTGGGAATATGAAATATGGGTGGTAATATTTTTTTTATATGGTTTTTTTTTGGTTTTGATGATGGTTGATGATGGCAATGAACTTTAATTTTTTGTACATAAAGGATACGGTTTTTGGGATCATACGATTTTGCGGGTTTTTGGCCTTGAATTTTGGAAGCGGGACTTTTTCCTTTTTTTCTTCGGGGTATTGAAAATTTTGTTAGGGGAGTTGAATTTTGGTTGGCACCGTGTACGGACGTAGGAATAAGTCTCTTTTAAGAGTTTATTTAAAATTTAATAATCGGAAACTTAACTTACTTATAAGTGAAATTAGTTGAACAAAAAAATGTTCTTTTAGTGGTTATAAAAAAAACTAAATAAGTTTGTCGTATAATTTGGTTCAGTGAATTGTCGGAAACGTGAACCCCTCTAAACCACAATTTTCGTGCCATCATAAGATTCTGTTGCCTGCATCCTAATAACCCGGTGTTATGCTGTTTCCATATATTTGAAGCCGCTGGCGTTATAATAATCCCGTTGTGATTCTGTCCTCGACTTCAATTGGAGCTGTTAGCATCCTAATATCCGGCGAAGTGCTATATCCATATTATTTGGAGCCGACGGCATCCTAATAACCCCGGTGTGATGCTGTTTCGATATATCTGAAGCCGCTGGCGTTCTAATAATCCTGGAGTGATTCTGTCCTCAACATCATTTGGAGCTGTTAGCATCCTAATATCCGGCGTAGTATCCATATTATTTGGAGCCGACGGCATCTTAATAACCCCGGTGTGATTCTGCGCTCGACATCATTTAAAGCGACCGGCATCTTAATAACCCCGCCGGTGTGGTTCTATTTCCATATTATTTGGAGTCATTGGCGTTGTTTCTGGAATTAATCACGCAATCTTTAAGTGATATTTTTGTTCCTGCAAGTTTTATGCCTTTTGCCAGATTGGGAGCATCCGGGGATTGATGTGTTGTAATCAATTGCCCTGCAACCGTGCACAGATCGACATAAAACTTGTGCTACATGTTGTTTCCGTGAAATCGGCCAGCAATCCATTGCGCCGGATGATCAAATGATTGCACTAGCGGAGCCATTCCTGTTGTTGTATATGTGCTGATTAATGGGAGATATCGACGACGTTCTAATCGATTTAGTTTTTTTTGTCCATCGTAAAAATAGTTAAAACTTTCTATCAAACGTTTTGTTCGCTTACAACAATAAATTTGCTTATTTCGCGCGATAATTGTCGTTGTATAGCTTAGTGTTAATCCTATACGCGTTTCGTTGATTAATTATTGGTGTGCACCCATACAGTTCATAATTTATGAAAACTTGTAAAACCAAACCTTTTATATAGCCTCGTCGCACCAAAACGATCGTTTCAGCTGCACGTGGGGTAAGTCCATTTTATTTCAATTTTGTCATTTTTGTATAAATTTATTGTCATGATACAAATTCTAAAAAGGGGCACAGCGTGTAGGTTAAAACTAAGATTTGTTTTGATCCGTATTTTTCTTTGCTGTTAAATATTCGCTTTGAATAAAAAAATGTGTTAAGTTCCTTTTAAGTGAATCTTTTCCTCCAAGAAGTTCTAACCTTTTCAGAATAGTGATGTAGGCGCACCCGGATCGGACATCGTTTTTTTTTTCAGGGAGGTCTCCGAACATTGGCCCCGGAGATCCAACGGTTTGTGGTGGGACTTGGCCAGAATCCGACCAGCTGGATTCCGTGCATGATGTCATCGATGGTGTTCTTCTTCGTTGTTTTCTCCTTTTGTTCATTTTCAAATTTCAGTTCCGCATGTTTGTCCGTTTCCAGGCATACGAAAAAAAAAGTGTGATGGAATGGAGGCAATGAACGGCAACAACCCACCCCGTTACCCGAACTGAGCTGCCAGCAAGCGTATGCCGCCGCCGATTCCATTGTCGTCCTCCGCCAGCTACTCAACACCAGCTGCCTTCATTACATTTAATGGCGCCCAACACGTAGGGCCCAAGTTCGTCTTTGCTGAAGATTCATTTTGGGTTCTTACAGGAATTCACTCAGGTCCAATTGTAGACTTTTATAGTTCTCACACCGAGTGGGTTCCAATTCAACACTCGTCCTCTTTATTCTATGCGTTGGCTTAGAGTTTTTGATGATATGAGTGTTTACCTTGCAGCATCCCTTCTTCGCGTCCCTCCTTTTAGAGTAGCTTATCCTTTAAAGTAGAATAATAACTACAGGGCAGCTCTTTTGTTGTGTTGTCCCGTGGTTCTCCACGTATCAAATGGCATGCAGTTACCTCGAGAATTACTGGCTACTTTGAATTTTCTTTTGAATTGCCTATCCGAGTTTTCTGAATGTATTTTTTGGTACTTTTCTGTTTGAAAGAGCTGCCCTTCTTTTTTTTTTCCTTCACTTAAATATGAAGTGTAATCTTACAAGTTGTATTATTAAGTTGGACTATGAGATTCAATGAAAAATATTGTGAATTACGTCAATTTGGTGCAGTTTTTTTTGCGCATTTGCGTCCAGTATTTTTCGTCGAAGCTCATAGCCTGATTTACTAATGCAGCTTTGTAATAATTTTTGTTTTTATTTTTCTTGATTTTTATCCCAGATCATCGTCGAAGATTTCATGCACGTTTTTTTTCTTCTCAATATTAATTCAATTCGGGTGTTTTATTATCTGCATTTACTGGTTCGCCTTCATATTCTGTAGGGAAAGGGTTTCTAGTGAGGAAAAGATTCACAATTCCGCGAACGTAAGAAAACAAAACTGTTTCTTTTGTTGTTGTGTTATTTAATACAGTTTTGACATTTGAATTTAAGTGTCTATATCGATTCGAATTCTACAGCTGTTGATTTAGCTCCTTATTATTCCGTTTAAAACGTATTTATATAGTATTCGTTTTCCGATTTTTGGCTTTAGGCTATTTATTTACACTTAGTCGTATTACAGGTATATTTGTTATTTATATTTATAGTACTCAACAACATTTAGATTTAGAATGCCTCTTGTGAGACGGAGTACTGAGGATCTCCACCTTTTAGGGGTTGATAACGAAGATCCCACCAAATGCTCTTTGTGTCATAAAGATTTTCTTCTTAATGATGAGGTGCTTCTGGCGGAATGCACGCATTCGTTCCACAAGCTATGCATTGACGCTTGGCTGCAACAAAACAATACTTGTCCTGTATGTGAACGTCCATGCAATCCAGGCAAGTTGACCAGTGTTAACCTGGAGAGGAAAGAGGATGAGCAATTAGACGAAATGGCTGCTAGTGGGTATACTGCACCGTCTACTGGAGCCATACCTAAAGTCAGTGGTCCAATAACCCGTTCTAAAAGTAAGACTCAAAGCAGTCATTTAATTTCTCCGTCTACCCAAAGACTGCTAAATCGTCCCACGCTAAACACTAGCTTATTGCCCTCTACAAGCTCGCACCAGGTTACACAAGCTGCTGAAGTTCCAGTTGATAACAACATTGGAGTAGACATGGTAACACAAATTCGAAGCGTCATAGAAGAGGTAATGCAAAAGCAACTTCGTGGCTTGGTTGTCACTGAAATTAAAAAGCTGACACAGGAACAGTTGTCGCCACAACAACAACTACTTTTTAGTTCATCCCAAGCAAATGAACCTTCACGTGCACCACCTCAAAGCTTGCCACAACAGCGGCAACTTCATTCACGCTCACCCTGTGAACCACAAATGCAAACTCAAGATCAGCAAGCCATTAAACAAGCCTCTATGTCATCTCCACCACAGTCGTTTCCGCCACTTCCGAGTACAAGCTCTAGCTTAACAGTACCGGATCCACAACATCAACCTCATTCATTGCCACATCATCCACCACACTTAAATCAGCATACATTTTTGATTCCACCATCCCAGCAACGACCTCTAAATGAGCGAACAGTCAGTTATCCACCTCAACAGACATCAGCGTTCCCAAATACTAGTGCTTCGCAGCAGCAAGGTATGTCTTTCGGTCAGGGTCCTCCTCCAGAACAGCAGTTCCTTCGTAACCAACTGCCTATCGGTAATTCAGCCCCATCTTGGCAATATGGTCCGGATTTTCGTTCTCGTTCTAATTTAAATCCTGAGAGAATTGGTAAGGCTATTCTAGGATGGAACTTGAAGTTCTCAGGGGAAGACCCAAACATGCCTGTGGAGAAATTCCTTTATCAGGTACGTACTTTTACGTGCAGTACTCTGGGGAATAATTTGGAAGCCGTGTCTAGCTACCTCCCTTGGCTTCTTACTGGTAAAGCGGCTGACTGGTTTTGGAGGTACCATCGCAGTGTGTCCCATGTCGAATGGTATTCATTTTGTGAAGCTCTCCGAGCCGAATTTCGTGAACGGCTCACGGATTATGAAATTATGGAGCAGCTGAAGCACAGAAAACAAGGACCAAAAGAATCGTTTGATTCATACTGCGATGGTGCACTAAAGTTAGTCGACCGCTTAGATTGTGGAATCTCCGAATGGACATTAGTCGAAATTCTCAGGAGTAACCTTCGTATTGAAACAAGGAGAGAACTGAATCACTTCCCGATTCGAAGTCTACAAGAGCTCAAATCGTATGTGTATCGTTCTGAGCACTTAGAGAACATATACAACAAGAGTGTTAATAGGGGAAATCAGTTCTCATATAGAAGAGATATTTCTGAACTGACAGAAGACGCAGATGAACTACCGCTAGCAGTCCCAGAAACTGAAACTATCGCTGCTCTATCAGGAGGAAAGGATAGTAAGTGCTGGAACTGCCGATTACCTGGTCATCAGTTTGCAGACTGTTTAGCAGAACGCACCATCTTTTGCTTTGGTTGTGGAGAGCCTAACACCTATCGGCCTCAATGCTCGAGGTGTTCAAAAAACTCCAAAGCGAAACCCCATCCACCCGCAAGGCCAAAGTAGATACTGACCATAGCAATTTTGGATCTGATATTAATCTGCTTGAATCTCGCTCTATTGTCATACAAAACCATATCCCAAAACCGCATTCACTTAACCAACCATCTGTAGCCTGCACATTACTTCCAGCCACGTCAAATTCTTCGTCTGTCAGTTCTCACACTAAAAGTTCACCTAGCATCCAACCTACATATCGACCGACACACCACAGTTTCAAACCGCTACATGTCAGGTTCCAAGAATATCAGGCAGTACGTCGTCGCCTTTTTGGGGTCGACGAATTGCAAAAGCGTCGTCCGAAACACACGACTGTCCGTCAAAGGCAGTTCTGGAAAACTGTTCGGCAGAATCGACGACGTTATTGCTCTGCTATTCTTGGAACTCCCCCCAAAAACGACATGCGGCCGTATGCCGATGTGACACTTTTTGGTGAAAAAGTCTGTGGACTTGTCGACACAGGAGCCAGTGTCAGCTGTATAGCTGCTGATTTGGCAAGGAAATTCATAGCTAATAATAGTCATCCATTTGAAAAATTTTACCTCCGGCTTACTACAGCTGATGGTACGCCTCATTCAGCTGTCGGAAGAGTGTCAGCTGATATCACTTTCCGCGGCCGAACTGAAAAACTGACCTTACTTATTATGCCTACATTGGCACAAAATCTTTATCTAGGGATAGACTTTATTCATTTATTCGGACTTGCTTCAGACTTGTTTAGCTCTTCGATGTGTTCAGCGAGCCTGTCTTTGGAAACAATAGCCCCAGACTGTAACAAACATTACCTAACCTCAGTAGAACAATCTCGCCTCAATGCAGTTATCGCAATGTATCCGTCTTTTTCTTCGGAGGGCTTAGGGCGTACGTCTCTTGTAAAACACGCCATCGATGTCGGAAATAGCAAACCCATTAAGCAGAGACACTTTGCAGTCTCTCCCGCCATCGAAAAGCTCCTCTTCGCGGAAATCGATCGGATGCTTGCGTTAGGTGTAATTGAGGAATCACAGAGTTCCTGGTCGTCTCCAGTGACACTTGTGGTAAAAGCTGGTAAGGTAAGACTCTGCTTGGATGCTCGGAAAGTGAACGCTGTAACAATCAAGGATGCGTACCCGTTGCCCCTCATCGATGGTATTCTAGGTCGGCTTCCCAAAGCCGAATATATTTCGAGCCTGGACCTCAAAGACGCCTTTTGGCAAATACCACTCGATGAGGAAGCAAAAGAGAAGACGGCTTTTACTGTTCCGGGGCGGCCATTGTATCAATTCATAACTATGCCGTTCGGATTGTGCAATGCGCCGCAAACAATGCAGCGTCTCATGGACCGAGTCATCCCAGCCCATCTTCGTCATCAGGTTTTTATCTACCTCGACGACTTACTGCTTGTCACTGAGACCTTTGAGCAACATCTGTTGCTTTTACATGAGGTGGCTATATGTTTCCGAAGCGCCGGCTTGACCATTAACGTTGAAAAGAGCAAATTTGTGATGAAGCAAGTCCCATACTTAGGGCATATTATAGGGAATGGTACAATATGCACCGACCCTGATAAGGTCAATGTCATTGCTGAGTTTCCTTTGCCAAACACAGTTAGACAGCTGCGCAGGTTCCTGGGGATGTGTGGGTGGTATCGACGTTTTGTTGATAATTATGCGACGGTGTCTTCACCGCTTACAGACATGTTGCGCAAAAACCGTAAGTTTTCCTGGACCGATGAGGGCAAGACAGCCTTTCAAGCTCTAAAGGATTGTCTTACATCTGCTCCTGTTCTCCATAGCCCTGACTTCTCGCGACCCTTCGCCATCCACTGCGATGCCAGCCAGTTTGGACTTGGTGCTGTGTTGGTACAATCGCTGGATGATGGCTCCGAAGTACCAATCGCTTACATGTCGCAGAAGTTTAACAAGGCCCAGAGAAACTATACGGTTTCTGAGCAAGAATGTCTGGCAGCGGTGATGGCTATCAAGAAGTTCCGTGCGTATGTCGAGGGACACGAATTCAAGGTCATAACCGATCACGCGTCTCTGAAGTGGTTGATGTCGTTACCTGATCTCAATGGTAGACTTGCCCGTTGGGCATTAAAGCTGCAAAGCTTCAAGTTTACCATTGAGCATCGCAAGGGAAGCCAAAACATAGTGCCAGATACGCTCTCTCGAATGTATTCAACAGAGGCGATCGAGTCGATTGAACCGTTTGAGGCAACGATGGAGATTGACTTATCATCTCCACATTTCCAATCCGAGTCCTATGTTGCCTTGATACGAAAGATCGAGGAGAATTCTCAACTTCTTCCGGATTTAAAGGTACTAGACGGTTTTGTGTATAGACGCTCGGAATATGCTACGGGTAATGAGACCCAAGAGGAGAGTTCGTGGAAACTTTGGATTCCGGGGGAGCTTACGTCGACCGTGGTCGCTCGTGCCCACAATCATCCTTTATGCGCGCACGGAGGAATTGGCAAAACGCTGAAGCGTTTGAAAACGTTTTATTACTGGCCTAAAATGACCAAACAGGTCAAAGATTACGTCAATTCCTGCGACATATGTAAGGAGACGAAAGCTCCCAACCAGGTTCTAAGACCTCCAATGGGGCATCTCATAGTGCCCGATCGTATATTCCAGCGACTATACATAGATTTTCTAGGACCTTATCCGAGATCTAAGTCAGGCAACATAGGCGTCATCGTTGTCCTCGATCATCTTTCGAAATTTTCGTTCGCGGAGCCCATTCGGAAGATGACAGCTCACGTCCTTGTTGAATACCTAGAGAAGCGTATCTTTCATGTGTTTGGGGTTCCCGAATCTGTCACCACGGACAACGGGGTTCAATTCAAGTCCGCGCTTTTTAAGAACTTGATGGATTCCTACGGTGTACAACACAATTTCACGGCATTATACTCACCCCAGAGCAACACTTCAGAGCGCGTGAATCGATCTCTAGTGGCCGCGATACGTGCATATGTCTCCCCTGACCAACGAGATTGGGATCTCAAGTTGTCGTCCATCAATGGAGCTTTGAGATCCGCTTATCATTCTTCTGTAGGCTTTTCGCCGTATTTCATTGTTTTTGGGCAGAACATGATTAGTCATGGCAAGACTTATGCCCTGTTGCGCAACCTAAATCTGCTTACAGAACCTAATGTTGACCTAACCCATGACGAAAAAATGGAAATGCTGCGAAAAGACGTACAGGAGAATCTTAAGCGGATGTACGAAACCAATGTTAGGACGTACAATTTGAGATCTCGTCCCGTCAGATTCGATCCCGGAGACGTAGTCTTTCGTCGGAACTTCAGTCAAAGCAAGGCATCGAAGCACTACAACGCGAAATTAGACCGCAAGTTTAAGCAAGCCAGAGTCGCCGCGAAAGTTGGATCGCCTTGTTATTTACTAACAGACATGGCAGGCAAGAATATTGGCATGTATCATGCTAAAGACCTAAAATCTTAGCCCTCAGCATCTTCCGCTCGCTACATCTTGCGAAATAAGCTGTGATGTAATATTTCACATTGTACATCGCATTACATTTTATTAATTTTGCTACTGTGTCGTTGCCGACGGCAAAATTGCAAGTGACACAAATTCAAAACACGTAGATTTGCATGCAAGCCGCTGCACAAGATTTCTGCACAGTCTCTTGCCATATTCTCTTATCTAGTATTCAGATCCGATCAGCTGAGTAGTTATCAATACTACACGGTATATTTGATCTTATCACTCCAACGGATCTATACAATCATATGATCTGCTGCTAGAAGAGAGAATATGGCATGAGAAGTGCAGAAAAGGGTGTGTCGCTGCTGTACTGCTGTACTATCGTACTGCATGTACTGCAAGTAATATATGCACGTAATGTAATGCGTGTACGCAAATCTGAAATTTGTGGTGGGTGTGGGAAATTGATGGGCAGTGTGGGAATATGAAATATGGGTGGTAATATTTTTTTTATATGGTTTTTTTTTGGTTTTGATGATGGTTGATGATGGCAATGAACTTTAATTTTTTGTACATAAAGGATACGGTTTTTGGGATCATACGATTTTGCGGGTTTTTGGCCTTGAATTTTGGAAGCGGGACTTTTTCCTTTTTTTCTTCGGGGTATTGAAAATTTTGTTAGGGGAGTTGAATTTTGGTTGGCACCGTGTACGGACGTAGGAATAAGTCTCTTTTAAGAGTTTATTTAAAATTTAATAATCGGAAACTTAACTTACTTATAAGTGAAATTAGTTGAACAAAAAAATGTTCTTTTAGTGGTTATAAAAAAAACTAAATAAGTTTGTCGTATAATTTGGTTCAGTGAATTGTCGGAAACGTGAACCCCTCTAAACCACAATTTTCGTGCCATCATAAGATTCTGTTGCCTGCATCCTAATAACCCGGTGTTATGCTGTTTCCATATATTTGAAGCCGCTGGCGTTATAATAATCCCGTTGTGATTCTGTCCTCGACTTCAATTGGAGCTGTTAGCATCCTAATATCCGGCGAAGTGCTATATCCATATTATTTGGAGCCGACGGCATCCTAATAACCCCGGTGTGATGCTGTTTCGATATATCTGAAGCCGCTGGCGTTCTAATAATCCTGGAGTGATTCTGTCCTCAACATCATTTGGAGCTGTTAGCATCCTAATATCCGGCGTAGTATCCATATTATTTGGAGCCGACGGCATCTTAATAACCCCGGTGTGATTCTGCGCTCGACATCATTTAAAGCGACCGGCATCTTAATAACCCCGCCGGTGTGGTTCTATTTCCATATTATTTGGAGTCATTGGCGTTGTTTCTGGAATTAATCACGCAATCTTTAAGTGATATTTTTGTTCCTGCAAGTTTTATGCCTTTTGCCAGATTGGGAGCATCCGGGGATTGATGTGTTGTAATCAATTGCCCTGCAACCGTGCACAGATCGACATAAAACTTGTGCTACATGTTGTTTCCGTGAAATCGGCCAGCAATCCATTGCGCCGGATGATCAAATGATTGCACTAGCGGAGCCATTCCTGTTGTTGTATATGTGCTGATTAATGGGAGATATCGACGACGTTCTAATCGATTTAGTTTTTTTTGTCCATCGTAAAAATAGTTAAAACTTTCTATCAAACGTTTTGTTCGCTTACAACAATAAATTTGCTTATTTCGCGCGATAATTGTCGTTGTATAGCTTAGTGTTAATCCTATACGCGTTTCGTTGATTAATTATTGGTGTGCACCCATACAGTTCATAATTTATGAAAACTTGTAAAACCAAACCTTTTATATAGCCTCGTCGCACCAAAACGATCGTTTCAGCTGCACGTGGGGTAAGTCCATTTTATTTCAATTTTGTCATTTTTGTATAAATTTATTGTCATGATACAAATTCTAAAAAGGGGCACAGCGTGTAGGTTAAAACTAAGATTTGTTTTGATCCGTATTTTTCTTTGCTGTTAAATATTCGCTTTGAATAAAAAAATGTGTTAAGTTCCTTTTAAGTGAATCTTTTCCTCCAAGAAGTTCTAACCTTTTCAGAATAGTGATGTAGGCGCACCCGGATCGGACATCGTTTTTTTTTTCAGGGAGGTCTCCGAACATTGGCCCCGGAGATCCAACGGTTTGTGGTGGGACTTGGCCAGAATCCGACCAGCTGGATTCCGTGCATGATGTCATCGATGGTGTTCTTCTTCGTTGTTTTCTCCTTTTGTTCATTTTCAAATTTCAGTTCCGCATGTTTGTCCGTTTCCAGGCATACGAAAAAAAAAGTGTGATGGAATGGAGGCAATGAACGGCAACAACCCACCCCGTTACCCGAACTGAGCTGCCAGCAAGCGTATGCCGCCGCCGATTCCATTGTCGTCCTCCGCCAGCTACTCAACACCAGCTGCCTTCATTACAAATCCTCGGAAAGAAACGGTCAACAACGCCATTGAATTTGGCAACACAAAAACCTGCGATCCTCTTCAGTGTGCTAGCCTGTTCAATAAACAATTTATTGAACATCCCAAGTCTGACGGCCTCAAGCGCAAAATTAGAAGACGGATTCGCAGCCGGAATGTTGACACCATACCATCTTTTACAGCGGACCAGGTTAAAAAAGTAATCGAGAATGCTAAAAACTCCAAGGCCCTCGGACCAGATGGCATTTCGATGACCATGTTGAAACATCTCGACCTTCCAGCCATTGAGTATCTCACGGCCGCCTTTAACTTGTCGATGTCCACGCTTGCTATCCCTGAAATCTGGAAAACAGGTCGAATTGTTCCCTGTCTCAAGCCAGGGAAGAGCGCAAATCTCGGGGAATCCTACCGCCCCATTACGATACTTTCTCCTGTCGCAAAGACGCTGGAGGCCCTTATTCACCCCACTCTTGTTGCACATGCGAAGCTAGAACATCACCAGCATGGCTTCAGGAAGATGCATAGTACCATCACTGCCCTCGATGCGATCACTACACGCATTCGTGATGGGCTAAATCAACGCAGTCGTTGTCACAGAACTATTCTGGTGGCAATAGACCTATCAAGTGCATTCGATAAGGTCAATCATTCAATGCTCTTGTTGAATATGCATCTTCCTGCACAAGAGATCCGTTGGATTGCCAATTATCTAGCTGGTCGGCACTCCTTCACCGAGTTTTGAGGCAAACGTTCTAAGCTTAGGAAAATCAAATTAGGTGTTCCACAGGGAGGGGTACTCTCCCCCACTCTGTTCAACATCTACATGTCCGGCCTTCCCACACGACCTGAAGGAATCGAGGTGATTTCCTATGCTGACGATTGCACCGTACTCGCCACACGGAATGATAAGGATGAAATGCGCCTCCGAATTAATCGCTATCTAGGACGATTACAGGCATTTTTCCAAAGCCGAAACCTCACCATCTCTGTGTCCAAATCCTCTGCGACTTTTCTAACCACTTGGTGGGAGGACATCAGATGGGAGATGGATATACGTATTGGCAACAATTCTGTTCCTACTGTTAAAAACCCCAAAATTCTCGGGCTTCACCTAGAGAACATGATGACGTCTGTGAATCATGCAGCTTCAGTCTGTGAAAAATGCGCAGTAGGAACAACATCCTAAAAGCTCTAGCTGGTAGCACCTGGGGCAAAGATAAAGAAACCATGCTAGCTACTTATAAACCGGTGGGTCGAGCGGCCGCTGATTATGCAGCCCCAGTTTGGACACATAGTCTATGTGACACAAACTGGTCCAAAGTTCAGGTCTGCCAAAATGCCGCTCTACGCATCGCGACAGGTTGCCTTCTGATGTCTGCCCAGGATCACTTACATCAGGAGACAAAATTGATGCCAATACGTGATCATAATCTCCTACTCTCAAAACAGTATATCGTGAGGATCATCCCAATAATCATCTCATGGACCGAATTCCTCCACCACGACATGTCAGGCGTGGTCTACGAGACCTTAAGAGAGAGGTTCAGGGATACAAACGGGACCCTTACGATGAAGATACATACCGAGCCACCATTGCAGCGATCCACACTGAAGAAGTGAATCGGTCTATCGCGAGTTTAGGTGCGAATAGAGTCCTCTCAGAGCGCTCACCACCAATTTCGCCTGAGGAGATTAGGCTCCCGAGAGCAACTAGAATAACACTAGCTCAACTTCAGTCGGGCTTTTGTTCACGCCTTAATTCGTACCTTTCTCGCATAAACCCGGACATCCAAAAAATCTGTCCAAACTGCAATGGTACTCCTCATGATGTGGGTCACTTGTTTCAATGCCCCGCTGCGCCCACTGATCTTACCACTATATCGCTGTGGGAAAACCCTATCGCAGCAGCTATGTTTTTGTCCTTAGACCTCACGGACACAAACATTGACGAACCATAAATCGTACCCACATAGATGCAGGGTTCACACCTTTCTGCACCGCTACAAGAAGAAGAAGAAGGACATTAACTACGCCTACTTTTCACCTCGTTCTATTCTGTGCCATCGACCTCAGGTCTGACCATCTCTTGTTTATTGAAGCAGCCTCGCTATAACAACCGATCTTCTCCACGTGTTTCTAGGTCCAACACAGCGGCTTGCATTGGCTCATTGTGGGTTCCAATTTAGGGTATGCGTAGCAATATTTTTTGACCCTCTTCGGAGGCTATGACCTATCCATTGCCACTTTCGCCTTTTGACAGAAGTGCCTATCCAATTCAGGCCTGTGACATTAAGGAGATCATCAATCGAAATAATCCGGGCCAGCGGATTTGTAGGATGCGCCGTTGACATTGGTTTACGAAAGTTTGCAGCTTAATTGTCATCGCTTTGCTCACCTTCAACGTAGAACAGCCATATAGAAGCACTGATTTCAGAACTGTATTGAAGATTCGGATTTTGGTGCGTCTGGAAATGTTGTTATTTAGCCAAAAAGGAGTCAAAGTGAAGCCTTATTGATACGAGATTGCACATCAGCGTCCGCGCCGCCATCTGGTGCTTCAACTTTTTTGTCTGCCTTACCCGAAACAAAAATTTGGTTTGTCCCCTGGATAAGAGCTCAACCGCTCAACCACTTTGTCTTGCTAGCATTTACCTTGATGTATCTCCTGGAGTACATCCTTTTGTAGTGATGGTGGACCACTACTCTGTAACCCCACATTAACAATCCTCTATTTCCATATATTGAGCGATCATTCTAAGTTTGTAAATGCTTGTCTACTCGATCCGGCCAACCGGTAGTAGCATAACCGACTACTTGACTAAGTAATGGATCTTTAGCTGTCTCCGCACTGATCGATTCAGCAGTCACCGGTAAAGAATCTTCGATGAAATCAATATAATCCATGTTTGTCTCCTAATTTGTCTTGTGGATCAATTTTCAAAGGTATCCTAGAAAAAACATCCTTCCCGTTTATATTAAGAAATTCGTAGTCAAACTCTGCCAAATATGCAGCCCAACGTTGTGTCCGCCCTGCAGCATTCCTTTTTTTCACCAAATCATCGGATACCAGTTGGAAGTTTCTTCCTTTTAAGTAAAAATTGAACCTTTTGACACCCTAAAGCTTGTTTGTGAATTACTGAATAGTTTGACTCAGTTTTGGTCAATGACCTTGAAGCATATATAGCTAATAGGTCGCAATTTGCCATCAGAATCCATAGGGGCTAGTATTGCACATGGGCGTAGCCAGGATTAGCCAGGATTTCGGTCAGGGGGAGGCAAGGCCGAATTTTTTTCAATGTCATAATTTTCTTAGGAATGGAAATTGTCGGTCGCAAAAATGTTGTTAGACAAATTTTAGAGCCAAATTTTAAGAAAGGACAGGACACGTATTTAGACTTTTACTAGTGATTCTCATTACATTCAACTGGCCTCCAATTTCAGCTTTTTAGGCCCTAGCTCATCCATTTATATTCAGTACTATTTTTGTCTCTGGGACTGCCTATTACACTTGCGATTTAAAAGAAATAGACCAAGAGATCAGTTTGTGTCGTCTGTCACTGTTTTTCTTCTGAGGAAAATTTATAAATCTTTTTTTGATAGAATTAAGGTTAACGGTTTTTAAAAGATTTCCATCAAATTTAACAAAATATTAACAGTGGCTAAATTTCATTGCTGGTATGATTCAGCTACAAAATGAATCTTGATGAAATAACTTGAATGAATCGGAAATATGAGACTTCTTTAAGGTACAAACTCCCTAACTAGGCAAAGCTGTAAAATCTCTTACAGACGGAAAAATGTTAAATTACACTACCTTCCCAGAAAGGCCTTCATGTGACGGTTAAAATTTTGTTCTGCAGCTCAGAAGCCATGAAATTAAACGCATGAAAAAGTGAGCTTCTCGCAAAAGAAAAAAAGAGTTTCCCTAAGGGAAAAATTTAATTTCTGATCGAATTATATTATTATTGATTCATGATGATCACACGTAGGCTTCCCAGTTTCAGATGTCAAGGGCCAGAAAACTGCATTTTAGTTTTCCAGAGTACAGTCTCAGCAGTAGAAAATTTTGGGTAGTGCTTGGAATCAAACTCGCATCTTCAGGGCATTAAGCATTGTAAAGCGCAGCGATTTTTTTTACTACATCGACAAGCGCCCCTCCCTGCCCCCCTCTGGCTACGCCCATGGTATTGCACCCAATCCATAATTAGATGCATCGCAAATAAGACCAACTTTTTTAGAAGGATCATAATGAACCAAATGTCTTTGCTCGACGTTAAACGTTTTGCTTCATTCAGGGCCTTTTCTTCCTTCTCCGTCCAATCGAAAGGAACTCCCTGTTTCAATAGTCTCGTAACGGATAAAGTACCGCCGAAAAATTTGGAACGAATTCGGAGTAGTATTGGAACAAACCTAAGGTCGACTTTAAATCAGCAGCATCTTTATAGGAGCAGGAGCTTCTATCATTTTCTTTACTTTGGAAGGATTTGTTGGCAACCCTTCTTTTGAAATAATATGACCCAAATAAGAAATTTGAGGTGTAAAGAATTCAATCTTTCAAAAACTGTTTTTAAATTTTGTAAATGTTCCTTCCTATTTTTCCCTATTACAACAATGTCATCCAAAAAGTTAATTACTTTGGAATTCCTGCCAACGTTTTCTCAAAAATGCTCATAGAGTGAAAGGGTAGGTATATTAACTTTGTCATGAAGTTTGTAACGCATTGAAGGAAGCATCTCCCACCATATAAAAAGTATACATATATGATCAGCATGACGAGATGAATCGATTGGGCGATGTCCGTCTGTCTGTCCGGCTGTCCGTCTGTTTCAGCGCGTTTTTCTCGGCCACTATAAAAGCTACGGAGCTAAAATTTTGTACATGTGCTTCTTATTGTTGCAGGCTGTTTGTATGTTTGATTCACCCTAATTAGATCACTGGCTCATGGGGCTGCCATACAAACCTAGCTCCCCAATTTGAGTTCTTCTAAGAAAAACTTTTTTATTTGTATACCAATTTCAACCAAATTTCAAACAAATGTGTTTCTATAGATAACCCAAAATATATGCAAGAATGGATCAAATCGGACCATGGGGTCATGGGGCTGCCATACAAACTTAACCCCCCAAATTAGGTTCTTCTAAGAAAAACTTTTTTATTTGTGCGCCAATTTCAACCAAATTTCCCACAAATGTATTTCTATTGATGAAACAAAACATATGTAAGATTGAATCAAATTGGACCATGGGGTCATGGGGCTGCCATACAAACCAAACCCCCCCATATTGGTTCTTCTAAGAAACATTATTTTACACCAATTTCACAAAACCTATTGAATTATAATGTGTCTTTACCAAAGCAACAAAAAAGTTCAAAACGAATGGAATCGTACTGTGGGTCATGCTCCCGCAACCCCAATAAAATTTTCCGAGTAAATATTTTTATTTTCCCACTTATTTCAACCAAGCCCAAAACTTTTGTCAAGACGGAAGAAAAAGAATGGGGAGGGGGATTAAATACAAGTCAAAGGTACGCCCAAAAAAACTTTTAGCCTAAGCGAAGGGTATCCAAATTTCGGCCGCGCCCGAAATTAGCCTCGGCCCGGAGGTTGGCGAGCGAAGCGAGCAGGGGGCGAATCCCCCTAGTTTTTTTAAATTTAATGAACTAAAATACCTTTTGTAAATGTTGTGCGGGAGCAGAGACAGACCACTGCCGGAATCGACTTCAAGTGTTAGTACTTCATTTAAAATGACTTATATCTGAAAAACATTTGCTTTTAAGTTGTAAAATAAATGTACAGTGGTTTCTTCCACATTGTTTAATTTATGTAAATTTCTACATACTACTTAAATGGGCCTTCTTTCCACAGACTTTGCAAGAATAATAATTGTTGTATGTACCTACATTTCGAAAAGTTGTGATTTGGTTTACCACAAGCTTTACAACACATACTCGTAAACGTATTGCCTCCTTCTTTGCTAATTTGATTTATGGATTGCTGCTTTGCTTTCCACGATTTCACTTTCCGATTCTGTTCGCCTGGATTTTTCCGAATAATCGCCGTGTTTTTCACATAGTCTACTGCCGTCGTTGCTTGGTCTAGCGACGCTTCCTTTGCCAAACCAATGTCCAAATATTGCTGTAACGTCTTGTTGGACGTTTCTGCGCAAAACCTGTCTATAATTTTCGACGATTTGATGCCGCACACAAATCTATCTCGGAGAATATTGTTTAGTTAATCTCCGAATTTGCAGTTTTCTGCCAAGCATTTAAGCCGCAAATACCAATCATGTATTTTTTTTACCGGTTTTCTGCTTCGAATGGAATGCTGACTTTTTAGGGTCGAGTAAGCCTCGTGGCCAACTACCGTTGTAAGCACAGACACTTTTTTTTCCCCCGCCACAGAATTTGCTACCAAAAATTAATCGAGGCGCTCTTTGCACAAATTCCAGTCCTCCGAAACATCTAATTCACTAATGCTCCCAATGGTATCCATCGCCATTGTGGCGGGGCTATTATTTTCTGTCGAATCTGGCATTTTTACCTCGTCGTCACTGTTAAACCTTCATTCAAATACGCATGAACGGATGATAGCGTTTTATTGCTATCGAGGTTAAATCTGCCTAAAAAAAATCCCGTTTAACATCCGGTTAAGACCAAACAGCTGACACCTGACAGTTGTTCTGCATCTTCGACTCACTCTCCTCGGCTTATTTTTTTAGATTTGGTAGATTTCATAAAAAAAGATGATTATTTATTTGCAAAATCTAAAACCATCACAAGAAAGATTCTCACATTTGGTTTGAAAAAAAAAAAAAAACGAGACCGAGGCTAATTTCGGGCGCGGCCGAAATTGGGATACCCTTCACTCTCCTCGGGCTAAAAGTTTTTTTGGGCGTACCTACGAGTTGTATTTAACTCTCTCACCCATTTTATGTGGGGTTTGGTTTGAATAAGTGGGCAAATAAAAATATTTACTCAGAAAATGTTATTGGGGGATGCGGGAGCGTGGCCCCATTGTACGATTCCATTTGTTTTGACCTTTTGAGTTCCTTTTATAAAGACACATTAATTCAAGGTTTTGTGAAATTGGTGTAAAAAATGTTTTTTTAGAAGAACCAAAATGGGGGTTGGGTTTGTATAGCAGCCCCATGGTCCGATTTGATTGATTCTTACATATGTTTTGTGTCATCAATAGAAAAACATTTGTGTGATATTTGGTTGAAATTGGTGCACAAATAAAAAAGTTTTTCTCAGAAGAACCTAATTTGGGGGGTTATTTTATCGATTCAAACATACAAACTGCCTGCAGCAAAAAGAAGCATTTGTGCAAAATTTCAGCTTCGTAGCTTTCAAAGTGGCCGAGTAAAACGCGTCGCAACAGACAGACAGACGGACTGACAGACAGACGGTCAGACGGACATCGCCCAATCGACTCCCCAAGTCATGCTGATCATATATGTATACTTTCTATATGGTCGGAGATGCTTCCTTCAATGCGGTACAAACTTCATGACAAAGTTAATATACCCTTTCACTCTATGAGCGAAGGGTATAAAAACTCCCGGATTTTTCCCCTATGCACTAGCCATCCACATTTGATTTCTCTATCCCGTGCAGGTTAGTGGCACTCGTGAAACATACCAGGGTAAAGGTCCATCCAGACTGATCGCCAAATGGTTGCACGTGCAACCAACTACCAGTTGTCATTGCATCCAAACTGATCGTCATTTGGGTGTGCGTCCAGTTTTGATATTCAATATGGCAACTCAACAACCGCTTGTCAAATTCAAAGTGACCATTTTGGAACTTTTGTTCGTTATTTTGTGTGAAATTGAATAATTTTTGCATGGCCGTGTAATAATAACAGTGACATACATATCTTGGAATGACGCAAATTATCGTCATTATCACGAAAATTTACCATCATTAGCACGGATTCAAAATTACACATTTGGACCATCATTTGCTCAATAATGACAGGGGACGCCATGCCATCTGTTGTAAAATTGAAGAACAAGAATTTTTGCAAAAATATTAAATTTGTTATCAATCCTTACACATTTCCATTCAAATTCTTTATAGTACAGTAATCGGGTATATTTTACTTAAAAAAAATACGTAATGGCTGAAATTTGGTGGAGATGTTAAGCAACGTGCCCTAAGTCTAAATCTGAGTTTTCGTATTTGTGGGAGTGGGGGAAGTTATAGTAATTTGCCTACTTATAGGGGAATTTTGCGTTTTTCCTTAATATCATTCTTACTAGTGTTCCTACAGTAAAGTGATGTGTAGAAGTTTTGTTTATAATCGAATTGTCTATTCAACGGTACCTAATTTAGTACCGTAGGCCAAATAGTTCCGTTATAATGACCGGTTAAAGGGCAAAATAGCACTAATAATGAGAATATTTTGCTTAAGTAAAACACGTAATGGCTGAAATTCAGCGGAAATGTTAAGCAACGTGCCCTAAGTCCATATCTGAGTTTTCGTATCTGTAGGAGTGGAGGAAGTTATAGTAATTTGCCTACTTATAGGGGAATTTTGCGTTTTTTCTTAATATCATTCATACTGGTGCTCCTACAGTAAAGTGATGTGGAAAAGTTTTGTTTCTAATCGAATTCTCTATTCAACGGTACCTAAGGCAATATCGTAGGCTAAGTAGTTCCGTTATAATGACCTGTTAAAGGGCAAAATAGCACTAATAATGAGAATATTTGGCTTAAGTAAAACACGTAATGGCTGAAATTTTTTGGAGATGTTAAGCAGCATGCCCTTAGTCTAAATCTGAGTTTTCGTATTGGTGGGAGTGGGGGAAGTTATAGTAATTTGCCTATTTATAGGGGCATTTTGCATTTTCCTTAAAATCATTCTTACTGGTGTTCCTACAGTAAAGTGATGTGTAGAAGTTTTGTTTCTAATCGAATTGTCTATTCAACGGTACCTAAGCCAATATCGTGCGTCAAGTAGACCCGTTGTAGTTGCCGGTCAAGGGTCAAAACAGTTCAATAAATGGCTATTTTCTTTAAAAAAAAAAACGTATTTATGTAGCAAGAAACGAATCTTTTGTCTAAAGCTGAGTTTTCGTATTAGGTGGGATGGAGGAAGTTGGTGTAAATTGCTTATTTAAATGTGTATTTAGTGATTGCTAATAACTTCGCTATGTCAAGTTGTATAAATGTGTGTTCTTGCTGATTGAATTATTATATCTTTAACGAGATCAATATCAAGCTAGGTCAATTGGCGTTCCAAAAAATAAAAAAAAAAAATTTCTTTACATAGTCGCTGGAGTTTTATTGATGTAACAAAAATATATGACTACCTCAATTTTGATTTCTTAAATTGATTTTCTTCCTCTCTTTCGGACTCATTATTGCTTGCGCTACAATTGTGACCAGTTTCGTATCCTTCTGGGTTCGATGGAAAAAGCCCATCGGTATAGAGGAAGTCGTCGTTTTCGGTAAGAGTAGAAAAGTCAGGTATGTTGCCACACGCGTTTCCACAAGAAACCATACAAATTGGAGAGCACTTTAATCCTGCTTTCCTACACCCACATGCTTTTCCACAACCAGTTTTACAAGCACACGAAATAACTTTCAATAAATTTGGCGGGGCTGGTTCTTTTTCGCAGGGAATGGGCCGGTACATATTTGAAGTTTTTGTCCAACCCCAGTCTTCAGGGTCCATGTAATTACCAATCCATTCTTGAACCTGATGATACACTCTGAACGCATATAGGCGGGCGGCATCTTCAGTAGGCGGTAGTGAGGCCAAACTGAAATTATTTTCTTTCGAGAACTCAAGGAAACGTCTAAAGCGCAGATAATTAAGGCTTTAATTTTCTTTTTTCCCACCATACAGTTTATAAAAAAACGATATTGCCCAATAGAGGTTATTTCGGATGGAGACACACGTTCATTTTGAAAGCGTTGAATTGAGTGTAATAAGTCGGGGTCTCTCTGTAGCGTTGAAATAAATTTCATTTTACCGGCGTTGTAAGTTGCAGATGTTGTATCACACCCAGAAAAAGCATGTAAGAATCAAATGTTTTCTTTAATTTGTTCTCCATAGCTGAAGTCGAAAATAATTTTGTTGGAGGGCGACCTGAGCTTGGTTTTTCAAAAAACACGTTTTTATATCCTTTACCTAGTGCCGTTAATAACACAAGGATATCAATATCGGAGGCTATAATTTTCACAAAATCGTAGGAACTAACCTTATTTAATGCTTCGCGGACGATATCAGAATCAGCGTCTCCTGGAGCTTGGACTACACTAATGCCCGCCTCATTAAAATAATTTTTCAAAAACTGGATAAGCCGATGCTTATTATTTTCACTTGTGAGAAATTGAGCCTGCGAAACGTTCGCCGTACAACTACCAGAAAATATAATCTCTAGAGGCCATTTTTTGCTTTGCGCATCCCTTAATGACTCCACCGAATTTCAGTCATTACATGTTTTATTTAAGCAAAATATTCCCATTATTGGTACTATTTTCACCTTTAACTGGTCATTATAACGGAACTACTTGACCGATGAAATTTATGTAGGTACCGTTGGATAGATAATTTGATTAGAAACAAAACTACTATACATCACTTTACTGTAGGGTCAACAGTAAGAATGATATTAACGAAAAATACAAAATTCGCCTATAAATAGGCAATATACTCCAACTTCCCCCACCCCCACGAATACGAAAACTCAGTTTTAGATAAAAGACATGTCCCCTAACATCTCCAGCAAATTTCAGCCATTACGTATTTTTTTTAAGTAAACGGCCGTTTTGTGTCTTTAAATACTGTACTATTAAGAAAAGCATTGAATTTCTAGTACATTCAATATGAAAATGTCATCAAAAAGTGGCTTCAACATCTGGGTAAACTTTTTGAATATTTAGACCAGATTTTCAAATGTATACTAGTAGACGAGGTGTTTAATGTCACTTTTCGTACTAAAATATCACTCAAACGGGCTGCCAAATGCCAGGCGGAAAATGATGCAATCAAAATTTCATTTTGAAAGTTTTCATACATTTATTTATTATAATGGGACACTGTGCTTGTGTTAACGTTACGTCATTTGGAAATTTTATAGTTTCAAACAAAAAACAAACAAAAGTTGCAAAGTTATCAATATGTATTGAGTAAAATGTTCACCGCCGTACAATCAACAACTGAATTATACACCACTGCATAAATAAATTGGATATATAATTTGACAGCAAGTGAGAATGTTGCTGGTGTTAAAGCGATGACTGCTTCCAATTGACGTCACGAGCTACCAATTGGTAGCCTGTGTGGATACCACAGACAGCTGAAATTGTCAAATTTGACGGTTCGAGCAGTGAATGCTATGATTTATAGGTTTTAGACCAAAAAAGTTTACCCAGATATTGGGAAACTTTTTAATTGGTCTAAGCGTATTCCATAGTCTAGAAGTTCGATGAAGAAAAGTGTGTCTTTAAATTATTGAACAGAATATTCATCAAAATATCGCTGTTGTTAAGAATATTTTCATCATTCACACAAACGTCAAAAGTAAATTACGAATTCTAATGACGAAAGCATTACCTCAATTTCGAACTTTCATCATCGTGACGGATTATCGTAATAATGATTTGGATATGTGTCATAGCTATTATTCAAATGCGCAGAGTTCGATTTTGATGATTAAATTTAAAAAAATCTCCATGTAGAAGTCAATTTAGATGCACCTTAAGTGCCATTTTTTTTTATATGAAATTCGCTACCCAAAACTACACGGGATGTAGCAATAAAATGAACCTTCTTTATTAGCTGAGCAAGCAGATCTTATTACTACATAATATGTCACACTTAAAATTCTGAATAATTCGATTAACATACACTGCGCGACAAATCCTTAGGTTCATGGATATTTTCCTTTAAAATTATATAATTTCTATGTACTCTGATCGGAAATAATTTTTAAATAATGCTCTCTCAACTAACGGTTATTTTAATAAATATCACATTTCTATTAAGCAACTCGCATAGCTAACGGAATTTTTTAAAATGAAAATCGCAATTTCCACTGCGACAATTGTATAGGTTCACTTACTTTAAAGAGTTATCTCGTCCTGGTGAGAAGTGTTTGTGGAAACATTTTTTTCGCGTTATACTCTGTGAGTCGTATAGTGGATAATGTCAAAAGGAAATCAATTTTCTGCCGAGGAAAAGGCGACAATTTCCATATTAAAGCAAGAAGGATATTCAAACCGACAAATTGCAATACGGATTCAGCGGAGCTTGAACCTTGTTAATAATTTTATACGAGATAGTGGAAATTATGGCCGACGATACGCAGGAGGCAGAAAAAAAGCGATTTCCGGTGCATCAAGGCGAAGTCTCTTAAGAGAAGCCTCGAACTCGCCCTTTACTGCGCGTAAGCTTGGGGAGATTTTGGTGTTATCAGCAAGTGTAAGGACCATCCAACGAGTTCTTAGATCTTCATCTTGCTTAAAACGTTTACGATTAAAGAAAAAAATAGCCTTAACCCCGCAACATCGCCTACAGCGCCTGGAATTCGCCTCAAGATTCATGAACTGGACATCACAATGGAGGCAGGTAATATTTACGGATGGAAAACGGCTTTGTGTGGACGGTCCAGATGGGTTCTCCTACTATCATGATTATATAGGAAGGACCCTATGTACCTCTCACTCCATCACTTCCGAATAGGTTCCGTTATTGTATGGGGAGCCATATCATATCATGGAACTATCGACTTAGTCATTCTACGAGGTTACCAAACCAGTTCATCTTATAAACAGCACTTAGAAGAGGAAATCCCTATGATAAATGTCATGTACGGAGGCGATCCTTGGATATTGCAACATGATCTTGCCCCAATTCATACAGCGAGGGTGGTTAAATCGCTTATTGAGGAGAAAAATGTGGCTTTGTTAGACTGGGTGCCCATCTCCCCTGGCATTAAACATTTGGGGGTGGCTTGTTCGGGAGGTTTACAGTAGTGGTAAACAATACGACTCTAAAGAAGAGTTAATTCATGGAATTAAGACAGCTTGGTCTAAAATACCGATATCTGTGCTGCATTCTTTATACGATTACCTGCGTCGAAGGCTTTATGAAATTATAAATAAAAATGGCGAAAATTCACACTATTAAATTACAAAAAAATGCTCCTGTTTTTTCGTATTTATCCTCTTTCATACTTTTCTGAAATATTTTTCAGCCAAAAAATTTTGTAAACCGGTAAAATCGTTCCTGAACCTAAGCAATTGTCGCACTGGAAATTGACTCTTTGAATTAAATCAATTACTGTAATTTAAGGAAAATGTCCTGTTGGGATTCAGTCCATTCATTTTGTTTGTGATATTTAATACTTCCAAAAATAACATTTCTTGAACTGGTAAGGTTTTATGTTACCGCTTCACGGAAGGAAATATGAGTGAACCTAAGCATTTGTCGCGCAGTGTATGTAGATATAGAATCTGGCTAAATTTGAAACATAATGTACATTATTAATTTTTTTCTTTGAAGAATCTAATGTTTAATTTAATTTTCTAAATTTCCAGGAAGTCAGCATGCTGTTTCGACTTTTCCGCTAGCATCTCCAAGCAAGAACATCAACGACTATGAACAGTGAATTCGCACCCGAATTCAAAGAATATTTAGCCGAATATCAACTACAAAAACCTACAGAAGATGTGACGCATTATCAAGGTATTTATATATTCATTATCGCAGTTTTGATAAATCTATAAAACATGATTTATTGTACAGATGGAGAGCTGGAAGCCAAATGGTTAGTATCAGCAGGATTTTCCCAATTGACGGTTCCGTTTGAAGAGGTATGTATAAAATTAAATAATAAAAATGCAATTTGTTTGTTCGTATTAGCAGAATATAAGGCATTTTGCAGACGGAATGTGTTTAAACAGCTGTATTTTGACTAAATGTTGCTGATGCTGTAATTCATTCGTAGCCACAGCGATGAATGACTGCAGCTGTTTTAGATAAAACGTGAATGCTCAGCTACATTCAAAAGTTAACTTTACAGGCCTCCAGAGCTCTTTTAATATTTTGAGTTTTTCTTTCTTGGGTAAAAAATGTCATTGCTTCAGGTCTTTGAAAAAATATTCTGACTCCAATCGGGAATAATGAGGCAAACACCATACCGTTATGAAAACTAAAGACTATGCGCCAGCTTTTAAAATCACTTACTGGTCGATTTTTCTTTGATTATTAATAACTGTAAAAACACTACTGATTTTTTTAAAATACTTTTCCCGTAACGGACACTAAATGCGCTATCACCGGTTACCTCGGGTTATCGTTGGGGTTTGGGACACCCTGCATAGCGCATAGGTATAGTAGAATCCCCAATTGTTATGGCCACATAATGGCAAACATTATATAGATGAAAACTGCATGGAAATACAGTATGATTTCAGTAAAAACCAACGAAATTTCACAAAGAAAAATTATGCTCTATTAGATATTTTATGCCTCTCCAAAAATATCAGAGCAATACTGTTTGCTTTTAGAGTTACCGGCTGCTGTAAGTTCTTTTGATGTTTGTAAACTAGGAAAACCCCTTGAAAAATTAAATCACATAAAACGGTTTATTATGTGTCCTTTTCGGGAAGTCCTACTTTATATGTTTTCGGCGAGCTATCAATTCAAACGTTTTGTTGTTGCATTTTCATAGAAATCTTTGTAATCGTTCTCATTTTAATGGTGGGCATTACAAGATCTAAAGTCATTCTATAGTTCAGTTTAACTTTACAAAAAAAAAACAGCCTAACCTCGGCATAAAGGATTACTACCGTTCTTTTTCTTATCTGTTACTGGCTATATAAATCCAGATTTGCCGCCCTACATTACATTTTCAAAAATATCTACTAAACTATTTGTCTTTGCGACACTTTTAAAGTAGATCAAATTTCCAACAAAACAAGTGGTTAGCCTATATTGTAGATTAATTACTTACTTAGATACACCTCTCTAAATTTGGATATTTTTTTATACCCTATACTCATAAGATGGTATAGGCTATGTTGTTTTTGTTACGCCGATATTATGTAGCACCTCAAATGAACCACCGGATGTATGGCAAAGTCAGGTTCAGTCCCTGAATCGAATAATTCATGTCTGTCTGTCTGTCCGTGTGTCTGTCTATTCGCACAATAACTCCCGAAAAAATGAAGCTAGCGGTTTCAAATTTTGGTCAAATGTTTGTTTTGCTAAAATCTTGGATTGAAAATGGGCCAAATCGGACTAAGGGTTCCCCTACCTCCTATACAAATTACCCCTCGTAGATATTTTAATTCGTTCATCACTTTCCATAGAATATCGCTATCGACTTGAAATTTTGATCAATGTCTCATTCTGATATATAATTTGAGTTTATGAAAAGTGGAGTAGGTCCGACTACCCCGGCCCCTACCTCTCCTACAAAGTAATATTCCATATCTATTGATAGAACGTCGCGAAAAACTTCAAATTAGTATCAAATGGTAGCTGTTGGATGCCTTGATAAGATAATAAAGATGTGGCAGGTCCGACCCATCTACCCTTCCTTCCCCTACAAAAAATATGAAATTGAATATTTTGGGTTTTGCGTGCTTTCTAGGTCTGTACATGGATATAGGGTATACACTCATCGTGCTATTCGCACGATTAGAACTCGGTCTCGTTTTTATATCCTATACCCATAAGATGTGTAGGGTATATTGTTTTTGTTACGCCGTATTATATAACATTTCTATGGAGCCACCGGATGTATGGCAAAGTATATATTTAAAAGATCAGGGTCGGTCCCTGATTCGATTGAGCCATGTCTGTCTGTCCGTGTGTCTGTCTATTCGCACGATAACTCCCGAAATCATGGAGCTAGCGGTTTGAAATTTTGGGCAAATATTTCTTTTGATAATATCTTGGTATTGAAAATGAGCCGAATCGGACCAATGGTTCCCCTACCCCCTATACAAATGACTCCTCCTTTCATCCTTTTCATTCGGCCATTACTTTCGACAACATATCGCTAACGACCTCAAATTTTTTTTAATGCCTTATTTTGACATATACTTTAAGCTGATGGAAAGTAAAAAAGGCCTTACCACCCCTACCTCCCCTACAAAGCTATATTTAGCCAAATCTATTGATAGAATGTCGCGAAACACTTCAAATTTGTGTCAAATGATAGCTTTTGGTAGCCCCTTTAAGATATTAAAAGTGCCCCAGATCCGACTCATATACACCCTCCTCCCATACGAAAAAATGAAAATGTAAATTTTAGGTTTTACGTGCCTTCTAGGCTTGTACATGGGGTCTTACCCAATATTTTTGGTCAAATAATGACTTAGATATATCAATCCAAAATTAGGGCTTATTTTACAAGAATTATAAACTTTAAGTTTTGGGTATGTTCCGAATTAAGTATCGGCTTAAAAACGCGTCCATTAAGTTTGTGGAATCCATTTTATTAGTAATTGACTTAATTTTCAAATGAAAAAAGGAATAGGAATGGCAATTTGGAAAGAACTCCTTGCGCTATGTGACTTTGTTCATCGAAGTAATTAGAGTTTTATTTCGTTATAAACTATAAACTTTTGATTCTTTGCAATCAAACAAAGGTAAAAGCATTGAAAGAATCTGATACCAGGGATTCCAACCTTTTGTCTTACCAGGGCTCCATAGGTTAGCAACTGGTCGACGACAAATATAAACGGAGAACCGCAGTCCACCCCAAGTTATTCTCCAGCATAACAAGTAAGCTAACTCCTCAATTAGCAGAACCTACAATTAACGATGACGCCACAAAAATAAATCCTTACAATTGAAAATGTAGAATATTTTATAAGAATTCCGAACCACAGAATCGAACTCGCTTTAAGCCTGATGGTCAAATTTGTATGTAATTCAATTTATCACCGAAATTTTATCTGAATCACCTATTTTAAAAGCCTATCCTAATCGAAATTTCAGGTGTATCATTTTGGTTGGGCCCTGCATGGACGCCATTTAAGTAATTTAGGATACTGCTGCTTTCGTCTCTAAATGTGCCTGTCTAGACAGTTTCAATTTTCGTTCGTGTTCATCATTTTGACAATTGAAACTTGAGATGTATGCGCTATTGAAGAAACGCATTCATCCTTGAACGCAATTGCCAATGTTAAATATTAACAATACATCATCTATTCATACAATTCATGAAAGAATTTATCATTTATCCGTCCTGACCAAAGCCGTGACACATATTTAACGATAAATAATGAACAGATCTGGATAGAATGAGACATTGATCTCTTCTGTTCACTTGACGCAATCAATGACATGTTCAATGTTGAAAGTGGATACGGAGCTTGAAGACGATAGGGAAGACGAAAGCGCACATGTGTGGACATAGCCAATGACAGTTATTACTTGGACTCTAAGTAGAAAGTAATAAACATCGACCAAATTTTGGCGAATTGCCCATAAATTAAGCCCGGATTCTCATTACATTAAATGAGAACTTTCTTATTCCGGGTCGCCTAGGGTTGGACACCCAATAATTACTATAATAAGATATGCAGAGTAACACATTGATTAACGTAAATTTAAAACGAATCGTCTAATATTCTTAAGGTGGACAGACGAGTTAGTTTTATTTTATGGCCGATCGCTCGATGTATCTCACGGTGTTATGGTCAGTTTTGTAACTTCTTCTTACGACGACCTTTCCCCCAGCCCCGGGAATTTCAATCTTGTTCTAAAAAAAAGGCGTTTGCTTTCAAAAGAAAATCTGGATTATTTAAGTTTTTAAAACTAAACATGAACCAGAGGTTGTGTAACCTACCCATTGAACATGTGAATGAACATGATGGAGCCGGGGGCAAATTTAGAAATTTCCTTGTGAATCTAAATACAAAGGACGCCTGGCTCTCCTCTTCTCGAAGTAAATGTTATTGTTATAAAAGTCCAAGTCAGCCATAGTAAAACAAGAATGTCGCGTCCTTTGCGATGATGATAACTTTGTTAGTTAAGTAGCTCGAATAGAATCAGCATCGGCGTCATCTTCTGAAATTCCGACGATAATATGACGTTTCTGAAATTTACTTTTAAGAAACGCCAAACATGCCCTTTTTTCAATTGATGAAAAAATCTTCTTCTACCACCCTGGTAATCATTATGGTTGAGAAGACAATAGCACAGCACTGGAAGACCGAGTAATTCTTATAGTATGATCGAAACGCGTAATTCCTGATATTGATTGGTACAACCCTATAGAAGTCTTTTTCTGATAATATGTCATGGTGCATTATGAAGAAAAGGCACATTTGAGGGTAAGGAGCTTATTCAAAATTATCATTTCCGCAAAATACCGAAAACAAACTATTGCTGGATTTTTGATCTCAAATTAAGGCTTAATTGCTGGTAAAATCTATTCCACAGAATTAATTGTTGAGTGCGCCATTACGGCGATACTCAATTTAAAACACAAAGTTCCAATTTCGGAGAGACATATCTAAGTAAGCATTTAACCTAGGCGTATTCATAGTAGGTTGGGTTCGTCTTCTGCTAGTAGATATGTTTGCAGGGGCACTCCACAGGGAGGTATTCTGTCTCCTCTACTTTGGAACGTAGCAATTAATCAATTGCTCTTAAATTTGGAAAGAATCGGATGTAAAGTCATCGCTTATGCTGATGATATTGCTATCGCCGCTAGAGGCAAGTTTCCTGACACACTTAGCGGACTTTTGGAGAACGCCCTGGCTATCCTAACAGACTGGGCAAGTCTCATCGGGGTTGGATTAATCCAGCCAAAAAGGAATTAGTCCTGTTCACAAGAAGGCGTGTGATCCCCACTTTTAACCTCCCTAAGCTAGGAGGCATTCAACTTGGTCTCCCTGACAAGGCCAAATTTCTTGGCCTTATCTTGGACAAGAAATTAAGATGAAAACCTAACATCGTGGAAAGTTTGAACAAAGCTACGGTGGCACTGTACTCGTGCAGGGCGGCTATATCGGGAAAACCTGGGGCCGTCAACCAAAAGTGGTATATTGGATGTATACAGTTATTGTGCGGCCTATTCTGCTTTATGGCGTTAGTGTGTGGTGGACTGCACTTAGCACAACTGCCTATCATAATTCACTTGTTTAAGTGCAAAGGTTGGCTTCTCTTCTGATTACAGGAGCTCTTCGTACAACACCTTCATTCGGACTAGACATGGTTTTGGGACTGCTGCCATTGGACATATATGGCCAACGGTCAGCAGCTTACACGGCCTTATGCCTTCGTGAAACTGGCCTGTGGTGAGCGCTGGATTATGGTCACTCAACGATACTTCGTAATTTCAGCCTGCCACTGACTACTGACTATACACTGTTTCTAAATACTTTTTTGGTAGGAACTATTCTACCTTAATACCGCCTAGGGAAAGCTGGAGCAACGAAACGACCCAGTCCATCAGGTTCATTTCCATCTACACTGATGGTTCCAAGACGGACGCTGGAGTCGGCATTGGTAATTACTCGGAGGAACTCGACATCAGCTTGTCTTTTTGCCTCCCTAATTTTTGTAGCGTGCTCCAAGCAGAAATCACTGCAATTTTGGAAGCGCTTCTATGGCTAAGTAGGCAGGTTGTCATTGGTAAAGATGTCACGATATATGTACACTGATAGTCAAACTGCAATTCGATCACTTGAATCAGCATTTACAACATCTAAAACTATTGAAGGGTGCCGCTATGCACTCAGAGAAATGGGTCATTTCTTCAACATTACACTATGCTGGATACCGGGGCATAATGACTTTGCAGGTAATTGATGCGCAGACGATTTGGCTCGGAATGCGGTAGCAAGTATTGTTGAAGGCGACCACGAGAAGATTAAAACACCTACACTGAACCAAATGTTTACAAACATAATAGTAATGCAATTTTTCGTGTATGCAATGCATTTTTCATTCATTTTCAGCCAAAGAATATTTTGATGGTTACTATGAATTCAGTTCATTGATTTTACATTATTTTAATAGTAATGAAAAATTTCATTGATTTAATGAAAAATATTCACTTTACCTATGATGGTTTCATAGTTTGTTTTTTATCATTTATTTTCAAATAAAAAAAAAGCTTCTGGAGTTCAGCATTGAATTTAGGCCGGTACAAGTTTTGCACATATTTCTTTTGCCTATAAACACATCATAAAGCATGAAGCATCAAAAATTGAACCTACCTAGCTACAATGGGATTCGATCCTGGGACCCTATGATTTCGAGACCTACACCCTACCTACTACACCAACCAGACTATACGTGATGAAGGCAAAAAGATAGATATGGAGTACACATAATGATGAAACTGCATGTAAAAACAACAACACTACATGGGACGAAAAATCTTGTCCATGGGCTCTCTCGTTCAGCGGTTCACGGTACCCTCACGTCAAATGCGACCAGTTTTGCCGCACACAGCGACAAAATCGACTAGTTCAGCCACTCACATCAATACACACACCGACAAAGTCATCCGGTTCTGCTAGTTCTGTAGCACGCGCGCATTCTCTATTGTCAAATTCGGTAAAGGTTTGTGTTCGTAGACACGACTCATACGACGATCTCTAAGTGATCGTCGCTTGGCGTTTATCGCTAAGTGAATATCACCTGCTGGTGTTTTCCTAGGAGCGGCTACAGCGACCGTCGCTTGTATGTCATATGTACTTGGCTTACGTACATAAGCACATGCGTGAATCGTTTGCTAGGTTGATTCATTTCTGCTTTGTCCTTCATGCGCTGGTCCTTGTAAAGAGCATGAGATGGCTTCCATAGAGAAGCATGGCATGCCACCTCCTCTATGAGCCTCTCATCATTCTCCATGGTAAACATGAGGGAGCTCATATCGAAAAGGCCGAATTTCAATCGACTGGTCTCCTGGACGATTTAATCAGAATGATGTGTACCCACATGTGTACCATCTACCATCACGTCGAGCTCGAGCGTGGTTCGACTGCTTTCTATATACATACATACATTCACAGTCGTCAACAATACGATCGTGTACGACCGTTGAACGATTTGTATATACACCGTGCGTAGCACCCCAAGCAGCCGCTCCCCGAAGCCTACAAACGAGTGGCTTGCACCACGGTCACCACTCAACCAAGCAGCGTGTACAACAGTAGTCGCGCGACTGCTTTCTATATACATCAAAATTCGTCACTCGTCCGGACGAGTACGAGTATCAACGAATTGCATGTACACCGTGCGTAGCACCCCAAGCAGCCGCTCCCCGATGCCTACAAACGAGTGGCATGCACCACGGTCACCACTCAGCCAAGTAGCATGTACACCGTAGTCGCGCGACAATTTTTCATTCCGGACATGCTGCGCGACGATCTCCTGACAAGCTCAACGACTGTCGTTTGGGGGAACACAGCTCCATATAAAATATATGCAAGCAGTACTCCATTCCAGTCGCCAGGCGACGATCACTCAGTGATCGTCGTATGAGTCGTGTCTACGAACACAGACCTTAAACGCGGAAAACGATCCTCGCCGCGAATCTCGTTTGATTTAATTCGATTGCGCGAAATAGTTACGTTATTGACTACAACATTACGTTGCTCGGGTAATTTGTGGTTGTTAGGAGCTGTTTTATGTCATAAAATGCAAACGTAGTGTGTTATCGACGGGTTGTTTATGATTCACTCATCAATTAATGTACCGTTGTTTTCCTCTCCCATTAAACAAGCAAACTTGTCCCGTCTCATTTTACGTATGCCATCTCCTTCCTTCATTCTCCCTGGATGAAGGTTTCTAGACACATATAAAGTATTAGTCAGAGTTATGAATAGCGTTCATTAATGTTATGAAAAATTCATTAAAATGGATAAATTATTGCGCTTTAGTGGAAACTTCAGAAGAGGGAATAAAAAAAAATCTAAATATGTATATGATGGAAATATCATTAGTCCAATGTATTTTCATAGATATGAGAGGCTTTTAGCAAGTATATTTCAATGAAATAATTTCACTAAATCTAAATTTATTTCATTGAATTCATGTAAAACTACATTGTTTTACGAATTATATGGATATTTCACCAGAAATATGGAAAGTTGAAACCAATGAATCTCTTTCATTAAATATATGAAACCCTTCATAGCCATGCCGAAAATCTCAATGAAATATCAATGATTTCTGCATACATACAATGAATATTTTTTAATGAATGAAATTCATTAATATTACGAAGAGCCTTTTTTTTCAGTGTATTGCCGTCTGTGCATCGATAATTGAACGTAGGACCAACGCGAGATGGGCCTGGAGACTCCGAATTCCTTACAACGACTTCTGCAGAAGTTGTGATGATGAAGAGGAAGAAGAAAGTGTTCATCACTTTCTTTGTGATGATCTTCGAGATGTGAGCCCTATATTGCTTAACAAATACATTGTTAGCACTGGCTTGTTTTAAACGGAACGTAGGAATTACGGTGGTATCACAATGGTCTAAGTGCACCTGGCGCTAGTCAGGCGGCCTGACCTAAGCATTTAACCTAAAACATTGGCTAAGATCTCATTTTGTTGGAAATTTTATCTACTTTAAAAATATTACACATCATTTTCCTCCAAGACAACCAGTTTAGAAAATATTTTTGAAAATGTAAAAAGAGGGGGGAATTGACACTCGCTCACCAAAAAGTTAGCACAGGGTCCTCAGGGCTGCAAATCAGGATTTATATAGCCAGTATTGATCTAAAACAGATAAGAACGAGACCGAGGCTAATTTCGGAGCGGCCGAAATTTGAATACCCGCCACATTTGAATGAAACTTAAGCTTCCTTTGTATTAATCATTTCTACCGCAGCCCTATGACGTGTTTCCACTCCATTTGTTCCTGGATGTGTTGAGGCTAAGCCAGGAACACATTTGAATGAATTTTGGTTGTATGACAGCCCTATGGCGTAATATTCCGATTCCATCCGTTCCTGACTATGTTTTGAGGCTTTGCTATGAACACCCTTGGATGAAGTTTGGTTAAGGTCGGATTAAAAAGAAAAAAGTTTTTCTTAGAAGAACTTATTTTTCGGTGATTCTTTTGTATGGTAGCCCTATGACGTAATGTTCCGATTCCATTCATTCCTAGATATGTTATCAGGCTTTATTAGGAACCCACTTGGATGAAGTTTTCTTGATATTTGTTCCCAGAGAAAAAAGTTTTGCTTAGAAGAACCTAATTTTCAGTAGTTGGTTTGTATGACAGCCCTATGACGTAACGTTCCGATTCTATCCGTTCCTAGATATGTTTTGAGGCTTTACTAGGGACACACTTGGGTGAAGTTTGGTTAAGATTTGTACATAAATAAAAAGGTTTTTCTTGGAAGACCTAATTGAGAGGGGTTGGTTTCTATGGCAGCCACATGACGCAATGGTCCGATTCCATTCGTTCCGACATATATACAGGGTACACTAAAAAGAAACTTGCATTCAAAATTTCAGCCCGATAGATGCAAAACTGAGGGACTAGTTTGCGCTGCAACAGACGGACAGACAGACAGACGGACATCGCTCAATCGATTTCTGTCGTCACACTGATCAATAATAAAGTATACATTTATATAGTCGGAGGTGCTTCCTTCTGTGCGTTGCAAACTTCATGACAAAGTTAATATTCCCTTTCACATAGTGACGGGGATAAAAAGAACGGTAGTAATCCATTTATTCCGAGGGTTATGTCGAGTTAGCTTGGCCTACTATAGTAATTAAAAGCAATTTATTATCTAATAATGTTGAAACTGTTCAACTCATGAAAAGGTTAACATCCATATTCAAAGTTAAAATCCTATTTTTTGCAGGGTCGTGAGTTACACTCGTCGGAGCTAGAACCGGTACTAGCGTCGCTCCCCAAAGAGCATGCCGAAGCCATAAATCAAAGAGTTCGAGCACTCAACAAAACAGTGCGAGGTCGATCCAGACACAGATATCGACGGAAACCAGATATTCGTGATGTCTTTCGAGATTTTGAGGTACGGTGCATATGGCAAATAATTTAGAGGGATTTTTGAAAATTTAAATCTTTACAGAACAACGAGGCCAACCGATCAAGAAGTGCTACTCCAGATTCATTGGATTCTATTCCAGCTGTCGATAGTAGAGACAATACTCCGCCGTAAGTTGTTTGTACTTTTTGTTTCATCTCTATAGTAGTAGCATGACAGTTTCACTTCATATCCGAATTTAAAATAAATTATAAAGTATACACAATTTTCTACTAATATTAATTTATTGATTACAGATCGGTGTCCTTTGACAATAACATTTCCATTGTTGAAGCTGTAAAACAACCCCTACATCGAGCACCCAGCGAACCTCTTCGTGGTTCTGAGGAACTATTTCGAGGTTCTCATATTCGCTGTGATCTTCCATTTTTCATGCCGGAAGGCATAGAATTAGTGGGATATCAAAAAATTGGTACCGTCCATATACCTCGTGTTCGATCTGGTTCTGATCCATCCTGTTCGATAGGGTGAGTTTTTATAGCGAGTCTTATAAATGTTATCTCGGAAATGAAACTCACAAATTTATTTCTAATAATTTTTAGTCGTCAACGTGGTAACATAATTGCTGCATCACGCAGCGATAATAACCTTCTGTCGGATTCTCCGCCAGCACATGGAGATTTCTTGGATGCATATCCTAAAAATGGAGGACATAAGAGTCAGGTTTATTTGACAGCACAACCTGTTCACGATGTGGAAGAATCCGTTCCCATCAGTTTTGAGAATATGTGCCGTCAAACAAGTGTCGATCAAGTGGTAAGTCCTGAAACTATTTGTGAATGTTTTTAAACATGTTTTTATTATCTTGTAATAATTAATGTGTTTTAATAACTGTTCCAGGAATGGAACGATGCTAACGAGCCAATGATCGATGTAAATGATATTCGCGAAACGGACTTGAAAAAATTCCAACAATTTTGTTGGCTCGAGCTGGCTGCAATATTCGATCGACATCAAGTTGTGCTGGACAAGAGGAAACCATTCAAGCGAAAACGAAAGGAAGAAGGAAATGTATTCGGCGTTTCGCTGAATGCACTAATTCGTCGCGACCAACAAGTCACCGGTGAGGATTCAACCATGGTTCCATTGATCATTCAAATAATTTTGGATGAATTGCGTCGTCGTGGTGCTAAAGAGGAGGGCATTTTGCGTGTGGCCGGCCATAAGCAAAAGGTACAAATCTTTATTTCATTTTAAATTTAACTGAAACTTTAATGAAATCACAAACTATACTCACTTTTCAGACAGAAAACATTTACAACGAACTGGAGGCAACATTTTATCAAAATCCCGACAAATCAGCACATTTACTATCCATGGCCGGCGTTCACGACCTCAGTGCTCTGCTAAAGCGCCATTTGCGCGAATTGCCTCAACCTCTGTTGGCCAACGATCTAATACATCTGTTCTATCAAACGCATTCAATTCGACCGCCTGATCAATATCGGGCCTTGTCGTTATTATGTCTTCTGTTACCACATGAAAATCGTAATACGGTTCGAGAACTATTGGCATTTTTGAATTTCGTCATTGCCAAGCAAGAGATGAACAAAATGTCGAAGCATAATGTTGCAACAATATTTGCACCGTCATTTTTCCCTCCACGTTTCATACATCCTGTTGATATTAACGATATTGAGTCACAAGTCAAGATGGCGGCAGCGTGCTGTGATGTAACCAAGGTGTTAATTAGTCAGGCTGAAATGCTATTTATGGTGCCAAAAAGGATGCTTGATCAAGCACGAACTAGTAAAGGTGGAAATGTAAGTACCTACTTTTGTAATCATTATTTTTGAAGGACTATCAATTTATTGATTGCATTTACCCTCTCCGCTTTACAGCATAGAAAGGTAAGGGATAACGAAAGAGTGCAAGGAACAAAAATGGGAAACACAGGTCACGTACATAGAATTGTCATTTAATTTATTTCGTATGTAAGCATCTTGTTACACTCCCATTATACACACATAATTATGTCTTTTGTTGAATAAAGTATTTATATACATTCGAAATTAATTTACTAAGATTTTGCTATCTGCAATATGCACCGTAAAATCAGCGTATACGTTAACTGAATTTCGATAGACGTTGCATAAAGAGATCGTTGAGTATGTTGATCCAAAAGAACGCGGATGATTTATAATTTCCAGCATTTTTTCTATGCGAGTATGTATCGTAGTGCGGGGGTATCAAACACAAAGCGCAAAAGTAGACAAAAGCACAATCCGACTTTATCTAACAAAAATTGAAAAATATCTCGTCAATCGTTTAAAAATGTTATTTTCCATAAAATTCATATTTATACAAGATGGTATAGGGTGTATTGTTTTTGTTACGCCGATATTATGTAACACCTCAACGGAGCCACTGGGGTATGGCAAAGTATATATGTATACAAATGATCAGGGTCGGTCACTGATTCGAATGTGCCATGTCTGTCTGTCCGTGTGTCTGTCTGTTCGCACGATAACTCCCGAGCTGATGGAAAGTGTAAAAGGCCTTATCACACCTACCCGTATCTCCCCTACAAAGCTATTTTTAGCCAAATCAAACACTTCAAATTTGTTTCAAATGTTAGCTTTTGGAAGCCCCTTAAGGAAATTAAAAGTGCATTAGATCCGACTGATATACCCCCCTCTACAAAAAAATGAAATTTTAGGTTTTACGTGCCTTCTAGGCATGTACATGGGTATAGGGTATACACTCATCGTGCTATTCGCACGATTAGAACTCGGTATCGTTGATATTTTAATTCGACCATAACTTTCGATAGAATATTGCTACCGACTTAAAATTTTGATCAGTGCCTCATTCTGACATATACTTTGAGTTGATTGAAAGTGGAGTAGATCCGACTACCCCTACCCCTACCTCCCCTACAAAGTTATATTCAGCCATATCTTTTGATAGAATGTCGCGAAAACCTAGAATTGAGTATCAAATAGTATAGCTGTTCGATGCCTTGGTAAGATTTATTAGGTCCGACCCATCTACCCCTCTCCTACAAAAAACATGAAATTGAATATTTTGGGTTTTGAGTACCTTCTAGGTTCTAGGTCTGTACATGTGTATAGGGTATACACTCATTCTGCCAGTGGCGTAGATAGCTTTTCGGAGAGGAGGGGATCATTTTACAAGATTGCTTATACTTTTACGGTTATCAAATGTTGAATTTCAATTTCAAATTAGCAGTTTCTTTTAGCAAATTTTGGTGCGAAATAGATAGCAATTTTCCCGTACGAAGAAAAAACCTGGGTACTGAAAATATTGCATCTAAAGTTTTGTCTTTTTTACTACGGTGAGTAAATCCAAGTATTCCAATTTTCGTACAAATTTTCGCTACTGTGATCAAAGCTTTACATTGGGTTAGATAAGTTGTTCCCAAACTTTTCGGAGTTAAAGTACTAACATCGTCAGTTCACGTGAAATCCATGCAAATACTGTCAAAATTTTGATGTTCGTGAAATCAAATTCGCTTTGTGGTACTCACTTCACACGAAAGTCTCCACATTTGTTTTTGACATTTCGCCGGCGAAACAAATGCAGTTGCACTTTATTTCACAGGGAAAAGGTGTCATCGGCAATCAATTCCGCGAGTGCAAATTTATTTTAAATTTAGAGAAAAAAAGGCATGTCTCCACAGCATATTTTTCACGGGAGACATAAATGCAAGTTTCCCGCTCGGTGAACTCAGTACATACCTTTTGTTATAGTATAAGTCAACCCATACCTACATAGTTAGATATACATTGTACTTGTAACAAATAAGCCAGTCATAAAGAGACCGCCAATAAACATAGTCATAGTCAAGACAAGTCTTTAATTTTATATGGTGTCAGAAGTGGGATATGGTTTCCAGGTTTTCGTTAAAGGAGCTGAATATGTTGATCGCCGCGGATCCCATGTGGTGCAAGACAATAGCAACTTTCCTTGAGTCTGGCTGCGAATCCAAACCCGTAGCCTTGAGGAAAATTTTAAAGGTTGTAAGCCACGTTTTCCATGCTTTCGCCAAATTCGTCGATGTGAAATCCAAAGGCGGCACGGTGCTATTTAGCGTTGCGTTGTTGAAATACACCGTCTCTCGCTTCGGTTCACTTGTTGATGCTTTTGATGCTTCGTCTTTCGTCATTTTAGAATTATTAATTTTTGACTTTTTGGACTTTTGTGAACACTTTTTCACCTGTACGTAAAACTCATCGATAAGTTCAACAGCTACTTCACTCCGAAAGTCAACTTAGCGATCGAACGACATCAGTTTTTCATGAGGAAGCAGGGCGAAATGGAGACAATGGATGAGTATGTTACTTCCTTGAAAAACCTAAGCCTATCTTGTGAGTTTGGTAATCTCAGAGAAGACTTAGTGAAAGATATTTTTATTTGTGGCCTTCTGCCCAAACATAATGCGATCAAAGAACGTCTTTTAGCAGATGGTGATGTTAAATTGGAAAAGGCCATCGAAGTCGCCAAATCCGCCATTATCGCAAAGCAACAGGCCTCGTCGTTGCAGGAACAAGTGGAATCGGTCTATGCAATAAAGAAATCTTCAGTCAAACACGCTCAAAAAACCAATACTAGAAGGTTGTTTTCGAAAAAATCTCAATCGCAACAGTTTAATTCTCAGCAAATTTCAAAATCACAACAACAGTCACAATCGAATTGTAGTCGTTGTGGTCAACAACATCGTGTGCGTTGTCCAGCATTAGGTGTTATCTGCGCTAACTGCAAAAAACCTAACCATTTTGCAAAGATGTGCCGCACGAACACTATCCAAAATAAAAATATACGAGCAGTCTATGATGATAATAACGACACACAGTCAGATGTATTGTTTTTGGGAGAACTGGGAAATGCAAGTCGCTCAAATAAGCTAGTATGGGTTCTACCGCTTAATATTATGGGAACCACCATAGAATGTCAAATAGATACCGGAGCACAGTGTAATTTAATACCTATACAACTATTCCGTAAAATTTGTCCAAATCATAAAATTGTGCAAACGAATACTAATATCATAACCTTCTCCGGAGAAAAATTACCGATAGTGGGGAAAATTACTTTGACATGTTATTACAAAGAAGAAGCGCATGCTATCACTTTCTATGTCACAAGCTTAAATTGTAAATCGGTGTTAGGTCTTGCGGCATGTATTGATTTAAAATTAATTACAAAAGCAAATGAAATTATTGTAGCGTCAATTAAAAAAGATAAAAATTATGTAGAAAGTGTAATGAAGAAGTATAGTGAAGTGTTTCAAGGAATAGGTGAAATAAAAGAAAAAGTTCAATTTAAATTGCATCCGAATGTGCCACCAGTAGTGGATAGTCCGCGAAAAATTCCGGTTTCATTACGCGAACCTTTGAAAACGGAATTAGATCGGCTAGAACAATTGCAGATAATAACAAAAGTACAGCAACCTACCGAATGGGTAAGTGCAATCGTGTTAATAAAAAAAGATGACGGTAGCCTTCGTTTATGTTTAGATCCGAGGAATTTAAACAAGGCCATCCAGCGTCCTCATTTCATTTTTGCAACTATTGATGAGTGTAAGTCTAAATTGTCAGGTTCTAAAATTTTTTCCAAATTGGATGCACGATCGGGTTTTTGGGCCATAACATTGGAAGAAGAATCATCAATGCTTTGCACCTTCATCACTCCGTTTGGGAGATATCGATTTAGACGAATGCCCTTCGGGATAAATGCCGCTCCTGAAATTTTTTATCACTTAATGATACAATATTTCGGAGATATCGAAGGATTAATCATTTGCTTTGATGATTTTTTAATTTATGCCGAATCAGTCGAGAAACATAATATTATCCTGGAAAAAGTGCTGGTCAGAGCTCAAGAGGTAGGCCTAAAGTTAAATTCGGAAAAGTGTGTCTTTGGAGTGGACGAAATTAAATTCATGGGTCATATCTTCAATAAGCAGGGTGTTAGTCCAGACCCCGAAAAAATAAAAGCTATAGTAGATATGCCACGTCCTACGAGTGTCTCAGAGCTCCAAAGATTTTTAGGTATGGTTACCTATATTTCTAGTTTTGTCAAGGGTCTGTCAATGCATAATGAAAATCTAAGGGAACTGCTTAAAAAAGAAATAGCATGGCATTGGAACAACCGTCACGAACAAGAATTGAATAACTTGAAGACCCTTATTTCAAAATCGCCTGTGTTAGCATATTACGATCCGAACAAACCGCTTCTTTTGTCTGTCGATGCGTCCCAAAGCGCCTTAGGTGCAGTCATATCACAAGACAACCATCCGGTCGCATATGCATCTGAAACGCTAACACAATGTCAAAAAAATTATGCACAGATCGAAAAGGAGCTTCTAGCGATTCTTTTCGGTTGTTCAAAATTTCACCACTATGTGTATGGGAGACTCGTTACAGTCGAAACAGACCATAAACCCTTAGTTCCGCTTTTCAAGAAACCTTTATTCAATGTTCCTGCTCGTCTGCAAAGATTAATGATGCGTTTGCAAGCCTATCGTCTTGAAGTCATCTACAAACCGGGTAAATATTTGCATACTGCAGATACTCTATCTAGGGCTGCTCTTCCAGAAGAGACTCTACCCGATTTTGACAAAGAGGTTAACCTACACTGTAATCTTCTCATGTCCCATTTGTCAATTTCAGATGAAAAGGCACAAACTTTCAAAACTGAAACGAATGCAGACACTACATTAGTTAAAGTTAAGCAATACATTCAGTCAGGATGGCCAAACAATAAAAAGTCAGTTAGTCAAGAGTGTTCGCCATATTTTACGATCAAGGACAATCTTCACGTTATCGACGATATCCTTTTTCTAGGCAATAGGATCGTTGTGCCTCACTCAATGAGACGAGAAATTTTAATACGTATTCATGAGGGTCATTTAGGTATACAACGCTGCCAGAGTTTAGCAAAGGATTCAGTTTTCTGGCCAAACATTAGTAACGATATCTACAATATGGTTAGCAACTGTGAATCATGTCTTCGTCATCGTAATGCTCAACCAAAGCAGCCACTGCTAAATCATGATATTCAGCCGCTTCCATGGCATAAGGTCGGAATGGATTTGTTTGAGCTAAACAAAGCTATTTATTTACTGGTAGTCGATTACTACTCTAAATTTGTAGAAGTAGAATGTCTAAACACTGGCTACAGTAGCAAACAGGTCATCCAAAAATTGAAAACTATTTTTGCGCGTCATGGAATACCCCAGATAATAGTATCAGACAATGGGCCTCCATTCAATTCCAAGGAATTCAATGACTTTTGCAATAGTTGGGGCATCGATAATAAAACATCCAGTCCGTACATGTCTCGATCAAACGGTTTGGCTGAACGGTCGATTCAGACAATAAAAAAACTATTTAAAAAATGTATAGAGGACAAGTCTGATCCCTACATTGCTTTATTGCACTATCGGACAGTCTCGAAAGGAAACCTTCCTTCTCCATCAGAGCTCCTGATGTCACGAAAATTGCGAACTAAAATTCCCGCATTGTCACAAAATTTTCAGCCTGTCCATATTGACCCAAATGAATATCAGCAAAAGGTACGAAATCAAAATTTAAAACATGCTCAATACTACAATAGATCCACAAAGCCACTTCAATCTTTGGAGCCAGGGAGAACTATATATTTTAAAAAGACGCCTACTTCCTATTGGACTTCTGGAACCATAGTAAAAGTATGTCCTGATCCGAGATCTTATATAGTCCGGGATTCCGATGGAACCACTCTTAGGCGAAATAGGGAGCATATCATGACTCCGAAAATTCCACAAACAAATGCAGGGACTGACAAAAATAATTCGTCGATTGACGAAAATAGTCCGTCTTCATCTGCTGAATCAAATAATTGGGCTACACCTAACAGCTCAGAGGAGGATGTACCAAGATCTAGGTTCGGAAGGAAGCTGAAACCACCCTCAAAGCTCGCATATACGTAATTATAATATCGTGTGCGCTAAATTGATTCATTTGAATTATTAATGAAATAAAAGAAAAATATTTTCATTCTAGTCCTGAAACTTTCACTAAGCTTCAACATGAATTGTAATATATTTTCACTATATATTAAGTATATTAAGTATATATGTATGTAGGTTTGTACTACATAGTAATTAATCTCACAGAAAATATGTTGTTTTTGAATTTGATTGAATTTTACAAAATGAATTGAACGATACTTTTTAGATGTTTGAAGAATTTTTGAGAAATATTGTTTTGCTTTAAAAAGGAATGGACTTCATGTAATTAAGTAACTAATAAATTATTAAAATGTTAATATTAAATTAACCTCAATTGATACAAGTTACATAATAATCGATTTGTCCCAAAAAGGGAGATGTTATAGTATAAGTCAACCCATACCTACATAGTTAGATATACATTGTACTTGTAACAAATAAGCCAGTCATAAAGAGACCGCCAATAAACATAGTCATAGTCAAGACAAGTCTTTAATTTTATACCTTTAGGGCGTAAACACGTATTAGGTTTCGGAACATAAAATTTAGACTGTTAACATTTCGTTTAAAGAAATCGTAGAAAATTTAAGCCTCTAATTTATTTGCGCCTTAATTTAAATCCCACAAACACTGTTGACATGCTTTATTTTCTGGTACTCACTACTTCCTTCTCCATTTCATATAGTAGAAAGTTGTAAAATAAAATCGGTCTAGTCTCTGTAGCTGGTCAAATATTTTGCAGTTAAGTTGATTTCTGGTACAGTGTAGCAGACTAAGCTGCGGAATTTTAAAACTTACAAAAATGTTTTAGTATGTATTGTTGGCTTTTCGATGTCAATAGCTCTTTCTGCAGTTTTCCTGTTTTTGGATACATTCGCGAAACTCCTGAGAGATCTTCACGGAACCCTAGTGGGTCGCGGAACCCCGTTTGTTTGTTCGTTAATTTGTTTTTGAATTACTGACTGCATAAGACTATATACCTTTCGATTCTGGAAATTTCTACATTTTTTCTATAGAAGATTTAGTTAAAAAAAATAATCCTAATTATATAGGTAGCTTTGAGTGTTCTTCGTATTAAATTCAATGAAATTGCGAACAACTCGAGAAAGTCAAGACTTGCTTTACCCGGCTACGATAAAACCTTTCGTCAAATTTTAACTTAAAAGAAAAAGAAAAAAGAATGTCAACAATAAAGGATGCTCAAAAATTGGAAGCAGTTTTGCAGCGTTTTCTCTTCATTCGCATTAGCCTTCCAGTCTCCTGAAGAAATCTTTATAATCTTGTGTACTGTATATTTCCCCATTGGAAATTGCGCTTTTGTGGGAGAGTTTTTGGACATAACATTAAAATTTTCCGGCAACAAATTTTCAATCAGTGCTTACATTTTCAAATTCAGATTCAAATAATTTATTTAACCTTAAATAGATGAGTTTATAATAATCCAATACATTTTTATCTAAGTAAGTGATCGAGAATACGCTCTTACAACTTAACTGAATTTTCGTGTAGTATAAACAAAATTGTGTACAGAATTATGAAGCTTCACAAATTAAGAAATAAGCAAGAGGAAAATGGTATAAAAACCTCTTATGAGTATATTTATAAACTAAAACTTAGAACTAACTTAAAAACAAAAAACTAAAACTATTCTAATCAGAAATTCTTAGATCAGTGACATGGTTAAATAGGCTAACTCAGCGCATTAACCCATTAACGACGAGACCCTAAAATCTTACCGATTAAGCTAAAATTTTCCACGTCGGCTTAAAATAGCTAAAAACACATTTTGTAGAAAAAAATTTTTCCCCGGATGCCGGGTTCAGGCTCCCGGCACTGTTACATATATGTAACATCAGGCACTCGAAGTACTCGAGGGTGTTACATATATGTAACATCAGGCATGATACGGGGAAAGTGTATTCAAAATATTTATTGAAATAGTTTACTAGAAACTCAAATCCGCTCGATAGATTTGCTGAGATTTGATCCGGAAATTCGTTGCTACTTAATAGAGCTGTATCGTCCGCAAACAGACAGATTTCACAATGGGCTGGTGTGGGTATGTCGCTGGTAAAGACGTTGTAGAGTACAGGACTCAGTGCCGAACCTTGTGGAACTCCAGCAGGAAGTGTGAATGGCGAGGACTTTGTCCCATTAATAGATACCTGGAACGTTCGGTTGGATACGAAATCTTGAATTCAGGGGTTTGCTGCAAAAAAGTAGTAGCTCCATTTTTGCCCCATTTGAGAAAATTGAGAAAAACTTTTTAAAAGGAAATCCGTTGATATTTTTTAATGAGATTTTTACTTATAATTTTCCTCAACCATTTCCGCATGTAATAGAAAAAAAATTCCAAAAAATGTTTTCCTACATGACGTCACACAAAATATTTTTATTGGAGCTACAATCTTTTTTGCCGCCCAAGTCAATTTTCTTGTTTGTATCAAAAATTGATCAGAAAATCCGCGAATAATGGGCGATTCCCACATTACGGTCGTCCGGAATAAAGATAAAAGATGGTCTTCAGCACCAATACTCTTTAAAGCGAATAGGTTAAGCAGGGTGCCCCAAAAGAGTAACGCATTCGATTTTTTTTTTAATTCATCAGAGAGACATGAGTGAGAGTGAGTATAATAAAGGGCGACGAATTATTGTACTTTTTTTTTTTAATTTTGTGTAATATACAGGGTGTCCCATTTAAATACATAGGTTTTTAATTGTCGATAAATTTTGTTCAAACTATGGGGGAGGCAACTAGACAGATGGGAAATTTGATGACACAAGAGACATTGTTGGTAACTCCTTGTATAATTCTGATTCAAAGCCTATAAGAAAATTAATGCGTATTTCACATGAAGTATAGGGAAATTAAGCCGAAGAAGGGCCAGACCCAAACACATGGTCTCATGCTTGTCAAATGAACAAAAAAATGAACGAGGCCGAAGCCAATTCCGGGCTCGGTCGAAATTTGGAAACCCTTCGCTCTCCTTGGGCTAAAAGTTTTATCGGGCGTACCTTTGACTTGTATTTAATCCCCCTCATCATTTTTTTTCTTCCGTCTTGACAAAAGTTTTGGGCTTGGTTGAAATAAGTGGGCAAATAAAAATATTTACACAGAAAATTGGGGTTGCGGGAGCCTTACCCCACAGTACGATTCCATTCGTTTTGAACTTTTTTGTTGCTTTGGTAAAGACACATTAATTCAAGGTTTTGTGAAATTGGTGCAAAAAATGTTTCTTAGAAGAACTAAAATGGGGGGTTGGGTTTGTATGGCCACCCCATGGTCAGATTTGAGCCATTCTTGGATATGTTTTGTGTCATCAAGAGAAACACATCTGTGTGGAATTTGGTTAAAATTGGTGCACAACTAAACAAGTTTTTCCTAGAAAAACTTAAATTGGCGGGCTAGGTTTGTATGGCAGCCCCATGACACAGTGATCCGATTTCGGTGATTCAAACATAAAAACAGCCTACAACAATAATAAGCACGTGTGCAAAATTTCAGTAGCTTTTATAGTGGCCGAGAAAAACGCGCTGCAACAGACGGACAGACAGACAGACGGACATCGTCCAATCGACTCATCTTGTCATGCTGACCATATATGTATACCTTTTATATGGTCAGAGATGCTTCGTTCAATGCGTTACAAACTTCATGACAAAGTTAATATGTATAGCCGTTCACTCTATGAGCGAAGGGTATAAAAAAGAATACACATTTATCCCAAACTCTAAATTTATGCTCACCATGCTTGCGACCATGGGCGTAGCCAGGGGGGGGCAGGAAGGGGCGGTCCTACTTACTTGTAGGAAGCACTTTTTAGAAATTACAAACAAAAATATGAAAAAGTCCGAACATTTTGAGGTTTTTTGAGGGTCACGGGGTTAGCACAGGGTTTCCGAAGTTGCAAACTTGGTGGTACACTTCTGGTATCTATCCTAACAATATCCCAAAAAACCAGAGCCGAGCATTTTTTTGCGACCTAACGCCTTATATTTCGGTTTATTGACTGGCCTATTAAGATTTCCCGACAGTTTTAAACGTCCCTGCTACGGCCATGGAAATGAGGTGCAGGTGCAAGTATATTTCAGACATATTTGAAAATGCATTTCACTCAATGTGTCCTTTCTTAATTGTCTCCAAATCTCCAAATTTGCATACACCAGGAATAAATCAAATTGCATATTTATATAGATAAAACTTGTCTCTTTGTTTTATCACGTTATCCATCCACAACCACATACTTTTAAAACAACAAGTTGATTTTCGGAAGGCTCGAAAAATATGTGTTTGTTAGGAAAACATTAGATAAAATTGTAATTGCGCGATTACTGACAAGATAAACAGCTGAACACACCATCAACAAAAAAAAACCTGGTCAAAATTGGTCTTGAGAGCGATCGTAAATACTGAGAATTCAGAAAACATGTGAAATTGCATAGAGCTCGAATTATAAGCCTTCAACCGAATCTAGGATAGCTAACATATTTGTCTCGATAAATACGTCTAGTCTAGAGATTCGGTACAACGTACAACACAACAGAACAGAGGCTGGTTTATCTTCGTTTGGTTGACATTGCTTTGCTTGCACAATTCAAATAATTCAAACGCAAAACAACAAAAGGTGTGTTTTTAGCTATCCAGTACAGGACAGAACAGCACAACTTGCATATAACTCCAAATATGAATGCAAATAGTAATACCCAAACTAAAAGTGTTAAACAAAAAACGGTACCGAGGCTAATGTCGGGCGCGGCCGAAATTTGGATACCCTTCACTCTCCTCGGGCTAAAAGTTTTTTTCCGGCGTATCTATAGATTATATCTAATCCTCTCTCCTCCATTCTTTTCCTTCCGATTTCAAATAAGTTCCGTGGCACCGATAAAACAATATATGAGTGAGGCTTGCTTGGAATAATTGGGCAAATAAAAATAATTCTCTTAGAAAACTTTATTGGCACATGGTCCCATATTACAATTCCAATTAAATAAAATTTCAAAACCCCAACGCAATCAAATTAAAAACAACAATTTTTTTAATACAACTTATTTTATTTCACACATTTACTTCAAAGATACTTTGTACACACATAAATAGAATTAGCCTTAACTTAGAGATTTATGAGTAGCACTTTCAAAATTAAATAACGTAATTCAAAATACTGACTAGTGCGCTCCGAAATGAATTTATCCATGTGCTTCCATCGCTTCTATAAACGCCGATTCGCGTCGTACTTTCTCATTGGGAACACTTTTTGGTGCATTCCATGGCTGCACATCAGTACTTCCGAAAATGCACCAAACCAAATTACCTAAAAGATAGACTGCACCAGATATGAAGAAAACAGTTCGCCATTGAATCGCATTTTTCTGAAAAAAAAAATATGGAAAATCAAAACTCATTATATTCCTCTATGGAAAATATATTGATGTTTGCGTATACCTCTTCTGTAACAATAACACCGACAGCCAATGGCGCAATTAGACCCATGATATTAGCGATACCATTTGTTATGCCCATCAAAGTTCCAGCATGATTCGGCGCCAGATCAATATGATTGACTTGGTAGCCTAAATAAATGGCACCGTTCAATCCGACGGCTACAATAAGCAAGATTATTGCGAGGGATGTAGTCTCCTTCGTCATGTAGCCCATTCCGAATAAGGCCAAGGCTGGTAGTGCCAAACCGATTGAATTGAATATCCTTCGACTCACTGCCAGAGACAGAATCTTTTTGCGAATCAAAGCATCGGCCGAGAAGCAAAACACGTAACTCAACAGCCACATAACTGCATACGGAAGAGCCGACGACAGGGCGTTGCTTTTAATGTCCATTTCCAGGATTTTATTCATATACGAAGGAATTTCCGTGAGCAATGTCCAGAATCCCCAGATGTGGCAACAATGCACGATCAAGAGTGCATAGAATGGCACCGATTTCAAAATCTTTCCCCATGGGACCGGATAATGTTTGTGTCCTTCTTCCGAGTGTCCAAGCGAATCCTCGATAAATTTCTTTTCCTCTGCGGAAATCGATTTGCACTCAGCCGGACTACTAGCCCCAAAGACATACCACAAAATCGACCAAACTACACCAATCGATCCGGATATGTAAAAAATGCCGGGCCATCCCAGAGGTGATGTGGCAATATATCCGCTAACAGCTAGCATAGCAACCGTTCCGAATTGACAGCCCGAATAGCAAAGCGTATTCAGAACACCTCGTTCTTCTGTTGGCGCCCATTTCGATAGCAGGGCATGGATACAGGGAAACAAGCAACCTTGACACAGTCCCTGAACTAAGCGTAAAGCACAGATCAATTTCCAGCCACCAATCGATGCACAGAGTGGTGTAAAGATCGTGGACACCGAGCAAATTAGAATTCCAAAAAATAAGAAAAATTTCGCTCCGAATCGTTGAGCTAGATGTCCACCGGGTAGTTGGGTGAATATGTAGCCCCAGAAGAAACTGCTAAGAATTAATGACTTTATTTGTTCGTTCCATTCGAAGTACTGAAATAAATATATAATTTGATTATTTACTGAAGCTTAAATGTTAGGGCTACAATTACCTCAAAGCCGTCATCCTTTCCGTCAGTCATGGCTACAATAGCCACGGAATAGTTGACTCGTAATGCATAGGTAACCGTTGTGCCACAGAAAAGGAGCAGAGCTTGTATATGGCGAAAGCCAAGTCCGGGTCCTGAAAACAGAATAAATCAAATTTGTTTTAGTGTTTTTTATCTCAATCCCTTTTTCCTTCTCCTGAATTGTAAAGCATAACAACAGGTAGCTCCGGCACGATTTTATACGCCATGAAATTTGAACAAAACTTTGGCCAAACTTCGGAAAAATTAAGGGAAAGCTGGATTTTTGCATGAGCCTTCCTTTCAAGGTCCTAAATAAGACCCTAAAAGTCCCCGTCTCTACGAGTGCCGCTAGCGGTGCTACAGAGGGTCAAAGACCCTCGAAAACAGGTTTTTCTGAATATCTCGATAACGGTAGTATACACAAAAAAGTCATGTATGGCAAATTTGAAGCTCTTGTGCTTTTTCAATAAACGATGGAAATACCGAATACGTTAGTGTACTCCTAACGGTGCCAGGAGGTCTAACGGTATTTTTAACAATTTTTCAAGAAAATCTCTATAACGGTAACTCGTACTAAAAGCTTTTGTGTGGAAAATTTGTAGCCTATAGAGTTTTGAAGAAAGCGGTCAAATTTCATATCAATACGTGCAGCCTTAAGGGCGCTATGGGGGTTCCAACCTTAAAAAAAGGTGTTTTTTGGGGTTTTTCGTGAATGGCGCTAAGACGGGGGAGTGTGCTCTGTGGTCTTCTGGGAGAAGTTTGTAGCTTATGTGGCTGTTAGTAAGACGCCAAAAGTCCTCAAAGATGGGAGCCCCTCTAACGAAGTTATGAGGGTCCAAAGATTCAATTATGCAGTTTTTGGGGAATATCTCTATAACGGTAACGTCCATGGAAAACTGTTATATGCCAAATTTGTAGCTTATACAACGCTCAACTAAATATCCGAATTTCAGATCGATGCGTGCAATGCTAAGGGCGCTATGAGGGTCTGAACCGTACAATAACATTTTTTTGCGGTTTTTCGTGAATTTCTTCAAAACGGGAACGCATTCGGGAGGGAGGCCTATAACAATTTGTTGCTTCTGTAACCTCAACTTAAAATGCCAAAACAACTCATCTATGCGAGCACCCCCAACGAAGCTATGAGGGGTCAAAGTTAAACAAAAAACCGCTTCTCGGAATTTTTTTTAATAACGGTAACCTCTTGAGAGAACCAATCTTAAATAAATTTGTAGCGCATGTGGTTGTTAGTAAGGGGCCAAAAGTCCTCAACGATGGAAACCCCCGTAGGGAAGTTATGAGGGTCCAAACATCCAAAAATGGGAATATGGGAATATCTCTATAACGGTAATGTGCACCGAAAACTGTAATATGGCGAATTTGTAGCTTATACAACGCTTAATTAAATATTTGAATTTCAGATTGATGCGCGCAATGCTAAGGGCGCTATGAGGGTCCGAACCATACAATTTCGGTATTTTTGGTTATTTTCCTGAAATTCTCTGTAACGGTAACGTATAACAGAGGCAGTCTGTAGAAATTTGTTGTTTGTATGGTTCCAAATAAAATGCTCGACCGATTTGAATGCGCCTGAGGCAACCATACGTGCATTACAACGTTTAAACTAACTAATTTTTGAGGAAGGTATGTGTAGAATGTAGTATGTAGTGTATGTGTGCACGTATGGTTGCCTCAGGTGCATTCATATCGCTGGAGCATTTTATTTGGAACCATACAAACAACAAATTTTTACAGACTGCCTCCGGTATACGTTACCGTTAAGGAGATTTTCACGAAAATAACCAAAAATACCGAAATTGTAAGGTTTGGAGCCTCATAGCGCCCTTAGTACTGCACGTATTGATCTGAAATTCGAACATTTACTTAAGAGTTGTAAAAACTTCTAATTCGCCATATAACAGTTTTCGGTGCACATTACCGTTATATATATATTTCCAAAAAACTGCTTATTTAGATGTTTGGCCGCTCATAACTTTGCTAGGGGGGCTTCTATCGTTCGGGACTTTTGACGTCATACTAACAGCCACAGGAGCTACAAATTTCCCTCAGACGGTTTCCCTCTAGAGGTTACCGTTATTAAAAATTTTCGAGAAGCGGCTTTTAGTTTAACTTTGACACCTCATAAATTCCTTGGCGGTTTACGGGTAAATGAGTTGTTTTGGCATATTAATTTGAAGATACAGAAGCAACAAATTATTACAGGCTTGCATCCCAAATGCGTTCCCGTTATAAAGCAATTCACGAAAATAACGAAAAATACCGTTATTGTGCGTTTCGGACCGTCATAGCGCCCTTAGTATTGCAGGCATCAATCTGAAATTCGGATATTTAAATAAGCGTTGTATAAGCTACAAACTCGCCATATAACAGTTTTCGGTGCACATGATATACCAGATATACCCAAAAAACTGCATTTTTGGATGTTTGGACCCTCATAACTTCCCTAGGGGGGCTTCCGTCGTTGGGGACTTTTCGCCCGTTACTAACAGCCACATGAGCTACAAATTTATTTCAGATTGGTTCTCTCAAGAGGTTACCGTTATTAAAAAATTTCCGAGAAGCGGTTTTTTGTTATCTCTTTGACCCCTCATAGCTTCGTTGGGGGTGCCCGCATAGATGAGTTGTTTTGGCATTTTAAGTTGAGGTTACAGAAGCAACAAATTGGTACAGGCCTCCCTCCCGAAGGAGGTCCCGTTATGAAGATATTCACGAAAAACCGAGAAGTACCGTTATTGAACGGTTTAGACCCTCATAGCGCCCTTAGCATTGCACGCATCGATCTGAAATTCGGATATTTAGTTGAGCGTTGTATAAGCTACAAATTTGCCATATAAAACAGTTTTCCGTGGACGTTATCGTTATAGAGATATTCCCCAAAAACTGCTTAATTGAATCTTTCGACCCTCATATCTTCGTTAGGGGGGCTGCCATCTTTGGGGACTTTTGGCGTTTACTAACAGCCACAGAAGCTACAAATTTCATCCAGAAGACCGTAGAGTACACTCCCCCGTCTTAGCGCCATTCACGAAAAACCCCAAAAAACACCTTTTTTTAAGGTTTGAACCCCCTTAGCGCCCTTAAGGCTGCACATATTGATATAAAATTTTACCGCTTTATTCAAAACTACATAGACTACAAATTTTCTACACAAAAACTTTTAGTACGAGTTACCGTTATAGAGATTTTTGTGAAACATTGTTAAAAATACCGTTAGACCTCCTAGCACCGTTAGGAGTTCCCGTACGTATTCGGTATTGCCATTTTTTATTGGAAAAGCACAAGAGCTTCAAATTTGCCATAGACGACTTTTCTGTATATGCTACCGTTATCGAGTTATTCAGTAAAACCTGTTTCGTGGGTCTTTGACCCTCTGTAACACCGCTAGCGGCACTCGTAGAGACGGGGACTTTTAGGGTCTTGTTTAGGACCTCGAAAGGAAGCCTCATGCAAAAATCCAGCTTTCCCTTAATTTTTCTGAAGTGAAATGCCAATTTTCCTGGGGTACTGCCTCTACGGGGCGGACCACACCCGTTTTGTCAATTCAAAACGGCCAAAAGCTGTCAATATGCCTTCCTGGCAAGAGCCCCGGCAGGAGCCATGAAGGTTCGATGCAGGAAGGTTCTGTTTGTCTGTGTGTGTGTATGTGTGGGTGCGATATATGTGTTTTTTCGTCATATTGGGAGCATTACATCTCGGCGCGGCTGCTCTCAATTTTACTAATTCGCGCCGGTGTTGAAACAAATCCAGGCCCAGAGGTATGGATTTGTAGTGTCTGCAACTAACGAATCGGTTCGAATGCCAGATCAGTGCAGTGTAATTGCTGCAGGGAATGGGTTCACTTGAGGTGTTTGGGGTTACGAAGACAGGGTCAACACTCCTCAGCATATGTTGCGGCAGGTTGTATGAATTCCGGGAACCCAGGGCTGCTCCCAGCCCACCTTCTCCACCACTGCCCCCTACACCGCCAAACAATATGATAAGGAATGCCAGACCCAGTCTTACGCCTGGCCCTCTCCCTCCAGCAGTTTTCACTGCGCTATCTATATTACAGTTTAACTGTAATGGCATTCACCGAAAAATCGCTTAGATCACACACTTCTTGAGTTCCAACAGAATTCTCATCGCCGCCATCCAAGAGACGTTGCTTCACGCAAGCTCGTCTCTAAAGGTACGTTGTCCTCGACACGACTCCATCGGCTCTAGCGACAGCGACTCGCTCATTTCATATAAAAACTAATATTTCTCTCATTCTAAAAACGAGTTTTTATATGAAATGAGCGAGTCGCTGTCGCTAGAGCCGATGCAGTCGTGTCGAGGACAACGTACCTTAAGCGTCCATAGCGAATATGTTATACTGCGGAAAGATCGACCGGCCGCCACGGATGATTCTCACCCTGGAGGTGGACTTGCCTTCCTAATCACAAGTCCGTACATTACTGTGTATTAGATGTAGTTGCTGACGGTACGGCGAAAATTCAAGCCATCTCAGTTCCATCAGGGAGTACTATTATCGAAATTTTTAATATTTATGTACCACCTCATTCTAGTTGCCCTTCAGGCTACCGTTTCGATATTGGTCCTCTCCTTTCCGGAGAGCACAGGGTCATCCTTGGCGACTTGAATGCGCACCATGAGCTCTGGCATTCGGACCTCAACAACAATGCCAGGGGTATAACTATCGCCGAATCACTTGACGCCTCAGAATTCTGTTCACTCAATGAAGACTCGCCGACTAGAGTCGTGGGCACTTGCAGTAGTTCTCCTGACATAACTATTGTCAGTGCCAGCCTAATTGCTGCTTCCCGTTGGGAAGTACGTACCACCCTTAGATCAGATCACCTCCCAATCATTATAAAAATTGACAAACCAGCGAACATGACTAAGTCTGAGAAGCGAACGTTTGTCAATCACAAGAAAGCCGATTGGGATGGTTTCAAAGCTTACTCGTCGGCGAAGTTTATCGAGCTACTATCACCTACCAACATTCACGAGGCCGAGAAAAATATTAGGAACGTCATTACCACAGCCGCGGCACGTTTTATTCCGGCAGGACGTATCCCGAAAGTTCGGCCTAACTTCCCCACTAGTGCCGCCAGATTAGCCGATGAACGTGATCAGATCAGAAGCGCTCACCCTGATGATCCCAGAATTCAGGAGCTTAACTCCGAAATTGATCGACAAGTTAAAGACTATAGGAGGGCGAAATGGAATCAGCACCTCGATGAATGTAACCTCAATGAAGGTGTCAGCAAATTATGGTCTACTGTCCGCGCCCTTTCCAATCCTCGGAAAGAAAAGGGCAACAACGCCATTGAATTTGGCAACACAAAAACCTGCGATCCTCTTCAGTGTGCTAGCCTGTTCAATAAACAATTTATTGAACATTCCAAGTCTGACGGCCACAAGCGCAAAATTAGAAGACGGATTAGCAGCCGGAATGTTGACACCATACCATCTTTTACAGCGGACCAGGTTAAAAAAGTCATCGAGAATGCTAAAAACTCCAAGGCCCTCGGACCAGATGGCATTTCGATGACCATGTTGAAACATCTCGACCTTCCAGCCATTGAGTATCTCACGGCCGCCTTTAACTTGTCGATGTCCACGCTTGCCATCCCTGAAATCTGGAAAACAGGTCGAATTGTTCCCTGTCTCAAGCCAGGGAAGAGCGCAAATCTCGGGGAATCCTACCGCCCCATTACGATACTTTCTCCTGTCGCAAAGACGCTGGAGGCCCTTATTCACCCCACTCTTGTTGCACATGCGAAGCTAGAACCTCACCAGCATGGCTTCAGGAAGATGCATAGTAGGTACCACCACTGCCCTCGATGCGATCACTACACGCATTCGTGATGGGCTAAATCAACGCAGTCGTTGTCACAGAACTATTCTGGTGGCAATAGACCTATCAAGCGCATTCGATAAGGTCAATCATTCAATGCTTCTGGCAAACCTGTTGAATATGCATCTTCCTGCACAAGAGATCCGTTGGATTGCCAATTATCTAGCTGGTCGGCACTCCTTCACCGAGTTTCGAGGCAAACGTTCTAAGCTTAGGAAAATCAAATTAGGTGTTCCACAGGGAGGGGTACTCTCCCCCACTCTGTTCAACATCTACATGTCCGGCCTTCCCACACCACCTGAAGGAATCGAGGTGATTTCCTATGCTGACGATTGCACCGTACTCGCCACAGGGAATGATAAGGATGAAATGCGCCTCCGAATTAATCGCTATATAGGACGATTACAGGCATTTTTCCAAAGCCGAAACCTCACCATCTCTGCGTCCAAATCCTCTGCGACTTTTCTAACCACTTGGTGGGAGGACATCAGATGGGAGATGGATATACGTATTGGCAACAATTCTGTTCCTACTGTTAAAAACCCCAAAATTCTCGGGCTTCACCTAGAGAACATGATGACGTCTGCAAATCATGCAGCTTCAGTCTGTGAAAAAATGCGCAGTAGGAACAACATCCTAAAAGCTCTAGCTGGTAGCACCTGGGGCAAAGATAAAGAAACCATGCTAGCTACTTATAAAGCGGTGGGTCGAGCGGCCGCTAATTATGCAGCCCCAGTTTGGACACATAGCCTATGTGACACAAACTGGTCCAAAGTTCAGGTCTGCCAAAATGCAGCTCTACGCATCGCGACAGATTGCCTTCTGATGTCTGCCCAGGATCACTTACATCAGGAGACAAAATTGATGCCAATACGTGATCACAATCTCCTACTCTCAAAACAGTATCTTGTTGGTTGCTACCGTGAGGATCATCCCAATAATCATCTCATGGACCGAATTCCTCCATCACGACATTTCAGGCGTGGTTTACGAGACCTTGAGAGAGAGGTCCAGGGATACAAACGGGACCCTTACGATGAAGTTACATACCGAGCCGCCATTGCAGCGATCCACACTGAAGAAGTGAATCGGTCTATCGCGAGTTTAGGTGCGAATAGAGTCCTCTCAGAGCGCCCACCACCAATTTCGCCTGAGGAGATTAGGCTCCCGAGAGCCACTAGAGTAACACTAGCTCAACTTCGGTCGGGCTTTTGTTCACGCCTTAATTCGTACCTTTCTCGCATAAACCCGGACATCCAAAAAATCTGTCCAAACTGCAATGGTACTCCTCATGATGTGGGTCACTTGTTTCAATGCCCCGCTGCGCCCCCTGATCTTACCCCTATATTGCTGTGGGAAAATCCTATCGCAGCAGCTATGTTTTTGTCCCTAGACCTCACGGACACAAACATTGACGAACCATAAATCGTACCCACATAGATGTACAGAGGTTTCACACCTTTCTGCACCGCTACAAGAAGAAGAACAAGGTCCCTGGGGACCTATAGCGTTTTCAACTTTGAGCCATTTGAATATGGTTCAATCGAACCGGCTCAGCTCCCTTGACTTCTCCAATCAATATGTTTAAAAGCAAATGCAATGTGTTTCGAATTATTTCTTTAAAATTTTCTATCATAACCAACCGGCTAAAGTGATATATGGCGGTGAAGCCCAACTAGGTCCACTGGAACCTTCATGTATTAACCCTAAATTACTAACAATACGTAAAATTGACGTGTTCGCTCACATTATAATGTGTATAAGCTGTTCCACGAGTCTGGTTGACTACTCACTGCAGCAGTGCTTTCCTCAGTTAGTTTAGTTGTTGTATGTCCATGTGAGTGGCAGCATCCTATTTGTGGTCTATGGCGGTAAGCTTAGCAATGTTCTAGGTGCTACTACCTATTTGACGTGTAAATAGTAATACCAATAAAAAATAGCATGTAATTTATACGTCTTGTAAGTAATATAAGTGCATTTTCCGAGGCCATATTTTGGTCAAATAATTTTTGTCTGTGGCACTGAAAAATGATAAGCTCGGTAAAATATGTAAACTGGGAAAGCTACTGTAGGAAAATATGAACACGTCAAAATTACGTGTTAGTAATAACGCCCTAACCGGTCATGTTAGTATTCCAGGGTTAAGAGCAATTGTATACACTTTATTTGCGAATTCAATGGAAATGAGAACGATAAAAAATTTTTCATTTCATTTAGGTTCTGTCAAACTCAATTGAAAAGGGTAATAAAAACAAAAATCACTCGCTACACTTTCTTGTAATCAGTGGTAACTTTTGTTATTAGTATGTTCTGAATAGGTACACATGGGCTTTTACCAATTCAATTTTGTTTCTAAGAATCGTTCGATTCTGGGAAGTTCTTGTGATTAAGAAATAAAGAAGACTTCGTCTTGCTACCAGTTCAACGTATCATAGCGCTAAAACGTAATAAGTATCGGAAAAATTAGTGTTTGGGATAAAATAGACCTGCTGATAACCGGCAAACTGCTTTTCAATGCATGGGTGCCAGTGACCAGGATGTAGCCGTGGATAATTTGGCGGGATAACGAGAACGATTACTAATTCTTTCCCTAGGGTCAGAGTGCGAAATAGACTTACTGACCTATTTGAAACTGCTCTGAATCAAGCAGGGCGATTGATTGGCACCGACTCTCTTTAGCCTCGCTTTGGAGTATGTAATTCGAGCCATAAACATGGACAGCAGCGGAGCGCTACTCATCAAGTCGACACAGTTAAAAGCGTATGCCAACGATATCAACATCATGTCTCGAAGATTGGATAATGAAGAAAGCCTTATGTATAAAGATCAACACGTCGCAAAAGAAGTGGAACGACATTTCGACGAAACTTAAATAAAGGGTAAAGGCAATGATGCAATCAACAACAAGGACGCCAGTAGATTCAATTCTCAGAGTGGCAGTGGACGTATGTAGACTTGTTCACCAACAAGGGTTGGTATTTAACAATTGGGCCAACGAAATGGACAAAATTAACGGATAACGAGACCAAGGCTAATTTCTGGCGCGGCTGAAATTTGGATATACCCTTCACCCTCCTCGGGGTAAAGGTACGTTGTCCTCGACGCGGCCGCACAACAGCGACTCGCTCTTTCCTTATAAAAACTCGTTTCTCTCTCATTTTGAAAACTAGTTTTTATATGGAATGAGGAAAATGGAGGATAATGTATCTTAAAAATGCGATTTTCTGGCCTTTAGAAGCGTTTCCAGGGGTCAGACTGGACTTATATCGCCCCATCCTCATAAGGCTGTATCTTCGAAACGGTGATAGCCAGGAATCTGGACTGGAATAATTGGGGAAATAAGGAAAATTCTCTTAGGAAGCTTTATTGGGGGGAAGCAGGGGACATGGTCCGAAAGTACACTTGCATTTGTTTTTACATTGTTTGTTGTTTCGATAGACACATTACAAAAAGGTTTCATGTATGTATGGTGTATAAAAAAATGTTTCTTAGAAGAACGAAAATGGGGGGATGGTTTGTACGGCAGCTCCATGACTCCATGGCTCATTTTTGCGTATATTTTGTGGCATCAATAGAAACACATTTGTATGAGGTTTGATGGAAATTCGTGAGCAAATAAAAATATTTTTCTTCGAAGAACCTAATTTGGGGGTTGGGTTTGTATGGTAGCCCCATGACCCCATGGTCCGATTTCATTAACTTTTGCATATGTTTTGTGATATCAGTAGAAATACATTTTCATGGGGTTTGGTGTAAATGAATACCTAAATAAAAAAACGAGACCGAGGCTAATTTCGGGCGCGGCCGAAATTTGAATACCCTTCACTCTCCTCGGGCTAAAAGTTTCTTGGGGCGGACCTATGACTTGTGTTCAATCCTTCCCCATTCTTGTCCTTCTGTTTTCGCATAATATTTGATATCTATAAATTCTGTCGCGTCGACAAAACAATATTTGTGTGAGGTTTGGTTGGAATAAGTGATAAAATAAAAATATTTACTCAGAAAACTTTATTGGGGGGATGCGGGAGAATGGCCCTATAGTACGATTCCATTCGTTTTTATTTTTTGACAAAAAAAGACGCATTAAGTTTTTTCTTGAAATTGGTGTAGAAAAAATGTTTCTTAGAGATCCAAAATAGGGGGGTTGGGTTTGTATGGTAGCCCCATGACCCCATAGTCCGATTTCATTCATTTTCATATACTGTCTTATGTCTTATGGCATCAATAGAAATGCACTTTTACGAGTTTTGGTTGAAAGTGAAAAAAGTTTTTCGTAGAAGAACTCAATTTGAGGGGTTGGGTTTATATGACAGCCCCATAACTCATTGTCCGATTCCATTAATTTTTACATATGTTTCGTGGTATCAATTCAAATGCACTCTTAAGAGGTTTGATTGAAATTGGTGCACAAATAAAAAAGTTTTTCTTTGAAAAACTCAATTTGGGGGCTGGGTTTGTATGACAGCCCCATGACCCCATAGTCCGATTCCATCCATTCTTACATATGTTTTGTGGCATCAATAGAAACACATTTGTGTGAAATTTGGTTGAAATTGATGCACAAATGAAAAAGTTTTTCTTAGAAGAACCTAATTTGGGGGGTTAGGTTTGTATGGCAGCCCCATGACCCCTTAGTGCGATTTGATCTGTTCTTACATATGTTTTGTGTTATCAATAGAAACTAATTTGTGTGAAATTTGGTTGAAATTGGGGCACGCATGAAAAAGTTTTTCTTAGAAAAACCAAATTGGGGGGGTTAGCTTTGTATGGCAGCCCCATGACCCCACGGTCCGATTTTAGCGATTCAAACATACAAACTGCCTGCAATAAAAAGAAGCATGTGTGCAAAATTTCAGCTCGATAGCTTTTAAACTGGCCGAGTAAAACGCGTAGCAACAGACGGACAGACGGACAGACGGACAGACGGACAGACGGACAGACAGACAGACGGACATCGCCCAATCGACTCAGCTCGTCATGCTGATCATATATATACATATTTTATATGGTCGGAGATGCTTCCTTCAATGCGTTACAAACTTCATGACAAAGTTAATATACCCTTTACTCTACGAGTGAAGGGTATAAAAAGTTTTTCTTAGAAGAACCTAATTTGGGGGGTTAGGTTTGTATGGCATGCCCTGTGGCATGGGTCGCGAATAATGCCACCGCCTTTCCCGGCGTGTCGTAGAAGGCGACTAAAAAGGGACCTAATCCAAGGTGGATCAGCATGCGCCGAGGGATGCATGGTCAAGAGGGTGCTTGGCCGCTAGTATGCGAAGGTCGCAGGCAACCATGACATCTGAAGCCTGAGGCACGTTTTTAACATCAACAAGACCTCCCATAGGTTAGTGTGTGTGTGTATGGGTTGCCGCGTCTGGAGATAGCCGGCGGACGTAAAAGGAAAGTCCATAAATTTACTTATTTCCACACACTAGTGCCAAAAACACAACCTTTCTCCAAAAGGTGTAAAAGAATGGAAGGCCTTATGGAAATTGACGCAGATACAAGCACTACCCCGCTGGGCACTACTTCTGCTATGCGGTTGAGTGATCCCGGGGCGAACCTAGTTCGCGCCAGAGCTCGACGGTTTCCGGGGGCGAGCAATATAAGGCAGTCCAATTACATTGTGGAGAAGCTGAGGGTTGCAAGCTGGAATGTCGGTTCCATGACGTCAAAGAGCGAGGAGATTGAGGATATCATGAAGCGGAGAGGGATAGACATTATGTGCGTGCAAGAGACAAAGTGGCGAAATACCCATATCGACAGAGCCCGGTTTCTTACGAATTCCATGAAGTACAAATTGTACTACTATGGAATCACAAACCAAAGAAACGGAGTTGGCATTATTCTGGCGTCGTCTTTACTTGGCAGTATAATAAGTGTCGCGAAGAGAAGTGACCGCTTGATCAGCATCAAATTGGTTATCTGCGGAAGGGTGTGGAACGTAATAAGTGCCTACGCTCCCCAAGTGGGACTGCCACCAGAAGAAAAAGAGGCATTTTGGAACGACGTTGACACCCTAATTCAGACCATTCCAGATACCGAATTGGTGTTCTTGGGAGGAGATTTAAATGGCCATGTGGGTGAATCAAATTATGATTACGAGGATTGCCATGGTGGAAACGGTAGCCCTTCAACGGTCAGAAATGACGAAGGTGAAGCTATTCTGACCATGTGCAGATCGCATGGTTTGGTCATCCTAAATACATGGTTTGTGAAAAACGAGAGACACCTAATCACCTACAGTAGTGGACACGGAGATAGGAAACACGAAACGCAGATCGATTACCACCTCTGTTTCGATTTTATGAGAAGGTGGGTAAAAGACTGCAAGGTGATCTTGGGTGAATCTGTCGTCAGCCAACATCGTTTGCTCCTGTCAGAATTTATTTTGAAAGCAGGAGGAGCAAGAAATAGAAGAACTCCCAAGCCTGTGGAAAAAATCAAGTGGCACAATCTCACAAACGACAACTTTGAACCTGTAGTAACTCCATTTATTAATAAAATGACGGAGTGGTTTCAAAACAACGTAAACTGCACCGAGCACAGTCCAACACAAATGTGGAATAGTTTCGCTGAAATGTCAGTAGGGGAGGCGGAAAAGGCACTTGGAGTTTCGAAAGGTCCACTCCACACGAAGAAAGAAACATGGTGGTGGAACACCGAAACTAAGGAAGCAGTGCAAGCCAAATCGAACGCATTTAAGGCATGGACGAAAAGTGAGTCAAGCAGTGAAGCCGAACGGGTTCAACTTCGCGAAAATTATATGCAATGCCGGAAGAAAGTAAAGCGCTTGGTAGCTCAAGCAAAGGCGAAGGCAGCTGAGAAATTCTACCAAGAATTAGAAACTCAGACTGCGACCGAAGGACCGTCTTTGCGCGAGAGACCTAAGCACGACGCCAGGATATTTAGGGTCGCAGCCCAAAGGAGAAGGAACGCTCGGGAAATACAGGCGCCAAAGTACGTGGAGGACTCGCAAGGAATGTTGCTGATTGACGATACGGCAATTTGTAGCAGGATGCGAGAGTATTTTGACGAACTTCTAAATGAAGAATTTCCTCGAGCAGCTTTTCAAGATGTTGAGCCGAATACCACAAATATTGAAGATATCTCAGAGGAAGAGGTGATGGAGGCAATGCATCAGATGAAACGCGGAAAGGCAGTCGGCCCGGACAAAATCCCCGCGGAATTTTGGTTGAAAATGGAAAATGTCGGGCTTAGTTGGCTCACAGTTCTCTTCAACAAAATCAAAGGTGGGCAACCGATGCCTGATGCTTTCAGGGAAAGTTTTCTTCTTCCTTTCTATAAGAACAAGGGAGACTCACGCAAACTCAACAACTATAGGGCTATAAAGTTAACACCTCATACACTGAAGATCTACGAGCGAGTTGTCTGCAACCGATTGAGAAAGATTGTGCGGTTGAATGACAATCAATGCGGCTTTGTTGAAGGTCGATCTACAGTCGATGCGATTCAGTGCATTCGTATTGCGATGGAAAAGTATAGAGCAGCACGAAAGGACTTGCACTTTGTGTTCATCGATTTGGAAAAGGCATTCGATAGAGTACCTCGTGATCTGATATGGTTGGCCTTGAGAGCACTTAATGTCCCTGAGGCATACGTCAGGATGATACGAGACATGTATGATGGAGCTACGACTAAGGTTAGATGCACAGCCGGTGAATCAGAAGAATTTCCGGTGAATGTCGGAGTACACCAGGGCAGTGTATTGAGTCCGTTGCTCTTCAACATCATCATGTGCTACTTATTAACACGTGTCTCAGACGGCCTAGAAATATCTCTTCTTTTTGCTGATGATATAGTCCTCAGTAGCCCAAACATCGTTGCCTTGCAAGCTGCGCTTACAAAATGGTGTGACAGTCTGGAGGAGCATGGACTGAGGGTAAGTATAACAAAGACTGAGTTCTTATGCTGCCAATTCTCAGACCCAAATGCACCGATACCTGAAATGTACGTCAAAGGAGAGCAGCTTAAGTCTTGTACCAAGTTCAAGTACCTTGGCTCGATGGTAAACAGCGGAGCTACATGCGATGATGACATCAAACATCGCACAAAGGTTGGGTGGATGAGGTGGCGAGAAAACTCTGGAGTTTTCTGCGATAAGAAAATGCCACTGAAGCTAAAGGGCAAGTTGTACAAAACGGTTGTACGTCCCGCACTCATGTATGGATCAGAATGCTGGACCATGTATGAAGGTTACGCGAAAGAAATGACAGCGACTGAAATGAAAATGTTACGCATGTCAGTTGGTGTAACCAAAAGGGACCACATCAAGAGTAGCTACATCCGAGGCAGCTTGTCCATAGACCAACCAATCACCGAAAAGCTCGAAGACCGACGAATGGATTGGTATTGCCATGTTCAAAGGCGTCCGCCTGAGAACCCCGCAAAGAGAGCGATATCAATGGAAGTTCCACTTGATGGACCCAAGGCCAGAGGCAGACCGAAGAACACCTGGATGTGTCAAATGAAAAAGCAACAACAACGCATTGGTCTCGGCGATGACACGATCCAAGATAGAGCTGCCTGTAGAAATATGCTGAGAAATTATCGCCAAAACGGGCGATGTGCCTACACCGCAGGTCGAGCAACGCGGAACCATGGAGCGGTATAAAGAACGAGGCAAGGAAGAAGAAGAGGTTTGTATGGCAGACCTGGAGATCTACAGATAAACATACCGTCAACCAAATTGACCACGTTCTCGTCTGCAAGAGATAGGCATCGAGCATAATGGATGTTAGATCCTATCGTGGAGCAAATATGGATTCTATCTGACCACTATCTGGTGAAGGCGAGTTATAGGTGCAGAATTTCTTCGGTGCATCATTCGAGATTCAACCCGTCAAAAAATTTGGCGGTTGACAAATTGTCGGATGATGCCACAGTGGTTGCTTATACGACTGCCCTTGAGGAGAAGCTGACGCCCTTGCTTAATAACATCAGCAACGAAGGCGTTACAAAGCCCGGAGAGCCCGAAATGATTGGTTTGACGAGGAATGTCAAAATTCGGTAGATGCGAAAAACGAAACATATCGCCAATGGACCGAACGCGAAACTATAGCAAATATGACGAGCTTCGACGATTTTTGAATAGGTTAATTAGGCGTAAGAAACGTAAGCATCTTGGCGATTAAAACATACAAACAGCCAGCATCAATAATAAGCGTGTGTGCAAAATTTCAGCTCTATATCATATCATCAATGGCGCAACCGGTACAACTACGAGTTGTACCGATGGAAGTATAGAAAATCGTGAAGGTTCAACGATTCTGGCTGGTCGAGCGGTTAGTGCGCGCACCTTCGGTGCACAGGGTCATGAGTTCGAATCTCACCCTGTTCCATGGTGTTTTTCGAACTCACGAGCTTGTGACGGACTATGATCTCACTCAGATGTTAAACGAGTACCCATTTATGGGGATAAATAACACTGCTGAGCGTGATGCTGATCTCATTACCTCATCAGAAAGCAGATAAGATCTTGGAAATAGGATGTCACTAACACATCCTGCTGCGGCCTTAGTCCAATGTTGGATTGTCGCGCCTGTTATTTATTTTATTCAACGATTGCAATGGGCGGGGCATGTACAACGAATGGACGATAATCGAATGCCAAAGAAGGTTATGAACGCACTCTCTATAAATCTGTAAATTGGCTTTTCTGACTAAGATCCAGAGCCTATTCTGAGACTAATAGACACTAGCCCCGAACAGGAAGAAGAATGAAAACACAGCCGCAAGGACAGGCTATAGGCATACACTACTGAAATCTACGTGTTTACTAATACACTAATCCCTTAGGGACAGATATTCTGTAAGTAAAATCTCAACTGATTTTAAGATATCACACACTACTTGTCCTATATTTTCACTCGCTCATTTTATGGAAGATATGGAGCTTCGGAACATTTGGTGTTTCAGCTGATCGGTTGCGATCCTCATTCTATCCATTTTGCTGCGCTATTTCAGACATGAATGTCGATTCACAGCTATAGGAGAGCTGTTTACGTTCCTCTTCTGTGAAATAACGTAACTCTAGTGAAAATTGTAGTCAAACTTATTAGTAAGGTGCCTTTATTCCTCTTTTAAAAGTCTTAGCTTAATCGTTTCCAAAAATTATAGCTAAACCGTGTAGAGGTCGGTAGGGCGGCAAAATGTGAAAATCTACTGGCGGCAAATTCGTTAGTCTGCCACTGACAAAGCAACCGCTTTTACGGAATTGAAGTATCTTTTTTGTAATGGAACTTTAAATCAATAGAAAGTGTGAATCTTGGAACTACAACGATTGAAATGGGCGGGGAACGAGTGGACAAAGCCAGATTGCGTAAACGACCGAGAGCTCGATCGGACAGCCAGATACCATATTTCAAAACAGGAGGACGAGGTCATACGTAATCGCGACAATTGGAGCAAAATGCAGCGAAAGGCTCTAATATGCCAGAATGATGATGGATCAATATTTCGTTTATTTAAGCATGCCATAGTTTTACACATTCAGGTTTTAGGGTGGGTGATAACAAGAACCCGTGCTAGAGGAAAGGCAAATATGTTGACTTTTGTACACTTCTAATCAATTGAGGACACACATAATGTGCGAAGGGTTGTCTAAAAAGGAATAAACTCGAACTATTTTTATTTAAGATAAATACAGCTATTCAAAGAGCTCACATACACAGAATCCATGAATTTGAAATCAGGACTTTAATCGATATATCCCCGTGTATGTGTGCTCAAAGAATAATAATTGGAAGTTTGGACTATCTATTTAAAACTGAATGTCTATGGACGCACTAAGCTGTAGTTTGGATCCTTATTGCCACTTTTTTAATTACAGTATATTCAAACATAAATTAAAATAAAGCACCTTTTTCAATATCAGTATCCTCAAAACGTCTGTTCTTCACCATTTTGTCGCCGCACTATACCACCGTTTCAAAGGTCAAGTGTTAAATAAAAACGTTTTTCGATCACGTGCGACACTCTAAACTCGTGCTCCGATTTATATACATCAACTTTCGTCCTGTACTGTACAACACAATCGCGCCTTACTACTAACTATATGATGTCCCAAAGACCGTTACAAGTTGAATGAATTACTGAATCGTAACGACGCCACCAAGAAGATAACTATTCCTCATATCTCAATTGAATTTTTCCACTGTTCATTGAATAAATACGTAGTCCGAAAAAAAGAATTAAAACAAATCAGCAGCGTGAACAATACCGGGTCCTGTGAGTCCAACTCGCTTAAGCTTCTGATGAGTGTGTCCGGGAGTGTGTATGTATATTTACCCGCGCCATCCCATATGATATGGAAGATCCGCGATGTTGAAATGACATTATCAGAAAAAGATGAGCTCCGTATCTTGTTCTAAAAGATTTACGATAGTAATTTGCGTATGCAAGAACATTTAAATTATTATTATTGTTCAACTGAACTACAAACATTATATCCATCCACCACCACCCACCGATTTGTCACGCTGATTTTTCGCTGGGTCGAGTGAACAGTTTACAATTCAATGCAAATAATAACAATTTGTGAACGAAATTAGCTCTTTTATGAAATCTTCATTTAGTTAAATAAACATTTGGAAAGCGTACAGTACAGATACCGTGAGATGTGTGTGGTGTGAGTTAATTATGTTTGGCAATGAACCGTGTTGTGATGAAATGTGTATTATGGTCAAAAATTTGTGGATTTGCGTATATGCAAGTATCTTTCTGTTATCAATTATCAGTTCAATACCATTCGAGCGCATCAGATGGCTGTCAAGAGTTTTATTGTCGAGAGGGCAATTCAATTTTACGTTATCAAAAATAATGAGTAGGTATGTGCAAATGCAAACATACTTGCATACACCATTGCACATTGCTACATTGCGGAGGGTGAGTACGACGCGTTTTTGGCCCGACCACTAATGATTTATTAGCGACGTTTTTTTCGCATCGAGGGTAAATCTGACTCGAAAAAAACGATCGCGGGTAACATCCCGGTTAAGACCAAACAGCTGACATTTGACAGTTTTTGTGCATCTTTTACTCGCTTTCGTCGGCTTATTTTCTAGATGTGGTGGATTTTGTCACAAAAGATGATTATTTCTTTGCAAAATCTTTTCTCGTGATTAGAAAAACTCTCACATTTGGTTTGAAAAAACAAATTCCCTCATATTTCCCCTATGCGTCCGCCATCTACATTTGAGCTCTATCCCGTGTAGGGTAGTTGCACGGGTTAACTTTACCTGGGTAAGTGTCATTTTTTTTATATGAAGTTCTACCCAAACCTGCACGGGATAAACTCAATAAAACGTACCTATTATTAGTTTCTACAGAAGTGTTTAATATTGATAAATTTTATTTATTAAATTGCAATTATAAATTTCTGCATACATGTCTGTGTTTGCATTAGAAAGCGATAAGTAATGCCTTCCGCATTTAATTAATATTTTCAAAGTTCGCGGCAACTACTTATAACAAACACATGTCTATTATCTGGCTATTACTCACAGATACAGGCCGGGTTTCTGATAGCTCTTATTCAGTACCTGTCGGCTGATTAGTCTTATCGCGTAGAGAAGACACACACCATATTAGGAAAGCTGTGTTGAATGGTATTTTTGTTTATTTTGCATAGCTACGCCATATTTTGCTTGTTTAAGCCATCATCTTAGATTGAGAAAATCATTGCGGACTTTCATCCAACAGCGTAAATAAGCAAAAGATAACATAACTATGCAAAATTAACAAAAAATCAATTCAATATAATGGAGAAGCTTTTTGAATATTGTGTGTGTCTTCTCTGGGCGATAAGACTAACCATTCTATAAGATCTACGAGAGAATGGGCCACAAACTTCTAATTCTCTATCATGGGTGTCCAACCTTTTGCCTTCTGGCATCAAATAAATAACTCAAATCGACTATACCTTATAAATCATCATCAAATAAGAAACATTACCTATTACAAAAAATGACATATTGGCATAACATGGTTTTTTTTAACTTTTGCCCCGTAAAAAAATCGGAAACCCGTATTTTATACGCTAGCGACCCGTAAATCGAAGGCAGGCAGGTGGTCACCCTAATGTGAGCGAACACGTCAATTTTACGTATTGTTAGTAATTTAGGGTTAAATGTGCAACGAATCTGAAAAAATAAGTACTGTCAATACAGGACTTGTTCATCACATCACCAAAAAAATTATTCATTACTACACCCAGAAAAAAATTACTTTTATTAAAGAAAAATTGCATAGGACGTATGAAATTTTGGCTATGATTTGGAGCCGATGAAATAACCTTTTTGGGACAATGATAGAAATATCATTGAAAATATTAAGTGAAAATTCGATTATAACAATGAGATTGTTCATCGATTCTATGTAAAAACTTCATTGAATTTAAAAAAAAAAAATGAAAAGAATATTTTTTTTTTATTTTTTTTCTATTTTTTTTATTTATTTTTTTATTTTTTATTGTGATTTAATTTTATTTCAAATTCTTATATTTTTTTATTCATAAAAAACCTTATGCCGAAACTTGGATTCGAACCCGGTCCGCCTGCGTGCCAGTCTGTGCACATTGCCATGAGACCAGAAGTGGAATGTTGTCAACGTTTCTAAAATCTTAACTACTTGATATGCGGTGCGATACAAACTTAAAATGTTTATACATAGAGGCTATGGAAAATTATCATAGTTCCCATGAATTTGATTTACTTCATTCTATGTAATTTGTTGCATTAGTTGTATGTGGGCAGGTTATAATTCTATTAATACTGAAATCATAAATTCTATGAAAGTGTATTTGACCCAATGGCATTTTTAATTAATTATATTCAAACTTCATACGTTTAAAGAAATTTTCTGTTTACTAGAAGTAAAGTAAAAACTTCATTAGTTTTAATACACGTTTTTTGCTGGGTGTATGAATTTAAAATGACCGAGCCTAGTTTCGGGCGTGGTCGAAATTCGGATACGCTTTACTTTCTTCCTTTCCTAACCTTTCTTCACTCCGTTTTACAAAGATCTGTGACGTCGATAAACAATATTTGATAGTTGGTTGGGAGTGACCCACGCACCAGCCTGATATTTAAAGCTGTCAAACATTTGAGGATGACCCGAGCAATTGAAAGGTGAAGTAGGTGAAGAGCCCCTTCACTACAAAATATAATATGAAAATTTCCTCTAATACCTACTATTATTTTTAAAATATTAAAAACTAGCTTCTAACAATAAACAACTCCTCAATAAATCATCAATGAAAAACCATAATCAAAATGTATGCATAAAATACATATTTTGTATATCACAAACCGAAATTTTTCTACTTCAAATTCTGTGCCCTTGCACAGGAAAATTAAGTGAAGAGGTAATCGTGTCACAGCTCCACCTCTTCACTTCAGATACACGATTCTACTGCAACAATGTATTCAGCACGAAATGTGTACACTGGATTTTCTTAGCAAGTGAATAGCTTTTTGCCTGGTATGTACCTCATCTTCACTTCCGTATCGTATGATGTGATTCTTTGCGATTTCTCTCGTGTTTTTAGTGGATGCAGAATTTTATTTGTGGATAATTTGGAAATTGATAAATTCTGTGGCAAAAAGGCATAAGCACATAACTCGACTTATGTCAAAATTGAGTTGAGTAATTCGTCGCATTCGGTATTTTTTGTTCTATATTGTGTCAAAAGATGGCGCTAATCGGTTCAGTGAGACAGAAGTTATCGTAAGAAAACCAAACAACATATCTCATGATGAACCGTGTTAACTAAGGGAATAACAACATAATTTCGAATTATCATGTTATTCCATGTCGAACTCTCGTCAAGATAGCACGTTGCACAAGGTGAGTAAAAATAACATAGTTGAGATATGTTGTTATTCCAATTTCTTGTGTACACTTATGTTTTTATTCCATTTCGCAAAATCGCTTAGTACTCAAAGTATTCAGACTTGTGTGATTATTCCAATTTGGAAAAGTACATTACAGCTTATTATAATTTTATTTATGTTATTGTTCCAAGTTGTAATGAACAAATATCTTTCACATATTTCAACTTATAGTATTATTCCAATGTTTAAAACAGCGATTCGTCATCCATAACTAGTGTTATGTCGTTTTTCCCAAGACAAAGCATATCCAATCTGTTAAGATATGCTCTTGAGAACAAGAAACATTTACTACTGGCGGTGAGGGAACCTGCAGGTAATAGATCAAAATCAAGACCCTATAAATTAAAATATAATATCAATGAAAATAGCTAAATTGCAAATTGTGTTTTTTATAAAATTTTGAAGATTTTTCTTCTCATTCATTTAGTAATAAGTTCTAGTCGATTTGGATTCGGATGATAGTGTCAAAGACCCTCATAATGAACCATTTTCTGAATCAGACGAACGTGACCTGCTTGAAATTGAACCATTACATGAGATTAGTTTTAACCATGTTCCACGCTCACTTGGTTGAGTCGCACTCTACGATGCTAGTAATCTAGAGGTCCGGAGATCGAATCTCGGCGTGGTCCAGAAAATATATAGTGCTTGCAACATTATATACACTCCTGTATATGCAATGTAACGTTGACTCGAAGTAGCCTATAAACGGCACCATGCCCCAAAAGGGGTTACGGTACAGAAAAGAAGAAGAAGAAGTTTTAACCATGTGGATGTTGCATCGGGACCTCGAAAACGGACTAAAAAAGAAAAGCAACGTAAACGTAACGCGGGTTTACAATACAGAACCAAATCGGGAAAAGTTATTCCTTCTCGTACATGCATGCTTATAAGAGAGTGCCGAAAAAGGTGAAAAAAAAAACAGGAAAAAAATTGAATCACCGGATGTCTTCATAAAAGACAAGCGCGGGTCCCAGATGCCTTCAAACGAATTGGAGGCGGGCGTCGTAAGTGCCATAAATGCACACATTCAAAGTTTTCCGGCATATGTGAGCCACTATTGCCGAAGAGCTTCGGAGTGTAAATATTTGAGTGGTGATTTAACCCAAAGGCAAAGATGCATTCATTATATTGTGCAGAAAATACACATCCCCCTAGTATTACTAAGTATTCCCAGATATTCCACACATTTCATCTGAAACTCAAGCCTCCTAAGCTTGACACTTGTACACGGTCGGAAATTTAGTTTATTTATTAAACCTTTTTTGATTGTACATATATAGTTCCAATACAAAAAAGTTTAATTTTTAAACTTTTCGATTGTTTACACCTAAATAAAACTGAATAGTTTAAATACAAAACTTTGCATTATATTTGATTTTAATACATTCCGTTTAGGTTTTAATAAAATAAAAGTTTAAATCCAAAACTAAAATAATTAAATCCAAAACCAGAATCGGGTGAAATATTAAAACTGGAGAGGTTTACTTTAAAAAAAATTTAGTTTAAAATGTTTTTTTTAAGTCGATTTTTTTTTATTTCATATTACATTTTTTGTGGGGCATTGCTGCGTTCACTCAACCGTTTATGGGCTATTTGAAGTATATAATGTTCAGACACTTGGATCAGGCGGCACATGTATGGAAATTTGGATCACGCCGAGATTCGATCTCCGGACCCCTAGATTACTAGCATGTGCGACTCAACCGAGTGCGCCACAGAGGGCTTATACCTCATGATTATTTATTATTCCATGAACAATTGGCCATATGGCAAGTACCTAAAAATGTTTTTGGTTAAAATTTTAGTCCAAAAGATTAAATTTTAAACTCATGGTTTTGATTTTAAACTCTGATCTTACAACTTTTAAACTTTTAGTTTACACTTTAATATAGGGAAATGTGATGCACTAAAGGCAAAATTGGATTTTCTGAACAAAGACAGAGACGAGTTCAGCAAATTAGCCATCATAATGAAGCGGAGACCGCGTACGGAATGAAGAAACGTGTTGAGGATTTGGCTCGAAACAATTAAGATACAGGGACATCTAACTTCGACCTGCAGCAATGCCTTCCGACGCCGCAACTCAGCGCTTCAGTCAGCCTCTATAACGTAGTATAAGCTGTGGACGATTAATCTAATGGTGCACGATTGCAAAAGCATTGTACCATATTGTAGAGGGGCATGAACTCGAAGGGATTCGCAGCACTGAAGCCAGTGGGCCTATTGTGCTATAGTGCTAATGTTCAAGTGACATTAAGGTTTAGCCAAAAGAGGGGCGAGTGCGATTGCCTCCTGCTTGTTAAAACATTTGAAAGATTCCGAGAAAGAAATGTGGGAGTCATTTATATTTTATAGTGACTCGGGTGGAGGGCATTGAACATAAGTTTTTAGTCCCTGGTCACACTCACATGGAGTGTGACGTAGAAACAAATCTGCATGGCATGATGTTAAGTGGCTAAAATGTATCCGAGAGAAATTTGGTATCATCGAATATAAAACCTCATTGGAAGAAAATGAACCGTTCAAAATATTAAATACTAAAAAAACCAAGTACTAACAATTTATTAATCGATGACCTCAATCAAATTAATACAAGACCTAGCATATCATCCGAAAAGAAAAAGGATCTTCTGAGTATATTAAATTTTATATATCCGTGTTTTAACGATTTTTATAAAAGCCGTAATGATGGAAATGTTTTGAACGCAGATCCAGACTTAATCGTCGAAGAAATTTCGGATGATTAAAGTGGAAAATCAATGAGTATTTTTCGTTTATTTATTAATATGTTATGTAAAAATGATGAATTGGGATGTTTGTGTTATTTTAATAATGTACCAACTTTTTTATTCCAATAAGACCGTTGACATATGTTATTTTGTTTTACTATAAAGAATAAATCTCTGTTTTTACAATTTGCTTTCATTGCTAATTCAGCATATCGACGTTGATTTTGATTATCATTATTAATTTGGTATACTTAATTAAATAAAAACAATGTGGATATTGTCCGATTTTCGTGATTTCGTTATTTTTTTAAATTTAATGTACAAAATAAACTTAACATAACTCAGATATCAGTAGATATTTATAAATAGAAAAACAACATATTTCTAGATATTCTATGCGAATCACATTAAGAACATATGGACAAACAGCATAACTCAAGATATTTCTATGCAAATGGACGACTTTTCATTGGCATAACAACATAAGTTGAGTTATTTGGTTATGAAAAACTTAAGGAAGGAATAATCACATAAGTTGCATATCCTGCTATTACTTCGTTTTTATTATAATAATGTCAAAATAAAAAATAGCATCTTATTCCGCATTAATTGCCTCACTCATTTTGAAAGAAAATTGGCTCAGATCCCATAAAACCTTTTACACAAAAATATTTGAAACTTTAAATTGCTCTCCTGAAAAATACGAAAAATGGACTTATGGTGGTTATGCCTTTTTGCCACAGAATTGTTTTGGATGTACAAATTTGTTCGGTTGAGTTATGCAAGTCAATGGGTGAATTCAAATTGTAAGACGAAACCGGACGGGTAAACTTGCATTGTGCATTTCAGATTGTAAGAACGATGGTTCTTGTCTTGCAAGTTTACCCGTCCGGTTTCGTCTTACAATTTTACTTCACCCAATCAAATGAGAAAGATAGTACGAGTTATTTTGCTGTAAAACAAATTTTTTGAGAATATCATTTACATTATATCGATGCTTGTTTTTAATGGTCACTTCACCTACTTTTAGAGCCACGAGCCGCCACTGAATTACTAATGTTGAATACGTCAAAATCGAAAAGCAATGGATGGAAAATTTCAACCCATTCAAGCCAGGTTTTGGTTTTGGTTTTCGTTTTTACGAAATAGATGCGACTTTCGGCGAAATTTGCTCATTTTTGCGAATTGATGCGAAATATTCAAATTTGTACTTTTTCCACGAAATGTTAATTTTTCTTCAACAAAAGAATCAATTGTAGAAGATAATTTTTCATCTCAGATTGATTTTTTGTCAAAAGATTTCCATTAATAAGTATAGAGAAATTTCCAAAAATGCAAGAGTTCGCAGACGAGCACAATGGCTTGCCAAACACCGAACAAGGTTGAAGAAAAGCAACAAAAACATTGTTGTTGGACGGTGGATGTAGCATGCTCAAAAAATGATTTGAGTTAACCACCGTCCAGTTTGCCCATAGTGTGACAGCACAATAGTATGCATACTCCAGCGAGTTGCGGCACACAGAGTGCATTTCGAGCCGGTTTCGAACTAGTATTACATGGCACGCTGCAATTCTCATCAGATGCCTCTACGTCAGTGCTGCTAACTCATTTATTCGATGAGTAAGTAGTTTTTTTTTCGGAAAAGTAAGTAGAAAGGTATAAAAGTAAGTAGATTGAAAAAAACACGCATTAATGTATGGTGACCAGACTCCCGAAGCATACTATGTCACGTGGCTACCACCAATAAGCATGTCATAAAACGATGTAATGGGGATGTTGTCGGGGTGTTCACGCAACTTGCCTAAAACAATTGATAATTAATATTTTTTGGTCCAGCACAACTCCTGGATGCCTCGGGACCCACAGGTAACTCTTGCTCAATCGAGGAGCTGAGTTGCTTTGTCGAAAAGGTTTGTGCCCGTCAGGCGCGCACTTACCATTTCTAAGATTCTCGCTCGTGCTCAGCTTGGCGATGCACTTGCGAATTGACAACACTTCGAGTAAAGTCAAATCAAGAATACTAACTTTATTTTTTGACATTCGTCCTTTTATACAATTTTATTCTTATGTACTAAAAAGTTCCTATATGCTAATGTATCTATGAGTATATTTGAGTGCAAGAAGGATACGCCCATTTCTCAATACAGTGAATTTCGTTTATAACGACCTCGTTTATAACGACAATTCGGATATAACGACGTAAACTGTAATCCCCTTGATTTACGCATTGTTTTTCATACACATTGCGCCGGTTATAACGACTTCGGATATAAAGTCCGTTTCGGTTATAACGACTCATTTGTTGAAGAAATCCAGTTTAGATTTCGGTTATAACGACAAATTTTTCAAAAATTGGTATTTTTTGCATGGAATATTAGGTCGTAGGATTAAAATCATGTTATGCTTTTTACGCCAGGAAATTTGAACAAAAATTTGGCCAAACTTCGGAAAAATTAAGGGAAAGCTGGATTTTTGCATGAGCCTTCCTTTCGAGGTCCTAAACAAGTCCCTAAAAGTCCCCGTCCCTACGAGTGCCGCTAGCGGTGCTACAGAGGGTCAAAGACCCTCGAAAACAGGTTTCTCTGAATATTTCGATAACGGTAGCATATACAAAAAAGTGGTGTATGGCAAATTTAAAGCTCTTGTGAATTCTCAATAAACGATGCAAAGACCGAATACTTTCGGGCACTCCTAACGGCGCCAAGAGGTCTAACGGTATTTTTAGCAAGGTTTCATTAAAATCTCTATAACGGTAACTCGTACTAAAAACTTTTGTTTGGAAAATTTGTAGCCTACGAGGTTTTGAAGAAAGTGGCCAAATTTCATATTAATATGTATAGCCTTAAGGGCGCTATGGGGGTTCCAACCTTAAAAAAACGTGTTTTTTGCGGTTTTTCGTAAATGGTGCTAAGACGAGGGAGTGCGCTCTAAGGTGTTCTAGGAGAAATTTGTAGCTTCTATGGCTGTTAGTAAGACGCCAAAAGTCCCCAAAGATGGGAGCCCCCCTAACGAAGTTATGAGGGCCCAAACATTCAATTAAACAGTTTTTGGCGAATATCTCTATAACGGTAACGTGCACCGAAAGCTGTTATAAGGCAAATGTGTAGCTTATATAACGCTTAATTAAATATCTGAATTTCAGATTGATGCGTGCAATACTAAGGGCGCTATGAGGGTATGAACCGTACAATAACGGTATTTTTTCGTTATTTTCGTGGATTTCTTCATAACGGGACCGCATTCGGTTGGGAAGCCTGTAACAATTTGTTGCTTCTATAACGTCAACTTAAAATGCCAAAACAACTTATTCATGCGGGCACCCCTAAGGAAGCTATGAGGGGTCAAAACTAAACACCTAACTAAACAAAAAAACCGTTTCTCGGATTTTTTGATAATGGGAACCTCTAGAGGGAACCCATCTGGAATAAATTTGTAGCTCCTGTTGCTGTTACTAAGATGCCAAAAGTCCCCAAAGATGGAAGCCCCTCTAACGAAGTTATGAGGGTCCAAACATTCATTTAAGCAGTTTTTGGGGAATATCTCTATAACGGTAACGTGCACCGAAAACTGTTATACGGCAAATTTGTAGCTTATATACCGCTTAATTAAATATCTGAATTTCGGATTGATACGTGAAATGCTAAGGGCGCTATGAGGGTCCGAACCGTACAATAACGGTATTTTTCGTTATTTTCGTGAATTTCTTCATAACGGGAGCGCATTCGGGAAAAAAGCCTGTAAATATTTGTTGCTTCTGTAACTTCAAATTCAAACGCCAAAACAACTCATCTATACGAACACCCCCAAGGAAGCTATTAAGGGTCAAAATTAAACAAAAAACCGTTTCTCGGAAATTTTTTGATAACGGGAACCTCTAGAGAGAACCCATCTGAGGGAAATTTGTAGCTCGTGTGTCTGTTAGTGTGACATCAAAAGTCCCCAACGATGCGAGCCCCCCTAGGGAAGTTATGAGGGTCCAAACATCCAAATAAGCAGTTTTTAGTGAATATCTCTATAACGGTAATGTGCACCGAAAACTGTTATATGGCGAATTTGAAGTTTTTACAACGCCTAACTTAATGTTCAAATTTCAGATCGATACGTGCAGTACTAAGGGCGCTACGAAGTTCCACAACTTGCAAATTCGGCATTTTTGGTTATTTTCGTGAAAATCTCCTTAACGGTAACGTATACCGGAAGCAGTCTGTAAAAATTTGTTGTTTCTATGTTTCAAATAAAATGCTTCATCGATTTGTATGCACCTGGAGCCACCATACGGGCATTATAACGTTTTAATAAACTAATTTTTAAAGAAGGTATGTGTAGTATATGTCTTTACGTACGTCCATATGGGCTTAAAAATTAGTTAATTTATACGTTATAATGCACGTATGAAGGCTCCAGGAGCATACAAATCGGTGGAGCCTCTAATTTGGAACCATAGAAACAACAAATTTTTACAGACTGCTTCCGGTATACGAGATTTTCACGAAAATAACCAAAAATGCCAAATTTGCTAGTTTTGGAACCTCGTAGCGCCCTTAGTACTTCACGTATCGATCTGAAATTTGAACATTAAGTTAGGCGTTGTAAAAACTTCAAATTCGCCATATAACAGTTTTCGGTGCACATTACCGTTATAGAGATATTCACTAAAAACTGCTTATTTGGATATTTGGACCCTCATAACTCCCCTAGGGGGGCTCCCATCGTTGGGGACTTTTGATGTCACACTAACAGACACACGAGCTACAAATTTCCCTCAGATGGGTTCCCTCTAGAGGTTCCCGTTATCAAAAAATTTCCGAGAAACGGTTTTTTGTTTAATTTTGACCCCTAATAGCTTCCTTGGGGGTGTTCGTATAAATGAGTTGTTTTGGCGTTTGAATTTGAAGTTACAGAAGCAACAAATATATACAGGCTTCCTTCCCGAAAGCGCTCCCGTTAAGGAAGAAATTCACGAAAATAACGAAAAATACCGTTATTGTACGGTTCGGACCCTCATAGCGCCCTTAGCATTTCACGCATCAATCCGAAATTCAGATATTTAATTAAGCGGTATATAAGCTACAAATTTGCCGTATTACAGTTTTCGGTGCACGTTACCGTTATAAAGATATTCCCCAAAAACTGCTTAAATGAATGTTTAGACCCTCATAATTTCGTTAGAGGGGCTCCCATCTTTGGGGACTTTTGGCGTCTTAGTAACAGCAATAGGAGCTACAAATTTATTCCAGATGGGTTCCCTCTAGAGGTTCCCGTTATCAAAAAATCCGAGAAACGGTTTTTTTGTTTAGTTAGGTGTTTAGTTTTGACCCCTCATAGCTTCCTTAGGGGTGCCCGCATGAATAAGTTGTTTTGGCATTTTAAGTTGACGTTATAGAAGCAACAAATTGTTACAGGCTTCCCAACCGAATGCGGTCCCGTTATGAAGAAATCCACGAAAATAACGAAAAAATACCGTTATTGTACGGTTCATACCCTCATAGCGCCCTTAGTATTGCACGCATCAATCTGAAATTCAGATATTTAATTAAGCGTTATATAAGCTACACATTTGCCTTATAACAGCTTTCGGTGCACGTTACCGTTATAGAGATATTCCCCAAAAACTGCTTAATTGAATGTTTGGACCCTCATAACTTCGTTTGGGGGGCTCCCATCTTTGGGGACTTTTGGCGTCTTACTAACAGCCATAGAAGCTACAAATTTCTCCTAGAACACCTTAGAGCGCACTCCCTCGTCTTAGCACCATTTACGAAAAACCTCAAAAAACACGTTTTTTTAAGGTTTGAACCCCAATAGCGCCCTTAAGGCTATACATATTGATATGAAATTTGGCCACTTTCTTCAGAACCCCATAGGCTACAAATTTTCCATACAAAAGTTTTTCGTACGAGTTACCGTTATAGAGATTTTAATGAAACCTTGCTAAAAATACCGGTAGACCTCTTGGCGCCGTTAGGAGTGCCCGAAAGTATTCGGTCTTTGCATCGTTTATTGAGAATTCACAAGAGCTTTAAATTTGCCATACACCACTTTTTTGTATATGCTACCGTTATCGAAATATTCAGAGAAACCTGTTTTCGAGGGTCTTTGACCCTCTGTAGCACCGCTAGCGGCACTCGTAGGGACGGGGACTTTTAGGGACTTGTTTGGGACCTCGAAAGGAAGGCTCATGCAAAAATCCAGCTTTCCCTTAATTTTTCCGAAGTGAAATGCCAATTTTCCTGGGGTATTTTGTTTGGCTAAAAAACTGCTAACAACAACAATATACCTTTACATCGACCGGTTCAGACAAAGATTCAATTATGGTGACAGGACTTGCATTGCATAATCTTTTTCGTGGGAGGTCTGTATGTATGTATACTACAAGGACCACATGCTGTCCTTCCTTTCATAAGTGATCTCTTCGTAAACAGGATTGAGGAAGAATATAGCCAATATGTTCTGTTGATACTAAACAGGACCCATAAAGAAGCCCATAGATTCACAGTGTCCTCATTGATAAAACATTATCAGCATGTGAAGAGCAAATATATATGTTCTAACACTCAAAGCTATAACAAGCAAGGGAGTAAGCGTAGCCAGGATCTCGTTTAGAAGGGGCAAAACCATTTTGTTAGAAAATATGTTACAAATTTCAAAAACTTATTTTAAGGACCCGAATCACTTTTGATACATTTTAACGATTAATGATACTGCTTTTTCAAATTTGGAATTTCAGTGTTCGAGACTGCAGTCTCAGCAGCATTGTCCGGATGATGATGATTTTTTCCCTGTCTCTGCCAATCCGAGACCATCGGACAGGAATCATATAGTAGTTTATTTGATGTACGGAAATGTTTGCGCCGTGATAGGGAGTCGAACCCATATTTTCCCGATCGTAGTGCAGTGATTTTTTTTTATAGATGGTACAGCAGTAAAAAAAAAATGTCCTGATCAACGGCGAGTGGGGGAGGGTGTAGAAGTCGGTTCCTGTTTATTTAAAAGCTTCGTTTTGTTTCGTTCATTGCAATAGGTAAACTGATATTTCGTCGGGCAGACAACTTTTAAGCGTTTGGCGGCTACCTAATATAGGCGGTGTTTTATACAAATCTGCCAAATTTCAAAATTTTCCGCCCCGAGTTATGGACAATTTTCGATTAGAAAACACCAAAGTGCTGATGGGTAGAACCTTGAAATTTGGAGGAAATGTGAGCGCCAAGTAGCTCTTCAAACTAAAAAGTGCCAATTCGGAAAGATGGGTCAAAGTTATTGAGAATGAATGATTGCCAAACATAAAAGCGCGACTATCTTGCTAAATATCGACCATACAAGAGTCTAGTCAGCAAATAATTAAAATTTTCGCCAAATATGGGCAGTGCGGTGCTCCACAAGTTTGACAAATTTTTTGGACAATTTTCGATTAGAAAAGACAAAAGTGCGATTTGGGCAGCTGTAACTGTCGAATGCGAATAGGTAGGGCCTTAAAATATGGAGGAAATGTGAACAGCAACTAGCTACAAGTGCGTTAAATTTGAGAAAGATCGACCACCTGAGTTGTCGAAAATGAACGAACGCCAAATGAAAGTGTCATTATCTTGACTGATCAGAGGCCTTACCGAAGAGCTTATTAGGTTTCGTTGCGTGGCATTGGGAATGCTGTACATTTTGCTGTACGGTTACTAATGCGATGTACGAAAGGTCAAAATGCTGTACTCTATAGCAAAATGCTGTACGTCTGGTCAGCTTACATTATGCAATCGACTAAAACAATTAATGCGCTGCAACGTTTCACTTAAAAAAGAAAGTTGCAAAAATCCTATAAAAGAGAGGAAAAGGAAAACCATACTACCAAACCCAACTAACAATTTTAACACTTTAAGACTTCATAGAATATTCTCCACAATATTAATTGGAGGACACTCCTTGCTATAAAAGCGAAATAATAATCGGATAAGGGCATTTAGTGCCGATTTTTTTCAAATTTGCAAAACCAAAGCCATGAAGTAGAAAATCTGCATTGCCATCGGGCCGCCAGAGGTATTGCGCTTCGTAGTAGTGGGAAGAGTTCCATAAATTTGCTATTGCATTCAAACCAATGAAATTCGTAATATCGCTAGCGGCCGAGTAATAATGGAGATTTTCTACTTCAAGGTTTTAGATAAAAGTTTTGTAGTTTTAGTAATGGAATCGTATTTACATTGAAAGAATGCAATACAAATATCGGTTCAGAATTTCTATCAAAAGTAAGTAGAATTGAGTGACCAGTAAGTAGGTAAGTAGCAATGTGAAAAAGTAAGTAGATCTACTTACTACTTACTTTTAGCTAGAGTTGGCAAGCCTGCTCTACGTATGCAGCGCGTCATGTAATACCAGGAGAGGCATTACCGCACTCAACCATGCAAAGGTGAACATATAGTCAGAAACGCGGCCGTATCGAATCGGTGGCTGGCCATTGCCTAGCCCCATTTAAAATGATTCGATACCAGGGTGTATTTCGTGTCCTATACAGGGTGTCCCGCAACTGGTTAGCTATAGACAAATGGTAGACTCTACAGGATGTTTTCGGAAAAATGTCGCCAAAATTATTTCTCTAGCTTTTACCGTTAAGGAGTAATTGCCTTTTTTGTGATTCTTGTAAAAAAGCACAATTTTTTTCTAAAAACTCCTATTTTCTAGCTTCCACTCTAGCCAAATCAATATTTTTCATATTCTTCTGAAAGTACACAAAATTTCCAATAAAAGGACATATCGAACGTTTCGAACGGTTTCGTATCTTCCGAGATACGACGTTTTGAATTTTGCAGAAATGTCAATTTCAATTTTTAATGTCAAAATTAAACCCGAATTTCGTAACGATACATTGAAGTGGCAAATCTGCAAAGTTCACAAAAGTTGGCCCAAATCCTAAGCTTTCGAACGGCATATAAGAATAAGGCACATAATCATCCAGTTTGTGAATAATATGTGTAAAAGGGGAAAAAACATAGTCCGTAAGAGGAAGAAATCTTGCTTTTACGTGGAAATAGTTCAGTCATATAAGCATTTCCAATAGAAAAAAATACAGTAAGGCTATTTTTTTCTTGGTCTTGAATCAGTCGGGTCCTAGGAGTCTTAAACACAGTTTGCTAAAATAAATTTGATCGGAAAGGTCCCAAAAAGGACAAGAAAGGACACTATTTAATCCTTGACTGGAGGTCGGCATTCGGGATATCATATCAAAGGGGACGCCGAGTACATTACATATCCGGTGTTTGATTCCTATTTCAAGGACCCTCAACGGAATAAATCGCGTTTGAATGGAGAATTTTCGTGTTTCCCGTAACTTATCATTAGAGGTACGGAAATTTCGTTTTTACGAAATAGATGCGAATTTCAGCGAAATTTGCTCATTTTTGCAAATTGATGCAAAATTTTCCAATTTGTAAAAAAAGTCAATTATGGAAAACAATTTTTCAATTCAGATTGATTTTTTTGTCAAAATAAGAATATAGAAATTTCAAAAAATTCAAGAATTCGCAGACGAGCACGGAAGGCTTGCCAAACCCCGAGCAAGGTGTTTAGTCGGAGGCTGTATGAACGAACTTTGTTTCCTGCATCGGCATTTTTGAAGGTAGAGCTTTTCTCGTGGTTCGACGAGCCCCAAAATTGAAATGAACTGTACATAAAAAAGCGAAACAGTACTAGCGGGCTTTGCACCAGAAGTTTCTCTTTTTACCCTAACTTCTTGAGGGGCGTTGTCGACTTTGTAGGATGTATTGTCCAAAATATTTCTCGACAACTGAACTTGTAGTTTGATTCAGTTTAATTATAGAATAATAATAATATTTATTAAATAATTATTAAAAATTTCTGAATGAAATGTGGTCGGATTTTTGAATATTCGTTTCATTGGGATTCTCTAGAATTTCTAGTTTAATAAATTTTAACAGCAACAAAATTACGTTTTTATGCGAATTTCAGCGAAATTTCTAATTTTCAAAATTAGTTGATGCGAAATTCCTGTTAGTGTAGTTACTACGTGATAAACCTAGTACATCAGATTGCAAAATGTGGTGGAGACAATTTTTTTTTGTTTCTTATGTTTTTTTGGGGTGCTGAGCACGAATCCGGAGCTTCCCACCAAAATTTCGTTGCGGAACAGGGTCAAAATCGTGAAAAACCCTAAATTTTTTGCTGTTTTTCCGTTATTCGCCCCCCAATTCTGCAACTATTTATTTCTACGAAAAACTCTCCATGAATATTTTAGAGAGCACATAATTGCGCATCCAAAGAGACATAAATATTAAAAATCTGTTGAGCGGTATTACTACAGTGGATAATTTAAATTTGCCATTTTTAACATAGTTCCATTTTATGCAAAAAATTTTGAGATTGAACGGTTTTTCATTTTTGGTCGTAAAAGTTGCATTTATCTTGTACATTGTGTATTTTGGAGTACAGAACCTGAATCTGTAAGTTCCCACCAAAATTTCGTTGCAAAACAGGGTCAAAATTGCAAAAAACGCCAAAAAAAAGGCTATCAATTGTAGCAATACCGCTTAACACATTTTAATGATTAATGGCGCGTTGGACCCGCAGTTATGTTTTCTCTAATATTTTCATGGACAGGTTTTCGGAGAAATGTACACTTTCGGAGTTATAAACAAAAAAACGGGAAAACTCCGAAAAATTTTCGTTTTTTCGCGGTTTTGATCCTGTTCCGCAACGAAATTTTGGTGGGAAGCTCCGGATTCGAGCTCAGCACCCCAAAAAACATAAGAACCAAAAAAAAAATGTTCTCCACCACACTTTGCAATCTGAAATCACCTCGGAACTACACTATGTTTTTTATTTGCGAAATTTTCGTACCTCTACTTATCATCTGTATCTTTCCAAAGCCCATAACTACGCGAATAATTCATGTTGCCACTTCCTTTTTCATTTTTGCTAAGGAAAAATTGGATCGGAAAACTCTGAAAAAGGACATAAAAGGACACTAATTAATACTTGATAAATTAAAATGTTTATCCTTTAGACGATGAAAATGAAAAATACTCTTACAATATTAATATGTACCCAACGAACCTTCGTACAAATAACTCAACACCTAAAACTAAAAAAGTAAAGTAGCATCTACAACAGTAGCGAAAAGTATTTTTCCATAATGCATAACAACCAAGTCTATGCTTGATGTAAAAATTTTACTTCCTTTTCAAGATTGAAGTCGGTTTGGTACATTTGCAGACTATGTTTTTTTTTATTTATACGTATTATTCAGAAACTGGATGACTCTGTGCTTTATTCTTATATGCCGTTCGAAAACTAAGATACTACGCCAACTTTTGTCAACTTTGCAGATTTGCCACTACAATGTACCGTTACGAAATTCGGGTTTAGTTTTGACATTAAAAATTGAAATTGACATTTTTTCAAAATTCAAAACGTCGTATCTCGGAAGATACGAAACCGTTCGAAACGTTCGATATGTCCTTTTATTGGAAATTTTGTAGACTTTCAAAAGAATATGAAAAATATTGATTTGGCTAAAGTGGAAGCTAGAAAATAGGAGTTTTTACAAAAAAGTCGTGCTTTTTGACAAGAATCACAAAAAAGGCAATTACTCCTTAACGGTAAAAGCTGGAGAAATAATTTTGGCGACATTTTTCCGAAAACATCCTGTAGAGTCTACCATTGGTCTATGGCTAACCAGTTGCGGGACACCCTGTATAAGAGGATCGTACACCTTTGCCTGGTTGAGTCCGGTAATGCCTCTCCTGGTATTACATGACGCGCGGCATACGTAGAAGCATCTGATGAGAATTGCAGCGCGCCATGTAGTAATACTAGCATAAAGTAACAAATTGGAATAGAGATGGAACTCCATATAACATTAAAACCTACTGAACAACATTTTACATTTGAGTGTGTGCTGTATGTACACATTACATACAGCACACACTCAAAGGTAAAATGTTGCTCAGTAGGTTTTAATGTTATATGGAGTTCCATCTCTATTCCAATTTCTTACTTTATGATACTAGTTCGAAACCGGCTCGAAATGCACTCTGTGTGCCGCAACTCGCTGGAGTATGCATACAGAGCAAGGTGTTTAGTCGGAGGTTGGATGAATACGTTTTTATGCGAATTTCAGCGAAATTTCTAATTTTCAAAATTAGTTTATACGAAATTCCTAATTTTTATTTGCGAAATTTCCATACCTCTAGTACTAGTGTAAGGCACATACTTTTTAAAAGTAACTACAAATTAACATGTGTATTAAAACTGCACTTAAAATGTACAATTTTACAAAAGTTTCATTTCGTCTACAAAGTGAACGATATTTTTTTAACTTACATGCTAAACTCCGATCTACTGGATTTAATTTACATTTTAAATTTATTTTTTATACTCTCTTTTTTTAATGCTATTGAAATAACCACATTTATATCAATGGACGGACTTCCATTCAAATCCATGGAAGAGAAATGTAACGTCTTGGATTTATATTCAAAACTTTCTTTATGACTGCGGTGTAGCACTATACTCTTTAAAGAATCACCGTAAACAAAACAAAATACGAACACTATACAGGCTGATCAATTTCTTTTTGTACTCCACTGCCAGCTGCTTGGTCACTTGATTTTTTGAAGTTGATATTTTTTGGCGAGTTCCATGGTTGAATTTCGGTGCTACCACATACGCACCAAACAATATTTCCAATAAAATACGCTCCTGCTGATATGAAGAATACTATTCGCCATTGAGATGCATCACGCTAAAATTGTTTGAAAAAAAGTTAGATATATTAAAAGAACATTAACGAACATTCGAAGTAATTTAGAGCTAAGGATTAAATAAAAGTATGGTACATTTTTTGTCAATATTTTTTTATCAAAATAATTTTGAGTCAATTGGGAAAATATTCTGTATTCTCAGGCGCAATCAATTCATATTTGGAGCTTGAAATCTTATAAATGATTAAGAATGATTTTGATTATATCGAATATAATAGCTGATCATCCTATATAGGAATAGTTATAATAAAATAAATTTGTATATAGAAGTTACGATATTATGTCCTCCTCTCAGGCCTATGAAACGCTGCTAATATGTTACAGATAGACTTACTATCATTATACCCTCGATAAAAAAAAGCAAATAACATTATCTGAATAAACTTCTAAATGAGTTATTGGCGTTAATCTAAAAAAATAAAATATTTTTTTAAATATTGGAGAATCCGTACAGTTTCGTCTTTCTGGAATTGCAATAAAATCCTATACCCCAGGAAATTTGAACAAAAATTTGGCCAAACTTCGGAAATATTAAGGGAAAGCTGGATTTTTGCATGAGCCTTCCTTTCAAGGTCCTAAACAAGACCCTAAAAGTCCCCGTCTCTACGAGTGCCGCTAGCGGTGCCTTTTTCAATAAACGATGGAAATACCGAATACGTTCGGGTACTCCTAACGGTGCCAGGAGGTCTAACGGTATTTTTAACAATTTTTCAAGAAAATCTCTATAACGATAACTCGTACTAACAGCTTTTGTGTGGAAAATTTGTAGCCTATAGAGTTTTGAAGAAAGCGGTCAAATTTCATATCAATACGTGCAGCCTTAAGGCCGCTATGGGGGTTCAAACCTTAAAAAAAGGTGTTTTTTGGGGTTTTTCGTGAATGGCGCTAAGACGGGGGCGTGTGCTCTCTGGTCTTCTGGGAGAAGTTTGTAGCTTATGTGGCTGTTAGTAAGAACCAAAAGTCCCCAAAGATGGGGGCCCCCTATCGAAGTTATGAGGGTCCAAAGAATCAATTAAGCTGTTTATGGGGAATATCTCTATAACGGTAACGTCCACGGAAAACTGTTATATGGCAAATTTGTAGCTTATACAACGCTCAAATTTCCGAATTTCAGATCGATGCGTGCAGTGCTAAGGGCGCTATGAAGGTCTGAACCGTACAATAACGGTATTTTTCGGTTTTTCGTGAATTTCTTCAAAACGGGAACGCATTTGGGAGGGATGCCTATACCAGTTTGTTGCTTCTGTAACCTCAACTTAAAATGCCAAAACAACTCATCTATGCAAGCACCCTAAACGAACCTATGAGGGGTCAAAGTTAAACCAAAAACCGCGTCTCGAAATTTTTTTAATAACGGTAACTTCTTGAGAGAACCAATCTTAGATAAATTTGTAGCTCATGTGGCTGTTAGTAAGGGGCCAAAAGTCCTCAACGATGGAAACCCCCGTAGGGAAGTTATGAGGGTCCAATCATCCAAAAATGAATTTTTTTTGGGAAAATCTCTATAACGGTAATGTTCACCGAAAACTGTTATATGGCGAATTTGTATCTTATACAACGCTTAATTAAATATTCAAATTTCAGATTGATGCGCGCAATGCTAAGGGCGCTATGAGGTTTATTTTATTTCCTGAAATTCTCTGTAACGGTAACGTATAACAGAGGCAGTCTGTAAAAATGTGTTGTTTGTATGGTTCCAAATAAAATGCTCCACCGATTTGAATGCGCCTGAGGCAACCATACATTACAACGTTTAAACTAACTAATTTTTGAGGAAGGTATGTGTAGTATGTAGTGTATGTGTGCACGTATGGTTGCCTCAGGTGCATTCATATCGCTGGAGCATTTTATTTGGAACCATACAAACAACAAAATTTTACAGACTGCCTCCGGTATACGTTACCGTTAAGGAGATTTTCACGAAAATAACCAAAAATACCGAAATTGTAAGGTTTGGAGCCTCATAGCGCCCTTAGTACTCAACGTATTGATCTGAAATTTGAACATTTACTTAAGAGTTGTAAAAACTTCTAATTCGCCATATAACAGTTTTCGGTGCACATTACCGTTATAGATATATTTCCAAAAAACTGCTTATTTGGATGTTTGGCCCCTCATAACTTTGCTAGGGGGCTCCCATCGTTGGGGACTTTTGACGTCATACTAACAGCCACACGAGCTACAAATTTGCCTCAGACGGTTTCCCTCTAGAGGTTACCGTTATTAAAAAATTTCCGAGAAGCGGCTTTTTGTTTAACTTTGACCCCTCATGACTTCCTTGGCGGTTTACGGGTAAATGAGTTGTTTTGGCATATTATTATAAGTTACAAAAGCAACAAATTATTACAGGCTTCCATCCCGAATGCGTTCCCGTTATAAAGCAATTCACGAAAATAACAAAAAATACCGTTATTGTGCGTTTCAGACCGTCATAGCGCCCTAAGTATTGCAGACATCAATCTGAAATTCGGATATTCAAATAAGCGGTGTATAAGCTACAAACTCGCCATATAACAGTTTTGGGTGCACATGACCGTTATAGAGATATACCCAAAAAACTGCATTTTTAGATGTTTGGACCCTCATAACTTCTCTAGGGGGGCTTCCATCGTTGAGAACTTTTGGGCCGTTACTAACAGCTACATGAGCTACAAATTTATTTCAGACTGGTTCTCTCAAGAGGTTACCGTTATTAAATTTTTTTCGAGAAGCGGTTTTTTGTTATCTCTTTGACCCCTCATAGCTTCGTTGGGGGTGCCCGCATAGATGAATTGTTTTGGCATTTAAGGTTGAGGTTACAGAAGCAACAAATTGGTACAGGCCTCCTTCCCGAGCGCGGTCCCGTTATGAAGATATTCACGAAAAACCGAGAAGTACCGTTATTGTACGGTTCAGATCCTCATAGCGCCCTTAGCATTGCACGCATTGATCTGAAATTCGGATATTTAGTTGAGCGTTGTATAAGCTACAAATTTGCCATATAACAGTTTTCCGTGGACGTTACCGTTATAGAGACATTCCCCAAAAACTGCTTAATTGAAACTTTGGACCCTCATAACTTCGTTAGGGGGGCCCCCATCTTTGGGGACTTTTGGCGTCTTACTGACAGCCACAGAAGCTACAAATTTCTTCCAGAAGACCATAGAGTACACTCCCCCGTCTTAGCGCCATTCACGAAAAACCCAAAAAACACCTTTTTTAAAGGTTTGAACCCCCATAGCGCCCTTAACCCTCAGCTACACTCGCTATTTTTGGCCTACACATATACACTCGTGGGGGACCCAGGTCCCCCATTACCAAATGTGATTTTTAGTACATTTAATTGTGGAAATGATGCCAACTCCTAATCTAAAACTAATCATAGATGTGTAATAAAGGCAAAAATATCATTTTTTAAAGATTTGATAGCTGTATGTAAAGTTTGCAGCTTCAATTATAGAAAGTGGCCATTTCGCATGGTACACTTTCAGTACATACTTCAAACGTCGAGTTAAAACTCAAATGTTATTCCACAAAAAAGCTAAACGGGTTTTTAAGTTGTTTACATAGTAAAGAATGAAAAATATAACTATAATTTTAAATATAGTTTATAATCACAAGCGGAAAAAAACGGCCAGTTTTTAATGAATTTTTCCTTAGAAATTGGTACAGTCGTTCTGCGATAACAGCTACCACCTGTTATTCTTGCAAGTTATCTGCAATTCTTAAAATAATTAAGAAACTTTTCTGGACTCAAAAGATCGAGATCGAAAAATAGGGATTACATTTGATTTTGATAATCCGAAGCCATAAATGGTTAGACCTCCGGTCCTAGTCCATCAAATTGAATTATTTTAAAAAGTCGCCTTCATTTCACTTCCATTGGAATAGTAAACTATATTCTCTGTTTACTATAATGTCAAATTCTAATCAAAACTGCAATATACAAGAAAAAATTGCAAATATATCGGAAGTTCAAAGAAAAAATTTACTTACGTAATTACATTCGTGGGGGACCTAAGTCCCCCAAGAGCTTACAGCTTCTAACCTATAAGCTGCAGACCTGCGCTTTTTCTCTGTTTGCAAGCACTGAGGTAGTGCCACAAATACGCGAAAGTTCAACCGCATCAAATTTAAAACATTTGAGATAAGTCTAAAAATGTTTACCTTGGGGGACCCTAGTCCCCCACGAATGTAGTTAAGGGTTAAGGCTGCACGTATTGATATGAAATTTGACCACTTTATTCAAAACTACATAGACTACAAATTTTCCACACAAAAGCTTTTAGTACGAGTTACCGTTACAGAGATTTTTGTGAAACATTGTTAAAAATACCGTTAGAGCTCCTGGCACCGTTATGGGTACCCGAACGTATTCGGTATTCCCATTGTTTATTGGAAAAGCACAAGAGCTTCAAATTCGCCATACACAACTTTTCTGTATATGCTACCGTTATCGAGTTATTCAGAAAAACCTGTTTTCGAGGGTCTTTGACCCTCTGTAGCACCGCTAGCGGCACTCGTAGAGACGGGGACTTTTAGGGTCTTGTTTAGGACCTCGAAAGGCAGGCTCATGCAAAAATCCAGCTTTCCCTTAATTTTTCCGAAGTGAAATGCCAATTTTCCTGGGGTACTAGGCATACCAGCCGAAACATTTACATAAAAGTACATATCTTATTGTCACTTATGCGATTGCATAATTCAGAATATCTACAAAGATAAATTTGACTTTGAAATTATGTATAGGCTAATCGTATTTTATTCTGCAATGATAATGAAGAAGATAAAAGTACATAGTGTAGGTACTATCTAATTTCGTTTATCTATCAGCAACCGAAATTTTCTAAACACGTGAAATGTTACTATTTTAGTGTAAGATGTCATTAGCATATCACGCAGATTGCGTTCCAATGTTGAATATAATCATTGAGCACGTGTATCAAATATTCGCTAGAATAGTAATTATCACCGCCTATTAATTGCTAAATTATACTACCGGCAATACATCTGCATTCTTACATAATATGATTAATGGTTGGCGCTTGATTAGTTTTCTCGCTAATGGCTACAACAAAATCCTTCACATTGAGAGGAAATAATTATTAACGATATGTAATATAAGCAATAATTACCTCATTGGCAACAATCAGACCGACAGCCAGCGGTCCCAACAAACTCATGATGTTAGCAAATCCATTGCTGATACCCATCAGCGTTCCAGCGTAATTCGGCGACAAGTCAATATGATTGACCAGATATCCCAAATAGACGCTACTATTAACACCAACTGCTACCACAAGTAAGCCTACGGCCAGATTGACCGTTTCACTGGTTGCATATCCCATACCGACTAGTGCAGCTGCAGGAATACACAAACCAATTGTATTGAACAAATGTCGATTGTTTTTTAACGAAAGCCATTCCTTTCGCGCCAGCACGTCGGACGCAAAACAAAAGACGTAGCTCATCAGCCACATCACACAATATGGAAGCGCCGACAAAAGTGCATTACTGTTAATATCCATTCCCAGGATGTGATTCATATACGACGGAATCTCGGTGAGTAGTGTCCAAAAGCCCCAAACGTGACAGCACTGTACAAAAGTCAGCGCCATAAATGGAACCGATGTCAGTATCTGCTTCCACGGCGTTGGCATATGCACTTTATCAACCACTTCTTCGTTTTCGTCTATTGAATTCTCGATGAAAGCTCGCTCCTCTGGCGAAATACTTTTATGATCAGCCGGCGAACTTGATCCCAAAACAAGCCACAATACCGACCACAGAATTCCCACTCCACCTGATAAATAATAAATCCCCGGCCAACCCATCGAGGACGATGCAATTATCCCGCACAAGGCCAACATGACGACCGTGCCAAATTGACATCCTGAATAGCAGAGAGTATTCAATCGACCCCGTTCATTTGCCGGGCACCATTTTGAAAGCACGGCATGTGTACACGGGTACGTAACGCCCTGACAAAAACCCTGGAAAAAGCGTGATGTGCAGATAAGTTTCCAGCCACCGATCGATGCTAACCACGGAGTTAGGATTGTCAGAATCGAACAGCAAGCTATGCCGAACAAGTAGGGTATTTTGCCACCAAAATGCTGGGCAATTTGACCGGCGGGAATTTGTGTGATCACATAGCCCCAAAAGAAACTGCTCAGAATGAAGGATTTTGTCTTCTCGTCCCAATCGTATTCCTGGAAACAATGTTATGCAATTGTATGGTAAATAGTTATTTGTGGAGAAATTAAGATTTAAGGACTTACTTCAAAGTCTGGATTTGTGGCATTTTTATTTGTCATAGCCACAATGCCAACCGACAAGTTCACTCGCAATGCATATGCTACTGATAGACCCATGAACAGAAGAAAACATTGTAAATGGCGGATTCCAAAACTTGATCCTGAAATTAAAACAAATTTTGAAAGAAAACCTTTAGATAGTTTTGCAAATTTTAAATTACACTGTTCAGTAAAAAAACAAAAGCTGACACTATTTCTGGTGAATCTTATGTAAAATGGTATGCTGCCTGAATCAGAATATATCGTCAACATTATGCCAGAAACGTTCAACTGCCAAATTAGGGATCATTTTGAGATAATGTGAATTTTAATTTTCGTATGCAATAAGGAATTATGCCTACACTGCAGGCATGGGCGTAGCCAGGGGGGGGCAGGGAGGGGCGGTCGCCCCCCCCTGGTCGATGAAGATGGTGAAAAAATCCTTATGGATGTAGTAAAAAAATCGCTGCACTATACAACATTTTCAAAAATTTTCTGCTGCTGGCGCAGCAAATGCCCTTTTTACCACTGTGCCGCCGGAGAAGCCATGCTTGAGACAATTTGCAGTCAGGAGGCGCATGCAAATAGATGACAGCGAGTGGCCTCTCGTAACTGACGGAGGCTGCGTACCAGTACACACATTTCACTTGTGAGTGTGCTACTGTGCTTGCGTGGATCCCATATTTCCTGTTTCATTTCATGGCTTTTGAGCTGGAGTACACAATTTCAACCGTTAGGTCCCTTAGGGAAGTTAGTGGAATTCAACTTATTTTCATCTGAAAGGTTGACAAATGGTATACAGCTTTGCTTTGTTAGCCCTGGAAGGTCATGCTTCGTCGAATCGACTATCATAAAATTTTTCCCATTTTTCATGACAGTTCTCATTATTTAGAGCTAAGTTTTCGTACAGCACTTACCGTGATGTATTTGCCGAGTACATTGCGGCTAGACGAAGTAAGCAGGGTAAGTTGGATTTTTGGAAATTGGCGAAGAATGAACTTTGTGTAACTTTTAGAACTCCAGTATTTCTTATGGCTGGTTGTCGATTCGACAAAAAGTCTGTGTCCATACAACTAGCTCGTAACAAATATGTTTATTTTTGAAATAAGGGATCTATTTTTTCAAAAATTATGGAAAAAATATTTACTAGGACAAAAATAGGACAAATCAAGAAAATGGCTCAAAATTCTTCCTCAGTTTAGGAAGATTGCATTTCGAACTCATAAAAATCGGCTCCAAAATCGATGTTTTTCCATTCTAAATAAACTAACGATTGAAAATCTGTAAAATTTTATAAATATTTTGAGGAAGGGTGGAACACTTCGAGATTCGATCTCCGGATCTCTAGATTCCTAGCATCGTAGAGTGCGACTCAACCAAGTGAGCCACAGAGCGGGTCTTTCAAGTTATTAAATCAACATTGATTTTCTAATCAAAACAGCAATAAAATTTAGCCACTGTTAATACTTTGATAAATTTAGAGGAAATCTTATTAAAACCGTTAACCATATTTCAATCAATAAAGGATTTATGAATATTCTGACGATGCTACTTTGCTAAGATGAAAGTGACAGACGAAACAAACTGATTTCGCAAGTGGAATATGCAGTCCGAGAAGCAAGAAATACACTGAAAAAAGACAAACTACGCTCTAAAACGCAGATATTGGAGGCCAGTTGAATGTAATCAGAATGCAGAAGAAAATCATATTCTCATCTCAATTTTAAAAATTTGACTCTAAAATTAGCAAAAGAAAAAAGAAATAACATGCGTGGCAATCCACCAGTAAACTAGGGCCGCAGATGTGTGAGTGACATCCAATTTCCAAGATTTAACCCTTTCATATAACATAATGTTTTTAGAAGCCTTCTCCGCTTAAAATCCATAATTTGGGCATTTATGGGTTTTAAGCGGAGAAGGCTTCTAAAAACATTATGTCGTTCAGTTCAATTGTAAGCGCTATGGTTAACAAATTAGAGCATGATGCCATATGGCATCATTGGGACTGAAAGGACACTTAGCAAGTTCCGTGTGAAAAATGAGATATTTGGTCGGCAAAAATCCTACATCGGAATTTTTTTTGCAGAATGGTTGATGACGACCCCCAGATTATGGGAAAAAAAGTCCAACCGATTGGGGGTCCGCAACCTTAAAAAGGGGGGAAGGGGGAAAAGGGGTCATGTTTCGTTTTTTTGCGAGTATTTCAAAAACGACAAAAGATATAGAAAAATAGTCTGAGAACGAAAAAAACTACATAAAATTATCTTTGCAATGATATATAACACATTAGAGATCTATTCAATGATTCGGCGCTAGCTTGAAAATAAATTAGAACTTTTTCATTTTATACCTTTTTTAAAAGCCCCATAACTCTTGAAAGAACGTTAGTTCAGCCGTAAAATTTCGTACAAGTATTCACAATAAGTTCAGTATTATTTTGGGAGAAACATTGAGTCGCTCCGATCAACGACCCCCATTATCCCCCCATTTGAATTTGGCGAAAGGACATGTCCATAACTCCCCCCAAAATTAGAGCAGAGTGCTAAGAGTATGTAGTACCTAAGTAAGAGTATGGTGCCTTCCATACAGCAAGCAACTAGCATTTATATGAATAGGGGACTTGGTGATTTACCTTTCACGCCCAATGATGCCATATGGCATCATGCTCATGCAAAACCACTTTATAGGGTTTTCCTAGAAAAAAAAATCGAAAAATCTTTAGATTTTCTCTTACAACACCCTCTTTACAAAATAAAACCATTAAAATGATTTGCATAAAATGATTATTATCAGGAAATATAGGGAAATGAATAAATCAGTTTTTCGGCTTTACGACACGTGTGAAACCTTCTCTAAAATTTCATTAAAAATAACATCCAAAAACCAAAAATTTCACGCTGGAAAAAATCAACTAGGTATTACACTATCGGAAGAGTCTAATATCACACAAAAATTTAAAATTTATTTCTTACATTTTCTATAAAAAATCATTAAATTTCATGATGCCATATGGCATCATTGGGAGCGAAAGGGTTGAACTTCTGTTTGTTGAGGTGTTGAGATCAACAGCCCAGTAATGTTATGGATACTTGTTTCACGTCACGTAAGTCGTGAGTTCGAAAAACACCATAAAATGAATTCGTTCACGGTGAGTCTGGAATCCATGACCCTGTGCACCAATCCGAAAATTTCAACTCCTAAGAAAATCATGATTTTGAAAAAATTTTGGGCTTGCCCCCCCCTGACCGAAATCCTGGCTACGCCCATGACTGCAGGTCGAGCAACGCGAAACCATGGAGCGGTATAAAGAACGAGGCAAGGAAGAAGAAGAAGGAATTTATCATTAGGCCAACAAAAACTAAAAACGCTTCCTTTAGTGAGAAAATAAAAACACGTTTTCCGGTATTGTGCAGAAATGTCCACAGACAAGATGCCAGATACGCGAAACTCCTAACAAAACAAAACACAAATTGCCAGATACACGAAACCAACGCCATCTAGATATATCATAGCCGCAACTCAGCTGGACAATGCCGTCATAGTTTAGCTCTTAAATTTTTTATTTACACGAACAAACAACAAAAACAAGTAGTGACGTAATAAAAAGCAAAAACAAAACAGTGCAACATTGGCGAACATAACCTAAAACTATAAGCTGATTTTGACGTCTAAGATTCTACATTGCGGCCTTAATATCTAGACGGCGTTGACGAAACTCATGAGCCTTAAGGCTTGTTCAGACTATATGGCAACCTACCATATATTTGATGCCATATGATTGCCATACCCGTGTGCACACTCTCCATATGCTCTGCCATACGAAAAAAAAAATCGTATGATAACTGCATACCATATCGTGCCATATAGATGTTACCATACAGTGTGAACACCTGTTGCCAGATATGATATCTGGAACCACTCTGCCATATGATTTCATATATGATAAGCATGTCCATCATATGAAAAGCATCTGGCACTTGTTTTTCGTGGGTTTATGACATTTTTGTATATTATGGTGCGATGAAATTCGTCGGTGTAGCATTAAGGTGACCAGACTCCCGAAGGTCCAATGCTGTACGCATTGCGGAATTCGGTTTTCAGGCAAACTCTCATTCGTACTAGTTTATTATTTGTTATCATTCGGTTATTGAAACTTAACTTCCCACAGTGTTTCTAATTTATTCATTCCCAGAATGCTGCCAAAATTAAGCTTGCGGTCAGATAAATTGTGTCATCTGGACGAATAGATCAATCGTGACTACATAATAAACAATTTTAAAAACATAAAATTCTGGTGACCCAAAATTGGGATGGTCTTTGATAACAACAACTTAACTTCATACAGGCTACACAGACGTGTCAAACTCGCGGCCCGCGGGCCGCATGCGGCCCTCCTCGCAGTTCTGTGCGGCCCGCGGCCATGTCGAAGCACCACAATCTGTATCAACACAAAAATTGTGAAATTGGTAAGGTGAACAAATTTAGAAATTGAACTCAAGTCTACAAAAATTACTAAAACTCGTCAGTGGCTTATGCAAGGTTATGTCAGGTTTTTTTTCTCCAAATACTATACCAACAATTTGAGGCTGGTTATTTGATTTTATAAGACAGCTCATCTTTTTTGTACAGGACGGTACTAAGTTTTTTCAGAGAGAGAGAGACTTTTTTTTATGCCGAAAAAATCGAGATATATTGATAAATAGGGAATCTTCAACAGCCATATAACAAAACAGATGCCAGAACCGCGAATCTTCTATCTCCATTCAAGGGACAATATGCCAGAACTGCGAATCTCCAAACAATTCGTCAGAACCACAAAAATCCACTGTAGCATTTGTTGTTAGAGTTTACATTATCAACGAAAATAAATACGTTCCACTAATATTTCAGAAAAAAAGGTTGGGCTAGATGAATAGGTACGCTATGCTTTTAAGGGTTAAAATATTAGTCCTTAACGACCTTAATTTTGCGACAGGATTTTGTGGCGGAATACAACAGTTCAAAATTCATTGAGCAGATCGAGAAAATTGTTCAACTGAAATGATCAGTCATTGTCACTCCGTTGGTCGATTTAAGCTAAAAATGGCTTTAGAAATAAAATATTATGTGTGTATGTACATACATACAGTAAAACACGGATAAGTCAACATCGATAATGCACGTTTTTTTCGTGCACTTATGAGTGTTGTGCACTCATCAGTGTTCCGTGCAAACTTTAATTTACAAAGCTTAAATGTAAACTGAAGCTTCAACGTTTGCAATGGGCGGGGCATGTTCAACGGATGGACGATATTCGCATGCCAAAGAAAGTGATGAACGCACAACGAATTGACAGAGCAAGGTTGCATGTACGACCGAGAGCTCGCTGGGAGAACTCCGTAGGTGAGGACGCCCACCAGCTGCTGCGGGCTTCCGAAACTGGAGGACAAGGTCACGTAACCGCGACAGTCAACGATTCAGGCAGCCAAAGCCCGACGTCGGGCTAAGTTAAGCAATTATTGAATAATAACAACAACAAAAAATTTTAAATGCAATTTTTTTGTCAGTTTATGCAAGCATAAGTAATTATACTTAGTGAATTTAATTGGGGCCATTTCCTTAGCGGGTGTGCCTAATATGTAGTTCGAATTCTTTCGGGACTCGTTGTACCTACACAAGTCGCAACTGTTTTTCAAACCAAACAAATGGCCCTTTAAGATGCATTTCGTAACATTGAGCTTGTGATCACTGTAAAAGCTAAAAATTGCGACCAGACAAAAATAATTGAAAATTGCAGTTCTCAATTTAATTTTCAATGATTTTTTGTGATCATACTGCACTGAACACAAACACAATGATACGGAATCCAGCGCCGAACCAATAAGAAATGGGGTGGGCAACCCTGGTTAGGACCAACAATAATTCAATCCTTACAAAAGGTGGGACAAACTCTCAATTATGTATTAGGGCATAAAGCTTATGATACGGTAATTTCACAAATACCCAGGAGTTTCGCATAAACTAATGTTGAAAATTAAAAATTTTGCTAAAATTCGCATAAAAACATAATTTACGTTTTATTGTTGCACCTGCAGAATATTCGGCGTAAATCCGAAAATTCTGCAGATTCGCACTGCAAATATATTGATTATAATAAGCAGAGAGTCGACTAGGAAGTTGTGTGACTGACAACTGATACTCCGAATTTAGTTGTTGCAGAAAAATTGACATCTGACAACGCAAATGCAAATGTCTCAATTCCCAATAACGGGAAACATTTGAAAAAAAGTTAATCTGAGATGACAATTAATTTGTATTTAGAAAAAAAGTCTTTTTTTTTGTGAAAAAGTAGAAATTAGAACATTTTGAATTTATGTATTCGCAAAAATGAGCAATTTTCGCCAAACTGTGCATCTATTTCGTAAAGAACATTCCTTTGGAAACAATTTCCAATGTCCATCTAAAACGTAACCAATTCCTGGTTTGCCACCTATACACTTCTGCAAATAATAAAAATTTCAAGGTAGCCAAGATAGCACAATACTGATGTTTTGCTGATTTTAACAAATTAAGAGCTGACTGCTACATTTCGCGTGCCGGTTTTGAGTAAGGGTGATCATCCAACATCAATGTTTCTGAACTGTTCTACGTTCTACGCGACTTTTTGCTAAATCGAGTAGCCTTCTATGAGCTTCCGGGACGTCACTTGAATGCGCTGCCATAAACTGAAAATTACCTTATATCTTTCACTCTGATGCCAGTGATGTATCGCACGCGTCATGAGATCACACAATCTGGCGATCTGCATTTTACTTTTTACATTTTCAATTACAATTTACAGTTTGCGAAACTCCTCCCTTTTATGGCGATAACGACTATCTTATTGGTGCAGTCCTGCCATCGTGTTACCATTAACCCTTCTATCGGCACATAGGTCTGGCCAGACCTTTGGCACTATATTTGGGTCAAAAAAGTATACAAGATGAAATCGCAGCGACTTCATATTTCATAATATCCTAGAATAATATGTTTAGAAGCATTTTGCGAAAATTTAAAAAAATCGGTTGAAGTTTTGAGTATGTTTTTGATGATTTTTAATTTATAGTGCTTTTTGATACCCAATAGGCCTGGCCAGACCTATAGGTTCACCCCCATTTTCGTCTTGAGGTAAAAAGTGAAAATATTAAATTCTCTTAAAAATCTCCTATTTATAATGTGATAAAGTCATTAAAATTCAATTTGTACGATCAACGATAAAATTTTCTGAGATTTTGCTTTCAAAAGCCGTGAAGTTCCCAAATTGGGTACGCCTAATTTTATCCCGTCTTATAACATCACCTAATCAACTGAGATTTGATTCAAGGAAAATCAAAAGAATTTTATTTTCTTTGTAATACTATGGACTAAGTATTAGTGACTTACAACGGTGTTTCTTAATAGATTTAATTGAGATATTTACGGAAAATTTAGAATGAAATTATTTCTGCGGTTGAATATTCCCTATTTCTTTCTATCTATTTTTCCAAATCTGCAGACTAATATCGCGGTAAAATCTACCAACAAAGTGCCAAATATTTCCCCAAAGATATTGAAATTGGAAAATTTGATCAAACTTTCTGTACGGATACGCAATGAAAAAAGAGAAGCAAAAATAGAAGAAAAAAAGGGAGAAACATGTTTGTACTAATACCACCTCAAAATATGTCTTCTTAAAAACGCTTGTAGTATATCTACAAAAACGATTTTAATGCTTTTATTGTTTATAAATGGCTGTAAAGAATGGGTAGAATGATTATACTGATAAAAATGTCAGTTTTTCTAAAAATTAAATTTTTTTTCTCAGTAGGTCCAGCCAGACCTATTGGGTATAGAATATGCATATTGTAGTAGGTGCCGACAGAAGGGTTAAAGGACGAAACTCAGATGCGGAAGTACGTTATGCCCATAAGAATACCAACTTTTTCTAGATTTGACTTCCCTCTTCTACATTTCAATAATTTGTGTTAATAATTTTTGAATTTCACCGGTGTGACATGTCGGCTCTAATGAATTTCGGCAATGAACAGGTGCACATGTCCGTCATGAAACGTTCACAAAACTTGCTGATACTGCCAACAATGGATGGTGCATGAAAATTGTGTGCACTTATCCGAGTTTTGCAGTTAAGCGTGTTGCACTTCTCCGTGTTTTACTGTATACTTATTTAGGTACTATCCTAAGGAGAATGAAATGTGTATTCACTTTCACTATACAAAAATAGCAAAGAACTCTTGGAATGTAAATGACAAATGATTCGTTTCACGTGTAAATTGGAACTGTCTCAAAAACATATTTTGCATGCTTCGATACAAATAACAAGTTAATTTGTAATAATTGTATGTTTTCGTATTTAGCACTTGCGGAATTTGTTCTTATCTGAATGCGTGGAGACGCGAGACATTTGCCAGAATGTTTATGAAAAAAAAACACTAACTGGCTGTAACTATACATCGCGGTTTTGTCATAAAAATAAAGTTAGTAGGGTTTTGAGGGTAACAACTTGGTCAAATCAAGATTTTTTCAAACAGAAACCGATAGAAATTATAATGTATCTATGCATTTAGAAGCAAAACCCAAAAGTCTGCTCGAGAACTGATGTTAGATAGAAGAATTGGAGAATTAGAAACTCGCATATTTATGTAGTTTATCCACTTCTCAATACTTCAGTTGAATATATTTTATTCAATTGAATTTCTATACTTAAATCTATGGCACTTTAGTCCTTCCTTTCACTAATACGTGTCACTTCTTAACTGGGATTAAATTAAGGAACTATCAGAAGCATTACTCGATGAAGCAAGTCGTAAACTAGGCAAAGAGTTCTCCACTTTCAATCAGATACGACAAACAATGATAACTTTTCTTTTGATAACAGTGATAGTCCTCTAAGGATTAATTTGAAAAATTTATTTCACTAGCAGTTAAAACGACAATGACCGAACTGATTACTAAATTAGGAAAAACGTTTTCTTAACAATTTTGTCATTTAAACCAAACTTTACCGTCTTCACTATCATCAAATCGCCTATTCTTCACCATTGCTAGTTTACACTAATCTGAACTTGAAATGTACGAGTATCTTAAATTCTCTTCCAATATTCTAAGTGCTAAGCAAAGGAGTGATTCGCTGTATTGCTACACATAAGTAAACGTATAGTATGTATCTACTATGAAAGAGTCCAACACTTCACTAAATGCATTCATGACGAGATCCACGTGAAATGTGCATATTATAGACTATACAAGTGGTAGGCTGTGATAACTGTGCAATTTTTATTTAAAAATAAAAAAAGAATGTTACATTTGCATATTTGAACGCAAATACATACACTGCGCGACAAATGCTTAGGTTCACACATATTTCCTTCCAAGAAACGGTAAAATAAAAGCTTATCGGTTCAACAAATGTTATTTTCGAAACTATTAAATATCACAAATAAAATGGATCGACTGAGTCCCCACAGGACACTTTCCTTAAATTACAGTAATTGATTTCATTCGGAGAGTCGATTTCCAGTGCGACAATTGCTTAGGTTCAGGGACGATTTTACCGTTTTACATAATGTTTTCGCTGAAAACTATTTCAGAAAAGTATCAAAGAAGATAAATACATAAAACAGGAGCATTTTTTGTTATTTAATAATGTGTATTACCGCCATTGTTATTTATAATTTCATAAAGCCTTCGAGGCAGGGAATCGTATAAAGAATGCAGCACGAATAGCGGTATTTTAGACTAAACTGTCTTAATTCCATGAATTAACTCTTCTTTAGGGTCGTACTCTTTACCACTATTGTAAACCTCCCAAACAAGCCACCCCCAAATGTTTTCTAATATGTTAATGTCAGGGGAGTTGGGCACCCAGTCTAATAAAGTCTCATTTTCTTCCTCAATAAACGATTTAACTACCCTCGCTGTATGAATTGGGGCTAGATCATGTTGCAGTATCCAAGGGTTGCCTTCGTCCATGACAATTATTTTAGGGATTTCCTCTTCTAAGAGCTGTTTATAAGATGAACCCGTTTGGCGACCTCGTAGGATGACCAAGACGATAGTTCCATGATATGATATGGCTCCCCATACTATAACGGAACCTATTCGGGAGTGATGGAGTGACAGGTACATAGGTTACATAGGCCTAATATCATGATAATAGTAAGAGAACCCATCTGGACCGTCCACACAAAACCGTTTTTCATCCGTAAATATTACCTGTCTCCATTGCGATGTTTGTTCATCAATCTTGAGGCGAATTCCAGGCGCTGTAGGCGGTGTTGCCGGGTTAAGGCTGGTTTTCTCTTTAACCGTAAACATTTCAAACAAGAAGAAGATCTAAGAACTCGTTGGATGTTCCTCACACTTGTTGATAACCCCAAATTCTCCCCATGCTCACGCGCAGTAAGGAGCGAATTCGAGGCTTATCTTAGGAGGCGTCGCCGTAGTGCACCGGAAATCGCTTTTTTCTGCCTTCTACGTATCGCCGGCCATAATTTTCACTATCTCGTAAAGAATTATTAGCAAGGTTCGAGCTGCGCACAATCCGTATTACCATTTGTCGGTTTGAATATCCTTCTTGCTTCAGTATGGAAATTGTCGCCTTTTCCAGGGCATGGAAGTTGCTTTCCTTTTGACATTATCCACTATATAACTCACAGAGTACAACGCGAAAAACAACTGTTTCCAAAAAACTACCCACCACGACGAGATAACTGTTTAAAGTAAGTGAACCTATACAATTGTCGCAGTGGAAATTGCGATTTTCATTTTAAAAAATTCCGTTAGCTATGCGAGTTGCTTGATGGAATTGCAATATTTATTAAAATAACCGTTAGTTGAGAGAGCATTATTTAAAAATTATTTCCGATCAGAGTACATAGAAATTATATAATTTTAAAGGAAAATGTCCATGAACCTAAGCATTTGTCGCGCAGTGTATAGCTTCTCAATTTACAGTACAGTATAACCCCGATAATCCGGATATTGGATAATTCGAATTCAGATTAAGGTCCAAATTTTCTTTGATTTTGAAAAATCTCAGAATTTGATGAAGGCTTTAGTATCGTAGTGCGCCCTAGATTAAAAAAAAAAAAACAGATATTTCGACCATAAAATTAATTATTTCGGTTAAAAACAATTGAAATTTGATCAATTTTAGCCATACTACCGTCTACTGGAGTCTTAACAGGTGCATTTCGAAAATCCGAATGAGGTCCGGTCCCAATCAATCCGGATTATCGGTGCTCTACTGTACGTGTTTGTCTCATGTACATTTATCATATTTGAGGCAGCTGTGCCTATACTCCTGGCATACGAAAGAGACACATTTTACGCATGTGGTGCCACCAGGGCCGACGACCTTAGTATTTTGGTGAACCTGGTTGTGAATTAAATTGCATCCACTCCAGTTTAGTTTTTATATGAGTGTCCCGCATTGGGTGGTCAGCACTGTAAGGGTCATTAGAAAAAATTGTTTGAGTAACAATTACAAAAATAGAATTTAACTCTTCTCATACTATTGTGTTTTTTTTTTGTTTTCCGAAAATTAAGGCCGGAGTATAGTCCTCATTTATACTTTTAGGGTACCCTTAAAGCAAGGGTGTCAAACTCAAAACATGGTCTGGGCCAAATATAACTGTAACGTATATTTTAGAAATTTAATCACAGTGTATTACTTTTAAAATATCACTATAAATCCGAGTCATTAACGACCTCGAAATTATATAAGTTGATTGTGAAATTGCTGTGACAACATCCAGGATGTATGTACGTAAAAACGTAGTCACCTTGAATGCAATTTATCGGAGATATCGACGGACTTCCGACCACCCTGTGCTCTAATTGGGGAAGAGGGTCCAATTACCCTTTAGGCAATTTTGTGGCGAGTCCGGCGACACCTCAATAGTGTCGTTCCGCCAAAGGATTGCGGAGATGGCCAACATCCAGGTTGACGGCTATCTCTGACCACCCTGTGCACTGATCGGAGAAGAGGCTCCAAAGACCCTATAGGTAATTTTGTGGCGAGTTCGGCGACACCTCAATCGTGTCACTCCGCCCAAGGATTGCGGAGATATCGACGGATTTCCGAAGTAGTACGAAGTTGATTGTGAAATTGCTGTGACAACATCCAGGATGTATGTACATAAAAACATTTTCACCTTGAATGCAATTTATCGGAGATATCGACGGATTTCCGACCACCCTGAGCTCTAATTGGGGAAGAGGTTCCAATGACCCTTTAGGCAATTTTGTGGCGAGTCCGTCGACACCTCAACCGTGTCACGCAGCCAAAGGATTGCGGAGATATCCACGGATTTATTATGGCTCCACTACACTACGTCATATCATCATATTTCTATCATATCCTTGAGCCCGGTTCAATTTCATTTAGTACACGTATAAAAAATTAAAGTGAATGAATCGAGTAGGCTTAATCACTTACTGTAAAAAATACTAACTTAAAGATAAAAAGAAGAGGGGGGAACTTCGGGACATGAAATATAGTTTACGACCTATTCCCATCCCTAGCAAGGATATATACAAAATTTCATACAAATCGGTCCAGCCGTTTCGAAGGAGTTTGGAAACAAACTTTTTGAGGAGAATTTTATTAGAAGATCATATCCTTAAGCCGGTTCGATTTCATTTAGTACACGTTTAAAAATTTAAAGCCAATGAATCGAGTAGGTTTAATCACTTACTGAACAAAATAGTAAAATAACGATAAAAAGAAGAGGAGGGCACTTCGGGGCATGAAATATAGTTTACGACCGATTACAGGTGCGTTCCGCTACACCCCCCACTTTGGAAAATTACTAAAAAAATCATTGCACCGTTACGTGCTCATTATGTGCTAATTATGTACCACATTTAAACATTTTGTGCTAATCAACTTTTAGAGATATTAGCAATTCAAGGGGGGGGGGGGGTGTAGCGGAACGTTCTTCTACACCCCCCACCAAAAAAAATCAGCTTATGGACTTCGAACCTATATTTTTGTAATTGTTGAGTTATGTGCTAATTATGTACCGAAATTAAACATTTTGTGCTAGTCAACTTTAGAAGATATTAGCAATTGAAATGGGGGGGGGGTGTAGAAGAACGTTCTTCTACACCCCCCCCCCCCCAAACAGAAAAAATCAACTTACGGGCTTCAAATCTATATTTTCGTAATTGTTGAGTTATGTGCTAATTATGTACCGAAATTAAACATTTTGTGCTAGTCAACTTTAGAAGATATTAGCAATTGAAAATGGTTTGTCCAGTCAAATTAGGGCTCTGAATTGAAAAAATAGGTGACGGCTCATTTTTGTTGTTTTCAAATCAGTTAGCTTCCAGGAATCTAAAGCTCATTTTACCGAAAAAAAAATGATGGGCAATGTCCCAAAAGGACGAAAATTTAAATTTAAATTTAAAATTTATTTAATACTTCTCCGGAGGTCGGCATGCGGGGTATCAGTGCAAAGGGTAGGTCGAGTACATTATATATCCGATGATTTTTTTGTTTCAAAGACCTTCAACGGAGTAAACCGAGCTTAAATGGAAAATTATCGCTCGCTCAAGTCAAGTTGAATGTACTTCTTACATGGGAAGAGAATAGTAAAAACACGTCGCGAAAACTCCGAAAATCTGCAAATTCGTCGTACTTAATTGCGGTGCGTACAGGTTCAATTAACGCCCTCGGGACGTATGAAAATTGGCCAGATACATGACGTGAAATTGTGCGTTCCGTATTCCCCCACTTCCATAAATTACGTAAACAATCATTGTTATGTACCGCATTTAAACATTATGCGCTAGTCAACTTTGACGAATATTAGCAATTTAAATAGGGGGAGTATTCTTTGCTAATACTTCCAAACTGATTAGTAAAAAAAAACTGCAGTACATAATAACTAGCACACAACCAGAACGTTATATTAATATAGGTTTGAAACCCGCAAGTTGATTTATTTTATTTGGTGGTGTAAAAAAACTCCGTCTACACCCCCACTGCTAATATTTTTATCAAATGTCAAGTAACAAAAAAAAAAATTCCATACATAATTACCACATAACCAGACTGTTACAAAAACATAGGTCGGAAAAGCGTAAATTGATTTTTTCTGTTTAAATTGCTAATATTCGTCAAAGTTGACTAGCGCATAATGTTTAAATGCGGTACATATAACCCAGGAGTTCCCCACCTGTGCGTCGCGACTCCCTGAGGCGTCGCGAGGATGTTTTAGGGGCGTCGCGGGACGCGCACCACACCGGTCGCTTTCACGCACCAAATTGCTGAGTATCGTACACAAAGACAAATTATACATATTTACAAAAATTTCCATTTGTGACGAGTTTGTGATTAAAACTTTGTCGGATTTGGTGTGAAAAAAAGCTAGAAACAGGAGCCGAGCACACATGCTCGTCATGTCATTGCAAGGAACTGAAACACATATTCTTTAACTTTCAGATAAAGTTTCAGCATTTCAAAAGAAACCGAGTTTTCGGAAAAGAAAACTGGAGAGGGGCAGGCAAATTGTTTCCCAGTTTTGCAAGGCTTGCTGCAGGAAAAATCTTTTAGCGATTTAAGTCCAAATTTAAAGTTTACATTTATCCAACATTTGGTGACATAAGAAATGCATTTTGAATATTGTTTTCCTGATAAGTTTGAAGAATACAATTGGATTAGAGATCCATTTCAATCGACTCCAACTGCCGAAGAAGAGCAACTGTTACAGCTATCATGTGATACAAGCTTAAAGTTATGGCTCGACAAACACAAACTCTTTGAATTTTGGGACAACGTATCGCAAGAATACGCTGGTTTTTCTGCTTTTGCAGCAATTAAATCAAAGTACAGGTCAAAACTTAGTTTAGAAAAAAGAACTTAGAGTAGCAATTTCGAAATTTCAGCCCAAGTTTGAAAAGAGAAGCACAGAAGCAAGTTAGACCATCGCACTCATTAAAATTTCACTCATTGTTTCAAAATAAAATTCTTTATGGTTGAATAAAAAAACTAAGGTAATAATTTACGAAAAATTTGAATTAACAGTTTTGACTTCATTATTTTAATTAAGGGAAGCTTTGAATTAAATTAAAATTGTGTTATTTTTATTTGAATTACACGAAATAGATTTGATTCTGTTATTTTTATTGAATTAACGCAAGATTTGAGTTAAATCAAAAATTTTTTTTTTTCTATGAAATTAAAGTACAGTGCGTACTCGATAATCCGGAATATTAAAAACCAGGGTCGATCCGGACTACAGAGGAATTCGGACTAGTGGAAGCCCTTAATTTGCTCTAAATTTCGAGGAAATGGACGAATTTAATCAAATTGTTCGAAGAATCTGTTTTCTATTTTCGAAGAATTTCACTCTGTTATTCTAGATTTTGTTTTTTCCAAGAACAAAGAAAACTGTTGTTTTTATTTCGGACGATAATATCACTGTTATTATGAGAAAAAAATCAGATTCGGATTAGAGAAGCTCTTGAAATTCGGACTACAGGGTGTACAATGTAATCTTTGAGGTGATCCGGATTACTGGAAATTCGAGGTTTCTAGGCTTCGGATTATCGAGTACGCACTGTACACTGAGAAGGCTTATGCCTGGAATAACACATTAAGCAGCTGTAACAGATGCATGCTAACTTCATCTCTAATTTTGTTGTTTATTTTCGACTATGAATTGATTTCATTAGGACAAATGAATATTTCGCTTGTATTTCCAAAACAGAAACAAACCTCACCTAATAGATATAACTTCCGCAAGGCGAACTATAATCTTTTGTCAGTAGAGCTTGATTCTGTCCCGTGGTTAGAATTTTTTGCAGGCCTTGATTGTGACGAAGCCACAAACAAATTCTACTTGTTTTTTAATAAAATTATTTCGTCTCATACTCCAACTTATCCTAAGAAAAAAAAAGTATTGCCCTTGGATGACTAAAAGAGTCTCCGAAGCACTGTCGGCAAAGGCAAATGCTCGTGCGCTGTGGATCAGATCGCCTTCACCTTCTAATTACAACAATTATGCATCACTGCGGGCTGATGCTAAGAGACTCGTGAAGGCTGCCAGGAACAACTACCTACGTAGTATTGATTTATCACTTTTGAACAATCAAACCAAGCCTTTTTGGTCATATGTTCGCTCTTTAAACTCATCCTATGAAGTATGCCTAAATGATACTATTGCAGAGACTCCCCAACAGGCATGCGACCTCTTCGCTAGATATTTTTCGTCAATTTTCTCTCTTTTGACAGTTCCTCATGCGTCTGACTTTAATTTCGAGGCCCTCGATTCACTTAACTTGATTTCTGCCTCTCCATCCGATGTTTATGAAATCATTGACGCTTTGGATGATAATGGTAGTTGTGGTCCGGATGGGCTTCCTTACTTTTTTGTCAAGTCCCTATCATCTGCCCTAGTTCCTTTATCTATCCTTTTTAATCTAAGCCTTGCCACTGGTTCCTTCCCTTCTGCGTGGAAAGTTACGAAACGAACGTTCTTCCTATTCCTAAATCCTCGTGTTCCTCTTCTGTCACGAATTATCGTCCTATAGCCTTATTGTCCTGTTTTTCCAAGATCCTTGAGCGCCTCGTTCACAAGTTTTTGTACCATCCCTTATCCTCTCTGTTCTCCAATAGTCAGCATGGATTTGTCAAAGGTCGCTCTACAATGACAAACCTTGCTAAGTTTCAGCACACGGTCGCGAAAGCCTTGGATAACCATGAACAAGTTGACACGGTTTACACAGATTTCTCCAAGGCTTTTGACTCCGTCAGCCATCATGTATTACTTCGAAAACTCCATGCAAATGGAGTCTCCGGTTCCTTGCTGTCATGGTTTTCCTCCTACTTATCCCAACGTGAATGTCGTGTTATTTTCAACAATTGTGTCTCGTCTGCTTTCTGCCCCACCTCCGGTGTTCCCCAGGGTTCTATTTTAGGTCCTCTCCTTTTCAATGTTTTTATAAACGACCTTCCCTGTAATTTTTCCTCTTCTTCCCTCCTGTATGCTGATGATCTGAAGCTATTCAGAGTAATTCGTTCTCATGATGACTGTTTTTGTCTTCAGGCTGACCTTGTTGCCCTGAATAGCTGGTGTTCCTCCAACTCCCTTCAACTTAATGTTAGCAAATGTTTTTCAATATCCTTTTCCCTTAAACCTAATCCCATTTCCTTTATAAACACTATCAATAACGTTCCCCTCGTAAAAGCCGATGAGTTTATAGACCTGGGTGTTGTGTTTGATTACAAATTTAAATTTGACAAGCACATTTTTGAAATTTCTGCGAAAGCATCCCGTCTGACTGGTTTTGTGTTGCGTTGCTCTAAGGAGTTTACCGACTCCTCGATTGGCTTCACCCTCTTTAACACGCCAGTACGTAGCAAGCTGGAATACTGCGCTCCTATCTGGTCGCCTCACTACGTGTATCTCAAGTCTCATATTGAATCTATCCAACGGAAGTTTACACGAATTTTATTTTTCAACAGTCACTTTCCCTATTGCGAATATCCTCAACGACTTGCCCACCTTAAAATACTCTCACTCGAACTACGCAGAGTGCACCTGGATGAGTGTCTTCTGTACAGCATTTGCCAAGGAATTCTTTCTACAGATTTATCGGAAGAGATTCCTCTAAGAGTACCAAACCGTGCAACCCGTTCCTTGTCACTTTTTTCCATTCCATTTGCTAGGACAGAACTATACTATCATTCTACCTTGCTTCGACTTCCGCGGAAACATGACTTCCTTCAGCTCGGGCCTTTTCCGCAATCATTTCCAGTTTTCAAACACTCTGTCAAAAGTAGCCTTTTTGAAAGCGTTTAATAATTTGAATTCTTTTTATGTTATTATAATAATTATTTTTATATTTTGTTCTCCTCTTTTTAATTAACTTTGCTGTTTTTTGAATTAGATTTTAATTTTTCTCTGTACTTTTAACTAATTTTTGTTTTGTAATTGGGACACTCGTTCTGTAAAACAAATTTAAATAAATAAATAACCAATGAAGCTCGGGGAAGTCTTGGTTTCATCGTTCGAAATTCAAAAGATTTTTATAATTTAAATGCAATAAAAACTTTATACACGTCATTAGTACGAAGTAAGCTTGAATACAACTCAGTAGTTTGGAACCCATATTACCACAATCACTCAGAAGACATCGAAAACGTGCAGAACAAATTTCTTCGCTACGTAGCTTACAAATTTACATTAACTCCAGAAAACTTAAATTAATCCTTATTAATGAAAAGTTTAAATATCCAAAGCTTAGAGTCAAGAAGATTGTTGTCTAGTGCATTTTTTTTTGTTCAAAGTAATTAATGGATTCATTATTGTTCCTGAATTGCTTTTTGAAATACATAGCTTTAAACATTCGTTGTCGACGGACACGCCAACAACAGTTATTTGCACTTTCATTACATAGAACGAATTATTCTTATAATGTACCTATTGAAAGAATTAAAAGAATTGGCAATGATCTATCTCAATTTATAGATTTATTCAATACTAATATAAATTCTATCAAGAAAATAGCTCTTTCCATAGCACTTCAATAATTGTACTTAACACAATATCCATATTTAATTACTTTTGTATATTTTTTGTAATTATTATTTACTTGAATTTGTTTAATTAATGAATTATTAGTCTTTTTTTATGTTTCACTTTAAAAAAAATATCATTTGTTGTTTCTTTGACATAATTTTAATTGTAATATTTTTGTTAATTGGGCTTCTAGTCCGTAGATAAATAAATAAAATATATATGCAGGTAAAGCTTCTTATAAAGGACGAAAAATGTAAGTAATATTTATTTCCCCAAAAATATCTTTTATCATTTGTTATAACAAAAAAAAAAAACAAAATAGTTCGGAAAACATTTAAGGTCACTAGAAACACGGAACTGCGGCTAACGCCCAACTAATTTAATGCTGAGAAAATAAAACTCCAAATGAATAACCCAATATAATTATGCTTACAATTACAATGTATGAAATGGTACACAATGTATTAAATTGAATTACAAATAGCGATATTATTTTTGCCTTGCTATTACATAGATATCAACGTTGGGTAGGTATTGATAATAATTCTAAGATTTTATTTATTGCTTTATTATTAGATTTAACCTTGGGGCGGGCGCAATGCATCTGACAGATTAAGTGATCAGTTTTTGTTGCGCCAATCAGCGATATGAAAAGGGAGAGATCTGAAACTACCCAAAGCAGTTTTCAGTTTCTATCTATCATATATCTTAGAAGCGGGAGGGGATGCAATAATATATCAGATATATTGCGCCCGATTGTGTTATTTTCTCCTTTTCTATGAAAATTTCCACTTGTTATACTCTTCACAATGCGTAATAACGTTGTGTTGAGTTTTAGGCTCACCAAATCGTTCAATTATGTGTTTTTAGTAAAATAAGCTCACATTTGGAGGTTTTTTAAATATTGAAGCGATTGAAAGCGGAATATTGTTAGAAAATTAAAAATGTGAAGGGTATCAAACTTTGTGAGCCAGTATTTGTTTCTAAAATTTCGTAGAACTGTTTCAAAAAGACAATGCAACTATAAATAAGAGCCTAAAATATACAGAAACTTAGTTTCATGCTTTTTTGTGCACTTAATCTGTCAGATGCATTGCGCCCGATCGTGTTAGGATTAGTATTGCGCCCGCCGGAAGGTTAATCAAGTATGTCACTATCACAGTCTGTAGCTGTCGATGGAAACTCTTGTCCCATTATGAGCTCATTAAAGGTATCTACATACATTATTATTATGTATATGCATACATGCACCCAAATCAGACCATCTTTTTCTTTTGTTGACTCTAAACATTAACCCTAATCTGTCCCTTGCGTAGAAATCTACGCATACTGAAAACTTTTTTAAATTTTTTTTAAAAACTTTGAGAAAATGTTCATGAAACTTCTTGACTTTATAACTATGATCATTCTAAACAAGAAAATATGCTTTCCGACACACAGAAAAAAAAAGTTTTTCTTCATATTCAAAAACTTACGTTTTAGATACTTTGCGTAGTTTTCTACGCATATAAGAAATTGCAGACTGTCTGGCATTGATTTGCATAGGATTGTCATTGATTGGACATCGTGCGACAACTTTGCGTGTTAAAATTTACTACTAGATGTCCTATCTTGCAGATTGAGAATTGTAGAGGGGCGTGAACCCGAAGGGATTCACAGCACTGAAGCCAGCTATCGTCCTAGTCGTGGATGGGCTTGACGATCAAGGTTGATCGTGCTGAGAAAGGAGTTGAGATCGCTTATAGATGTCGAAGCTATGTCGTCCGTGTCTGGATAGGACACTCCGAATTGTGCCCAGCGGCGCTGGGCGAGTGCATCGTACTCACATAGGATGTGGAAAGAGGTCTCGTCGTCTTCTTCATAGAATCGACAGCTCGCGTCTTGCACAAGCCTTATTCTGCGTAAATGCGATCTTAGACAGGAGTGACCCGTGAGAATGCCACAGATGATACGTACTTTAGCTCTGCTTAGCTGAAGTAGCTCAGCCGTTCTTTTGTGGGAATACCCTGCTATATACATTTTAGATTGTCTAAGCCCAGGTAGTTTATCCCAGTGCTCAGTTGCCTTTCACACCAGCAATTGAAAGTACTATACTCCAATGCACACGCTAAATCTATCCAGGAAGACGATTCCTTTGAAATAACTAGAAATATGTTTGGGGCTTATATGGGAGTTTTGATTTTGCCTATACCTCTATTCACTTCTCTCTCTCCTTTATTCACTCTATTTATTATTTGAATGGCGTAGTTTACAGTAAAGTTTTTAGATCTAAAAATTAATCGATCGACGATTTATGAGATGGAGAATACGGTCGCCCCATTCCTTGATCTATAATGCAAAAAAAAAAATTTCAATTGATTACGCGGTTTATTCGATTTGACGACGTTACAAGCAGGAAACAAGCCAAATCTGACGATAAGTTCGCTCCGACTCGTTATTTACTCGAAAAGTGGTCGAATCTTTTTCCAAATTTGTACAGCCCGCATGAATGCGTAACCGTCGACGAACAGCTCCTTGGACTCCGCGGAACATGCAAATTTCGCCAGTGCATGCCATCTAAACCAGAAAGATATGGTTTTAAATTATGGCTGTTAGTTTGTTCCAGGATATGCTGTTTGGGAAAGTCAACCATATTTGGGAGCAGTCGGCGCAACTGCACCCGAAAAGCAACAAGGTGCAGTTGTGGTTTTAGTTTTGACACCGTCGACAAAATGTTCTCTTGCTGCAGCACTAAAGGAAGACAAACAGATGGCATATGGTGTTTTCCAACATAATAGATATTTCCGCATTGAATGCCTTTATAATATAAAAGACATCAATCTGGAATGGCAACCGGAGAAATTTTCTATGAGCTCGGAATAGCACTAGCATGGCCATATATGTCAGAAAGAACTGGTAATCCACGACCAGTTCCAGCAAAATCACGGCTTTGAAATACCATGTCCAGTTATTTACACCATTGAAGAAAAGAATTTGAACCCTCGACATCTGCAACTCCTGCTAAGCGAAGAAAAATAATGACTCCAACACTATAGATCCCGATGTCAGCAATGCCTGGACGAAAATCTTCCCAAAAATAATTATATTCACCACACCATTTGCAGCTTCTGCTGTAGAGTGTGCCAAACAGATCACAAACTAATCTCAAAATTCAATCCATTAAATGCGATGCATATGTTTGTTTTTATTACACATTTCACATGCGTAGAAATCTACGCGAGGAAAGGAAATGTAAGTTTTTTTTGGAGCAGATGAAGGTTAATTAGTTTAAGCCGCCACTTAATTTTTGTTAACGGAAGCCCTGTAGCCCTGCAATGTACCTACTCGAGTACATAAGGCACATGCCTTTTATAGGCTGCAATTTAAACATTTTCACCTACCTTAACTTTAAAGATCAACACAGTATTGCTGATAACATGCAAGTGCAAATATGTACAAAGTTTTTGAATGCGCAATTATACACTCAGTAACAAAAAACGGGTACCTTCCTACTTTTCTTCTGCAATAATTTTCCACAACACAAACAACCACACAGCAACGAAACTCAAATTACAGTTTCCGTGTCAATTGAAACGTCTCGACTCCAAATGAATGGATCTGAAGTAATTTTCCCTATAGTCACCCCCGTTCTTCCGCTACAGCCACCGAATTGGCCAGTTTCAGAACTGAATAGTGGGGAGAAGGTCGAGTGTGCTGTATCAGAAAAAAAATAATCCAGAGGTGAAAGGACAACATTTGGGACTTGGGACACTTTTCTTTATTTATATTATAAATAATAATAATTTTATAAATAATAATAATTTGGAAAATGGTGGTATCAAAACAAGTGTCTACTTTTTTCACCGAGTGTTTATAGCTCAATTTTCTGACACTTTATTCCGCACACATCTTACAAAATTGCATGCACAATATTTAAACACATGCTGTAGGTAAGCTCGAACTGATATAACAGGTAAAAATCACCTATCTGGTTCTAAGTAAACAGTTAGGCAGGCCTAAAAGGATAATTACTACACTATATTCCTAACGTTTATTATACATTATTATTATTATATACATACTAATATAAATATTTACTCACCGATATCTTTACATGTTTCACTCACCATTTCCAAGACCTGACTCGTGTAAAATAATAACTTGATCCGGTCCTCTATTATTTGGATTTTTAACAAAAATTATAGACTGCACTTATTACGTGACAAGAGTTTGACACTGAATGATTTGTCCAGTGTCCACATTAAGTTGAATTAAAGTGTCGGACCGTTTCAACTGGTGTAATACGATTTATCAAAAACCTATTATAATTTTATCTATACACTTTATTGCAGTCTGATGGTCTGATTTTGATTGCGATTTACAACTCCGTTAATCTGGAAGCATTATGATAGTTTCTACTATCAGATATATTTTTTGCCAATTCCTGGCTACAACAAAGGGAAATTTTACTGGTTATACTTTCACAAGTTTAAAAAATATTTACAGTAGAGCGTCGATTATCCCAACATTCGAATAACCGAACCGGGGACTGACTTCATATGAAATGCATCGAATCAAATGAAAAAAAAATGTCTGAAGGCAGCAACCTTTCATCAGCAGCACTCAATTGCTTTGAACTTCTCATATTTTTTTAAGTGCTAGTCGCTTGGCACATTTCCAGGTTGTCGCTTAACTTTTAGACAATCCTCCAATTTTTCTATGGAAACTCGACTAACCGAACTATCTATTATCCGAACCACCACTTTTCGACATAAATTTGGATAATCGACGCTCTACTGTATATATGTTCTGACAAGAGCTTCAAGCATTACAACCCATTCACACTGCGAGCGATGCGATGCGATGCGAAAAGAAGCGATAAGCTTCCCATCGCAAGAAAAAAAATTTCTTAGCATTTGAATAGGAACCAGCACGAACCTGCTTGTACCATTCAGACTGCTTGCGATGCGATGTCTGGTTGTACGATGTAGAACTTTTCCATGTCGAATCATCGTGCATTTAGCAGCTGTAAGGTGCCTTGTCGCCGATGGGCGCGACATGGAGGATACGATTTGTTTATAGATCGGGTTCGTAGTGGCATGTGGTTGTACGATGGAGAACTTTTTCATGTCGATTTTTTGTGCTGTTTAGACGATGCAATGTGCATTGCCGCGGCTGTTGTCTTCTACCAGCGACTTGGGGTATACGATTTGTGTTTGGATCGACTTCATAGTGGCATGGTGTATTGTATGTCCATATGAATGGAGAGGTTGGTTTCGTGTCGTTTGAGGCTGTTTGATGCTAATAATAAATCGGCTTCCATTGCCATTGTATAGTGTTACAGATTTGCATATTATTAAATGAATGGATAGTCGTATGAAATGTAATAAGGAATTGGTCTACTAAATTTACAGTGCTGTCCAACCAATTTCGTAGCGTACGTGTACCCACAAAAAAGTGCGGAGTTTGGATTTGGCAAGAATTATTTTTATACAAATCTATGAATGGGTCGCAATGAAGTAATATTTGCTGAAATCTGCAGTGCAACACAACCCAGTTTGTAGCGTACGCTTACGTATAGGAAAGTTTCGTACACCGCATATATTTGCAATGAATTATGAAATATGAAGGTAGCGGATAGGTCACTTGTGGGAACATACGGTGATGAGAAAACCGGGGTACCATTTTGGGGCGGGCAACCCTAAAAAAATTTCTGGTTTTTGACATCAAATTCGGAATGAGCGACCCGAATTTACCTAGTGTTTCTGCCACGCCGATTGGACGAGTATTTCCCCGAGAAAACAGGGAGGCAATTTTGGGGTCGGAAGCGCGAACGCTAGGTTTCATTGCACTATTGCACCCATTATCAACAATTTAGACTATTACTATTACCTACAACAATCCATTCATGGATACCCACAATTATCTACAACACTATCATAAACATACCGACACGTATGTACATATATACATTAATAGAAAATACCAAAGATGCTACACTTGAAGCGCCAATTCACGAGGCCGATCTAAAACCATATCTGTATCATCATCAAACAGCGCCAAACCGCACGAGGCAGAGTCGGTAAAAAATCCATTGAAAAATCGGGTTTTCTTGCAATGAAAATAAATCGCATTGTCTCGGCACAAATCTCATCGCAATGCATCGCCCGACATAAGAAGTGTGCACACATCGCATCGCCCAGCCCGGAAAAGCTCGGCGTCGCACTGTATGTGTACGCGGCCTTAATGGAGTTTATTACAGAGAAGCAAGCTACTTGGCTGTCCTATTACTTATCCAACATAAATGAATAAATTTACTTTATCCGACGACACGGTATGCATTCAAAGTCATATACAGTAGACTTTCAAAATTCTAAACCTTTCAAAATTCATACATTATTTTATATTTTCTTGACTTTTCAGTCTGCAATGATATTACTTGTTCCTCATGAAAAATGTCGTTATCGAATTTCAGCCCTTAAAAATATTTCCGAACACTCTCCTTTTTGCTATTACTCGGAAAACCTTCGCTTCGTCAGATGACGTCTCCTTGTATCTTTGATTTGATTTTGCTTACGCTTATGACACGAACACCAGCAATACGAGTGTGTATGCATGTTTTTACTAAAATTCTAAGCAAATCAATGAAAAGACTCGGTTAACCGGAAAACCGGTACTTTGAGTCCGGTTAAAACCGGACGGTCTAACCGGCTTTGCAAAAAACGAAAACCGGGTTTGAGCCGGTTTTTGACACATCCCTAGTAGAAATCCTAAAGAATGCAATCGAATTTATGTCCAAGGAGCCGCAAACAATCTGCGCATTACGACCATTTGATTTTTTTATACCCTTCGCTCATAGAGTGAAAGGGTATATTAACTTTGTCATGAAGTTTGTAACGCATTAAAGGAAGCATCTCCGACCATATAAAAAGTATACATATATGATCAGCATGACTTGGGGAGTCGATTGGAGCATGTCCGTCTGTCTGTCTGTCTGTCTGTCTGTCTGTCTGTTGCGACGCGTTTTACGCGGCGGGTATTGAAGCTAGCAAGCTGAAATTTTGCACACGTGCTTATTATTGTTGCAGGCTGTTTGTATGTTTGATTCACCCAAATTGGATCACTGGGTCGTGGGGCTGCCATACAAACCTAGGTCCCTAATTTGAGTTCTTCTAAGAAAAACTTTTTTATTTGTGCACCAATTTCAATAAAATTCCACAAAAATGTGTTTCTATACATAACACAAAATATATGCAAGAATGGATGAAATCGGACCATGGGGTCATGGGGCTGCCATACAAACTTAACCTGTATGTTTGATTCACCCAAATTGGATCACTGGGTCGTGGGGCTGCCATACAAACCTAGGTCCCTAATTTGAGTTCTTCTAAGAAAAACTTTTTTATTTGTGCACCAATTTCAACTAAATTTCACACAAATGTATTTCTATTGTTGACACAAGACATATGTAAGAATGGATAAAATCGGACCATGGGGCCATGGGGCTGCCATACAAATCCAACCCCCCAAATTAGGTTCTTCTAGAAAAAACTTTTTTATTTGTGCACCAATTTCAACCAATTTTCTCTCAAATGTATTTCTATTGATGACACAAAACATATGTAAGATTGAATCAAATCGGACCATGGGGTCATGGGGCTGCCATACAAACCAAACCCCCCATATTGGTTCTTCTAAAAAACATTTTTTACACCAATTTCACAAAACCTTGAATTATTGTGTCTTTATCAAAGCAACTAAAAAGTTAAAAACGAATGGAATCGTACTGTGGGGTCATGCTCCGGCAACCCCAATAACATTTTCCGAGTAAATATTTTTATTTGCCCACTTATTTCAACCAAGCCCAAAACTTTTGTCAAGACGGAAGAAAAAGAATGAGGAGGGGGAATCAATACAAGTCATAGGTACGCCCGAAAAAAACTTTTAGCCCAAGGGAAGGGTATTCAAATTTCGGCCGCGCCCGAAATTAGCCTCGGCCCCGGGGGTTGGCGAGCAAAGCGACCAGGGGGCGAAGCCCCCTAGTTTTTATACCCTTCGCTCGTAGAGTCAACGAAGGGTATATTAACTTTGTCATGAAGTTTGTAACGCATTGAAGGAAGCATCTCCGACCATATAATAAGTATACTTATATGATCAGCATAACATGGGGAGTCGATTGGGCGATGTCCGTCTGTCTGTCTGTCCGTCTGTCCGTCTGTTGCTACGCGTTTTACTCGGCCAATTTAAAAGCTATGAAGCTGAAATTTTGCACAAATGCTTCTTTTTGCTGCAGGCAGTTTGTATATTTGAATCGGTAAAATCGGACCATGGGCTCATGGGGCTGCCATACAAACCTAACCCCCCAAATTAGGTTCTTCTAAGAAAAACTTTTTTATTTCTGCACCGATTTCAACCAAATTCCACACAAATGTATTTCTATTGATGACACACAACATAGGTGAGAATCGATCAAATCGGACCATGGGGTCATGGGACTGCCATACAAACCCAATCCCCAAATTAGGTTCTTCTGAGAAAAAATTTTTTGTTTGCGCATCGATTTCAACCAAATTTCACATAAACGTTTTCTTCGTGATGGCACAAAACATATCTAAGAATTGATCAAATTGGATAATGGGGTCATGGGGCTGCCATACAAACCTAACTCCCCAAATTACGTTCTTCTAAGAAAAACTTTTGTATTTGTGCACCAATTTCAACCAAATTTCACACAAATGTGTTTCTATGAATAACACAAAATATATGCAAGAACGGATCAAATCGGACTATGGGGTCATGGGGCTGCCATACAAACTTAACCCCCCAAATTAGGTTCTTGTAAGAAAAACTTTTTTATTTGTGCACCAATTTCAACCAAATTTCACACAAATGTATTTCTATTTATGACTCAGAACATACGTAAGATTGAATCAAATGGGACCATGGGATCATGGGGCTGCCATACAAACCAAATCCCCCATATTGGTTCTTCTAAGAAAAATTTGTTTACACCAATTTCACAAAACCTTGAATTAATGTGTCTTTATCAAAGCAACTAAAAAGTTCAAAACGAATGGAATCGTACTGTGGGGTCATGCTCCGGCAACCCCAATAAAATTTTCCGAGTAAATATTTTTATTTGCCCACTTATTTCAACCAAGCCGAAAACTTTTGTCAAGACGGAAGAAAAAGAATTAGGAGGGGGATTGAATACAAGTCGTAGGTACGCCCGAAAAAACTTTTAGCCCAAGCGAAGGGTATCCACATTTCGGCCGCGCCCGAAATTAGCCTCAGCCCCGGGGGTTGGCGAGCGAAGCGAGCAGGGGGCGAAGCCCCCTAGTTTTAAATAATACCATTATACTACTACAAAGTCGAACGAAACAAAATGGCCCGAATCGGGAGAGACTATTACACTGATGCTCTTCTCTGGAATTGAAAACGATACTCCTCGGTAGACAGGCGTTTGAATTCGCAATCCTGTGGATAAGGATCGCAGGCTGATTTCTAATCAACTGCACCAATTTCCAACTGTCAACTCCCGCTCGAAAGGGTTAGCTCTTAGCTGGGCGACCGCCTGGAGCGCCAAATTAAATTAGCTGAGTAACACGCGTCGCAACAGACAGATAGACAGACTCACATCGCCCAATCGACTCCCCAAGCTATGCTGATCTGATCATACATGTATACAAACTTCCTGACAAAGCTAATATACCCTTTCACTCTATGAGCGAAGGGTATAAATAATCCGTATTCTCCTCTTGTTTCGCGCACCGGATGGCCTACTCTTCAAGAGCTACCATTAACCATTCGGGGAGTTAGCGCGAGAAGGGAGTTATGTTTTCAGGTGTCAGTGAATACACAATTTGGTTAATCCGCCAGTGTAATTATATACTGGGGAAAAAAACCGTTTTGGATCCTGAAGAGTACGCTATTTTGAACAGAGCTGTAAGATGTGGCAGGATGATATCCAGGTAGTTTTGAAGAAGAGCAGGAAACACTCCATCGGCCCCCGCGGCCTTAAATGGATCACTTCACTTTGTCCTTGTCAAAGATTACCCCGGAGAGACTCACCAATCTTCCACCCGGTTGTCCTGTATAACCTGGTATGTGTTCTGGGCATCTGTCTGAGAAGACAGATCCAGGAAAGTGTGTTTCGAGGAGAAGTTGGAGGGTCTACTTGGGAGCAGCCATGAACGATCCGTCCTCGAATTTGAGCAACCCAACTCAGTTTGGGTTACTTCTGGAGAGGGCTTTGTGAAGCCGTGCGGCCTCAGGGAAAGGTTGAAATGCTTCAGACTGCCTCCTCCAGCACTTCCTTTTAGATTGCCTGATCATTCTGTTATATTCAGTTAATGAATGTATGACTCCCATTGACCACAGCGCTTGGCTGAGTTGAACAATCTCCTAACCTGGGTCCGTTTTTGATCGAGTTCATCATTCCATCAGGGAACCTTACGGGTAGACCTGTAATTTGGAATGAAAGAGCTCTTCTGGTATGCGGAGATGAGTACACTATTTAGTTGATATGCGGCAAGCTCTACATCGCAGGGGGATTCAAAACAGTGACTACTCTGACACTGAAAAGGACCAGTTTTTTGAACAATTTCCAAACGGTTTTTTTTCGGGGCACGTGGTTGCAGGCTGCAAAATTGAATCTGATGTGCATGTGATCTAACAAGGATTCCTCGCTTGATACATGCCATTCAGAGATGAATTCCGAAATTGGTCCACTGACAAGAGTGAGGTCAAGGTGGGTGATGAAGGTGGGTTTGCACCCTTTGTTGACGATGAATGAACACATTTTTGGACATTAAAAAGTCAAGAAGTTTCTTACCTCGTATGTTCACATCCGTACCACCTCACACAGTGTGGTGGGCATTAGTGTCACAATCGATAAATAAATTATTGTCGGTTGTTAGTTCTGCAGTAGTCAATCATGCTGGAGACTCTCGCAGGTGCAATAGAGTCATCGTCAGCCGGAAAGTAGGCAGAAGCAATGACTACTGCCGTACGCGGTAGACACGTTAACTAGAGCGACTGCTAAATCTCTGGAAATAAAGTTGGTTAGTGGTTAAAAATTGACATGATTGTCAACAACGAACGCCGCCCGAGGGCGGTCCACTGACCTGTCGTAAATCAACTTACCGTGATTAATGTTTAGTCCATGGCCACCCATGGTTCCTGTATCAGCGCTATCGAGACTGTGTTTGCGGTGATAGTCCAAGATGGCCGATGCTCCCTTGGCATGGTGCAGGTTCGCCTGGAGTACCTTGACAGTACTCAGTTATTGCTTAGGGAGCGGCTTTCTAGGCTGCTACGCTTACCTTGTCCAGACCGTTCACCCCGTGCGTCTTTGCCGCGCTTAGGGTCGCGGTGTTCGGAAACGCTTTTTCCGCGATGTTGAACCCTCGTCCACGGGTAATAAGCACGCCCTTGTTCCCTCTGAGGTGAAGGAGTATCACTCTCGCTGTGGTCAGTGCAATTTTGTAATCGTTTTTCCGGTCTATCGATCGTTAGCCCCGGAAAGGTGGGGGGTACGGCCTCTTGAATCGCGGTCGATGGGTGCGCCAGTCATCCGTCGGGAGCCGCTAGTTTGATTTGACTAGCATCCGTTGCTCGAGGTCTTGATGATGATGCTGTGCTTTCCTGAGCATTCGGAGCATGCTCGCGGCTGGTAGAGGGAACAGGGCTCCTGCTGGTAGTTGGGGCGGGCCCTCAGCTTGAGCTCGGAGTCGGGCCTTGGCAGCTGTTTTTATGGTATCGACTATCATAAGGTGACCTAGGAGAACTCGTAGCCGATGCTCCCATTCAACCGTTTCAGCTTCATGAAAGATGCCTCGTCGATTCTGAGCACGAAGTGGACTTTAGTTATTCCGATTGTGAACAATCAAGTTTTCAGTCGGTAGTCAGTTCTGGGCTTTGCTGGAAGCCAGAATGTCTTCGGTTTATTGCTCACCCACTCTGCAGTGGGAGAGTCCTTACAGGATAAAACTAACGATCCTGATCTTGAGACACATGATAGTAAGATAATTTGGTGCTCCCTGGTCAGCTGCAGTATGGCCTTCCGTATGTGGGCCATCTGATCATTTGAAAGAGGGTTCTCACAGTTAAGTGGGCAAAACCCCAGCTTTATGGATAAAACTTCCTGTCGAAACGTGGGGCTCTAGCCGCACCTGTGCATGTCGTCAACAGCTGCACGAACAGAGGAGACCCTGGAGTTTTCAGAGTCCCCACCATAGACATCCGAGTCAGTACAATAGGTAACCGTACCGGCGTCGACATGGCTGCTGCAGTCATACGACGAAATAGATGGAGACTGTCTCCTACTATCCGATGGAATGGCTGTACATTGCTGCACGCCACTAATATTAGTAGCCGTTTGCGCAGGGGATGTGTTCTCATCCAGGCCTGTTTTTACAGTCTACCCTGAAGAGTGTTGTAACATGGAAGTTACGGTGGTAGATGTGCTAGGTGCAACATCCGAAGGTTCTGTTTTTTTTGTTATTGTTTTTTTAGGGTTCCCACGAGTGTCCGGGAAAAACAGTCACCGACGACTTCACACAGTAGCGACCGGAAGGCTTGATTAAAACTGAAGGTTGACTGGTATTCAGTGTTCACATACTAGCGATCATGCATCCCTTGGCGTATGCTGTTCCACTTTGGAGGTAGGGTAGGTTTATTAGGAGATACCGCTCCCGCCTGACCAAATTTAACCTCACATTCCCAAAGTACGCCTCAGATTTGAACGCGCTCTCTGAAAATTATCAAGGGCTAAAAGCTCCCCAAAATTCATAAACCTGCTTCCGCTCACCACCATGAGGGGTTAAGGTCGCACTGCCAAGGGCAGGACAGTTGCGGACAGAAGAGCATCCACTCATCTGCCGGTCCCCCTGTGTACCTCTCGGCCGACGAGCAAAGGGTTAGCTGGAATCTGCCTGAGTTTTCGGTCTCTCAAATCTTAGGAACTCTGGACGGGATTCAAATTATTTAAAATGTATCATATCAGTATAAGCATTCTTCCTTATTAAATAATATCGATGCATCCCATGAACCTTTTATTATTATTTTTTACTTTTTTATACAGTGCTCTGCATCGATGGAACCTGCAGATCAACCAGCAAAGGACGTATTTTACCAGCGATTTGGGGAACTTCACAAACATTTAAATTATAATACATAGTTGCGTTTTTAGGGTTTTTTAGAAAAAATTTTTTTTTCAAAAAACCCTTATGAAATCGATTTTGTCCGTCCGTCCGTCCGTCTGTTCACTAAATAACTCGCGAACGGCTGAACCGATTGTCATGAAATTTGGTAGGAATGTGAAGAATGGTTACAGTCTTTGGCACATATACCTTAGAAGTTGGTATGAAGAAGATAACAGGGTGTCCCGAATGTTTGAAAAAAGTAAATTTTTTTAGTTTTTATCGGAGATTGACATATGGGTATTTAAATCAAAGAACTAAACATCAGTTAAAATTTTCCAGTTTCGAGTAACGGTAAAAAAGTTATTGGCGTTCAAAGTTAAACTTCCTTTTCGACATCCGTTTTTCTAAACCGTTATAGGGATCGATATGAAACTTTGCACAAAGATTGGTCAGTATGGCTTTATATACGTTAAATATTAAAACTGTTGACTTTTGCTAAGGAAAAGTAAATAACAGTAAATTTGTAAAATTTAAATTTAATCGTGTGTAGCCTTTTAGGATTCCAAATATGAAAATTCTGCTAAGGGTTTTTAGAAAATTACATAGGGAATATGTCTACGAATTTTCATTCGAATATCTGTATCCAAACCGGAAATATAGCCAAGTTAGTATTTAGTAAGGGCCTTTCACAATGCAAGGGAAGCCTCTTAAGCATTTCTTCAATGCATATCTTTTAACTAGTTGAAACAATGAACATGAAATTTGGTGGAAATGCATAGAATGGTAATAGTGTTTCCCACAAATATTTTTGAAGTTTGTAGGACCAAGTTAACAGGGTGTCCCGGAAAAACTGCAAAAGTATACTTGTTCAATACTCATTGGAAAGCTTGCATGGGCTCTTATGTCAGGGGACACAATGGAATCATTTCATATAAGTTGCTTTTCCTTGATTAAAAAAAGAGTAACAGTAGTTTTACAGCCAATAATTTAGTTTATATATAAAGCCAAGCCGGCCTTACGTTTGCCTGAGTTTCTTTTTGCTCAAAGGCCATCAGAAATCTTAAATCGAAAAATGCCTGTAGATTTGCCTTGGAGTACCTACTTTTATACAAACTGGGTAAATAGTAAATCTATTTTTGGATTGGTCTGATTAAAGGTGGAACAGAATGAAAGGCGCTAGCCTTTCATTCTGGAACGCGTTTATTTAGACCAATCCAAAAATAGATTTACAGGAAGCATTCGGCTATGTGAAGTTAGCCAGTCATGTTTTTGAAATTAGGTCCTTTTGCTCGGTGAACCGTTTGTTCTACAGCGGCTACGTTTGTTCTTGATTGTTAACCAATTAATATCGTTTGTGCTTCTCTAATTATTTAATTATAGCAACTTGAAAATTGTGAGTGTGAACTTTGCCAGTCATTTTTAAATATGGGTCGGAAAGGTATAGGTTTGGTATCAATCGAAAGCCAGACGTTTGTTCATTTTGTAGGGCGTTTGTTCATCCTGGAAACTGAAGGATACAGGAATTATAAAGGAAAAAGAGACTAGTTGTGACGTCATCTTCACTCAACCAACGCCATCTACTCAGCTCAGCTGTACGATGATGGTGTGGATCTTGCATAAATTGTTCGCGGGACACGGGTTGCCCGTACAGCTGAGCTGAGTAGATGGCGTTGGTTGAGTGAAGATGACGTCACAACTAATCCCTTTTTCCTTAATAATTCCTGTATCCTTCCGTTTCCAGGATGAACAAACGCCCTACAAAATGAACAAACGTCTGGCTTTCGATTGATACCAAACCTATACCTTTCCGACCCATATTTAAAAATGACTGGCTAAGTTCACACTCACAATTTTCAAGTTGCTATAATTAAATAATTAGAGAAGCACAAACGATATTAATTGGTTAACAATCAAGAACAAACGTAGCCGCTGTAGAACAAACGGTTCACCGAGCAAAAGGACCTAATTTCAAAAACATGACTGGCTAACTTCACACAGCCACTTTGGTCAGAGTACGTACCCTCGATACATTACTGGGTTTATCTAGGTTATGTTGTTATTGTAACCCCATGTAGTTACCCTAAACTAACCTACACCCGAGCACAATAAAACACGCCTTAAGATGATTTAGATATATTTTACAGCCAACAAATTTACCTAAAAAATAAAACTAGCGGCACTAAAATCGAATAAGTTTTCACAGAACTTCAAAGTCAAATTTTTGTGATTTGACCCAAAATCAAAATGTTTTTCCATCTCAATTTTCTCCAACTTCTGCCAAGGTGAGGTGCTCGTACGATTCTTTTGCAAATTGGCGCATAGTCTAACGATTATTTCTTTCTTACATCATTTTATTCTATAGCTTCGTTATTTCTAACAGTTTTAATGCCTTAAGTGCAAAAAACTAGGGTTAATTTTAGCTCGATTTCGACATACTTTGAATAGATTCTACCAATTGCAGATCCTTAGGAGCAGTGTGAATTGAATTGTATTGAATTTGAGGTAAAATTAACCCTAGTTTTCTACACTTAACGTATAAAAACTGTTAGAAATAATGGAGCTAGAATAAAATGATGTAAGAAATAAATGATCGTTAGACTATGCGCCAATTTTTAAAAGAATCGTACAAGCACCTCTCCTTGGCAAAAGTTGGCGAAAATTGAGATGAAAAAATACATTGTTTTTGGGTCAAATCACACAAATTTGATTTTGAAGCTCTGTAAAAACCGAACTTCTTATCGGATTTTAGTCTAGGTAGTTGTATTTTATAGGTAAATTTATTAGCTATAACAATAATTTTGTGTGACTATTCTAGCTTTGGAGATATTGATCTTTAAGTCGTGCAAGAAAATGATTTTTTCAAAAATCTTCAAATGCCTGTGGCAGCTAAAGGGTTAAGCTATGGGGGTATGCTCCATACAACTTTTTTGCTGGAAATCATATGAGGAATCACGATCCGGTGAGTTTATGCGGCAGTTTCCTGACACCCTGTATATACAGGGTTATTGGTTAAGTCGACCTATTCCCTGCAACAGGTTATAATAGGGTCAAAATGGAAAAAAAATAGGCCATAAATGTTAGGCCGATTTTCAATGGTCACTGGGATACATATATATGAATTTCTAGGTTTAACCTAGAATTTTTATTTAAAATTAAAAATTTCGAATTGTGATGGGTTTTTGAAATTTTAAATGATTAAGAAATGTCTGCTATAGTGTTGACTAAAATACAAAAATAAGTTTAAGCCCATTACCTTAGTAGTTTTTTTAATTCTTACTTTAAATGGCAAAATTCTAGGTTATTTCAAAAAAAACCTAAAAATTCATATATCTCAGTGTCCATTGAAAATCGGCCTAACATTTATGGCCTCATTTTGTTGCATTTTGACCCTATTATAACGTGTTGCAGGGAATAGGTCGACTTAACCAATAACCCCGTATAGAAGAAAGTCGTGTTAGTTACACCATTTATAACTCGAGAACGGCTGGACAGATTTTCATGATTTTGGGTTTGTTGGATTAGGCGCTGGCCAGAATAGCATAATAACTATTGAAACATGCAAAAAATTCACAATGAGCCGACATTTACAATGGGTTCTTTTACACCTATCTCTGCGTCTATTTCTTTAACATATGAGCGGATTTCAGTAAAATTCTTTCAAAGGATTGGTCTCTAACCTAAGTAACAGGACAACTATCGAGAACAATTATATGAACAATATGAACAATTCCCAATGGGGCACAATTATGAAGACAATTCTTTTTCTTATACTTCTTCATGTCTTTCTTGAACGAATTACAGGATTTCAGTAAGCTGACCCCACCATATGGGTCTACACGAGGCTCCGACCAGAATAGCTATACTGCTATTGAAGTAAACAGAAAATTCACAACGAGCTACCCAGTGGCGGCTCGTATACAATAATGTTGGGGGTTCATAAAAAAGAAAACTAAATATATACGACATCAACCTCTCAAAATGTATTTTGACTAATACCTAAGACTAACTACTTTGAATTTAAATTACTTTATTTAATGTCAAAGTATAGTCCACAGATTTTAAAACTAAAGAATTACTTCAATTTTCACATAACAAGAAAAACCACAAAATTTTACGAATACGCAGCACACCAACATTTATTTTTTATCATTAACTTGGCATTGAATTTTTCCACAAATTGCTTTTCCATCGTAAAGTTCAGACAAGGCAACCTCCTAAAACATTTAGCTGTAATTTTTTATCCTTAGAAAAGTTCTTGTCAAACAATTTCTAAAGTTAAACCTAAAATCTCTACTCATTTTTATATCCTTTCATTGAAAATACTCACCCAAAATACATTCGGTTCATCACCAAGTTTTGTGCTGTGCACAACCTATTTGTGCACAAATTCTAGTGTAAATTTTGCACTATCTCCTCGCCCCGGGAACCCGTCACATATCTGATTTTCGAGCGAGTGCACCAGTTCATATGACTGTGCTCTGTGCACTGTGGGTGCTAGATGTTGGTCGCTGGTCGAGACATAGATTCAATGGGCATATCGTACGCTTAGAGTATGTTGCGTCGGGCGGTTTTTGTTCTGTTTTGTAAAGTACATAATGTATTTGATTTAGCGAAGATATTTAGCACATTATTATGGTTGTTTTATCAGGGGGTGCACGTGCACATGTGCACATATGGGCGAGCCGCCACTGGAGCTACCATTCACAATGAGTTTTTCTTCCACATATTTTTTTATATTTTTTGAACTTCTTAGCGGATTTTCGGAAGATTTTCCTGCCGAATTGATCCTTTCCCTGAATATCAAAATAATATTGAAACATGCAAAAAAAATCACTATGTGCAAAATTATAAAGATTTATTTTTCGTATATTTCTTTCCGTATTTCTTGAAGGAATTACCAGATTCTAGTCAAAAGATTCCAGCGGATTGATGAACACCCAGAATAACTGTTGAAATATGCGATAAATCACAAAGAATAATTATTAAAACAGTTCTCCTTTTCAAATACTTTTGTCTATATCTCCAAAGTCAGATATACGGAACGGATGTTCCGAAGGAAGCTCTTTTCCTATCCCTTGGCCACTTTGAACGGATTAGGGGGTTTTAGTAAATTTGCTGCACCGTATTTGAGTATGTACCGAATACGATTAGAGGTATAGCAAGTTCGGATAAATTGGGAAGAACATGTTGATCAAAGTGATTTTTCCCATTTCTTAAAAAAAAACTAAGTCATGCTACAATAGGAACCGTGGTCGTTAAAGGGTTAATAATTTTATGATTTTTGTTTGAACCCTGCTTCGCAATTCATAATGAGTTCTTCTATCTGAATTGCTTGAATATGCTAGCGGATTTTCCCGAATAGCAGAATAAGTGTTGAAAACTAAAAATTCACAATAAACAAAATTATGAAGACTGTCCATTTTCACATAATTTTGTTCTGTATTTCTTGAACGAATTGCAGTATTTCAGTAAATTGATTCCACCGGATTTGTCTACAACCAGAACGTCTTAATTGAAATAGGCAAAACATTCATATACGATAAGCAAAATTATAAAAACAGTTTTTTCTTCAAAGACTTTTGTCTCCTGAGCAAATTCAATATTGAGTAAATTAGCACAGATAATCCTGGCTGGAAGGACCGCGACGACTCCTGATGACTAGTGACGGTGACGTGACATTCGTGCGCAGTGATTTTAGATAAGTATGCTCGTACTATTTCTGATGGGTGAATTCTTTGTGTTTCTTTTTCTCGTTTCAGGTCCAAACATGAATTTTACGTAATGATGATTCTTAAAGATTTTCTGTCTTCTGTCTACTTTTAAAAATGGAGAGGCCACCTCCGTAACATTTCTTCACTCCTTGAAGTGTAATGATGTAGATGATGATGATGATGTAATGAGAGATGATGTAACCTCTTGCTACAAAATCCGTTATGTGCCATGTCTTCCCAATTAAAACGAAAACAGTTTATAATCAGGATATTCCAGAGAAATTTTTACTGCATTAGAAGTGGTTACATCAACTTTTAAATACATAAGCAACCCAGCTTAACACTATTAGGGAACTCTGTCCTGTATTGAGATCTATGATAATCCAGCAAGTGCTCATTAAAATTATTGACCAGGATAATCTACCCAATGAAAAAGAAAATCTAAAAAGGAAATGCAAATAACCGCAAAATACACTGGATATGCGACTTTTTTCGGGACCAAAATATTTTCTATGGTAACTTGATCGAAGCTACAAGATGACATTTCTCATACGAATTTTATATGGAAAATTAATAAATAAACAAAATCATGCACATGCGTAGCTTAGTGCTGTAACTTCGTAGTAGGGGCGTTGGAAAAATGGAGGCAATGAGTACGAAATTTCAAAATTAATATAGCTTGAAATTAATTAATCAACAACGTTACTGTTGCATAACTTTATACCAACAGCATCACAATTTACACTATTGCAAAAAGTACATTTAAATGGGATTGCAAAGCGTTGCGTGGTATAAATTCGTTTAAACACAAAATTTTAAATACTGTGTGTTCCAGGGCATTGCGGTTGAATACTCCAACCAATGAAAAAGCCAAAAAGTATTAAACTATACCAGCCCCAAACACGAAATTTCCTACGCCACTGCTAGCTATAAAAAAAAATCAAATTGTCCCCTTTATTTTCAGATTTTTCGTTTCCTTCTTTTTCTTCTTCATTGAGTCTACCAATAGAACACTTAATTACGTTACTTCCAGCATAGGAGAAATTTCATAGGATTGTCCTGATAATAAACTGCTTCCATTTTATACAGAAGATAGGACATATAACGGATTTTGAGGCAAGATATTGCATAATCTCTCCCCAGTCGTGGTATTTAAAGTTGGTTCCAATGTTAAAAATGTTAGAGAGGGGGCCTTCCATTGATCGAAATTAGACAGGGAACCTTAGAGAAACATTATTACGTAAAATTTATAAAAAAAACTTAGAGAAACATTATTACGTAAAATTTATAAAAAACAAGATTTCAGAGAGTTTTCTATGTAAATGCAGCGATTACCGATGCTAAGAAGTCAACATGTAAAAAACGAAAAACTTCTAAAATGATTTCGTGAAAAACAAACAAAACAATCTCTCAGAATGTATATTATTCGAAAAGAATCTCTTCCGTTACTAATTTCCTCAATCTCCACTTGTGAATCAGTTTTTGCCATAATAATTGCAAGTACGGCTATAGTTATGACGGACCGAAAGTTTAATTTTTCATTTATAGAAAAAACAAAAAAAAAACAATACAACACATACACATCTGTCAAAATCCGTCGTGCACCACAATTCCGATACGTCGCCAAAAAACTTCTTAAAACAGCTGTTGTCTTTGTGCTTCAAATCCAAAACTCCTGTCAAACGCTTTAGCTAGACATAAGCCGGGTTTCTGATAGCTCTTATTCAGTACCTGTCGGCTGATTAGTCTTATCGCGTAGAGAAGACACAAACCATATTCAGAAAGCTTTTCCATTTTATTGAATGGAATTTTCGTTTATTTTGCATAGCTACGCCATATTTTGCTTGGTTAAGCCATCATCTTAGATTGAGAAAATCATTGCGCACTTTCATCCAACAGCGTAAATAAGCAAAAGATAACATAACTATGCAAAACTAACAAAAAATCAATTCAATATAATGGAGAAGCTTTTCAAATATTGTGTGTGTCTTCTCTAGGCGATAAGACTAACCATTCTATAAGATCTACGAGAGAATGGGCCATAGTGTTGCTGTGCAAGTGAAGTTTCGTATAAATCCTCAAACTGTGTCACATTAAGAAAAGACAAAGAAACTTGCTAGACTGTGTTTGATTGTGTGTGTGTGACTCCATCGTGATTCTTCATTGCTGAACTTTTATCACACATAAATAAACTGTGTCCATTCACAATCAATTTCTGTTAGTGCGGTTTGAATATTGAACTTTTAATATTGCCTGATTGCATACTTTTTGGCGCATGAAGAAAATATTGTGGACTTTATTGCAACTTTTTGCTTATGGTGTAGAGCAGTACATAATCATTGTAATCGTTTGCGGTCTAACCATTTAATCTTGTGAAATTTATTTGATCATATATCGAAAAATGAGTATCTGCGCAGCTTCATCATGCTTGGATAAGGCTACAAAAACCCCATTCATTACTTGTTCTGGATTTTGTGGCTCTGCATTTCACAGTAAATGTGCTATGCTACCTGACTCAGTTGGTGATTTACTGCGTAATGCTGATTCTGGTCTCTACTGGTTTTGCACCAACTGTCGTTTCGCATCTATGGACAAATGCGTCTCTAAGCTATTGGCTGCAAAGAAGCTGCTTGAGTGTATGTACGAGAATGAGCCTGCTGTACAAGGTAAACCGAATACAACATTACATGTTACGCCACATCTAGCTGGCCCAGCTATAGTTCCTCCATCGAACGCTATTGCGAAGGCGTCTGGAGTAACAACACGTTTACGTCAGAATCAGCAACAAAAAGCGTTGAAGAAGTCCGAACAAACTCAACAAACTTCGCATGTTCATTCACTTCAACTAGATGTTTCGAACAATCTGCATCTACCTCGGATAACAACACCGTGTTCATCTCCAAACCTGCAAGTTATCCAATCGCCTACGTTGTCGCTGCTGCCTGAGTCTCCGGGTTGCGTACCTCCATCACAACTTTCGGGCCAGCAGCCATCTTCATCTTCACTTAATACCTCATCGATCGATCTTATTCGTCCGTCAACGGCACCTGTAAGTAACCTAAGAGTTTGCTGTCCTCCTAAGCAGCTGTTTATCACAAGACTCGCTTATGATACGACGGAGGACGAAATAAGACGATATATAGTCGACAAGCTTGGATTCGTTCCTGCATTACTGACTTGTCGTAAACTTACAAAGGACAACCTTCCCAATCGAGTTCTTTCGTCTTTTAAAATCGTGGTTCCCAATGAACTTGATGTTATCTTCGCGGATTCTTTTTGGCCAACCGGCATTTTTATGGAGGAGTTTACTAAAAATTTTCATCGTCCCAATTCAAGAAAAATTCGAAAATAATGAATTTTAACCAAACTCCAATGTTTCAATATTTCGGTGCTAACATCAAATCACGACTTTATATGTTTGACTGAAACCTGGTTATGCGATTCTGTTCACAACGGTGAACTATTGGAAGGATACACTATTTTCCGTTGTGATCGTAATTTGTCTTTATCGGGCAAACAGCGTGGGGGTGGTTCTCTCATTGCTATTCGTAAAACTATTGAATGCTCTTTAATTTCTACCACTGAATGTGACACTTTCGACTGTGTATCGGTTATTATTCCCTCTCTTACATCTTCGCTCCTGATTTTCCTGTTGCATGTAATTCCTCACTTACTATTTTTGAAGACCTATTTAAATATCTTTCTAATATCATAAACATCACCTATCCAAATGCATCCTCGATTATATGTGGTGATTTTAACATGCCTAGCATAGGTTGGCCTAACTTACCTGGGCTCCCCTTGGAACCTACTGTTTCATAATAATAGTGATGGTTGTATTACCTCATAGATCCAACTGTTTCGATCCCGGCAATACAACACTTGGAAGTTGTTTATATAAACTTTTACCACATAATCTACTGTTTCATCTTCGCAGTTTCTTTCGGTAAATGAATTCATGCAAGTTTGTGATTTACAACAGTTTAACATTACAAATAATTGTATTGGACGTAGGCTTGACTTGGTTCTTAGTAATATCTCGGAGCACTGTCTTAATTGTGTAAGAGCGCCCATAGATCATGTGACTATTGATCCTTACCACCCCGCCCTATCTGTCGATATTAACATCCAGTTTGATCGTCCTCGATGCGCTGAGGGCCATACTTACATCAATTTCAGGAAAGGTGACTACGACTCTATCAATCAAAAATTGATAGATACTGATTGGACACATCTACTTAATGGACTTAGCTGTGATGCAGCTGTCAACAAGTTTTACAGTGTACTCTATAATATAATCTATGAGTTTGTACCTATATGTTCGCAAATGCGTAAACAATGTCCAGTTTGGTTTACACGTTCTATCCGTAGTCTACTTCGAAAGAAAAACGATATCCGTGTTCGGTACAAACGGTTTAAACGCCCTGCAGATCTTTTACGTTTTAAGTCACTTCGGAAAAAGGCTAAATCTTTAATTCGTGCTTCTGGATCTGCGTACATTGCTAGTATTGAGAATAGTGTCGCTAACCACGAAAGTAAGTTATTTTGGTCTTATGTGAAGAAAATTAGATCTTCCCCTGCATTTCCAGCGAAGCTTTTTTGGGATGCTAAAGTTGCTAACACCCCAACAGAAATGAACGAGCTTTTCGCATCTTATTTTGCTAGCACCTTTATTAAATCTGACTCTACTGTTTCTTTCCGTACACTGTCTGCAGATTCTGACTCTGTTCCATCGATTAGTTCTTCATATATCGAACTTTTAATTTCTTTGCTTAAAGCTACTACTTCTCGGGGTCCGGATGGAATACCGAATTTGTTTCTAAAAAGAACCTCTAACTCTATTGGTCTTCCGCTTTCCATTATCTTTTATAAAAGCATCGTAGAAGGCATATTTCCTTCTCAGTGGAAATGCTCTCACGTTGTTCCGATCCCTAAGAAGGGAGTCACTACCTGTGTGTCTAACTATCGTCCTGTGTCTCTATTGTCATCCTGTTCTAAAGTTTTTGAAAAGATAGTATCCATCTACATTCAAGTCAACTTTGGTCACCTAATATGTCCCAATCAACACGGTTTTCAGAACAAGAAATCTACTGTAACAAACCTCGTGGAAATCGTCAATTTTATAACAAAATCATTAAATAAACATCTTGATGTAGGTACACGTAATCTACACTGACTTCTCTAAAGCCTTTGACTCTGTTGACCACGGCATTCTTTTGAACAAATTGTTATCTCTTAGTTTCCCTGAAAGACTTCTATCTTGGATTTCATCCTACTTGTCTGACAGATCGTCGAGCGTAATTTATAACAAAATCGTCTCTTCGTCCTTTTGTCCTACGCCTGGTGTGCCTCAAGGCTCAATTCTGGGACCTTACTCTCTTACTTACTCTTACTCTCATTTTTTATAAACGAGCTTCCCTCGCTACTAAATAATGGGTCCTTATTGTATGCTGATGATTGTAATATCTTCAAGCCAGTATCATGTGTAGTAGATTGTGTGTCCTTACAAAAGGATTTGGATGTCGTGGCATCGTGGTGTTCTTCTAATAGGTTACTGTTGAATGTGGCCAAATGTTCCCTGATCATCTATTCCCTAAAATCAGATCCCGTTTGCTTTAGATATAGCGTACATTCGCTACCGCTTAAGTGTGTGAACTCTGGCAAAGATCTTGGAGTTACCTTTGATTCGAAGCTTAAGCAGAGCACTATTCTGATGTAATAAGCAGGGCATCAAAGCTCGCTGGCTTTATCATTAGGTGCTCAAGTGATTTTCGCTCGATGTCAACCCTTGTAAATTTGTTCATCGAATTCGTTCGTAGTATTTTAGAATATGCTTCGGTAGTGTGGTCGCCGTGTGGCCGCCATGGTTACACTAATGCGATAGAGCGTGTTCAAAGGAGATTTACCAAGTCCCTACTTTTTAAATTTAATTTGCCATATGTCTCATATAATGATCGCCTTAACTTGTTTAATATGCAGTCCTTACAGGAGCGAAGAATAATTCTTGATGAATGCTTTCTTTATAAAGTTTGTTGTGCTCTACTCTGTACCTCGTTAGTATCTGACATTCAATGGAGAAATCCCATATATAACACCAGATCAAACTCTATATTTGACCCTCCAACAGCTGACCTATCATTGTACTTCAATTCCCCGCTGCTTAGGTTAATGAGAAATTTTGATTTGTTTGAGATTGGTCCTCTATCCTCTTCTATCTCTCTTCAACATTTAAAAGAATTCTGCTTTCTAAAATCTCAAACTCTGCATTATTGTATGAATTTTAGCTATACTCATTGGATGATAATCGTTTGTTTATTTAAATTTTATATTGTTATTTATATTTTGAATATTTTTTGTTATTATTTGCCTCTACCTTCTTAAATTAATGTGATTATGTTATTTTCTCTCTTCTTATTTCTAATACCATTTTATATATTATTACTGTATTATTGGGACGATATCCTGTTCAGTACTATAAATAAATAAATTATTAAATATGTAAATACATAAATAAATAAATAAATAGAGAAATAACGGTTTGGAATAAAAGAAAACTTTTTTTGAAATTATTTGTCTTTTAAATATCCCTTTTGTTTATATAGGTAATGGAATAGCTGTGCTCTCTTTAAATTTCAAAGAATCAGACTGTCTTATGGTGCGGCTATTGCTATGACAGGCAGTGTATGTACCAACACATATTAAAATTTAGATTACATTAAAATTATCATCCAAAAAATCTTGAGGAAAACGCTAAATTAAAAGAAAGATTTGTACCATTGTATTATCACCGTGTTGATTAAACTCATCAGATTTGAACATAAATAATTCTGTTTGTTTGCATCGTGTATCTAAAGAACAAAGTAAAAGCGCTAGAGATGAGCCAGCAAATTTTAAATGTAAATCTGATAGAATTCAGTTTTCACTTACAAAATGGCCAGGAGTACGGGCGATGTCGTTGCTGGTGAGCTGAGAGTAACCATATCCTTTCGTGTCTTCTTCATTATTTAATTTTCAATTTATACAGCTCCCAAATTTGGTGCACGCCATCAACAATGTGTTCTGCTATTTTGCTGCCAATTCGTCATGTACGCGCTGCTGATGAATGTACCACTGGCTATTGTAGCAATGACGGATACCCGAAGAAGGACCAATTCTACCATTCAGGTTGTTCTAATATTCTACACTATTGGTGTATGATGAGCCTATGAGATCTTCCTAATTAATTTCCGCTTTCAGATTTTCGACTGGGATGAACAAGTACGATCGACAATTCTCAGCAGTTTCTTTTGGGGCTACATAACGTCCCAAGTAGCCTTCGGAGCCCTCGTGATTCGTTTCGGCAGTAAGCTAGTTCTACTAACCAGTGTCGGTATGAATTCATTGTTGAATCTCGCCATTCCGCCCGTGACTCTTTGGGGTGGATCATCTGGCCTGCTAGCTGTTCGAATCGCCCAGGGAGTTTTTCAAGGTGCCCTTTTCCCGGCAACTCATAATCTCGTCGCCAGCTGGGCACCGATCAATGAACGTTCACGACTCAGCATTTTTATATATCCCGGAGCGCAGATCGGAACTGTAGTGGCTCTCACGACTGGCGGATATGTTGCTTCCTCGCAACTAGGATGGCCCGGAATTTTCTACATATGGGGATCGATTGGTGTGGCATGGTGCGTTATGTGGTGGTGCTTTGGAGCCAATAGTCCGAGTGAACACAAACATATCTCATCAGTGGAGCGAGACTACATTTTGGGATCGCAATCGGAGCACGGCAAGCAAATGCCAGTACCGTGGAACAGGATATTTACGTCTCGGCCATTTTATGCTCTGGTCATAACACACTTTTGTAGTGCCTATTGCTTTTGGACTATTACGACAATGACTCCGAGCTACATGAAAGGAGTTTTCGGTGTTGATATCCAGCAAAATGCTTTGCTTTCCTCTCTGCCACCAATTTCAATGTTTGTCATGAGTCACGTTTTCGGTGCTATGGGACGATATTTTATGGAACATTTGAAATTTTCTTTGCGTGTTATACGGATTCTATTCAATGCGATTGGTCTGCTTTTGCCGGGATTCGCCATTTTTGCGCTTCAATTCGTCCATGAGGGTCAGGCTACCATTGCCATAGCACTATTAACGATCGCATCAGGATGTGGTGCGGCTGTGTTTTTAGGATACTATGTGAATCACATTGATCTGTGTCCAACTCATGCAGGTTTTTTGATGGGCATCACCAATTCGGTTGCATCGATAAGTGGCATTTGTGCAACACTAGGAATTGGATGGTTTGTCACCGATGAGGTAAATTTGTTTTTATTTAATTATTTTTTGATAATGTTGAGTTAATTGTGTTGGTTTTTTTTTAGCAAAATGCAAGTCAATGGCAAAATATATTTTATATCGGCACCGGACTATTGACGTTTGGTACTATTATATTTGGAGTATTTGGACGTTTCGAAAATCAACATTGGGTTGATGAGCCGAGTGCGGATAACGCATCGTCAGTAGCAACTAGGCACAAAGACAGTATTCAATTATCGGTTAAATCCAAGTTTTGAAATAAATTTTTTTCAAATCAAATATTCAATGGATCAGATTAAAAATAAGCCCAAACAAAAAAAAATCACCTGTTCGAAATTCTGATGTTTTGAGATTTTCACAAACTGCTGCTTGAGTTGTGGAATAATAGAGCTCGAACTAAAAGAAACACGTCTGGCTACTTCGGCGATTCAACTCGAAAGAGGATCTGTCAAATTTATTTACAACTGTTTATATCAGTGGTGATAATATGATGGCTCTTTCACACTTTCAACTTCCTCTCAAAGCAAAATAAACAAGAAATCTTTTGTTTTAATCAGTCCTAACTAGACCAGGATTTTTTGAATATCCGGAGAACCGTTACGTTTTTGCGAAAAAGGTTTGCAGATTCCTTCGTTCCAGGCTAATATTAATGAAATGGAATCATCGAAATTTGGCGCTCAAATACTGAAATCGCGCCACCCTCTCCCCTGATTGGCTTCCAACCGTATCAACAAAATTGCTACTGGCACCTCTGGATAATTGGCCAAGAGAAAAATCATAACGGCAGCTCATTTTCTCATACTTTTGTCTTTACTTCCTGAACGAATTGGAATTAACCCCACCCACCAAATTATAACATTTAGAAGGGGGGGCGATACCTAAATATTCACCTTCGATTTTTCCACCTGAAATACGAACGGCTTCCGCCAATATCTTTTGATCGGCGGAAGGACTTCTACTTTCGATGGAAGAAATAAAATTTACTAAGATTATATGTGTTTTCAAGGCAGACCTTTTTCCTTCAGAAATTATTACTCCTGAACGGATAGCCAGATAAGCAAATTTTTGGAAAGTCTCTTTTTCTCATTCTTTGGCCTTATGCTTGATGCTTGATTTCAGCAATTTGAAACATATAAAATAGTGAACAAAATTTTGAAAACAGCTGCATTCCTAACTTTTTGGCGGAATGAGTGCAGTTTAGTGAATTTACCCCACCAGATCGGTCTCCAATATCACCTGAACGAATTATCGGATTTCAGTGAATTCGCTCCACCTTATTGCTCTCAACCCTAAATACCGAAATAAGTAGTATTTCAACATATGCAGAAAATTCACGGCGAGCAAAAATATAAAGCCAATTCTTTCTCACATTCTCACATTTTGCCTATTTCTACTGAACGGATTAGATGATTTCGGTAAATTTTACCCTATACCTCTCCTATCTCATTGGAAAGCAGAATTGCTGCTGAAAAATTGCAAAATTATTTCTATAACTTTGGCCTGTATCTCTTGAATGAATTTTCCGATTTCAGTAATCTCTGTCCCTTCCCCGAATTGATAACCACCCAAAATAGTAGCATAGCTTATGAAACATCTGGAAAATTGAACAATAGAATAGAATAGAAATATGAATTTGCCCTTACGTTTGCCTTTATTTCTTGATCGGATTACCGTATTTCAGAAAATTAGACTGAATCCACAGTTCTATTGCCTATATTCCTGGAACGGATTTCAGAAACCCTTTTCAATGGCTTACACATCCAATAACCCAATAGCACTTGACACATCTGGGAAATTATTAGGGTACTCCACTTTCCGCAATTCGTCTGTATCCTCTGAGCGAATTAGCGGATCTCAGTAATTCGGTCCGCCTTAAGCAGGAAAACCTCCCATTGCTATTGAAATATCTGCAAAATTGACCAAGAGAAAAAAGTGTTAATGCAGCTCATTTTGTCCTCCTTTTGGCAGATTAGTGAATTTAGCAACACATCTAAATAAGTTCTACCCTCAGTAGGAGACACATCAGAAAAATTGATCAGTATTTTTTTAATGCAGCTTATATTCTCCAGTTTCACAAAATTCCAATTTTCTCCTGTTTTTGCATATATGTATCTCTTAAACGTCAGATTTCAAACCAAAAAAAAAATCACTTCTCTCCCCTGAATGATTTCCAATCGTAGGAACAAAATAACTCTTGGCGCATCCTAGAAATTGAGTAGCAAAACTCCACCCTCCCCCCTCTCCCTCTAAAAGACTCACATCTAGAAAATTGGCCAGGAGAGAAAAAAAAAGGAGTCTGCTCTTTTCTCCCGTTTTGGAGGAGCCCTCCATCCTCAATAGTAGAATAGCTATTGAAACATTTGGAAAATCAGCCAAGAAAATATTATCAAGGCAGTTTATTTTCTGAAGCTTTTGTGTGAACTTAGCCCGCCATCTGTAAATATGATCGAATAGGTATAAATTTGGTATGTTCGTTGTTTTGTGCGTTTGTTCGTCCTGGAAACGCATGGATTCAGGAGTAGTTAAGGAAAAACAGAAGACGAGACACAAACCATTGCTTGTTTTTTATATTCAAAGCAGTTGAATTGGAATATTCAAACCAGTTGAATTGGGATATAAAAAAATGCAATGGTTTCCGTTTTTTCTTAATTACTCCTGAATCCTTGCGTTTCCAGGACGAACAAACGCACAAAACAACGAACAAACGTCTGGCTTTCGATTCGTACCAAATTTATACCTATTCGATCATATTTTTACAAATGGCGGGCTAAGTTCACACTCCTTATTTTAAAGTTGCTACTATTAAATAACACAGCGTGACAAATTTAAAAAAAAAAATAACCGTCATCTCCAATTTTTCTTTTTTTTTTTATTCTTATCTAATCCTTACTAAAACCTCATATTTACTTTTTCCCTTGACCCCCCAGTTTCAGAGATATGGAAAGATATTGATATTCCCAGAAAATAATACCTATAAAATAAAGTTCCAGTAAAAAAATCGGTTATTATTTATTAAATTTTTTTTGGTAAAACGGGCATAAAACAATATAATAAACATATTTAAATACTTAAAATTATATAAACTTAATTGTTAAACACATTTATTTTAAGGGAAAAATCTAAAAAATCTCTTATGTTTAGAATTGTCTTCTCGCTGTAAGCGCCAACAATAATCTCCTAACATCGCTGCATCCCAATGACCTTGAAAACGTTCCTCAAGCCTTTTTTTTGTCCTGACGAAACCGCTCACGTTGTTCATCCCTTACGGCTCCAAGCTTCTCAGGAAAGAAAGAGAAAAGGGAGTGAAGAAATTGCATTTTCAAACATGGGCGTAGCCAGGATTTCGGTCAGGGGGAGGCAAGCCCGAAATTTTTTCGACATCATGATTTTCTTAGAAGTTGAAATTGTCGGTCACGAAAATATTGTTAGGCAAATTTTAAAATAGTCTGGCCGGCCGGTGTAGTGGTCACTGCTCGCACCTTTGGTGCACAGATTCATTGTTTCGAGACTCACCGTGAACGAATTTAGTTTAGGGTGTTTTTCGAACTCACAACCCATGTGACGGAATATGATCTCTATGATAGGGATAAATAATTTTGCTGGGCGTGCTGTTGATCTCAACACCTCAACAAAAAAGTAGCTAAGATCTTGGAAATTGGATGTAACTTACATTATCTGTTATCCTGGTCCAAAGATGGACTGTTAGGCCTATTAGTTTTTTTTTGTAATTTTAGAGCCAAATTTTAACAAAGGACAGTAGTTAATCATTAGTTGATTTCAGATTGCAAAGTGTGGTGCAGACATTTTTTTTTTTGTTATGTTTTTTGGAGTGTTGAGTTCGAATCCAGAGCTTCCGTTGCGGAACAGGGTCAAAACCGCGAAAAAACACAATCTGAAATGATCTGAAATCTGAATTTTCCTATTTTTTTTTACTTATATGTAACTCCGAAAGTGTACATTTCTTTCGAAAACTTAGCCATGAAAATTCCAACACACCATTAAATATTCAAAATGCATCAAGTGGTACAGCTACAATTGAGAGTCATTTTTTGCAATTTTAACCCTGTTTTGCTACAAAATTTTTGGTGGGAAGTTACGGATTCAGGTACAGCACCCCAATATACATAATGTACAAGAAAAATGCAACTTTTGCGACAAAAATGAAAAACCGTTCAATCTCAAAATTTTTTAATACAAGCGTTGTATTGGGCGTTGTATTAGTCTGCGCGCGGCCTTAGACAGTGGTTTGTCTATATTCGGTGCTATTTTTGTCTCTCGGACTGCATATTCCTCTTGTGAGATATCGATGGCGGTAGGGAAGAAGTAGGTAAGTCCAAACAACAATTTTTTCAGGGCAGCGAATTTAAAGTTTACTTCCTTCTCCAAAATCATGGAATGGCTACATTAGTGTAATTTTTGGTGGAATAGTAAATTTTCATCCATATTTGCGTATATCATTAATTTTCGTTAAAATATGTATCATGGGAGGAAAAACTAGACTTACCTAATTATGCACCAGCTACTTACCTACTTATGCACAACACTTTAATGGTGATAAATAAAGTTAACATTTTTCATACTAATAATAATCATTTATTTTTACAAAAACCGTTAAGTAGGTAATATTCTAATGTTTTTTTCTAAATATATACATAAGTGACAAATTTCTCATAAAAAGTTTCGCATAAAAAGTTCTTGAAGCAACTTAATAATACAATTTTCGCTTTTGATCCTTAAATGTAACTTCCCATGTCAGTTTTTTTACTGCAAGAGGCAATTATAAAGCCGAACCTTGCCATTAGCTCAGTACCTACAGAAAATTCTACATGTTACATGAGGGATGAGTCAACTTTGGTAAGAAAAACTAAGGCAAATAGTTTTATGTCTTTCTTCGTTTACAAAACTTACCATCTAATGTTGAAGAAGTTCCTCTGGATCTACATTAACTTCAATCAAATCGGGATCTTTCGGGTCAGTGGTGTCCGTTTTCAAATTTTTATAGAACTCATGGAATGTACTATCAATAAGTGGAAGCAAGTCCATGATGTCCTTTTTTTTAGCTTCACTTATCGTCACTGGCCCAACTAATTGTAATTTCACGTGTTTATTAATTTTGCCCCTACCCCGGAACTTCATCGCATTGAACTCGTTGTTCGTATTTAAATTATTTTTGAAAAAAAAAATGCATTTCATTCTGCCTATATTGCAGCCATTGGATTGGCATCCAAATAAATTTCTGTCCGGACAGATCAATTTTTTGAATAAAAAATGGACCTCCTTTTTTCCCAAGAAGGGCGAAATCGTAAAAATTTTCTATTTCCATTTTCACTACAGTAAACGGATTTTTATTTCTAGCAATCCGAACTAATTGCAACCAATCATTTAAATGGTTAATTTTCATGTTAGTCGTTTTTTTTCTTTTTTCAATTATAGCATGATCACTATCACATTCCATATGAGTGTGGCCGCTTACCAAAAATTTATGGTTAATAATTTTAATATTTTTAATTTTTTGCAGTATATACAGAAACATTTGCGGAAGAATGGAGTTTTTGTTTTGTCCCCCGCATTGATCAGAATAGAAGGTCACTTCTTCAATATGTGATGGTAGATTTTGAAGATGTTTAAAGAGACAAGAAGCGATTTGATTTGCTCCTCTTCCTGATATTGACTCATCCCACATGTAGCATGTTGATTCGTCTGTGGCCAGATCATGAATGGTTAAATTAAAACTCCATAATTGCCTCTTGTAAAACGACACTGACGTCCGTAAATACGGTGTTGGCAGACATTGCTGCAAGTCAAATGCAAAAACTTTCTTTGCTTGGTTCGTTTTAGCATCCAACTTATCTATCCGCTTGGCTGCATAAGCTGCTTCAGCACGTATCTTTTTTTGGTTTTTTAAAACTTAAGTTCATCTGATGAAAGCATTGAGAGTAAAGGGAAAGTGAAACAGGGTTAGATTTACTTTCTTTGTATAAATTATACATCTTAGCAATATTTAAATCGGAGGATAAATATTTTTTCGATGAGTGTTCTCGGCAGTAATGACTCTCGTATGCGGGAAAAGATTCTATGTGTTGTCTTATTTCATTAACAACGGTGTCAGTGCGCTTATTTTTGGGAGGAGCAAGGCCACGGCGATCTAGGTGTACTATTCCGGACGAAGACATTTTTTTCTTTTTTAAAACAAGTTCGACAAAACCTTTTCTTTCTCCTAATGTTTTTACAAGGCAACACTTACATATATCAATTTGTTTACTATTTACAACAAGGTTATAGGAGCACGAACAAGTTCGCGTGATGGTGGGATTTAATCTCTGAGTTTTTTTATTTCTAATAGTTATCAGAGATGCCACATATGATGCTCTCCTATCCCGACTTCCTAAATTCCAGTACTCTTCGAAACAAACTCGTCTGTCTTCGTCGGGAATTCTTATGGAACATTTCATCCGACAGGTAGTTAATTCACCCATAGACCTTGAACGGACTGTTTTACCGGCAGAAGATAAATATTCTTTACCAATATTTCTTAATGTTTTCCTGCATCTTCTGGCCTCTCTCGTGGTGTTTTTCATCGGAATGCGCTGATGCTCTACTACGCTCTCACTGTGGACATCTTAAATGTAAAAAGAAAATATTGAGCACAGAAACCCAATATTTATTAAGTATTTTATACTTATAAACCAAAATAGCAAAATAAAAGCGTGTATCGCAGAAATACCTTGCACTCTTTGTTCATAACCTGCCAAAGGCGAGCTTCCGGAATCGGAAAATTCATAATCTGAAACCATTCTACCATCATCACTTAGTGACATCTTGAAAAGATATTTTTAAGTACACTACACACCAATAAACTAAAATTCGTTTAAATATTTACCTTGCTATATTCAATACAATATTCCAATTGCGATACAATTTTAAAAGCACACCAGAAAAAGAACAATGCAATCACTATACACTCAAACGGTAAATTTTGACAATTTCCGTTTCCGATAGCATGTTCCTTTTTTCACAATAATTATTAGAATTGTTGTGAACACAGAATAGCAGCAATAATCATAATAAAAATATTGTGAATGTTAAAATTTCGAATATGGAAAACGGCATACTCTGGCGTTTAGCTTACTGAGTACAGTATAGTCGAAAAAATATTTAACCCTCGATTAGAGTTATATGTATGCTATTAAACATATCGTTTGAAACAATTTAAATTAAAAATTGGACATGCCACTTATTCAATCATACCACATTCTATGATTTTTGTGATTCAAATAGTTTGACCAGTGTACCAAATAATCCAAAAAGCCTGTCGATTAAGATGAAGGCAGGCAATACTTCAGTAGATAATTTCAAATTTTATAGAAATATTAAACATATCTCATTATTAGAGAGTTTTAGCTTATCGTCTGAAATAAAACGACATAATTTGACATTCAATATAAAATATCGCTTGCTTTCCGTATACGAAACAAAATATCTTAATTGTACATGTCCCAAGTAGGCATGGGTGTATTTCCGTATATTTGATGTTCTGGAAACAGTCGAAATTGGCGAAATAATTTGTCGTTTTTTACACCTATGCCTACTTAGGACAAGCAAAATTAAGATATTTTGTTTCGTATACGGTAAGCAAGCGAATTTTTATATGGAATGTCAAATTATGTCGTTTTATTCCAAACGACTTGCTGAAACTCTCTATAATTTCTTTCTTACGATTTCGCAAAAAAAAATTATTAATATCATAGTAACATTAACGTATAAATTTATGAATTTATCATTAAATTGAACTCTGTGTATAAGTAGGTAACTAGCTGATATGCTCAACGGTCGTTGGGAATAACTAGGTAACTCGACTTATATAAAGTTGATCGTAACACGAGAAGTTACCTAAATATACACAATCGATTTGTACTGTTATGTCTTTGATTTGAGGCTCCTGATTTCATACACATATGTAATACGAATTCTCCTCTTCGAAAATGTATTTATCTCATTTTCGGAAAAATTGGACTTACCTACTTCTTCCCTGTGGCCATCCATATAAACTTCATTGCTGGTATGCAGTGGCGTAACGTTTATCAAATATATTGTGTTCGAGATCCAAATGGGGGCCCCTATACAATGTAATTTATAATTAACCAAAATTTTTGATACCACTATTTTTGCCCCATTACTACACGCTGCAAATTTTGAACTTTTAAGTAACTCCAGGACTTTATTTATAGGGGGATTCGAACTATCGACATGATTTACTAAAACCTCACGATTCAATCGAGTAAAAGGGTTTAAGTTAATTTATTTAGTTCAAATAGGCTATTAGGGACTGGCGAAACGCGAAAACTACAAAGAAATCTATTTTTATTTTGAAATCTCAAATCCTGTTGACTTTATCGTCCTAATTTTGTTGCACAATTTGACAGTACGGTAGAATCCATTTAACTCTAAATTTAAAAACGTGTTTTTTTGCAACAAAAAATGCGCAACTTATAAATCTAAAAATCTACGTTAAATTTTCTGTTCATAAAGAAGTGTAAAAAAAATCGAACTTACAGGTTGATACCGTGGAAAGATCGGATAAAAAAGCCGATTGTGAGGTAGACGGCCTTTACTGTAAACGTGGCGTTTTCAAAGATGTGTATTGCATAAACTCAGGCGGAGTTCACCACAATTTGGTTTGGAATTTTGGTTGAAATCGCGTTAAGAAATCGTTGAAAATATCTTGGCAATTCGCTTAACTTTTACGTCAAAGGTCATGGATTTTTTCCGTTGAATCGATTTAAAGTTTGGTACCAAAGCTGTTTGTTGATGGATGCAGCCATTACTTCTGTCAATGGGTGCTTCCATTTCTTCTTAAAATTTCATCAATTTTCAAAATGATCTTCATTTTATTAATTAATGCAAATTATAACGGGGCGGGTCCAGGACAGCACATTGAGATGACAAAGAAAACTAAAACTTTCAACTCAATACAATACGGGAAATTTTGTTTTCTAGAACATCATGGTAACTAAACTCAGAATTTTAAGATTAGCTTTAAAAGTTCTTGCAATTCTGTAAGTGTAAAATAACGTGAATACTAACCAATACTTAAGAAGAATGTATTTTCAGAATACTAACTAATAGTTAGGAAGAATGTTTTTTTCATGGATTCACTTTACTTACTATAGAGTGGAATAACTAAGTAGCACCAAAAATAGTATAGTGCTTCCAAAGTTCCAAAAGGCTTCAATGGTTCTTATTGCAACGGTGGAAACTCAGCTAGTAGGCTGGGGTTCTACGATTTTATATGAAATTTCGTGCTTTTGAAAACACTCTCAACCTTTAGTATCTACAAATTAGCAACTTATAAAAATTAATGACACACAAATAGTCTAAGAAAAATGGCATATTTGGTCGGCAAAAATCCTACATCGGAATTTTTTTTTGATTATGGTTGGGAATGGTCCCCAGATTATGGCATGAAAAGTCCCAACCGATCGGGGGTCCGCAACCTTAAAAAAAGGGGGAAAGGGGGGCATTTTTTCGGTTTTTTGCGATTATTTCAAAAACAGTAAGAGATACAGAAAAATGGTCTGAGTACGAAAAAAACTACATAAAATTATCTTTGCAATGATATATAACACATTAGAGTTCCAATGAATATTTCAGCGTTAGAATAGAACATAAATTAGAATATTTTCATTTTAGACCTTTTTTAAAAGCTCCATAACTTTTGAAAGAACGCTAGTTCAGCCGTAAAATTTCGTACACGTATTCACAACAAGTTTAAGATCATTTAAACGTAAACATTGAGTCGGTCTGGTCAAGGACCTCCATTATCCCCCCATTTAAATTTTCCAAAACGGCATATCCATAACTCCCCCCAAAATTGGTGCAGACTGCTAAATTTTGGTTTGTTGCGATTGGAGGTCATAGTCACCCCACCCACTAAAAATCAGCTCATTCGGATAAACACTAAGGGTATCTCCCATACAAAGTGACCCATCAGGAGTTTGTTCTACGTACTACTCATTTTATAAACTGTACGGCTGAACTAGCGTTCTTTCAAAAGTTATGGAGCTTTTAAAAAAGGTTGTTGCGAACCACGGCTATGCGTCGAGCCGCCGTCACTGCAACAAAGAAAAATAACCGAATGTGAGGTAGCCCGGTGGCAAGTGACCCGGCGAGGTCAGCGATTGGTCGTGAGGTTTGGGTTTCACATATCGGTTCTTGCTAAGCCACCTTCAAACTAACGGGGAAAACTACAAGGATCGGGAAATGAAAGGACATGTCCATCCTTCGGGACACGGTAGAAGCATTGAGTAAAAATAATTGTTATTCAATGCATTACAAAATGTGTTTATTGAATATAAAATGTAAATAAAAAAAAATTAAATAAAAATGTAATAAAGTGAGAATTCAAGCGTAAATAAATTAAGAAATAATTTCAATCAGATCGAATTCATTAATTTACCCAAACGTTGATTATTAAAAAAAATACTAATAAAGGAAAACTGAATTATACAACTTACTTTTCAGATGTTCGCTGCCGACGATCGATCGTGGTAGACGGATCCATGCTGAATGCTAATTCAATAATAAAAAAATATACAAAAAAAAAAAAATCACTTCCAATTACAAGAACTCAAAAATTTGGAATCCTCCGATTTTAGGCGCCTCTCGCTCGCTTTTTTTTTATGTCACGCATTCCATTTTTTTTTTATATCAATCAAGCTCCATGACACCGGCCAGGATGGGTACAGTTAAACCGGCCGTTAGAAAAATGCCACTTGCACGCATCGCAATTACAGTAGAGCGTCGATGAAACAAACTAATGTTATCGTATGTTCGATTGTTCATCAAATAAAATCGTTGCACTATGTTGCACGCAATTTAAACCAATATTGGATCTTTTATTTCCAGTTTTTTTCACTTTTGTTGTTTTTTTTTTAAGGGAACACCAAATTTATGTAAATTATTCACATCTGTCAGTTTTTATAATCGGCACCTTTTTAATGTAATTTATTACACCACTGGCTTTGTGAAAAACACACCAATTCTTTTTCAGTTTGCACAAACAAAAATGTTAAGCTTAATGGTCCGAATAACTGACTAGTCTTTCTATTTTTGGCGTCACAATAAAAAAAATTTTAAAGAAAAATAAAAATTATAAGAAAAAAACGGGGCTTACGCCCGAAGGCGATTCACCCGAGTCAGCGACTCTGCGCTTCAAATTCGACTGACCTCCTCTCCTCCAAATATTACTTTTTTTCCCGATACAATGCAAAAGTACATTAACCTTCGAAATCCGTTGTATTCAAAAAAAAAAAAAACACCCGCATACGCAGCATCAACTCAGCAATGCATTGTCGCCCCCCCGAACATACACAACCATGTACCAGCATTTGATAGTTGCATACATCACTCGTCGTCACTGCTCGCTACCATGCAACGCAAATCATATCCACAACGTTACATAGTTGAGATTTATTCTCTAGGTGTCACGTTCATCGTGCGTAATGTAATTGTTGTTGGTATGATTTGATGAACTCGAGCAATGATGACGACGGGTGATATATTGTGGTAGGTCAGTAAGATGGCAATGCAAAATTATGGTACATATTTGAATTGCCATAAAACTGTCCTGTGATTATCGAGCCGTGGTTCGTGACAAGGTATAAAATGAAAATATTCTAATTTATGTTCTATTCTAACGACGAAATATTCAATTGAACTCTAATGTGTTATATATCATTGCAAAGATAATTTTATGTAGTTTTTTTCGCTCTCAGACCATTTTTCTGTATCTCTTACTTTTGAAATAATCGCAAAAAACCGAAAAAATGCCCCCTTTTTTTTAAGGTTGCGGACCCCTGATCGGCTGGGACTTTCTATACCATCATATCGGGACCATCCCCAACCATAAAAATAAAATAAATAAATAACAGGCGCGACAATCCAACATTGGACTAAGACCGCAGGATGTGTTAGTGACATCCTATTTCCAAGAACTTATCTGCTTTTTGATGAGGTAATGAGATCAGCATTACGCTCAGCAGTGTTATTTATCCCCATAAATGGGTACTCGTTTAACATCCGAGTGAGATCATAGTCTGTCACAAGCTCGTGAGTTCGAAAAACACAATGGAACACGGTGAGATTCGAACTCATGAGCCTGTGCACCGAAGGTGCGCGCACTAACCGCTCGACCAGCCAGACTACCCCCAACCCCAACGACTATCCCCAACCATAATAAAAAAAAAATTCCGATGTAGGATTTTTGCCGTTCGATGGCCATTTTTTGGTCCAATTTCCTTAGACTAAAAAGGTGCAATCATTAGTTTATATGTATAAGGCCATCATCCCTATAGTAACTGGAACGCAGTTACTTAGCGCAATGACCTAGACATATACAAAACTTCATTGTCAAATCACAGGACAACATTTCCCACTCCTTGTCATTACGCGTGGGGGGGCCCGTGTTCGACCGCACACATGGAACACCGTATGTTACGCCACTGCTGGTATGATTTAGCTACAAAATTAATCTTGATTAAATAGCTTGAAAGACACGGAAATGTGAGATTCGTTCTTTACAAGGTCCATAACTGGGCAAAGCTGTACCATTTCTCACTAAAATCCCTTTCAGATGGGATGTTGATAAATTCCACTACCTTCTCGGAGCGACTTCATGTGACATAATACCCAAAACTATAACAAATAATTTAGTTTTTCGCGAGTGAAACATATATGTATATTGGGACGCAACCTCCGCACCCCCGTCAGTTACCAGTGGCCACTTACTGTTGTCCATTTGTACATTGGTCCATGTTGGAAACTATCACGGTCATGCATTCCGTGGAGCGCCAAAGCAGGCATCTGGTTAGTTTTCCAGACTACAGTCTCAGCATCAGAAAATTTTGCGTAGTGCTTGGAATAAAACTCGCATTTTTGCACCTTCAAACATTGTATAGTGCAGTGATTTTTTACTACATTGGCAAGGAATTTTTTACCATAATCACCGGCCAGGGGAAGCCGACCGCCTCTCCCTGCCCTCCCTGGCTACGCCGATGTTTTCAAAGACATTCTGCACCCCATCTCTTTTTATACGTCTAACATATTTGTTACTAAAAGTTCTGTGTTTTCGGCTTTGTGATTTCCTAAGAATCCTTTTATAACAGCTTTTAATGAAGTCCATGCGCACAGTCCTTTCTCACCTTAGGCGAATTAGGTGTGGTTTTCGTTGATCGCTTGATGAAGGAGAAGGAAAAAACAGTGTATCCTGATGGTCATTACTTTCATCACTGTGAGGAGGGCGAACAGTGCTGTTTACACTGTGAGGCACAGGTTTCGTGACAGAACTCACTATAGGGTACTCCACTTTATATTTATGCTTTTTCGTAGCACCCCGCAAATCGTACGCACAGAAATAGCAATCGTCGTGATGATTGCTAGGCTCGCTACAAAGTGCTAGAACCGCGAAAGGCATTTCTCGGTTTCCAGTTTTTTGAGAGTGCAGTGACATACAACACGATATACAAAAAAATCGGGTATCCAAGGCTTATCCTGACACACAACGCGGCCAAAACATTCGAAATATGGATCCCTTAATTTTTGTGTTAATTTTCTCTCTAGCGATTAAAAAATATATTTGCCACACACGTAGCAAAATTTATTTGGTGAATTTTTGCACAAGTTGCGAATACTTCTTTCAGAATCCATATTGTAAACCAATTAAAGTAAAACTATGTATTACAACACGTGCTATTTATACCATAACAATATCTTTTTAAGTTGTTTGTTTTTAAATTTTTGTACCTGACGGTTTTCGCACTTCAAGGGGTAATATAAGGATAATAAAAAAGGAATATGACAGGTAAAAACAAAAGGGATAATGTAAGGATAGTAAAAAACAGGTAAAAATATAATAAATATAAAAGTTACGTAAAGATGTGTAGCCGCGAAAAGATAAAAAATATGGTTTTTCACGGTTTTAAGTCCCAATAAAAGGGGAAAAAATAAAATAACCGAGCATATTATATTTATTTTCGGTGATTTTTATTGCCAAGTCCTTTTAAGGATACTGATAAGAAATTTACTTATTTCATTGCAAATTGCAGTAATTATATGAGGACCATTAAAAAATATTTCGGCGTGTAACTCGAAAACCTGAGGGTCAGGAAAAAAATTAATTGCACTTTTGTCATATGGGAACCAATAGCTAACCAAAATAGCATTCAGTTTTTTTGACGGTTTTTTTGGTGTCACGCAGTGTAATTAGAAACGAACAAACGAAAATAATTGACGAACATTCACGAACAAACGTAGCCGCCAGCGAACAAACGGTTACGAGCGTAATTTGAGAATGTGTGTGGGCAAACTTCACACAAGTGCCCCCATTTCGATCTCGAATACAAGAAAATTAGGAAACGTAACGCCACTGTACAAGTCTATCATTACAAGATATGATTCAACGTTTCTTTTCCACACAGCATAATTGTCTCGACCGCGAAATTTCTCAAAAGAAATGGAATGGGAATGGTTTGCCATTTTTAGGTCCAACGATAAATTCACACGTTACGTTCCTATATCGACTCCTTTCTGGTTCACTTTCCACGATTTTACTTCACACGAGGAAAATGTACTCTCGCGGCAAAAAAAACACGCCAAATATTGCCAAACGGGGATTATAAGTACAAAATAAATGTATCTAAATTCAGCCGAAAATGGCCCATATCCTGATTTTTTGTTTGTGAAAATTTCAAAACATCAAACGAGTGCATTTTTGTAATAACTCAATCGGTAAAATTATTATTATTGTGAATATCAGGTTTAATTATAAACGGTTGAATTTTGACCAGTAGAATTTTGTTTCACCGACTTTGCAATCGTACCAGAACCATCTTAAAATTCAATTAAAAGTACAAATATACTCCGAATAATTCGCGGCATTTCTTCAAATTTTCTCTATTAAAAGTCTCTAAAATGTACTAAAGATTATTTAATATGTTATGTAAATTAAAGACACACAGTATCGTACTACGACTACAGGAAATTAAAAACTAATAAGATTTATGACTAGAAAATAAATCGTGGTCTAAGAAAAAATACCATCAATAAATACAAAATGTTAATAACTGGGGAAATTTAAAAATATATAATCTTATGATTCCAATTATTTAAATTTCGAGCCTCATTCTACAATTCATGATATAATTGCCATGGGCATATAAAACAATATAAAAATAATAAAAAAAACATTTTGTATCGTATGTGGAATGCGTTTTAGTACAATTTTTATCTTATCTTGAGGAGGGGTTGGGTATTTATTCTAATATAATTTTGTTTTAGGTACTAGCTCTATTCTTACTTAAATTATATTTATTAGACAACGTAAAAAATTATGTTCTATTCTAAGCTATAAACATACATCCTAAGTTTGGTTCGTCTTTTCATTTTCCACCCTATTTGACATCTCGGTATCGGATTTCGAAGCGTGATAGTTCCACGATTGTACTTCAGTCTTGCCGAAAATGATGAACATTAAATTTCCAATCAGATACAATCCGGATGATATGAAGAATACAATTCGCCATTGCATAGGATCCTCCTAAAAGATATAAAAGAAAAATTAGATGAATGCCTGCCTAACAACAGTTTCATCGAAACTTACCTCATTTGTCACAATCGCTCCAACGGTCAATGGCGCTAGCAAACTTAAAATATTTGCACAACAATTGGTAATACCCATAAGTGTGCCGGCATAGTTTGGTGACAGATCAATATGATTTACTTGAAATCCTAAATACACGGCAGCATTCATCCCGACGGCTATCGTCAGCAAAACTATCGCCCAACTGATCGAATCCTTTGTCATATATCCCAATCCAATAAGTGCCAACATTGGTACCCAATGTCCAATACTATTGAAGAACATTCGACTGAAGTGCAACGAAAATCGATCCCATCTACTCAAAAGGCTAGCCAATGCGGCAAAAACGTAACACATAATCCACATAGCCAGATACGGTAGCGATGAATACAACGCATTGTCCTTGATATCTAGTCCCAGCACGCTGTTCATATATGTTGGAATTTCCGTAAGTAGCGTCCAGAATCCCCAGTTGTGTGTTGAATGGACCAAGACGAGCGACAGGAATGCCGGAGAAGTTAGAATCTTACGCCATGGTGTATTTAATGTTTTGTGATCATTTTCGTCGACATTCTCTTGTGACTTCTCAATCAAGTGGCGTTCCTGGGCCGATATGAAACGATTTTCGGACGGCGAGCTTGATGCAAAGAAAAGCCACAAGACTGACCATACGACACCCACAACTCCGGATATGTAGAAAATACTAGGCCAGCCCAACGATGATGATGCCATTTCTCCGCTAACGGCCAACATTATAACGGTACCAAATTGACTGCCGGCGTAGCATAATGTGGTAAGGCGACCACGTTCTTCCAGCGGCGCCCATCGCGAAAGGATATCGTGGGACGAAGGGAATACGACACCCTGTGATAGACCCTGGATGACACGGGCTGCAATTAAGGCATCCTGACCGCCAAACGATGCTATCCAGGGTGTGCCCACAGCAATTATGGAACAAATAAGAATTCCGAAAAATAGGAGGTATTTTGATCCGAATCGATGGGCTAGTTGTCCGGCAGGAACTTGTGTGACGACGTAGCCGAAGAAGAAACTACTCAATATCACAGATTTCTTATCCCAATGGTAAGTCTGAAATGATAAATACATATTTCAAGGTTTTGTAATATGCAACGTTAATTAAAAGGAGCACCTAAAACTAGTCCATGCATTTTCAAAAGCCATTTGTGAAGCAAAATGTATGCTAGAAATGTTCTCATTTAATTGTTTATTCGATACACATTAACGACGTAAATGATTTTTTTTTTTCACAGCAATTAAACTACAGACTCTGGTATAGTATAGTGATAGGATAGTTGTTAGGTAAAAAATGATTCCCACTAGAATTTTATCATAATTATACTAACAGCATGTACATAAGACTTCTTATCAGTTTGTCTGTTATCAATATATTCATAAAAATATAAAAGGGATAATACAAGCGAAAAGGGATAATACAAGCGAAAAACTCAACAGTTCTAGAATAGAATTTTATCCCTTTCTGAATATGTACATTATGAGTACTAAAAAACTTTTTTATAAAATAAAATAAAAATGCATTTAAGACACATAAGTACTAACTAAAGGTCGATCCACACTTTTGAGTTACAGTCGCAGTCATTTTCCATACAAATTGTCAGTGAATGATGACTAAAAAGTGTGAATTTACCTTAAAATTGAAAAAAAAATAAATCTACCTCAAAATCTGGATTTACACTTTTGTTTGTCATCGCAACAATTGCCACAGATAAATTTACACGCAATGCATACGCAACGGTCAATCCCATGAACAGAAGAACGCACTGTATATGACGTACACCAAACCATGGTACTGAAAAAGAGAAAAATTAATGGTTTTTTTCTAATTAAAATCATTAGAACAAAAATAAATTACATGACTTTCACACAAATATTACAAGAAAAAATTACTCTGTGCATAACCGTCAACCAGCTGGTAACTGATGTGGCTGCGATACGAAAGATGGGAAAACCACGATTCTAGCATTACGAAAGCAATACCTATCACAGTTACTGTTCTGTTAAGAATATGAAATTGCATCCGACCGATAAAAATATGTATTTAGATATGATTTATTATTAGTAAGCATAAAAGCTGCCATTATTGTTTTCAAAGCTCATAAAAAGCTACTATTTTCAACATGTGACAACGACCTCTATGAAATTCTGTTTGAATTTATACAAGATAAAATTAAAATCTGGAAAAGCTTTTTGCCTAATTCAATATCAGAAGAAACAATGGAAATGAAACGGAAATCGTAGAAGAAATTTTAAAATCTTTAATCAAAGTGTTTCAGATATAAAATGAGATGATATTTTATCACATTTCCAGTCATCAACGACCGTCACAATAATATTCTAAACGAGTTCAGGGGCAGTGCATGTAAAGGTCTGGGTAGACCTCGGATGAAAATGATTTACTTCCGCTGCGATTTTGTCAATGAATATTATAATTATTATAGGGTAATTTAAGTTGATTTCTCCCCCAAACTCCCCTAATGGCTTACAGAAGCTCTTCGGTGTTGTTAAACTGTCGTCTATACTAGTATAGATCTTCCTTTTCAGCCATCCCCAAAGATTTTTGATGATGTTTAGATCTAGAAAGTATGGCAGTCTTTCCATAACCTTGATGGACTGGTCTCGAAACCAATCTTTAATCAGCCTTGCTATACGAATAAGGGCATTATCTTCTTAAAATTTTAAAGGGGTTGCATGTAAAATGTAGTTACTTTTAGGCATTACATTAGTAAGAATATTTTTGTAAACCTGGACATTCTGAATGCCCATAATTTCCACGGCTTAAGAAGAGTTTCGCACCGAGATAGTCAACCCCATACCTCGACACGTCTTACTAGTGAATGATGTGTCTACAAAATTAATTCCTTCTTGCTCAAATCGTGAAAAAATAGCTAAATCCATCTGAATCGACGAGATTGATTTTTTTCCTTAGTGAAATTAACGCGCTGCCACTCATTTGTCCAATCCAGACAATTTCTACATTGGGGTTGAATATTTTGGCATGGAACTATTGACTTATGGAAATCAGGGGTATTTACAAAGCACCCAGGCTTACACAAATATTCTAACTAATGTAATTACCGACATTTTCCATTCAACTCCTTTAAGATTTTAGCAAGATAATAGCTCCATTCAAGAAGCAAGGCTGAAAAAAGATTTGTTTCAAGCCCAATTCATCAACGATACGGAATAACCACCATTCTCACTAGATCTAAATACCATCAAAAAGGTTTGATGCCCTGACAAGGAAGATCTGTACCGGTACACGACAATTTAACAACATTGCGATGAGCTTCTGTAAGCGATTAGGGGAACTTGGGAAGAAATTAATTTAAATTACCTTTAAAACCTACACAATTTTATTCCGGATCAAATTGTTTAGCTAATAGCACTTAACGGAATTATCTTTTTTACCGTTATTTTGTGTTTTATTTCCTGTGAAACGATCCTAATGACTTCCACTTTTGTGCTGTTTTTAAGAATACTCGGCGTGATAAAATCCTAACGGGACTCCGGAAATGAGACCGTCTGTTATTAAAAGAACAAGTAGGCTTCTGAAAACATTGTCACCAAATTTGAAGAAAATACCGTTATCACTTTCCGACTTAAGGTGGTATTACACTATCAAATAAAGATTGTCCAGTGGGTCACACAAAATTTGTCCAACTTTTGCAATGACCAAAAGTGTTTTTCGAGACCTATTATATTATGGGACAAACAAATGACCAATGGGTTAGGCCAATAACGTAGTCAGTCAGGTTTCAAGTCAGTTGTTTGACCGAGGGAAATTTACCTATCACACTAGTATGACCGTTTCAGAAAACAATGACCAAAGCAAACTTAGCTCCAATATGTATTTAGAGTGGTTATTGTGCATTGTTTCACTTCTTTATCGGATTTGCAATGGTTTAGTGGAATAAATGTTTCCATAGTAAATCAGTTTCATTTTGCTTGAAAGCGTAATCTTGCCTCTTGCTATTTAAAATTTAAGAAGACGAAAAGTGACCGCCAAGCGAATGAAAAAAATTTTAGAATCAAAAAAGGGGTGTACGGAGAACTTAGGGAAAACTAGAGTAGCAGCTAGCTCTTTTTACAAATTTTCTGTGTGTTTCATGCAGGGGCGTACGTACTCAAGAAAATATGTCAAAATGGGGTTTTAGGAATAAGCTTGACGGTGCTCATATTTTATAACTGCTCAGTGCATCCAAATCACTGAGTTTATACTAAAGAACATTGGGAAATTATCGTGAGATTTATAGGGACCATTCGATTTTTGAACCTCCAAAAAATGTTTTCCACCTTCTCGTTTGTAGCTTAATTAATATAGTTCTCTTTTATTTCTAAAAAAATTGTTTTTGATTGATAAAGCGAAGGTTTTACTAAACTAACATACTAACAACTTGTATAGGCAAAGGTTTCGTGTTCCGTGATCCTCGAAATCAGAATAAGTATTCGATTTTCTTTTAATTTAATTTGTATTGGAGATTTTTCTGTAATATTTGTTTACTAAGCAACTTCACCGCTCTATACGGTTGTAAAATTGCGTAAAGACAAATTCAAAATTAACTGCAAATCTTAGTCTCAAGCTAGTTGAAAAAATGAGCAACACCGGGGAGTAGTTTCAGTTGTCCTACTTCTAACCCGAGAGTCCATACAATCAATCTTTCTGCAATGATCAGCCTTGGTTCATAATAAAATCAGTAAAATTCTAAATTCTAATTACCTGATATTTTTTGTAAAAGAAGAAACAGAAAAAACATCTTGCTATCAGCCATTGTTATATCCCTTGCTCCTGAGTTACATACATACATATTTATATTCATATTAGATACGCATCCTTAGGAGCAATGTATCTGCGTTGCACATCTTGTGTCTGTATCTACTACGTCTCTCTGTTTGTTCAGGATGCATATTGTATTGTAAGGGATCGTAAAATATCTAAATATAGAATCGGTTTTTCATAAGATATATACATATTATGCCTATGTACGCCGAGATAGTTTATAAGATAGAGATAAGGATATGTTTCGTAGGTAGGTAAGCTAGTTTTAGGAAAAAATGTATTTAGTTAGTCAATAAAATGTACTCAAACTGGAAACCTCGGTCTTTTTAATTTAACTGGCGCAGTCGGAAACGGGTTTTCGCGTAAAGCTTGGTTACGTCTAAAAATAAGCGTACAAAAGCCTTAAAGTTTCTGCTGGTGAAACAATGCTTTACGGACGAAGCATTCGGGAAAGTGAATTGTGATTGTGATGATATTTAGATTTTTATTTTCGATTCATTCTACAATTGGTAAAAATGGCCGAGGAAAATCTGTTAAGCAAAACTCAACAGTTTTGGAGATCCAAAGATTCCAAAATGAAACAAGCTGTTGAAGAAGATAAGCCAAATTATCAGAAATGTAAATGTTTAAATAAAAATAAAGTCACAACGTACGAAGAAATGTATCGAAACATCACTACATTACCGGAATTTGATGGTACTAGTGAACGATATGACGTGTACAGTTGGATAGAACGAGCCAACAGATTATTAAAACGAACATCGGGTTTGGATAGTTTCGAAAAAGAGTTACTATACCAAGATCTACTAGATAAAATTGTTGGAAAAGCAGCGAAAGTTATTCGAAAAGCTGGCCGGAACCAGGATTGGGACATTATATCTCAACTGCTGGTAGTGAATTATGGCGTTTCAGAAACTCATATGGAGTTAATTAACGAAGCGGCAGTAGTAAAATTAGAAAACTGTGCAAACATAGACGAGTTTTATGATAAACTTAGTGATATTGTGAACAAAATGAATGACAAATCATTGAGTGAAAACAGCAAAGTGTTTCAACCTGATGTAAATGAAAAGCTCATGCTAGACATTTTCAAGAAACAATTATTACCGGGACATAGAGCTTTAGTAACTAGTGAAATAAAACAATTAGTTCAAGCTTACCTAGTATTAAAAAAGCAACCCGAATTTAAAAGAGACAATAAAGAGAAAGCATTAAATGTGAATGAAAGCCGTGAGAACAGTGATATGTGTTATAAGTGTAAGGGAGAGATTAGACTTAATCACTTTGACCTAGAAATGTCCAAACCCATTACAACTAATTTTACACGGAAATATATCAATTATAAAAACAATAATTATAATACAAACAAGTGATAATACTATTGCATATTTTAATAAACCAAGTGATAAACATACGAGTATTCCCAAAAATATATATAATAGAAATAATATTATTCCACAAACGCAAAGTTTAAATAATGAGCGGATAATGCAGTATAATACAAGACAATTTATAAGTGAGAGAAATGAACATCCAATAAAATTATCAGAACAACGTTTAGAATCGCATGGTGCATCGTCGGAACTAATAAAGGATAGGCTTCCGATAATAATTGAAGACATTAACGGGTGTAATGCTAGAATTTTAATTGATACGGGTGCTACTACTTCTTTGATAGATGAAAAATTTAGAGGTATAAAGACGGTTTACAAAATAGTTCCAAAAACATTAAATACAGTGACAAGTTTTAGTAGATGTGATAAAGCAACGGATATTAGGATAACTAAAATCAGTGACAACCCCATTAAATGTGTATTAATAAATTGTAACAATATTAACTTTGACATACTTATTGGAATGGATGTTCTAACGCCCCTCGATATATCCATTAAACCAAATAATGGTATTATCGTAAATAATAAACTAATTCCATTCACATTCAGTGAAGTGATATTTAATCCTTATTATGTAAACTTCATACAAAATATTGAAAGTGAAGCCACTCGTGACCACCTTTACAAAAACTTAAGTGCTGAGGAAGCTCGACATATGGAGAAATTGTTAAAAGACTATGAAGATATATGTTACAAGGAAGGCGACAAACTTACGGCAACTACCCAAGTAAAGCATCAAATTAATCTAACCACGGATACCCCAATTCATACGAAGGTGTACAAAATCGCAACGGTCTACGAGCAAGAGGTGAACAAGCAAATTAAGGAGATGCTGGAGCAAAATATCATTGTACGAAGTAATTCACCGTACAATGCACCATTATGGGTTGTTCCGAAGAAACCTGGACCAGATGGTAAACCAAAATGCAGGTTAGTAATTGATTTTAGGAAATTAAATCAGGTCACAGTTCCAGATAGGCATCCTATCCCCAACCAAGAACTGAATTTAGCAAAGCTAGGGAATTGCTCTTATTTTACAACGCTAGATTTAGCCAAAGGTTTTCATCAGATTGAAATTGATGAAAGGGACCAATTCAAAACTGGATTCTCAACCCAGTTTGGACACTATCATTTCAAAAGAATGCCGTTTGGTTTAAATAATGCACCAGCTACTTTCCAGAGAATGATGAATGACGTTTTATACGAATTCATTGGAAATATTTGCGTAGTGTATTTAGATGACATTTTAATTTTTGGTTCATCATTGCAAGAAATTGATGATAACACACGAAAAGTTTTACACAAATTGAGGGAACATAATTTAAAAATCCAGGTGGAAAAGTGCAAATTTTTCGCTCATGAAACCAGTTACTTGGGACATATTGTGACTGAAAATGGTATTAAGCCTGATCCAAAATATCTAGAAAAGATACAAAACCTAACAATTCCGAAATCTATCGAAGAGGTACGTTCTTTTCTTGGATTTACTGGATATTACAGAAAATTCATAAAAAATTACGCTAAAATAGCTTTACCGTTAACGCAATCGCTAAAGAAAGGAGCAAATATTAATTTTCACGATATCGAGTATATTAACTCGTTTAACAAACTAAAGACTGTCATAACAAAAGATGCAATACTTAAATGTCCGGACTACAATCAACCTTTTGAAATTACAACGGATGCATCAAATTATGCAATTGGAGCTGTATTGAGTCAGAAAAATAAACCTATAGGTTTCATAAGTAGAACATTGAATAAAACGGAAATTAATTATTCTACAATTGAAAAGGAGTTATTAGCAATTGTATGGGCTTGTAAGACATTTCGACACTACATTTATGGAAGAGAAATTAAGATCCTAAGCGATCACAAACCTTTAATATGGCTAGATCATCACAAAGATAGCCATTCTCGTTTATTTAGATGGAAATCTTTATTAAGTGAATATAATTATACGATTAATTACAAACAAGGGAGCCAAAATAAAGTTGCTGATTTCCTAAGTCGACTTAAAGAAGATAACATTGAAGTTAATGCAAACCAAAATTATTCTACTTGTGGTACAATCCATACATCTAAAGAAAATACTCATCCGTATATCCAGATTAAAGATATTCCGGTAAATAAATTTAAAACCCAAATTATAATTACGAAAAATAAACCAGAAGTAGTATCTCAAATAATTAATGGGAATACTATTTTACACATTTCAGAAAATCAATTAACCGATAAATTCATAACATTAAATTTTATAAAGCAATATATAATACCAAACCATCAAATTGGGATTTATAGCGAAAGTGAAAATATGCACGAATACAATAAATTACAAATCCGAATTCGAGAAGTATTCAATGGCCAACAAATAAATAAATTCATTAAGTGCTCAAAAAGGCTGAGGGATATTACTAGCTTAAACCAATGTAAGCAAATTTTAACTAATATCCATATGCAATCGGTCCACAGAGGGACTTGGGAAAATTTTGAAAGATTTAAGAAAGAGTACTATTATAGAAACGCAAGGAAAATACTTGAAGATATTATACATAATTGCCATATTTGCAATTCCAATAAGTATGATCGTCTAGCACCGAAACATAAATTCGAAAAGTTAACAATACCATCTAAACCGTGTGATGAATACGCAGCAGATATATTTTATATCGAAACTCTACCCTTTTTAACAATTCTTGATAGGTTTTCCAAATTTATAGTACATGAACAGATAAAGGATCTAAACTCGAGTACGGTATTGACAGCGTTGAAATCTCTTTTCGCAAAAATTAGACAGCCAAACAAACTAGTAATGGAGACTGATTTTGACAATGCTAATATACGAGATTATTGCATACATAACAATATAACGATGAGATTCACTATTCCTAATAACCACAATGGAATATCTGACTTAAATGCCGCTCATATAACGATCAGTGAAATTATAAGAATTCTTCGTTCCGAAAAATATTCACAAAAATTTGATGAGGTAATGACGATAGCAGTATCTACATATAACAATAGCATACATACAAGTCATCGTGAAAAACCAGAAGATGTTTTCTTTGGAAAAATTAATTTGGATAATATCAGGTATAGACTAGAAATATACAAGGATAAATCCAATGGCAAGGCCAATGAGAAACGGAAGGATCTCCCAAGCTTTTCTGGAAAACAATATGTTTTGAATAAGCCTGAACGAAAGCATCGTGATAAACGCAAACCAGAGAGGTATAGGCTTAGGAATGTGAATCAAGATTATATTATTGATAACACTGGGGATAAAATTCACCCTAAATTTATTAAACCATATAGGAAATATATGAGAGAACCAACAATTGACGCCCAACCTCAAAGAGTTAGAAGGAACTTTCATTATTCAATACCAGAGGTCATACGTCAAGAAGCAGCGAGGACGCTGAAAATTCTTAGGGGGAGGAAAGAATTTGCTAAGGCAGATCAGTTTAAAGAATGGGTTAACTCAGAGATTGCGAATATACCAATATTACAAAATGCCATTGATTATTTTAACGAACATTATAAAACTTTTCTTGATAGACCCACAGATAGAAATCGAAACAAAGTAAAAACAGATTAAACCTTAAACCGACAAATAAAAACAAAATAAATATTGGTAGGATAATTTTCAAGTTTTCTAATTTCAGTTCAATGATGGAAGTAAAGTGTCACCAGATAATATATTTTAATAATGCGATAAATATTCTTATACAAACATTTAGAAATAATACTGATTTTGTTTATTTGAGTTTTCCCTTATAATGTATACTATAATTCTCATTTATTTGGAGGTTTATTATTCTGATAATTTTTACTTTTACAGCCTTAGCCAATTATGTATATCACAATATTAATTTGTAGCTACTTTTCAAAGTATATATACGTATTTTATTTCATTTCAATGTACAGCATTTTAAAATGTGTTATGTGTAAGATATAGACTAAATTAAACGTAAATTAATTAAACATTTTTGGAGTAAAGTTTAAAATATGTACATCAATTTGAAAATCATAAATATACTCGCAACGCTACACTGTTTCCAAATTTTCAAAGAATCATCCAAACAATTATACATCAAGTTTTATCATCCAGTATTGTGTATTGTGTACTTATTTGTATTTTTGATAAAAAGTTAAGTAAATCCTATTAAAAACATAATATTTATCTTAATCGTTACTATTCAAAATAAGTAAATATATATCCGATATTGCATTTTTATATGCTTTAAGATATAGACTTTATGGAAAGTAATTAAAACTTATTAATTTAGCTACGATGTTTTACGATCATCATTTTGCATTTATTGACCCTCGCACTGTTTGCTTCCAGTAGAGATCTCATTCGAATTCTCATTTATTTTCAAATTTTGAGATGACTCACCCAAAACAAATATGTAAAATCCTATTTCTCCTATTTCAAAATAATAAAATGTTATTGTAATGTATATTTGAAAATGTTTAACGTGAACTATACCCATAATAAAAAACACATGTAAATTAAAAGTCATATAAAGATTTGGTGACCAAATCCTCTTTGGGGGTGGACGAGTTACATACATACATATTTATATTCATATTAGATACGCATCCTTAGGAGCAATGTATCTGCGTTGCACATCTTGTGTCTGTATCTACTACGTCTCTCTGTTTGTTCAGGATGCATATTGTATTGTAAGGGATCGTAAAATATCTAAATATAGAATCGGTTTTTCATAAGATATATACATATTATGCCTATGTACGCCGAGATAGTTTATAAGATAGAGATAAGGATATGTTTCGTAGGTAGGTAAGCTAGTTTTAGGAAAAAATGTATTTAGTTAGTCAATAAAATGTACTCAAACTGGAAACCTCGGTCTTTTTAATTTAACTCCTGCTTACTGTCAGTTGCTACAGATTACTTGTATGTACGTGTTTCATTTTAACCTGATTTCTCATCCAAATATCATTACCAAATTTCGGAGAGGGTTGGAACCCCCAAACCCATTTATGTAGAATCGCCACTAGTTTCAAGTCATTTATTGTGAGTCTGTTCGACCATGTAAAAAATCAAACTGCCACTCTGAACGAAATTATTGAAGCATGGGAATTTTATCGTGACTTTAAGAGCGACAGCGATAGTTGCATATCTCCGTTCTCGATTTATTGCCAATATTTGGTAGTAAAGATACAATATCTAACAGTTGTCTAAAGGTAAACCCAAATTTACAAATAAATCAATATTTTTCGTCCTTTCAATTTTTTCCACATTTTCTTATGGGAAATATGTATGTATGTACTGTGTTTCCACCGGAAAAAGAGAAAATTTCATTTATAAATCGTGGATTACTAAATACAAATTAATTGCAATTTAATTTATTGTTGACACTATGGCCAAGAGGTTCCAAGTTGTTGAGAAAAAATAAACTTTTAGAACCAGAAAAATTCGAGAAAATGATTGAAGCGACGCGACGCGGCGTGCGTCTACCAACATTTTTTGATAGAGATGAGATCGTTAAACTATAATTGTGTCCTGAACACGCAGATTGTTCCAGTCGAAGCTATCAGCAAGAGTTTATCAAAAACATTTTTTTCGACGTATTTCCACGGATTAATTTTAATTTTGATATTTCCAATATCGCAGTTTTCAAAAAATACGCGCTCAACTCTAGTTTTTGACCCACCAACAGCCGAGCTTTCAGTTTTCATGAATTCGCCTCTCATTCGTTCCATGCGCAATTATGATAGATTGCAACTCGGTCCTTTAGCTACTTCGCTTTTTTCGTTTAAAAATTTATTACACAAAAAATTGTTAGTAACTGACATTTTTGGTGAATTTTAATTTTTGTTCTTTGCATCCTTTTCTTTTAAATATTTAATTTTTGCTTTCATTTTAATTCATCGCGTTGTAACACTATTGTTTGTTAATTTACTTAATTGCTTTTCCTTATTTTTTTTTCATTGATCAACCCAAGCAGCACAAAATAACCTTGGTTGGATATACAACCCGATTGTTGGTTATATTTTAGTTGAATAATCAACGATATGGGATTATTGTTACTAAAGTGAGCATTTTGTTGGAGTCTAAACTTAAATATTTGCTTCAAAATTAACTAGATGGTTTCATTTGAGACATTTTTTCCTCCCGAAAACCTTAATGTTTTCTTTGCAACATTATTGTTTATAATTTGACTCAATTGTTACTCTTTGAACAATTTTGTCATAAAAGAACATAATTGTCACAAATACAACATGGTTTAAAGTATAACACAATTGTTAGAATTTGAACCGAAAGTATCTTTTTTATATTTGCAAATATATTGGATACAAAGCTTCCCAGCGCTAACTGAAACAAATATCATAAAAGGGATTATGTTAAGAGAATTTTTGACATAAGAAAAAAAGAGAAATAAAATAGGGCAAGACTGAGAATCAATCTTGCGACCGCCATGTATGGCGCGTCAAGTACTTCAGATTTAGTGAGCATGAGAAGTATTTCCCTTCTGGCGCAATGGCAATGGCGACAGACTAGCACGCAAGAGGACCAGGTTCGAATCCAGTTGTAAGCAAATAGATGAAAAGGTAATTGTCTTGGATAAAAAGTTAAAAAATATAATATGTCTGAGACAAAAAGTGACTAAGATAAAAATAAACTTGTCAATTCTGATAAAGAAAAAGTGTAAAATTTTTAATTTTTTAGCATACGAAATTGTGGTTATATTCACAACGATTTTAGAACAATAATGTCTGAAAGACAACGATATTACAACAATAATGTTACGTTTAGAGCCAGGCAAAAACCTCTTTTTTACGGTTTGGCAAACGTTTTGAAAACGTTTTTACAACCATTTTCCTAACAATATTGTCATATAACCATGGTTGTATTTCGGTTATATAACCGTTTTCCAACTCGTTTGTGCTACTTGGGAATATCTGAATTCAAACTCTTGAGTGTGAATTTGTTAAATTGAACCGTTTATGGATTATATTTTCCTGTTTGGGTATCTTGAATAAATAAATAAAAATAAATAAATAAAAGTATAAATATCTCGTTATTTTTTATATTGATCATTAAATGCACCCAATCGAATCATTTCGTTTGACCACCATGGGTCACACAAAAAATTGGTAATTTTTGAATGACTGTATGACCAAAAACTGCAAAATAAATTTGACCAAGGCTGTGTTTTGTTATTACACTAAGGTCATATGTTTGACCCGAAAATAATGACCACGATAGTCATTCATTTTTGGTCAAACACATTTTTGGTCATTTATTTTGCTATTACACTAGTGGGACAAACTTTTTGCGTCATTGGTCAAACTTTATTTGATAGTGTAATACCTCGTATACAGTCATTTTTCAAGTGGAACTATCCTATTGATTATTATTGGTTATATACTTACTTAAGTATCGACTCAACATATAATCGCGTGTATTTGTACGCATTTTTTGAAAAGCACGGTAGCTTAAGCCCTCAGCTTTATTATGGTACCATTTTAACCAATATTTGGTGAGTACTTTTAAAATTAATGCTTTTTGAACGAAATCGTAGGGAAAATGGGAAAGTATGAAAATGGCTTGTGGTTAGGTTTTTTAAAAATAAAACAAAAACTGTTATAAAATAACTTAAGTATTTATTATTTTAGTATTTGGTATTGCCTCCTGTTGCTCCAATGGCAGCTTCCAGTCGATTCTTCATTGATCTGATCAAGTTGTTGATGGTATATCGAGGAATACCATTCCACTCCTCTAATAGGGCTGCCTTCAATTCTTCAGTGGTCGAAGGGACTGGATTTCTGGCTCGGACAATTCTCTTGAGCTCGTCCCATAAGTGTTCAATGGGATTCATGTCTGGACTGGGTGCAGGCCGGTTAAGTGTCGACATATTGGCTTCATTCAGGACCTGACGAATGAGATGCGATGCGGTGTCACGCATTGTCGTGCTTCACAGTGAAGTTCCCGCCAATAAGTGCTGTATAGGGCACAAATTGGACACGGAGAATATCGTTTACGTATCGATCACCTGTCAGCTCTCTTCCTCGGCCTACTCCGGGCACGAATACGTCTTGGAGTGATATTCGCTTCCCTTAATCGTCTCCTCACTGTCCGGGCACTGACGGCTAATCCGCGAACACGCCTCAGGTTCTGCTGCGCAGCAACACCCGTGAGAAACCGCTTTCGTAACGTACTTGTAACAATGAAACGGTCGTCTCTCTCTGAAGTGGATCGAGGGCGGCCCGTTCTTGGTCCGAATTATACCTACCAGTCTCTTGAAATCTCCTGCTAACTCTCGAGACAGCAGACTAACTCATTCCAAGATGGCGAGCGACGGTTCGCTGACTAAGACCTTCAGACAATAGGGCTACAACTTGAGCCGCTTGATCAGGCGCGCCGTATCGAAAGAGTGATTGAAATTACCTTAGATGTAAGTAAGCTAACTTTCCAGATGCAACTGATAGTGAGGAATAGCAACCATCGCTGATTCTAATAAATGCTTTTAAATTGTTTTCTTTTGAAGGACGCAGTTAGGATTTGGTTTTCTGGTCGACAAAACCTGAGGCAGCACCTTCATTTGCTGTAATTTCTACAAAGTGGCACATGATGGTTCTTAATACGTCGTAAAAACCTAAAAAAAAATCAAGTTTCAAAAAGGAGCCAAGCTCTTAAGCACGAAATACTAAAGAGTTTGGCTCCTGTTTATCATTAAATTTTTGAGTCATTTTCAGAAACCTAACAATTTTTTTAAACGCACATTGCGGTTTGTACGACTTGCCTACTGAATTTTGACGCATAAACATGAATGAAATACATATGTAGTTAGCATTCTCCAGGTCCAGGTCCTAAGCGAATTGAAGTCGAACTGCTACAATGATTTTAGGGCAAATATTTAGTGATGAAAACGCGAACTATTTTTTGGCGTTAAATTTTTAACAGGAGAGTTGTTTCAAATTCTCACATGTGCTACTTTTTCGAGCAGCTCGACGATTAGCAGTTACATGCGAATTCGGCTCCGCACTAGACAGCATTCTTAGGGACAAATTTGTAATTGGTCTCAAGGACGGCATTGTCAAGGACAAATTATATTTGCACAAAAGGCTCAGGACCTCTCATTAGCAAAGGCAGTATCATTAGCATTAGAAACCGAGGCGGCAATACTATCAGTAAAAAAGAACAATTTTGAACACCTAAATAAAATACACAAAAACCAGGTAAGTCCAAACTCCAAAAAAACTAATAATAAATAATCCATGCAAGTGTTGTGGCTATACAAATCACTCGTCTGCAAATTGCCGATATAAACAGTGTGTGTGCAATAATTGTGGAAAAATAGGGCATATACAAAAATTTTGTAAAAGTATTAAAAACCATAAGAAAAAATATTCGCAAAAGTCTCCTTCTAATATTTATGTACAGTTGCAAACGAGTGATCGAGAATTGTTTACGTTGAAATCAGACTCAATAGATCCGATATATTTATCAGTAGCCTTAAATAACATTCATTGCCAGGCCGAATTGAATAGCGGTGCGGCAATTACCCACTAAACAAAATGATTCGCCGGCGATCTGTAGACGATTTGCCAAAAAGAGAAATTTGTTCGCCGGCGAACTCGTTTTCAGATCGCAATCAGATTGTCTGAGAAGAATATGGTACCTCTATGGCGAATTGCCCCGGTAAACCGAAAGGGATACGTCAATATAATTTGAAAACGATGTGTTGCGGCGAACTAAATACGATACGAATTTACGGCTCGTAGAAGTTTTGTCATTACGAAACGTAAATTATTTGCCTTTGCGATTCGTAAAAGTTTCTTCATTTCGAAGCGTACCTAAACGATTTGCATTGTCGATTCGTAGAAGATGCCTTTTGTCCGACCATATTCGAATGTGTGTTTATTATTTTATATGTGAAGTTAGTTACAGTAGATAACTCGATAACTCGAAGCTGAAGGGAACTTGATTTTATTTCGACTTATGGAAATTTTGAAGTATCGAGTTTTTGAGTCATTGAGTCCAAATCAAAGAAAATTCTACATATAGAGTCCAGTCTTTTATAATAGCCAGAGAATTATAATTTCCACAACAAAAAACCAGACATAGATTCTATCTAGGAATCTCGATAACTCGAAACTGAAGGGATCTTGAGTTTATTTCGACTTATGGAAATTTTGAGGTATCGAGTTTTCGAGTCATTGAGTCCAAATCAAAGAAAACTCTGCATATAGAGTCCAGTCTTTTATAATAGCCAGAGAGTTCTAATTACAACTTTTCACTTGCACATGCGCTTACGGTTCAATACCAAATGTGATTTGCGGAACTATTTAATGCATGTAGCCAATTTTCATCATAATGAAGAAAAGTCTGATTCGAATTTTCATCGCCGCCGTTAATTATGCTCGAAAGATACCCAAATTGTTCGCCATGATGAAGAAAGTTCGTACTGACTTCGAATATACTTCATCATGTCGTACTATTTGCGTAAAATCCGACGATAGTTCGTCTAGTCGAAGAAAACTCGAATCAGACTTTTCTTCATTCCGGTGAAAGTTCGCGAAATTGTTTGGTGGGTAGCAGCATCAGTTTGGACCTATTCGAAATATCATTTAACAACGTGAAATTGTGTGAAATTCAAACGAGATTATTAAGTTATAATGGCGTGAATATTTCCCCGGCTGGACAGTGTTCATTGCAAGTTAAATATCATGATAAAGTTAAAATAATTTCGTTTTATGTCATTAAAGGAGGTGCATTGCCGCTGCTTGGACGTGATTTTATGAGAAAATTTGGTATTAGTTTCAACGTGAATAGTATACATAATCCACAAGGTGAGATCGTGAATAAATATATGGAGGTGTTTACAGATGTGTTAGGTACATATAAATATGGCAAAGCCAAGTTATTTTTAACAAAAGACGCCGTACCTACATATTTTACTCCTCGATCGCTTCCTTTTAGTTTAAAGGAGAAAGTTGAAGCTCAGTTGAAGAAATTAGCGATAAAAGGGATTTTAAAACGAGTGAATTCGTCAAATTGGGGAATACCGATTGTTCCCATTCTGAAACCTGATGGATCCGTACGAATCTGCGGAGATTATAAGGTAACATTAAATCCATCATTAGTGCAGGAGCGGCATGCAATCCCGCGAATAGAGGATTTATTTGAAAAATTGTCAGGCAGCTGTGTATTTTCGAAATTAGATCTGGCATCCGCTTAACAACAAATCGAACTTGAGGAGGATAGCCAAGATCTTACGACGATTTCGACTCATTTGGGTTTATTTCGTTATACACGATGTCCATATGGTATTAAAACGCTCCCGGCAATTTTCCAAAGAAATATTGAGAGTGTATTAGCGGGAATGAAAGGTGTGGCCGTGTTTTTAGATGACATATTGATAGGGGGGCATCAACGGATGAACATATGAAAATTCTGGATAAGATTTTAGGTTGCTTGAGAGGGGCAGGACTAACACTGCAGAGTTCCAAGTGCGAGTTTTTCAAAGATTCGGTTCGGTATTTGGGATTTATAATAAGCGAAGCAGGTCTGGAGACATGTCCTGACAAAGTTAGAGCAATAGTAGAGGTTAAGGCTCCTCAAAACGTGATCCAACTTCAATCTTATTTAGGAATGTTAAATTATTATCGAAAATTTTTACCAAATTTTGCAGAGGTATTAAGTCCGTTGTATTGTCTTTTAAAAAAAGACGTTCTTTGGAATTGGACAACAAAATGTCAGGAAGTTTTCAGTAGAACTAAAGAGATGTTAGTTCAGGCAAAATTTTTGCTAACTATAATCCTCAACTGCCACTACAATTTATCGGTAGATGCGAGTAGCTACGGGTTAGGCGCCGTATTATCTCATATTTACGCGGATAATAGTATGAAGCCGATTGCGTATGCTTCCAGAGTTCTGAGCGAGACAGAAAAAAAATATATCCAAGTGGAAAAGGAGGCGTTGGCAATATATTTTGGTGTAAAATATTCTCACCAATATGTATATGGAAGGAAATTTGTGTTGCACACGGATTGCAAACCTTTGACTTCTATTTTTGGTAGCAAAGCAGGGATTCCACAAATGGCGGCGCATTACAGCGCTATGCACTTTTTCTATCGGGTTATGATTTTGACATTAAATATATCAAATCTTCGGAGAATAATGCCGATTTTTTATCTAGAAATTCGATCAATACTTATTTTGGAGATTATAGTATGGATGATGAATTGCTAAATTTACCGGTGCATGTGAATTATGTAATCAATGAGTCTGAGCTTCGCGTGGACCTTGTTATTGTACAGCAGGAAACGGAGAACGACCCAATCCTGCCAAAGGTAAAACAATTTATTCTGGAAGGTTGGCCTGAAAAGCTTTCTGATATGCATTTGAAATACTACCATAATATTCGAAATTAGCTCTCTATAGAAGAAGGATGTACATATTTTAACGGGTTATAGAGTAGTGATTCCAAATAGTTTGAGAAAAAAATTGTTAGCCCATTTGCATACCTCACATTTTGGTATCGTTAAAATGAAAGTAATAGCCCGCTGTTACTTCTATTGGCCGAGTATTGGGAAGGAAATAGAGGAGATGGCAAAAGGATGTACGCTATGTGCAATACACAAACCGGATCCACCAAAGAGTCAGTTGAAGCCTTGGCCTTGGCCAATGGGACCATGGGAAAGGTTGCATATCGATTTTTGCGGTCCAATAATGGGGAAGGAAATTCTTGTAGTAATTGATAGCCATAGTAAGTGGCCAAACTCGTTTTGATTTAGTGGGACCAGGAAAAACTGAATGTGCTAATTCTAAAGTAGCAAGTAAGGTGTTGATATCCCAAAATAGCCAAATACGAAATTATCGCGGTAAAAGTAGTTCTCATTTTACACAGGGGGAGAATATATGGTTAAGAGACTACAGGAGAAATAAGAAGTCTTGGACTGCGGGGACTATTCAAGAAATTTTGGGTAATCGAACATACATTGTGAAGCTTGAAGATTCAGATGAATTAAGAAAAAGACACGAAAATCAATTGAAAACTAGATTGAGTGAGGTTGTCGCAGGAGTAACTGAACACATCGGTAAACACATTGAAAATACGCCAAAAGTAAATAAATCGGAAGATAGAACACGAATTTTGTCACCTGCTTCGGTAAAAAATGAGAACAGTCCTAGCATCGGTGAATGTCCTCCAGTTTCAGTGAAAAACTGTGAGTCAGCAACAGTTTCGGATAGGAAGGTCCAACGATGCCAGCCGGATAGAAAAGCGAAACCTAAATTTCTAAAATATACTTAAGTTACATTTATCGGAATTATTGAGAACTATAGCCACATACATGAATTAATGAAGAGTTTGGACTGCCTTGTTGAGTTTTTTTTTTAAACTAACACGATCAATTGTATTGAATTAAATGAAATTGTAGGATTGTTAAAAGTAAACTTAGTTTGAACGGCGGAGAGTTGTGATGTTCGTAGATATTAAGCACAATTGAGCACACTAAACGTACATTGAACGCTTTCATTATGATTGTCAACCTAACTTTTTATATTGCATATCCGCCGATCTGTCTATTGTAAGCCGCCTTTCGGACAAGTACAAATTGTATTAAGTAAAACAGTATAAACTTGAATTCCTAATAAATCAGCGTTGTGTCTTACGAAAATATCACAGCTTGAAAGCCCATAACTCCGTTACCGTTACTCCAAACTGAATAAAAGCAACTGATATGAAATTTACCCATCGATTTCTTTGACTTGAGTACCCATACGTTCATATCCGATAAAAACGAAAAAAGGCAACTTTTTCAAATCACCGGGACACCCTGCCCTATTTTCCCTACCAACTTCTACTGACTGTTACGATTCTACACATTCCTACCAAATTTCATTACAATCGGCTAAGCCTTTCGCGAGCTATTTAGTGAACAAAATTTTCAAATCTCCGGGACACCCTGTTATCTTTGCCTTACCAACTTTAAGGTATTTGGTGCCAAAGACTGTTACTATTCTACACATTCCTACCAAATTTCATGACGATCGGTTAACCCGTTCGCGAGTTATTTAGTGAACAAATTTTCAAATGTCAGGGACACCCTGTTATCTTTGCCCTACCAACTTTTAAGTATTTCGTGCCAAAGACTGTTACCATTCTACACATTCCTACTAAATTTCATGACGATCGGTTAAGCCGTTCGTGAGCTATTTAGTGAACAGACGGACGGACAGACGGACAGACAGACAGACGGACGGACAAAATCGATTTCATAAGGGTTTTTTGAATAATCTAAAAAACCCTAAAAGCGACACGAGACAAGCGTTCGTCGTTATATGCGATCTTTTTGCCTCTCCGGCCGGAAAAATTCCGTCGTTATAAGCTATATCTATCAACAATTGAACCAAACGAGCTTCTTAAATTTTGGGAACCGGAATTTCCGCCGTTATATCCGATACGTCGCTACAACCTATGTCGTTATATTATGTAAATGATATAAGGAAGTAAAAGGAGTGACGGAGATCAGTTTTGCTGACAATATAGCGGTTGTCGTCATCGCAATTACATATAAGTCCTAATCTGATCTATAATAATTGCATTAGCGATTACGCTTAGAAAAAATTACGCAAGTCTGCGAATGGCAAAACTAATATTTTAAAAAATATTATTTCGTATAACATTAATATAACAATATTATTGTGGTTATTATGTGCTTTGTAGTTTAGAAAACGCAATCGTTGTAACGACAAAACATATCAAACAAAATCTCTATATAAATCTAGGTTCTTCCATCTTAATCAAACTTTGTCGATTCACTCAGATTTTCCGTATAATTAAAATTATTATATAAATGTATTTCTATTTTAAAATCTGCAACTGCCCACATTATTCTGTCGTAATAAAATGAAATTGATCTTTAAACTTTGCACTTTTTAATCAACGGGAAAGATCAGAACGCGTACATGCATAAATTTGTTTCCTTGTAAACATGGAAAATACCCATACATAACCTTGCATAAAGAAGAACTTTTTTTGCTTTTTTTTAAACTTTAGGCGCAGAGTTCTAAGCACATTGTATGTATGTACATTATAGTCTACATATACAAAGGCTATATCAGACACATCATTATATATGCTTGACCCGATGATCTTTTCTTTTTTGGCATGGAAATAAACCAACAAAGTCGGCGACACAGAGACGCTTTAATTGAATTAAATCTTTAAAAAAAATTTTATTTGTTTTAAAAATATAAATTGATAATTAAAAAATATGAAAGAAATAAAACTGAAGAAAAAAAAAATTCACGTTCTTGAAAGTAACAAAAAAAGAAGAGCCGAAGAAATGATAAATGTCGTTGAATGATAACGAGACACACGATCAGCCGATTTATTAGAGCAACAACAACAACAACAAAATTGTATAACCGTGACCGGCTTTTCACTAAGTGGATTGAACTCAAATTCTTATACGCGTGTTTTTTATTTATTTTTTTGTCGCACTTTCTGTAATTGTTATTGATTGTCTATTTGTTCTATTTTTGTTTTATTGACAAACAATATCATACCAAAGTATAGTTGCTATCAACTTTCTCGGATATAATACCTGTCCGATACGTTTGCTACTTAACCGTGATAGGTGTATTGTTTATCAATTTTCAAGAGGCTCATGAGAATATTGCGAGTGATACTATTTGATCGCAATAATCCTCCTGTTGAACCATTAACTAAGACTTTTAAACTCATCTTTTTCGAAACAAACAATAATAATGTACGGTACAAGATAGACGACTGTACTGTGGAGATATGACAAGGATTGATAAATAATAATCTTAAGTGCAAGAGGACATAGACATTTTACAATAATTGTATTATTGTATTGTTGTTAGTTTAATTCATCGAATAGATGACGATTACAAATACTTATCATATCACTTATCATAAATCCAGGTGTTAGACATTTGTATGTAATTGTTGAAATGAGATCAGGGATATTGAAGGTTGAATTGTATTTTTATTTGGGTTAATTTACTGGTCGATTGTCTGTTATGACATCAGATGTTACAGCAAAGTGACACATCAAAGTCAGACAGAAGAATGCATTGTCGAAAATGTGTTGAATTCGTGTTTTTGTACTATAATTCCGTCCTAGTTGTGTTCTACTCGTACTTGATGATCTAGTTTTTCAATTCAGTTGTTTGATTGTTTTAACTTTAGAAATGACAAGAAGTTGTTTTTTTTTGTCAAAAAATTAGAAATTATAAGGAAGGTTTTTTAGTTCATGTACATATAAACAGTGGCGTATATACCAGTAGGCTAAGTAGGCTGAAGCCTAGGGCGACAAATTTTCGGGGGGCGGCAAAATTGTAGCAAATAATTTTCGAAGTTTACCTACATATCTGACTGAAATCAAAATAAATATTGCAATGTACGATTTAATAGAACAGAAAAGCCAAACCAATCGTGTTTTGCCCTTAGTGAAACATAAAACTCTAGAAGTGTTTCTTGCCAATATGTATGTAAGAGCTTCAAAAACTAAAGGAATAAATATGAATGCAGCGAATATATCTGGTATAATGGCTTAAAGGCTAAATTCGGACCAAAGCCCTTTCTTTGCTTTTTTGTGCCTTGCTCTGTCCATTCCTTAATCGTCGCTTTCATAGTATCTACAGAGTTAGATATTCCAATTTCCATTCGTTGATAACTCGGTGAGTTTACACTAAAAGTCAAAATGCCTTCGACTCATTTATTGATTTTCATTATCTATTAGGATAAAAAGAAAAAAGCTAATATTTTAGGATGTCTTCTAAACTGATTTTTCATTTATATTTTAAATAATAATTTCATAACGGTACTCTGATTTGTCAAATCTGCAAAGTTAGCAAAAGATGCCTCAGTGGACACACGATGGATCCGAATCAATTTTTGTCGATCCTCGTTCTGTCAAATCCCTGAAAATGTACGATTTGGACAGAAAGAAAATCCTTGAAAATTGATTCGAATTGAGTGTGTGTGTGCGGGATAACGAAATTCTACTTTTGACAATTATATTCCACAATTTTAGAAAAACTCACTTTGAAAATCAAAAAAGATGGTATGTTCCCTTAAAAATCTATATACACTCCCAATCAATAGGATAGTTCCACTTGTAAAATGTAGCTGGTAACAAGCAGGACTTTATTTAAGTAATTTAAGCTCAAAAAGATAATGTGGGATAGAATTGTATAGGTTTTAACGGTAAATTAAATTAGTTTCGCCCCAAGCTCCTCTAAACATTATCAGAAGATCTTCAGTGTATTTAAACTATCGTCTAACCGTATAGATCTTCCTTGTCATTCATCCCCACACATTTTTGATGGTATTTAGATCTAGGAAGTGTGGGAGGTCTTTCCAAAACCTTGATTAGTTGGTCTTGAAACCAATCTTTTATCAGTCTTGCTCCATGATTGATGCCATTATCTTGTTAAAATCTCAAAGATGTTGCATGGAAAATGTCGGTAATTTTAAGAATTATATCACCCAGGATATTTTTGTAAGATTGGACGTTGTGAATATCTCTAATTTCCACAAGCTCACTAGTTCCACACCGAGATAGTCAACCCCTTACATCGATATTTCTTACTGTGAGTGATGTGTCTACAAAACTAATTTCTTTTTGCTCAAATCGTGCAAATAATACCTAAATCCATCTGAACCGACGAGATTTAATCTTTCCCGTCAGTAAAAATAACGCGTTTGACAAATCCATACAGTTTCTATATTTGGGTTGAATATCTTGGTATGGAACTATTGAGCTTTTTTAAATTAGAGGTATTTAGAGTACCCAGGTTTTTAAAGATATTCTTCCTAATGTGTTGCCTAAAACTTCCGACATTTTCCATGCCATTCCTATAAGATTTTAACAAGATAATGATAGCAATTATGATGCAAGGCTGATAAAAGATTGATTTCAAGACCAACTAATCAAGGTTATGGAAAGACCTTCATACTTCCTAGATCTAAATATCTTCAAAAATGTGTGGGAATGAATGACAAGGAAAATCTATACCGTTAGACAATAGTTTAAAAACACTGAAGCTCTTTGGCGAACGTTGAGAGGAGCTTTGGACGAAATCAGCTTAATTTGCCGTTAAAACCTATACAATTCTATCCCCGATTAACTTTTTGAGCTCAAATTACTTAAATAAAGTTCTACTTATTACCAGCTACATTTTTCCAAGTAAAATTATCCTTTCTTACTGTTATTTGATGTCTTATTTCCACTGGAACTATCCTATTGACTTCACCATTTGTACTGTTTTTAAGAATTCTCGTAAGAAAATCCTAACGGGACTCCGGATTTGAGACCTTCTATTATTGAAAGAACAACAAGGCTACTGAAAATATTGTCACCAAGTATGAAGAAAATACCGTTATCACTTACCGAGATACAGCCATTTTTCAAGTGGAACTATCCTATTGATTGGGAGTGTATATAAAAATGGAGCGAAAAAAATGTATAGTAATTCATCAATTGAGAACGGCTGGACCGAATTGGTTCAATTTTTTTTCAGTTGCTTGGTATTACCAGGAGAAGGTTTTTACGAAAGAAAATGTTGGGGAAACTCTCCGGAAAAGTCGGAAAATTGGAAAAATCGAAGTAATTCATCAATTGCGAACGGCTGGACCGATTTGGTTCAAACATTTTTTTCAGTTTCTTTTCAGGGTTTTACGAAAGAAAATTTTGGAAAAACCCTCCGGAAAAGTCGGGAAATTGAAAAAATCGAAGTAATTCATCAATTGAGAACGGCTGGACCAATTTTTTTCAGTTGTTTGCAATTACCAGGAGAAGGTTTTTACGAAAGCAAATTTTCGAAAGAACCCTCCGGAAAAGTTGGAAAAATGGAAAAATCTAAGTAATTCATTAATTCAGAACGGCTGGACCGATTTGGTTCAAATTTCTTTTCAGTTGTTTGCAACTACCAGGAGAAGGTTTTTACGAAAGAGAATGTTGGGAAAACTCTCCGGAAAAGTCGGACAATTGGTAAAATCGAGAAAATTCATAAATTGTGAACGGCTGGACCGATTTGGTTCAAAATTTTTTTCAGTTGTTTGCAATTATGTACCAGAAGAAGGTTTTTACGAGATAACATTTTAGGAAAACCCTCCGGAAAAGTCGAAAAACTGTGAAACTTGAAAATATTTTTTTTTGCTTGCAATTTTTCCACAATAGCTTTTCGAATGAAGAAATATAAAATTCTTAGTAAAAAATTCAGGAAGAAAGTTTTGCATTTTATCGAATGATTTGATGATTTTAGACGATTCGTTATGAAGCTTTTGATAATTTCGAATAATTGTGGAATTTGTGATAAAAGACGTTTTGCGTTAAATTTAGGGTAAAGAAGCTAACGAGATAAATAATTGCTGTGCTGTGAATAACTATCAAATACGCGCAGTGGAGTTCTTACACTTTTACCTTCATCTGCTTCTGTTCATATTGGCGTACCCCGACCGCATTGTGGAACAAATACAAGGACGAGATGGCTGCCGACATTTTGCATAGAGTTCGCATAACAACTTCGAGTTTCGATCTTGAAATTAACGACCAGATGCGCAACGAAGAGTTAGTTCTGGTCGAAGGCATGACCGTGCTCATGTGCGGCAGTCTGTTGTCGAAATTGGGAATGCCAGCGCGAAGTCGTTTGATGGACGATGCAATTAATCGCGATTATGAAAAGAAAAGATTATGATCGAGAAGAGCTGGCCGAACGAGTTCTAATAAATGTGCCGCTTTTGAATGCCGATTACGATACGAGAATGCAAAATCATCATTTGGGATGAATGTACGATGGCGCATAAACGAGCTTTGGAGGCAGTTGACCGAACGATGAATGACTTACGAGGTGATTCGAGACGATTTGGTGGGGCTTCTAATATTACTCTCCGGAGAATTTCGTCAAACGCTTCCCGTCATCCCGAAATCTACTGCTGCGGATGAACTTAATGCATGCCCGAATTGTCTATATGGCAGCATGTCAAGAAGTTGAAATTGACTACGAACATGAGAGTCGCATTGCTGAACGACCCATCGGCTGCTGAATTATCAAAAAATCGTAAAAATCCGTTGACACCGCGATCGAAGAGGATGAAGCGCCAACTATTCGACGGAGTTTTTTGAACTCGCTTGATGTGCCAGGAGCCCCGCCGCATAATTTACAGCTGAGATATAGGATCGATCATTAACATGTTACGGAATCTGGATCATTCGAAATTGTACAACGGTTCGCGGTTGTCCGTCAAGAAACTGATGAACAAGGTGATTCAAGCGACGCGACGATCATCAAGGGAAAATTCAATGGAGAGGAAGAACTTACCCCACGAATTCAGATTATTCCAACTGATCTTTCATTTCAATTCAAGCGAATTCAGTTCCCCGTTCGATTGGCTTTTGCAATGACAATCAATAAATCGCAAGGCCAATCGTTGGAAGTGGGATTAATCTCGAATTTCCCTGTTTTTCGCACGGTCAGCTGTATGTTGCCTGTTCGCGCGTTGGCAAACTATCTTCGTTGTTTGTTTTTTCGCCAGAAAACAAAACGAAAAACATTGTTTATAATATCGCTCTCTACTGATTTTGATTCCATTCAAATAATTCACACTGAAAATTGAGCTATCTGTGTTTTATTACCACTGTAGAGTTTATTTGAAGGCGTTGAATTTGGGCGAGGCGAAAATTTATGTAGTATAGTTAGGAGGTTGATTGGGAGTCAAAATCGTTAATAAATTTAAAGTTGTGTCAAATTGTGAGTGAAGCGAACAACGCGAGCGAAGCGAGCTCTCTCAGCTAGTATACATATAAAAAGATACACTCAGAAAAAAATCATCCCTTACATTTGAAGGGAAACACATAAAAACAAAATTGGAATACATCAATAAATCATTTTAAAAACAATTAGTTTTATATTAAATTTAATAGGATTATATGATTTGTTCAAAATTAACTGAAACATCGATTTGAATATATTAAATTTTCTTTTAAAGTTATTTCATTTTGAAGGCTGTGTTGTTTGCTCAGTGCTAGTAATCTCAGATAGCTTAGGTTTAGAAGTAGGACTACGAAACGATAGGTAGGTTCGGCTCCCAATAGAAGCATAGTGTAAAAATAAAGTTAAGTTAAGGTAAAAAATATAAGTATAAAATAAATTAAAAAAATAGAAAAAAAGGGAAAAAATATTTTTTCACTTTTTTAATCTTACAATCAAAACATTTGAAATTTAAAGTGAAATCACTTTTAAAATAAAGTGAAATCACTTTGCAAATACAGTGATATTCCCTTTTGATTTGACATGCAGCAATTTTGAAAGTACAAGAATCACTTTAATATTTCCACTATTGATTCAAAATTTAACATTTTTGAATTAAACGTAAACGTATATGGAGCCAAATCATATTTGAAAATCTTTGAATCATATAGCCATTATTTTTGATTTTATAACGATTTTTTTCTGAGTGTAGTAATTTTCAAAATTTATTCTAAAAAATAAAATACTTAGTATACGAATACAAACAACAATTTTTGTTTCTAGTGTATATATACAGGGTTATTGGTTAAGTCGACCTATTCCCTGCAACACGTTATAATAGGGTCAAAATGCAACAAAATGAGGCCAAAAATGTTTGGCCGATTTTCAATGGTCGCTGAGATATTTGATTTTTTAGGTTTTTTGAAATAACCTTGAATTTTACCATTTAAAGTAAGAATTAAAAAAACTACTAAGGTAATGGGTTAAAACTTATTTTTGGATTTTAGTCAACACAATAGCAGATTTTCTTAATCATTTGAAATTTCAAAAACCCATCACAATTCAACATTTTTAATTTTAAATAAA